>OW964566.2:38796692-40085168 GCA_943138885.2 Tholera decimalis | reverse complement strand
TGAGTACTCATTTGTTTTCTGCGTTGCCTAGAAACAAAATATCTTTGTAATTACGCTAGTCTAGTAACAAAGCACATAATTAACCCAAAATACTTTTTGAGATCATTATATGCTTTGTAGTGGATCACCATGAGGTAGACGAGATCATCACAGTTATCTTGGTCTCATCGAGCCCTTTTAAATGAGTCGTGACATGATAGTTCTACGAAGTAGGCTGAGATACTTTTCCTATATTTAGGGTTCATCATTAGGTAGTCAAAATCAAAACAATCATGTTTGTCTCGGCGAGCTCTTTTAAATGAGACCAAACATGATAATCCTACGTAGTACCATGACTGAGATATTGTTCCCATATTTGGAGCTTATTATCAGGGCGGCGAGATTAATCCCATTGTAAACAAAAGAACGGATTTCTTAGAAAGTTCTGTACATAATGAGGCCGACAGTCGAGTTTATTACGTGCTAGGACAATAAAGCGACAAAAAACGTACACAGCTGCGCAGTTTTTTCATATTTTGGCGACTAAAAAGTACTTTGCCCGCGGCTTCGCTCGAGTTTTGTAAGTTTTTGTGGTAGATTCATACTTCGGTAAATAGCATGATCGTCAAATAATTACTAACATAACTTTCGTTCTAAAAAGTACCACATATCTAACTTTTATAACAATTATAACAAAGCCACAATAAGGCATGTTATGTAAAAACAAAATATACATGACTTTGTAGTATTATTATTATTATAGGGCCATATTAATAGTCACGTTTGAAAGTGAGCTCGTCATTATGGCAATTTTATGAAGATAAACTTTGCCTTTTACTGTAAGTAATTTGGACGCATATTTTGAGAGAAAATGTAAAATTATTCAACATCGTTATTTACCGAACGCTCGGCAGCGCGTCGAGGAACGACGCTCTGTATGCAAGTCCCGTAGCTTAGGTAGGTATAACTTCAGTACTTACTGATAGGTACCGCTCCGATACTAAATTCCTAAATTTCTTTGCTTACGAAGTCGAACTGAAACGCGCGCCCGGCTGACAAAATACCGTAATTATTTATTTATATATATAGAGGTTTATTCCGCTTTTTAATTATATTTAGTTATCAGAGTTAGAAGTATACGTATTATATAGATTTTTGCCACTTTAGTTAGTAGGTTATCTAGATCTGGATACAGGGAAAACTAATACCTACAAAATAATACCACACGAAAATATGAATAAAAATAATATATACCAAAATACTCTAAATCTATTCTTAATAATAGCATAAACTCCTTATCTTTATTTAGCGACAACGTTATATGGAGTTTACATTGTATTTTACTTTTACGAATATTCATAAATATTAATAGCGATACAACAAAAATTACCAGAATTGAATAAATATTGTCATAATAATAATAAAACTAACAGTCGCATAGGGCTTCGCTCCCGTAGACTTAATCATGATAAAAATATAACCTCGTTCTTTTGCACTCAGGTAAAAAGTAGGCTTAAACCTTCCTCCAGCTTCAAGCTACTTCCATACCACATTTTCTCCGAATCCATCCAGTACATTGAAAGATTAGTGCGTTTATAGAAACAATAAAACTTTTCCGCTTTATAAAGCGGAAAAGTTATATATATTAGTATAGATATTATTATATATTAGTATGGATATTAGTATAGATAATTTATAACTTACCAATAAATTTGAAGAGCTCGGCCACGCCTCACATTATTTTTTCGTTTGTATTTAGGCATATTTGTATTAGGTTTAATCTATGACTAATACGAAAAGAAAAACAAACTTAAAAACACTTTTATGTGACTTTCCAAACTTAAATTCTGTTTTAATTTACTTGTTATTTATGTCAATACTATTTACAATACCATTTAATTAAAAAGTCAGTCATAATTCTTCACTTTAGATATTTTTACGAAACAAAAAACGCACGCACAGTCCTTCCGTCTCAAGAGTCGTCAAGACACTAACAAGACGCGTTCCGAGTATGCGCCACAGGCGAAACGGAGGTGTTTCACGCGGGGTGCAGGTGGTATTTTTTATTTTTATTTTTTAATAAAAAATATACTTAAAAAAATAATAAATTTAGCAGTAGAAATTGATAAGGAGATCATTACCTTTTTGTGGTTTAAAAATCAAATGTGTCTATTAACTAGTGAATAGTAAAATTTACAATGTAGGTTTGAAAATGCCTTTTTGTTTAGATTTATTACTTTCATTTGGATAAATCTATCAAAATTGTAAACAAAACATTCGAATCACAAATATCTTAACTTCAATATATATTTTTCGTTTGGTGAAAGTATAAGAGGATTCATCAGCAAACTTCTTTAAAGTTACGATATTTTTACTATTTGAGGATGGTTCCCACCTTAAGATAAACACTACCTCATCTATCAAAACAGTGGCACGCAATGGTTTGCTTAATAAAAGGAGCACAAAAACATTTTTGTTATTAAAAATTAAACATTACCCCACACTATAGGAATTACTCCTGTATCGTGACTGCTTATACAAGGTGGGGAAGATGATACGACAATAAATGAATACACCGACTATACTAATCCCGAGGAAACCATAGTGAGGATAAAATAATATGTGACATCAAAATAAAAAGTTATTTTCAAAAAATCTAAATAATACAGATAAAAGTATGAAGTTGCCATTTTATAGTGAAAGATGCTTTGAATTGACTTAAAACCTTCATAGTGTGAGAGTTTTTGTGCTGAAGCACAGTAGCTAAATAATTTAATAAATAAATAAATAATCTTTATTCAATAATCTTAATAGATAAAGTACAAAATTAAACTTAATTAAACTATGTAAGTCTTACAATGATATTGCCTGTACTAGGATTAATCCTGTATCACAGGTGAAAGGAGCTCCAACAAACATTATAATTTAAAGAGAACAGATGTTTGAAACATTATTTAACAAATTCATAATGGAAAAAAGTAATCTTATATTTTGTTACAATAAACCTAAATAATTTAAATACATACTATTACTTAAAAACTACATCATGAGCCTTCAATGGTTGGGTGATGCCAGTATTTATGTACTCTTTTGGCATACTCAAATAGACTCTGACTGAACTTGACGCCTTGGACGGGCGAGTCCGAACAACGCTGACTGCAAATCGGATGCATCACCCACGTTCGTCGGTGATGAGTCTGTATACCCGCGGAAATGCGGGGTTCGTGGCTTTTTAAATACAAAGACCCTGCACAACCGCGAGGTATGCAGCCTTAGGGAATATTTCCTAGAAGCCGACGTGGGTATACATCGAGATGTGGTAGCAGTGGACAAAGCCCACCTCACTCCAGTCTCCTTAGGTAGCGAGAATTGGCGCAAACCTGTGTTATTAGATACTAATGACCGCAGAGAAGAGCAAGGAGCTTCACGGACGCTATTACCGGGCCCTTGATGGACCTGACGTAGATACATTAACGTCCGTATTCTGGCTACGTTTTGGTGACCTCTTCGGGGAAACCGAAGATTTTGTCTGTGCAATTATGGACGAAGTTATGATGACGAATAACTATCGGAAATATATTGTGAAGGATGGTAAGGTAGACACATGTCGGGCATGTCACAAACCGGGAAAATCCATTTTTCACATTATCCCCGGTTGTTCTCGTCTACGGAGACTATTTGCATAGACACAACCTTGTCGCTAGGATTGTTCGCCCAAGGGCGGATCCAGGGAGGGGGGGGGAGGGGTTCATGGGGTCATGACCCCCCCCTGGGCTGGGTCCAGGACCTAGGTGGACCACAAATTAAATTTTTTAAACATTATTACTAGATAATACCTACTCCAATTTCTGTCGTTGTAAACGAATATTGGCAGTGGATGGCGAAGTGGCAGCGGAGTCAGGAAATACAAATTATAACTTCTTGTGACTCGACCACGATTATGTGACCCCCCTTGGCACCAAAGCTGGATCCGCCCTTGTGTTCACCAGCAACTTGCTCTTAAATACAATCTTGTGGAATCAGAAGTACCGTACTATAGGAATGTGCCCGACGCAGTTCTCAAAAATGGCAAATTACACTGTACTGGGATCGGTCTATCATCACTGACAGGACTATTGTTGCCAATAAGCCTGATATAGTGGTAATAGACCGATTAGGGCGTCACACAGTGATTGTTGATATAGCGGTCCTTCATGAAAGCCGAGAAAGTTAAGCAAATCAAGTATCTCGACGTGGCTCGCGAGATTGTTGACATGTGGGATGTGGACACAGCAATCATTGTGCCGATAGTCGTCTCAGCCAATGGCATAATAACCCAGAGCCTCGACAAACATCTCGGGAGGCTCTCGTTGGGCAGCTGGATCAAGGGCTTCATCCAGAAAGCAGTACTTCTGGATACGGCGCGAATTGTTAGGAGGTTCCTCTCTCAAGAGCCCTGACCACCGGTAGCTTGGACCCTGTTCCCGATACCGGTGGGCTACTGTTTTTATGTATATTTTTTTTATAGGAATATTTAAAAATTTAAATAATATGTATATAAAATGTAATAAATGAAATAATAATAGCATCATGTAAAACACTAGTATCTACTTATCTGTATCCAGATAGACTGGAAGCTGACCCTAGTTGGGATAATGCTATGGAGATGATGACAAACAATGTTTTGGTGCTGGAACCCGCGACACCACATCGCCAAGCGTGTCGTCACACATCAACACATTAATGTCTGCACCAGCGAGCGGAATTCGCGTAGCTAAAGGTAACCTATTCACTATAAGTGATGATGTGGTCGAAGATGGAGCACGCTTACCTAAAAGTAACCTATTCACTCTTGAATTAAAGACTATATAGACTATGAGGTTATAGCTACCGGGAAACACAGACTCCGGCAGAGAATTCCACTCCTTTGCCGTACGCACAATGAAAGTATTCCCAAAACGTTTTGTGCGTATGGGTGGGATGTCTACTATGTAACGATGGCGCTTCGCCGTAGACCGATGACGGAACGGGCTTGGCGGAATATAAAATATCATTGCCATAGACACGCTAAGAAGAAAAACAAATCAATTATGTTTTCATGACCTCTTCGCAGTGAGTCAGAGGCACTGATTAGAAAACCACTCTCTGGTCAGAGGTGTCTTTTGGCGCGGCATCGGCGAATCTATGCTCTCAAATCTCTTAGCTTTTGCCCATCTATGTCGTAGTCTTAGAACACAGAAAGAACTAGAAGCCGTGAGAGCGCCTAATAGTGAAGCAACAAAAAAACTTTTTACCAAAAAAATTAAACCGACTCCCAAAAAACACTGCAAAGTGAAAAATAACTTTAATTTCGGTAGTCGGTGTCTTTAGTTTTGTATTTTCGTTTTTGGCACCGACTTCCGAAATTAAAGTTATTTTTCACTTTGCAGTGTTTTTTGGGAGTCGGTTTAATTTTTTTGGTAAAATGTTTTTTTTTCACTCTTTTTAGTTGGTCTTGTTTTAATTTACCTAGTTACAAGAGCCTAAATGTCAACTACTTATAACCTTTTACAAAATATTGCTTTTCCCAATGCTGGGCCGTTAATTGTTGAAGAGTTCTCCTGGTACTTCACCATCAGCTCTACAGCACCATATGCATTGTGACGAGCATAAAGTGCTTAACATCCATATTCAAGTAATCGAATCGCAATCCACTCAATACTTATTATTGAGTAGTTTCGGCGACCATCTGTGGTCTTCATCATCAGTTCCACTTCCTCAAATGGTTTGAGAGCAACTGCACAAGTTACTATAATAAATACCCAAAACGTCATAGGTGTGCCCATAATATTTGAAGAGTTCCCATAATTTTTCAAGATCCCATCCTGACTTTTATGAAAATGGGACCAATTTCGAAGTATACCCTTTCAATCAAAAAAAGAATTTTCCAAATCGGTTCAGCCGTCTTCGAGTACTCGGTGATCATATATAAAAAAAAAAAATATACGCGTCGAATTGATAAACTCCTCTTTTTGTCGTCGGTTGAAAACTAATCCTAAAGGGGCAGGGGCTTGTCTTGTATAGTTGAACGCGGTTTCTAGTTCTTTCTGTATTCTAAGGTCGTAGTTGGGTTGCAGTCTAAACAGAAGTAGCTTAGTACTAGTGTTTTACATGGACTGAATGCTTACTACCACTTACTTACTGTTAAGGTGTAAAATAAAGAATATATCTATCTATCTACAATCTACATACGTTTCTACTCGCTATTAATAGATAAATCTTATTGTAATGTTGAAGATTTTATGAATGATACATTTTAATTTTTTCTTTTTGTTAGTTTTTTTTGTTTAGATTTTTAAGTACATAAATATTTGGAATTACATTCCATACTAAATTTGTACGCCTTCACGGCAAAACAATAGTGCTCAAATATTTATGTATACCAAAGACCTTTATGTTACCTATTTTTAGGGCTGCCATCACCAAAATTGCCGGCCCCAGACAAAGACTTCATAAACCCCGGACATTTGAGTAAAATCACAATTTTTCCCCGGACACCGTAGAAAAATACATTTTTGTACTTGAAACTAAAAACATTGATATTCAATTATGGTTTTTGTTTACTAACAACATTGTAGACAGTTAGAAGTTTATTAATAACTAGCTTTTGCCCGCGACTTCGTCCGCGTGGAATAGTTACTTTGGGCTAACGTTAAATTCAACCCCGATTTTGAAGCATTCTTCATTGGCGCTCCGCTCCTATTGGCCTTGGCGTAATGATATATAGCCTTTCTCTATAAATTGACTATTTAATTAAAAACTATTTTTTCAATTCGAACCAGTAGTTCCTGAGATTATCGCGTTCAAACAAACAAACAAACTCTTCAACCTTATATTATTAGTATAGATAGCTGTTGCCCGCGACTTCGTCCGCGTTTCCGTCGTTTTTCGTAAAACAAAAGTAGCCTATGTCCTTCCTCACGGTTCAGTGATTTTGATGTAACAGACAGATTAACTTTCGTAATTTAGTAGGGAAATATAATATGTCAATCTATAATACTGTTGAAAAATATCGCAATACGGAACCTCACAATATTATTGTTAATAGCTGTGCCCGCGACTCCGTCAGGGTGTAACTCCTTGTGTGTTATTAAGTTAATGTATTGGTAATATTGTTTAGATCACGTTCACATGAGGCTTAAGTACCTATAGAACGAAATTTTATACCTTCGCCCGCTAGACGCGTCAAGCGCGGCGACCGATTCTCAAAAATAATCCTTATAGCATGATTCAGTATTCACGCGCGATGGCTTATTATTAGCGTATTTCATGTATAACTTTGGTGTTTCTATACCGATTTATATGATTCTTTTTTATGGAATAGTTAATAATGTTAACTTTTTCAATTAGGGGTGACTGAGAGTGTTATAAACGTAAAAGTAGACAAATATTATAATCAGAAAGCTTCGAACTGCTAAGCTATCGGGAGTTACACGTGTTATTGTGAGTCAACCATAAAAGATAGACATATGCTCTCGTGGGATATTTTTTATATAATATTAAGAACATTTTCGTCATGAAATCATTTCTGTGTAGCTTTAACCATTAAGGTGGCACACGCAACGGAAGCTTATAAAATGGAATAACTTCTCCCGTTTTCCCAACATTTCCCTTCACTGCTCTGCTCCTATTGATTGTAGCGTGATGAAAAGTATACTATAACCAGCTCAGGAGTATGAAATATAATTGTACCAAGTTTCGTTAAAATCCGTCGAGTAGTTTTTGTTTCTATAACGGTTATACAGACAGACAGACAGACAGACAGACAGACAGACAGACAAAAATTTTACAGATTGCATTTTTGGCATCAGTATCGATCCCTAATTACCCCCTGATAGTTATTTTGGAAATATATTTCATGTACAGAATTGACCTCTCTACAGATTTATTATAAGTATAGAAGATAGGCTTTCTTTTTAATTAATAAACGTAAAAAAACAATAAGATGAAATACAAAGATCGTGCTTTTTGGTGCCTGTAAGACCAATGTGTGTCCGGGTTTTACCCGGACGCTTATAGGAAAAATCTTCCGGACATCCCCGGATGCTGTCCAAACTAGGACAAATCCGGGGAAACCCGGACGGATGGCAGTCCTACCTATGTTTCACAAATAAATATTCTGATTTTGACCTTCACAACCTTAGTAGCTGGATAATATGATACTCCTTGTCAAGAGCGGTGTTAGATTTTCTGGCTGGTACCCGTAACGGTTTTCAAATATGTACAAAACACAGCCGAGACCAACGGCCTACGGTACTATCTGAGGTATGGAGAAATCTCGATATATGAAGATGCGCACCCATCCACGAATAGACCTTGGCACGAGTTGCCTAATCTAAAAGATGGACCCGACTGAATGTTATTATTTAACTGCGATCTCCTGCAATATATACAACGTGTAATTTAAAGGGTATATACATATCAAGTGCACGGCTTCTTTGGATGATAACAAACGATATAGCAAGGGTTTTCTAATCCTATGTCTACATGTGTGGAGCATATTAGAAATTTCAATACATTGATACCAGAGGCCGAATTTTTCAAATTAAGAAGAACGAAGAGAATTATCGTTTTATTGGCAAGTGACGTGGAAAGTGATGACCCTCATAGTGCTGTGACACGTTTGTTATTACTGGTATTCAAGAAACATATGAAACCAATAATTTGAGGTCAATTCTGTGAGTCACTTATTTTGAGCTGAAACTTTGCATAGAGACTCCATACCAGATGTTGTCTTCAGTCCTTTTGGATAGTTATGGGGTTTCCGTTACACGTTGTATATATATATTTTTTTTTTGGTTTCTTTCCTTTTGTATACTTTGTGTTGTGTGCTTTGTGGCATGTGCCGAATAAATATTTTTTCTTTCTTTCTTTCAATCTATACTCTCAAATAAAATAAGAAAATCATGAAGATATTTCCGGTGTCCTCCATACCATTGAAAGACTTCCATAACAAAAGCCCGCTCTTCAGCAAGTAGTCTAGACTCTCACAAAATAGCCGGTTGCAGGTTAAGCATGCTGGTCACGTGCCGGTAATGCACTGGGCCGGGTCTGCTCCGGCACTGAAGCCGTGCTTATACCTACAGAAGAATGTTCGTAATGACTACATGAGTGATGTGGAGGGAGAGGGGACTGTAATGCGAGGGTGGAGGAAGGTAAATGGTTTTTTATCGTGATTAGCCATCATTGTAATCCTATATACTAAAAATTAAATAAAAAATTTAAAAAACCCTCTACGCAAAAAATACTTATAAGTAGTAACTTAGGAGTAACAAGGTAAAAAATACCTTGAAAATAAATAAAATAATAGTCGCGGCGGAGTATCGCTATGTAACAAAATTTAAATATCGATTCTGAATAGCGGGATGTTTTTTAAACTACTTATGAGTATATCTTTTTAAACTTTTCACCTACCATAGCTTTTATCAATTTGACCAATTTCATGGAATGGACAGTTTTTGTAATATAGTTTTGCGTCGTTCCCTTTCAATTGATACGCCACTTGAGTATATTTGACAATATTCAATTATCTATCCCCAATTTCAGTCCCCAAATCTAGTAAATGGCTGAACCGATTTTGACAAAATATGTATAAAAATCACTGCCTGAAAACTTGCTTTCTAAGAAAAAAAAAACCGTATCGAAATCGGTTCACCCACTCATAAGCTACGGTGCCACAAACAAATATACAGATACAGATACACAGACACACATATAACATAACATATATATTATAACACCCCTCTGTTTCCGTAGGGGGATAAAAAGAAAGATTCTAAGAAGAAACATTTGCTTTTTTGTTATAGATAAACTTATAAACGACTAGACCGATTTAAAAAAATCTTACATCAATGTACAGTTACATTATCAGCAAGTTTGAAGCCTCAATAGCCGTCGATGAGGTATCGGTCTTGTGATAGAGAGGTCACGGGTTCGAACCCCGCCCATCACATGAACCCACTCCAGACGCCAAGCATATTTACCTTAGTTGGAAAGCTAGTCATCTCTATAAAGAAAAAAAATCAGGCTAATTCATGAACAGTCAGTAAAATATCCGGGTGGTCTAAACATAAATTTGTATTGCAATCTGGAAACTGAAAGTACTATTGACGTGTAATTTTTTTTTACATCTGGCCAACTTCTTTTATAGGTCCGTAATAAGTGTTCGGCGTTGTTTGTATATTTTCAACATATAATAAGCAAACCGTTTCTTATGCGATACTTCTTAGGTCCGGTCAGAGTTTTTCCAGGGATGTCCCGTAACAGGCGTTGCACAGAGGGGCTCCAAAGTGGTATTTTTAGAGCGATGAGGGCGATGGCGATCTTTTACTAAGGACTAGTAATTTTACACACTTATAACGGATTGCCCCCGACACAAACAAAGAAAAAATCCGGCCAAAGTTGCCATGTGCAGGGGACGCCATACAACATTGGAAGTCATTCGGCTACATGATCTTGAAAGATCTCTTTTCTCTCTCATTTGGAGAGCCTATATTTTTAAGATTCTTCATCTAGGTTTTTCGAACTGAATCGTTTGGTTTCCATCACGCATATCCCGTAATTTTATATTTCTTCGGTGTCTCGTTTGTTTCTCCAAATAAGCTATACTCGATACTTAGATTACTATTACAGAATGAGATAAGGACTAAGCAACTAAATGGGTTACATTGGGTGATCACTACAAGACTTCGGAGACGAGGTGTTTTCTGCACAGCCTGGTTTTTTTTATTGATAATAGGCTCGCGTTTGACCACCATCTCACCTGATGGTAAGTGATGATGTGGTCAAAGATGGAGCACGCTTGCCTAGAAGTAACCTATTCATTCTTGACTTAAAGACTCTCAGGTTATAGCGATCAGGAAACACAGACTCCGGCAGAACGATGTTTGCCTGTCGATTTTCGGAATCAAGTCTGGACAACAAATAGGCTAGAAAGGTAATAAAAGTGTTTGTAATAATTTAAGTAAGTTTAATTAAGTTTTAGTGTAAACGTAAACGGAACCGAAAGAAAAAAGGAGGAATTGCGCAGCAGTAGGACACAATGTAGGCTAAGAAAAAAAAATGTATAAACGTTTGGTTCACTAGACTTTGTTGGACTCAACTTCTGTTAAGGAGTAGGTGAACTACTGATTTCCATAACCAAAAATAGAATCATAAATATCCGCTAAATCAAAAACGCATTTCCACACCGATTCCGAATTTTTCAAACCTATGATATAAACAGAAGGCATTATGTAAAGTGAGTCGCGGCAGCTGTTCCGCCATGAATAATTCAGGGTTCGTCTCCAGGGAGCGCGGTCCACTCGTGAAGACTTCGCAATGATGCGGCGCCGGAGGTAAATCGAATGGGTTAGGAATTACGGATGTTTAGTTTATTGAGGCTTTTCGAAACCGCTGAAAAGCGGACACAGGGTTTGGGGTTAACTTTGCTACTTGCTGCATTGAAAGGGTTTTATTTTTCGTGTTTTTTTGATGACGGTACGGTTTGTGCAGTCTTGTTTTGTCGGGTGCAAAATCATTTAATGCATTTGATGATTTTGTATTGTATTGTAGGTATCGTTCTGGAACTCTTTCTGGCTCAACGGCCTGAGCTTGGATCTTTTTTTCCGGTAGGAAAATCATCAAATCACTCTTCCAATCTGGGTGGAACAAATCAATGTCAGACCGCAAAAACTCACCCTGTTTCTTCAGTTGCCTCTGCGTGTCGCGGCTACGGTATCCTGATAGAATATTCCCAGAACCACGGTAGTGTCGTTGCAGAACCCAAATTGTTGTTTTTGTCATGGAGTCAGTTGACGTACAGAGCTCATTTATGATGTGTACTATCTAAAGATTTGAATTTTTGCTTGATAGAGATATTATATCGATGGATTAATAAATCCAAAAACGAGCAGAAAGTGGTTCATATACTTTTTGTAGGTAAGTTGCTAAGTAAAACAGCTTGTTCAGCGTAAGACTCGAACATATACAACGTGTAATTTAAAGGGTATCAGTTATTTTGTGCTGAAACTGTGCATAGAGACTCCATACCAGATGTTGTCTTCAGCCCTTTTGGATAGATATGGGGTTTCCATTACACGTTGTATAAACTAGTTTATGCCTACGGCTTCACTCACGTGAAAAGGTTATTCATAAAATGCCTATGTTACTCTTCAACTCTTTATCTGTCTCCACATCAAATCATATCGATCCGTAGCTTTGTTTTGACGTGTAAGTATGACAAACAAACAAGCACCATTTCGCCTGATTTTAAAAATTAGTATAAGTAAGTGATGAACAGGAAGTTACTCACAAGCAGACTATAATTATATTATTCTTTCTTATTTCAAGCGTTGAACAAGTAAGACTGCGAATTTTCCCTCCGTATTTATTCCCTCCGTTTAGGTATTGTAAGCTTAGATACTAAGCCTACAATACCTAATCTAAGCCGAGAGCCGCCGCGGGCAGCGCCTAGTCTTGCTACTGGCGGAGTGCCGGCACAACGGAGTAACTGTATCCCAGTTTGCGCCGAACTTAGGCACCGCTGTTTGCGGAAGTGCAGCCGCGCGCAATTTCCGGCCGTCGCTCACAGCGCCCTCTACAAGTTAAACTATTAATATAGAATTACGGGATTGTTATTACAAGTGATGGGATAGGGCTGAAGGCTTCTGTCTTATGGCTAGATGGAATGGAGCTGTTTAATTACGGGTGATATAGACGATTCTAACTGGTCCTGAAGATAATTTAAAACGACAATAGCTTAATGGCTAAGGTGTTGGACTTTTGATCGTGAGATCGCGGGTTCGAACACCTTTATTTACATTACACTATTGCTGTGAACCTACTCCAGACAAGCATATTTAGCTTAGTTGGAGGGGCTAACAAGATTACTAGTAATGTGAATTCTACCCACATTGCTATTTCTCTTTTCAAAAAGAAAAAAAAAGTAGAGCATTTCTGGGAAAGGCTCTCAAGCTGTGTTTCTGTTACAAGTGTTTTCTATCTTCTGTGTTTTGAAAATAGAAGCAGATATTGGTTATGTTGTACAAGGCTCTACTAACTCTGTGGCTAGGCTTGGATATTTACTGTCAAGCGCATACATAGGTGACTTTTTTCTTACCTAAGTACATGGTTTAATTAAGAATAATTTTCTAATTTACTCATTGTGATTTTTGAATAAAGATTATTTATTTATTTCTCAATAAACTCGCTAAATATCATAGCATCATGCTGAGATAGGAGACTTTTTGGTCTCGCAAAGGTCATTGTTCTATGTCCTATGCGAGTCACAAACAAATATTGTTCTTTCTACTTTCTAAACTCACATTCCTCGTCTAGCTTCTACAAACCCTTTACGTTATATTAGTTATGTACAAAATAATTAAAACAATAAATAAAAACCAGTACCTATTCTCAAATTCACAATACAAATAACTACGCATCCAAGAATGCAGGATTGTGCGTATCAACGGGGTAGTCCCCTGTTAATTAAATGTTTTCAATGGCCAGGGGAGGCTGGGGTGGTAGGGCCAAGTGCGGGGAGGGCGGGGTAATCCTTCACAATTTGTCACGACATTTGATACTTTATTTATTGCGTTCAATAAAAAGGTTAGAGCAGGTTAAACAAGTGGGTTTATTTTGAAAAGGGGTGCAGAATGCAATGTTGAATGGATTTTGAGTTTCGTGTTGCAGTTAGCAATTATACGCAATTTATTTTGTACGAATTAGGTACTTAAAAATACGGAAAGAAGAAAAATGTCTCCCACAAAGGAAAAGCTCTAAGATTTTGAGCTTTATTTGTTTATTTCTTGACACACCTACGACTTATTCACTAGTTCTACTAGTATAATACATTAATTAGTAGATATTATTACATTAATAATATCTACTAATTAAGTTAAATTACATTGAAATTTCTGTGAGATAAATTAAAACACAACAAATATACTTAACTCTGAACTAAATTTATAATGACATCAATTTTATTGAGATCGCTTAGGTACATTTACGGGTAAGAAATGCATCGATTGTTACACCCAAAGAATTATGCATGACCAAACGGATAGGTCGAAGGATCTTTAGGGTTCGTGTTATTTATTAACAAATAGTTTTCACTTTCAATGCATTTGTTCTTCACATGACAAGGAATATGTGTTTTCAAACAATAGATACATAGATAAATAGAATATATATACATTATTGTACACCAAAATTTAAACACACCTATTTAACATAATTTTTTACTTCTATGGTTACAATAGTTGTAGGTTGTGTAATAGTTTTATGTTTTTTTACTTCTATGGTTACAATAGTTGTAGGTTGTGTAATAGTTTTATGTTTTTTTACTTCTATGGTTACAATAGTTGTAGGTTGTGTAATAGTTTTATGTTTTTTTACTTCTATGGTTACAATAGTTGTAGGTTGTGTAATAGTTTTATGGTTTTTTTATTACTGATGGGCCCATTCTTAACCTCGATCTCACCTGATGGTAAGCGATAGATGAGGTCTACGATGTGACGAGCGAGCCCAGAAGATGCCTATTTACTCGTGCTTTAAAGGCTGAAAGGTCATAAGTGGCAGGGAACACAGAAGCCGGCAGAGAGTTCCACAACTTGGCTGTGCGCACAATAAATGTGGAAGAGAAGCGCTTAGTACGACAAGACGGTATATCAACCAAGTTTTTCTATAGTTTTGTACATAACTTCTGATATTATTAATTCTTCCTTTTGTATACTGTCCATTCTTCTTAGGCATTTGATTTCTCTCGATGTGAGAATGTCCATAGAGGGGTTCGTGGATAAGTATATAACAGCCGCACGGCTTGATCAAGGTTAAGCAGCGCTTGCCAAGGTCTCTCTGTTGATGGGTAACCACCTCAACATAACGAGATTCTGCCGTGTTTCGGAAAGCAAATTAAATTCGTTGGTACCGGCTATTTTTAAGGTTCCGTAGCCGAATGGCAAGAAACGGAACCCTTATAGTTTCATCATGTCGGCCCGTCTGTCTGTCTGTCTGTCCGTCCGTCCGTATGTCACAGTCAATTTATTCCGAAACTATTAAGACTATACATGGGGGGTCCCCATACATGGAACTAGAACTGAAAATATTTTTTTTTTCATGAAACCTATGCGTGTGTGGTATCCATAGACAGGTCTTTAAAAATTATATAAGGGTTTCTAAAACCACATTTTTATAAAGTCAATCGTTTAAAAGATATACGCTTCCAAAGTGGTAAAATGTGTCCTCCCCCCTCTAACTTCTATAATAATGGAGTGAAAAATCTAAAAAAAATATATGTCTGTAGATCTTAATGTAAACTTTCAACCAAAATTAGTTTGAACGAAATCGAGTCAGCAGTTTTTGAGATACAGCATATTTTCTAAAACCGCAAATATAACTTTCTAATTCATACAAACACTATGAAAAACAAAGTTATTTAGCGTAGTTGTAAAAATGTAAATAAGCTAGTTTTAAGAAATTTTTAAGGTTTTTTTTATTCGTCAAATAAATATACATATTATATTATATTATTATAAATAAAATAAAAATAATAAAATAAAATCGTTTTATTTCAGATTTATATATATTATCATTATCAGATTTATTTATATTATAGTTACTACGGAACCTTTCATGGGCGAGTCTGACTCGCACTTGGCCAATTTTTTGCGTGTTAAGTTTAGTTTAGCTAGATGAGGCCGGTATTTCCTAACTGACTACTCTGAGAAGAAAAACCGAAACAAACTCAGAGGTCATAGTCTCTTTTAAAGTCCATATAACTCGTATTTGTATATGAGAAGCATGTAGGTTCATGTCTGTGGTGTTCTTTTGAGGAAATAACCACGCAAATTTGAGCGGACCTGTCCAACAATTTGACGAACAATACCAAAGTAAGGAAGACACAGATGTTCCTCATTCTGATCCTAGTGTAAGCTTTAATTATAGTGTGTTATATTTTTAGCTGTATGTTCCAAATTTGAACGAACAAATTATGATTATGATTTGATAGTGGTTATGGTTAGTCAGAAGCCAGAAAGTACGACACTGGTCATCAAGGAGTATCGTGTTACCCAGATACTGGCTTGTGGAGGTCCTATAGGCAGTCCTTCCTTGTAACACTTACGCTCGGCTGCAACATCAGCCGATCCCAACATGTTAAGAAAAGGCTACATTTATTATGCGCACAGCCAAGGTGTGGAACTCTCTGCCGGCTTCTGTGTTCCCTGCCACAAATGACCCGTCAGCCTTTAAAGCAAGAGTGACTAGGCATCTTCTGGGCTCGCTCGTTCGATCGTAGACCTCATCTTACACTTGCCATCAGGTGTGATGTCAAGAGCGGGCTCAGTCGTAATAAAAAAAAAATAGATGATGATGTCAGAATCTCCACCAGCACCCTGATATCGAGAAAAACCGAAATCGAATATACATCTATACTTCTATACTAATATTATAAAGTTGAAGAGTTTGTTTGTTTGTTTGCTTGAACGCGCTAATCTCAGGAACTACGGTTCTGATTTGAAAAATTCTTTCACTGTTAGATATCCCATTTATCGAGGAAGGCTACAGGCTATATATCATCACGCTAAGACCAATAGGAGCAGAGCACTAATGAAGAATGTTTCAAAATCGGGGGATGTTTTTTCCACGCGGACGAAGTCGCGGTTAGTATGTATTTTTATTTCAGCTAAAAGAATTTAAATTATTTTTTCTTTGAATTTTTTTTAAGGATGTTAACTTTTCGCTTACCTCGGCTTGATCGACTTGTTGACTTGGCTTGACTATAATAATCCTTACTAATATTATAAATGCGAAAGTAACTCTGTCTGTCTGTGTGTTACGCAATCACGTCTAAACAACCGAACCGATTTTAATGAAAGTTGGTACGGACATAGTGTAGAGCTTGAGAAAGGACATAGGCTGCTTTTTAATGCAACAAAACAGCTGTAAGGGGTTGAAATAGGGGATGAGAATTTGTATGGAAATTACGTCATTTTTAAAGCTAGAAGCTTGAAATTTATTTTTAGACTTTTGATTAGGTATTAATAAATACGACATTCAAATTATGTATGAGTTTTATTTTCAAAATAATTATTCTAAAATATTAAAAATGTTGCCGAAAGTCACTATTCCGCGCGTACGAAGTCGCGGGCACAGCTAGTTATGAAATAATGATGTTTATTTTGCAAATAGGTTACACATAACAATTGTAAAGGTTTTTTTTTTCATAAATGTAAACTAGATCAGGCCGGTGTCTCCTAACTGACTTCCCTGAGAAGAAACACCGAAACAAACTCAGAGGTCAACGTCTCTTTTGAAGTTCATACAATCCGTAGAGACCAAATCTTATGCGAACTAAGTGAGTTTATGTCTGTTAGAGGAGTATACTTTCAGAGGACAGAATCACGCAGATTTGAGTCCAAACAGTGCACGCATTTGTCAGTTATAACCATTTCTTCTTTCAAAAACATGGTAAAAGGTCTCTATCTCTGTCTTTAATTTGTTACTACTTTTTATACATCTCAGCTTTGTTTTTTTTTTATACATATATACTTATGTGTATTGAGTATATAGGTTATTACTTATGTATTGTATATAAGTGAATAGTACACCATGGACTACCCGCGTATTTATTTTCTCCTGCTGTGTCAAATCCATCCAAAGGTTGTCTGTAAAAGATCGCTTTTAGCGATAAGACCGCCCATTGTAGTTTGTAGTTTTTAAGTCTTCATTTAATTCTGTTATGGTGTACAATAAAGAGTATATCTACCAATCTATATCTATCTCAACTAGAGCTCGAGCTGGTAGAGAACGACTGTTAGAGGTAGGAAGGACTGGTATAGAATGCCTAAGGCATGAAGCTACTCATCTTACTCCGCATGCCCTGTGCTCTCTTGATGATCGTATGTCTGCATCAGAGAACGGAGTTCGCGTAGGTGATTATTGGCCCAAATTTATATAACAAATTCATCCAAATGCAACCAGTACTTTCGAGGATGACGTTTTTATGGTTCCGTAGCCGAATGGCAAAAAAACGAAACCCTTATAGTTTCGTCATGTCTGTCCGTCCGTCCGTATGTCGCAGCCATTTTATTCCGAAACCATTAAGACTATACACATGAAACTTGGTAGGTAGATGTATTCTGTGATTCACTTTCCGATTTTAAGACAAAATAAAATAAGAATAAATTCCTCATACATGGAACTGAAACTGTTTTTTTTTTTATGAAACCTTTGCGTATGTAGTATCTTTAGAAAGGTCTTTAAAAATGACATTGAGGTTTCTAAAACAACTTTTTCAAAAAGTAAGTCGTTTAAATGATATACGCTTCCAAAGTGGTAAAATTTGTGTGTTCCCTAACTTAGAATAGAAGAATAGAATAACATTTATTTGTTAGAATATTGTACAAAGTTGTATAGTAAACTTCTATAGTAATGGAGGGAAAAATCTAAAAAAAAATATATGCTATAGATCTTAATATAAAATTTCAACGAAAATTAGTTTGAATAATATCGGGTTAGCAGTTTTTGAGATATAGCATATTTTCTAAAACCGCATATATAACTTTGTAATTCATACAAATACTATGAAAAACAGAGTTATTTGGCAAAGTTACTATGGAATCCTTCACCTCACCTTGGCCAATTTTGTTTTATTGATAATAGGCTCGCGTTTGACCACCATCTCACCTGATGGTAAGTGATGATGTGGTCGAAGATGGAGCACGCTTAGATAAACAAACAAAATTTTCTGCTTTATATATGCTTTATATTTTTGCCATCATTTTGTTAAGAAGAAGACCCATTTATTTCTGTCTAGCCTGTGAAGAACGCTTTAAATATTCAGACATCAGTTAGACACCATATTTTGTAATCAAGGTGATTGTGATACAAAGCACGTGGTTTCCAGGTAAAATCGATAGAACACTGTAAATAATACATTATGATTGAGATGGCAGACGTATTGTGGTGCATACCTAACGTGACCATACGTCCGCTTTGGGCGGGATTGTCCCGTTTTCAGGCAGTCTGTCCCGCTGGTCCCAACGAGAACACAAATGTCCCGCTTTTACAAACAAACTAAAGGTTTGTTTGTAAAATAAATGTGTATATCCACTTACTTACTTGTCTATATTAAAATATCACTAAAATCGCGCGGAAGACGTCAGCGTAGACGCAGGGTTGGGAGTCAGGACGCAAGCGAGAGTGAGCGACTGACATGCGAGAAATTTACCGACTGCTTACTAATTCTAACTCCTTACTATATTATAAGTCCAAAAGTAACTCATTTCGTTTAACCGATTTTGCTGTAGTAAATTATTTTAAATATTATTTTTAGAGGAAGTTGGTGTAAGAATAAAATGCCAGTGAGGTTAAGATACCACTATTATTTAAAGTCACATTTTAAACCATAATTTCTATTTTTTTTTAAATATGGCATCTTACACAGACTTATTTTTATTTATATATAAAATTCAACAGGCGTCCCGCTTTGACACGAAAAAAAATGTTCACATTATGCATACCGTACTATTAATACTTTGAGGTCACTTTGTTTGACACGAAGCAATAATATTATCGAGTAATTTGTTCCCTAGTGAGGAGGTAGGTTAAATAATAACAGCCAGCTTCAAGGCCGAGGTCGGTTCATGGGGACCACCTCAACACAACTAGATTCCTACGTGCGTCGGAAAGTACGTGAAACTATTAGTCACGGCTGTCATCCGTCATCTTTGACAGTCGTTGCGGGTAGACAGAAGCCAGAAAATCTGTCCTGTCTTAACACGGGTATCGTGTTACCCAGTTACTGGGTTATGGAGGTCAGATATTCAGTTGTTCCATGTATAACATTGGTAGTCCTTGCATCTAATTAGACTGGAAGTCGTTTCGTACATAGTCCGGAAGAGGCTACGCAAATGATATTGACCAAAAACTTTTTCCCGGTTATAAAAATGGCTTTATTTTGAGTTTTTTTTTTTATTAAAAATAGGTTCGCGTTTGACCACCATCTCACCCGATGGTAAGTGATAATGTGGTCGAAGATGGAGCACGCTTACCTAAAAGTAACCTATTCACTCTTGACTTAAAGACTCCTAGGTTTTAGCTATCGGGAAACTCAGACTCCGGCAGGGAATACCACTCTTTAGCCGTACGCACAATGAAGGTATTCCCAAAACGTTTTGTGCGTATGGGTGGGATGTCCACCATGTAACGAATATCATATTTTATTTACTTAATTGGAAATGGTTTATGAAATTTTCTATTTAAATAATTGATGTACAAAGTATTTATATTT
Source organism: Tholera decimalis (assembly GCA_943138885.2). Taxonomy (NCBI): domain Eukaryota; kingdom Metazoa; phylum Arthropoda; class Insecta; order Lepidoptera; family Noctuidae; genus Tholera; species Tholera decimalis. The sequence continues at coordinate 40,064,899 of OW964566.2, read as the reverse complement.
TATTAGATTACTAGCAAATGTGGGTAGAATTCACATTACTAGCATTTCTGTTAACCCCTCCAACTAAGCTAAATATGCTTGTGTCTGGAGTGGGTTCACCACAATACTGTAATGGGTGAGTTCGAACCCGCGACCTCTCGAACACAAGTCCTTAGCCTTTAGGCTAATGACGCTTGCTTGACGTTGTATGTTGTTGGTTTAGTTCTCTAACGAACTACGAACTATTATATAATTTCGAATCTAACCCAGGACACCCACATCACAAAGTTGATCAATCAAATGCAAGAACTTATCAACTCAATCTCCATTGATAAAAACACAAGCTAAGTGCATGCAGTAAATTATGCAAAATTTCTAGAACAAAGTCTTAGATATTTCTGTAACACGCTTATATACCTCCAAGAATTGCGTCTACCCAACGGATCGTTTGATACCACTTTAGCCAAGAGCCTAATAATTCGCAGGTGGCTGTTAAACCTGCGTCTTACAATAATTCGGCCGATTTAAATTCTCACGAGCGGCCGTTATACTAAAATTCAGTTAGAACTGGATATTGCAAATGTTTCTCGATAGAGAATACGGTTCTTAGTGGGTGTTCAATAGGTCACCTTTTAGGGAATGTTCACTTTAGGTTTATAGTATTTTGTGTACTAATAGGGCGTTATAAGGCTACTCTAACTAGGATCTTAATTGTATAGCTGTGTTACGGGCCATTGAGTGTATTTTGTAGGTTTTTTATGAACATACCAAAATGTGTGTCGAAATTAGAGGACAGAGTGACGACAGCGGGTTTTCAAATAAAATAAGAATCTAAATAAGGTTGTGGGAATTTTCTAACGAGATACCGTAGCCTCGGGACACAAGGGCATCTAAAGGATCAGGGCGAGTTTTTAGTCCATATAATTCCGACACTCCCTGCCGATTCATCTAGAGCGAGGAGAGATTTAAAGAATTTCCCCCGAAGGTCTGATGACAAGAATTCATGAATTCATTTGTTCCTACTCATATTCTGCTGTATATGAGTCGGAATGACCTTCACTTTCCAACGAATCACAGCAAGAATTTACACAAAACCATTCACTGGTTGCAAGTTCTTTTTTATTGATAATAGGTTCGCGTTTGACCACCATCTCACCTGATGGTAAGTGATGATGTGGTCGAAGATGGAGCACGCTTACCTAAAAGTAACCTATTCACTCTTGACTTAAAGACTCCCAGGTTATAGCGATCAGGAAACACAGACTCCGGCAGGGATTTCCACTCCTTAGCCGTAAGCACAATGAAAGCAGAGCTAAGAATGTATCCTTTCTAACTAGTCCCAGGATATTCATTGCACCAGGACATTGCTCAAGAAATCGTTAGTAGATAAAGATAGGCTTGCGACGCCATAATAAGATGGAAACAGATTCACTTGCAGTAAAATGTGGCTCAAATCTCCGCGTTATCAGTAATTGGACGTGTTCCTGTGATAACGAGACATGCGGACGGACAACTGTTGGGGCGCAGTAAAAACTCAATCAGGAACACACCTAGTTGGGTCGGAAAGCATTTTATATAGCACGAGACGACTTGCTATATGCCAAGGCCCTAACGAAATAATGATGTTCATTTTGCTAATCTTTCTTGCTATAATTATAAATGCAAAAGTTGGTGAGGATGTATGTATGTTTGTTACTCTTTTACGCAAAAACTATTGACCGGATCTGGATGCAATTTGGTAAGTATATAGTTGATATCCTGGAATAACACATAGGCTACTTTTTATCCCGGAATTCCCACGAGATCGGGATTTACGCGAGAAAAATCTCCCACGCGAATGAAGTCATGGGCACTTTTATACGGCATTTTTTTTGTAAACGTAAACTATATGAATTTGTGGTCCCTAAAGCCCGATTTACACTTCAACAAGTACAGTAGCGAGTTAACTTGCGTCATTGGGAGTTAAGTTGTTAATGTACTACTACTTAACTCGCTTTTGCCGTTCAAACTACAATAACAACTTAACTCGCCGATGACGCAAGTTAACTCGCTACTGTACTTGTTGAAGTGTAAATCGGGCTTAACTAACTTCCATGAGAAAAAACACCGCAACCAAGTAATATGTATTTTTACGTCACAAATATTAATATTCATCAATATATATGTATAAAAAGCCTTGGGAATTAAAATACCGTAATATTTTAAAAAATTGGCCAAGTGCGAGTCGGACTCGCCCATGAAGGGTTCTGTAGTAACTATAATAAATATAATATACCTACTTAATATAATTATTTGAAAAAAAAAAAATCTTACATATTTCTTAAAACTAGCTTATTTACAATTTTTACAACTACGCCAAATAACTTTGTTATTCATAGTATTTGTATGAATTACAAAGTTATTTTTGCGGTTTTAGAAAATATACTGTATCTCAAAAACTGCTGACTCGATCTCGTTCAAACCAAGCTTGGTTGAAAATTTACATTAAGATCTACAACATATGGTTTACTTAGATTTTTCACTTCATTATTATAGAAGTTAGAGGGGACACACATTTTACCACTTTGGAAGCGTATATCTTTTAAACGATTAACTTTATGAAAAAGTCATTTTTAAAGACCTGTCTATAGTTACCACACACGTATAGGTTTCATGAAAGAAAATATTTTCAGTTTCAGTTCCATGTATGGGGAGCCCCCTTTATTTTAAATATTTTTTAAATTTTCTCTTAAAATCGGAAAGCGGTTCACGGAATACATGTACCTACCAAGTTTTACACGTATAGTCCTAATAGTTTCGGAATAAAATGGCTGTGACATACGGACGGACGGACAGACAGACAGACGGACAGACATGTCGAAACTATTGCAACCACCAAGACGAGGCGGGGAGGGGTGAATGCGTTGCGACGTCGGAGCGGCACCGCTCAGTTGTTTTGCGTCACAAGGAAGGACACACGCTCGCTCGTTTCGATTGTCTGTCAACAGACTGTCCAACGCTGCTACGGCGCCACTGCGACATAACAACGTTACGGCGCCGCACCGCTCGTGTGCCCACTGACACGGTGAAATCTTTGCGGTGCGGCGCCGCAACGCATCGTGTGCCCCCACCCTAAGGGTTCCGTTTTTTGCCATTCGGCTACGGAACCCTAAAAAAGCTTCGACGCTATTGCAATTTTACCGGCCAGATTTTCAGGTAACGCTTTAATTAAATGTTTTATTGCACTTTATTCATTTCGAAGGATAATAGTTTTGCATTAACTACATATTACAATGAAATAAGAATAAGAATATTGAACCTTAGTTACAAAATTGCTTAACCTAAATAATTAACGTTATGGGTACACTGTAACAAAACAATGTTTAGTTAACTGGGATGTCAATGGTCTCCAAACTAGGCGGCTGCGGTGCCTGTATCTTGGAGACCGGAATGATTTATGATTTATGTTTATATTTATATTATTTATATTTATATTAATGATTTATATGATTGGGCGTGGTTACCTTCTTGGACACTATGTAATTTTTTTTTATTGAATGTTAGCTCGCGTTTGACCACCATCTTACCCGATGGCAAATTTCAATGTGGTCGAAGATAAAGCACGCTTATCTGACTCTCTTGACTTAAAAACCCCCAAGTTATAGCTAACAGGAAATATCCGGCAGGGAATTACACTGAGTAGTACGCATAATGAAAGTATTCTCATTACGTTTTGTGAGTAAGGATGAGATGTCTACCAAGTAATGATAATGCATCGCCTTAAATATTGTTGTCCGAAGATGGAACTGGCAAAGAATAAGCATTGTTATACAACGTGGCAATGATACCAGTCTTCTGGGCACGTACTTCGACGCCTAAGCTTTATTTATGTTTTTATGTACACATAGTTTTGTAGTGTATATAATTTAAATATTGTAAATAAAGATAACAAGCTTGGTTATATGGTTCACGACCACAACGTTCCGACACGACAATCTTCCGTCCTAAAAGGCCCCGAGCTATCCATTTTATTCGACCACTATATTCCAAGTTTGTTTTAAGGTCTATAAAATTTACAACCAGTCCCGATAAGGGCCCTACCATAGCCGGGTGTTTGTTCAGATTTATCACCTCATAAATAAACATAACATGCTACAATTATACGAATTCTTCGCCATGATGTGTTCCAAGACAAATTAGTTTCGTGAGGAAATTATTTCGGTCATAATTTTGGAAGCAAAACGGTTAACAACGCTGTAAATCAGATGAGTGGTTTTGAATAGTGATGTGGCAATAGTTGGTACTCGTAACATGCAGGTACCGTAGATATTTATTTATTTAACATGGAAGACTAACAGCATAATACACAGGATAGTAGTGGAGTAGTAAACAGTGAGTTAGTTCAAAGTCGTGAAGTTTAGAGACAGAAAAATCTTAATCTTAATGTACGAATACATCTACACAATATATAATCTTAATATAAACCTTACAATGGTAAGTTTATCCTAACAAATTATACAATGTTGAAAATAATTAAATAGAAATAAACATCACTAGCACTAGCGCTTACAGTTATAAGATCTTTGAAAAATCAAGGGTTAGGCGTCAAAAGAGTGTCTGCGCCCACACTGATTGAATGAAAAAGATTCAAAATCGTACTTACACTGGTTGTTGAAGGTTCTGCTTGCACGCACGATAAATGAGTGTTGTATATACTTATTTGAGTTTAACGGTATCCGTATAGGTGGATCAAACCGAGTTTTAATCGGAATGTTTAAATTAATTTTAGATAACAGATCGAGGCTAAAAATAGAAATGTTTTTTTTTTAACAGTAGAATGCAGCCATTTTGAACTTTGCAAGTTTCTAGCCTAACTTGGTTCAACTTAGTTCTGGAAATATCAAAATCTCGTTTTATAATTTAATTGCAAAAGTGAGCACATTAACAAGTTTTTGTAAATCAACGTTAATATACGAGTACCACGAGTCCATTAAAGCTCAAATAAAAAGGAATTTAACTAATCACATTTATCACTTTTTCTCATCATAACCATCTTATAAATTATTTCCCGAATTCCTTAGCCCACTAACCCAATTGAATTGAATTATGTACGGAATGAAGTGGAGTGGGGATCGTTTTGTCACATAGTATTTATGGCGCTTTCGACAAACATGTGCGTGTGCGCATACCGAGTTGATCCGCGCCTTCCTGCTGATTCGCGTGACACTGCACAGCTTAAGAGCCAGACAGGTACAGAGACTGAAGATATCCGTATGACTAACACAGTTCTTTTTGTTGTTTCTCGTATCTGAAATAAAACATTGACATTTTGATAATCTGTTTGAGCAATAAACTAAACCAAGTCAGTGCTCGTCGTTAGTTGTTTTAATATTTCTTTATTTAAAGAAAACTAGCAATGTGGATAGAATTAACATTACTAGCAACCTTCTTCAACACCTCCAACTAAGTTAAATATGCTTGTGTCTGGAGTGAGTTCACGGCAATAGTGTGTAATTGGTGGGGTTTGAACGTTTGGGTAGGCCGCAAAAAGCGCTCAAACTGCAGAGCTTCCACGAGTTCGGAGGTCTAATTAAATCTATACTTATTCCAAAGCACCCGTTTTCATTAAAAAACGTTTATTAAAAAGCTAACCTTCTCATTACTTCCCAGACATGAAAGTTTATGTATATAAGTAACCATTTTGATGAGGAGCTCCGAAACATGCTTTTTAACACGTTTTTTCATGTTAATAACTTAATCAATATGCAAATGTAGCCGTAAACACTCGCAGCTAATTATTGTGTGGTCTTACGAGTGAAAGTGAGAACTTGCACATTTCATCGAGTTCCGAGTACGAGTTAAGAGTGTTTTCCGAGATTGCCCGCAGTTTAGTAGTAATCTGTGGTTTAGTGCTGCATGCTGAACTAGTTTCCTGGTGGAAGAGATTGGTCGAAGTTTTCATTGCTGATTACTGAGTTTTTAGGGTTCCGTAGCGGAGTGGCAAAAACGGAACCCTTATAGTTCCGTCGTCTGTCTGTCTGTCCGTCCGTCCGTATGTCACAGCCATACAATTGTGAACTTGAACAAAAAATTTTTTTTTCATCATACCTATTTGTGTGTTATCTATAGACAATCTCTTTCAAAATTACATTGAGGTTTCTAAAACCACTTTTTCGTATAGTCATTTGTTTAAAAGATATAAGTACGCTTTCAAAGTGGTAAAATGTGTGTCCCCCCACTCTAACTTTATAATAATGGAGTGAAACGTATAAAAAATATATTATGCTGTAGATCTTAATAAAAACTTTCAACGACAATTAATTTGAACGAGATCGGGTCATCAGTTTTTGAGATATAGCACATTTTCTAAAACCGCAAATATAAATTTGTATTTCATACAAACACTATGAAAAACAAAGTTATTTGGCGGTTACTACGGAAATCCTCACGGGCCAGTCTGACTCGCACTTAGCCAATTTTGTGTTGTTTGATTTATCGTATCTTTAAAGTAAAAGCGTTACTAGCTACTAGCGCTACAGTACGAGAGAATATTTGGTTACATTCTGACATGTGAATTGCCAAAGTACCTATTTATTTACAGAATTATATAATTATGAATATTAAGATTTATATTTTTATAGTAACACTGCCATTTTTTTATTTGCTAAAATCATCAAATAGTCCTCCCACCCCGGGCAGGGCCGGAGGGACTGTCAGACTTGTACTGACTAAAATCCACGGTGTTCCTTCAATAGCCCTTTACGTTCCGGGGTCACGGTAATGGGATAAGTCCCACGACCCCGGCAGGCTTTGGCCCTCTACAGGGGGGGCCTCGTCATATTGCTGACGCTCTTTGAGGCGCGCGTGGAACACAACGCGCCGTCGACCCGGGCATGGTCCATGGTCAGACAGCGAGTTGCCCTTTACTCGCTGTCCGCATGCCCGCGCCTACGGTAGCCGGAGATCGTCGGCCGACGTCCGACGCCGTGGGCATCTACTGGGCTGGAGGGAGGACGCCATCCTCTCCCTCACGCGGTCCGCCTTCTCCTTCGATAGCATGACTGCTTCGCAGAAGGAGGCGACCGCTTCCCACTCCGTCTCGTCCCGCAGCATGGTCTCGACCAGTGCCGGGCGCGAGAGGTCTCCGCCTATCGCCGCCGTGAGGACACGTCGCTGCTCTGCCCAGGCGGGGCAGTCTTGCACCGTATGCTCTACTGTGTCCTCAGGGCGATCCTCGCAGTGGTGACACCCAGGCGTTTCTTCCTTCCCCATCAGACACAGGTTCCTCCCGAAACTTCCGTGTCCGGTGAGGACCTGCGTCATGCGGTAGGTCAGGACGCCGTGACGCCGATCTAGCCACTCCTCAAAGAGGGGTCTTACCGCCGCAATTGCGGCGTGCCCGTAGTAACACTGCCATTGATATTTTTTTAAAGATTACTAGCACTGTGGGTAGATTTCACATTACTAGCAAACTTGTTAACCCCTCCAACTAAGCTAAATATGCTTGTGTCTGGAGGGGGTTCACATCAATAGTGTAATGGGTGGAGTTCGAACCCGTGACCTCTCGATCACAAGTCCGACATCTTTTCCATTAGGCTATTGAATTCATAATGGTATGTTATTATGGAAGTACATTGCAATTAATATAACGAAATAGTTAAAGAACTGTTAAAATTTCCGAAATTTGAACAAATGTGAACTTTATTATTTTTAATTCAAATTCAAAATAATAAAGTTCACAGTTGTTGTCATGTAATATGAATGATCAAATAAAAACTTTCAGAATTAAACATGGTTTATTACAAATTAATGTTTTTTTTATAGTTTGACCATAATCTCACCTGATGTTAAGCGATGATGTGGTCGAAGATGAAGCACGCTTGCCTAGAAGTAACCTATTCACTCTTGACTTAAAGACTCCCAGGACAGACTATCAGGAAACACAGACTCCGGCAGGGAATTCCACTCCTTAGCCGAACGCACAATGAAGGTATTCCCAAAACGTTTCGTGCGTATGGGTGGGATGTCCACCATGTAACGATGGCGCATCGCCGTTTGTCTCGTAGTCCGATGATGGAACGGGCTTGGCGGAATAAGACAGTGCAATTCCATCGCACACTCCCCGAAATGTAACCGATAGAAAACTGACAGGTTTGCAACATGTCGCCGATGTTTTAGGCTCTGGAGCCTTGTCTCGACCAGTTTCTCGTTGCCGATGAGCCTCTTGGCCCGTTTCTCTATAGACTCAAGTGCATCAAGCTGGTATTTGGCAGATCTATACAATGTTATGAAATAATCAATCTTAAGTTTGTTATTTTAAACAACAGCAATTAGGTACGTATCTTACAATTATCGTTATTATTCAGGCATACGTAGTAATTTTTACTGATAAGATAACAAACCAACTGGAAATAACATTATCAAAATTTATAAATAAATTTTGAAGACGCTGTGTTTCCCGACAGCTATAACCTAGGTGTCTTTAAGTCAAGAGTGAATAGGTTAGTTTTAGGTAAGCGTGCTCCATCTTCGAGCACATCATCACTTACCATCAGGTGAGATGGTGGTCAAACGTGAACCTATTGTCGATAAAAAAAAAAACGCTAATCTAAGAGAGTTTTGGGTGGATTTGTATGTAAGTAGCTTGAAGCTGCAAACGAAGGAGAGTTATGTTTTTATTATGATTATGATTAAGCCATTGCTAGTAATAAAATAAAATAAATTTGCTTGCGCAGTGTTGTTCAATGCTGCTTTGAAAAGCTGCCATGTTAGCAGCTTTTAACACTTCCAACTTCGGCCTCGTTACAAATTGTTTGATTTATTACACTTTGACCATCATTCATCACAGCCTTGACGACTAACAACTTTGTTTAATGTGTTGCCCATACATAGTCACCTGATATACTTCGACCCACGTAGTTATTACAGCAATGATCCAACCAACACTTAGCTGTATCGCTGCCATCAAAAACACCTACAAAGTTAATGAGACCCTACATCTTAAGTATTGGTATATCATTGGACGCTCAAAGAGCCGACAGACAGACAAACAAACATAACTTTACACCTCTAAAACTCCACTAATCACCTTATTACAAAGATTTAAGGTTCAGGTTCGAATGGAGAGTGCACCTTGAAGTGTAAAGGTAAGTTGGCTCGTCAATACGCGGTAACAGACGTCAAATCAGTGATCGTTGAGTTGATGGGCTTCAGTTGATGACTCTACATTTGTTTTGTACTTTGAATTATTTGTGTGTGATTTTTATTTTATTAGGGAGATATTGTGTAAATAACTCTGATTGCATTCTTCTGCTATTTTTATAATTTTTTTTGCGTGCGAGCAGAACCTTCAACAGCTGGTGTAAACAGCACAATTTTGAACCTCTAAACCTTGATTTTTTCAAAGATTAATTTAGATTTTTGCATTTTGTTCTATCTCATCGCCAATGCCATCTATAGATCATCATCATTATTCATATTCATATTCATTTCATATCATCCACAGCCTGACTTCTGCTGTTTATAGGTGTCCCTTCACTTGTGCCAAGCTCCACGGTCCTGCGCCAGTCTCATCCAGGACATATCCGCGATGACAACAATGTCATCTGCCTATTTGGCTGCCGGATGACTTCTAGTACTCCCTATACCTGTCCTCGGACGCCACTTGGTCACAGCTTCACTTCACTTGTCATCACTCCGCTTTCTTAGGTGTCCAGCCCAACTCCACTTGAATTCTATAATGCAATATCCGATATGGATGAACTTCCTACAGCTTCGGGTTTTGACATTTGGATTCTGATCTACTGGTCGATCTACCCAGTGTGAACGAATGAACTAAAAAAATACAATTCACATAGTTTTGTTCTCTTCATGTACACAGTCCCGTAATTCATCTATACTGATATTATAATGCAGAAATTAAATCTTTCTAATCTATACTAATATTATGAAGCTGAAGAGTTTGTTTGTTTGTTTGCTTGAACGCGCTAATCTCAGGAACTACGGTTCTGATTTGAAAAATTCTTTCAGTGTTAGATAGCCCATTTATCGAGGAAGGCTATAGGCTATATGTCATCACGCTAAGACCAATAGGAGCGGAGCACTAATGAAGAATGTTTCAAAATCGAGGGGTTTTTTTCCACGCGCACGAAGTCGCGGTCGGAAGCTAGTCTATACTATAATATTATAAAGCGGAAAAGTTTGTTAGTTTGCTTGAACGCGCTAATCTTCGAAAGTACTAAGTGGATTTGGATGCAATTTGGTATGGAAGTAGCTTGAAGCTTGAGGAAGGGTATAGGCTACATTTTACGCGACTGCAAAAAAGGAGAGTTATGTTTTTACCGTGATAGAATCCACGGGAGCGGAGCCCCGTGTGAGTACTAATGTGTGAGTGTGAAACTAGTACATATTATAAATGCGAAAGTTTGTAAGGGACGTATGGATGTTTGTAACTCTTTCACGGAAAAACTATTGAACGGATCTGAATGTTTGGTAAGTAGATAGTTGACATCCTGGAATAACACATCGGTCTTTACCCCGGCATTTCCACGGGATCGGGGTTTATGCGGGAAAACCATCCTACGCAAATGAAGACACGGACAGAAGTTGCTTAATTAAATAAAGCGGAAAAGTTTGTATCTTTGTTTGTTTAACCGCGCTAATCTTTGAAAGTGATAAAAAATTGTATGGCAGTAGCTTTTTTATTGTTATTAAAACATGTTACATTAGCATCTTAAGAATAATCCAATGCCCCACAAAACCGTTTACACGGTTTGTCTGTGAGTACAGATATTTAAAGAAGTAGATATATAAATTTCTTATGACATACATCAGCATTACAGAAACATACATCAGCACATTCCTCTCTTTTACTTCCATGTTATGTAATGTTATTTAAATAACATAAAAGTAAAAGAGAGAATGACGTCACATTAATTATATTTCACAAAAGTTATAAAGGTACCAGTGGCGAAGGGTGAATTTTCATAAAAGGGAAGCCGGACCAAAAAATGCTTACCTTGCTCAAGTGTGATGCGTGAATTCCAGTAACTGTGGCCCTGTGGCTGTCTTCGAAATCTTGTAACTTCGTAAATAATTAGTTGTTTAATTGAAAATAATAGATTACTATTTATTTATATTCATATATAAAATAATAGACTAATATTTGCCATATTTCAAAAGGGAAACCGGTAGGAATCGAGTTGTATGGAGCCTTCGCCACTGATAGGTACATATGTATTCTCGCCAAACTGTAAAGTCTGGCGAGTAAAAAATAATTGTAGAAAATAAAAGAAAATACTTCAAAAGATTGAATAAAAAGAAAAACTTGATGAAGGATGTAGGTTACTTTTTAACCGACTGCAAAAGATATAGTAATGTATTAAGTCCACGGGAGCTAAGCCAGGCGCGGCCGCTAGTGCATAGATATTAGGGAAAGTCAGTCCGGTGAGGAAACGGCCGTGTTCCTCTCACGGCAGTATTTTGGTCGCGCAGCTGATTGGCTGCAGCTTGGCGCCGCGCCAGCTACAAGAACTGCTAATAGCCAATTATGACCGACACGTGATCAAGCCGTCAATGACGTGGTTTAGGAGATTTGCTGAAAGTGCCGTGTGTTGGACTGATGTATGTATATACTTGGATCACGAAGATTAGATTTCTAAGCCAAGAACTCATGATATTTTAGTTAACGTCGTAAAGTATTAAGTTATAATTATTGTGATGTTGAGTTAGATGGTGCTACTTGGCTTGTACCATTCGATGCAAGAAATTTAATTACTACATTTAGAATAATCTAGCTATAAAACAGGATAATATTTAGCCATTATTTATTTTTAGCCATTCTCTCCAATTATTCAAAAATAAAATAACAGAGATTTATTATTGAACCTTGTTCATAATGTGAATTAGTCTGTTGGTGCTCTAGTTTTTGTCATGTTTTTAACCGACTTCAAAAAAAGGAGGAGGTTCTCAATTCGAATTGAACTTTTTTTTTATGTATGTTACCTCATAACTCGCGGATGACTGGACCAATTTGGAAAAATCTTGTTTTGTTTGAAAGGGTATACTTTCTAGTTGGTCCCATTGTCATCATGTTTGGATCTGATGATGGCATCATGGAGAAATCGAGGGAACTCTTCGAATATTATAGGCACACCTATTGCAAGAAGAAATACCCAAAACGTATTTCTTTTAGTACCTTGTGCAGTTGTTCTTGAAAAGCACCATATGAGGAAGAGAAGCTGATGATGAAGACCCCAGATGGCTACCGAAACTACTCAATAATAAATATTTCGTGAATTGCGATTAGATTACTTGAATATAGATGTTAAGCACTTTATGCTCGTCACAATGCATATGGTGAAGTAGACCCAAGAAGCAAAATTATCCTATAGTTCAGGTGTTATAGGCCTCCAGCACTTATAATTATCTCTTAACGGTTCTAGTATCGGCTGCCATGCTTATAATAGCAACCATGGAGTTAATTGGGTTTAATAGTATATCTGATCTTATACATTAACTTATAATTACTTATAGATACAAATTAAGGGTGCAATATAAGCTTAGGTGACCTATAAAAGTATCATGAGGGTGTAAACACACTCAAGAGTAGTTAAACTGATAAGCTATACTTATAACTACTAACAAGAAGCATTACAGAACCGTAATAAGTAAAATACGGCAATAAGAGTGATGCACAGAACTAAACATACTGGAAACCATATGTATTTATTAATTGGTTTTATAAGGGTTTATAAATTCACTTTATAGAACAATTATAAGTTAAATGGAGCGGCTTTATAGTGGTTTAAACCAATACTATTATAATCTTAACACGATTGTAAAGGTTCGGTATAATATACTTAGTATCCTAAACTATATCCGTGGTGTCCTGTACAAGAATACATCGGTTTATAATAGTTTTGCAAATGCTGTTATACGAGTGGTCTCAGTACGCACATTTTGATTTGTTGCCGACGTGTCGTGCTATTTACTTTTCTTTCAAAAGTGGATCTGAATAAATGTAAACGACTAAAAAGAAGAGGTTCTTACAAACAAAAAGTTCATAACCAAATAATTCAAGTGTCGGTTTCTAACTTCGTATTTGGCGAAGAACGTATCGTAGATATAGGAGAAGGATCCGTACACATTAGTTCCAGCGAAACTTTGAGACCAAATGTTTATATGAATAATTCTGAACAAAACGGTGTTTTATCGTACAATATAAGCGACGAGCGACGACATGCGACGTTAAATTCTTTATCAGAAATTTTGAATTAAGCCTGATTTGGACGCATTTTTGGGACAGAAATAATTCCACATCAAGATGGATTTACATTAGCAACTAAATTATAAAGAGAAATTAAAGTGCATGTGAGAATTCGAGCAGAATATTATAAGTTTTAGAACAACTGTTTTGGCCTTATTATTTGACTGGTCGGTTGATTTAATTTTCTTTTGATTTGATTTTCTCATTAACTCCTATTCTTAAAGTATACTGCTAAAGTACTTACCGATCATGTTAAATGTAGAACTAAACTGAGCGATAACAGGATACCAATAAAAGCAAATGTTTCTTACAAATGTTTTAATTGAAATTATTTAAAGTTCTCTCATAATAGTTGGGCTTTTTTCCTTATGTTATAATATAATACTTAATCAACAGTCTTCAATTTCACAATCATACCAGTGCTTGAATTACTTATTTAAATAGGTAACTTAGATATCTTTTATTCATTTATACTTTCATTCATACCTTACTTTACATCTAAACTAATATTATAAAGAGGAAACATTTGTGTTTTTGTATGTATATAACGTTTTCATACAAAAACTACTGGACTGATTTCAAAAATTCTTTCACCATTAGAAAGCTGCATCTTCACTGAGTGACATAGGCTATATCACATATTAAAAAAAAAATAGGGATCCCTAATAAAAATGTTTACTCTTTCACGCAAAAACTACTGAATGGATTTGAATCAAATTTTGCAAGTAGATAGTTTACATCCTGGAATAACACATAGTCTGATATTTATCCCGGAATTCCCACGGGATCGGGATTTTACGCGGGAATACCCTCCCACGCGAACGAAGTCGCGGGCAAAAAGCTAGTCATACAATATTTCTATGAAAACAAAAAGTAAAACTAGTGTATGGGCAGTTTTATCGCACAGGCCGATCTTTTACATACAGACAACCTTTCGATGTACAGAATTTAAAGGAGACACGATATAAGGCTGTCAGTGTCAAACTTCATAAATAGTATTAAATAATATTATTAAACATGTTATTTATCACAATAATAGAATAATAATAATAATTCACATACAAATATAATCAAATAAATTCCAATAAAAATCCAATAATGTCAAAAAATAAAATAACAATGATATTTTTAAAAACAAAAAATTGCGTCATCTCGTTACGTGAAGTCGAATAAGCCTCCCTAGCACTGCATACTCCAGCCTTTCTGATATCATCTTCAGAATTCTCTCCCCCGGATCCTACACATCAGAGATGCTGCTTTTATACGCATTATGGCATAAAAATCATCGACTCTTGCGTTAGCAAACATGGCTGAATCGCTACAGAAACGTGGGAGCCCCACCAGAATTCTGAAAGCATTGTTAATTGTACGCGAAGAGCGTTGTAGGTCCGTTGCGTATAGCTGGCCCATAGAGCGCTAGTGCAATAGCTTTGGCAGCAGGCCCTGAACAGTGTCACTTTTACGTCTAATGTACACCTTGCAAATCTATGCACCAAAATATTAGCACGAACCGACAACGCCCTTCGCTCTCGCTCGGTCTCAGTTACTATGTGTCCTAGGCACTTAAATTTAGAGACACGTTTTAGAGGTACTCCGTTTAAACGGACTGGAGGTACATGTTCTGGAGACTTATTCTTACCTATAGTAACCATAAACATACTTTTCTTCTCGTTGTACTTCAGACCATGAGCTTTCGCATATGACTCACAGATACCGAGCAGTTTTCTCAATCCACTGAGCGACGGACTCAGTAACACCATATCGTCAGCGTAACTGATGTTGTTAACGCAGACGTCATCCATATGACAACCAACGTGGGTGTTACTGAGCCCCTCAATCAGCGGATTAACATACAAGATAAATAGTCTTGGAGAGGACAGGCCTCCCTGTCTGACATCGCATTTAAGTACGTACTCATCCGACTCTCCACTTTACATAATTTTTTTGATGGTTACCACCAAAAGGACAAGATGTTAATAAATTCAGTGAGAGCCCCTACCTCTCCAAGTTTGGCCCAGAGCCTGCTGTAATCCACCAGGTCCAGGAAACAAGCATAGACAGGTGTTTTTCTATTAACATAGTAGTTGACTAATAAGTCTTTCCATATCCTTTGGATTTCAGTAAAAATAAATTACTTACGAGAGGTATTTCAAATAGGTAAGTTAATCAGGTAACAAAGAATAGGAAATTAATAATGTATGTAGAGGTACGTACTACGTATAAGTGACTGTCATGCAAAACTAACTATATTTAAAAATTATAATGTCTATGTGGTAATAACACTAAACAATTCAACAAAAACGAATGTTTTTGTTCTAAATTTATTTAGAATCTAAATTTCAAAACAAAATCTCAGAGTATTCTTGCTTTATATACTTACCTATGATATAATTTAAGCAACTACTGAGGGTAGTAGTTACTACATAAAAATTTCTGTGGCACATGGCGTGGCGAGCTTGAAACGTAGGTAATTGTATAATTAGCTAAAACAATAAATTACAAAACAGAAAACTTAACAATTTTAATTAATTTAAGATTTACTTAAGTTTAAATATCTGTTTTGAAGCAGCTGGTCCATTGGCATGTATGACTACACTGACGACCTCTGTTTGCACTGCTGGATGGAACATCGTCCTCTTCACCTAAACAAAAACATTAAAATGAGACAGGTAATAGCAACATTAACGGAACCCTAATTCTAAACAATATGGCCAAGCAATGGTTCTTATGGTCACCATTTTAAAGAAAAGTACGCCTATAAAGGTTTTTTAATGTATTTGTGAAAACCAACTCTGTGAAAATGGCGACTTTTAATTGTATATCTTACTGAAACAAATATTATTTTAAAAATCAACTTATCGATAACGCGAATTCCAGAAGGCGCGTAAAAAAAATGATGAAATCTGATAATACTTCACCAAAAATATACGTGCGCCATGCACATTTATACACACATTATATCATCTTGACTGTTAACTACACTTTTAATATTTTAGATATTATTTATAATAAGAAATGGATCAATAACTTACCTTTATTTAAAAAAAAATGTCAGCAATAGCTATTCACCAGTTCACAACACTTTTGTATGAGATTTTAAGAGATTCACTGTGTACGTTATTGTCTCTCTCAGCTTCGCGGGAGCAAATAGTTCTACGCAGTCCAACTATAAGGTAGTTATTAATCGAAGTGGTGTTCAACAAGTCTACTATAGATATTTAATTAGATAATATACGGCTATAAATTGGGCCCTTTTCCGTGGTTATAATCGTTTACTATTCCGTTATAGTCCTGATGAAATGGCGGTTCCAGGACAATTACTCGACCACATTTTGCTTCATGAGGAGCTGATGGTGATGTGCCAGGAGAACTCCTTAAAAATTAACGGCTCTGCACCGGGAAAAGCAATATCTTTTAAAAGGTGATAAGTAGTTGACATTTTGGCTTTTGTAACTAGATAAATTACAAACCGACCCACTAAAAAGCGTGAAAAAACTTTTTAACAAAAAATAGAACCGACTTCCATATAAAAACACTACAAAGGCAAAAATAACTTTAATGTCGGTAGTCGGTGTCATTTGTTTTGTATTTTCTTTTTTTTGACACCGCCTTCCGAAATTAAAGTTATTTTTGCCTTTGTAGTGAGTGGTTTTATATGGAAGTCGGTTCTATTTTTTGCTAAAAAATTTTTTTAAGCCATATTTACGGCTGTAGGTAATTAGGGTTACAATAATCAAGATTATTTATAAGATTTGAATATATCATGTTACATTGTTTGCCTATTTGCAATTTCAAACAAATAAATAAATAATCTGTGTTATAAATCTAAGTTATAGCGGGCAGAATAGATAGCAGTCCATAAAAAAATGGACAAGTGCGAGTCGTCAGACAGACCAACAGACAAAGGGCAGATAGACATGACGAATCTGTAGGTATTAGTCCACCAAATAAAAGTCTAGAGTCACGAAAAACGGTTATATTTTAAACGTTCAAAGTTATACGGTTACACCAAGCGTAAGAAGCACAAGAATAATATAGACACTAGTTAGGAGGATAGAAGAATATAAAACAAGTAACTAGATAATAAGCAAAGCGAATTTAAACAATATGAAATGATTTTAATTATTACGAGCGAGCGCGGTAAGTTAAGTGCGGAGGCAAGCTAGCGCGTGAGTGCCTTGCGCAACAGCAAACAAAGGACTGGCGGTTGGAATGCGGCGAAACCGAACTGTTCCGAACGAGACTCGCGGCGCGGCGGAATCACCCGAAGTTGGAAGATAGCTTCTTCGTGTGGTGGCGCTGCCGCTACAGTAGCCCCTCGGCGAGACCGTGACTACCGTCAGTAAAAGTCAGGGAAGCGTACTCTTCTTCCGCTGCGTGTGTGTCTCAGTGGTTCGTTGGCTGATGGTGGTGTTAAGTCGCTTGGAAGGATTGGATCTGTGGTTGAGTTGTCCCCTTGACTACCTTGAGTGATGTAAGCTGGCTTTAAGCGATCTAGCGATATGTTGATGCTCCTGCCTCGTACCTCAACTTCATAGTACTTGTCCCTCTTTCTCAGTACCTTGTAGGGACCAGCATAAGGTGGCTCTAGGGACTTTCGCACGTGATCTTGCCTTAAGAAGACGTGGGTACAGTGCTGCATGTCTTTCGGAATGTAGAAGGTACTGTTTCTGTGCCACTTGGTTGGTCTCGGAGACAAGTTAGACATGTGTCTTGCCAGACGTGTAGCGAAGCTAGTGATGTCTTCGACAGTGTGGTTGCTTGATGGCGATAGGAACTGGCCTGGCAAGCGTAGAGGCTCGCCGTAGACCAACTCAGCTGCAGAGGCGTGGACATCATCTTTCCAGGAACTGCGTATTCCGAGCAGAACGATGGGCAAGACTTCTGTCCATTGCGTGTTGTCGTGACACATAATACCTGCCTTAAGTTGTCGATGCAACCTTTCAACCATCCCATTTGCTGCAGGATGATAGGCTGTGGTGCGGAAGTGACGTGCGCCCAGCAGAGATGTCAGCGCCTTAAACAGGCTGGACTCGAACTGCCGACCGCGATCTGTGGTGATCTGCGAAGGGCAACCGAACCTCGATATCCACCCGGATACCAAGGCGGCCGCGCAGGTCTCGGCAGTGATGTCCTTGAGTGGTATGAGGCCCTCAGGCCATCGTGTGAACCGGTCAACAATGGTGAGGCAATATCTGAAATCAGAAGATGGTTTTAGCGGCCCTACGATGTCGAGATGGATATGGGAAAATCTCGACGAGATTAGAGGAAAATGGGAAAGAGGAGCAGATGTGTGGCGGGTAACTTTACAGCGCTGGCAATGAAGACAGCACCGGCACCACTCTCTACAGTCCTTACGGATCCCTGGCCACACAAATCTTTGCGTGACCAGTCGCACGGTAGCTGTACGTCCAGGGTGGCTCAGACCGTGAAGAGCGTCAAACACTTGATGACGTAGCTCCGGTGTGACGTATGGTCTTGGTGGTTGTGTAGAATCATCGCAGTAGAGATTGATGTCTGAGCCAACCGGAGTTATCTTTTTCAGTTTTAGCGACGATCCTTTTTCCAACAACATCTGAAGTTCAGGGTCTGACTCTTGAGATTGGGCTAAAGCTTTATAATCAATCGTCATTGTGACTTCCTCAACACGTGACAAGGTATCAGCTACCACATTTTCAGCACCTGGTATGTAGCGTATGTCCGTCGTAAATTGAGCGATATAATCAAAGTACCTGTATTGACGTGGCGAGCAATTCTCTCTCGAATTCTTGTACGCGTAGGTAAGTGGGCGATGATCAGTGAAGACAACAAACTGCCGAGCTTCTACCATATGCCGGAAATATTTGATCGCTTCGTAGACGGCAAGCAGCTCGCGATCATACGGGCTGTACTTACGTTGAGCTGGATTCAACTTCTTGGAGAAGAATGCAAGTGGCTCCCACTGTACACCAACACGTTGCTGAAGAACAGCTCCTATGGAAACATCAGATGCGTCGGTAAGTATGGAGAGCTCTGCCTGTTCCCTTGGGTGTGCAAGAAGCGTAGCTTTTGACAGCATACTTTTGCAATCTTCGAATGCTTCCAGCTCGAGCTGCGACATATGTATGGGATCTGAACCCTTGACTTTTTCCCCACCTAACATTGAGTTAAGGGGCGCTTGACTTTTTGCAGCATTAGGTACAAATCTCCTGTAAAAGTTTAACATACCCAGGAATCTCCGTAACTCTTTCACCGTACGTGGAACTGGAAACTCCTGAATCACCTGAACCTTCGTGCTGAGGGGCTGGGTACCAGCGGCTGATACCTGGTATCCAAAGAAAGTCACCTCGGGCTGGCCCCACACACATTTTGCTGCGTTGATGAGAACGCCATATTTTTGCAAGCGTGACAACAGCTGGCGCAGGTGAACTTTATGCTGTTCAGGAGAAGGAGAGAAAATTAATATGTCATCTAAAAAACCGTAGCAAAAGTCATCGAATCCGGCAAGCACTTCGTCGATAAAGCGTTGGAATGTTTGAGCTGCGTTCCTGAGGCCAAAGGTCATGAATGGAAATTCAAACAATCCGAACGGTGTTGTTATGGCTGTCTTTGGAATGTCCGCTTCGTTTACCCTTATTTGATTGTAGGCTTTAATTAAATCGATTTTTGTGAAGATAGTGGAGCCAGAGAGTCGCTGTGAGAAGTCCTGGATGTGACGTATAGGGTAGCGGTCAGGTATAGTACGTGAATTTAGTGCACGGTAGTCGCCACAGAGGCGCCAACCGTCGTCCTTCTTCCTCACGAGGTGCAGAGCTGAAGACCATGGGCTCTCGGAGCGTCTGGCTGTTCCGCTGGCCATCATGTCTTCGAACTCCTTCTTTGCGATTTTTATTCGTTCTGGATCCAAGCGCCTAGGTCTGTTTGCAACGGGCGGTCCGGAAGTAGTCTTAATAAAATGTACGGTATTATGCTTAGCTTTGCTCTGATTCACAGTACCTGCAGGGCGTGTAACCTGGTGATACTCCGTCTCCCAGGTGACAGTTTTGACAGACGACACATCCGGAACCCGTTGTGAAGACGCTGCTACGAAGAGTGAGGTGGCGCCATCTATTAGCCGGTGGTTGCGGCAATCTATAAGCAGATTATAATAGCTTAAAAAATCTACACCTATAATTGGCTTTGACACGTCAGCTATGGTAAATTTCCATGTAAATGAACGGCGAAGACCTAGGTTCAGATTAAGTTGCACTGGACCATAGGTATTTATAATACTCCCATTAGCTGCCGTTAAACTAAACTTTGCAACATTGCAGGGCGTCTTGATTGCTGATCGTGGGTATACGCACAGATCAGAGCCTGTATCGACTAGAAATAACATTTTAGAATAAAGGTCAGTAATAAAAAGACGGCCTAAAGCTAATGGGCAGTCGTAGGCCGCTAATTCGGACTGCCTTTCGAGTTTTCCGACCTCCATCAGCAAGGTTGTATGCATTTCCTTGCACGGACGCCATGCGTGAAGTGGTACCAACAATGCGGGTGATTTTCAGGTGGCTGGCGTGATCTGGATTTTGATCTGCTTCTCCAGTTACCACTTTTAGACCGTGAACGAGAATGACCACATACCTGCCTTCGATTATCCACTCTAGTAGATAGTGAACTCACTTGCCTGGTTAATTCCGCTATCTGACACGCCATCTCTTTCATGAGGGCAGACGTACCTGAATCTGTTAGGCTTGCGACTTGCATGGGCCCCGCCGGCGCAATTTCATTAACCGTATCCGCTAAATCCGCCAACTTGTCTAACGGTAGATCTGGTTGCGACGCGATAACAGCCTGGAGGTTGGTCGGTAACCTATTCGACCACAATGTCCTCAGAAAGTCCTCCGGTACTGACGGTCCTGCCAGATGTCTTAAATGTCGCAAGAATTGCGATGGTTTACGATCACCGAGCTCCTCATGCATTAACAATTGCTTTACTTTGCGTTCCCGCGATGCCGACAACCGTTTTATAAGCTCGGTTTTGAGTTTTTCGTATTTATTTGCCACTGGAGGGTTGGTGATAATGTCCTTGACCTCGGTGGCGTAGCGGTGCTCCAGCACTGATACGACCTGGTAGTACTTCGTGAGGTCAACCGTAACGTTTGCCAACGCGAACTGGCACTCCATCTGGGCGAACCACATCTCGGGGTCATCCGGCCAAAACGGTGGTGGACGAACGCCTACACGCGACGTTTCAGGCATCGATTGCTCTTCTTTCTGCGTTTCCATTTCGGGGTCACCAATATGTAGGTATTAGTCCACCAAATAAAAGTCTAGAGTCACGAACAACGGTTATATTTTAAACGTTCAAAGTTATACGGTTACACCAAGCGTAAGAAGCACAAGAATAATATAGACACTAGTTAGGAGGATAGAAGAATATAAAACAAGTAACTAGATAATAAGCAAAGCGAATTTAAACAATATGAAATGATTTTAATTATTACGAGCGAGCGCGGTAAGTTAAGTGCGGAGGCAAACTAGCGCGTGAGTGCCTTGCGCAACAGCGAACAAAGGACTGGCGGTTGGAATGCGGCGAAACCGAACTGTTCCGAACGAGACTCGCGGCGCGGCGGAATCACCCGAAGTTGGAAGATAGCTTCTTCGTGTGGTGGCGCTGCCGCTACAAATCTATAAGATATCCGTTTTTGCCATTCGGCTACGGAACCCTAAAAATTAATAGAAAAGCACCCAAATATTTCCAATGAAGATCCACGTGATATTAATCACACAAAACATCAAGTAAAACTTTGTTACAATCTCAGAACGAGACAGCTATACTTCGAAGCTCGTACTCTGTCTAATCAAGTGAACAATGATATCAAATAGTTGCAGCCCACAGTTTCAAACATTCATCTTATCCCGTTATTCGAAAAGCCGAGAAGTTACAGAAGTACCAGCTTTACTTTACACTTTTCCACAACAGCTCTTTGAGAAACGAATGAATGTATTAAAACGTAATCAATGCAAAAGTATATTGTTAAGCCTGCAATACATGTTGGCCGAGCGTAGCCCAACGCGAGCGTTGGCAAATAGGTACAAGGCAAGAAATAATGTCTACACGTTCGACAAGTTCGTTGAACGCCAATGCAGACGACCAATGTAGAAGAGGGTCTGTAGAGCTGCCCACACGTTGGCCGAGCGCAGGCGAGCGCCTTTGATTTATGACCAAAAACCGACACCGATCCGAAGTGAGGCAAGTGATCACGAGCAACGGCGAGCGAAGACAAGTTGCACCAAATGAGCTCTATACACGTTGGCGCTGGCCTCCACTCGGCCAACTAGACAAGTGACATCGAGCGATAGCAAGACAAGGAAAATATACCGTCTACATGTTGGTATTTAAGGCACAAAAAAGATGCATCAGATCGATAAGTGGTCTGAAAATTGATGATAGCTGTGTACCAATTTTTAAATCGCTGAAAATACTAACCTTACCCTCATTATATATTTTTGAAATTAGTGTTTTCGTCAAAACAAACATGAGGTTCTTCGAAAAAGTGTCAACTTTACGAGATGTAGCGATTCGTAGCCAATACGCAAACTCTTTGAGTAATCAGCGTTGTAAGACAGCCTTAGTGAGAAAGAGCGTCTTAGGCATGGCACCGCGCATTTACAATAAATTACCAGATAATATAAAAAAATTGAATGCTACACAATTCAAAACAAAATTAAAGCTGTTTTAATTAATTGAAAAATGTTATTATACGATTGATGAATTTTTGAATGATAAACTAATGTAGACTTATGAATATTGACATATTATACCTATCAAATAATTTGTAATTACCCCTCGCATGATTAATATTTTATTTTTGTTTATTTTACATGCAACCATATATTTGTACGCCTCTTGGCATAACATAGCGACCTATCTTTAATTTAAGAACTGTATTCACTACCTATGTTACACAAATAAAACTGATTTGATTTGATTGGCCTTCACTCGACAACGCTCGGCCAACATGTATTGCAGGCTTTACATGTACAGATGCCAGCACATCAAGCTACTACAATCAGTATTTTTTTTAATAAATTTTCAACTTTATAGTTAAACAAATTAGGTTCAAGGTTGATTGGGAAAATTTGACAGTTTCGGGTAGCTTCATGTGCTGGTGTCTGTACTTTCCTTACTTGTATCGTGAGCGACTGCTGAGCACGAAGGTCTCAGATTTGATTCCCAGGTTGGGCAAAAAGCGCTATTGGGTTTTCCTGTAAGGAATTTCTCAGTAGTAGCCCGAAGTCAGCGCTTCTCATTCTTTATCTCGCTCGCACACTACTGGCCGCGGTCACGCGAGCAAGCGAGACAGGGTGGCAGGGAAAAGACTTCAAGACACCGATAATTTAGTTTATTTCTTTTTACGGTGAAAATAACGGTATTTAAAAAAAAGTAAATAACATAAGACCTGCTTTATAGTTAGTTTAATTAATATGCAAAGTATCATTATCTAATTTGAAGTTATTTTTGAATACCATCGGTTTATTGTTCGGTTTGGAGGTAACTTTGGAATTTTTTTTTTCTATCAAGAAAATTTTATGGGATCGTGTTTTTGTCAAACATAGTACCTAACATTAATCCTCAACTTTACTATATATTTATTTCAAAATTATTGCTGCAGTATTTTCGGCATAACGTTGGATCATGGTAAGCCATTTGAGGTAGTATAGGCCCTTAAGCCGTTGGACTCGGCTGTCATTTGAACATCTTTGACAGTCATTAAAATTAGTCAGAATACAGTAAATGTGACATTAGTCTAGCCAAGGGCTATCGTGTTCGGGCACGCCGCAATTGCGGCGGTAAGACCCCTCTTTGAGGAGTGGCTAGATCGGCGTCACGGCGTCTTGACCTACCGCATGACGCAGGTCCTCACCGGACACGGAAGTTTCGGGAGGTACCTGTGTCTGATGGGAAAGGAGGAAACGCCTGGGTGTCACCACTGCGAGGGTCGCCCTGAGGGCACAGTCGAGCACACGGTGCAGGACTGCCCCGCTTGGGCAGAGCACCGACGTGTCCTCACGGCGGCAATAGGCAGAGACCTCTCGCACCCGGCATTGGTCGAGGCCATGCTGCGGGGCGAGAGGGAGTGGGAAGCGGTCGCCTCCTTCTGCGAAGCAGTCATGCTTCCGAAGGAGGAGGCGGGCCGCGTGAGGGAGAGGATGGCGTCCTCCCTCCAGCCCAGCCGCAGTGGTAGACGCCCACGGCGTTGGACGACGGCCGACGATCTCCGGCCACCGTAGGCGCGGGCATCCATGGTCCATGGTCGGACAGCAAGTTGTCCTTTACTCGCTGTCCGACCATGGACGATGCCCGGGTCGACGGCGCGTCGTGTTCCACGCACGCCTCAAAGAGCGTCAGCAATATGATGAGGCCCCCCCGTAGAGGGCCGAAGCCTGCCGGGGTCGTGGGACTCATCCCGTTACCGTGACCCCGGTACGTAAAGGGTTATTGAAGGAACACCGTGGATTTTAGTCAGTAAAAGTCTGACAGTCCCTCCCACCCTGCCCGGGGTGGGAGGACTTATTTGATAATTTTACCACGATAAAAAAAAGGGCTATCGTGTTACCCAGTTACTGGGTTGTGGAGGTCAGATAGGCAGTCGCTTCATGTAAAACACTAATACTGAGCTACTTCCGGTTAGACTGGGAGCTGACCCCAAAATAATTGGGAAAATGATGACGATATTCTTACATGTTGTAATGGCCAAATAGTTATAAATGAAACTTGGCGCTTGAGTAATCAATAATTATCAATCATCAAATTTTAATATGCAAGAATACAAATTTTCATGGGAAGATCTTACAGCCTAAAAGATTTATTTTATTGATAATAGGTTCGCGTTTGACCACCATCTGACCTGATGGTAAGTGATGATGTGGTCGAAGGTGGAGCACGCTTGCCTGAAAGTATTCTATTCACTCTTGACTTGACAGTACATATTATCTCTTCAAAAATGTTCTCTATGATATAAGAATATTGTTACTATATATTAAGGGGAAGACAGTAACACCTGCAACACAGTGTTATAGATTCCTACGATGCTATTGTAAAACTTATGACAATGTCAATAAATAAATAAATCTCGAAATGTGGGAGCACATCGGCACTTAGAAGACGGTCATTTTCCACGGAAAATACATACAGATTTGTCGCCTAAACAAAGTTAGCCTTTTGTTACTGTCTGCGCTATGAAAAATGATACGATGCTCTCAAATTAGGTGCTGACTGTGACTGGATGCGTGATAGACTTGTCACCATTCCTAGTTGAACGAGTCTATGCAAAGTTTAGTGATAAGCATAAGAGTAGCTTGAATAAATCAATAGTAAAACAATCTTAAACACACTTTTAAAGTCTTTTTTTATTGTCTGTAAACAAAAAAAAAGTTTGTAATGACATAGAAATGGAAATGTTGAAGATAAATGTTTGTTTGTTTCATATTGGAAGCTAATAAATGATAAACAAATAAATAAATGATCTTTATTTTGCAAATTGGTTATTAAATAACACTTTTACACTTCATTTTTTTCGTAAATATTAACTAGATAAGGCTGGTGTTTCCTAACTGACTACCCTGAGAAGAAACACCGAAACAAACTCAGGGGTCCATCTCTTTTAAAGTCCGTACAATTTATACTGGTTTAATTATATGGGAACCTTGTAGGTTTTAGCACAGTCTAAAGATCTTTATACTGTGGTTTTAGTCTGAGGCGATCTTTTGAAGAAAGATGCTCACAGATTTGAGTGGGCCTGTCCATACAATGCAAGCATTTGTTAAATGACGTATAGCTCAACTTAGAACAAGGAGCTTAACGATTTGACGAACAATACCAAGGTAAGGACGTTTGGGTAGGCCGCAAAAAGCACTCCAACTGCCAGACAATCTTGTTTAACTGGAATAAAATAACCTACATAGTTCACATATTCACAATCGTTTATGTAGATTAGTCTAAATAATGGCCTTTTGAGGAAAGAACCACACAGATTTGAGTAGACCCGTCCCGTCAGTGCAAGCCTTTGTCAGTTAGTCTGTAAGCTCAACTTTGGACTACTAAGGAGCTCAACAACCTGACGAACAATGTCAAAGACGGGACATTTGAGTAGATCGCTAAAATACTCAAACTGCCAGAATAATGGCTAAGATGTCGTCCTTGTGCTCGAAAGGTCGCGGGTTTGAACCGCACCTATTACACTATTGTCGTAAACCCTTTCCAGGAACAAGCATATTTAGTTAAGTTGGCCACACGCAAACCCACATTGCTAGTACTCTTTAAAAAATGATATGATCTAAAAAAAAATTCTTTGATAACTAGTCTAGTTTACTATAAAAGATTAACAGCTCGAAGACGCCAGCAGCCTCTCCAACTAGGTCACCACAAGATGACCAGACTAAACCACAAGGTCACTCAAACTATAAACACTATTTTCTAAAACAACAACTGTGTCGCTGCCCACGCTGTAAGTTTAGACACAAACTTTCATTCCACAGCTTTTCCGACATTCCGGTGTTAATAAACATTATTTATGATAGGACTAAGTTGCAAGATCAGTTACAAGCTTTTACGGATCTGTGCGGAGTCACGCAGGTGTAATATGCTCTTGAAGTGTTAGAATATAATAATTTTATTACACGGCTCATCCTGAAAACAATTATCTTACATGGTAGTATCAACGAACTCGGCCGCGTAGTTTTTTAGAGGTCTAAAACATAAAAAACAAAAATTGAACGCAGCTATATAGTACTTATCTAGCTGTCAGTAGTCACGTTCCTGTCAAATCACTTTTCGACTTCGCGTGCTCGCGCTACCGCCATAGGCGTAGGAAGGGGGGGAGCCGGGTGGGCCGTGCCCACCCCAGAATGGTCTGGTGCCCACCCGAGAATTTTTACTAACAAACAATTATGGCTGAAAATTTTAAAAATCTGGCCTATCGCTTCTACTACTGAGGCCAAGCGGAAATATCTCTAGATACGCCAATGGCTACCGCGTGAAATTGTGTGTGGTGTATAAATATTACATTCCTGTGCTGTGGATTACCTCACTGTGTCAATTCATCATGCCTAGCTCGGATCAAGACGTTATATTGGAGGAAATTGCTAGAATGAAGAAATTAACGCATCGACGCCGGCGCCGACGCACGGTGGGCTGAAAATCGGCTTTCATAGACTTAGGCATTTTATTTTGCAAGTGCGAGTTTTTTTGCCGGATATCACTTCTATTAGTTATAACAATATACAAAAATGACACCAGAATTGATTCTGCACAGAAACGAAGGAATTATAATTTTTTTACGAAAATTTTGTATGGAGCTAGTATGAAAAATCGAAATATCTCTAAAACGGCAGCGATAACCGTAATATCCTTATAGGGGGTTATAGTACTAATTATTTATGATTTTTTGACATACGTTACATAATGGTTGTAGATGCCTTTTTTTTTAAAAAATCGTCAAAATATTTTTATTTATTTTTACATATTTAAACGTTCCTTTTAGTGTTTAAGTTGAAGAATTCAGAGCTTTAACAACTCTTATCATAAAATAGCATCACCCCTATAGACCTGAAGGACTAGACAGAGGTGTGTAGTGTCTTGTTGATCTTGTAAGATTTCCAACAATACCAAATAGTTGAATATCAGTGTCAAAGTGCCCATGCTGTCGCTTCTTTTTGAAAGATAGGGGAATGAAATTGTTAATTGATCATACCCTAAAAGTATGATTACAACATAACCGGACACATAATAATAATAATAATATCCTTATAGGGGATTGTAGTACTAACATTATTTATTTTAACATATGAAACTGTTCAAAACGATCCATGAACTGTGTCAAAGTTAAGAACATCGTTAGGAAGCATGCTTTTTCCCCAAATATTAAGAATATGTGAAAAAAAAAAGACTGTATATAAACTTTTTATTGATAGGTAATTTAAATAAAACAGAAGTAACAAAAATAATATCTAATAAATTCAATTATACAAAATACATATTTGAAACTATAATTTATGAAATTATTAACTAAACATATTGGTACAATAAACTAACATAAATAACAAAAGAACATAAAGAAAAATAATTAAATTTTACAAATTTTCTTTACAACTTTCGTTGTCGGACTCCAATTCCGAGTCAGAATCCAGATCGGATATACCTACAAACTCGAACTCAGTTTCCGGAAACTGTATTAGGTCGAGAGTTTCAGCAAAAAAGGTTGTCTTCCTTTTGGCATCTAACTTCGGCCTTTGTGCACTTAGAAAAGGATCCGAAGAAACAACAAGCATATTTATCCTAAATATGCTTGTATCTTATTTAATTAATATCTTGATTAGAATCTTGCCTGCTTCTTTTCCGCGAATGATGTTCCCGGAACCTCCTAAAATCTTTGTTTCGAGACTCTGAGGCTTCTTCCGAGAGAGTCCCAATCAGGACAATATCATTTTTTTCGATTATGTCAGCTCTGTGTATTAATAGTTTATGTACGGTTGATGACATGTAGTACCAGTCGTATAATTCCACGTACTTTTCTGCTTTTATTGCTTGCAAAATAACAGCAAATCTTTTTATCAGGTTTTGATCCAACCCAGTAATTGCTGCAGTTTTATTGGGAAACTCGAAAAACTTCCTTGCGGTATTCCCGTCATTGGTAGTTCCCGAGCCTTGTTTTACTATATCAATTAACAGATTGAGCTCCTCTTTAAATTTATTTTGAATGTTTTTTTTTCTGTTTTGTAACATATCTTTATGCTCATTACTTCTTGCTGCCCACTGTTTGAAGTCAAGTCTGTACGCAATGTGTAACAGACATTCCATGCAATTTATACGGGCATGTAGGGATGATAGGCCAAATTCATATATGTCAGAACACACAGTTTTTGATGTTACAGCATCTAAGTGGTTCATTTCTGTTGGTTTTGCTAAGCACAGGTAGCATGATGCATTTGATCTAGCTTCAGAAAGGTACGTGCAGACTTTTGCGTCGATCATTGTCATCATTAGTTTATGAGTCACCCTGTTACTATTAATGCACTCTGTGGGGTTAAGGGCCTCAATTTCCTCATCCATTTTTCTTTTGTTATCAATGACAACTGCATGGCTTTCTTTCACAAAAGTGAACTGAACCGGACGACAATAAAAAGTTGAGCATGGTTTCGGGTTTGTCCATATAGTATTATCTCCATCTGTCAGTTTCAGTGGCACCAAGGAGGTCATGAAAATGCTTGAATCATCATGCTCGCCGTCCATTTTCTGCTTGTATCGGCTTTGATTGGAAGCACCATCAAATCCCCACTTCGATATCAGCTTTAACTGCTTATTTTCCACATTATCAGAAAGACTTTGAAGAATCCGCTTCACCGTGATGTCAAGTAAAGCTTGAAGTGTAATTCTAGCTGATGAATCCGTAACTGATACTGATTGATTAGGAGGGTAGCATGCAAGCTTAGTTTGTTGCAGTTTATAGTAGGATGGGTAAATATCCTTAGCACCTTCCCGAATGGCAGTCTCTCGCAACGTAATATATTGCCACTTTGAAAGCTTAAGTGAAAGAAGCAATCCAAGTGCTTTCTCTGGTGTAAATATTACTGTTTTCTTAATGCTTTCCTTGATTTTAACGGCAGCTTCTGGATTTTTGATCATATAATTGATTACAGATGCGATATCTTCATAACCTTCTTCTTTTAAACGTGCTGTAGCTGCATATGCCAATTCACAGGAATCCTCGCCTATGTGCTCACTAGATCTTCTCTTTTTCTGTTTGCTTCCCAGATCTTTGAATGGTTTTCGGGACCTTTTTGTCATTGTTCCAACAGTCGATGATGTCGAAGGTTCTGGAGAGACTGAGCGTGCTCTTGGTATCTCATCAACAGTTGGTTCTTGATTTATTAAAGTTTGCACGCAACTCGGCCAATCAATATTTGCTTGCAACCACTCTCCGTACGTATTTCTAAACTTATCAAAGAATCGTTTAGATTTCTGCCACCTGTTTAAAGCAGCTCGCGTGAATCTCCGGCAAAATTCTTTGAGAGTTACTTGATCTTCGGCAGAAAGGCAATCGCCTATGCGGGACACAATTGCACTAAACAATACTTCATGATTAAATGAAGGACACTCACTTTTTAGAAGAACAAACAAATCTAAGTTGGTGATTAAACTTTCCATTCTAAGATTTTGTAGTCACAAAGCAAATAGTTTTAGTGTTAGCAGTTACACGGTTGTGAACAATCTAAATTATGGAACAAAATTATAGCCCTTTTATTGTATAAAGTCAATAATTAGTTAACTACCCTCATTAAAGTTATAAAAGATATGATAATAAAAATTTATAATCGTCAAAAACATTTCGTAGAACTCATAGTAGAACTAATCAACATTAGCAAATCACATTAGCTCACTAATTATAAAAAGGTGAATGCAGTTCTTAGTTGGTATTGTTGCGAGATATTTCAAATCATTTAATCACTTAATAGGCTCATTAGAATCAGAAGACTACAACCATCATTCTAATTACTTAATTACTTGTCATCAGACTCATTAGATGACTACACAATATGTTATTTTGTATTTTGAACGTATGCAAGGTTTTAAAATTCCTTTTGTGTCGATATTATTATGTGTCCGGTTATGTTGTAATCATACTTTTAGGGTATGATCAATTAACAATTTCATTCCCCTATCTTTCTAAAAGAAGCGACAGCATGGGCACTTTGACACTGATATTCAACTATTTGGTATTGTTGGAAATCTTACGTTTAATATGTAAAAATAAATAAAAATATTTTGACGATTTAAAAAAAAAAAAAGGCATCTACAACCATTATGTAACGTATGTCAAAAAATCATAAATAATTAGTACTAAAACCTCCTATAAGGATATTACGGTTATCGCTGCCGTTTCAGAGATATTTCGATTTTTCATACTAGCTCCATACAAAATTTTCGTAAAAAAATTATAATTCCTTCGTTTTTGTGCAGAATCAATTCTGGTGTCATTTTTGTATATTGTTATAACAAATAGAAGTGATATCCGGCACAAAAACTGGCACTTGCAAAATAAAATGCCTGTCTATGAAAGCCGTTTTTCAGCCCACCGTGCGACGCCATCGGCATCGCCATGTTCCCCGCCAATGCTCCCGGCATTCTACATCTCGGGCTCGACCACGATCTAGGACCAGATCACGGTCGACGAGTCCATCACAATCACCACATCGTGATAATCACTCGATGGAACAACTAGGAAAGGAAAATGTTGGTAAGTACCTGTCTTCTTTCTAGGTTAGAGAAACAACTACCTACCTACCTAATTGGATTCATTCGTCGAGAAAATCTATGGAACGAGATTCCTAATGAACCATTTGCTCATACGAATTGAGGTGTGAATAAGACGACTTTGACCGCCATCCGTGCCAGTACGAGATACTTCCGCACGAAGATCAGGTTTTGATACGAGATATCAATCCTGGTATACGTTACCGTATTATGCGTGACATAAAGCGGTAGTCGTACGGTCCTAGCATACATACTACTAGTATATTGCTTTGGGGTTACAAGAAGATAATCTGTATCTATTTCAGATCCTATTACTATCAATGTGGAGAATGGGGGCGAGGCTGTTATTCCAGAGGCCTTGTTACCTGCCTTGGGTAGTGTTAAACCCATATAAGAAAGGTACGGGCCAAATATTAACAACATTATTGGCTCGAGGTGGAAAAAACACAATCTTAAATAACAGCGAAGATATATTAGATATCTTAAAACAATACAAAGTTCCAAAAAACTACCCCTTCTAGAGGCACTGAAATTAAACCTAGAGTTCAAGGCTGCTATTACTGAATCAGCCGTAATCGAGATCAGGTGTTACAAACCAAACAACAACAATTAGGCATCGCCCTAACTTGTCTTGGTCAGGCAATGACCAAAATTTTAGCCAAACATGAGGTATCAGAAGCCCTTAAATTCCTCAGCGATGGTACAAAATCTTTACATCTCTTCATTATGGAGAGACTAATACAAGAAAGCAGCTACTAGCACCTATCCTGGACAAATCATTTCCAAAAATGGCTGAATCAATACCAAGAAATAAGTACCTATTTGGTGAAAATCTATCTGAAGCAATTAAAAACAACAGAGATTGAAAAATCAGGAACTTCAGTTAAGAAAACTCAAGCCTACGTTCAACCGTCTGGGAAACTGGGGAGGCCCTTCACGCCAAACACAACAGAAGGCACAAACAATACGTGGCGGGCCCAAGCGTCCAGCAGTGCAGGCGCAGACAAGGAAGTCTTACCAACCAACCAAGAAGCCATTGAAACATGCACCTGTGAACCGCCCCGAGAGGGACTACCAGCATGCTCACCCTTGATGCTAATCCCACAACAGGTACAACATGCAGGTAATCTGGATAGGTATTTAAGTTGCTGGCAGATTATATATATATATTACAAATGATGTTCTTATACTAGATTGGGTCCAAGGTTACCATATACCTTTTACATCTGTACCAGTCCAAACTAGAATTCCATCCAATAATTTCTCTCAATCTGAGCAATTTAATATTAATAAATCAATTAATGATTTACTGAAATTGGGTGCTATTTCACCCTGCCAACCAGATAGTGATCAATACATTTCAAATATATTGTTGGTACCCAAACTTAATGGCAAATTTAGATTTCTTTTAAACTTAAAACCTCTAAATAATTTTATCTCCACATCTCATTTTAAGATGGAAGATTTACATACCTCTACTAGGTTGGTACATAAGATTGCTTTATGAGAACCATTGACATAAAAGAATCTTAACTTTTTAGTTCCAGTTCCTGTAGAAGATAGGAAATATCTTAGATTTAACTTCAAGCAGCTGTTGTATGAATTTAGAGCACTGCCTTATGGTTTATGTACAGCACCTTGTGTGTTTACAAAATATTAAAACCTGTGATGTCATACATAAGGAGTTTGGTTTATGTTACAGTTATTTATTTAGATGACATTCAATGTATAACAAGGAAATAATTATTAATATGATAAAGCAGTTTACATTACAGAAAAGATGCAAAATTACTTATGCTCGATGGCATACCAAACTTTTAGAAAAGGAAAAGTTTTCGGCCCTATGGTCATCTAATGATAATTTTGAAAGTTAATGAGTATTCCTTCAGTAATCATTCCTGAACTGAAATGGTGGCTGTGTAACATACCTAAAGCTAAAAAATCATTTGCTGCACAAAAATTTGTTTATACATTTTTACGGACTCTTCACTTACAGGTTGGAGGACTCATTGCCTAGGCGAATCAATTGAGGGACTTTAGAATTCAGTTGAGAAAGTACAATATATTAACTATTTAGAACTGGTAGCAGCTTATTTTGGCTTAAGATCATTTGCTAAGAACATGTCAAACTGTCATGTATTACTACGAATAGACAACACAACAGCCATGTCTTGTATTAACAAGATGGGTAGTGTCCAATTTATACACTTAAGAATTATGGCAATGGTGTGAGGATAGAAACATATGGGTGACAGCTTCATATATAAAATCCAAAAAAATCACAGAAGCTGACAGAGAATCTAGGAATTTAAATCATGATACAGAATGGTCCTTAGCAGACTATGCATTTATAAAAATTACCCAACACTTTAGATAACCGGAAATAAATTTATTTGCTACTCGAATGAACACCAAGTGTGTAAAATATGTTTCTTGGAAAAGAGACCCAATGGCCTTTGATATAGATGCATTCACATTAAATTGGAGTAAATTTTTGTTTCATGCATTTCGCTCATTTTCAGTAATAACTAAATGTTTAGAAAAGATTAGAGATGACCAGACTGAAGGTATTATTGTCTTTCCCTGGTGGCCAGCACAGCCATGGTTTTCCTTAGCAAAATTATTGATGATATCTAAACCAATAATATTTGATGCTAACACCGATTTGCTTTTATCTCCTTTTAACAAACAACATCACCTAAGCTCCCATCTTACCCTGGCTGCAGGACACCTTTCCGGACGGCACTTCAGTTAAGATTACTCCCTCAAGCTTCCTTGAATGTAACGCTTAGATCCTTAGCTCCAGGTACCCAAAAACAATATGATTGTTGTTATAAAAAATGGTGGGCATACTGCCACAATAACAATATTGATGTTTATAAGGCTACTGTACCGCAAATAATAGGCTTCCTGTCCGAAGCATTTAATAATGACTGTAACTATTCTACATTGAATATAAACGGTTCAGCGTTATCCTTGTATGTATGTATGTATGTCGGGCAGGTGTCCGCAACTCCACGACCATGCGCGTATTTTGCGTAAGGGGTAAGATTTCTCTTCACTCAATCCATGCCAGTTCCTCCAGGAAGGCGAGCAACGCCCTTGTTTTGCTTACCATTTCTCGGAGGGTACCTGGGTTGCCGAAGTATTTAGTCCTGTAATCCGCGACTACAGGGCAGCTTAGTAGCAGGTGTGCTGCTGTTTCGTCCTCCTCCATGCAGGCTCTGCAGAGTGGGCTGTCTGTGACTCCTATTAGATAGAGGTGTTTATTAAATGATCTATGACCGGTAAGGGCGGCTGTCACCAGCCGCATTTGTGACTTAGATAGTCTAAGGACCTGTTTCGACAAGCGGCCATCAAGGGTCGGGAGAGCCTCTTTGGCCTGCCTGCACTCACCATGGTCCTCCCATAGTTTGTGGTGTAGGTCTCTGGTGCGTTTCCTTACCAGGTGACGCAGATAACCGAAGAGGAGTGGTGCAATGGGTTCGGGTCCCATAATCGCCATACTCGACGCCCTTCTAGCGAGTTCGTCCGCTGCATCGTTGCCTCGGGAGTAGCTGTGTCCTTTGATCCATTGAATGGTTATATTGTTGTGTCTACCAACCTGGTTAAGGAGATTGTGACACTCCAAGATCAGCCCGGAGTTAACTATGTGGCTGTTCAGTGCTTGCAGGACCGCCATGCTGTCCGAAAGTATACGTATTGAGTGGTCCTTAACTTCCCTGTTTATGATGGCCGAAGCTGCCAGTGAGATGCCCAGGCATTCGGCCTGGAACACTGTGTTGTAGACCCCCAAAGGTCTGGCTA
Organism: Tholera decimalis; assembly: GCA_943138885.2. Taxonomy (NCBI): domain Eukaryota; kingdom Metazoa; phylum Arthropoda; class Insecta; order Lepidoptera; family Noctuidae; genus Tholera; species Tholera decimalis. The sequence goes on along the minus strand of OW964566.2, from coordinate 40,029,590 downwards.
TACGAATGTTGAGATCCTCCGAAAAGACTCCTGCACCCGTACCAGTACCTGTTTTGGAACCATCAGTGAAGACACGCACCTCAGAGGGACACAGCCCCTCACAGCGGTGATCCTCATACAGTTGGATTCTGTATTTTTTGTCAAAGACGATTTGTTTGGGCACCCTGTCATTAACTGCCTTCGTTATGGGGAGCTCGTTGTTGAGTTCCTCAAGCAGAGCAGTGTGCTGTGTTTCTTTCTTACCCCAGAGGTCCAGTGTTTTAAGACGCACTGCTGCCATCGTCGCTTCCTGTTGTATGAACAGATGGAGCGGTGGGAGCCCCAGCATAGCCTCCACAGCTGCTGTCAGGGTAGTTCTCATGCAGCCCGTTATCGCCACGCAGGCCAGCCTTTGCATGCGTTGCAGTTTGTTTACGGCTGTGACAAGCTTGTTGCGGGGCCACCACACCACGGCCCCGTAGGTAATCATCGGCCGAATTACAGCATTGTACAGCCACATTGTGTTTTTTGGGGATAAGCCCCACTTCTTACCTATCATTTTCTTGCATTGCCAGAAGGTGATGCATGCCCTGTTTAATTTGTAGTCTAGATGGTTGCTCCAGTTTAGTTTACAGTCCAGAATGACCTCCAGGTATTTAACCTCACTAGACAACTGGAGTTCTGTATTGAACAGCTTAGGTAGGCGATGAAGGCCTAGAGTTCGTTTATGGGTGAATAAGATTAATTCGGTTTTAGTGGGGTTTACCGACAAATCATACTCCCTGCACCATCGCTCCACGATGCGTAGCGCTTGCTGGGTGAGGTTACAGATAGTCCCTGTTACCTTCCCAGGCACGAGGATTGCGAGGTCGTCTGCATAGCCTATTGTGTAATAACGGTGAGCGTTGAGTTGTGTGATGAGGTCATTGATCACTAAATTCCAGAGGAGAGGTGATAGCACCCCGCCCTGTGGACAGCCTCTGGCTATTAAGGCTACCTGCTTATCTTCCTCAAGGCGAACCACACGTTTGCTTAGCATATTTGTAATCCAATCAATAAGTACCTGCTGTACCCCATGTCTGGAGAGTGCGGCGCTTATGCTGGAGAAGTTTGTTTTGTCGAAGGCTCCTTCGATGTCTATGAACGTACCCAGGCAGGAACTCTTTTGGTTAATCGATTCTTCAATCACGGTGACTACCTGGTGAAGAGCGGATTCGGTCGACTTACCAGCGCTGTACGCGTGTTGGTTGCCATGCAGTGGTACTGTTTTTAGAGCGCCGTCTCGTAGCTCCCTTTCACACACTCTCTCCATTGTTCTCAATAAAAAGGAGGTCAAGCTGATTGGGCGGTATGATCTTGCGTTCGTGTAGTCACTCTTACCTGGCTTTGGGATGAATATGACTATCACTTCCCTCCATACCTTTGGAACGTATCTAAATGCCAGGCACGCTCTCATTAGGGGCACCAGTCTCGTCACAACAGAGTTGCCCCCCCATTGAAGTAAGGCCGGGAAGACTCCGTCGGGACCTGGCGCCTTAAAAGGTTGGAAGCTTCGGATGGCCCACTGGAGTTTCTCCAGCGTGATCATCTTGCGAGCGTATTGCCAATCTTCGTCCGATGGCGTTTGGGTTACGTCCGTCCATTCGGTTACCTGTGCGAGGACGCTACCTGGGAAGTGTGTTTCGATTAGGATGCGCCTCGTTTCTTCCGGTGATGTGGACAGTGTGTTGTCCGGTTTACGAAGTGAATCTGGCCCAGAAGTGGTCTGCTGTGCCAGTATCTTCCTTACCCTGTTTGCTTGTTGGCATGATTCAATGTCACCACAGAATTTTCGCCACCCAGTGGTTCATCTGAATCTGATGCTTTTTTTGTAGGCGGATTTGGCGGCATAGTAAACCTCCCAGTCATCCTCCCTACATGTATTCATGGCTCTATTAAATGCCTTTCTTACCTTCTTGCGTTTGCGCTCCAGATCCGCGCCCCACCAGGGCTGTTTACCCGGTGTGTCGCGCGGTATGGTTTCTGGGGATGCAGAGTGGTAGCTGCTGATCAGTGATTCGGTGAGCTGGCCTACATACGCGTCTATTTGATTCGCGTCAACCAGTGTCACCAGGTCGCTTGTGTGTACAAGCCTTGTATCAAGGCTGCGTGTGTATGCCACTCTATCCGTATTTCGCGGGTTACGTCGTGGAATTTTAGGAGTAACACAGACCTGGATGTCGAAACGGATCCACCTATGGTCAGAGCAAGAAGCCTCGTCAGATACCTGCCACCCTTTGATGAGTTCCGCTGCACCCTCCGTTGCCAGTGTTAGGTCAATGATTGTTCGACTGCGTTTGGTTACGAAAGTTGGTTCGGAGCCTGTATTCAGAAGGGATAGGTTAGTTGTGAACAAAAATTCTACTAAAGCCTTACCCCGTTTGTTTTGTGTATCCATGCCCCATAAGGGGTGATGTGCATTAGCGTCAGTCCCGATGACGACCTCATCCCCCCTGCATTCACAGTGGGTCACGAGGCGGGCCAGTTCCCGAGGGGGCGGTGTCTCCGCCTCAGGCATGTAAGCCGAGACAAAGACGATCGCTTTCTCCGCTTGCCCCTGCTGTATGGTCATCTTTGCTGCAGAGACATCTCTGCAACAAAAGTCGTATAAGAACTGTGTTTTAACATTACCTGTGACGTAGATGCACGCCCTCGGTTTGTCATGGTTCGTGTTAACAAGAAGCTTGCCTCCGAGATTGGAGAGTCCTTGTACGTGGACTCCTATGACCCACGGCTCCTGGATCAGGGCAATGGCCGTATGTTGAACCTCCAGCCACTTGCGAAGTTGAGCCGTCACGGTCTGGCTGTGGTGGAGGTTCGCCTGCACGACTTTACAGTTGGACGAATTGGGAGCCATCTTTGACGGAACCCTCGTCGTCCACCCCCAGTCGTAGCCCGGCTAGCAAGTCGTCGAAGTCACCCCCACCCGGGAGAGAGGCTGGTGACAGTGTGATGTCATCCAACTCCCCTCCCGATGCAAGGACGGCGTCCACATTGGCTGGTTCTGCTTTAGTAGCTGGGTCCGCCGTGGTTGTAGCCGGGTTGTCTTGCGCACCTAGTGGTGGTGCGGTTTGGTCCACCCATCCTGGAGGGATGTCGGTATACCTACCGTTTGCGCCCTGATACTTGATGTATACCGACCCTAGACCAATTGAGAGTCGGCGATCATGCACCATCAGGATCGGTACCTGCTCCTCCGGAATGGCCAGCACCACGAACCAGCATGCTGCTTGTTTTTCGGCATGCAGAAGAACCCACCTCCTCACGTCGACCCACTGGTTCTGGAACCAGAGGGCTCGCCCGATGTAGGTCGGGTCCTTGTACAGATCCATGTCGTCAGGGATTGCAATACCGCAACGCACGCGTTTCTCGATCTCCGATTGACTCTTGACGACTAGCGAGGTGCTAGCCGGGAGAGTCAGCCCCGAGACTGTCTTCCTCAGCCATTCCAAGGTGTGGTCGTTGCCGCACCACAGTTTGAGGACACCTCCGGCGAAGACAGGCTTAGCGTGAAAGGTAAGCCCTGGAGCGCCCTGTGAAGAGGCGAAGGCCGCAAGCATTATCTGCTCGTGAATCGCCGCTAAAACCTGTTTGGATACTTCCTGGCTGATGAATCCCGTCCGTCCACAGGTAATCGCGACGTTAAGAGACTCACTAGCAGCCTGGGCGTAGCTTATGGTGTCAATCCGTTTGGACTGATCAAGACACGGCCGCTTATGCTCACCCCGAGGTGTTAAACTCTCGTTGAGAGCTCGCTTAGCCGCTACCTGATCGTTCCCTGCGGATTGGTGTTTTTTGGCAGCGTTATCCTTACTAATAAGCTCTGAAGTTGGTACTTCTGAAGTAGGGATGAGAATGTGAAACGGTTGCTGAAGGGAGCTTTCAGACAGAGACCTCTCCCTAGGTACACAGGAACTTGGGATCCTTCAGTGGTATTAGATTTCATAAATAAGATGCCAGTGATTTTAGATATTTATTTATTTAGGGACAATAAACAGCTACAATATAAGATGAGTGCACAACAATTAATCATTCAGTTTATAAACAATATTGCAGCCCACTACATTATCTGCATATTAACATTGAAAATATAAGCAGTATATGCCATTTTATTGTAACATTAAAATTCAATCATTATTAATAAAATAAGATTTAAATATATATTTAAATATTATTAATATAAAAAACTATCAAAAAATTAGTAACCTTATTGGCCCTTACTACTGCCCACAGAATTCAAACTCTGGCATCAACTAAACTGAAACATATTCACTTTACTGCTGATTGTGTCATTATTAATACCTCTGATGTTCTAAAAACATCTATTAGAACTAACAACAGTACCAACCTTGCGCTTACCATATTTTGAAAACCAGTTGGTGTGCCCAGCTAAGACCTTAAAATTGTATATGGAAATCACCAAGGAAGCTCGAGGTGATATTCCCTACCTATTAAGCTACACCACCAACAGTATGCCGTTGGATTAAGGAAATCCTCACAGATAGTGGCATTGACACTAGCATCTTTTCTTCCCATAGTACTAGACATGCATCCACATCTAAGGCAAAAAAGAACAGGGGTGTCAATTGAAATTATCAAAAAGACTGGTGGCTGGTCAGACAAATCAGCTGTTTTTGCCAAACATTATAATTTGATAATAGTTAGTGGTAGAACTGACCTCACCTTTGCCAATTCTATTTTAGAATAACCTTTTTAAATTTAATAAAAGAAAGAATATTAACAAAGACTGTTTTGTACCTTGTAATAATGATTACTCATGGTTAAGTTTAAATAAATATAACACAATAGTGATAGATTAAATGTTTATTCCTATGTTACTTGATTTCAATTATCATTAAATTGTGATATTTAATGTAACAAAATTATTAACATAAATAAGCATAATATAGTTATGTGAGTAAGTTACTTTTTGTTAAACTATAGCAACTAGATTGTTTGGTATTTATATTTGAAACCTAGCCAATATTTTGATTGTATCTTTTAAAATATAACATTTAAAGTATTAGTAAAGTATTATCTGATTTAAGATTTATGATCCTTTTACATACACACACACACACACACATGTAAAGATGTTGCCATTATGTATCTCTGAACATCTACCATGTAAGATAATTGTTTTCAGGATGAGCCGTGTAATAAAATTAGGAAATCAGACTAACTTACCTTAAGTGACGTCTGATGGTAATTTTATGAACGGCTCATCCTGAAAACAATTAGATTCCCACCCTGTCTCGTACCTGCAAGGTATCCCACCCATCAATAATGGCAGCACTTGTTTGTTACTCTAAAGAAAGTGATTTGACAGGAACGTGAGTACTGACAGCTAGATAAGTACTATATAGCTGCGTTCAATTTTTGTTTTTTATGTTTTAGACCTCTAAAAAACTACGCGGCCGAGTTCGTTGATGACGAATACTACCATGTAAGATAATTGTTTTCAGGATGAGCCGTTCATAAAATTACCATCAGACGTCACTTAAGGTAAGTTAGTCTGATTTCCTAATTATGTAAAGTAGTTCCTTTATTTTCGTAAGCAAGTACACTAGTAGTAGTGATTTGCCGGTTCTGGCGCACCAATCCCGTGGCTCACCGGTTCTGGCGCACCACCGCTTCTGGCGCAATCGCGGTCCAGGGCGTTTCAAACCTAAAAAAAAAAAAAAAAAAAAAAAAACAAAAAAAAAAAAAAAAGGTTTTGGGGTCCGCTGATCACGTTTCTGCAATCCGTTTTCGCGTAAGATGCATGGTTCCGGAGATACAGAAATCAATTAACAACAATCTGTTTCATTTCCGGTGACCCGAAACCCTCATTATCTACTTTCATTGTTCGCCTTTTCTTATCTATTGTCCGTGCGTCCGGCCGCTCACCCTCATTAGGATTGCATTGACGTATGCATGTATTACTCATTGTTACTGCTACTGCTATTGTATACTTTTATTGTTCATAAACCATTGCTTACTTTGCTATTCGGGGTCATCAAAACGGAATCAATAAAACACATGCGTCATTAACAAATTTTATTTTTATCTACAAAATATGAGCGGAACATCTCATCCACTAAAATATCGTTGTACAGTGTGTTCCCTGTAAATATGTTTGTAAAACTATGCATTGAACATCCCTGAAACTTATATAGCAAATACATTAAGCAATATTCACCACAAACTGAAGTCCAATCATTCTGAATCCTATCAATACTCCAGCCCCATCTTTTACAATTCCTTTTCAAAAACTCGAGATGATATCGCGCAGGTGTTCGCCCATAAGAATCAAAATATTGACCGATGCCATTCGTATCGATATGTACAGCTACCCAGTGTGAACCTGGCTTATCATCCGCATCCAAATTGCATATTATATACGTTGGTGCATGGGTATACATAGGGAGTCTATTAGCAGCATAAACATTATTTTCTAGACTGGGATGAATCTTTTTCAGATGTTTTTGTACTTCTAGTGTATCCATGATATAGCATATTATTACACTACCAATCTATTCAATGGTTGTCATAGGAATGTTCAATTATAGTGATTTGTAAATATTAAATCGCATTATTTTGTAGCACTCACAAAACAGGTTGATGCCAGCAATGTGAGATAAGTTTGTTGACTCATAGAGTTACTATCAGTTTCCGGAGGAACGTGAGATAATTTTGGTGATTCATAGAGTTACAATCAGTTTCGTTGTATTTAGGAATTTGTTTTAGATAAGAATGGTGCTATATAAGATCCTACCATTGCAGTCATGCAGTCAGTCTATGGTCGTTTGACCGCAGTGGATTGTATACGTCTACCAATACTACGTTTGTGTTACTTCAACGCATCAATGGCCATGGAGGTAAGTGTTTATTCTATTGACAAACTTACTTGTATTCTTGTTGTTGTTTCCTAACGTGTGTGATTAAGTGTAAACAAATTGATATTAACATGATAACTGTCTTGTTGCAGAAATCATTCAACTTCGATGAAAATACCTATAAACAGTATTACTACTCACCGCTCTCCCCTCAACATGAAGAAGAGAACGATGACATCGTTATTAATAACACATGTGATGGTGGAAAAAGGAAATCACAACCGATTGATCATTTTTTTGAAGTGGCACCAAAAATAAAAAAGAAGAAACTGTTATCGTCAACCGTGGCACGAGCCGCTAGAGATGGTGTATCATACATTTCTAGTAATTCTGACGACGGAGACCAAGCGACGCATCTCATTAAAATTGAAATGTACGATATGAAGAAGCTATGTAAGATTCCAACTACTGATCATTGGAAACACGCTACCACGAGGATTAAATATTATGTAAAGAATAATAAGGATAGCATCTACGACAGCACAAACGGGCTCGTATACAACATTACAAAGACAATAGCAGAAAGTGAAAAAGTTAAAAAATACTTTTTTAACAATGACACCCATTAGTTGATTAGTGAATGTGATTCTGTTTACTTAAATTACTTCTGTGTACTCATTAGATTCTACCTGACTTTCTAATCCTTTGCTAGACTCTATGTAATGAACATTATTTGAAATTGGGTATCGGTTTGTCTACCAACACTTAACTGTTACTTACTGTGCTACCTAATTTCTTCTTTGCTATAAAGATGGAAAACTTCAGTGAAGTGTGTACCAGTGCTTTCTTTTCCGCACCCATGGAAGAGAATATGGAACTATTCATCAACGAATTCGATCAGGAGCTGCCTAAAGTTTGTGATGAAATGGAGAAGTGTGAACTGTTTGATTCATCGTATGATGATGAGTTGTATAATCACTGTGCGATGGTTGAAACAGCGTTGATGTAAGTATTAGAAGTACAAACTCAATAAGAAAGATTATTGTTGTATTGTTTTATTTTAAGATTTGTCTAATAATTTTCTTGCTGTTTTGTTACAGTCAACCACAAGTTGGAAGAGGTATCAAACGAGCTATCACTACTGACGAAAATAAGGTTCCCAAGAAAGCAAAATTTGATGAAGGAGCTTCTACATCATCGACTGAAACAAATAACGTGGACAACAATAAGGTGGAATGTGACACATGTCATGTTTTTATTAATAAAAGGTATCTAAATAACCATTTAAAAAGCAATGTTCACAAAAATAATCTTTTAAAATCACATAATTCACTAGCAAATGTTACAGTTGTTGAAACCGCTTTTGGCAACCGAATTTTAACATATAGAATTAATAGTAAAACAATTCAATCGGGGCAATATTTTGAAACACCGGAATCGTTTTTAAATTCATTAAAAATTGATATCTTATTTTTAATCAATGAATGTATTCAACAACATACAATTTTTAAAATAAACTTCATATTGCATGCTGATTTCATACAACAAACTAAAGATATTAAAAATACATTTGATTTTCAAACGTTTAATTATATAATTTGTCAGGGTGATGACTTAAATATATTTTTTTCATCATTAATAGACACTGTTGTTGGTAAAATTTGTCAATTTGAAAAAAAAGATAGTGGTTGGAGTCTTAATCAAATTAAATACATAGATATGAATGTTAACAAATTCAACCCCTTACGTGGTAGTTCATATATCGATCTTCCTCAGGATATTAAATTAAAAAAAGCTGTAATCAATGTTAAAAATAATGATAATATGTGTTTCAAATGGGCATTACTCTCCGGTTTATATCCTGTATGTAAAAGTGTAGATCGCGTAACATCATACGCAATTCATGAAAATAAACTAAAATTTACTGGTATTTCTTTTCCGGTTAAAATTGTAAATATATCAAAAGTAGAGAAATTAAACAATATTAGTATAAATGTTTTTGGTTTAGAGTATAATAAAGAAAAAAAGTGTAATTCAGTTGTAGGTCCTTTATATTTAACAAAATGTCGTACACCTAATCATATCAACCTACTATATTTATCGAATGGTACTAACAATCATTACTGTTATATTAAAAAGTTATCGCGGTTAGTTAGCTCACAAATCTCAAGTAATCATCACGCAGTTTATATATGCGATTCATGTTTACTTCATTTCCCATCAGAGGAAAGACTTAATAACCATCAACAATATGATTGCGCCCACATTTGTACGGAATTACCAAACGGTAAGGATTCCAAAAAGGATTGGTTCGGTAAAGCAACATCAAATAATAAAATAAAATTTGATAAATTCGTGAAAAAGTTGGAAATGCCTTTTGTGGTTTATGCAGACTTTGAAGCATTTTTGAACCCAATAGAATCATGTAGTAACGATCCATCCAAGCCTAGTACAATTAATATTCAAAAACATGAAGTGTATAGTTTCGGATATTACATTAAATGTTCATATGATGACAGATTATCAAAATATGAGACGTATAGTGGGCCAAACTGTGCACAAGTGTTTATAAATCGCCTTTGTGAAGATGTGAAAACAATAGTTAAAAAAAATTGTTTCCAAAAATGTCCCGTTCCATTATCAGATGAAGATAAAATTAAAATTTCAAATTCAAACATTTGTCATATTTGTGAAACTCAGTTAAATGAAGATCCTTTTTACGATTTTGATTGGTACACTGGCAGTTTTAGGGGTGTTGCGCATCAAGTGTGTAGTTCTAAGTACAGAACCCCTCGTTATGTTCCAATATTTTTACATAACCTCGGTCACTACGATGCTCATTTTATTGTCCATGCATTAAACCTCGATGATGGCAAAGTTGAAGTTATTCCACAAAATAAAGAACGATACATATCATTTTCAAAACAGTTAACAATAAATAATCAACCTGTAAGTTTAAGATTCGTAGATTCATTGAAATTTTTATCATGTAGTTTAGATCAGCTAGCTAAAAATCTTAATGACGATCAGTTTAAAGAACTAAAAAGAAACTATCCTATTAATGAAGATTTTTTACGTTTAAGACGGAAAGGTATTTATCCTTATGAATTTATGCGTAATAGTGATTGCTTGAAACATCCGTCACTTCCTGATCAACACCAGTTTTATAGTTCACTCACAGATTCAAATATTTCAAACGATGATTATAATCATGCAAAAGATATTTGGCAACATTTTAAGTGTAGTAGTATGTCTGATTATTCCGATTTGTATTTAAAAACTGATGTTTTACTTTTGACCGATATATTCGAAAACTTCAGAAAGCTTTGTATTAAAACTTATGGATTAGATCCTGCCCATTACTATACTGCTCCAGGTTTAAGTTGGGATGCAATGTTAAAATTTACGAAAATAGAATTAGAATTGTTAACGGACTATGACAAAATTGCTTTTTTTAAAGCTGGTATTAGAGGGGGTGTATCTCAGTGTAGCAATCGTTTTGCTAGAGCAAATAATAAATTCATGGAGGATTATGATGGTGAAAAACCTAATTCATATCTAACATATTTTGATGCGAATAATTTATATGGTTGGGCAATGTCCCAATCCCTTCCTGTTGGTGGTTTCGAATGGATAAATTGTAATACAGATTATAATGTGTTGGATACGTCTGATTTTGGTTATGTTTTAGAAGTTGATTTGGAATATCCTGATGAACTTCATAATTTGCATTCTGACTTTCCATTATGTCCTGAAAACATATGTGTGGGTAATACTAAAGAAACTAAATTAGTTCTTAATTTAAATAATAAAAATAAATACATCATTCACTACAGGAATTTAAAACAATGCATTGAAATGGGAATTAAATTAATTAAAGTACATAGAATTTTAAAATTTAAACAGAGTTCTTGGCTAAAGAAATACATAGACTTAAATACTAGTTTGAGAACGTTAGCTAAATCAAACTTTGAAAAAGACTTTTTTAAATTAATGAACAATTCTGTCTTCGGTAAGACAATGGAAAATATTGAAAAAAGAGTAAACGTTAAACTACTAACTCACTGGGATAATCGTGGTAAAGTTTTAGGTGCTCAGGAATTGATTGCAAAACCAGAATTCCATAGTTTATCAATATTTTCAGAACATTTAGTCGCAATACAATTACGAAAAACAAAATTGATTTATGATAAGCCAATTTATTTAGGATTTTGTATTTTAGATATATCTAAGACCCTTATGTACGAATTTCATTATAACTACATGGTTAAAAAGTTTAATAACAAAATTAAGTTATTGTACACCGATACCGATAGTTTGATATATCAAATTTTTACAGATAATTTGTATGAGGATATAAAACCTGACCTACTTCACTATTTTGATACATCAGACTATCCAGAAAATAATATTTATGATTATCCAAAATTAAATAAAAAGAAGTTAGGTTTTTTTAAAGACGAGAATAATGGTAAAGTGTTGAAGGAATTTGTAGGGTTGCGATCAAAAATGTATGCCTTGGAAGTAGAAGATAAATTTATAGCAAAGGCAAAAGGGGTTAACAAAAGTGTTACCAAAAAAATGAATATGGAAAATTACAAATCGTGTTTGTTTAATAAAAATGTGCAATATTGTAGTATGCTTCGGTTTAAGTCAATCAAACACACCATTTTTACACAAAAAATAAATAAAGCATCTTTATCATATAATGATAGCAAACGATGTATTATGGACAACAACATTGATACATTGGCTTGGGGACATTATAAATTACGTTAAGTGTTGATACTTTTTACTTTTACTTCTGTACCTATACGAAATTTATATTGATTGTAAAATTATGATATTACTATAATGTTATATAATAGTTTATTACATATTTAAAATGTATTGTTTGATTGTAAATAATGTAAGAAAATTGTGGTTTTTATTTGTAGGTTTAAATTTGAGATTGTAAAATTCTGATGTACTAATTGTGTTAGTTTTAATTATTCGATTGTAAATAATGATATCTAAGTAATAATAAAACGGTGAACATACATTTGAGAAGATTGTAAAGTTCTGATAAGTAATAATTTTAGCAATATATATATATTTAATTTTTACAACATAATTTTCATTTTTTATTTCCTCCCTTTGAACTCTAGACGTGTGAAATGTTTCACTTTATCCATCCGTTTACTGCTATTGTGGCAGGACCAAGTGGATGTGGGAAGTCAAATTTTGTAACAAATTTCATAAAATCAGTTAAAGAAATATGTAATTGTGATTTTAATCAGATCACATGGTGCTTTGATGAAATGCAACCTTTATATAATTTACCAAATGTTAACTATCATCAAGGAATTCCAAATCTTAATATGTTTGATGGTGAAAACCCACATCTTGTTATTATTGATGATCTAATGAGAGAGTCTGATGGAAGAATTGTGGATATATTTACAAAAGGTAGTCATCACAGGAATCTGAGTGTATTTTATTTAACACAAAATTTATTTCATCAGGGTAAAGGTCAAAGAGACATTTCTTTAAACTCAAGTTATATAATATATTTTAAAAACCCTCGAGATAAAACTCAAATAAGATATTTAGCACGACAAGTGTCACCAGACAACCCAAAATTCATTGAAGATGCCTATAGGGATGCAACTTTAGAAGCGCATGGATATTTAATGGTTGATTTAAAACAGAATACCAATGATTTTTGTCGTATCAAGACAAATGTCTTCCCATTTAATGGACACTGTACAGTCTACGTCCCCACAAAAGAGTTTAAATACACCAAGAATCAAACAATTCAAATCATTTCTAAATGATGCATCGTCGACTCACAACGCATAAACATTTGCTAAGCGCTTTGCATACGCTTAAACCAAAATATCAAAGAGCGTTACTTAAAACATGTGATGAAGAAGAAATAAACTGTATTTGTGAATGTATTCATAACGTTTTACAAGGAAAGGTACCTCTTAAAGATCAAGATAAACAAAAATTGAATAAACACAAAAATATACTCCGTAAACTGGTGCATAAGTGTAAACATAAACTAAGAAAAAATATAATCATACAAAAAGGAGGGGCTTTCTTACCAATAATATTAGGTGCAATATTGAGTGGATTAGTAAGTGGACTAGCCAGTTAACATGGAAAATGCAAAGAAAATGATACTTATTGAACCTGGATTGATTGAAAAATTAAAACAAGAAAATAAGGTTAATAGTAATTTGTCTCGATTAGATATTGAAATGCAAAATATTATGAATAGTAAGACGGAAGACCGCAAGAAGTGGATGTTATATTTACAAACACTACAAAGATACCTTCACTTTACCGAAGAGGATCGTCAACCACTCAGATTACCAATTTATTCTGATACATCTAATGAAGATTCAAATGAATCTAAAATTGGTTTTAAAAATAAAGATAGAGATCTAAAAAGTTCAGTTGATGCTGAATCTTTGTTGGATGAGAAAGGATCCATTAAAAGTAAAGAAAATGACACAAATCCACTTTACACACCAACTCAAATACTCAGTTTAATACCAAAAACATATAATAAAAAAGGTGAGTCATTATTAAACTTAATTGGAACAAGTAAAAGTAAAATACATTGGGATAATGAAGGCACAGTCATAATTGATAATGAAAAAATTCCTGGAAGTAATATTGTTGATTTAATAAATGATTCACTAAGACCCTTAAAAAGAAGTGATCCGATAGGGTGGGATAGATTTGCTAAAGCATTAAAAGATATTAAAGTACCACTTACTTATATTGGAAATCCAAAGAGATGTGAGTTTATTAACCAACTTCAAGCAAAAGATCTGAACAAAACCTCTGAGATTGAAGTTCAAGAGTTTTCTACACCGAGCAGTGGAGATAAAAGATCTATAACTAAAATACGTAAAAAGCTCGATTGGGAAAAATGGACCCCGTACTAGAAGAAATTAACAGGATTTATTATGATCCATCTAACCCCGCTGGTTTTGGTAGTATTGATAAACTATCAAAAGCCATGAAGGGTAAAATGGATAAAAAGCAAGTAAAGGAATGGTTACAATCACAAGAAACATATACATTACATAAACCCAGTCGGAAAAAATTTCCACGTAATAGGTACATTCTATCAAATATTAATGAACTGTGGCAAGCTGATTTAAGTGATATGCGAACTTATTCTCAATATAATGATGGTTTCAACTATATACTTTGTGTTATTGATGTATTTAGTAAATATGCTTTTGCAAGACCAATGAAAAAGAAAAACTCAGAAACTACTAAAGAATGTTTTGAAAGTATATTTACTGAAAGTAATTCCACACCTACTCACATACAATCTGATAAAGGTACAGAATTTGTTTCAAAAGATGTACAAAAATACTTTAAATCCAAAAAGATAAATTACTATACCACTAACAATCCTGATATTAAGGCTAGTATTGTTGAACGATTTCAAAGAACTCTAAAAATGAAAATGTGGCGTTATTTCACTCATAACAATACTTATAGATACATAGATGTTTTACAGGATTTAATATACTCTTATAATCACAGCATTCACTCTAGTATTAAGATGTGCCCATGTGATGTAAGTTCCGCCAATATTATGACAGTTTGGACTAATCTTTATAATAGAGGATCAAACAAACTTTCTTTAGAAAATCCAAAACCAAATTTCAATGTGGGTGATTATGTTCGAATAACTAAATATAAACATGTTTTCCAAAAAGGATATGAATCAAATTGGAGTGATGAAATATTTATTATATCTTCAATAATTGATAGATCTCCATGGGTTGTTTATACAATAACAGATTTACAAGATGAAGCAATAGTTGGTACTTTTTATGAAAGAGAATTACAGAAGGTCACTTACAACCCCACCTCACAATATAAAATAGATAAAATAATTGGTACTCGTTATTCGGGTAACAGAAAAGAAGTATTAGTGAAGTGGAAAGGTTATCCAGATAAATTTAACAGTTGGATTTTAGCTTCTAGTTTAAAAGAAATATGAATAAAGAAAGTTTTTATTTAACTTTGCTCAGCAATAGTTCAATGGAATACTTTCCTGATAACAAGACCACAAATTTTTCAACAAAATTACCAAAAGCTATGAAATTAGAAGGTGAATGGTCGGTTGGAGTTGTCGAGTTTCAATATCCATGCACCATGTTTACTGTTCAAGATCATGAAAATGTTGTGTACATTACAAAAACCATGTTAATGCCTAATGAAGATAAACCATCAACAGTGTACTACAAAAAACATATTCCGGCTACCAACTATGATAACGTTGAACATATTTTAAGAGCGTTAAATGGTATCAGAGAGAACTTGAAATTTCGTTATGATGAAATAACAAAATTTGTGTCTATTTCTGTTTTGGATAAAAATATAACATCCGTAACATTATCACCCAAATTAAGTTTACAACTGGGTTATGAACCAAATACAAATCTTCTAGACAGAAATTTTGGGAAGTGTCCTGCTAATTTACACTTAGGGTTACCATCTCAACTATTTCTATATTGTGACATTATCGATCCTCAGATTGTGGGTGATGTTATGACTCCGCTATTAAGAGTCATTTCATTAGATCCTTCAAAATACATTTATGGTGCGAATAAAATGCACGTTTTCTCTCCACCTCACTACTTACCTGTAATGCGAAGAGAGTTCGATACGCTGGAAATAGATATAAGATCGAGCACAGGACAAAAAATACCATTCCAGTTTGGAACCGTGTGTATTAAACTACATTTCCACAAATTATAATAATGTATTCTCCTCATGATCATCATAAATGTCCATATGAAAATTATTATTCACATCAAGCTGGATCAGGAGTTGGTGTAATTTATAAGGGTTCACCATACCAACGCGGTCATGGTATTGGGAGCTTCTTAGGAGGGTTATTTAGATCAGTTTTACCTTTACTTTCAAGTGGTGTTCGAGTGGTTGGTAAGGAGGCATTAAACGCTGGAGTAGGACTTTTATCGGATATGGTTCAAGCGCGTCCTATGGAAGCCTCAATAAAAGATCGTCTTAAACAAGTTAGTACGAACTTAAAACGAAAGGCTGATAACAAAATTGATCGATTTAACATGACAGGATCTGGATATATAACTAAAAGAAAACGATTGGCATCGTTCATTCCACCACTAACTGCTAAAGTGAAAGCTACGAAAAAACTTGGTCTAAAACCAAAAAACATCGAAGATATATTTTCAAATTAAATATGTCTTTCCTTCATAATCATTTTGTGAGTGCGTTAAGTCAGAATTAGATTTATTTGCATTACCGTCTACACAAACAAGCATTGAAAATGGATTGTGGATTCACTATAAACCAATTTCGTCTCTTGCTGATGATGGACCTATCGAGTTTCAAGTTCCTGGAACAGGCGATGACTACATAGATTTGTCTCATACATTACTCCAGATAAAGGCAAAAGTATTAAATCAAGATTCATCAAACTTGATATCAGCTACCGCAGTAGCACCTGTAAATAATTGGCTGCATTCACTTTTTAGTCAACTTGATGTTTATTTAAACCAAAAACTTGTATCACCACCTAATAATACCTATGCCTATCGAGCATACATGGAAACTCTTTTAAACTATGCTCCTGCTGCTAAACAATCTCATCTTACTTGTAGCCTTTGGTATGAGGATACAGCAGGAAAAATGGATTCCACAGATGGTAAAAACATAGGATTTGTTAAAAGACAGGAATTAGTTAATGAAAGTAGGGAAATAGAAATGATTGGTCATCTTCATGGTGACATTTTCAATCAAGATAAATTTTTAATGAATGGCGTTGAAATGAGTGTAAAATTAGTTCGATCAAGAGAGAGTTTTAATTTAATTGCTGGATCAAATGATGTAAAGTTTAAAGTTTGCATTACAGACGCAACTCTTATTGTTCGAAGAGCACGAATTAATCCAAGTGTATTACTCGCACATCAGAAAGTTTTAGCTTCTACCACTGCTAAATATCCTATTACTCGTGCTGAAGTTAAAGTTTTAACAATTCCATCAGGTGTTCAAGGAAAAACTCTTGATAATATATTCTTAGGACAGGTACCCAAAAGATGTATTATTGGATTTGTAAACAATTCTGCATTTAATGGTTCGCTTACTAAAAATCCATTTAACTTTGAAAACTATGGTATTAACTCTTTCAGCTTATATATTGATGGTCAACAAATACCTTCAAAAGCTTTGCAACCATCTTTTAATAATAATATATTTACATCAGCATATCATACTCTATTCTCGGGGACTGGTATTCACTTTCTAAATGAAGGAAATGCAATCTCTCGTGAACAGTATGCTAAAGGTTACTGTCTTTTAGCATTTGATTTAACTCCTGATTTATCAGCTAACTCATCAGCTCATTGGAATCTCATAAAGCATGGTAGTGTAAGATTAGAAGTACGATTTGAATCCTCACTAATACAAACAATTAACTGTATTGTTTATGCTGAGTTTGATAATATTATTGAAATAGATAAAAATAGAAATGTTACTGTAGACTATAGTAGTTAAGGTTATGTGTATGTAACTAAAGGAAACATTATAAAATTAAATAAAACAAATTATATGCAATATACTATTTTTTTATTTCATTATAAACACCCTATTCAATCTTATACAGAACACTGATCGAGTTTAAACTTTACATAAGCACACTGACTAAACCACTGAACATGCTGCTGCCAAGGATCATCATCATCTTCCCAATCTTTTAAACCGCCACCACAATGGAAACACTTGGTCCTGTCTTCATGACCAGTATAAAAGAAACCGGCTTCTGCAAGATCTTCAGGCTTCTGTTTCATAACGAGTGGCCAGTCTCCGAAACTGAACAACCGTCTAGATTTTGAACTGAAAAATGGATATTCAGCTCTTGGGTACTGCATATTCTTCACTTTTTCTTCTCCAATCAGTTTTGTAGTTTTGCTTTTCAATGAAGTGATCTGTTCACGTATGCCACACTCATCTCTTCCTTCTAATCTTGTTTTTCTCTCAGCACCACAAGACGACACCTCCTTGGATCTAATGAATACACAGAAGTAATTTAAGTAAACAGAATCACATTCACTAATCGATTAATGAGTGTCATTGTTAAAAAAGTATTTTTTAACTTATTCACTTTTTGCTATTGTCTTTGTAATATTGTATACGAGGCTGTTTGTGCTGTCATAGATGCTATCCTTATTTTTCTTTACATAATATTTAATCCTCGTGGTAGCGTGTTTCCAATGATCAGTAGTTGGAATCTTACATAGCTTCTTCATATCGTACATTTCAATTTTTATGAGATGCGACGCTTGGTCTCCGTAGTCAGAATTAGTAGAAATGTATGATACACCATCTCTAGCGGCTTGTGCCAAGGTTGACGATAACAGTTTCTTCTTATTTATTTTTTGGTGCCACTTCAAAAAAAAAAAATTATCAATCGGTTGTGATTTCCTTTTTCCACCATCGCATGTGTTATTAATGACGAGTCAGGTAGAATCTAATGAGTACACAGAAGTAATTTAAGTAAACAGAATCACATTCACTAATCAACTAATGGGTGTCATTGTTAAAAAAGTATTTTTTAACTTTTTCACTTTCTGCTATTGTCTTTGTAATGTTGTATACGAGCCCGTTTGTGCTGTCGTAGATGCTATCCTTATTATTCTTTACATAATATTTAATCCTCGTGGTAGCGTGTTTCCAATGATCAGTAGTTGGAATCTTACATAGCTTCTTCATATCGTACATTTCAATTTTAATGAGATGCGTCGCTTGGTCTCCGTCGTCAGAATTACTAGAAATGTATGATACACCATCTCTAGCGGCTCGTGCCACGGTTGACGATAACAGTTTCTTCTTTTTTATTTTTGGTGCCACTTCAAAAAAATGATCAATCGGTTGTGATTTCCTTTTTCCACCATCACATGTGTTATTAATAACGATGTCATCGTTCTCTTCTTCATGTTGAGGGGAGAGCGGTGAGTAGTAATACTGTTTATAGGTATTTTCATCGAAGTTGAATGATTTCTGCAACAAGACAGTTATCATGTTAATATCAATTTGTTTACACTTAATCACACACGTTAGGAAACAACAACAAGAATACAAGTAAGTTTGTCAATAGAATAAACACTTACCTCCATGGCCATTGATGCGTTGAAGTAACACAAACGTAGTATTGGTAGACGTATACAATCCACTGCGGTCAAACGACCATAGACTGACTGCATGACTGCAATGGTAGGATCTTATATAGCACCATTCTTATCTAAAACAAATTCCTAAATACAACGAAACTGATTGTAACTCTATGAATCACCAAAATTATCTCACGTTCCTCCGGAAACTGATAGTAACTCTATGAGTCAACAAACTTATCTCACATTGCTGGCATCAACCTGTTTTGTGAGTGCTACAAAATAATGCGATTTAATATTTACAAATCACTATAATTGAACATTCCTATGACAACCATTGAATAGATTGGTAGTGTAATAATATGCTATATCATGGATACACTAGAAGTACAAAAACATCTGAAAAAGATTCATCCCAGTCTAGAAAATAATGTTTATGCTGCTAATAGACTCCCTATGTATACCCATGCACCAACGTATATAATATGCAATTTGGATGCGGATGATAAGCCAGGTTCACACTGGGTAGCTGTACATATCGATACGAATGGCATCGGTCAATATTTTGATTCTTATGGGCGAACACCTGCGCGATATCATCTCGAGTTTTTGAAAAGGAATTGTAAAAGATGGGGCTGGAGTATTGATAGGATTCAGAATGATTGGACTTCAGTTTGTGGTGAATATTGCTTAATGTATTTGCTATATAAGTTTCAGGGATGTTCAATGCATAGTTTTACAAACATATTTACAGGGAACACACTGTACAACGATATTTTAGTGGATGAGATGTTCCGCTCATATTTTGTAGATAAAAATAAAATTTGTTAATGACGCATGTGTTTTATTGATTCCGTTTTGATGACCCCGAATAGCAAAGTAAGCAATGGTTTATGAACAATAAAAGTATACAATAGCAGTAGCAGTAACAATGAGTAATACATGAATACGTCAATGCAATCCTAATGAGGGTGAGCGGCCGGACGCACGGACAATAGATAAGAAAAGGCGAACAATGAAAGTAGATAATGAGGGTTTCGGGTCACCGGAAATGAAACAGATTGTTGTTAATTGATTTCTGTATCTCCGGAACCATGCATCTTACGCGAAAACGGATTGCAGAAACGTGATCAGCGGACCCCAAAACCTTTTTTTTTTTTTTTTGTTTTTTTTTTTTTTTTTTTTTTTTTTTAGGTTTGAAACGCCCTGGACCGCGATTGCGCCAGAAGCGGTGGTGCGCCAGAACCGGTGAGCCACGGGATTGGTGCGCCAGAACCGGCAAATCACTACTACTTACACTCTTTTATAACTGCTGTAGGCTGAGTTTGTACTAAACCTCGTATGCATTTATTTTATAATACGCACAAAACGTTTTGGAAATACTTTCGTTGTGAGTGCAGTTAAGGAGTGGAATTCCCTGCCAGATTCTGTGTCTCCTGATAGCTATAACCTGGGGGTTTTTGTCAAGAGTGAATAGGTTACTTCTAGGCAAGCGTGCTTGATCTTCGACCACATCATCGTTTACCATCAGGTGAGATGGTGGTCAAACGCGAGCCTATTATCAATAATAAAAAACAAATAATGATCTTTAGTCATTAAATAGAAAGTAGCAGACCTCTGTGAATATCAGAAGCCGTCAAAGCGTTCCACACCTTGACTGTGCACAAAATAATAAATTATTAGTTTAAAAAAACACTAGAAAAACACGCTTTCATAAATGCACGTAAAAATAAATGTTGCTGTTTATTTTTTTTTTGTAGTGTTTGCCATATTATTCCCACGAGTAGTGAATAATTAAACGGTCGATCCCCCAGAGGATTTGAAAGTGACATCTATAAAAAATAAATCTATGGATTACGCGGTAATTCAAAAAGTTTGAGAAAATCGATAACGGATTTTCTTTAGGTTTGTTATAACTTTGAAACCTTTTGAACTCCTTTTGAAACCTTTGAAATCGTGTTCAAAGTCCATTACGTGGCTTTTCTCACACGTGCAAACACGACTATGAAACGATATTCCATCATGGAATGCCAATGCCTATCTTCCGGCTTCATCATTAGACCTTGAAACCTAATGGTGGTCAAAGTTCATTACAAGACTTTTCTAAGAAATCCAAAACATCTATGATACGATTTTCCATCATGAAGTTCCAGTTCATATCTTCCGGCTCCATCATTAGATCAGTTCGACAGTACCATATTATTGTATTGTCATTAGAACTACATACAGCTGCCAATTTTCATTACGCTACGATCCTTGGAAGATGGTTAAATTAGTTACCTTAGATTCCATTACATAGTTAGTTACATACAGGTCGACCTAATAAAAGCGTATTAAAAATGTGGTGAAAGGGAGATAGATTTATCAGGTCATGGAGCTCCTGCGTATACTTCCCGAAGTAAAATCTGTAGTAAACCAATAGTTTATTAATGTAATGTGTTACATGCTAATGGAAGAGCGCTGATGTCTGAAATAGGGATATTCGTTGCCTATATTTCAGACACATATGTTAATCATTCTAATCTTTGTATATGATAGTGTGTGTATAGTATTTAGTTGTGTATGTGTTAATATTTTAAATTATAATTTGTATCAAAGAATTGGTTAGGATTACCATTTTATTACTGTTATTAACGAAATTAGTTTCATTAGCGCCTTGTTTCGGAGACAGCGAGAGACAGACGAATATTGACTAAAGGGATTATTGAGGCATGAACTGAATATTGAGCAGTTAGGGCTGTTATTTGTTATTTCACATTGCTTTTATTATGTAGGTAGTCCTGCGATCGATGAAATATATCAAGGGATGTTCACTGTTACCTCGGTTATATTATATTTTATTCGTTCATATATTTTCGTACGTGGGAGATGTAAAACGCGAATATGAAATCGCGTTTTCTTGGAAATCAGATAAAGCGAGGTTTTTCGGTACTAAAGGTACCTTCCCTCTGATATTGAAGCGTAATCTCTTTAGCTCCACTTCTTTCAGATCTCAAAAGAGTTTTGTTGGGGAAACGTTTCGGTAAAAAAGATGTTATAACTATGAAATAATAAATAAATCTTTCATAGTGGGCTATCTTTCTAGTTAGTCTAGCTAGTTTTATTTATGATTTTCATCCATTCATACCGCACTGCTGAGCAAAACCCTCCCACAAATTAAACGGCCCGCCATCGCAGTGCGCGTTCAGGTCTTTTCACCATCTTTTCCTGAGCAGGCCTCGGCTGTGTCGTCCATCATCAGCTAATATTAAATAAGCAGCTAATAAAAAAGCACTCACGATGGAGCAGGAGTTCTTTGTGTTTGTTTTATTATGGCAATGTAAAAAAAAAAAAACGTCTTTTTGTTTCAGGCACAGTCAGCGCTATGTAGTGAGAGTCAAAGTCCTAAGAAGGATTTGAAAGACAATGAAAGCTTCATCAAGGTACAGACGAGGAAAAAGAAGCCTTTTTTTGGTGGGAAAATCGTCTAATGACTCCTCCCGCTATGGGAGGAGGGGAGGGGAGTATCAGACTTGTACTGACTAAAAACCCACTTTTCCTAAATGTCCTAAGTTTTCAACGCTCTGGGACCGCGGTATAAATGATCTTTATTTTGCAAATTGGTTATTAAATAACACTTTAACACGTCATTTTTTGTAAATTTAAACTAGATGAGGCCGGTGTTTCCTAACTGACTACCCTGAGAATGTATCTCTTTCGTCATTCCAGCAACCTCGGAGGAAAAGAAGACTTCTAGTCTAAATAAGTGCGGTACACCACCGACAGGACCGAACTATCTGCTGCATCGTGCTGTAACAGTGACGCCGAGAAGATTGTCAAGACCAAGTTCTCGCTGACTGTCCAATGGTCGACTTCCATTAAGCAAGAATTATTGCCAAAAGATGTTGTGTTCCGGCGATTCCCTGGACAAATGCCCGATATTGCGCGACATACAACGCCATTACAGACTATTCTTGTGAAATAATGTTTATGTTATTATGTCATTATCTGCTTAGTCTTTTTCCCAACTATAATGTGTTCAGCTCATAGAACAGATAAAAGAGGTTAGAAAGGAAATAGTTCCTGATTTGTTTGAGAACGCATGTCGCCGCTTGTCTCCCACTATTTAGCTCCACTATAAGCAAGAGGCCCGTTACGTATGAGCGCGAGAGCTTGCTTGATTCTACCTCACTGTCGATAAACATGCGCCGTGCATCACGGCCAATCAGGGCAAAGGACGAAACGTCAATGGTTGAAGTGTGGAGGACGCAGCGCATGCAGTACATTGTAAGCGGACTTGGTCATTGCGTTGATTAAGCGAGTACACATCGGGCAATGTATATTTTTTGTAACTTGTTGCAATAATGTTGTTAATGTTGGGAATTTCATAGTGATCAGAATATTTTAATGTTTTTTAGAAATAAAATTTTAATCAAATGTTATTTTCGACTTACCGATGCGATGGAAAGATATACCTCCTCGCTATACCCCTTGGTTAGACCAGTGTCAGTTTTTCAGGCTTCTGACTTCCCACCCATAATGGCTGTCAAAGCTAGATGTCCATAAGATAGCCGGAACCAACGGCTAAACCTAATTTAGGGATCACGCCGCCAACTTTCAAAATCCGGGCTACGATTGAGGATTTTCATATAGAAAAACTCAATAGCCCTTTTTCCCGACCCGGGAATCGTACGCGAGCCCTTAACTCAATAGTCGCGCTTGCGACCACTCGACTTATTTCTTAGTTTATTAATAATAGTAGTCGTTTCATTGTATAATTATAAAAATATTGTTCCGTTACCTGAAAATGAATAATAAAATAAATTATGCTACAAATTCGAAACCAATACAGTTTTCTTAATGAAATAAAATGAAATGAAATGAAATATTTATTTTGTAAATTGGTTATAAATAACACTTTTACACGTCATGTTTTTTTTTCATGTTAAATCAGACAAACTTGTTTTACGTCTAGGAAATCCAGCTGGTTCTCTTAGGTTGAAATCCCAGGTATCCTTTAATGGCTTGTTTCACATTTACTATAAAAACAAGCCAGCAATAAAAGTAATAATGATTATCATAACTTGAAGTTATTGAATGCACCATGTTGTACAATATGTTCAGCTGCCGAGCGGTATCTACATACCTTTTATGAATATTCTCGGGAAACCTACACGGAGTGTAGACACATGGTGGATACGGTAAGAAGAATTATTATTTATTAATATACTAGATTATCCGTCAGACGTTGTCTTTCGGGCTTTTTAAACCTATAATTAAGAGCATTAATTTTATTTTTATAGGCTCGCATTTTACCACCATCTCACTTAAGCGAAATTGTGATCGAAGATGAAGCACCATTGCCTAGAAATAAACTCTTCACTATTGAATTAAAGATCCCCAGGTTATAGTTATCAGGAATCACAGACTCCGGCAGGTAATTCCACTCCTTAGCAGTACGCACAATGAAAGTATTCCTAAAAATTGTGTAACTGTTTTATATCCCACTAAAATAAAATAGTTTTCTGCGTATGGGGTGGTATGTTAATAAAATTAATTAGTTAATTAAATCGGTTCAGTCGTTCTCTAGTTTTAGTGAGACTAATGAACAGAAAAGAAGAAGGAGCAGTGGTAGCCCAGTCTAATGGGCCCGACTTGCGAGTTGTAGGGCCTGGGATCGAACCCAGACAGGCCTATTACTTTATGTAATTTAGATCAAAACCACTGTTCTCAAATCGATGAGAGCGAACAACGTGAGGAAACCGCTACGTTGAAAAATATGTAAGACTCCTGCAGCTACCGGCGCAAGTATGCGAGGTAACACAGGGTTTTAGTCTGTTAGTCAGGTAGTCTGACAGAACCCTTCTCCCACCCCAGCGCCAAGAACATCCATAAGGAATTACACCTCGAGAAAAAAAACCGTGATTAAGCTCCACAAAATGTATCTATTGAATAGAACTCAAAAGATTAGGGAAACTGCTGAATTTTACGTACGAGTACGAGTATAGTGCCTGACGTCTGGCAAAAAACATCAATCTTCTGAAATATAATTGATAACTAGCAAACGCGCGGGTCTTCGTTCTAGTGGACTTTATTGCGATAAAAACAAAACCTCCTTCTTTTCGGGTAGAAGGCCTTTAACCTTCCTCAAGCTTCAAGCTACTTGCATACCAAATTTTACCCAAATCCACCCAGCACTATCGAAGATTAGCGCGTTCAAAGAAACAAACTTTTCGCTTTATACTATTAGTATAGATAGGGTTGCCATCACCAAATTTGCCGGCCCCAGACAGACTTATAAACCCCGGACATTTGGGTAAAATCACAGTTTTTCCCCGGACACCGTAGAAAAATATATTTTTGAACTAGAAACTAAAAACAACTATGTTTAATTATGGTTTTTATTTACTGATAAAGTAATAACATTGTAGAGCTTTTTTAATAAGAGTCTCTTCCTTTTCATTTAATCAACATAACATAAACAATGAGATGAAATACCATAGGAAGATAATAATACAGATCGTGCTTTTTGGTACTCGTAAGACCAATGTTTGTCCTGGTTTTACCCGGACTCTTATTGGGAAAATCCCCCCGGACGGCCCCGGACGCTCTCCAAACTAGGACAAATCCGGGAAATTCCGAACGGATGGCAACTCTAAGTATAGACCTAATGTAGATGTTTAATAAAAGGTTCATTTCTCATCAAACTTAAACAATGCCGTCAAATATTTAGTTTTCTCGCTCCTCGTCCCGGTGACTTATTAAGAAGCTGTATGATGGATGCAGGCACGCGTCCCCCCGCGGCTGTGCGCGGCGTCTCACAAGTGAGGCCCTCGCATTCCTTCCGCATAGCTCCTTTTTACCCACGAGCCCTGCGAACGCCTGCTCACCCGCCCCGGATTAGTAGCGAGCTGGTACTGCCACGATGAGAGTGGCTGGGGCGTATTCTGGAAAATATAAAACGATAATTAATTGAGTGGGTTAAAGAAAACTCAAACTCAAAATGTTTTATTTCACATAGGCCTATAGGCTACATGGGCACGGTTCGAAATTGATCGTTTTCTATAGAGAAGAACCGGCAAGAAACTCCACAGTTGCTCTAATATTTTTTTTTTAAGTATCCATAATACATGTTAATTAGGTATGAGAGGACAGTATAAACCAATTAAATGGAATGGAATTATAAATAAAAAAATGTAAAAGAAATCTAAGAGTCTACAGTGTTCTCAAAGAAAGATAAAGTATTTATTTCACTAAATATAGCTAGATAAATCCTTAGGAATAGTATTAGTAATCGGTAAATACTTATATTATGTTAGTAAGGCCAAAGATTTTTTGAATTAGAATTAGCATTGTGGGTAGAATTCACATCACTAGCAATCTTGTTAACCCCTCCAACTAAGCTAATTATGCTTGTGTCTGGAGTGGGTTCACGGCCATAGTGTAATGGTGGGGTTTCGAACCTGCGTCCTCTAGGTCACAGGTCCAACACCTTACTCATTAAGCTAATGCTACTTAAAGTGAGTGGGCTATGAAAAGAAGAAAGAAAACGTATGTATTGTCACAGACAAACGACGTGCATTCAAACTTCAAAACTTATGAAAACTTATAGATCCTTATGAGTAGTGTTAGTACTTAAATTATGTTAATAAAGACAAAGATTTTGAATTCAACATTTTACGACATGAACTAATAGTTACTAAGTATCGCTACTTTTCGGTTTTATTTTTTGATTGTTGTGGGTTGCAGTATTCTTCTTGCATTAAGATTGATGAAGTTATTTATGTTTGTTTTGAGAATATATGTAATATTTGTGATGAATTATGACAATTCAATTTAAATTATGACTAGTCTACAAACTCTACAATAATATTTATAGTTAATAGTTAATGTTTCGAAATGTTTGCATGTCACGTTATTATGACTAAGTTTTATGGATGTACATAAATTAGTTAAGACCTTAAATGGTCGAACAAATAAATTGTAATTTATTGCGCTGACTATTTTTCATTTCACTTATTATTTACTATATTATTATTATTACTTATATTTTTGTGTATACTTTTGTTTTATTTTTAGGTATTTCAAATGCACTTTGTCTGTTATAAAGATTTATTATTATGACACAGGAAACAAGAGCAAAATTTTCAATTAAATTTATTTTAATCACGTGTTAGTTTATATTTGGAATTACAGATGCCTAACCACCACAAACACAGCCGTTTGCGTTCCTTCGCGATCTATTTATACCCCGATCTGTGTTCTAGAACATTCTTGTACAATCGACTCACTGCCTATACTGCCAAGAATGTTCCAGAAGCTACTCGAGATACTTAGTACTGCTACTCGACGCTAGATGGCGTTTTAGTATCTCAAACATTCTAGATTTCGGTCGAAGTTTCTCAACGTACTTCGCTAAGCGACTGGTGTAATAATATATTAAGATGATCATTCATCTACAGACAGACCTTCGCAAGCATTGCTTAACCACGAAGATATGCCCATGGCTGTTATAATTTTGCCACGAGTTACTGCCCCGTGACTTTGCGTGATATGTAATAAACAAATGACAGCCAGACTCCAACCAGCATTTTCTTAGATACTAAATGAATAAGATTTTCTAAGAAGATGGTTAGTTACTTACTTATTCCGTGAAAACGTTTCAGTTTTAAACAAACGACTTTGGACACTAGAGACATTCTTGAGGAAGGACTTGTCCTTACAATAAATTACAAACTTCTGAGTCCAGCGTCCAAGGAATGTCAACAACGCAAGGTCGGACTCCGGCCTTCGGCGACCTAAATAAATTTTTTAACCCTTAAATCGATAAGTGTGTAGTTTCGCAGATAAAACTGGTGGTATGTGTTCGTAGATTTATGGTCCGTGTGTCGAAATGATTGGAATGGGTCCGGCTTATCAGGAATCTACTGCAAAGTGAGACGGTATGGTTTTAATAGGTTGGGTGGAACAAAAACAGAATGGCCTTTTGTTTTATGAAATTTGGAGGTGACACAAAGTTGTGAGCGGGTTCTGATTTTCTCCAAATTTTTCGTGTGAATCTTGTGTTCTATTGTCAAAATAATAGTTTGAAACTTTCGAATCGTGGGGTCCGAGTTATTATAAGTTATTTAAAGATCTTTCCAAACGCCTAGTTAACACTTTGCGTGGTCCAAGGGCGGGCCTTGGCCAGAACATAAGCGTTGCTATGCAACGCCGCCAGCGCTTTTTTGAATTTTTTGAGGCCATCATTTAGATTTATTTAGTTTCGAGTGATTATAATAATGTCGGGGTTTGTGCTCCCACAACCCTAGATCTGACCTCGACAACTTGGTGTTGTGGAGTGACCTCCACAACATGACATGACATGTACACAACATGACATGTAGTGACTGCCTAGATCTGACGATCTAGGCAGTCACTACATGTCACCTACTCAGTTGCATCCGGGTTAGACTGGATGCCAGCCACAAGATAATTGGGAACAGGTTTAGCCAAAAGGATAAGCTTTGTTCTTTGTTTCTTTCGTGTTTATTTAATCTAATATTTTATCCAATAACTAATATTATTTGTACGCCACTAAGGCCAAACATGAGTGGTCTTGAACTGTAGTGTTATTTAATAAGTTGCATGCTCTGTATGTGTACTCATGTTTCTACAAATAAAGAATCTTGAAGTAGATGATGACATTGCGTGAACATATCTATCTATACTTATAATAAATCTGTAGAGAGGTCAATTCTTTACATGAAATATATTTACAAAATAACTATCAGGGGGTAATAAGGGATCGATACTGATGCCAAAAATGCAATCAGTAAAATTTTTGTCTGTCTGTCTATCTGTCTGTCTGTCTTCTGTATAACCGTTATAGAAACAAAAACTACTCGACGGATTTTAACGAAACTTGGTACAATTATTTTTCATACTCCTGAGCTGGTTATAGTATACTTTTCATCACGCTACAATCAATAGGAGCAGAGCAGTGAAGGGAAATGTTGGGAAAACGGGAGAAGTTACTCCATTTTTTAAGCTTCCGTCGCGAGTGCAACCTTAATGGTTAAAGCTACACAGAAATCATTTATGACGGAAATGTTCTCCTTAAAATTATATAAAAAATATCCCACGACAGCATATATCTATCTTTTATGGTTGACTTACAATAACACGTGTAACTCCCGATAGCTTAGCAGTTCGAAGCTTTCTGATTATTATTCTGCTCCGAAATTTAAAACCACCACAACTTTGCAATGGAACTCGGCTAAAAGTAACCCATTTGCAACAAAATATAATCGAGGCTCAAATTTTAATAGGTTGCGGTGCAGGAGAAACCGTCTTTATTCCCAGAATTCCCATAATACCAAATAATTTTCCATTCCAATTTAAAAGAACGCAATTCCCACTATCGGTGTGTTATGCAATGACAATTAATAAGGCTCAAGGGCAGACTTTTCGTGTTGCTGGAGTAGATCTCGGTGTCAGTTGTTTCTCGCATGGTCAGTTGTACGTCGCTCTTTCCCGGGTTAGCAGTTCTAGAAATCTTTATGATCACGTGCCGGACGGGTCAACTTTCAACATAGTATACCCGGAAGCTTTGCACTGAAGTATTTTCGTTCTATAGGTACTTAAGCCTCATGTGAACGTGATGTAAACAATATTACCAATACATTAACTTAATAACACACAAGGAGTTACACTCTGACGGAGTCGCGGGCACAGCTATTAACAATAATATTGTGCGGTTCGGTATTGCGATATTTTTCAACAGTATTATAGATTGAAATATTATATTTCCCTACTAAATTACGAAAGTTAATCTGTCTGTTACATCAAAATCACTGAACCGTGAGGAAGGACATAGGATACTCTTTTTTACGAAAAACGACGGAATCGTGGATGAAGTTGCGGGCAACAGCTATCTATACTAATAATATAAGGCTGAAGAGTTTGTTTGTTTGTTTGAATGCGATAATGATGATTGCTGTTTTAAAGTGCATAGATTATGTTCGGATGCCGCGATGGGAAACAGATTCCGAAGACTTGTGGGACAGACTCAAGACTGTGAAAGGGAAAAAACACCAAAACCTAAATATCTGTGCGGTTTATCTTCCTCCTCCAGTCCAGCTGAATACATTAGATGCTTTCCTAGACAGGGTCTCCTCAATCATCGACACCACCGGCGAAGATACTCTTGTTGTTGGAGACTTCAATATGAGTTTCATTGACTGGGAAATTGACAAAACATTCTCACATACTTCCGTTACCACTGCTTGTAACTATTCTAATGCACTAGGCTACTCACTGATTGATTTCATATCACTTTGTAACTTGCATCAATTAAATTCAATTAAAAATTGTTATCACAGAAAATTAGACCTAGTACTTTGTAACTTCTACGGAGGAACTGTAAGTGAATGCAATAATCCCCTGTCAATAGTAGATGTCTATCACCCACCACTCGTGATATCATTAAGAAACATGTCACCGGCATTGTTAAAAAGTAAGATTCCCGTTAGATTTAACTTTAAAAGAGCCAACTACGAATTAATCAACGCTAAGATTAGGGATCTCAACTGGTCCGATATTTTCTCGTATCTTAACGATGTCGATGCTATGATCGAGGAGCTATATAGGCACCTGCGGGGTATAATAGATGAGCACGTTCCAAAATCAAAAAAATTGAACGGCAAGTATCCGCCCTGGTTCTCTAAGCCTCTTATTAGGCTCCTAAATGAAAAGGAAAAACTTAGAACCCGTTATAAAAAGTTCAAAAACCCTAGAGATCACTTTGAATATAGACTACTAGAGGGGAGATCTAAAACTATGATGACTAGCTGTTATAAAAACTACGTATGCATCACAGAAACGAGTATTAGACATAATCCTAAACTCTTTTGGTCATTCGTCAAAACGAAAAAGTCTAAATCAAACGATATTCCTTCGGAAATGTGTCTAGGAAACAAAACAGCATCCACTGGTGATGAAATTTGCAAATTATTTGCCAATTATGTCTCTTCTAACTTTACCCCCTCGTTTGGCCCACCTGCTGTTGTGCAAACAGGTCCTAAGTACCATCAGCATGGATTGGGTAAAGTGGTGTTTACGGAACGGGACGTCCTTAAAGCACTAAAAAAACTAAACATCTGCAAAGGAGCCGGCCCATATGGTTTGCCGCCGTTGTTTGTAAAGAGATGTGCTTCTAGTTTAACGTTACCACTTAAACTAATATTTAACTTCTCGATCGAATCATCTAAGTTTCCCACGGAATGGAAAATGGCAAATATTGTTCCGGTTTTCAAAAAAGGAAATTCCGATGACGTACAGAATTACCGTCCCATTTCACTCCTTTCTGTGTTTGCTAAAACTTTTGAATCCATGCTGTGTCCTTTACTTACAGCACTTATTAATCCTCAGTTAGCAACTCAACAACACGGTTTCTGTGTTCGCAAATCCACTACTACTAATTTGGTCCACTATGTCAATCAAATCGGTGTATTGATGGATTCTGGGGCGCAGATTGACTCGATATATACTGATTTCAGCAGTGCGTTTGACAAGGTGGATCATTTTATCCTGTTAAAGAAGCTTGAAGGGTTTGGCATATTTGGTCACTTACTCCTTTGGTTTAAGTCTTATCTTACAGGAAGACAACAGAGAGTGATTGTTAAAGGATATGAGTCACCAGCTTATATCTCGACATCTGGAGTCCCGCAAGGCTCTCACTTGGGTCCAATTTTGTTTTTAATGTTCGTAAATGACGTAGTCCTGGCAGTTAAACACAGCAATTGCTGTGTTTTTGCTGACGACTTGAAAATTTACAAAGAAATTAAAACAAACATTGACGTGCAGTTGCTCCAGACAGACCTTGACTCAGTTCACGATTGGTGCATACAAAATCGGATGTCCCTCAATGCGAAAAAGTGCTACCACATAACATTTACAAAGAAACGTAGGCCATTACCAACATCATATGCAATTAACAGGGTTACACTACAAAAAGTTGACACGATTCGAGACCTTGGCGTGCACTTAGACTCGAAACTGTCTTTCATTAATCATATCGACCATATCACTGCCAGGGCTGCAAAAATGGCTGGCTTTATAAAAAGAATATGTCGGGATTTTCAGTCGATCTCAACCTTAAAGGTTCTCTTCAATACCCTTGCGAGGAGTCTCCTGGACTATGCATCTCCAGTTTGGAACCCTACTTATCGTGTCCATGTGAACAGGATTGAGCGTATCCAAAGAAGCTTCACAAGATATCTTTGTTTTAAGAGCACAGTTTGTACACGGGATTCCTCTTATATTGAGAGACTTAGCCATTTCAATATGTGCACACTCGAACACCGACGAGACGTGACAGATCAAATCCTCCTCTACAAAATAGTCAACGGTTTAGTCAATGCTCCGGATCTCTTGGCTGAAATTAGAATAGCTGTACCTCGACAGCAAATTCTCAGAACTAGTCGTGAAAGCATAACCTTTGCGACGACCACAAGTCGTACTAATCTTGGGAGCACCGCACCCATGAACCGCCTCATGAGCAAATATAATAAAATCGCTGCACGGACCAGTAGCATCGACATATTTTCAAACCCCTTCCGTCAATACCGTTCTAATCTTGTGTCCAACTCTGAATCTCAGGACGTATGCGATATATGAAACACCTTATAACGATTGCATTCACTTTCATTCACTTCCCCTTATCAACCCCTTATTATAACATATGTACTGTGCCATTCTTAATGTTAAATGAATTAAATATAATTTAAAATTATAATTATCGATCACACTTTAATATGATTGTAATAAAATGATATTGTAGTGTAATTTTAAGGTAATAGAAATGTTATTTTAATGTAATTTAATTGAATAGAAATGTAACTTAATTATAATGATAATTGAATGTTATGTAAAAGGAAAAGTGATAAGCACGCAATGCTGTGAATGCTGAGCACTTCTATAAGTGACGTGCTCACTATACCTACAACTGTTGTGATTTCTGTGTAAGCCTTAGTGAGTAAGTCGTTGAAGTGCCTAATAAATAAATAAATAAATAATCTCAGGAACTACTGGTTCGAATTGAAAAATTATTTTTTAATTAAATAGTCAATTTATAGAGAAAGGCTATATATCATTACGCTAAGGCCAATAGGAGCGGAGCACCAATGAAGAATGCTTCAAAATCGGGGTTAAATTTAACGTTAGCCCAAAGTAACTATTCCACGCGGACGAAGTCGCGGGCAAAAGCTAGTTGTAAATAAATATTTCAAACAAATCTTTAAAAAAATGAGATATAAAGGGCTTATATTTCCGTATCCGGAATCCATTTTTAGGGTTCCGTAGCCAAATGGCAAAAAACGGAACCTTTATAGTTTCATCATGTCTACTTGTCTGTCCGTCCGTCCGTAAAAAGGGGTTAGCAGTTACTATGGAACCCTTCATGGGCGAGTCTGACTCGCACTTGGGCCAACTTTTTTTCATGAACTGTTAATGTTCCCACAGTTTGATAGTACCTATTGGCATCCTACCTTTCCATTGTCTACTAAATATTACGCAGCAACGACACAGCTCACCGTTGTACCAGAATAAGGCATCCCAAACAAGACTGACATGTCCCCGGCGTCGATAAGTAATTGTCGACTAAGCAGGCTGGGACTGCCTGTCTGTTTTTGTGTCCGCTCGCCCGCGCCCGTACATGTCCTGCGGTCTGCACAGTGTAGTGCGAGATCAGAGAGTCTACTGCTGACGCTGTTCATACTTTTTAACCGACTTCAAAAAAGGAGGTTCTCTATTCGACCAGTATGTATGTATGTTTGTATATCCTCGATTTTCTCAGAAACTACTGACCTGATTTCGATCGCGTTTTCGTTGTTTGAAAGCATATTTTACAAGGAAGGTTTTAGTATATAACACATCGGGTTCTGATGAAAACCTTCGGAGATAAGTGATAGAAATCTTCAATTTAAAAGAGCAAATCTCCCGTGATTGAATAGGAAGATAAATGAATAGGTTTCACCACCTCGGATGTGTTCTTTGCCTATCAAAACTATACATTGGCTTGGCACCGACTTCAGCCATGTGAGTAGATACCTAGCCCTTATTTTTAGAGGAATTAGACATCTAATAAAAAAATATTTAAGGTTATTTCTCTATTTTTAATGCAAGTCTTTTTTGAAAATTTTGTAGTCGGTTCAATTTTTTTTTAAATGTTTTTATTAGTTAAACGATTCATATGTTTTAACAAAGTGATCTCTTTTAGATGGGTACTGAAAGACTCCCCATAATGAGTTAGTTATTCATTAAATGGAGTCTGTTTAGAAATATTTTTTAACACATTAAAACGCACTTGTACAAAAACCCTGGACAATTAATCTATGGGCCATACAGACATTTGTTTCGGTGCGCAACTGTAATGAAGGTTCATAACAGACCTGCAGCACTACGAGGGTTAATAACTTTCCACGTGACTTAGCAATAAAACGATAATTCTCTTCGTTCTTCTTAATTTGAAAAATTCGGCTTCTGGTATCAATGTATTGAAATTTCTAATAAGTTCCACACATGTAGACATAGGATTACAAAACCGTTGCCATATCATTTGTTATCATCCAAAGAAGCTGTGCACTTGATATGTATAATATGACTAGCTTCCGCCCGCGACTTCGTCCCCGTGGAAAAAAAAATCCCCCGATTTTGAAACATTCTTCATCACTGCTCCGCTCCTATTGGTGTTAGCGTGATGATATATAGCCTATAGCCTTCCTCGATAAATGGGCTATCTAACACTGAAAGAATTTTTCAAATCAGAACGGTAGTTCCTGAGATTAGCGCGTTCAAGCAAACAAACAAACAAACAAACAAACAAACTCTTCAGCTTTATAATATTAGTATAGATATGATGACTTGATATGCTTTAAGTTACACGTTGTATAGAAGTAGATATAATATTTCAAATAGTTTTTACACGAAGAAAGTGAAAAGAATAGGTACTTACCTATTTTTTTTTCTTTCCTGTTCTAAATAAAAGAATAAAAAGTCAGTCCGCTGCTTCATGAAATAAATCTAGCACTACTCTATGCCGCAGTAGTCCATAAAGGGATAATGGCTGCGATTAGTCGCCATTGCGCCGCGACTTTTTGTGCGACAATCCGTCAGATGGAATCACAGACAAGTACGTATCGCCAGTAATGTTATTACACTTGCTAAACGGAGTTTTTCAGGCGGCCTTTAGAGGATAGTAACATGGTGTTGGGCCAAGAATCTCGTGTACGCTATGTTATTGGACGTAGACTAATTGGAACATTGTACAACACTGGACGCGATTCTTCGAAAGTGTGGACACACTCGCTGTTCGCTATTGCTGTCTATTAAAATACGATGCTTAGAATTCCTGCATGATTACGGAAGATTCTTTAATAAATTTAAAATTGTTTCTAAATAGGGTTGTGTATATTTAGTTCTTTTTAGAGTTCCGTAGCCGAATGGCAAAAAACGGAACCCTTATAGTTTCGTCATGTCTGTCTGTCCGTCCGTATGTCACAGCGATTTTATTCCGAAACTCTTAAGACTATAAATGTGATTTTCGATTTTAAGAAAAAAAAAGGAATTATATTAAAAATGAAGGGGGCTCTCTATAGGTAGGTACATGGAACTGAAATTGAAAATATTTTTTTTCGTGAAACCTATGTGTATGTGACATTTATAGACAGGTCTTTAAAAATGATATTGAAGTTTCTAAAACCATTTTTTTATAAAGTTATTAGTTTAAAAGATATTCGCTTCCAAAGTGGTAAAATGTGTGTGTGTGTGTGTGTCCCCTCTAAAAATATTTTTAGTTTCAGTTCCATGTATAGGAAGCCCCACTTTATTTTAAATATTTTGTAATTTTTTTCTTAAAATCGGAAAGCAGTTCACAGAATACATCTACCTACCGAGTTTCACATATTGTATAGTCCTAATAGTTTTGGAATAAAATGGCTGTGACATACGGATGGACGGACGGACAGACAGACAGACAGACATGACGAAACTATAAGGGTTCCGTATTTTGATATTCGGTTACGGGACCCTAATAATCAAAAATCGTTTGAGTCCTTTATGAAATGCCAAAACAATGTTTCACAAATTCCAAAAAAAACGAAATAACAAGAACCACTTTTCATTGAACCATAAAACCGTATAATGAATACTTATCGTTAAATTAGGTTTAATTATCATGCTATCTGTTAGGTCTATAAGAACGTATTTGCAAAAACAATATTTTTAATCTTAGAATATTGGTTGTAGGCTTAGAATAACAACGCATAGAAGGATAGTACGAGTGCAAAAAGTGAGGCAACTAAAACTTAGCCATTTTTGGCTAACTTTGCTCGACGAGCCGTCAGTATTCAAGGTCACATTCTGCCGAACAGAGCTCGCGAGTAAATAATTTAAAACGACCGTTTGTAGCGTAAAGGGATGTCATAGTCCTTCAGGAAAACAAAAAACGTGTAATTAAATTACATTTCACAAGTAAATACTTACATTTTATACATTATATTTAAGTAAATCGACCATCAAACAAAAATTCTAATAACCTAAATTATCACAATTCAATGTTGCTATCCGTGAGGAAAAAAATACCCATATTGATTTCTTTAATTTGTGCTTATTTTTGTTTAAAAAAATATAGGGTAAAACTTTCCTTTATGGCCCGTCGATTTTTGGGTCGGGGTGAGAGGGGAGGGGTGGGGGGGGAGTAGTGCTACTCCCCTGTACCATCCCCCCCCCGCGCAAACCCATGGTTATAGTGATATCCATGGTTAAAGTTTTTAGGTTAGAATAAAAATTTCGGAAAAAATTAGTATTGTTTGGCAGGAGGAAGGCAGCGGGAGTGG
Organism: Tholera decimalis; assembly: GCA_943138885.2. NCBI lineage: Eukaryota > Metazoa > Arthropoda > Insecta > Lepidoptera > Noctuidae > Tholera > Tholera decimalis. Next base: position 39,992,732 of record OW964566.2, on the reverse strand, counting down.
AGTGACGGGGCAGGGGGTGCTCCTCTCCTCCCCGGCATTACTCCAACAAAAAGGTTGTCAAAAAACTCAAAAGTTGGCTAAAAGGTGTAGTCGGAGCTCAATGGTTTAAAAAAAAATAACCACGAAGGTGATTGCCGGGTCTGTTCGCTCGCTGCGCTCGCTCACTAGACCCGGCCATCCCCTTCTAACCTAATCTGTCCGAGTCGGGTTGCCCCAAGTCCCGAGCTCGCTTTGCTCGCTATTGCATCCTTACTTCTCCTAGTAACGGTTGGAACTACCATGAATATTATTTATCATATATTGCGTACTATTTCCCAATTTGTATGGAAACTTTAAATATTATATCTCACTTTCACATTATTATCACACTTCACTTTCCGTTCCACAGTGTAAACAAAAAACCGTAATATTTTTGTGTAAAAATGTCAACGCAATTACATAATATAGCACAGCTATAATGCCCACTAATAACACACCAAATTTAATACGTGAATATGTGAAAATAAAATTATTTTTACGTAAAAATATGACATAAAATTGAACAAAATACACTTCTTCTGTCAATGGAACGTGAAATGTCAACTTTGACGTCTACCATGACAATAAACAACCTAAAAATTTGCAAATGGCGTGCTATTTTTCAGTATTAAACGAAACTTTAAAAACTTATATCTCGTAAACAGTGAATTTGCGCAACTTAACAATTCGTAAAAAGCTTTCTATTTATGAGTACCATTTACAGTAAAACTATGAACTTCCAACTCAACGGGCCATAAAGGAAAGTTTAGCCAAATATAGTTTTGGCGGCAATTATGTATGCGTCAAACTAAACTATATTTATATACAGCTACTACCTACAGTGTTTTATAACTAAAAGTTACTGTTAGTTCGAAGAGTGGCATCATAAAGATGACAATTTTATTGATTAAGATTTTTTTCATTTAAGTAATGTTCTCAATAATATTTTTCTATTTCATAAATACAACACATACTTTTAATTGATATCAAACTAGATTTTTCAAGCAATTAATACATTTCTATAATATCATTATAACACATTACACATCAAACATTCTAAACGCAATAAACGATATCTCATTTCGTTTACCTTCCGTAAATATATGTCATATAAGTCATATTACATGAAAAAACATCATCTTATTTAGTTTCATAACATAAAATACTTGATTTGAACCAGCAACATAATAGTGCGTTTTCCCATTTTTGTGGTAATGGTACTGGTAATGGTATCACTGAAAGCTATATTTGTGTGCGTTTGAAGAACGTAGACACATTCGGCTCACGCACACAAAGAAAATAAAGTGGACACACGAAATCGCTCGTGTTTTGTTCTAGACGCCTCTTCTATGCGTTGTTATTCTAAGGTTGTAGGTATGTTGATTTTATGTTCTTTTTTTAATTAATATTGAGTGATTTCAGAAGTACATAAAGATTATGTTGTTTGATTGATTGTTCATTTATTTTTATTTATTCGTTCCATTACTTACACAAAATAAAACTTAGCATCACAAACGACGTATTTAAGTAAGATAACAACAAAACCTAAGAAAATAAAGAGCCACAGTAACGTATGTCAACCGAATTAAAAAAACATATATACAACGTGTAATTTAAAGGGTATATACATACCGAGTGCACGGCTTCTTTGGATGATAACAAACGATATGGCAAGGGTTTTCTAATCCTATGTCTAAATGTGTGGAGCATATTAGGAATGTCAATACATTGATACCAGAAGCCGAATTTTTCAAATTAAGAAGAACGAAGAGAATTATCGTTTTATTGGCAAGTGACGTGGAAAGTGATGACCCTCATAGTGCTGTGACACGTTTGTTATTACTGGTATTCAAGAAACATATGAAACCAATAATTTGGGGTTAATTCTGTGAGTCACTTATTTTGAGCTGAAACTTTGCATAGAGACTTCATACCAGATGTTGTCTTCAGTCCTTTTGGATAGATATGGGGTTTCCGTTACACGTTGTATATATATAAGTAATTTTCCAAAGGTTCTGTGATGTGGGCGACACGGTCAATCAAACACAATTGAGTTTCTCTGTAAAACAAAAGTTTATTAAGTTTACCTAACATCTAGAAATTGTTTCCACAACATGCAACGGTGACAGGACTTTGACAAGCTTTCTGTTTGACATTACCATAGTGCTTTTACCGTAGTGTCTTTGCCATAGACTCATGTCGTGTTTGTTGCGCGAGAAACAAAATTAAAATAAAAGAAAATTATATTTTTCTTTACATATATTGTGTCTTTGTAAGGGTTTATAAATAATTTTTATTTTTATTTTTCAAAGCTCTAATAGTAGGACAATATATGAATATATATTTTTATTTCACCAACTGTATATTGTCTCTATTAATGAGCTGGGAAAGTTTGAAGTGGCGAATTTTCACAGTATTTTTGCTCTCCTGTAAAATTGACAAAATGTCAGATTGCTCCTTGGCAAGACCTGTGTCAGATTTCCTGGCTTCGGAATATCCGTAACGAGTGTTAAATATGTGCCAAGGACAGCCGATAAACGCATTTTTATTTATTTATTTACAACCTTTGATTTACAATATTTAAATTACATCACTCATTTCATTTTAATGACTATGCATTTTAGCTAATCACGTTATTTTGTCTTCCTACTCCTGTCTACACCTCTCATTATATAAAGACACACACACACACATATTATACGAAACACGAAGTGCATATATCACGCGTCACGTGACCGTGATGGGACTTCTGTGTCACTATTTATTTTATATTACGGTATTTATTTATTTTCTGTACTTATTTTATATTATTGTATCAATTATTTAAGTAATATTGTTTGCCAGACTTGATTTCCGTACGTCATATTTATAAGGCAACCACTGAAAACCAGCGCCGTGCTGTGGGCATGCCCATGACATATCATTATGCTGAGTGGGAGCCTTGTTGCCACGACCACGGCGTGCATTTGCCTTGTTTTTTGTTGTTTCCTTTTTCTTCGTAAATTGTCAATATCTAAATCTTTGTCCTTACTTACCTACTAACATAATTATAAGTACCAATTACTAACTCTATTCTTAAGGAACTAAATAAGTTTTTAATATTGTTAACATGTCGTTTGTCTGTTGGCAATAAATACATTTTCTTTCTTCTATTTTAAATACAATATGGTGGATACATTATTTTTAGTAGTTTTGGGAAAGAGTTTGCTGAAAATAATACGAAATTAATAAAAATGCTTAATTTTTTTTCCTATTGACCTATACCTTATAATTCAGCTATACCATGATCCCGCTATTCACAATAAGAGCTAGGAGTGGTCCTCACGTCTTCGATACGATATCGCGGCGGCCATCTTTATAGCCATTCATACAATTGCACTGTTCTCATTGTTCCGAACACGTCACGCGTAGCATTTGCGTAATGATACACTACGGGATATACCTAACATACATATTAATATTAACTGAGGCTTTGGAAATAGGTGCTAGCTGTAAGAGGCACGAAGGAGTCTCGATACATTGAGATGGTCACCCTTCATGTACTGGCCTTAGCAGTCGTTGCTTAACCAGGAAGATTGATCATCCGTGCGGTTATTACCTGCATTAACCTATCTTAGATATCGCTCTCAGCGATAAGACCGCCATTGTTGACGGGCCTGTTGGTCTAGTGGACAGTGGCCCAGGTCACATGTTTGTGTGAAGAGCACGATCATTTGTTCTTTGTCTGGGTGTAATTTATCTATAATATGCATGTATTTAGTAATATATATGTATGTTTATCAGTTGTCTAGTACTCATAGCACAGGCTCTGCTTAGTTTGGGACTAGATGGCGTTGTGTGAATTGTTGAATATATTATATATATATATATATATATATATATATATATATATATATATATATATATATATATATATATCATTGTAACCAAAGTTATGGCAATAAGGTTATGTGTGTTTCAATTTTTGGTGTACAATAGAGTATATTCTATCTATCTTATGCGGTTATACTGTACCTATTATGCAAAGATTGTGAAAATCAATTATTTTCTAAAAGAGTATCCGTGGAGTTTGTTGCAGGTTTTTCTCCATAGGAAACGACCTACATACTATTTCGAACTTCGGACGTTTTATAAGTGCCCATATACAGAGTTGATACGACCGAGGGGCTTTCCTTTAAACTGCGTATACTAGGTACTATTTTCAAGGTCTGTACCAAAAATCAATTAAGTAGGAGAGAGAGTCGCAAATGATTTTGATGAGATGCACCTTAAAGCGATAAATCTGTCCAAGACAAGAGATAACACACGCCGCGCTACGTCGCGTTGCCACTTTGTTACCTAGGTATTTAAGGTCAGTCACATTTATTTACAAAGGCTGGTTGCGTTTTACTCTGACTTGTAAGCTATTTAATATGTATGAAAAAAAAAAAAATTGGCGCTTTTTATTTTTTACTGTATCGAATTAACACTAAACACGTATACTTAATATACGTAGTGTAATTTAATGCCCCTCTGTCGTATCAACTCTGTAGGCCTATGGGAAATAAAAATATTTTTGATTTTGGTTTTTATTAATTCGTGGTTAATACGTTGTTTTGAAGCGTCAATAGCCTAATGGATAAGGTTTCGGACTTGTGATCGGGAGGTCGCAGGTTCGAACCTCACCCATTATACTATTGCCGTGAACCCACTCCAGACACAAGCATATTTAGCTTACTTGGAGGGGTTGACAAGATTGCTAGTGATGTGGATTCAACACATTGCTAGTTATCTTTTAAAAAATATAATTGTTGCTAATGCCGTATAGTTATAATATTATGGAATTGAAACTAACGGTGTAGTTATAATGAATCAGCCATGTTTTACTTATAAGTAGTTGTAACTTGGAAGCGATGTGCCAATACGTTATTGAATATTGTTAATTAATATGTTGTTATACGTACGTCTGGTTTACACAATGCCCAGTCGTAGGGATTTTTTTTTAACACCCGACGCAAAAAGAGATGTGTTATAAGTTTGACCGCTATGTGTGTCTGTCTGTGGCACCGTAGCTCCTAAGCGGGTGAACCGATTTTAATTCAGTTTTTTTGTTAGAAAGCAGGTTTTCCGGCGGTGGTTCTTAGATATATTTTATCAAAATCGGTTCAGCCATTTATTAGATATGGGGAGTGAAAGTGAGGTGAATAATTGAATATTGTCGAATATACTATATAGTACTATATTGAATATAGACGTGTCCTATGTTACAAAAACTGTCCATGCCATGAAATTGGTCTAATTGACAAAAACTATGGTAGGTGAAAAGTTTAAAATAAAAACTAAATCAAAAATTTAAAAACCTTCTACGCAAGTTCAAGTTTTATAAAACATTCTTTAAAAAGTAAAAAAAAAAATAGTCGCGGCGGGGTATCGCCATTTAGAATCGATATTTAAAGTTTGTTACATAGCGATATAAAATTAATATTACAAATTAATTAGTAATCTATCGGTACTAATCGGTTGCAAGATAGGTGCTTTACTTAAATGTAGTGTTTCGAGTTTAGATTGTGATTGAGAATACATATTGTAACCTAATTTTTAGTTCTAATATCCTATATTGTATTTAGTTTTATAATATTTTGACTAATCAATTTTGTGCTTCGCTGTATCCGAGTGTAACTTTAAACCAATGTTGTTGTTTTTGTAAGCTTAGATTTCCCTTAGTTGGTCAAGTTAGCCAATCAAAATACAGAAAACAAATTATGTGGAGTTTCTTGCCGGTTCTTCTGAATACGAAATGATACGTCCAAACCGTCTATATACCAGCTTCTGATATTTTTTAAGTGACCATGTAAGCCTATGTGAAATAAAACACACCACCTACAAAACAAAACATCCACCTGGGATAGCCAGTGCCTTTTTCACTGTATGAACTTTTTCTCGCCTCATGATATGGCCAAACCATCTTAGCCGGCTCTCGACCATAAAAGATGGTAATGGGAAAATAAAATTATATTTAAAATTAAATTAATTCTACTACATCCATCCATACAACTTTATATATACATGAAACTTTCACAATTATAATAATGTTACGCCAGTCGCTTAGCGAGGTACCTCGAGAAACTTCGACAGAAATCTAATACGTTCGAGACACTAACGCCATCTAGCGGCGAGTAGCAGTACTGAGTATCTCGAGTAGCTTCTGGAATATTCTTGGCAATATAGGCAGTGAGTCGATTTTACAAGAATGTTTTAGAACTCATAGACCGGGGAATAAATAGATCGCAGAGGAACGCAGACGCCAGTGTTATTACAAGATATGAGGCGATATAATCGGAACTCTATAAGTGAATTTCAGTGCGATTTAAGTGTTAAGTGACAAGTGTTGTAGTGTGAATAACTGTGTTAATATTTATTTTGTGTTTACTTAATTAAAGTGTTAATTTTGGTTTACTTGGCGTTAATTATTTCTATCCCGAACCCCAGCTCGTAACAATAATATTAAAGAGGAGTACTAGAACACTACTAATTACAGAGAATGAAGAGCCATAATATTAATTAAACCCCGAAGTTGTAGTGTGTTGCCTATTATTACAAAGCCAATGCTCAGAGCTATCTCACAACTTTACTCTATAGAAAACTCCAACCAACATTAATACGTGAGATAGCCACACAAACATTTTCAGCCTCATAAAACAAAAACTTGTTCAACGAAAAACACTATAAATTGCGTAAATCTCTCCGCCATTAAAATATGAAGCTCAAAAAGGGATGTAGGGGTGACCGGAACTACGGAAGTGAGTAATTACCGTCCGCTGGCCGGCGGGAAGATAACGTAACTGCGTCATCCATGCATCCCGAAGTGTGGGGCGGGCAGCCGGCCCGGCCAGTCAAGTGCAGAGTAATGAAATTATGCACGTCCGGAATTTTAAACGAAACTTAAAGAGGACTTTTTGTAATTAGTCGAGAGCTTCCGGAATTATATAGTGTGCGCTTTTATTATATGAGATTCATTCTTGTTTTATTTTGCATTGAAAGATGAGGAGTGCGTGGCTGAATAATAACAGCTGCAAGGGTTGTGCTTCAAGGTTAAGCAATAAATAACCTAAAATAATAAAAAATAAAAAATACATTTAATTCAAGTAACGTAACTCATATTAACATAATTAGAAACACATACACCAAATATTATTTTCAAAGAATAAATTAAAATGAAAATGACAATTACAAAAAAAAAGAACTAAATAAAATAAAAATGTCAATAAACAAAATAAAATAAAACTGTCATAATATTTTTTTCTATAATTATAAGCAATGCTGGTTGAGGTCGGTCCAGGGATGAAATGCCACCCAACGAGCACATTAGTGGAAATTGCAGCCTATTTTCTTACTTTCGGCTGTAAAATAGCGCTTTAAGGGTTCAAAAAGCAGTTCAAAGTTGCATATCTGCATCCGTAAACGTCTATAGCTATAAAAGTTACTTAAAGTGCTATAAGCTGAATCAAATACCACCCTAGCCTTCACAGTTGTCCACGGTAGAACTCATTTACCACTTACACCTTTATATGAGAGTTACGAAGGTCATTCTGCCACTCACAGCTGTACAGTGGTTTCCATTGTAACTTTTATAGGTTATAGTTATAGTAACCACTATTATACTACTAGAAGTTCCATTATAGAAATAATAGAAACTCTTATGCATACTATAGTTACAAAAAAATCATCAGTGTAACTAAGGCCTTTAGTAGCAATAGTCATTCCTTGCAGGCTCAATCCATTCGCCATTTTACAGCCGCTTTTGTATCTATTATAAAACATTTAAAAACACTAAACACCAAACAATAAAAATGGATGCTAAACGAATAAGTACGTAACTACATCTTATAACCTCAAAAACAAGAAAATAGGAGCTTTTTGTGGCTGTGAGTTGCACTAGGGTAACAAAAATCACTGGAAGCGTTAGAAGGGTGAAAATTAGCACTATGATTCTCAAATGGGAGTTATTAGAGCTCAAACTGCAGGTTATGACTACATTACAATGACGCCATGATTTTTTAAGAAAACTTATAATTCACTTGCAAAATTGAGTTGATATACATTGGTTTTTCAGTTAAATGTGCATTAAATGTACCGGTAAACAATCGGCCACTTGCAAATAGTAAGTTATCGACACGTAAAAATACGGAAATAAAATGTATTCTGTATAACAAATAAAAAATATCACATATCTTTTGTTATTTTTTTAAATATCATAAAAGCGCGTTAAAATTACTCGAAAATTATCTTATATATCTACAGTAAACTGGACAGCGTTTTAAGTATCTTTATATATCTTGCTAATACAGAATACAAACTTTTACTTCTTTTTGTTTTATTTTCATGATGGCGACGAAAACACTTTACCAAAATATTACAAATAATGTCAACTGAAGATATAGAATAAAGAACTATAATCAATTCATTCGTTCAAAGTAGTTCAAAATCATTCAAAAGTAGCGCTATGAGAGCTTTAGTATAGCGTTAATAAATCGTTATAGCTATTAAGGAACCTTTATGCAACCGTTGTGCAGGTTAAATGGAACTTTAGGTTGCATAAAATGGCGCCCAAATAGCGCTAAAGCGGCTGCTTTAAGTCTGTAGTAGACGCTCTAGCGCTTACGTCTATTACCATAAGTAATAATCGGATACGCTCTAAAGCCCTAATGCAGCCCATTTGTGCTAGTTGGGCACCGTGCTTCGGAAAGCACGCTTCCCGGTTTGTTATTTGGATATAATGTTTGACGACTGTCACGGGTAGTCAGAAGCCAGTCATTCTGACATCAGTCTTGATACAGGTCTTGATAAGGTGTATCGTGTCTGACCTCCGCAGCACTGTGACTAAGTTTAGTCACAGTGCTGCGGCAGTCACATAGGCATTGGCACAATATAAAACACTAGTACTCTGATGCATCCAGTTAAACTAAAAGCCTAGCCTGACATAGTTAGGAAAAGGTTAGAGAGGATGATTTTACATTGAGGGGTTGATATTTTATGTTTTCTGTGTAAATTATTCCTATGCACGGTACTTTTTAAAGGTTGCTGTCATTTAGAGGCGAGCTGTCGAGTTGCAATATCGTCGGCAGCGGATCGTTGGGTGCATATCGAGCGAAACAACAATGCATTCGACCATTGCTATCTCTGTCAGCAAAAGTTATATTGCTACGGACTGGCTATTAAGGCGACTGCTATGTGCCATTGTGTAAAATGTCCAGAAGTCTCAAAAAAACTCGTCTTCAATATGGCTTCCCAGTACTTACATTGAGAGAAGTGGTGGCCTAGTGGTTATAGGAACTATATTTACGAGTCATACGTCATGGGTTCGAACCCACGCCACTACTCTTAATACGGTGAGTGAAAGACTCATTGGCAACGATGTACTGGTCGAGTCAAAACACCAAAGCCTTGAACATCGACGACGAGTTGCTAATCTATCGGTTTTCTATCGGTTACATTTAGACACCTCTAAACGTTGGTATTACACAATCTGATTCCGCCAAGCCCGTTCCATTATCGGACTACAAGACAAACGGCGATGCGCCATCGTTACATGGTGGACATCCCACCCATACGCACAAAACGTTTTGGGAATACTTTCATTGTGCGTGCGGCTAAGGAGTGGAATTCCCTGAAATGTAGATGGATGTACACCTCTAAAACTTTTTCATTTATAATGTTAGTAAGATATAAGATATATATTCAAAACGAGAAGACATTCAGTCACGCTATCTACTCAGACACCGATCTAGGCTAAACATACCAAGTTCTCGATTAAAAATACACTCTAAAAGTCCTTATGTAATGTCCATTAAATTATATAATAAACTTCCCGAATCTGTAAAAAACGAAGAGAAAATTAACCTATTGTTAAAAATAAAACAATTTTTGCTGCAGAAGTGTTATTACTCAGTAAACGAATATTTAAGTGATAGATATATAATGTAATGTCTAAGTTAAGTTAGTAAGTTAAATTAATATTATATAATTAACAAATGCTTCCTCACCTAAATCACTTATTCTTGATGTGCCCGAAAGGGTCCATATGATCTAATTATAAGTTTACCACCTAAGAATACCTACATATGGAATGTAATAAAAGTATTGAGTACTCGTATTGAGTATTAAATATATAGATACATCTCAGAGTTAGCTTTTAACACAACGACAATGCCATATGCATACGTATATGAAAGAGTAAATATAAATCATCTTATTTGTGCAAATAAACGCACAAACAGTGGCCAACGTCAAACCCCCGGTACCCTATAACCCCGTGAAGGGCTTAAGTTAAATAATGAAGATGGCAGGGCCCCCTTGGAGTCAAGCGTGATGTATGTACTAAGGATGAGGCTCTGTGACACATGACAGACGGACAGACAGAGCTATCTGATTTTTTTTGCAAAATGCGTCGAAGGAATTGAGTTTTTTATTTACTAGCTTTTGCCCTGGCTTCGCTTACGTGAAAAGTCTTTTCAGCGAGAAATGTTGCTTATGTCATTAGATAACGTAGCATTCTACTGGTGAGAGATTTTTAAATAATAATAATATTTATTATTTATTTCCCAAACAAAAGAAAATACATGACTTGTTACATATCAATTGCGGATCCACTTTCTTCACCAATAAGCAGAATTTTCACATTTAATTTTCATTTGCTTCTTAAGTATATATGTATGTATATGTATTTATATAAGTATTTATTCACATGTATTATTTATGTAGATTTCTATTTTATGATATTAGGTTTTTTTTTGTGTTATCGCTATTATTATCATTATTTTTTCCAATATAATATTCACGTACATATTGCACCTCCCACACTATCTCTTCACCACTCATGGTTGACTGGTACAGAATGCCTACGGCATTAAGTCCGCCTTTGTACCTATGTGCATAAAGTGTAAATAAATAAATATCAAGTGTATGAGTTCTTTCACCTTTAATTTTATGAATAATGTCCCCTATACTAGGAAAGTCCTGTATTATAGGAGAAATGTTGAGTAGTTTTGAAGTTAGCTTTCTACATACAAACTCTTCCTTAAATATTACCTACCCTTTTATAATATTGGTATAGATTATACACCGAACGTGACATACAAATTAAAAATAAGGTAATATAAAAATGAATGAAAATATTTGTTGCTAATCAGATAATCTTATAGACTATCAATATATTAAAAAGTTTGTCTGTCATGCCTCAACTATTGTATTAGATTAGCTAAATCGCCAAAAAGTATTTGGTATATTTAGGTAGTTAAAGTTTGAATAAGAAACCAAATCATATTAATTAGGTATTAGCAATTCCTGAAATACTTACGACTTTTTCTCGGTAATACTGAGGTGATTTTAATTCGTTTCGTTTCTGGCTGTGTGGAGACGAAGAAAGTGTCACATTTCTATTGACTAAACACCCACCCTGTTCCTACAGTTACCTTTGTGTTCCGGGGCACATTTTAGAACATTAGGGTTCAAACATTAGAGGGTTAGAACATTACTGCTACCCTGGCAGGCAATGTTCCTATGGGGCCCCGTCACTGGTTTTGACGCCTGTTATAGGCGCTTGGAGCACGACGCGCCGCCGACACGGGACGCTTTCTAGCCCTCTAGTTGCTACTTTGTAGTAAATAGTGCTTATATACAAACCTATATTTAGTTTAGGCACTCACGTTCGTCAATTCAGAGGACATGGTTCATGCAGAGGATGACCGATTGGCTGCTGCGGTGCTAGTTGCGGATTTAATTCCCGCACCCGTATAAATAGTTAGGTTGGGTCTGGGTGTTTGTAAATATGGACTCATAATTCAGGAGAAATTCCTAGTGTGAAAAGAAAACTATTGAGTTTTCTTTCCAAAATTAATTAATGAATACCAAACTTTCCAATTTGTTTATTATTTTTTTTATTCAGGGTCGTGTATGACTGCCATGTCACTCGATGGTAAGCGATGATTTGGTTGAAGACAGGTTATAGCTATCAGGAAACACAGACTCCGGCAGGGAATGCCACTCCTTAGCTATACGCACAATTAAAGTATTCCCAAAACGTTTTGTGCGTTTGGGTGGGATGTTCTTATTATTACAACTACGGACTACCTACGAACACAGCTTTCACTTTTATCTATCTTCTCCCAAAGTTCAATATCCGCAAAATACACAAAACAGAAAAAAGGACTTCTCAAACGTCATCAAAACTACACGGGCATTTTGCCAGCGGCAGTCAATTTTGATACACATCAGTTTGAAAATACAAACAAATCGTACGATGTGTTGTGAAAGGTATTTAATTAGTTAATTATCTATATGCCAGCTGATAATGAACCGAGTGATGGATGAATGTAATTTGCACATATGAGCGATGAGAGCTTTCATTGTTGTAACAAAAAATATGAGTACACAGATATTTTTCTCTGTTTTTTTTTATTTAGCCTTGTAATACTATCCCACGGCTGGGCAAAGGCTGTCTCTAAATTCTCTTAATTCTACCAGTTAAGTATAATTATTTAATGGGGTTCAATACCTTACATGTTGATAAAACGCTATTTTCATAAAATACCTATTTGATTTTAGTCTGACACTTAGGTTACCTAAAATATTGTAATATTATTGTAATATTATCGTATTTTTTTTTATATTTTCACGTAATTCAAAAATAAAGACAATACAGTGAGTCGAAAGTTTAAATGACGTCACGTCGTGTTATACTTTTTATGTGACGTCACCAGCCCCCACTTTTGCACTTTGAACCATTTGATCTTTATAATTATTTTTTTTTACTAATGAGCCCGCTGTTGACCTCGATCACACCTGGTGGTAAGTGTAAGATGAGGTCTACGATCGAACGAGCGAGCCCAGGAAATGCCTATTCACTCTTGCTTTAAAGGCTGACGGATCATATGTGGCAGGGAACACAGAAGCCTGCAGAGAGTTCCACACCTTGGCTGTGCGCACAATGAATGTTGAAGAAAAGCGCTTAGTACGACAAGACGGTATATCGACCAAGTGTGGATGGTATCCTGCGGTACGTCTGGTAGACCGGTAGTAAAAGGGGGATGAGGCAAAACATTGTGTGTACAATTGCTTTTTTTTAATCTGACTAACGGATTAATTGCACTATTCATTTTGTAGCACAGGAAACTATGTACTATATTCCCGATAAAATATTTGGATGATGAATAATCGATGCTTATTTATGTCAAGTCAAATATACGACAAACGATGTACGTAACGTGTACGTAAGGACATTGCGAAAGAGGGCGATAACTACGATAATAACTAGTAGAGTAGAAGGAAGAAGACATGAACGGGGCAAGATAATAATTTTTACTTGTGAAAAGCTCTCGGTTCACATCCCGCTGACTGCAGACTATGGACAACGACCACTAGAGCCCTAAGGCGATACGTTGATGCGGCCTACATCGTCTTAAATCGAAACTTTCCACCGCACGAGCTTTTAATGATAGTTTTAATATTACCGCTGGTGTTACAGCCCGGAAGTTAGTTAACTCTCATGTTTTAACTTCATAAGATTGGCATATCCTTTTAAACAGAGCTTTTACGTTAATGAAGGCATCAACACTAAGCAAGTTAGAAATGTCAAATGTAATGTTATCTGAAGTTATAGTTAGTAAAAGCCAGACATTGCACAAGTTTAAAAAGAGAAGGTAGGTTTCATAATGCAACCAATTAAAAAATTTACAAAGCTCTTACAAAAAACACAAATAAGCTGAACGAGTAAACATAATGAAGTCAGACCGCATAACACGGACGACTCAAAACAAAACATTTTCAATGGAACCCTACCGCTCACGGGGGCTTGCGACTCCGGGGGTAAGCGAGTTATGAATTAGTCTCAGGTATGATGGGTGCGCGGAGGGGCGCATTCTTACACACGCGGGATCAAACCGTCTAGCGTCTGGCCGAGTACACGTCCCATTGTAAGACCCTAATGGGCGAAGCGTATGAAAGATCCAAAATAAAGTGCTTTAGACACGGATCGCTTTTATCAGACATATATGAAAAAATAACTAATTTAATACCCATACTAATCCGAACAGTCATACTCGAACAATCTCATAAATAGCATGAATGATTACAGTTAACAAGTGCCCAATCACGGAAGACAGCACTTAGCTCGGCTCGTTGATGTCGTTTGTACAACAGAGGTAATTTATACTATCTACTATCTAATCAAATCACACAAGATATTAAAAATAGTAAACTTTCACTGCGCGGCGGGTGCGAGCGCCGCGCCGCGGACCGCTCGCCGCCAGCAAAGCTCGCAAAGCTCCGCGCCCCTTCAGTCCGCCGGCGGCAGTCGACCGGCGAGTACGTGCCGCTCGCATCGCCTTCCCACGGAAACTTTACGCGAGTGCAGTGACAGTGAGTGAGCATGCCCGCCCGCGCCGTGGCCCTCCTGGCCACCGCGGCCCTCGCGCTCGCCGCCTCCCCGCCCGACCCCTGCCTGGAGGACGGCCGCCCGCGCCGCTGCATCCCCGACTTCGTCAACGCTGCTTTCGGCGCCCCTGTTGTCGCCTCCTCCATCTGCGGAAGACGAGGCCCCGAGCGCCTCTGTGACCCTCCCGGAGACCAACCCCCGGAAAATTCCTGCAGAGTGTGCGATGCTGCCAGGTCCGATCGACGGCACCCGCCTGCCCACCTCACTGACTTGAACAACCCTCACGATGTTACGTGCTGGAGATCCGCTCCTATACCTCCGACCTCTTACGATTCGCCCCCCGACAATGTTTCCCTTACTTTATCTCTCGGTAAAAAGTACGAGTTAACTTATGTGAGCCTCCAGTTCTGTCCGAAGGCCGCTCGGCCCGACTCCGTGGCCATCTACAAGAGCGCAGACAACGGCGTCACCTGGCAGCCCTTCCAGTTTTACTCCAGTCAGTGCCGGCGAGTGTACGGCAGGCCCAACAAGGCGACTGTTACTGCTGCCAACGAGCAGGAAGCCAGATGCTCCGACAGTCATAGACTGACTGGGGAGAGCTCTGGAGGAGCGAGGCTGGCGTTTAGCACCCTTGAGGGACGTCCAAGCGCCTCTAACTTCGATATATCTCCGGTCCTCCAAGACTGGGTTACTGCGACCGATGTCAGGGTTGTTTTCAACCGTCTGCACATGGTGAACGAGGGCGATGAGATTGATAATAAGAAGCAAGCTGCTCCGGGTAGCCAGCATTACGCGGTGTCGGACTTTGCGGTAGGGGGTCGCTGCAAGTGCAACGGTCATGCTTCGAGGTGTATTCCGATGAAGGGTGGGGAAGTGGCCGCCGGTGGAGTTCAGCAGCTGACCTGCGAGTGCAAGCACAACACGGCGGGCAGGGACTGCGAGCGCTGCAAGCCCTTCCACTTCGACCGGCCCTGGGGACGCGCCACCGCCAGGGATGCCAACGAATGCAAAGGTACCACTTTACCCTGCTTGCAGACTTTTAATTTTTTTCTTACAATCGAATACAGTTTATTTGCCTATTTGTAGATGATTAGAGGTAATTTATATTCTTGTTTT
This sequence comes from Tholera decimalis, assembly GCA_943138885.2. NCBI lineage: Eukaryota > Metazoa > Arthropoda > Insecta > Lepidoptera > Noctuidae > Tholera > Tholera decimalis. Next base: position 39,977,188 of record OW964566.2, on the reverse strand, counting down.
CAAACAATTAGATGATTTGCTTATTTTTTGTTGCTCTCTGTTTGTTTTACGACTGTCCAATCAATGTTATTTCTGTAATTACTCCGAAATAATTGTAGAGCGATCGTTAAATTCTACAAAGTACCATGGTCAAAAAACGTTTGAATTAATTACGACCTACAACTTTAACGGAAATCTAAATGATGAGGAGATAATTATTCGTGAAATGAAATGAAATGAAATATTTATTTTGTAAATTGGTTATAAATAACACTTTTACACGTCATGTTTTTTTGCGTGTTAAGTTTAGCTAGATGAGGCCGGTATTTCCTAACTGACTACTCTGAGAAGAAACACCGAAACAAACTCAGAGGTCATAGTCTCTTTTAAAGTCCAGACAATTTGTATTTGTATATGAGAAGCATGTAGGTTCATGTCTGTGGTATTCTTTTGAGGAAATAACCACGCAAATTTGAGCGGACCTGTCCAGACAGTGCAAGCATTTGTCAGTTATCGTGTAGCTCAACTTAGAACTTAAGGAGCTCAACAATTTGACGAACAATACCAAAGTAAGGACCTTTGGGTAGGCCACACAAGTACTCAAACTGCTTGACATCATTAAATAAATTATAGTGAAAGCAAAAACAATGAAGAAAGAATAACCTACATCGTCCTCACATTTACAATAATGAAATAATTATATATATATAAAAAAAAAAAACAACAATATAAAAAAAACAACAAACAAGAACAAAAATTAATAGGTATATACAATACTTGAGAAAGCAAAATTTTAATTAATCAAAAATAAATCATCAATCATAATTTTAAAAAGAAATAAAAAAGGCACACGTATATCACTGGAGCATCTCATTCCCAAGCCTTCTTGTCCTCAATATAATCTTTAACACTGTAAAAAGCTTTCTGACATAGCTTACGTTTTATAAACAATTTGAATTTATGAATACTTAGTTCTTGAATATGGCTAGGAATTTTATTATAAAAACGTATACATTGGCATCTAAACGAACCACCTATTTTTTTCAACCTTGTTTTAGGAATGACATATTTGTCTTTGTTCCTTGTATTTACACTATGAATATCACTGTATTTTTTAAACAGATTAATATTTTTGTGTGCATACAAGAGATTCTCATAAATATACTGAGATGGCACAGTCATAATATTAATCTCTTTAAATTTGTCTCTTAAGGAGTGCTTAGGACTTAATTTATAAATTGCACGAATGGCCCTTTTTTGTAATACAAATATTGTGTGAATGTCGGCAGCATTTCCCCAAAGTAAAATGCCGTATGACATCACACTGTGAAAGTAACTAAAGTAGACTAAACGTGCTGTTTCGATATCAGTTAATCCACGTATTTTTCTAACGGCATATGCTGCAGAACTTAACTTTTTTGACAATTTATCTATATGGGGGCCCCACTGAAGCTTCGCATCCAAAGTTATGCCCAAGAATACTGTGGTATCTTCGGGTTTCAATATTTCGCCCTTTATTGATACACTAGTATTCACTTGTCTAACATGAGGTAACGTAAATTTTAGGCATTTGGTTTTTTTCTCATTAAGAAGAAGATTATTAACATTAAACCAGCTAACTACAGTCGCAAGGGCTCTGTTTACTTCTTCAGTAACCTGCTGTTGACGTTTAATTTTAAATAAAAGAGAAGTATCGTCAGCGAATAACACTATGTCATGATTTTTGATCAGGTACGGCAAATCATTTATATAAATAAGAAACAAAAAGGGACCTAAAATTGAGCCTTGGGGGACCCCCATCTTGACCACAGATCCCGGCGATCTTTTGCCGTTCACATCGACTCTCTGAATCCTTTCACTCAAGTATGAGGTTAAAAGATTCAGAGAGGAGTCCCGGAATCCGTAGTGGTGCAGTTTCCTGATTAATGTCTCATGGGGAACACAGTCAAACGCCTTAGACAAATCGCAAAAAATGCCCAACGCATCGCATTTATCTTCCCATGCATTATAAATGTGTCCTAAAAGTTCAACACCGGCATCAGTTGTTGAACGACCCTTTGTAAAACCAAATTGTTTATTATGTAGCAATTTGTGTTTATTAAAATATCTTTGCATCTGCATTAAAATAATTTTCTCAAAAATTTTACTGAAAGTGGGCAGTACAGAAATAGGTCTATAATTAGTAGGGTCAGATGTACTACCCGATTTAAATAGTGGGATTATTTTACTATATTTCATTAGATCAGGAAACTCACCGCAATCAATACAATTATTAAATATAACAGCTAATGTAGGAGCAATAATGTGTATAATTGACTTAGTAACTTCAACAGAATTACCCCACAGGTCTGCAGTCTTTTTAATATTCAAAGAATTAAAAGTTTTGATGATGTCATTAGAAGTAACATGTTGGAATTTAAACTGGGAACTACAAACTGGCACATTTTTTTTAAGTAATGTTTCTGCAGCAATGGGAGATGATTTTAGCGACTTGGTTGTCGATACGGGAATGTCAGTGAAAAAATTTTCAAATTCTGTGGCGACTTGCGAATCTAATGTTATTATATTATCATCAATAGTGAGGGTGTAATCAATATTTCGGTTGCAAGACCTTCCCGTTTCGCTTTTTATAATATCCCAAGTCGTTTTAATTACATTACTACTATTTTTAATTTTAGAACTCAAGTAGCGAGACTTGGCAATATAACAGACTTTTTTAAATAATTTAGAGTAGTTCTTAACATATAAATTAAATTCTACCGAGTTAGTGTAAGTCCGCTCCTCATAGAGTTCATAAAGCCGATTTCTACTTTTATAAATACCAGTGGTGGCCCAGTCACTGAAAGAAGTGTTACTATTTACTGAAGCAATTTTGGGAATAAATGTGTTATCGAATTGTTGGCAATATATTTTGAAAAAATCATTATAATGTTTATTAGGGTCCTCATTAGTTAACAAACAGGGCATTTTATTTAAGAGTTTAGTTTTGAATGCTTCCAGGCGATATTTAGTTTTTGGATTTACAGTGATATTCTTTTTTAACATTTTATTGACTTTTTTTGGTAAAGTAATTAATTGCCCACAATGATCAGAGTCTATTAAATTAATTATTTTTTTGTGAGTCGGTACAACATCCGTAAAAATATTATCTAAGCAAGTGGCACTAGTAGGAGTTATTCTAGTGGGCTCCATAAATAGGTTTACAAGATTGTATGATTGGAATAAACTAATAATGTTAGTGCTCAAACCAGAATTTTCTAATAAATTAACATTAAAATCACCACAAACAATGACATATTTACTCGAGTTACAGATTTTATGCAAAACTTCATCCATTACTTTTTCAAAGCAATCGTACAATCCTGAAGGTGGTCTGTACACACTTAATATAATAAACTGCTCCAATTCAATACAGGCTATTTCAATAGATCGTTCAACAGAGAGGCTCACAATATCCATTCGGTTCTTGAATTTAAGATTATTACTTATTAATATTAAAGAGCCACCATGTATAGCATTCACTCTGCTGAAAGAACTACCAACCTGGTAATTATTATAATTGAAAATAAATTGATGGCTTTGAAGCCAATGTTCAGTTAGGCAAAGAATATCAATATTGTTAAAATTAAGAAAAAACTCTACTTCTAAATCTTTGTTTAAAAATCCTTGAATATTTTGATGTACCAGGTTAATAGTATTTATTGATTTTAAAACTATATTTGTGTCCTCTTTGCAGTTTAAAAGTTCATTACTGCTAGAGATTCCCTCTGTTGTCAAAATTTCTAATTTAAATTCTCCGTAGTAAAATTGTTTGCAACCAAGCAATTGGTTGAGTTATGTAAACTGTCAATGCAATAATTAATTTCAGTATTATTAGATACCCTAGATAATACTGAATATTCACTTAACCTAGGATCAGTAAAATTATCAATAAATGAGTGTATATTGTACGCTAACAAAGTAGCCAATAAATGTCGACTTTTTTTGGGAAGATACATATATTCCCGAATCAAAACAAAATCTCTAACAAAATTGTTAGTATCAAAATACAATAAATGGTCACTATGACGGCATACTAACATATGCATCAAATTATTAAGTCTAAAAATATATTCATTTTCTATACATGTCAAATTATTAGAATAAGGCAATGCACATAACATTAATTTGCCTAATTTTAATTTAAGGAGGGTGCCAATACCATTAACAATGTCCTGTTTTGTCACATTAAGGCTGTTTCCAAATAAAAGAATGACTGTAGTCTGCTCATTCAAATTTGATTGTGTAATTTTATGAATAAGCTCAGTGAAATGCAGGTTATGGTAACAATGACTTACTATAGTATGATCACAATAATTATTTAATAGTGAGCCAAAACCTGTGCCTAATCTATCTGAATAAACTAAAATGTTACTTTGAGCTGGGCTTGTGGTTTCCAAAGTATGAGGTAAAATGTGTGAGGATGCAGGAATAATCTGTGGTAACATGATGGCCGGGTGATTTGAAGCACAACTACAGGTGAGGTCATTAGTCAATGACTCATACCTCTCTGCGTTGTGCTTAACCAAGTCCACCAGGTCACAGGCCTCCTGCATGCGCTCATTTAACATTTTTTGGCTAGACTCATACTTACAAAAAATATCCTTTAGTGTATTTTCCCTACTCAATAATTCCTTCTGAAGGTTATTTATGTCAATATCATACATTTTTCTTTGACTATCCAGCATGCAACTACATTCCTTTAATTGGTTGTTTAGGATAACACGCTGCTTTCTAAGTTCAATGTTATATTTATACACACTTCTTGATTTTAAAAGTTTCTTGTACTTTTTAATGTTTCTATTAATTTTAATATACTTCCTTATTTTGTTGTGACTACCTAAAACAGGACAGTTTGTTAATGTATCGTCCCCAGTTAAGTCTATGGTACAGGTGGGCTTCTTACATTCTAGTCCGGATCCACTACCCACCAGCTCGTCGAAAAGGCTGTTTGTGTTGGCCAATTGTTCACTGGCTCTCAAGGTTTCTATATTGTTATCATCGTGTTATATGTTATTATCGTGTATTTCAATGGCAGTTTAAAATCGCAAAATCGAATCAGAAGAATTGGAATAAAAGGATCACAAAATGTAAATGAGATCCTTTTTTATTTATTTTAAGCCTAGCTTTAAAGGAACTTAAGTAAAAGACTCCAACGAAAGGAGATTACCATTCGCCTACACTGCTTAATTAAATGTGAGTCCTTCGTTCAACAGAATTGCCTTCATAGAACTCAGAATACACATATTTTTTATGGAAAGGAACATACGTATATTTTTTATAGTCCTTACTTAGTTTATTTCATCGTCAATTTTTGTGTTTCACTTTTATCGTAAAGAATGAAACTGGATGAAAATTACAAGAAATTTCATCAACTTCCTTATTGCCTACTTTATTTCCAAGTGAATTATTCGCGACGTTTTATTTAAACAAGGTTTCAAACAAATTACAGACTTTCACGTCTAAACCACTTTATTGATTTTGAAATTTGGTATAGAGATCGGTCAGACCTTGGTTATATATTAGAAAGATATAGGCTACTTTCTTTATCTATAAAAGCCCCAGCAAAGACGCACGCAGAAGCTAGTATAAAATAAAGAAACTTAGATATCAATAATTATTACAATAGGTTTCTAAGAAATAACATACATTTATTTTTCAGAAACCCATATTTACAAAATTAAAATAGAACAATCTGTCAAAAAAGCCAGGGGAAATAATTTCAGTAATAAATTTATCAGGCTAGGTTTTAAATTGAAACCCGATTATAGCCCAGAAGACATTAGGCTTTTTTTGTGAAATCATCTGAATTTGATAGTTAAATTACTATCAAATTCAGTTGGTTTGGGGGAAATATGCCTTCTTATATTATAGTCTCAAATACATATGTACATAAATATCATCATAGGAATTAGCTGAAATTTACTCTGTCAAATTTCAAAATTTTCAAAATTTCCTAAAATAAGTGCTCAAACGTACTTCCACGTTGCTTTTGTATCAACTGCTAAAGGATATGTATTTTTATTTCAACAAACATAACACCTTCACTACATAAAAACAATACAATAAATAAAAAAAAAAGAATCCATCAAAGTTGACAGACAAACAGCTTGAAAGATAACAATATCCATGAAAGAGGAAGTTACTACACACTCTACTTAATCTTAAGTATAAGACACATTTAACCCGTTCCCCGCCGGCTAACTGCTGGTTAATTAATTGATTTATTGCACGGCATAGCTGTCCGTTAATTAACATTTATGAGTTATAAATTTTTACTCTGAGAGGCATGCTAGCGTAACCCCATCCGTCATATATTGATGGCCGTCGACTGATCTTAGAACACCATATTAGAAAATTAGAACGTAAATGGAAAGAGTCGTTACGAGTTTTGAAGAACGGAATTACTATTTTATTGAATGGGAATCAGGGCAGTCGTAGTTGCATGCTTGTGAACAATTGAATGTAGTTGACGATTTTCGTCTTTGATAAGCTTCTAACAGTTATATTTTGTGCAGCTTTTAGGAGATCTTTTATTTATTTATTAAAACTTTATGCAACACAAAATGTACAAATTCGGACTTAATGCTAGTCAACCATGGGTGGTGAAAAGATAACATGGCAGGTACATAAAAAAATAAAACAAATAAATAATATGTTCAAAGTAAAAGTCTTATTACAAGTATATGTAAATAAATAACTAAAATAAAGTTACATACATATTTATCATAATACATACCAAATATTTAAGTCAAAAACGAAAATATATACAAAACTAAAGACACCACCTTCCGAAATTAAAGTTATTTTTGCCTTTGTAGTGTTTTGATATGGAAGTCGGTTCTATTTTTTGCTAAAAAGTTTTTTTTCACGCCTTTTAGTGGGTCAGTTTGTAATTTGTCTAGTTACAAAAGCCATAATGTCAACAACTTATCACCTTTTACAAAATATTGCTTTTCCTGATGCATAGCCGTTAACTTTTGAGGAGTTCTCCTGGTACTTGACCATCAACTCTACATCACCATATGTTTTGTGACGAGCATAAAGTGTTTGACATCCGTACTCAAGTAATCGAATCGCAATCCACGAAATACTTATTATTTAGGAGTTTCAGTGGCCATCTGTGGTCTTCATCATCAGTTCAACTTCCCCAAATGGTACTTTTAAGAAGCAACTGCTCAAGGTACTATAAGAAATACCCAAAACGCTATAGGTGTGCCTATTTGAAGAGTTCCCTCGATTTCTCCAGGATCCCATCATCAGATCCTAATTTCGTAACAATGGGACCAACTAGACACTATACCCATTCAAACGCAAAAAGAAATTTTCAAATGGGTCCAGCCGTCTTCGAGTTATGAGGTAACATACATAAAAAAAAAAAAGTTCAAGACGAATTGTAAACCTCCTTTGTTTGAAGTCGGTTAAAAAAGTCATAGAAAGGGAGTTAAGAAAACTCTGCTTCCACTATTTGTTTTGAAAATAATCCCGCAACTCAGAAGCTGAGTTTTAGCTGAATCGAAAATACTAGACCAGCTATTATTGTTATCAGGCTTGCTGGATTGTTCTTACGAGATAGTGGCCCGAAACGCAAGGAAACTTCAGTTCCCCCTTGCTTTTCGGTATATTGTTGCTTGAGGACCAGGATTAGTTTTTAGTCAGTAGAAGTCTAAACCTACCTTCCGCTCTACCCAAAGCGCGAGTTATTTGATGTTGCATCCCAAAAAAGCTATAATTTTCAGCTTTTCTATAATTTGGTAAAGCAGAATTTTACCCTTACTTTAGGACAAATTATACCGTGCTTGACGTAAAAAACATGCTATTATTGCTTTTATAAAACATACCCGTTGTACAAAAGAAAATACAATTGTAATCAACAAAATTATCTTGGATTCTTGTCCTCACGTAATTACCCCACCATTTGGTATCACAATGTAGAGCTAACAAACTGCGCCGCGATAATAGAGGTGCGCCCACGCATCCCACCTCTATGATTTGTGGTCCACAAACGCATATTATCATAAATTTACCAACTCTACTTTTAAAGACGTCTCAAGGATATTTCTTTTTATTTTTTCAGCATTATTATCTCCCCTTAATGTGGGCATGACTTATTTAGATTTTTATGTAGATCGTTAATTTCATTTTGGACTTTTAATGGATTATTTGGTAACTGAACAAATTGAATTTTTGTTGTATGACTGTCGCCTTCTTTAAGAAAATACTTTTTGTGCGAACTAGACCAAAAATGCTTACTTTATCGTAGCAACAAATGTTACAAAAATGTTAATTTTGGCAATAATTTTTAAGAGAGAGGCCGTAATAAAACAGTTTAGTATTGCATAAGATAACAGTCCCCGCTTTTATGGTAAACCAGTTTTATTAATTTGATGACCTATTTCACTTCCCAAACATTTGACAATAAAAAACAAATTCTTCTACATAGGTGGCAGTGAAAACCAAATCAAAAATTCTCTAGTATGCTAACATAACTAGTTTCACATAAAATAAACGTCTTATTTCTGCAGTAACTGCTTAAAATATGGTCCAAAAACAAGTTTCAAAAGAATGATATCAGAATAAAGTCATAAAACCATGATTCGGTGTAATAAAGGCCATTTCGAGGCGTTTCACTATTGCTATCAACGTTCAGAAGCACCCACATAGCCGCGACAAAATAAAAATATACATAACTTTGTACGATTTCAATAAAGTTATGTTGTTCGCTGCGAGTTGACGGAAAGCTTGATAAATTGGGCTTTTTATTACCTGTGATTCCAAACACTCGATAAGGACTCATTTTGACTGATCTTGCTACAAAATTTGTACTACTTGTTCCTTGTATGCCTTATAAAAGTTGTGAACACCGTATGCTTTTAATTTTTATTTTAAGGCAAGGTTGAGCGATTGGCTATTCTTGCACCGAAACAAATTTTTGTAAGGCCTACAATTATTATTATATTTTTCTCAGTCACTCAGAGTAGTCAGTTAGGAAACACCGGCCTCATCTAGCTAAGTTTAAAACGGTAAAAAAATTACGTTTGATACGTATTTTTTTTAAATGCCATGTTACAGTGCTGTTTAATTTACAAAAATATTTCACATCAAATAGTTGTTCCGGGTGTTTGTCAAAATGCATTCTACACAGATAGGTACAGAAGACATGTCTTGTGTTGTGTTAATTTTTTTTATAAAAAGTGTGATAATATAGGACTTTTTGTATTTTTTTATTTACTAAATACCTAGTTATGACTTGTTCTTTTTGTTCCTTAAGTTATAGAACTAAAACACCGAGTTCAACTGAGCATCACGACTAATTTTTTTATCTTATAGTTATGAAAGCAGCTTATCGAAAATTCTCTTAGATCACGGTTAAATAAGTTATATTATCCTTATTCCATTTAAAGCTTTAACAGCTTAATACTTCCACGCCAGAGTGACAACAATTAGGATGAATCACAGAGCGATCGACATCAGATAGCGTTAGTTTATTGTACTAGTTTAGTGTTAAATGTGCTGTTTGTCTTGGAGTTCTAGTTTATTGCTTTAACACCGACCAGGGTTGACACGAATACGTGGAAATACTTGATATCTGTAATATGTTTTCTATCGATTACATTTCGGGCAGTGTGCGATGGAATTGCACAATCTAATTCCATCAAGCCCGTTCCATCATCAGACTACAAGACAAACTGCGCCGTCGTTACATGGTGGACATCCCACCCATACGCACAAAACGTTTTGGGAAAAGTTTCATTGTGCGTACAGCTAAGGAGTGGAGTTTCCTGCCGGAGTCTGTGTTTCCTGATAGTTATAACTCGAGAGTCTTTAAGTCAAGAGTGAATAGGTTACTTCTAGGTAAGCGTGCTTCATCTTCGACCACATCATCGCTTAACATCAGGTGAGATGGTGGTCAAATATGAGCCTATATTCAATAAAGAAAAATGTTTTTGTTAGATTATATAGGTACCCTACTTTAGACCCACAAGGCCACAAGGGAAACTAAAGGAACAGGGCAGGTTTTTAGTCGGTAGAAGGTTGACACTCCTTTCGGCTTTAACCAGAGTGGAAGGAGCCCTTGAAAAAGTGACGTTAAGTCGTATTTAACAATCATACATTTGATACGTTATTTGACACTCATTATCCCTGATATTAATGTCGCTTTTGTATCACCAATATGTTCATATTATGCATGAAACAAGTAAGAATGTTTTAAAAATAAAAATATCGAAAACTTGTCAATTCACATAACTACAAATCTCTTTAATAGCCTTGCCTTCTGTATCTCTCTTTAAAAAGTACTGACCACAAAAGGCTTTCTGCTCCTGATAACTTAGCAAAGGAAACACCCGATAGCTAGGAATTTGCGCTAAAGCAAATCTTAATGTCCAAAAAAGGTTACTTTAAATCGGCAGCAAGAGCATCCAATAGATATGGAAAAGCCTTTTACGCTCACTCACAGAGGATTAGTCATTCAACTTCTTTTTATTTATTTACTAGCGACCCGGCCCGGCTTCGCTCGGGTAATAAAGTTTATATTTGCTTATATATGATTTTGCTTAATCAATTTCTCGTCCGGTAATTTGCCACACTCATATATCGGCAATAACTCATAAGATATTCAAATTATTGATATAGTGTAAAAAGCAATTTTGATCTACGTTAAATCCTCAACATAACTGATGTATTTAATGGATAAGGAATAATACTGTACTGTTAAAAAAAGATTCGTAAATAACCCACCATTTTAATGTAATTTGTAAAAGAAAAAAATTGGTTATTGTGGGTTATTCTTGGGAGATAGACATATGCCATCGCAGACTTTTTTGTAGATCTATAAAAGAGAAATAATCCCACCATACATTGTATTTTTATAACTCAAAAGGTTTCGGCAGCGTTTTCAATTAAATCTCCCGATAGGCATTCCTTCCGACATGTTGAAGTAATATCGTTGTATTTCATTTAATCTACACAAAACCTTAAATTATTATACACTAAAACCTTCCTCAGGAATCACTCTATCTATTAAAAAACCCGCATCAAAATCCGTTGCGGAGTTTTTAAGATCTAAGCATACATAGGGACAGACAGACAGGGAAGCGACTTTGTTTTATATGTACTATGTAGTGATATTAACAGTTGCCCGCGATTAATTCTCATGGAGGGGTTTTCCTGCGCAAATCCGAATTCCCTGGGCAATCCGAGATTAAAACTAGCCTGTGTATTATTCGAAGATTTTACCCATCAAAATATTAATTTTAATTCAGATCCGTTCAGTAGTTTTTGCGTGAAAGTGTAACAAACATCCTCACAAACTTTCGCATTTATAATATGAAGTAGAAAGTAGGATTCACGGACAAAACCTTTACATAATAACACATAGGTATCACTAATATCCTTATTACAAAGTTAATAATTATGTAACCCACTCCATTATCCACAAGGATACAAAAGAAAAAAGAAAGTTGAAAACACATTACACCAAAAGAAGTATTAAATTCGCAACTGATTAACGTATTATTATTTTGACTCGATATCCTAAATATGCATTTAATTACGTAATGCACCGGGCACGTGATCTCATATCGCTACGAATTTAGCAGTAACCTTGTTGTTGTAAGTTTAATTCAGAAAACCTTGTATTTTCTAGAGCTGTTTCATTTAAAATTACGAACCCCAAACATTTTTGATCATAGAATTATTTCTTGTTGAGAAATGTCAACTTTTAAACCTATTTTTGGCAACATATCTATTTAATATACCAGGTATTAGATCCATTCAGACCTGACTTATAAACGCACTGGTATTTTAACTATCCCATTAAGTGTATGACCGTAAAAACTGGTCGCACCAACCCTATGAATTCCAGTGATTGATATTATCAAGTTATTTGTCGAGTTATGTCGGTAAGGCATGTTTTATAGCCTTAGGAAGTGATAAAAACCATGTATTTGATTACCGATGGCTTATTTCCTTTACGACATGTCTAATGGCCATTTTGAGGAACAATCGGCCATCTCCTGGTATTATTGTTGTCTATGGTAAAGGTTATGCGGGTGTATGACGGTTTGTGGTAAGTGAATTAATGGTACTAACTGGTTCTTTTAGTTTGTGAGTGATTTTTAATGAGTTGAGGTGTTTTGTTCTTTTTGTTTAATAGCTTTTTAGGGTTCCGTAGCCAAATGGCAAAAAACGGAACCCTTATAGTTTCGACATATCTGTCCGTCTGTCTGTCTGTCCGTCCGTCCGTATGTCACAGCCATTTTATTCCGAAACTGTTAGGGCTATACATGTGCAACTTTGTAGGTAGATGTATTCTGTGAACCGCTTTCCGATTTTATAAAATAAATAAAAATATTTAAAATAAAGGGGGGCTCCCCATACATGGAACTGAAACTGAAAATATTTTTTTACATGAAACCTACGCGTGTGTGGTATCTATAGACAGGTCTTTAAAAATGATATTGAGTTTTCTAAAACCACTTTTCATAAAATTAATCGTTTAAAAGATATACGCTTCTAAAGTGGTAAAATGTGTGTCCCCCCTCTAACTTCTATAATTATGGAGTGAAAATTAAAAAAAAAATATATGCTGTAGATGTTAATGATCTATCAAACAAAATTGGTTTGAACGAGATCGGGTCAGCAGTTTTTGAGATACAGCATATTTTCTAAAACCGCAAATATAACTTTGTAATTCATACAAACACTATGAAAAATAAAGTTATTTGGCGTAGTTGTAAAAAATGTAAATAAACTAGTTTTAAGAAATTTGAAAGGTTTTTTTCTTCAAATAAATATACATACTGTATTATATTATTATAGTTACTACGGAACCCTTCATGGGCGAGTCTGACTCATACTTGGCCAAATTTTTAATTTAATACCAGTACTAATTCTTAAAGGTACAGGTTAGAAATAGGTGGTAATAAGGACAAACTCGTGTGGAATCTGTAAGAAAAACAAAATAATAGTGTATCTTATGAACATTGTAACAAAACATTTCGTTATGCTAATATAACAGGTGAGTATTTTTTTGTCAAATAAATATACATATTATATTATATCATTCATAAATAAATTGCGACGTTGCCGTCCTTCAAGTACGCGTGTACAACTGTACAGAGTGTTTCTTTTACGTATAAATTTTAGTGAATATTTGAATATAAAAAAATAAAAACATTTTGTTTTCGAATGGTAATATTTTTTAGCATGTATGGATGTTGGTCTCTGTTAGTTAACATACTGCATGTATATGCTATATTTATATTTTGTTAAAGCTTAATAAAGCTCCCATAGGACTTTCTACGCCTACTGCACTATAATAAAAGAGATTGCACGTGTATCTGCGCATATATCTGTGCACTATAATATCTCGTGCGCAGATAGTTAATAAATAATAACGAAATTGGCCACCGTGGCTGAAATTGGTTAGGAAAATTATATATACAGAGTTGATACGACAGAGGGGCTACACTACACTACTATACGTGTTTAGTGTTAATTTGATACAGTTTAAAAATAAAAAGCCAAAAAGCTTTTTTTTTCAAACAAACTAAATAGCTTACAAATCAGAGTAAAACGCAACCACTCTTTGTAAATAAATGTGACTGACCTTAAATACCTAGGTAACAAAGTGGCAACGTAGCGCGGCGTGTGTTATCTCTTGTCTTGGTCAGATTTATCGCTTTAAGGTGCATCTCATCAAAATCATTTGCGACTAAACTACTTCTCCTATTTAATTGATTTTTGGTACAAAGCTTGAAAATGGTACCTAGTATACGCAGTTTAAAGGAAAGCCCCTCGGTCGTATCAACTCTGTATACTAGCTGTTGCCCGCGACTTCGTTCGCGTCGGAGGTTTTTCCTGTGTAAATTCCGATCCTGTTTGAAATTCCAAAAATCCTTTCAGTGCTCCACTACACACCGCAAGGAACATACATGCCGAATTTCAGCTTCTTGTGCCCAGTAGTTTCGGCTGTGCGTTGTCAGTCAGTCAGTCAGTAACGGAAGCGTTTTATATATGTATATTGATATAGAAATCCACTCCCCAACCACTGCCCTCAAAACCCATGACTGATGCATCCCAGCTAATTTTGACAACAAAACAAAAGAGTAGAAACAAAAACTTTACAGATAAGCGAGTATTTACGGCCGTTTGTTTATCCGGAGCTATCTAGTCGAGTTGGCAGCGTCTCAACGGGCGAGCTACTGGAGCGAGTTACAAGCGCCAGCGATAAACGTAATTGGCTACGTTATTATGTTTCACCTCCTTGGCTTAGCATTTGTTTATTTGATTAGACTGTGATTTTTGTATCTTTTTATTGTATGTGTTAATTGCCTACCAAAGACATACGAAGTTTTATTCAGTTACTAGCTGGTTTCTTTTTGTTATTAGTCGGAAAATGGGGCCCCGGCACTAGTGCTGATGATACGATTCTTTGAGGCGCGCGTGGAACATAATGCTATTAGCGATTATGGGAAATCTTCCAATGACTGCCTTTGGGCGAACCGGGAGGGTGTGTCAGACTTTTACTGACTAAAACTCATCCGTGTTTCGTCATTTTCCCTTCGTGTTCCGAGGCCGCGGTAACTCTGACGAACAATTCCGCAACCCTACGACTTTGTTTGCTTGGAAACTAAAAGAATCGTACATTTTCCGGGGTTATAAGCTTGTGGTGTTAACATAACTAGACTGGGCCTTAATTTCGAGATCTGCGAAGCTATTTTAGCGTGATTATGTAGCAAACATTTATACTCGTACATTCAAGCTTTCGGATTTATAATATAAGTAGTACTCACGCGGGGCTTCGCTCCCGTGGATTCTATCATGGTAAAAACATAACTCTCCTTTTTTGCAGTCGCGTAAAAATTATATATAGCCTATAACCTTCCTCAAGCCTCAAGCTACTTCCATACCAAATTGCATCCAAATTCACCCAGTACTTTCGAAGATTAGCGCGTTCAAGCAAACAAACAAACTTTTCCGCTTTATAATATTAGTATAGATTATGTGTTGATGGTGTTTTTATTTCAGATAATATGTATTCATTTATTTCGTTCATTTTCACTTGTAGTTAACCAAGTTTCTCGGAAAATGTAATACTTGATTACAGATCCAGCAAGTCAGTGGTCCACAATGTTGGGGACAATGAAAAAGAATGACTTGGTTTTAGTATTTTTCACAGATATCGCAACTCTTTGCAATCTGAACTACATGTATAAAATTAAGTCCGATCAGTTCCCAGCATCTCGGTGCCTGTAAAATAATAAACATCTAATAAATCTTGCCGGTCTTGTAATTTTTCTTGCAATAAACCGAGCCTGCAAATGCCTGCAATACTTCATGAGTTTTTATAAATCAAGTTGTTTATTTATTGGTATAACTATTAAAATAAAATGGAAATCGTGTTTTTCTTTGCCTTCATATGGAATAAGGCATAGATTGACTTGTCCTAGGTATCGTGTATGTGAATAGAATTCTAGTTGAATACTAGGATTTTTCTTTCGGCATATTAGTACTTTATAGGAATTATAGCTTACTATAGCTTCTGCCCGCGACTTCGTTCGCCTGGGAGAGTTTTCCCTCCCGTGGGAATTCCGGGATAAAAATAGCCTATGTGTTATTTCACGATGTCAACTATCTACTTACCAAATATCATTCTGATCCATTCAGTAGTTTTTGCGTGAAAGAGTAACAAACATCCAAACGTCTATACATCCATCCTCACAATATATCTGTTCGTATTTGTTAGTCTTTATATTGTACAAAACCATAAAAACCTATTTCATATTTTTATTAATCATGAGCTGCGCCGAAGTTGCTCGAGCACTTATTAATAACAATGGCTTCTAAATGTCATAAAAAGTAATTATTTACATATTTATAGATACTAAAATTATCTTCAAAAATGTGACGGATATGAGTGACAGCTTTACAGCCTATTCTATTTTATTATCAACATATATTAAGACGTGAAGCAAAACCTTGTATCCCTTTTTAGGGTTCCGTAGCCGAATGGCAAAAAACGGAATCCTTATAGTTTCGACATGTCTGTCCGTCTGTCCGTCCGTCCGTATGTCACAGCCATTTTATTCCGAAACTATTAAGACTATACATGTAAAACTTGGTAGGTAGATGTATTCTGTAAACCGCTTTCCGATTTTAAGAGAAAATATAAAAAATATTTAAAATAAAGGGGGCTCCCCATACATGGAACTGAAACTGAAAATATTTTTATTTTTCATGAAACCTATACGTGTGTGGTGGTATCTATAGACAGGTCTTTAAAAATGACATTAAGGTTTCTAAAATGACTTTTTCATAAAGTTAATTGTTTCAAAGATATATAATAATAATAATAATAACGTTTATTGTGTCCAAAAGTTATCACAAACAATTTTGGGTTTGGAGTCTTCAATTAAGCAAATAATGCCTGTATTAGAAGACTCCGCTCCTTCACAGCAGTAGGTATTTACTTAAAACACAATAATAAAAATAAAAAATAAAAAACAGTAAAAACAGTTCATGGGTGTAGTAAGATAAAATATAATTATGTGAACGTGTGTGAGTGAGGGTGTGTTGTTGAGTGTAAATGAGTGTTATGGATGTGTGGTTGTATGAGTGTGAATGTACGAGTAGGTAATTAGGTATAGGGAGAGTCGCTGTGTGTGTGAGCGGGTCGTATACTTGTATTACGTTACGTTTTGTAGGAGAGCTTCAGTTTTTTCATATGTCAGTGGTTTTATCCAGTCAATTAACATTTCTTTACATATATGATACGACTTTGCATATATGAAAATTTCTTTATTTATTTTGTTATACAGTTGAGCTGATCGCTTACTAAATTGCATAGATCCGAATTTGGTCTTGGTTAAAGGTATTTGAACTATATTGTGTTTTCTTCTCCTAGAGTGTATATCTGGATTATAAGGTAAGGTTTTGTGCCTTTTTAAAATTATTTGTGTAATGTATAGTTTCCTAACTGACAGTACATCACTAAGTTTGTAGAGGTTCTCTGTAGAATATCTCCTTTTTTTGAAATGCATTATTTTGAGCAGAGCTCGTTGTGCTCGCTCCAATTGGATGAATTTAGACTTAATTGCCCCACCCCAAACAGAAATACAGTACATCAATGTTGATTGAGCAAGAGAAATATATATCTGAGTGAGCACATTTCTAACAGGCTTACCGCTACTCTGTATAGACCTAGGGAGCACGTGACGCAGAGTCTTAAAAATCCAATTTAGCTTGCGGACTCTGTTTGCAACTTGCTCAAGATGGGGGTACCAACATAATCTCTGATCCAACAATACCCCTAAATATTTTGTGCTAGAAACTTTGCCAATACTAGAACAGTTACAATTATCAACATTAGTACCATCACAAGTGTGTATAATGATTCGAAAATCGCCGGTTGGTTGAGTACGATTGCAGATGCTGAAACTTATAAAGTTTGTTTTGGATGTATTTAATGTGAGAACATTAGCATTAAGCCAGTTTGCAACCTGGGACATTCCTATTTCAGCACTTAGCCGCACATTATGCCATGTCCTACCGTAGAAGATGACAGCTGTATCATCGGCGTACGACAGGACTTTGGCATTAGGAATTTTCATGTTACACAGGTCGTTTATGTATATTAAGAAAAGCGTTGGACCTAATACACTTCCTTGGGGGACGCCGTATGATACATCTGTGACATCACTTATATGTTGCCCCACTTTGACCCTCTGCTTCCTATTTGAAAGATAGTTCTTAAACAGAACAAGCGCGATATCTCTAATACCTATTTTTTCTAACTTGTTTACAAGGATAGGCGTAGAGACGGTATCGAATGCCTTTCTAAGGTCTAAAAAGACAGTTAGGCACTTGTCTCCATTGTCAAGATGATTTGCCACTGAAGAAGTTAGTGATATGACGAGATATACGCTTCCAAAGTGGTAAAATGTGTGTCCCCCCCCCCTTTAACTTCTATAATAATGAAGTGAAAAATCTAAAAAAAACCATATATTGTAGATCTTAATGTAAACTTTCAATCAAAATTGGTTTGAACGAGATCGAGTCAAGAGTTTTTGAGATGCAGTATATTGTAATAGTAATTCATACAAATACTATGAAAAACAAAGTTATTTGGCGTAGTTGTAAAAATTGTAAATAAGCTAGTTTTAAGAAATTTGTAAGGTGTTTTTTTTTTTTCAAAAATATATATTAAGTATATTATATTTATTATAGTTACTACGGAACCCTTCAGGGGGCGAGTCCGACTCGCACTTGGCCAATTTTTATGTAAAAGGCTACTATGTGTATAGCGCGGAATGTTAAAAAAAATTGGTACAGATAATTTGTGGATGGGTATGCGACACATGTAAAATCATATCTTCCCTTGTGATGAATTTGGACACCGGATTGAATTCGGTGGTAGAAGCTTGTCGTATATACATAAGCGTATGTATATTTCTCTTAACTGATTTCGGCCACGACAAATTGCCATTTGAAATTTGGATTTTTTTTGCCAATTTCAATTTCAAATTTTCCATTCGAGTAGGAGTTATTATAGTGCACAAGTATGTAAGTACACTCTGTGTTCCTTGTGTGTTATTGTTGTGTTATTATAGTCTGATGGGTCGGGAATCAAACACGCCAGGAGAGAGGTCAAGCGCAGGTCCAACGACTAACATGCTTCCCGAGGCACAGATGTATCACAACTCTAACTTACAAACTCGGGGATACTACTGAGCATACCTTTTTGGCTTTTATCAAGAAAAAACCGAATAATACGAATCGGGTATCGAAACCTGAAACTTTTTGCACAGTAATCACGCTTGTGACCACTCTAGATCACCGAGGCAGTCAAATTAGTGATTGTGGAGGGGTGTAATTAGCATATAATATTTTATAGTCTGTAATGAAAAATGGATGAATTACAGAAGCACTATTTTTGTCTGGCAGTTTGAGTGCTTTTTACGGCCTACCCAAACGTCCTTACCTTGGTATTGTTCGTCAAATCGTTAAGCTCCTTGTTCTAAGTTGAGCTATACGTTATCTGACAAATGCTTG
The DNA here is from genome assembly GCA_943138885.2 of Tholera decimalis. Classification (NCBI taxonomy): domain Eukaryota; kingdom Metazoa; phylum Arthropoda; class Insecta; order Lepidoptera; family Noctuidae; genus Tholera; species Tholera decimalis. The sequence continues at coordinate 39,958,114 of OW964566.2, read as the reverse complement.
CACTGTATGGACAGGCCCACTCAAACCTGAGAGCAGCTTTCCTTAAAAGATCGCCTCAGACTGAAACCTACACGGTTCCCATATAATTAAACCAGTATAGATTGTATGGACTTTAAAAGAGACGGACCCCTGAGTTTGTTTCGGTATTTCTTCTCAGGGTAGTCAGTTAGGAAACACCGGCCTCATCTAGATTAAATTTACAAAAAAAATGACGTGTAAAAGTGTTATTTAATAACCAAATTGCAAAATAAATATCATTTAGCATTTGTATGCCGAGAACTAACAATGTGGGTAGAATTCACATTACTAACAATCATGTAAACCCCTCCAAGTAAGCTAAATATCATTGTGTCTGGAGTGGAGTCACGGCAATAGTAATTTGCTTTCAATCACAAATCCGACACTTTATCCATTAAGCTATTGATGCTTATATTATAAAGTCCCGCTATATCTTCACCTGCACCCCCCACATTCTCATTACCTAATAGTTTGCACGCTATCAGCACTTGTACAGCAAACAGCACAGTTATCATAACTACGTGTATTTATTCAGTTTGATTTCGAGTGCTGCTCTGTAATAACACTCGTGGATACGGCTTGACCCGCTACCGATCATGGGTATTGAGTGTGAGCGAGCTTATGTAGTCTGTATGTACTGATGAATTGTGATACGGGAATTTTCAGTATTTATTACCTATTTTGTTTTTTTTTTAGCATATGTTGTCCCATTGCCGGGCTTCCCTCAAATCTTTCCAGACAACTTTGTCTGCAGTCTTCTCTGGCCAATTCGTATGGAATCGCTCCTTAGGTCTGCCTCATCTACGACGTCCTTTTCTTATGTATCGTTTATTTAATGGAGGAGTGGTGGTGGCACAGTGGTGTGGTCTGAATTGCGAGTTGCAGGCGATGGGTTCGAACCCAGTCAGGTATATTACTTTGTGTAAATTATAATTCGTCACATCCACGGTAAACTTACGAATCTGAAATTATCGAATACTACACCATGGCAAAAAAACTGTACGTCCGGACGGTTCGAACCGAAATACGTTTTTTTTTGCCACGGTATTTAGTACCACGTTACCTACAGTTTCTCATCTAAATATAGATTTTACTAAAACTGCAGATTCGTAAATTTGCCGTGGATGTGACGATATCATCACCACTGTTTCAAATCGGTGAAAATAAGACAATAGACAACGTGAGTAAAAATCCGAAATGATTCTTTTTTAAATTGGTTATGAATAAGCAATAATAATGTTTTTTGCGTGTTATGTTTAGCTAGATGAGGCCGGTCGATGATTAGAGAAATCCACCGACACCACTGTGCCTACGGGGTGGATCACGGCCTATTAGGCTATATATGTTATGTTTTTATAATCCATAATTAATTTAACACTCATTTGGCTCAATACAAAACATCTCTTTAAGAATCTATGCATTCTTCATACAAGCTCACATTTAGTGAAAAAACATTGTCCTTGTAATAAAGTGCAACTAAAGACTCCGGTTGGCGGGCCCCCAAGTTTCCAATAAAGCGATAGCATTCACGAGCCCGACGAAGAAATTACATATTATTCACATTGACAAACTACTGCTGCTTTCATAATAGCCAGCTTTATTTACATTAAGAATACCGTGTGTCTGTCCCATTAAGAAAAATGACTGTAGAGTTTTCAGTTTAAAAGATAAAATTCTAGCGTGTAATTCCTATGTTTTGGATTTCTGAAGTGGCTACATTTGTGTTAAAGCCACCTGTATACGTACTTGTGCATATAATATCTCCTGCGCAATAGCCTAAAATCTGGCCGCATCTAGTTTACATTTACGAAAAAAAAATGACGTGTGAAAATGTTATTTATAACCAAAATAAACATCATTATTTGAATGACGAAATATCAGTCAAAATCGGTCATGAGGAATATTATTTTTCTCAAAAACAGTACATTAAGAGTCAAGCTCTATCACGCTCTAACACTACAAGCTCAAACTTCACAAACTTTACACCATAGTCAAAATGTCCTAATCCTAGATTTTGAAACAAAAAATATCGCAGAATTATAGTATCGAATAGTCGCTGTAATTGATCAATTGAATTTTCACGTCAATGACAGCACCAAATCGCACCTTTAAAGTAAAAAAAACCGTTACTATACGAAATTATCAAATTTTACAGGAGAGCCAATATTTGAAACAGTTCAGTATCTTAATTTAGTCTAGGTAAGTCTAAGTACATGTACTTTATGATTTCTTATGAGTTTATATGATAGATATCTGTTTACTGTATACATGTGCTTTAGAATAGTTTTTCTTTATTTACTTTTTAGATTTATATTTTGTTTGGTAACGATATGATTTAACGCTAGATGGCGAAAAAGACGATATTTTGGAATAATTACAAGTTTAACCTGCAGTTTACGTATATTTTAGATTGATGGTATAAATAACTCAATTCGTGAAATTTTTTGTTTAGTAACGGTTTTACTTTAAAGGTGCGAAATCTGTTGGTTTTATTTTTCAAAGAAACCGGCTACTACACTGCACACAAAGCGCAGTACCTACCTAAGTACAAACAACACATAAACCATTAATTTTCTTACTGATGACCGCAATCATCATCAAACATAACGAATTCAAATAAATCATTGTCAGCAGCAGTGAGATTAAAACCAACACACACAATCACTTTCGGAAGTCATCATTCAAATCATTGTTTATTTTTCATTCAATACTACTAAACCGACACATTGTCCTTTAAGTAGTCACTATTTCTTACAAACTTACTATTGCCTAAATATGACTTCACCTTTAAGTCTTAAAAATAAGCCTTAAAATCGTTTGGAGCTTAAGTGGAATTGTAGCTTCTAAGACAATGTTTTTGAAATGTCAATATAATTGATGTGTAGTCAAGTTTTGACCGCCCACTATGCTAAAAGTTTTTTTTGTGGTCGTACAATGGCAGAGCAAAAACAACGGGACAATAATAGTAGCTGTGATCTGCGAGAGGATGTTTTGGCTAAATTCGTATAAATTACTGAAAGGTAATCGTACTGTCTGTATTCAATAGGTTTCCTGCTGTGTTGGACTAAAAAGAATTCTGGTAACTTCTTACTCAGAACTGCGTTTGCTTTGCCTTGGTCTAACAAAGTCAAAAAAATGTTGAAATAAAATGACAACCAGACAGCTAAAAGTATTTAATTTCTTAGTTATTTAATACTTAGTTTTGTAAACGTTAAAAAAAAACAGATTTAGATAATATATATTGAATGAAACGTTAGAAACGTTACCGAAGTTCAAGATCCTACTTAAACAAAGTGCATTGAAAGCTTATAACTGAGTACTTACTGCCCACGGCTTAGCTCGCATAAGCAAGGACTTTTTTCATTGAAAATTGAAATTAAACATAGTTTACTTGCTGATAATGCAGCATTATATTGATGAAAGATTTTTCGAAATCGGCCCAGTTGTTTTTGAGTTTATTCGTTATAAACAAACAAAAAACTCATCTTTTCTCTGTAGATAGATTTGTAGACAATGCTAGTCACCCATCCACATTATTGAGTCTCTCCACCTATACTTTCCATCAGACCACTCAGTAAAACGCCATGACAGTGCTTGATTTTAATACTAACATTAAACCTAGTTACAACTAACCAGGTAAGCAGAACCCGTGTATCAATACAACCGTGTCGGCATCAGTCAAAGACTTGCGAGACGCGTAGGGTCAGAGATCAGCCCAAGCGCAAATATAACGGAGGCTGTATGACTGGACTCGTTAGCTATATAGGTTAGGTACTGATTTATAAAACGTGAGGTTGGTAACCCTGCTGTATTTTTTTCCTTATGCGGCCATATCGATATTTTTTTTTTGACAATTGAATGTTTATGGAACGTGCGTTCTTAATTCAAGTCTGTGTATCGAGTCTATCAAGAAAATTAAATTAGTTTTTAAACTAGTCCAAATTTTTTGAATGTCGGATAGTTTTATTTGCAACCGATGGTAAGCGATCACGTGGTCGAAGATGAAGCACGTTTACTTACGGAAGTAATTTATTTACGCTTGACTTAGACTCCCAGGTTATAGCTATCAGGAAACACAGTCTCCGGCAGGGAAGTAAACTCTTTAGCTGTACGCACAATGAAACAAATGAAATCTCCTAAACATTTTGTGCGTATGGGTGGGATGTCCACCATGCAATTATGGCGCACCGCGCCGTTTGTCTTGTAGTACGATGATGGAGCGAATTTGTATTTATTCTATGGTTATTCGTTAGTTGCATGAAGAGAAAGCATTGTACTGGCTTTTTGGTTGCATGTGATGATGCATTCACATTAAAAAGCTCATAAGTTATCTGAGATTTCAATTAAAACTAATAAAAAATGATAACCGCAGTAACTTTCCTCACATTCCCAGAGCTTCACATATTTTCTCACAGTGACTACACACATTACCATAAGAAACAACTTTTCAATGAAAACATACACTATTTATTTCACTTTTCTTTCAAAACAGCACTTAAGTCATTTCCTTTCATATTATATATGCAGACACGCAAAGCTTCAATTACTTCTGAACCAGTATAAGACGATCTCTAATTTATTTCACTTTACACTGGTGTTGGAACAGCAAAGAAGGTTTGATAGGTCAATTTATTCTAGATGGTTCTAGCTTATTATGATAAGTCGTTCTCAAAAATATAAAATTATGATGCTGCTTGTCGAGTTAATAGTTATTTGCTTTAATGATAATGCAGTCCTAAGGACTGAGTCCTTATTATGTGTACTTAGAGATAGTTTTACGTTTGAGTGTTTGTCGTTAGTTTTATGCTTAGTAGATTATTATATATATTAGTACTATAGAGATATATTAGGTAGATAGATAGAATACTCTTTATTGAACACCAATAATTTAAACAAACACTTGATTTCCAATACTGCAAAATATGGTTACAATGGCGGTCTTATCGCTGATAGCGATACCTTCCGGACAACCTTTGGATGGACTTTAAGAACATAAAACAAAGAGGGGAAGTCAGTGTACTTACTTCAGGAATATAACAAACACAAAAAGTAACTAAAGTAGTTAAAATAAGTATATTTATATACAGGGTTAATTGTAAAACACCGTTAACCTCTCAGGACTATGTTACTAGGTAACATCATAATCAACAACTTTTGTTCTATGAATTTAAAAAATTCGTCATATTTTAGTTCACCAGATTTTCAGATATAAATAAAAATATTTTAATTGAACGCCCTAAATGTTACGAAGTCTATGCGAAGCAAAAGAAAGCGATTTATACTATAGCTATCAGCAAAAGTTGTTGATTATGATGTTAGTAACATAGTCCTGAGAGGTTAACGCCAACGGTGTTTATGTGCTCCAGAGCCTTGAACATCGACGAGTTGCAAGACTATCGGTTTTCTATCGGTTACATTTCGGGGAGTGTGCGATGGAATTACAAAATCTAATTCTGCCAAGCCCGTTCCATCATCGGACTACGAGACAAACGGCGAAGCGCCTTCGTTACATGGTGGACATCCCACCCATACGCACAAAACGTTTTGGGAATACCTTCATTGTGCGTACGGCTAAGGAGTGGAATTCCCTGCCGGAGTCCGTGTTTCCCGATAGCTATAACCTAGGAGTCTTTAAGTCAAGAGTGAATATGTTACTTTTAGGTAAGCGTGCTCCATTTTCGACCACATCATCACTTACCATCAGGTGAGATGGTGGTCAAACGCGAACTTATTTTTAATAAAAAAAACCTGTATAATACAATACAATACATAAATAAGATTATCTATTCATCTACGTTCCAAACATTATGATCTGGTTAGCCTTTTCCCAATCATTTTGGGGTCGGGTTCCAGTACAACCGCATGCAGCTTAGTATAGGATACTAGTGTTTTACATGCACCGACTGCCTATCTGACCTCCACAACCCAGTAACTGGGTAATACGATACCCCTAGGTAAGTACAGTGTCAGACTTTCTGTTTGACCACCCGTACGACTCGAACTCTGTTAAGATAGTCACAAACCAACCACGGCAAGCGTTGCTTAATCTTGAAGATTGAGAGAGGGAGAGAGAGATATATCTTTATTTGTCACGTTCGCTGACAGTGAGCACTTACCCTGACACCACATTACGACAGTAGAATTTTCCATACTAAATGACAAATTAACGTAGTACTCGTGCACAAGCAAGCAATATGAAACCACCCACAAAATACTCGTGTTACGGCAGCAAGAAATATGAAATTGCTCATATTATGACAGTGGATACTGCTCTTCATAATACTTATATGAAAAATTATCGTGAGACGATGTACCTACTCTTAAAAATAAGTAGCCCGTCCTTAGATGTACTGTCATAACTCATAACGCACTATTTTAATTTCCCGCCTAACGACGTACTGTACTGTCAGCCAACGTGTTAAACATGGTATACATATAAGAGCATGCAAGATATAATTTTGTTTGAGACTATCATGTTTAGCCGTCGGTATCGGCGTACAAATATTTCATATATGTGATGAGAGTAATTACAAATAATCAAAAGATTAACTAAACTAGGCATTTACAAAGTTGAAAAATTAAGAAATTATATAAAAAAATCATTCTTAGTCAAAATTCCTTCTTCTTGACAATTTAGTATTACAGTCAAATTTAGTTCAGTTTTAATGACCAGATTCCATATTAAATAGTTATACACATTCATCAAATAGTTATCACACTCATTGGCAACGATGCACTGGTCGAGTCAAAGTTCCAGAGCCTTGAACATCGACGACGATTTGCATGTGTATCGGTTTTCTATCGGTTACATTTCGGGGAGTGTGCGATGGAATTACACAATCTAATTCCGCCAAGCCCGTTCCATCATCGGGCTACGAGACAAACGGCGAAGCGCCATCGTTACATGGTGGACATCCCACCCATACGCACAAAACGTTTTGGGAATACCTTCATTGTGCGTACGGCTAAGGAGTGGAATTCCCTGCCGGAGTCTGTGTTTCCCGATAGCTATAACCTAGGAGTCTTTAAGTCAAGAGTCAATAGGTTAATTTCAGGTAAGCGTGAGTTAAGTGTGACGACCCCAACTCTATTCGCTTTATCAGCAAATCCCCCTCCACCTCAAGTAGCAAATAAGTAGTCTATAAGAATATTGTTAACTTAGCAATAATTAAATATAAATACATGTATCATTATTAGAATATTCATTACTATCTTAATTATTGTAACGCTGTTCGTTTAAATAAAGTTTTTTTTAAACTAATCAAGTGTCGATCACTTAATTGGCGCAGCCGGTAGGATCTCTGTAGTCAGTTTGCGACGTATACAACTCTACAAGCACAGCTGGACGTCTGTTTCTACAGTTCAACGGAGATTCCCGAACAAACAAATCTATTAAGTACCAGGCACAACGGCCGGCGCAGTATTTGATAGTAGTCACAAGGAGGAGATGGGAGTAACTACAGGACTGTGAGTAAAACTTTTTCACTATCCTCTCGGTTTTCCTTTATCATTTTTCTCTTTGTTTTAATTGTATGTGTTGTGTTATTAAGGGTTAAGCAATACCGTGATAACATTATTATATTTTATTACGATATAACTGGCGTAATAAGATTAACTTTAGTTAGGTATTTAGTGTTTTAGTTTTCACTCTCTTTCTGTGTTTTTGTTCTCTCAAAATGGATCAAATCGTGCAGGTTCCGTTAACAATGGCAAAAATTATTCCAGAGTTTAATGGCGATTCTAGACAGCTCCCACTTTTTATAAAGAAATGCGAATATATTATAAATACATTTCAGGGGGGAGATGTCCAAAACGAATACCTATTTCACGTTCTCACTAGTAGATTAACAGGGGACGCCGCGAACCTAGTAGGGGAACGGGATAATATTCGTACTTGGTTGGAGATGAAAACATGGTACAGTACGCGGAGGAAACATGTATCCAACAACTTATGTTATTACAACATAACTTCAGCAATTGCAAGCAACACCAGGTGCAGATAGAAGAAATCAAGGTGCAGCCTATATCCAGCATCCACTGGTTGATATACACAGAAAAGGAAACTGTTGCAACGGAGCACTGCGAAGAGGAGATCCGCAGACATAGTCTACGAGGCACATACATATTAGTGCCAAGTCAGCACTTACAGATTGCTGATATCTCCATCACAACACCCATGAACACCAGTTTAGTTTCCTTCAGATTGCCACCAGTACAGATGCCCGAGCTACGCAGAGATGTTACCCCGTCAGCCAAGCAGCTGGACCTCAGAGGAGTAGATCTAGGCGACGTCAAGGAACTGCTGAACCAAGCCAAATACAGTGACAGTGTCAGTGATGGTGAAACAATTATAGTTAGCGACAAAATCAGTGTATGGACCATAAGTATTTACGCCATTATAATTGTATTCGTCATTGGGTTTTTGTTCCAAAGAAGAGAGTCATTGACTAAGAGACTCAGACGAAATTCTCTAAAGACTACAGAGTTGCCTTTAGATAATTTCTCTCTTAGGGAGGGAGGAGTTAAGTGTGATGACCCCAACTCTATTCGCTTTATCAGCAAATCCCCCTCCACCTCAAGTAGCAAATAAGTAGTCTATAAGAATATTGTTAACTTAGCAATAATTAAATATAAATACATGTATCATTATTAGAATATTCATTACTATCTTAATTATTGTAACGCTGTTCGTTTAAATAAAGTTTTTTTTAAACTAATCAAGTGTCGATCACTTAATTCGTGCTCCATCTTCGACCACATCATCACTTACCATCAGGTGAGATGGTGCTCAAAATCGAATCTATTTTTGTTTAAAAAAAAATCAATAGATAGTATTTATGTCAACGACTCGTGTGGCTTTTATAATTTTGTCACGAGATCTTCTATTCCAAACAAAAAAACAAAAAGGTTAAAATCTTTAGTAGTCTTTTAACCTTGGCTGTGGTAAATATTGCCGTTGTAGTAGATTACTTTCTAACATGTTGGTAAATTAAGAAAATACTACGAATTTCGTATACTGAAACCTGAATAATTACAAAGGTTATCGACCTCTACTACCCAGCAAGACTTTGAATGTAAAAGGTATAGGCTTGATATAATAATAAACAATACTGCATCTATGGTAGGTATAAAAACCTTGGTGTTATTAACTTCGTCGGTAACTACTACTAGCAAGTCGCTACCAACCAGTTACTGATCTTTAACCTGCCACGTGCAAAGCTTCGCGCTTTATTCTGATAAATAAGCCGCAAGAATAGCTGCTACAAGATTAATTTACTGAAAATTAACTAATAGATACACAAGACAGAATGTAATAATTCCTTCTTCAAATATTTAACTGGTAGCCATTTAATTTTGAATAGCAATAATCGCGTGGCATCAATGAATAATTCGTGTTTACTTGCATAAGTTTCCCATTTATTTTCAAATGGGTAGGGAAAGGGCCAAGTGTTAATTTATGGTAGAGAGAGAGCTGGCAACATTACTGATCCGATACTTAGTGTTGAATTGTAAAAAAGAATAGACTCTTATTATAAACAGGACGGGGGCAGGACGACGACACATTTTACCACTAAGGAAATGTCTATCTTTTAAATGATTGACTTTAAGAAAAACTTGTTCCGAAAACGTCATTTTGAAAGTTTTCATTTTGAAAGACCTATGTATAGACACCACACACGTATAGGTTCGATGAAAAAAAAAATAGTTTCAGTTCCATGTTCGGGGCCCCTCTTAATTTTATATATTTTTATTTTTGTATAAAAATCGAAAAGCCGTTCACTGAATACATCTACCTACCATGTTTCACATGTGTAGTCTAAATAGTTTCGGAATAAAATGGCTGTGACATATGGACGTACGGACAGACAGACAGACAGCCATGACTGAAATCTATAAGGGTTCTGCTTTTTCCCATTCAACTACGGAACTCTAAAAGTAGGTACAACAAAGAGCGAGAAAATGCATTTAGGGTACTACCATATAAAACACTGTTTTTGTACCAAAATATTTCCTCCGGATGACGTCGAGACGTCCACTCCTCTATTCATAGATTATATTATAGAAATAGGTCCATCCGTATTGGAATACAACGAGATAATTCAAAAATGTCTTGTTCAGAGGACGCCGCCGATAGAATTTAAGCCGCCATGATGGATGGTCGCTGATGACAGTAATGACAGTTAAATACGTTCGGATATTCTTCTAATAATATGTCATTAGCTGGGGCTTAAGGCTGTGTATGTGTTGACGTGCGCCTATTAAGAAGTTTTGCCAAGTTTTTTATTCATGTTGATGACTTAAAAAATGTGGGCGGGGGATTGATTGTGTAAAATAAGAACTGGATAAAAGAAATTTGAGTAGATCCTATTTTGTACTATTATTATATAAACTATCTTAAAAGATTTTTTAATCTGAAAAACTATGTAGATATTGTTGTGCTTAACGGTCAGTCAGGTCATGAAAAGTCACTTTAAATCCGATCTTTTAAAAATCGTCTCATAATTTACGAAAACCATTTCCTTATTACACGTGCTTCTATTTGAAACGTTCGAGGAAGCTATGAAAGTCCCCAGTTATTATATAGTTTTTAACGTCACATTTGTTTAAAATAACGATACGTTTAGTTCGAATATCAGTCATAAAACCGTCGTAGTAATAATAACTAACGCTTTAACTATAGCTTGGTGTAGTGTTGCCAGATATGGCGTGCTACATTTTGGGATAAGGAATGGATTAAATTCTTCAGGTATTTTGTTTTAAACGTCTTGAAATTTATCACAGTGAAAATAGTTTTGGATCATTTTAGTTTATTTGAATTTTTTACATCGAAAGTCATGTTGATCATCAGCATAGATAGGAAGATTATACTTACATCAAATTGAAGAGGCGGCGTATGCGTAAGATGTCATAGATTGAAAATTAAGCTGAGAAAACTATTTAGAACATCAAAAAGATCATGGCATTAGCATAAAATATTATAACACATTCTCTAAAGATTCATCCATAAAACCTCTACAATACAGGGAAACGAAACGTTTGACAGCTTACTTCAAAGTCCCATTACAAAATCCAGGTTAAACATAAACCCGGGGTCCCGGAACTCTCGGCCACCTGGCCACTCTAACCTCGGGTCTATTTTAACTTGGCGTTAAACGCGCGGTTACTGCTAGATTTATGGCGTGCTCGGTAACAGGACTCTTGGCTTTTTTTAAACAGCCGTCAATGGACACGTTTGTTGCCAGTTTTGTTATGTAATACGAATATACGAATTTGTTTTGAGAATAAGGACGTTTGTTTATTATTTTTTTGTTAAACAACAGGTGGATTGTAATAGAGCAGCTATTTTCTTTTTTGTATTGTAATGTAGGAGGAAAACAGCCGATGTGATCGGCGATGCCCTTGAAAGGAATCTTCGAAGCCCCTGGCATTACATTTATATTTTTTCCTGACGATATTTGTCGCATGTATTCAGGATCAAATGGATTGTTTGTAAAATTGAAAAATGCTGAAAACAACTAATTAATTGCTTTAAATGCTGCGTTCATTAATATGTAAGGTTTCATAGTCATATTCATGTTTAAAACGACTCTACCAATCTCACAGTCAAGCCGATTACACGGTTTTTTGGGACTTAGTTCTATTGTGAGCCTATATGTCCAATAAATGAATAAAATACAGCAGAATTTATTGGTAAATTTTGGTAAAATCAACATAAAAAGGAAACAATAGGTTAATTTTCCTGAAACTAGTCACAGTTGTGTGTCTGACCTTCCCACACGTTTGCAGCGTGCCTATAACAAGATACACCGTTGTCTCACAAATGACAGCAATTTGTTCTATTTAAGGCTAGCGGCCATACCAGCCTCTCCTACATGGCCGCTAAATTGGCATTCCGCCAAAATAAGTATGTTTCCGAGTTGTCAAACAAATACCGTATTTAGATGAATGCTTCAGATCTCATGTTGAATTGTCTCTTGAAGTTTATTAAGATATCAGAAGTGGGATAGCTATGTCAGATGTGGGGCAATAGCGTGCGTAAAATACTTGTCATTAATCTGGTGTTTGAGATGTCGTTAAACTATGAGTTGTTTCATTATCTTTAGTTGGTTCTAGGAAACTGTCGGTTTGGAATTGTAATTGTTTTGCAAATAGCAGCAAGTAGGTAAACATTCGTACAAGTTATTATGTCATGGCTTATTCCAAACAAGTTGATAGTTACAGTTTTTAAATTAATTTCTGATCTGAAGCAAAGAAGAATGGCGATTGTTTAATTGATCAGATAACAAGTTGGAATTGACGATAATTATGATTTAAGGCAATGATTGCCTTAAAATATAATGATCGTCAATTCGTCATTCATATCATGGAAGGCACAATTTAAACAGTGGACATTGTTTGTGAATGACTAACTGAAACGGTTGATATCGCATGGGGTGGACATTGAATTATGTCCAGAATATTGTGTAGCAGTCATTATGCAGAGACAAGCAACAGATGATGACAATGGCCAGTGTCCCTTTCACACGCGTTCATTAGCTTAATAACATTAATCGCCTTAATTCTACAGCTGTGTATTGTTACAATTCAATTAGGACAAATTAAATCGTCCCAAAGTTAACGCAGATGTTCGCGTGACATCCGGCTTACAACTGCAACATTGACACCCCCGTTTGACCTGCAGTCCGCACTATTATTGCCAATACAACAATACAAAATGGCCGCCAACTGTCATCCGATTCCAATTCGCGTGCTTTCTATAATTGTGCGACTTCATTGTGCCGCCAAAATTTTGGGGAACTCGTAAATACGGCAGATAATTTGATGTATGAATAGAGTTAATTACGGCATTTATTTATTGTATCCGTTTCATTGCAGCGGGGGTGGCTCTGCCCTTATTTTTATTAGCAATATGCGCCCTAAAGTTTACGGTTTCCACTGGGGTGAGTTTAGCCATGTTGATTTATTTCTTTTGCGACGCATGAAAACATTATTTTTTGTCTATGCTTCACACAAAGGAGGTTACGAGAAAGGTTGGATTTTATTGAGGTTATGTTAAAATTGGCGGAAAATACAGTATTTTTTTGTATCGCCCATGACGGTTGTAAACACGTAGAGTTTAGTACAAACTAATCAAAAGGAGGATTTGGCTGTACAGCAAAATAAAGCGAGTTCTTTTGTGAAACGAGATTAAGCCAAGTTAAGGCGAAGTCTGTGCGTTAGATAATTCGCATCAGAATTTGCTTTTAAAAAGCTCGTTTATCAAGCGGACGTTAATTTATTTAATAAATCAGTTTGGAGGATGGCGGGCCTGCCATTAGTCAAACAGAGCGGGCTGAGATTCAATACGGGGATTGGCCCGGCTGGCTTGCCGGTGGCGGGAACTACAAATGATGCTGTATGACGGAGATGGATGGAGGCTCGGGCCGCGGACAAACGTTTAACTTAATATAACGACACAATTTTAAGTAAGCATAATTGGAAAACTTATGGGATAACTACGTTTATTGATAGTGTCGGGCTTCGGGAGATAGATATTATGTATAAGTATTGCTTAACAACTTCAGATTACAAAATGTGTTTGTTTACTTCTTGTTAATCTTCTTGTGTAATCTAACTGTGTAAGTTTCGTATGCTGCATAACGTAACTAAACTGTTTCCTGAAACCTCATTTTCGTAGATCAAACTATAGGAATGCACTTAGTGCCATATTTACACGCCGAAAGACTTCTTTAATTACATATTTCTTACAGCGGGACTTCGAAACTCTTTACAAATTTATAAAATACAAACATACAAGTCTTAATTTGATTAATAACGACAGAACGGTGGAAATAAGATTTTTCTGTTATTTCGGGAGTCAGTATAATCTTTGCTCAAGTTTTTTACGTCTCGAGTTGTTTCTGGAACCGTAATGAGATGAAAAAAGTTTGCAGCCTCCTTAGATCAATCGAGAAAGTTTGCGAAGTAAAATGTGTTATTTTATAAGTTTATAACCAATATCGAGAGCTTTTAAAAGCAACATAATGGATATTTATTACCTGAATGTGACCTAATTCTGTTATGAAAACTTTAAGTTTAAAAACCTTTTACGTTATTAGGGCAGCGTGTCTGGTTTATTAAAACAGCCATTTCTAAATGAATGAATAACGTCGATTCATTCATGACAAATGGTTTGTCGAAGTTCGTCGCACTGTTTGATCTTTATGTAAAGGTCTTGTTATGGTTACGACGACCATTAACCGATAGAGGAAGCATTTTTTACTAACATTTCTTTCAAATGACATTTTCATCGGTCAACTAACATCAGTAAAAAATATTTTTAAATCCTTCGTTCGCCGCCTTAAGGGCACGTCGCCTGCACCGCGCTCTCGCATACCTCTCGCGGATTAGCGCTACATAATGCCACGGAAGTTATACAGAAAGTACATCCCCTTAATGAACCAACTTAACCTTCATAATTACGACTTTATCACCCTACTCCTAAAGGCTAATTTCAATTGTTTGATGTAACATAAAGTTCGGTAAAAAAATATAAGCTCTGTGTAGGTTTAGGTGAAAGTGGATCTTATTAGCATGGAGTAGGGTAGAGTTTTGTTGGTTTAAGGTTGAACAAACATAGTGGATGGGACAGAACTCGTGTCTACGCATAATATCATTGGCACACACTCTTATTGGTGATGATTTGTCAACTTTACTCCACCCATTGGAATTTGGACTCTACTTTTAGATGCTGAAGGTAGTTTTTTCGGGAATTATTTCTGACACTATGTTTTCTTTGAGCACAGAGTTGTAAAAAGTCCATTCACGCTGTGATGTTGGCAGTGTGAGCAGGAAATTATTATAATTTTGCCGTCAAGAGAACGTTTCTTGAATTTTAAGTTGTATTAAAATGTCGGCTAACTTGACTGTCATGTTTTCTTTAGTGCGCTCAGTTTTTCCGTAATGTCGTAATTTCGAAGTACAAAAGTTGGATAACCTTTAGATTTCGTAAACGTCTGTAATAATAATAACGGATACTATTGGCTTGAATATGAATATTAAGGGCAAATGTCATTATGGAAATTTTGTTACATCTGAATTCTCAGTTATTTTTCATTCTGAGAAAATTGTAGATGGAATTCAATTAATTAAATTAGCTGTAAAACAGCTAATTAATTTAAAAAAAAATCTTTTGAAGAATTAATTAAAAAGATCAGCAATGTTTGTTCAATTAGCAAAATGTTTAATTAAGGCACGTTTACACTTCACACCGGTACCGTGTTCACTGTCGCGACCTCTCAACATTCAAAACTGACACCTTTTATTTTCCCCAATGAATGGATCTCGTTAATTTTCCAAAGGAAGTAGGGATGAATAAATCATGACGTCAGTTCCGGTGTGACTTCACGTACCTACCGACTACGTAAATTATTTTCTTTTCAGCAGATTTCCTTCGCACAGAGCTATGCTAATTGTTATTTATATTTCACTGTAATTTCAACGTATTTTAACTTACTTTTCCTATTATAAATATTTATTATAGGAATTAAATATAGAAATACATATTAAGTATAGGTATTTTACCATATTTCTTTAATTACAGCATTGCTGGTTCATTGGTAATGGGTCCAATTTGCAAGAAATATAAATAGAATATTCTTTACTGTGCACCAATAATTTAAACACCTGTTTCACAATATTGCTTAATCTACGGTTACAATGGCGGTCTTGTCGCTGATAGCGATATCTTTCAGACAACCTTAGGATGGACTTAACGAACATATAACAAGGGAGGAGGGGAAAGTTGGGTAAATGAGAGGAATGGGCCTTAATTCACCACGCGAGCCCAGTGTGATCGAAAGCAGTGGTGTTGAAGGAAAGTACCCAAATTAGTGCTTGACTGGGTTCGAAGTCACTACCTCGTAACTCGCTTGTAGAGACCGTAACGACCGAGCGGTTAAAACTGTTCTCAATTTGTTCTAGGTAGATTAAATAAAAATTCATTGTTCCAAAGAGCATTTCATGAAAACCACATACATTTTATTGTTTATAGTCTTGATCACCATCTCCCCTGATGGTAAGCGATGATGTGGTCGAAGATACAAACATTGAAGTAGGTACATACATTGAGGGGCTTATGCTAGGTACTAATACATTGAAACCCTGACCTCTAAATTAGGTTAGAACCTGTATCTTAGAAGATCAGTGTCCCTCCGCAACAATGTTACAAGCCAGAAATTTAAAGCTCTTACTAATAAATCGTAAAACAAAAAAAATTGAAAAATAAAAGTTATAGTAACCTATTCACTCTTGATTTAAAGACCCCCAGGTTAATTCAGACTAAAGATCCTCAATTCTTGTTAGTACAAACTTAAACCATACCTAACTAATGTCCACATCCATAATTAGCAACATAATCCTCCACTTATTACCATTGATTACCATCTAACACAATTTATTCAATACTTTAAGTGTTGCCAGCAACAAATTATCTTGTCATAGTAAGTATTATTGCCACTTCTAGCCTCGCAAAATATATTATGTTATTATTTACTATAATCCCGCAGTGGGCTATTTATAACTTGACTTATTGTCAAAGTAACTGTTAAATCAGATAATAGTAATACGGTTTGACTTAAGATATTAAGTTATTATGATAATTTACTTGATTTAAGTAGACTGGTTGTTGTCTGTGGTCTAAATTGACATACCGAAGTATGTAATTCTGCACGCAACACAAGCTAGAGAGTTCAGATGTTCATTTTAGTGGTGTAATGAATATATTCATATTTGGTATACCTATGTAATATAATACGAGCAGTTGTATTACGTATCCTAATACGAATATATTAGGATACGTGAATATTGGTTGCGGGAATGTTCTAACGAGATACCGCGGCCCCGGAACTTAAGGGCAGCTGATGGAACTGGGAGAGTTTTTAGTCAGTAGAAGTCTGACACTCCCGCTCTGGGTCGAAGAAGTCATTCGATGATTTACCCACCCGACAAAAAAAAGGATATGTGAATATCAAATATTAGGATACCTGGATATAAGGCAAATCATAGGTTCCTCGATATTCCCGTCGTTTTGCAATATTAGTGTATTATTTAATAGCGATTGATATGTGAAAAATATAGGATAGTAGGATGCATCAGACGCGATATTAGCGAACAATTAATATGAATATTGAAAAGAATATTATATATCCAGTAATAACAATATCCTTGTATCATATTTCAAACTAGTACTCACACGGGGCTTCGCTCCCGTGGATTCTATCACGGTAAAAACATAACTCTCCTTTTTTGCAGTCGCGTAAAAAGTAGCCTATAACCTTCCTCAAGCTTCAAGCTACTTCCATGCCAAATTGCATCCAAATCCACCCAGTACTTTCGAAGATTAGCGCGTTCAAGCAAGCAAACAAACAAACTTTTCCGCTTTATAATATTAGTATAAATATATTAAATATTACGCTTATCTAGATTTGACCCTCTATAACATCTCTAGAAGTTATTTAGTTTCTACCTTGGCTTGCCTTTTAGTATTTGTCATAACTTCATAAGTAACAAAATATGAGTGTCGATTTTCAATTATTGTTAAGTATCTTAAATAAACAACTTCTCAATTAAGTAACCGAAAACTTACCGTTACTTTTATCACTTTTTTACGTTAAAATTTATTGCTATAGCGGCAGCACACTTAACGAAAATGGAAATTGTTTACCTAATACCTATTCGTTTTTAGGGTTCCGTAGCCGAATGGCAAAAAACGGAACCCTTATAGTTTCGATATGTCTGTCCGTCTGTCTGTCTGTCTGTCTGTTTGTCCATCCGTCCGTATGTCACAGCCATTTTATTCCGAAACTATTAAGACCATACATGTGAAACTTAGTAGGTAGATGTATTCTGTGAACCGCTTTCCGACTTTAAGAAAAAATATTTAAAATAAAGGGGGCTCCCCATACGTGGAACTAAAACTGAAAATATATTTTTTCATGAAACCTATGATATAAGGCTTTCTAAAACCAGTTTTTCATAAAGTCAATCGTTTAAAAGATATAAGCTTCCAAAGTGGTAAAATGTGTGTCACCCCCCCTCTAACTTCTATAATAATGGAGTGAAAAATCTAAAAAAAATATATATCTGTAGATCTTAATATAAACTTTCAACCAAAATTAGTTTGAACGAAATCGGATCAGCAGTTTTTGAGATACAGCATATTTTCTAAAACCGCAAATATAACTTTGTAATTCATACAAACACTATGAAAAACAAAGTTATTTAGCGTAGTTGTAAAAATGTAAATAAGCTAGTTTTAAGAAATTTTTAAGGTTTTTTTTTATTCGTCATATTATTATAGTTACTACGGAACCCTTCATGGGCGAGTCTGACTCGCACTTGGCCAATTTTTATTTAAAATGATGTGGTCACTAAATGCACTATCATCAGAACATTTTTTTATCGATAATAAGCTCGCGTTTGACCACCATCTCACCTGACCGTAAGTGATGATGTGGTCGAAGATGAAGCACGCTACTTAAAACGAAATATTTACTATGATTTTTTTTTAATAAATAAGGTAAGGTGATTATCCCATTTCTATTGTCTATCTAGCAGTAAGTTTTCCAAACATAAGAAAATAAAATCAGTTTATGAGATGCTGACAGACAGACGGACAGCAGACGCTCTGTAATGGGATTCCTTTGGTTACAGAATTATAATGCTTACGTCTACACTAATTCAAAATTTGCCGATGGATGTGGCATTCGTATTGGTACATACTTTAATACAAAATTGTTTATACAAACCACGTTTAGGCATGTTAAAAAGTAACATAGCCTTTTAAACGCCGACATGTTTATAGCTACAATATCGTTGCATTTTCATTAACCCGTTCTCCCTATTTAGACTTCCTGCAGCCATCGATTGACAGCGAAGCCCTACGTCCATGCCCACAGCTAATCCTCAAAGAAAAAATCCGCACACAGTCAGATAATCCATACAGCTGTCACAGCACCCGACCGTTTCAAAATGTAACAAATACGCGTCTATTTCTCTTTTTGCAAGCTTATTATGCACATTGGTCGTGTAACATGGAATGTGAAACAAAAGCTATTCCAACTTTAAATCGAGGTCTGTTCGAGTTTTAAGGCATATTGTGACATGGATTTATTATACACTAACTTGAAGTTTATAGCCATTTTGATAGTTTATCTGTATTGTTATGCTAAAATATATTAAGCACGCTGCTGCTTACTATACAAGACACGATGTACGATATTTACAGTTAAGTAATCATGTTTGAAAAAACTTTTTGTGGTAGAACGCTACCTGTTTCATGTTCCCTTGTTCACAAAAACTTGGTATCCAAGGACGGTTCATATTGAATATTGATTGTCATTGTTATTTTATTTTTAACAAAAGAGGTCTGCTGTCTGGTATTTAAAACTATGGTAGTAAAGACTTTTTGCGAATTCAAGTTTGAAATCAAAATAGCTTGTATCTATTTCTGCAAGATGAAATTAAAGATGCATATTGTTATAGTTACTAAAGCTACTGGATTAACTCGAAAGTCGGTAATTGACAGAGCATTCTGCCGTGAAAAACTGTTTGATGTCCTTAGGCATAAATGAGGCAATGGTTTCCCTGTATTTTATATAAATCCGTTCATCCTTTGAAGCGTGATTAATATTGTAAACTTATCATCATCAACAGTTTTTTTTTATTATTTATTTATTTATTTCCAAGGCACACTAACAACTTATTTACAAATTTATATGCAGATAAACATACATTAATAGACCTGTGTAAAGAAGTTACTTAAAGGCATGCACAACACTCACAGAGGACTGATTAGTTCGTTGTAAACATGTGATACATACATTTTTTATAATAGTTTTAAAGTTTAACAATAATTAAAATAAGTACACACACCAATTAAAAAAAAAATTAAGGGTAATAATAATAAACAGAAAAATACCATATCAATTCAATAAAAAATCATATAAATTCAAATAATTCAACTAAAAATTCAATTAAGTATGTCAATTAAGAATAAATACAAAAAATTACGAATTATGAACAAAAAAATCCTTGACAATAATATTAATATTGCATCACTACTGACTGTACTGTTTAGCTTTTTACCAACTATGTCGGCTTCTATCTGATCAGAGGCAGCTGAGTTCTCCTGTTTTACATGGAGAAACTGCCTATTTAATAACCACAAACAACCTAGTAGCTGCCTAGCTGGGTATCACGATACCCTTTGGCAAGAATGGTGTCAGAATCTCTGGCATCTGACTACCCATAATGACTGACAAAGATGTTCAAATGACAGCCGAGACCAAGGACTTACGAGCTTTCTCGAGGGACGGAGGAATTACGATATGTAAAAAACATTTTTTTACAAAAAATTGAACCGACTTCAAAACTTACAAAAAAGACTTTCATTCCTAAGAGATAAATAACCGTAAATATTGTTTTATTGGTTGTCTAATTCCGTTATAAATAAGGGCTAGGTATCTATCTACTCACATGGCTGAAGTCGGTGCCAAGCCAATGAGTGCCAATGAATAGTTTTGATAGGCAAAGAACGTCGCATTCTCGGGCACACCCGAGGTGATGAAACCTATTCATTTATCTTGGCACCGACTTCAGCCATGTGAGTAGATACCTAGCCCTTAATTTTAACGGAATTAGACATCCAATAAAACAATATTTAAGGTTATTTCTCTCTTTGTAGTGCAAGTCTTTTTTGTAAGTTTTGAAGTCGGTTCAATTTTTTGTAAAAAAAAGTTTTTATTTTATGCTTTTTAGTGTATCATTGTTTGTGTTACTTGAGATACCTACATACTGCTCGCACTTACTTTTTAAAAAGAGAGTTTGTTGTACACGTCTTTTTTACCCACTTAAACCATATTTCAGACGTGATTCAGAAAGTCTGTGCCTCATCTGTGGTGATATTAATAGGCTAATTAGTACATAGATGTACGATGGCAGCAATCGCGGGAGATTTGTTGTTTTAAATTAATGAGTTCCATCATTTATCTCCGAAGCTCTTCATCAGAACCTGATGTGTTATATGTGTTAAATCTTTGACTTTGACTAAAACCTTCCTTGTAAAATATGCTCTCAAACAACGAAAACGCAATCGAAATCGGATCGGTAGTTTCTGAGAAAATCGCGGATATACAAACATACATACATATTGTTCGAATACAGAACCTCCTTTTTTGAAGTCAGTTAAAAATGGTGGCAAACGTTGTTTTACCATATATACAAATATAAGAAAACAACCTTCATATTTAACGTAAACAACACATAAAATATAACATATCTACTTGTTCTCATTCGCTAGCGTATAAAGGTAAAATTGCCCTTTAAAAAGTGGTATATTAGTTTCTTTTTCACACTTTTCCTTCGTCTCGGAATAGAGGCGCGGTGATAAAATGCTGATCGAATATGAGTTCCATTCTCATTAAACGGGATTCCGAGTGGCGTCCATAACGCGGAATATTAGTAATTTATTCATAGGACTGTGACTTTACTAACTAGCTTCATTTTAGTGGCACTTGCAGACGCACTTAACTGCTGAAACACACGGGGCGAAGAACGGCAAGCATTCGCGCAAGAGTACAAATTGGCACAATTTTTGTTATAAGTTGTGATGAAAAAATATGTTAGTGCTGCATTTAGAAAATAAGAATGCTTGGGAAATTTTAAAAGCTAATTGAGCATACGCCATAAATTGCGTTTTGGTCGATGATTAAATCTTTCATTAGCTTTGTTTTTATCTTTCCACGATCTCTAAATTTAGAATTTATGAAAAAAGAGGAGGAGGAGAGTTTTGACATGCGTCCCAATTAAATACCGGTTCCATTTTTACACGTGGAAGCTAATGAATCAGCTGAATGAGTACTACTTCTTACTTTCTATTACTAGGTTTTATAAAAGACAATATTTAAGAAGGTAGCGGGATATTTGTTGCTCATTCACGCAAAAACTACTGAACAGATTATGATTAAACTTATCACATAGAGGGTAAAAACTGTGAAAATTCATGTATAAGTATTTCCCGAATTAACTTGTTCTAGTAATTATTGGTTAAATAAAGATCATATTAAAACTGACTCACAGGTTTTATTTAAATATGGACCATGAAATGAATACTTTTATTTATTTCTCTTTTAATTTATTTATTGATTGAAAAAGCCAACGTTCGCCATCCACTCGGTCCGTATGTATGTGCCAGCAGGGTGTCTTCATCGTTAGCCGTGTGAAACACATTGTCACCGACTCGCCGCCAGCTCTCGCTTACTACCTCAACTTAACTACGACTTAACTACTGAAGTACTAACTTAAGTTAACTTAGCTTCCTGTTAGCGGAATTGAGACGAGTTTATGATTTATAACTTACTTTTCAACTGTGTTTCTCTTGTAGATCTGCGAATACGAGTAAGAATAAGAATAATTTGTGTTAATTTTCTGATTGTTTAGTTTGATGATTCTTTTCGGTTTGGTTAGCAATTTGTTTGGAAAATTAACTGCCTATAAATACCGTATTTGGATGCCTATTGAACCAATTTTCCTAAAAATAGCGTTTTTTACTATTAGTTCTTTTCCCACGTCGTTTATTTAACAAGTTAACTACCGGACCTTGTTCCAAACATGCGTAGGCGCATCGTTGGCGGAACTACCAATATACCGCTGCGTTAACAGCGCGCATCCAAATGTTTTGATGACATTTGGTAACATGTTACTTGAGCAAGTTAGTACCTTATGTAAATCCGAAATGGTGGCGCTAACTCTAAAAGTAAAATACATACTTAAGTGGAACAAACATATAACAGAAAATAGGCTCTTTAATAGATTTTAAGTTAGTGTTATATTTATACCTTACTTTAACCATCCTATGAAATTAAAGTTATTTTTGGCTTTGTAGTGTTTTGATAAGGAAATCGGTTCAATTTATTGCAAAAAAAAAGTTTTAACGCTTTTTAGTGAGTTGGTTTGTAATTTATCTAGTTACAAAAGCCATAATGTCAACAACTTATCACCTTTTACAAAATATTGGTTTTCCCGATGCATAGCCGTTAATTTTTGAGGAGTTCTCCTGGTATTTGACCATCAGCTCTACATCACCACATGCATTGTGACGAGTATAAAGTGCTTAAAATCCGTACTCAAGTAATCGAATCGCAATCCACGAAATACTTATTATTAAGGAGTTTTAGTGGCCATCTGTGGTCTTCATCATCAGTACCTACAACTTGCCCAAATGGTACTTTTCGGAAGCAACTGCTCAAGGTACTATAAGAAATACCCAAAACGCTATAGGTGTGCCTATAATATTTGAAGAGTTCCCTCGATTTCTCCAGGATCCCAACATCAGATCCTGATTTCGTAACAATGGGACCAACTAGAAAGTATTCCTATTCAAACGCAAAAAGAATTTTTCAAATCGGTCCAGCCGTCTCCGAGTTATGAGGTAACATACATGAAAAAAAAAGTTCAAGACGAATTGAGAACCTCCTTTTTTTGAAGTCGTTTAAAAAGTAATGTTGAATAGGTATGTCGGGCTCGTAATAATTGGGACACCACTGCTCAACAGTTTTTGTCGTACCAGTGTTGGTCCCATCGCGCGAGGGAGAGGCGGGTCTCACAGCCCTCGCGCTCCAGCCGCCGCCCACAAGAGACGCTCCTCGAGTTACCGCGGCCTCGGAACGCGAAGGGCATATGATGGAACACGGATAGGTTTTAGTCAGTAAAAGTCTGACACACCCTCCCGCTTCGCCCAGATCGGGTGGCAGTCATTGGATGACTGCCCATCCTTAAAAAAAGTGTTGGTCCCATACTCGTACATAATCAGCCTGTAATCTTCCCACAGCTGGGATACAAGCCTTCTCTCTTTGAGAGGGAATGGGCCGCAATCCACCACGGATTGGTGGATAGACTAAGATTAAGATGAATATAAATTTCACCTACTTTGAAATCACAAAAGAGACCCGATATTGATGCTTATTATACCAACAAGCTTCTGGCCGTGACTGCCTTCGCTTGGGTCGGTTTTTTTTTAAAGATACCCAGCAATATGGGTAGAATTCACATTACTAGCAATCTTGTTAACCCCTCCAACTAAGCTAAATATGCTTGTGTCTGGAGTGGGTTCACAACAATAGTGTAATGGTTGGGATTCGAACTCGGGACCTCTGTTTGCCCACGTTAATCCCTACCTCGTGGGAATTACGGGATAAAATGCCTGCCAAATTAGCCTGTCTGTTATTCCAAGATGTCAACTATCGATTTACCATACCAAATTTTATTCAGATCCGTTCAGTAGTTTTTGCGTGAAAGAGTACCGAACATCTATACATCCATACATCTGAATTACAACATAACTGTAGGAAATGAACATATTAAAATCGCTTGCAGTGAAACTAGTTTAGCCAATAATAATTTCAACATGTTATTTTATACATTTCCGGAAGTTTCCTAAGCCTTTTCTATTGCTGCCCGGGGGCTGGACTGCTGGTCTTTATGTGAGTCTATTTATTTCATAATATCACAGCTCAGGAGCTATAACTACATACTAACTTATTCCTTGGAGAGTAATTTGCTTCCACATTTGTAGAAGTTTTTTTTCAAGAACTCCTAGAGGATGTGAACACAAAAAATGTTTTGACAGGCTGCTGTATTTAGTGCTTCTATCCGGTTTCTTTGGTAGTTTTTCAACCGACGACAAAAAGAGGAGGTTATCAATTCGACGCGTATATATTTTTTTTTTTTTGTTTATGTATGATCATCGATTACTCGAAGACGGCTGAACCGATTTGGAAAATTCTTTTTTTGATTGAAAGGGTATACTTTGAAATTGGTCCCATTTTCATAAACGTCAGGATCTGATGATGGGATCCTGGAGAAATCGAGGGAACTCTTCAAATATTATAGGCACACCTATGACGTTTTGGGTATTTATTATAGTTACTTGTGCAGTTGCTCTCAAAAAGTACTATTTGAGGAAGTGGAACTGATGATGAAGACCACAGATGGCCGCCGAAACTACTCAATAATAAGTTATGAGTCGATTGCGATTCGATTACTTGAATACGGATGTTAAGCACTTTATGCTCGTCACAATGCATATGGTGATGTAGAGCTGATGGTGAAGTACCAGGAGAACTCCTCAACAATTAACGGCCCAGCATTGGGAAAAGCAATATATTGTAAAAAAAGGTTAGAAGTAGTTAACATTTAAGCTCTTGTAACTAGGTAAATTAAAAATAGACCAACTTAAAAGAGTGAAATAAAAACTTTTTACCAAAAAATTAAACCGACTCCAAAAAAACACTGCAAAGTGAAAAATAACTTTAATTTCGGAAGTCGGTGCCAAAAACGAAAATAGGAAACTAAAGACACCGACTACCGAAATTAAAGTTATTTTTCACTTTGCAGTGTTTTTTTGGAGTCGGTTTAATTTTTTGGTAAAAAGTTTTTTATTCGCAAAAAATATACACTTGTGTGCTAAGTAAATCTACTATCTATATCTACAATCAATCAATCAATGTTTCAATGATTGGTGTGCAATAAAGTGCATTTTATCTATCCATCTACTTATCGATCACTTAGTTGTGTTTGCTGTGGTCACCTGTAACTGAAGGTACGCATGTATTTTATTTATTGATTTTTTATAAGCTTGCGTATGAACACCATCTCACCCGATGTTAAGCGATGATGTGGTCGAAGATGATGCACGCTTGCCTAGAAGTAACCTATTCACTCTTGATTTAAAGACAAGACTTGATTTGAAGCAAGCAATTGAAAGTGTGCATACTTATGATAGGTATAGTTATCCTTTTTCCTAAATAAAATTGAAGGAGTTCGTGGCTAAATAATGTGTCCGAGGATGGGTCTCCGTCTTATCATATGTATACATAAAGCGAGGTGCGAAAACGCCACAGTGATTTAACATAGAAAATGTTTATGTAAAATTATGTCAATTTATTACTTTGAGATGTTGCCCGACTTGAATAAAACAATCGGATTTGTAATAACTTTACTTTTTATTTTATAATTTAAGGTTTTTTTATTGTATTTGTTTAATGTTAAACGCAAATAGAATTAAGAGTCTGAATATGGAAGCTTGTAATTAACAATTTTCGCTATACACGAATTTTTTTTAATGTTTTGTCATTAGTCTGTAAGCTTCCTGTAAAATAAAATAAATAATATTTTCTAACCCGTTGGACAATTTCAATGAGTATTCAAAATGAAACATTATTTTACTTCTGCGGTTCGAGAGTTATTGCTACCGCCTGTTTATAGACAATTTCTTAACGATGTATATATAATTACTTGACCATTCTCAACTATGTGTTAAGAGCTTCACATTTCTAACAGAGCGTGATCAGAAATCATTACATATAAATAAAATTTAAATGTCTGTCTGTGAATTCACAATAACTGTGTTTTTACTAGTGCTGCCGTGATTCTTTAAAAGGCAGTCTGACAATTTACCGTTTTTGAGTTAAACATTGAGCGACATCTGGAAAAAAGGCGCGTCGACCTATCTAACCCCTTTTGCTGAAACTTATTTAGCTTTTGAGATATTTTTTTCATAAAAGGCTGTGAAGTGGTTTTGATACCAGTGCCAAATTTATAAAAACTCAAAATCGGTAAATTGTCAGATGACTGCCTTTTAAAGAATCACGGCAGAGTGCTTATAGGTTATACGATACTGTCATGCAAATAAACTTTTTAAAAGTACCTGTCTGTCTTGTTGTTTGTCCGAGCTAATCTTTAGAACAGCTGAAGTGATTTTAATGAAATTTTCACTGGAAAATAGAGGAGATTATAGGGCAATTCCTATAAACTGCCCTATAATCTCCTCTATTTTCCAGTGAAAATTCTGATCCCGCGGGAATTATAGGATAAGTCTATGATTTATCCTATAATTCCCGCGGGATCAGAATTTACGCGGAAAATCTTCTCACGCGAACGGAGTTGCGAGCACAACTTGTACCTTAATTAATATACAATTTTCATTCACACTTCATTGCCAAGACAGATGATGTGAAAACTCGTCTAGGTTTAAGTCTCGCACTAAGGGGGAAAGTGAAATGTTTCGAACACAAACCTGTGAAAATAGAAACGAAGATGCGACTCACCTCGGAACTAAGTTGGAGGTAGTATGGATGAGATAGGAAAGGAAAAAATGTATTTTTATGTTGATTTAGATGGTGGTCAAACGCGAGCCTATTAAAAAAAAAGAAAGAAAAAACTATGGTTTTTTGAAAGCAAACATAACAATGACACAAAGATCGACCCTTGGCCCAAGCTCTAGTATTCAAGAATTAACGTAATATAATATGTAATTATTATTATCATTCGTTTAGTTATATTCTAACATCTAATTTTGGTTAAATTATACGTGCATGTTTATATTGCATGTTTTACGAGGACATAATATACTCTAACAATACATAATATTTTTTTTTTTACAAAAAGTATTTCTTTTTAGCCACCTGTATCATCATTCATCAACTATTAAACTCCCGTTAGCAGCAACGTGTAAACAGGCCAGTATCATGTCGCTGTTTAGTCAGTCGGCGTCTTGAGTATAAATGTTTGCACACAGCGTCGTGACTGGCAGAGTCTCAGCCGTTCCGTCACAAGCTGGCGGACAAACAAACACAACTTCAGTGTACTGTGTGCTTTGGTTTATTGGGTTAATAACACACCTGGGATCCCGAGAGCTGGAAACTACAGGTGCAATGTGCACTTGCGCTGGGATCCGGGCTTATCTGGTAGATCACTTTTAGCTGTGTACAAGTCTAGTTACCATGTTGGAGCTTGACTTGGCTTCGGGAATATTGAATTTGTAGAACATGTATGCTTGCTGTTATTTCTACGGTTTCGTGCGTTACTGAGAAAAATGACCCCGTTAATTTGGTCTATTTTACTTCTAACAAATTAATATTATAAATGCTACTGTTTGATGGATGTTTGGAATTTTCACACAATCATACCAAAACAGGTGAGCCAATCTGAATAAAATTTAGTAAGTAAATAGCTGAAATTTTTTAATTACTATTAATCCCGGATAAAACATTATTAATGCCAGAAAACTTCATATACGATTGGAGTCACGTGGACAGCTAGTTACTTATTTGTAATAAATATATTTTGATTTAATTGACAGAGGATCGACCTAGGTACCTAATATTTGACAAGGATAGGAAGTATCTAAGTCCAAGTCTCATCTCGCAACATTTGCCTCCGAGCACGTTTCTCAATTGACTACTTCGCACGCAAGGGTCAATGCGGGGTTTTATTACCGAAGTGGCCGCATCCATTTCCTACAAAAACACGAACCTACCTATATGATCCTTTCTAACCTATTACGTGGGTAACTTTTTATAGACAACCTATAATTTTCTTACTTGAAAGAATATGTTAGACATCCCACCCATTCATTTCAAACCTTTTGAACATTACATACTGCGTACAGCCAAGGTGTGGAATTCCCTGCCGGAGTCTGTGTTTCTTGATAGCTTATAACCTGGGAGTCTTTAAGTCAAAAGTGAATAGGTTACTTCTAAGAAAGCGTGCTTCATCTTCGTTCACACCATCGCTTACTATTAGGTGAGATGGTGGAGAAACGCGAACAGGTCAAAATAAAAAAAATATATTTGTGTTGTATCCTTGTGTATCCACCAATCAAAACCCCACTGGGCCCGCGTGGTGGATTGTAGCTCATTCTCTCTCATATAGTGGAGGCATGTAATAGACTGAATTATTTTATTATAACTTGCTTTGACGCCAGAAGATAGATTCATCTTGATTGGGCACACCACAATAGCTGCGGCAAGTCCCCTCTTTGGAGTGGCTAACGAGACGTCATGGCGTCCTCACCTTCCGCCTGACGCAGGTGCTCACCTGACACGGTTGTTTCGGGAGCTATTACTACCGGATTCGGCGGGAGGAAACGCCCGGGTGTCACCACTGCGAGGATCGCCCTGAGGACACGGTAGACCATACAGTGGAGGTTTGCCCCGCTTGGGCAGAGCTCCGCCGTGTCCTCGTAGGGGCGATAGGCGGTGACCTCTCGCTCCCGGCCCTGGTTCATGCCATGGTCCGGAGCGAGGAGGCATGGGAAGCAGTCACCTCTTTCTGCGAAGCAGTTATGCAAGCGAAGGAGGTGGCGGGACGCGCGAGGGAGAAGCGAATCCCAAGGCCTCACAGCCTTTGCGTCCCAGCCGCCGCAGGAGACGCTCCGGGCGTCAGGAGTCGCAGGGTTACTCCCATCCACCGTAGGCGTGGGCCTGCGGGCTGCGAGCAATGGGTAGCTCGCCGCCCGACTGAAACCAGGCCCGTGTATAGACGGCGCGGCGTGTTCCACGCGCGCCTCAAAGAGTGTCAGCAAAATTGTCTGGGCCCACGACGGGGCCATTGCCTGCCGGGGTTGCGGAATAGTTCGAAAGAGTTACCGCGGCCTCGGAATACGAAGGGCATATGATGGATGGGTTTTAGTCAGTAAAAATCTAACACACCCTCTCGTTTCGCATTTTAATAATTAAAAAAAAATATAAGAAACGTTCACATTATTCAACATCACGAATATTTATTGCGAAAACCTCTCAAAAACCCTTGTACAGTTTGTTTATGAACATACGTAAATGTTGGCAGACATTTTATGAATATTCACCGCGTGAAAGTGTGACCAAACAAGACAGCGCCACATACAGACATACATTATTAAAGAGCACCATGATATGTGTGATTGGATATGTTTAAATAGTAATTGAGAGTGTTAAAGTGTTACTGCAATCTTTTATGCATATTTGCTGTGAAGATGACGGACATAAAGTGTCGTTAATTGTTGCTTGTTAATTGTTTGTGTTGGCGGTAAATTATTTATGAACTTTCTTTTGACGTTTTGTTTTGATGACTTTCGGTCTGTTTGTTTTCTTGAAGGTACGAGTGGGTTGTGTCTTCTTTGTTGGTACCTATTTAAGAAGCCAGTGCACTAGTGGCATAGCATGATCGCGTATGGTGAGGCCGGTGTTTTGTAGCTGACTACCGTGAAAACAAACACCTAATCAAACTCAGAGGTACTTACATTCTGTTTTAAAATCCATACAATCTGTACTTGTCAAATAATATGAGAAACATGAAGGTTTATGTCTGAAGTTGCTGAAATATATTTTTGTATTATTTCTATAGTAATATTATAAAAAGGTAAAATTTGTTTGTATGTAGGATGTAATCTCTGGAACTAATGATCCAATTCTAATTTTTTTTGAGGGCTGTAGATTATTTCGAAGTCCACGCGGCCGAAGTTGTGAGTGAAATGCTAGTATACTATAATGTACATTAAGACAGCTTTTTCGCGAAAATAAGTAGCTATACATACTAGTAAAAAAAAACTGACCAAGTGCAATACAGACTCGCGCTCGAAGGGTTACGAAAAAACGAAAACGGGAAAAAATCATGTCTGTTGTATGGGAGCCTCACTTAAATATTTGTTTAATTTTAATTTAATTATTTATTTTTAAAGTGATAACATAACTAAATATTCTGTGAATATTTCTAGTGTCTACCTGTTGCCGTTATCAATATCCAGCAAAAACGAGCAAGAAATCACGTTTGTTGTATGGGAGCCCTCTTAAATATTTTTTTTTGTTTTTTAGTTGTTGTAGCGGCAACAGAATGTAAATAGTAAATAGGCCGTAAGGTAATATATATGTTTATGTAAGAGTTGCAGCCAATACCTGAACTAAGATAACTTAATATTTTGTATTTATAGGTATTAGCGCCCACCCTCGTTATATAAGTTAGACATCTGAGCTTTAAAGTTAGTGAACTTAATTAGGTGCAAACTATAATAAAAGTTATAAGGAAAAAAAAAATTAAAATAAAAAATGAGATAAAAACAGATTGAACGGTATTATACATATAAGAAATACGTCATCTGTGAAAATTTCAACTGTCTAACTGTCACGGTTCATGGGATATAGCCTGTTGAACGACGGACAGACAGACACGGACGGACTAGTAATAGGGTCCCGTTTTACCCTTTGGCTACGGAACCCTAAAAACAAAGTACGTAACTCTTTTTTAACCATTTGAAGACCTGAGTAATATCAGGAAGACATATTTGCACAGAACCACTGTCCACTCCTTAGAAATGCATCGATTAACTTCTTCCCCATTGAATCGAGTGAGACGCGCAATAAATAGTCAATATTTATTACCTAACTTAATACATTATTTATGTACTTACTTAATCATAAGTTTCCAAGAGAAATTGTATCGGGAGTGTATTCAATGTTTGTAGGTTTGCGTTTGAGTTTGGTTTAAGTTAACATGCTGTGTGTTGCCAACGAAGTGTTTCTAATTGTAGGTAGTGGAGAAAGTACTATCTTGTTACTAGTTCCTAATGAGCTAGGTCATTACGTTCCTGAAATTGTAACAAGTGCTTGAACATTTGTGTTCAATTTAGGAACCCTTAAATGTAAATTAATAATTAAATTAGGTTATTTTTATCTTAAAATATCGAGATTCGATATCGGCTATTATCAACCGACGACAAAAAAAGGAGGAGGTTATCAATTCGACGCGTATATTTTTTTTTTTATGTATGATCATCGAGTACTCGAAGAAGGCTGAACCGATTTGGAAAATTCTTTTTTTGTTTGATAGGGTATACTTTCGAAATTGGTACCATTTGTCACCAAGTCAGGATCTGATGATGGGATCCTGGAGAAATCGAGGGAACTCTTCAAATATTATAGGTACACCTATAGCGTTTTGGGTATTTCTTATAGTAACTTGTGCAGTTGCTCTCAAAAAGTACCATTTGGGGAAGTGGAACTGATGATGAAGAACACAGGTGGCTGCCGAAACTACTCAATAATAAGTATATCGTGGATTGCGATTCGATTACTTGAATATGGATATTAAGCACTTTATGTTCGTCACAATGCATATGGTCATGTACCTATAGCTGATGGTGAAGTACCAGGAGAACTCCTCAAAAATTAACGGCCCAGCATTGGGAAAAGCAATATTTTATAAAATGTTATAAGTAGTTGACATTTAGGTTCTTGTAACTAGGTAAATTGAAAATTGACCAACTAAAAAGAGTGAAATAAAAACTTTTTACCAAAAAATTAAACCAACTCCCAAAAGACACAACTAAAGACACCGACTACTGAAATTAAAGTTATTTTTCACTTTGCAGTGTCTTTTGGGAGTCAGTTTAATTTTTTGGTAAAAAGTTTTTTTTTTACATCTTTCTCAGTCGTTACTGGTATTAGAAGCCCTAAAACGGCGACTGGATTGTGGAGGTGAGACAGACAGTCTTCATCCTAGGTTAGACTGGAAACCAGCCGTGAAACGGGTAAATAGATGATGATGATTTGTGATTCTCCGCGAAATTCACATTTATGTTAGTTTTTTCCGGCATTAAACATTGTCTCTGGCTGTCATAGATTGAGTATTTACAAGGGAAAGAATGTTTGTGATCACATCAGCTTTTTTTTTTTAAGTATGGGCAGTCATCCAATGACTGCCTCTCGATCTGGGCGAAGCGGGAGGGTGTGTCAGACTTTTACTGACTAAAACCCATCCATTCCATCATATGCCCTTCGTGTTCCGCCGCCGCGAGTAGTAGTGATTTGCCGGTTCTGGCGCACCAATCCCGTGGCTCACCGGTTCTGGCGCACCACCGCTTCTGGCGCAATCGCGGTCCAGGGCGTTTCAAACCTAAAAAAAAAAAAAAAAAAAAAAAAAAAAAAGGTTTTGGGGTCCGCTGATCACGTTTCTGCAATCCTTTTTTGCGTAGGATGCATGGTTCCGGAGATACAGAAATCAATTAACAACAATCTGTTTCATTTCCGGTGACCCGAAACCCTCATTATCGACTTTCATTGTTCGCCTTTTCTTATCTATTGTCCGTGCGTCCGGCCGCGCACCCTCATTACGATTGCATTGACGTTTCTATGTATTACTCATTGTTACTGCTACTGCTATTGTATACTTTTATTGTTCATAGACCATTGCTTACTTTGCTATTCGGGATCATCAAAACGGAATCAATAAAACACATGCGTCATTAACAAATTTTATTTTTATCTACAAAATATGAGCGGAACATCTCATCCACTAAAATATCGTTGTACAGTGTGTTCCCTGTAAATATGTTTGTAAAACTATGCATTGAACATCCCTGAAACTTATATAGCAAATACATTAAGCAATATTCACCACAAACTGAAGTCCAATCATTCTGAATCCTATCAATACTCCAGTCCCATCTTTTACAATTCCTTTTCAAAAACTCGAGATGATATCGTGCAGGTGTTCGCCCATAAGAATCAAAATATTGACCGATGCCATTCGTATCGATATGTACAGCTACCCAGTGTGAACCTGGCTTATCATCCGCATCCAAATTGCATATTATATACGTTGGTGCATGGGTATACATAGGGAGTCTATTAGCAGCATAAACATTATTTTCTAGACTGGGATGAATGTTTTTCAGATGTTTTTGAACTTCTAGTGTATCCATGATATAGCATATTATTACACTACCAGTCTATTCAATGGTTGTCATAGGAATGTTCAATTATAGTGATTTGTAAATATTAAATCGCATTATTTTGTAGCACTCACAAAACAGGTTGATGCCAGCAATGTGAGATAAGTTTGTTGACTCATAGAGTTACTATCAGTTTCCGGAGGAACGTGAGATAATTTTGGTGATTCATAGTTACAATCAGTTTCGTTGTATTTAGGAATTTGTTTTAGATAAGAATGGTGCTATATAAGATCCTACCATTGCAGTCATGCAGTCAGTCTATGGTCGTTTGACCGCAGTGGATTGTATACGTCTACCAATACTACGTTTGTGTTACTTCAACGCATCAATGGCCATGGAGGTAAGTGTTTATTCTATTGACAAACTTACTTGTATTCCTGTTGTTGTTTCCTAACGTGTGTGATTAAGTGTAAACAAATTGATATTAACATGATAACTGTCTTGTTGCAGAAATCATTCAACTTCGATGAAAATACCTATAAACAGTATTACTACTCACCGCTCTCCCCTCAACATGAAGAAGAGAACGATGACATCGTTATTAATAACACATGCGATGGTGGAAAAAGGAAATCACAACCGATTGATCATTTTTTTGAAGTCGCACCAAAAATAAAAAAGAAGAAACTGTTATCGTCAACCGTGGCACGAGCCGCTAGAGATGGTGTATCATACATTTCCAGTAATTCTGACGACGGAGACCAAGCGACGCATCTCATAAAAATTGAAATGTACGATATGAAGAAGCTATGTAAGATTCCAACTACTGATCATTGGAAACACGCTACCACGAGGATTAAATATTATGTAAAGAATAATAAGGATAGCATCTACGACAGCACAAACGGGCTCGTATACAACATTACAAAGACAATAGCAGAAAGTGAAAAAGTTAAAAAATACTTTTTTAACAATGACACCCATTAGTTGATTAGTGAATGTGATTCTGTTTACTTAAATTACTTCTGTGTACTCATTAGATTCTACCTGACTTTTTAATCCTTTGCTAGACTCTATATAATGAACATTATTTGAAATCTTGAACATTATTTGAAATCGGGTATCAGTTGGTCTACTAACACTTAACTGTTACTTACTGTGCTACCTAATTTCTTCTTTGCTATAAAGATGGAAAACTTCAGTGAAGTGTGTACCAGTGCTTTCTTTTCCGCACCCATGGAAGAGAATATGGAACTATTCATCAACGAATTCGATCAGGAGCTGCCTAAAGTTTGTGATGAAATGGAGAAGTGTGAACTGTTTGATTCATCGTATGATGATGAGTTGTATAATCACTGTGAGATGGTTGAAACAGCGTTGATGTAAGTATTAGAAGTACAAACTCAATAAGAAAGATTATTGTTGTATTGCTTTATTTTAAGATTTGTCTTATAATTTTCTTGCTGTTTTGTTACAGTCAACCACAAGTTGGAAGAGGTATCAAACGAGGTATCACTACTGACGAAAATAAGGTTCCCAAGAAAGTAAAATTTGATGAAGGAGCTTCTACATCATCGACTGAAACAAATAACGTGGACAACAATAAGGTGGAATGTGACACATGTCATGTTTTTATTAATAAAAGGTATCTAAATAACCATTTAAAAAGCAATGTTCACAAAAATAATCTTTTAAAATCACATAATTCACTAGCAAATGTTACAGTTGTTGAAACCGCTTTTAACAACCGAATTTTAACATATAGAATTAATAGTAAAACAATTCAATCGGGGCAATATTTTGAAACACCGGAATCGTTTTTAAATTCATTAAAAATTGATATCTTATTTTTAATCAATGAATGTATTCAACAACATACAATTTTTAAAGTAAACTTCATATTGCATGCTGATTTCATACAACAAACTAAAGATATTAAAAATACATTTGATTTTCAAACGTTTAATTATATAATTTGTCAGGGTGATGACTTAAATATTTTTTTTTCATCATTAATAGACACTGTTGTTGGTAAAATTTGTCAATTTGAAAAAAAAGATAGTGGTTGGAGTCTTAATCAAATTAAATACATAGATATGAATGTTAACAAATTCAACCCCTTACGTGGTAGTTCATATATCGATCTTCCTCAGGATATTAAATTAAAAAAAGCTGTAATCAATGTTAAAAATAATGATAATATGTGTTTCAAATGGGCATTACTGTCCGGTTTATATCCTGTATGTAAAAGTGTAGATCGCGTAACATCATACGCAATTCATGAAAATAAACTAAAATTTACTGGTATTTCTTTTCCGGTTAAAATTGTAGATATATCAAAAGTAGAGAAATTAAACAATATTAGTATAAATGTTTTTGGTTTAGAGTATAATAAAGAAAAAAAGTGTAATTCAGTTGTAGGTCCTTTATATTTAACAAAATGTCGTACACCTAATCATATCAACCTACTATATTTATCGAATGGTACTAACAATCATTACTGTTATATTAAAAAGTTATCGCGGTTAGTTAGCTCACAAATCTCGAGTAATCATCACGCAGTTTATATATGCGATTCATGTTTACTTCATTTCCCATCAGAGGAAAGACTTAATAACCATCAACAATATGATTGCGCTCACATTTGTACGGAATTACCAAACGGTAAGGATTCCAAAAAGGATTGGTTCGGTAAAGCAATATCAAATAATAAAATAAAATTTGATAAATTCGTGAAAAAGTTGGAAATGCCCTTTGTGGTTTATGCAGACTTTGAAGCATTTTTGAACCCGATAGAATCATGTAGTAACGATCCATCCAAGCCTAGTACAATTAATATTCAAAAACATGAAGTGTATAGTTTCGGATATTACATTAAATGTTCATATGATGACAGATTATCAAAATATGAGACGTATAGTGGGCCAAACTGTGCACAAGTGTTTATGAATCGCCTTTGTGAAGATGTGAAAACAATAGTTAAAAAAAATTGTTTCCAAAAATGTCCCGTTCCATTATCAGATGAAGATAAAATTAAAATTTCAAATTCAAACATTTGTCATATTTGTGAAACTCAGTTAAATGAAGATCCTTTTTACGATTTTGATTGGTATACTGGCAGTTTTAGGGGTGTTGCACATCAAGTGTGTAGTTCTAAGTACAGAACCCCTCGTTATGTTCCAATATTTTTACATAACCTCGGGCACTACGATGCTCATTTTATTGTCCATGCATTAAACCTCGATGATGGCAAAGTTGAAGTTATTCCACAAAATAAAGAACGATACATATCATTTTCAAAACAGTTAACAATAAATAATCAACCTGTAAGTTTAAGATTCGTAGATTCATTGAAATTTTTATCATGTAGTTTAGATCAGCTAGCTAAAAATCTTAATGACGATCAGTTTAAAGAACTAAAAAGAAACTATCCTAATAATGAAGATTTTTTACGTTTAAGACGGAAAGGTATTTATCCTTATGAATTTATGCGTAATAGTGATTGCTTGAAACATCCGTCACTTCCTGATCAACACCAGTTTTATAGTTCACTCACAGATTCAAATATTTCAAATGATGATTATAATCATGCAAAAGATATTTGGCAACATTTTAAGTGTAGTAGTATGTCTGATTATTCCGATTTGTATTTAAAAACTGATGTTTTACTTTTGACCGATGTATTCGAAAACTTCAGAAAGCTATGTATTAAAACTTATGGATTAGATCCTGCCCATTACTATACTGCTCCAGGTTTAAGTTGGGATGCAATGTTAAAATTTACGAAAATAGAATTAGAATTGTTAACGGACTATGACAAAATTGCTTTTTTTAAAGCTGGTATTAGAGGGGGTGTATCTCAGTGTAGCAATCGTTTTGCTAGAGCAAATAATAAATTCATGGAGGATTATGATGGTGAAAAACCTAATTCATATCTAACATATTTTGATGCGAACAATTTATATGGTTGGGCAATGTCCCAATCCCTTCCTGTTGGTGGTTTCGAATGGATAAATTGTAATACAGATTATAATGTGTTGGATACGTCTGATTTTGGCTATGTTTTAGAAGTTGATTTGGAATATCCTGATGAACTTCATAATTTGCATTCTGACTTTCCATTATGTCCTGAAAACATATGTGTGGGTAATACTAAAGAAACTAAATTAGTTCCTAATTTAAATAATAAAAATAAATACATCATTCACTACAGGAATTTAAAACAATGCATTGAAATGGGAATTAAATTAATGAAAGTACATAGAATTTTAAAATTTAAACAGAGTTCTTGGCTAAAGAAATACATAGACTTAAATACTAGTTTGAGAACGTTAGCTAAATCAAACTTTGAAAAAGACTTTTTTAAATTAATGAACAATTCTGTCTTCGGTAAGACAATGGAAAATATTGAAAAAAGAGTAAACGTTAAACTACTAACTCACTGGGATAATCGTGGTAAAGTTTTAGGTGCTCAGGAATTGATTGCAAAACCAGAATTCCATAGTTTATCAATATTTTCAGAACATTTAGTCGCAATACAATTACGAAAAACAAAATTAATTTATGATAAGCCAATT
This sequence comes from Tholera decimalis, assembly GCA_943138885.2. Classification (NCBI taxonomy): domain Eukaryota; kingdom Metazoa; phylum Arthropoda; class Insecta; order Lepidoptera; family Noctuidae; genus Tholera; species Tholera decimalis. Next base: position 39,919,993 of record OW964566.2, on the reverse strand, counting down.
TATTTAGGATTTTGTATTTTAGATATATCTAAGACCCTTATGTACGAATTTCATTATAACTACATGGTTAAAAAGTTTAATAACAAAATTAAGTTATTGTACACCGATACCGATAGTTTGATATATCAAATTTTTACAGATAATTTGTATGAGGATATAAAACCTGACCTACTTCACTATTTTGATACATCAGACTATCCAGAAAATAATATTTACGATTATCCAAAAATAAATAAAAAGAAGTTAGGTTTTTTTAAAGACGAGAATAATGGTAAAGTGTTGAAGGAATTTGTAGGGTTGCGATCAAAAATGTATGCACTGGAAGTAGAAGATAAATTTATAGCAAAGGCAAAAGGGGTTAACAAAAGTGTTACCAAAAAAATGAATATGGAAAATTACAAATCGTGTTTGTTTAATAAAAATGTACAATATTGTAGTATGCTTCGGTTTAAGTCAATTAAACACACTATTTTTACACAAAAAATAAATAAAGCATCTTTATCATATAATGATAGCAAACGATGTATTATGGACAACAACATTGATACATTGGCTTGGGGACATTATAAATTACGTTAAGTGTTGACACTTTTTACTTTTACTTCTGTACCTATACAAAATTTATATTGATTGTAAAATTATGATATTACTATAATGTTATACAATAGTTTATTACATATTTAAAATTTATTGTTTGATTGTAAATAATGTAAGATAATTGTGGTTTTTATTTGTAGGTTTAAATTTGAGATTGTAAAATTCTGATGTACTAATTGTGTTAGTTTTAATTATTCGATTGTAAATAATGATATCTAAGTAATAATAAAACGGTGAACATACATTAGAGAAGATTGTAAAGTTCTGATAAGTAATAATTGTGTTAGAAATAGTATACAGATCAGTCTGTTTTTCATCAGTTACATGTTTTTTGTAATTTTAGCAATATATATATTTAATTTTTACAACATAATTTTCATTTTTTATTTCATCCCTTTGAACTCTAGACGTGTGAGATGTTTCACTTTATCCATCCATTTACTGCTATTGTCGCAGGACCAAGTGGATGTGGGAAGTCAAATTTTGTAACAAATTTCATAAAATCAGTTAAAGAAATATGTAATTGTGATTTTAATCAGATCACATGGTGCTTTGATGAAATGCAACCTTTATATAATTTACCAAATGTTAACTATCATCAAGGAATTCCAAATCTTAATATGTTTGATGGTGAAAACCCACATCTTGTTATTATTGATGATCTAATGAGAGAGTCTGATGGAAGAATTGTGGATATATTTACAAAAGGTAGTCATCACAGGAATCTGAGTGTATTTTATTTAACACAAAATTTATTTCATCAGGGTAAAGGTCAAAGAGACATTTCTTTAAACTCAAGTTATATAATATATTTTAAAAACCCTCGAGATAAAACTCAAATAAGATATTTAGCACGACAAGTGTCACCAGACAACCCAAAATTCATTGAAGATGCCTATAGGGATGCAACTTTAGAAGCGCATGGATATTTAATGGTTGATTTAAAACAGAATACCAATGATTTTTGTCGTATCAAGACAAATGTCTTTCCATTTAATGGACACTGTACAGTCTACGTCCCCACAAAAGAGTTTAAATACACCAAGAATCAAACAATTCAAATCATTTCTAAATGATGCATCGTCGACTCACAACGCATAAACATTTGCTAAGCGCTTTGCATACGCTTAAACCAAAATATCAAAGAGCGTTACTTAAAACATGTGATGAAGAAGAAATAAACTGTATTTGTGAATGTATTCATAACGTTTTACAAGGAAAGGTACCTCTTAAAGATCAAGATAAACAAAAATTGAATAAACACAAAAATATACTCCGTAAACTGGTGCATAAGTGTAAACATAAACTAAGAAAAAATATAATCATACAAAAAGGAGGGGCTTTCTTACCAATAATATTAGGTGCAATATTGAGTGGATTAGTAAGTGGACTAGCCAGTTAACATGGAAAATGCAAAGAAAATGATACTTATTGAACCTGGATTAATTGAAAAATTAAAACAAGAAAATAAGGTTAATAGTAATTTGTCTCGATTAGATATTGAAATGCAAAATATTATGAATAGTAAGACGGAAGACCGCAAGAAGTGGATGTTATATTTACAAACACTACAAAGATACCTTCACTTTACCGAAGAGGATCGTCAACCACTCAGATTACCAATTTATTCTGATACATCTAATGAAGATTCAAATAAAAATAAAGATAGAGATCTAAAAAGTTCAGTTGATGCTGAATCTTTGTTGGATGAGACAGGATCCATTAAAAGTAAAGAAAATGACACAAATCCACTTTACACACCAACTCAAATACTCAGTTTAATACCAAAAACTTATAATAAAAAAGGTGAGTCATTATTAAACTTAATTGGAACAAGTAAAAGTAAAATACATTGGGATAATGAATGCACAGTCATAATTGATAATGAAAAAATTCATGGAAGTAATATTGTTGATTTAATAAATGATTCACTAAGACCCTTAAAAAGAAGTGATCCGATAGGGTGGGATAGATTTGCTAAAGCATTAAAAGATATTAAAGTACCACTTACTTATATTGGAAATCCAAAGAGATGTGAGTTTATTAACCAACTTCAAGCAAAAGATCTGAACAAAACCTCTGAGATTGAAGTTCAAGAGTTTTCTACACCGAGCAGTGGAGATAAAAGATCTATAACTAAAATACGCAAAAAGCTCGATTGGGAAAAATGGACCCCGTACTAGAAGAAATTAACAGGATTTATTATGATCCATCTAACCCCGCTGGTTTTGGTAGTATTGATAAATTATCAAAAGCCATGAAGGGTAAAATGGATAAAAAGCAAGTAAAGGAATGGTTACAATCACAAGAAACATATACATTACATAAACCCAGTCGGAAAAAATTTCCACGTAATAGGTACATTCTATCAAATATTAATGAACTGTGGCAAGCTGATTTAAGTGATATGCGAACTTATTCTCAATATAATGATGGTTTCAACTATATACTTTGTGTTATTGATGTATTTAGTAAATATGCTTTTGCAAGACCAATGAAAAAGAAAAACTCAGAAACTACTAAAGAATGTTTTGAAAGTATATTTACTGAAAGTAATTCCACACCTACTCACATACAATCTGATAAAGGTACAGAATTTGTTTCAAAAGATGTACAAAAATACTTTAAATCCAAAAAGATAAATTACTATACCACTAACAATCCTGATATTAAGGCTAGTATTGTTGAACGATTTCAAAGAACTCTAAAAATGAAAATGTGGCGTTATTTCACTCATAACAATACTTATAGATACATAGATGTTTTACAGGATTTAATATACTCTTATAATCACAGCATTCACTCTAGTATTAAGATGTGCCCATGTGATGTAAGTTCCGCCAATATTATGACAGTTTGGACTAATCTTTATAATAGAGGATCAAACAAACTTTCTTTAGAAAATCCAAAACCAAATTTCAATGTGGGTGATTATGTTCGAATAATTAAATATAAACATGTTTTCCAAAAAGGCTATGAATCAAATTGGAGTGATGAAATATTTATTATATCTTCAATAATTGATAGATCTCCATGGGTTGTTTATACAATAACAGATTTACAAGATGAAGCAATAGTTGGTACTTTTTATGAAAGAGAATTACAGAAGGTCACTTACAACCCCACCTCACAATATAAAATAGATAAAATAATTGGTACTCGTTATTCGGGTAACAGAAAAGAAGTATTAGTGAAGTGGAAAGGTTATCCAGATAAATTTAACAGTTGGATTTTAGCTTCTAGTTTAAAAGAAATATGAATAAAGAAAGTTTTTATTTAACTTTGCTCAGCAATAGTTCAATGGAATATTTTCCTGATAACAAGACCACAAATTTTTCAACAAAATTACCAAAAGCTATGAAATTAGAAGGTGAATGGTCGGTTGGAGTTGTCGAGTTTCAATATCCATGCACCATGTTTACTGTTCAAGATCATGAAAATGTTGTGTACATTACAAAAACCATGTTAATGCCTAATGAAGATAAACCATCAACAGTGTACTACAAAAAACATATTCCGGCTACCAACTATGATAACGTTGAACATATTTTAAGAGCGTTAAATGGTATCAGAGAGAACTTGAAATTTCGTTATGATGAAATAACAAAATTTGTGTCTATTTCTGTTTTGGATAAAAATATAACATCCGTAACATTATCACCCAAATTAAGTTTACAACTAGGTTATGAACCAAATACAAATCTTCTAGACAGAAATTTTGGGAAGTGTCCTGCTAATTTACACTTAGGGTTACCATCTCAACTATTTCTATATTGTGACATTATCGATCCTCAGATTGTGGGTGATGTTATGACTCCGCTATTAAGAGTCATTTCATTAGATCCTTCAAAATACATTTATGGTGCGAATAAAATGCACGTTTTCTCTCCACCTCACTACTTACCTGTTATGCGAAGAGAGTTCGATACGCTGGAAATAGATATAAGATCGAGCACAGGACAAAAAATACCATTCCAGTTTGGAACCGTGTGTATTAAACTACATTTCCACAAATTATAATAATGTATTCTCCTCATGATCATCATAAATGTCCATATGAAAATTATTATTCACATCAAGCTGGATCAGGAGTTGGTGTAATTTATAAGGGTTCACCATACCAACGCGGTCATGGTATTGGGAGCTTCTTGGGAGGGTTATTTAGATCAGTTTTACCTTTACTTTCAAGTGGTGTTCGAGTGGTTGGTAAGGAGGCATTAAACGCTGGAGTAGGACTTTTATCGGATATGGTTCAAGCGCGTCCTATGGAAGCCTCAATAAAAGATCGTCTTAAACAAGTTAGTACGAACTTAAAACGAAAGGCTGATAACAAAATTGATCGAATTAACATGACAGGATCTGGATATATAACTAAAAGAAAACGATTGGCATCGTTCATTCCACCACTAACTGCTAAAGTGAAAGCTACGAAAAAACTTGGTCTAAAACCAAAAAACATCGAAGATATATTTTCAAATTAAATATGTCTTTCCTTCATAATCATTCTTGTGAGTGCGTTAAGTCAGAATTAGATTTATTTGCATTACCGTCTACACAAACAAGCATTGAAAATGGATTGTGGATTCACTATAAACCAATTTCATCTCTTGCTGATGATGGACCTATCGAGTTTCAAGTTCCTGGAACAGGCGATGACTACATAGATTTGTCTCATACATTACTCCAGATAAAGGCAAAAGTATTAAATCAAGATTCATCAAACTTGATATCAGCTACAGCAGTAGCACCTGTAAATAATTGGCTGCATTCACTTTTTAGTCAACTTGATGTTTATTTAAACCAAAAACTTGTATCACCACCTAATAATACCTATGCCTATCGAGCATACATGGAAACTCTTTTAAACTATGCTCCTGCTGCTAAACAATCTCATCTTACTTGTAGCCTTTGGTATGAGGATACAGCAGGAAAAATGGATTCCACAGATGGTAAAAACATAGGATTTGTTAAAAGACAGGAATTAGTTAATGAAAGTAGGGAAATAGAAATGATTGGTCATCTTCATGGTGACATTTTCAATCAAGATAAATTTTTAATGAATGGCGTTGAAATGAGTGTAAAATTAGTTCGATCAAGAGAGAGTTTTAATTTAATTGCTGGGTCAAATGATGTAAAGTTTAAAGTTTGCATTACAGACGCAACTCTTATTGTTCGAAGAGCACGAATTAATCCAAGTGTATTACTCGCACATCAGAAAGTTTTAGCTTCTACCACTGCTAAATATCCTATTACTCGTGCTGAAGTTAAAGTTTTAACAATTCCATCAGGTGTTCAAGGAAAAACTCTTGATAATATATTCTTAGGACAGGTACCCAAAAGATGTATTATTGGATTTGTAAACAATTCTGCATTTAATGGTTCGCTTACTAAAAATCCATTTAACTTTGAAAACTATGGTATTAACTCTTTCAGCTTATATATTGATGGTCAACAAATACCTTCAAAAGCTTTGCAACCATCTTTTAATAATAATATATTTACATCAGCATATCATACTCTATTCTCGGGGACTGGTATTCACTTTCTAAATGAAGGAAATGCAATCTCTCGTGAACAGTATGCTAAAGGTTACTGTCTTTTAGCATTTGATTTAACTCCTGATTTATCAGCTAACTCATCAGCTCATTGGAATCTCATAAAGCATGGTAGTGTAAGATTAGAAGTACGATTTGAATCCTCACTAATACAAACAATTAACTGTATTGTTTATGCTGAGTTTGATAATATTATTGAAATAGATAAAAATAGAAATGTTACTGTAGACTATAGTAGTTAAGGTTATGTGTATGTAACTAAAGGAAACATTATAAAATTAAATAAAACAAATTATATGCAATATACTATTTTTTTATTTCTTTATAAACACCCTATTCAATCTTATACAGAACACTGATTGAGTTTAAACTTTACATAAGCACACTGACTAAACCACTGAACATGCTGCTGCCAAGGATCATCATCATCTTCCCAATCTTTTAAACCGCCACCACAATGGAAACACTTGGTCCTGTCTTCATGACCAGTATAAAAGAAACCGGCTTCTGCAAGATCTTTAGGCTTCTGTTTCATAACGAGTGGCCAGTCTCCGAAACTGAACAACCGTCTAGATTTTGAACTGAAAAATGGATATTCAGCTCTTGGGTACTGCATATTCTTCACTTTTTCTTCTCCAATCAGTTTTGTAGTTTTGCTTTTCAATGAAGTGATCTGTTCACGTATGCCACACTCATCTCTTCCTTCTAATCTTGTTTTTCTCTCAGCACCACAAGACGACACCTCCTTGGATCTAATGAATACACAGAAGTAATTTAAGTAAACAGAATCACATTCACTAATCGACTAATGTCATTGTTGAAAAAGTATTTTTTAACTTTTTCACTTTCTGCTATTGTCTTTGTAATATTGTATACGAAGCCGTATGTGCTGTCATAGATGCTATCCTTATTATTCTTTACATAATATTTATTCCTCGTGGTAGTGTGTTTCCAATGATCAGTAGTTGGAATCTTACATAGCTTCTTCATATCGTACATTTCAATTTTTATGAGATGCATCGCTTGGTCTCCATAGTCAGAATTAGTAGAAATGTATGATACACCATCTCTAGCGGCTTGTGCCAAGGTTGACGATAACAGTTTCTTCTTTTTTATTTTTTGGTGCCACTTCAAAAAAAATGATCAATTGGTTGTGATTTCCTTTTTCCACCATCGCATGTGTTATTAATGACGAGTCAGGTAGAATCTAATGAGTACACAGAAGTAATTTAAGTAAACAGAATCACATTCACTAATCAACTAATGGGTGTCATTGTTAAAAAAGTATTTTTTAACTTTTTCACTTTCTGCTATTGTCTTTGTAATGTTGTATACGAGCCCGTTTGTGCTGTCGTAGATGCTATCCTTATTATTCTTTACATAATATTTAATCCTCGTGGTAGCGTGTTTCCAATGATCAGTAGTTGGAATCTTACATAGCTTCTTCATATCGTACATTTCAATTTTTATGAGATGCGTCGCTTGGTCTCCGTCGTCAGAATTACTGGAAATGTATGATACACCATCTCTAGCGGCTCGTGCCACGGTTGACGATAACAGTTTCTTCTTTTTTATTTTTGGTGCGACTTCAAAAAAATGATCAATCGGTTGTGATTTCCTTTTTCCACCATCGCATGTGTTATTAATAACGATGTCATCGTTCTCTTCTTCATGTTGAGGGGAGAGCGGTGAGTAGTAATACTGTTTATAGGTATTTTCATCGAAGTTGAATGATTTCTGCAACAAGACAGTTATCATGTTAATATCAATTTGTTTACACTTAATCACACACGTTAGGAAACAACAACAAGAATACAAGTAAGTTTGTCAATAGAATAAACACTTACCTCCATGGCCATTGATGCGTTGAAGTAACACAAACGTAGTATTGGTAGACGTATACAATCCACTGCGGTCAAACGACCATAGACTGACTGCATGACTGCAATGGTAGGATCTTATATAGCACCATTCTTATCTAAAACAAATTCCTAAATACAACGAAACTGATTGTAACTATGAATCACCAAAATTATCTCACGTTCCTCCGGAAACTGATAGTAACTCTATGAGTCAACAAACTTATCTCACATTGCTGGCATCAACCTGTTTTGTGAGTGCTACAAAATAATGCGATTTAATATTTACAAATCACTATAATTGAACATTCCTATGACAACCATTGAATAGACTGGTAGTGTAATAATATGCTATATCATGGATACACTAGAAGTTCAAAAACATCTGAAAAACATTCATCCCAGTCTAGAAAATAATGTTTATGCTGCTAATAGACTCCCTATGTATACCCATGCACCAACGTATATAATATGCAATTTGGATGCGGATGATAAGCCAGGTTCACACTGGGTAGCTGTACATATCGATACGAATGGCATCGGTCAATATTTTGATTCTTATGGGCGAACACCTGCACGATATCATCTCGAGTTTTTGAAAAGGAATTGTAAAAGATGGGACTGGAGTATTGATAGGATTCAGAATGATTGGACTTCAGTTTGTGGTGAATATTGCTTAATGTATTTGCTATATAAGTTTCAGGGATGTTCAATGCATAGTTTTACAAACATATTTACAGGGAACACACTGTACAACGATATTTTAGTGGATGAGATGTTCCGCTCATATTTTGTAGATAAAAATAAAATTTGTTAATGACGCATGTGTTTTATTGATTCCGTTTTGATGATCCCGAATAGCAAAGTAAGCAATGGTCTATGAACAATAAAAGTATACAATAGCAGTAGCAGTAACAATGAGTAATACATAGAAACGTCAATGCAATCGTAATGAGGGTGCGCGGCCGGACGCACGGACAATAGATAAGAAAAGGCGAACAATGAAAGTCGATAATGAGGGTTTCGGGTCACCGGAAATGAAACAGATTGTTGTTAATTGATTTCTGTATCTCCGGAACCATGCATCCTACGCAAAAAAGGATTGCAGAAACGTGATCAGCGGACCCCAAAACCTTTTTTTTTTTTTTTTTTTTTTTTTTTTTTAGGTTTGAAACGCCCTGGACCGCGATTGCGCCAGAAGCGGTGGTGCGCCAGAACCGGTGAGCCACGGGATTGGTGCGCCAGAACCGGCAAATCACTACTACTGCCGCGGTAACTCTTGAGATTTGTTTCTCATATCTCAGACGCAAACATTATATTAAAATGCTTTGCGTAGAAGCAAATCTATACTAATATTATTCATGCGAAAGAGTGTTTGTTTGTCCTTCTTCCACGTCAAAACTGAGCAACTGCTCGATGTATTTTTTGGTGTGAAGATAGTTATAGAGTTGGATACCTACCTACGTATTTTAATTTAAAAAAAAAAAAACATTTACATGCGAGCGAAGCCGAATACAGAAGTTATAAAAGTATATAATAAGGCTTCAATCAATAAACACACGTTAGTATCTATATCATTCGATATTTTCCTTCTTATTATTCCGCATCATAACGATGAAATTAGGGAAAGGGCTTGCGGTGTTTCAGAGAAAATAATACGAATAATAGGCCTCTTATTCTTATCCTCAGGGGGTCGTAAAGTCAAGATGAGCAATGGTAGGTAGGTAGATTCCCGATGCGGAAGTAATGGTGGATTAGGAACAGCAATCCGATTCTGAGCTATCGAATTATCGTGATGTTTGTCCTGTTATTGCGTACGGAGCCTTGATATAAAGTGACATCCATACTATGTAATATTTACGGAAACTTTCTAACGATTTAGCCCGGGCCCGGAAAGCGTAGGAAACTGATGAAACAGGGTGGATTTTTAGTCTGTAGATGACGTCTTACACTCCCTACCGCTCCATCTGGAACAGGTCTTTGATGATTTTCTGTGGAAAAAAAAAACGATGAGATATTCTTAATGTGCAGGTAATGTAATACAAAAATTTCCCGTAAATCGTGTCCTGGAGTAGGGCATAATCTTGATGTTATGTTTCCTTAGTATCATTTTCGACTCTTTTACGAGTGCTAGCTTTTATAGCTTATAATGGAAACTCTATCATCTTTCATGTAGGTATTACCACCATACATACTTATGTAAAAGTGGTGTAGCTATAATAAATCAAATAAAAATAAAATAAAATAAGCCTTTATTTTCTGGGAATATACAATTATCGTACTACAACTTAATGCCTATTTATTGTATACAGCTCTTATATTCATTTCCTATTTAATACGACGGCATCTGGCTGTCTCTTCCGCTTCCCAGTTTGTCTTTCGACAAAAGCCTCCTCCAAGGCTCTCCACTTGACCCTGTCTTTAGCTACCCGTATCCACTCGGGACTCGGGGTTTTGCGAGTACAGTATTAAATCGTCAGTAAACCTCAAATGACTTAATTTTCTCCGTTTAAGTCCAAGATCATCCCATTCCATTTTTTTAAAGATCAGCTCCAATACAGCTGAGAATATCTTAGGCGAGATAGGATCACCTTGGCGGCTTTATAATAAATAATAATATATAAATAGTTGAGCCTAATATATTATGAAAATTCTTACATAATTGTGTATTTTACGCTACCGTTATACTTTTAAAAGTGGCTACTGATTGGGCTCCGAGCAATAAGAACCGGCGACGCGGTAGGCCCAGGAGGAGAAAATGGCGTGACGAGTTCTTACCAGGCGTGACGAATTCGCCAGATGTGGCAGTGGACAGAGAAAAGTGGAAGGAAGGGAGGCCTTTCCCTGCAGTAGGACACTTCTTCTTCTTAGTCGTTTCACTCTTGAGAGAGTAGTCGTTGTCATCAATCAGGAACAGTTAGTGTGACAAGTTCTGTTATACGGCGCCATTCTAGTCGGACTGTAGCCTTTCTGGTACACTCTTGAACAGGGCGGTTTGTTCCCGCCTTTATTTGGTCTGTCCATCACATCAGGGGTCTACCGCGCTCTCTGGTACCTTCAACTTATCTAGCTACTTACTTGTCTAGCTTGTAGTAGGACACTACAGGCTTATAATATATACATTTCCTAAACTCGACTTTGATGTAACACGACTATAATACAGATCTAAATCCGGGGAAAGTGGAACAAACGTTACGTGTTTGTATCACTCGGTGTTATTGCCCAAATATGACTATGAGACAAAGAGCCTCATTTGGTACAAGGCTGAGACAGATTCGCGAAAGATTACACTGTTTTTGACTTGCCAAATTGTGACATAACCTTCAAAATGCTTCTCATTTTGAAGGTTATGTCACAATTTGCATCTGCGTTCATGGCTTCGAAAGTGTAGGTAACTTGCTGGAACACCAGAAAACATCAATTGCTTAACCTTTTTCTAACTATACCGTGGTCGTTCTCTAGTCTAATTGGATGCAGTTGAATAATAGTGTTTTACTAGTGCGACGACTACGTATGTGAGCTCTTCAGCCCAGTAGCTTGTATTACGATGACCGGCGTCTGACTTTCTGACTTCTAACTACTCATAACTTCTGTCAAAGATGTACGTTTTTTTTTATTGAAAATATTTTCTCGTTTGACCACTATCTCACCTGATGGTAAGTGATGATGTGACACAGACTCCGGCAGGGAATTCCACTCCTTAGCCGTACGCACAATGAAGGTATTCCCAAAACGTTTTGTGCGTATGGGTGGGATGTCCACCATGTAACGATGGCGCATCGCCGTTTGTCTCGTAGTCCGATGATGGAACGGGCTTGGCGGAATTAGATTGTGTAATTCAAGGCTCTGGAGCTTTGACTCGACCAGTGCATCGTTGTCAATGATTCTCTTGGCCCGCTTCTCGATAGACTCAAGCGCATCCAGTTGGTATTTCGCAGATCTGTCCCAAAGATGATAAGATAAGATAAGATATATTTATTTGTCAAAAACATGAGTCAGTTTTATAATCAGTTGGAACGATTACAATAACAAAAAGAGTATCAACATGTTTTGCCTAGAAAGGCGTACAAATACAATAGCGAAAAAAATTTACTCAATTATAAAACAATGAAAGTTGAGTCAAAATAATAATATTTACTTAAGAAATAAGAAACATTTTATCTCAAATCTTCGTATAAAACCCCAGGTTATCTTTCTATTTAACTGATCATTAGACGTCTTTAATTAATGATTGAATAATGTCCATTCGAAAAAATATGTAAAATAATAAAAATGTCAGTAACCTTAATTATTTCAATAATGTCAATAACCCCGTGCCGATAGCCGTGACAATCGGTTTATTGTGCTTCCGAGACACGGGGGAATCTCTCTCTCTCGATATCACGGCGCATGCTCCGCAAGCGCAAAAGAGCACAATCTAAATTTGAAAATTTCTACTATCCGAAGAAAATCTAGTACTCACCGAATAATTGTAAAATGCACGAAGTTATGTAGGTATAGGATTCACGGTTTAATATTCATAATAAAAGGATGTAAAAACTAGTTATAAAACTATCTTGTAAGTTTCAAATAGGATCTTAACAGATCTTACTTTTATGAACTTTAGAAGATATAGAAAATAAACATTTTATCTCAAATCTTCGTATAAAAACCCCGGTTTTCTTTCTATTTAACTGATCATTAGACGTCTTTAACTAAAGGTTACCGCCGCAAGAAGCAGTTAATTGCTTAACTGATATTTGTCTGTTAACTGTGACATTTGATATCTTCCGGGTGCGAAGTTTTCTTGCTTCTATTGGAGTTAAATACGAAGATAACTGACTGTATCAAGTGACTAACTGACTGTGTGCAACTAACAACTTACAAACACATAGACTAATGATTTTATCATCGAATGAGATTTTTTTATTATATTACCATTTCGGCTATTTTAGAAATATGTGGCCTGGGGCGACGGTGATAAGAGAACGGACGAATCGTCTTTATATCCAAAGGAAGATCAAGGTGTTGCTCGCTTTTTTGGGGGAGTTGAGATGGCGTGCTACCCGTAAGCGAAATACGCGTCTAACCGGGGAGATAGATAGATATATAATATTCTTTATTGTACACCATAACAGAATTAAATGAGAACTTAAAAACTACAAAAGGTGTGACAATGGGCGGTCTTATCGCTAAAAGCAATCTTTTACAGACAACCTTTGGATGGATTTGACCACAGTGGAGAAAATAAATACGGGGGTAGTCCATGGTGTACTATTTACTTATATACAATACATAAGTAATAACCTACATACACAATACACATATACATATATATATATACATAAAAAAAGCTGGGATATATAAAAAATAGTAACAAACTAAAGAGAGAAATATAGATCTTTTACCATGTCTTACTGACACGGGAAGAGTATTCCACAGTCGTACTGCTTGAGCTGCGAACGGAGCCACATAAAATGTTTAGAAACAAATAGTAGTCAGTTTTCTCTTGTGGTTCACTAGGTATATGGGACTGAAAACACTACATGATCTATGAGGTGTGAAATATAAAAGGACGACTACATTGTAGCAGCTGTTTCTATTACGTACCTATCACATTGCATGTCTCGCGTCTTGTGGTGTTCGCATCGTAAATGCGCACATTATCGCCAATCGCGAAGTAATTCAAGGTTTATCGCTAAGTACTCATTCCCAAAAGGAAAACTAGAACCAATGTGTAGATGGGTAGTTGAATAAAACATGTATATACTGTGTCTAGATAAGACCATGCTTTTCTGAAGTAACAAATTGTACTTCTCACAAAACTAATTTTTCAAGAAACTACAAGATACATCAAGTAGTATGTTTTATGTTACAGCTTGCTAGACTAACGAATTGTTACCTTGAGTTATAACTATTAATTACTGAGTCGATAGCACGTCGTGTTCCGCGCGCGCTTCAAAGAGCAGACAGCAGCAATGACGGAGCCAGATAGGGCTATAGCCTGGCAGGGTTGTGGGAATGTCCTAACTAGATACCACTGCCCCGGAACGCAAGGAGAAGTGAAGGAACACTTTTTTTTCTTATCTCTTTCTCTCTCTTACGACGATGTCTAGCAGTTTGAGTACTTCCGTGACATTCTCAAATGTCCCTTCTTTGGCATTGTTCGTCAGGTCGTTGAGCTCCTTAGTAGACCAAAGTTGAGCTTACAGACTAACTGACAAAGGCTTGCACTGACAGGACGGGTCTACTCAATCTGTGTGGTTCTTTCTTCAAAAGGCCATTTCAGACCAATCTACATAATCCTCATAAAGGATTGTGAATATGTGAACTATTTAGGTTGTTTTTATTCGAGTTAAACATGATTGTCTGGCAGTTTGAGTGCTTTTTGCGGCCTACCCAAACGTCCTTAACTTGGTATTGTTCGTCAAATCGTTAAGCTCCTTGTTTTAAGTTGAGTTATACGTTATCTGACAAATGCTTGCACTGTATGGACACTGGACAGGCTCACTCAAATCTGTGAGTATCTTTCCTCAAAAGATCGCCTCAGACGGTAACCTACAAGGTTCCCATATATTTTTAACCAGTATATGTTTAGATGGATATATTGTATCGACTTTAAAAGAGCCCCTGAATTTATTTCGGTGTTTTGTTCTCAGGGTACTCAGGAAACACCGGCCTCTTCTAGTTTAAATTTACAAAAAAATGACGTGTAAAAGTGTTATTTATAACCAATTTGCAAAATAAAGATCATTTATTTATCATTTAACAGTAGGAGGAGTAATTTGATGATTTTCCTCTGAAAATAAATACAATGCAGAATGTTCATATCATACCTAGATATCTTTTTTTCTGGTGCAAAAATCGAATGACTTCTTCCGCTCGGGGAAGCGGATGGGAGTGTCAGACTTCTACTGACTAAAAACCCACCCTGTTCCTTCAGCTGCCGTTGCATTCCGGGGCTGCGGTATCTCGTTAATACATTCTCGAACCCCCCCCCCCCGGGTATAATACCTAAAGTAATCATTTTTGTTTCAATTTAAACGTGACCTAAATTGCTTAGGTGTCACGAAACGTTTTGACATGAGAGTTCTCGAATGTTCAACGCACTCAAAAACTGGCTCTTATGGTCACTTGTAATAAGTTCAGAATCCTATCAATTGCACCCAAGTGATTTCATCCATTATTCCTTTTTTAATCCCAGCAAAAAAGAGCTCCGTATTTGAGACGTAACAGTTACGTTACTATTTGAATTAGGAACATCATAAACGAATACTCATCGGTTGTGTTCTTCAAATATTGAAGTTAATTAGAAAATGTATTTTGATCCGCGTGGGTTAGTCGGCACTGGCAGTAATTACAAAATATGGCTTATAACATCAACATGTTCTATTAATTTGTTTAGTACCTACACAAAATACTCACATATCTGGAAATGTACGTGAAAAAGTTTAATGCTACCAAGACCCAGGCGTGTCTTTTCTCCGCAAAAAGGAGCCAATTTCAACCGGCTCCTTCTTTCCGTGGTGTAACCGTGCCGATAACTGATCGTATCGAGCTTCTTGGGGTTACGTTGACATCCACCCTTAATTTTGGTCAGTTTATCGAGGCTAAGGCTCAATTGGCTGCCAAAAAGTTGGGAATCCTAGCAAAGGTGAGACGGTACTTCACACCGGAACAGCTGCTCAACCTCTATCAAGCGCAAGTCCGGTCGTGTATGGAGTACTGCTCTCATCTCTGGGACGGATCTGCCAAATACCAGCTTGATGCACTTGAGTCTATAGAGAAACGGGCCAAGAGGCTAATCGGCAACGAGAAACTGGTCGAGACAAGGCTCCAGAGCCTAGAACATCGGTGACGTGTTGCAAGCCTTTCAGTTTTCTATCGGTTACATTTCGAGGAGTGTGCTATGGAATTGCACAGTCTTATTCCACCAAGCCCGTTCCATCATCCGACTACAAGACAAACGGCGATCCACCATCGTTACATGGTGGACATCCCACCCATAAGCACGAAACGTTTTGGGAATCCTTTCATTGTGCGTGCGGCTAAAGAGTGGAATTCCCTGCCGGAGTCTGTGTTTCCTGATAGTTATAACCTGCGAGTCTTTAAGTCACGAGTGAATAGGTTACTTCTAGGCAAGCGTGCTTCATCTTCGACCACTTCATCGCTTAACATCAGGTGAGATTATGGTCAAACGCAAGCCTATCAACTATAAAAAAAGAAAAGAACTCAAAGGCACAGCTTCGTCCAGCAGAGTAGGATTCCTACTTTAGGAGTCCTACTTCAGGAGAGTAGGATGAGCAACGTAAACAGTGTGTTAAGAGATTGTTTCAATATTGATTTTACAATCCTATATTCTTATTTTTTGCTCATAAAATAATGAGTCGTTTCTTAAAGCATATTATTGACTAGCATTTCTTATTGTTTTTTAATGACAAGCTGTGTCCTGTGTTCGCGACTTGGTTCGTGTGGGTGTTTTCCTTCGTTCAACCCGATCCCACGTGAATTCCAGGACAAAAAGCAGTCTATATGTTGCCTTATAACCTCTATCTTCCAGTGGAAGCCAAAATCAAAATCGTTTCAGCCGTTCCCGAGATTAACCCGGACAAACGCAGATACACAGACAAATATTTAAAAAGTTTGTGTTAGCACGATAATAAAATAACTTGACAAAACAGTTATTTAGAAATCGCAGAGAGACTCTTCGATTTTATTTTTATGTATAGATAGTTATATAGATGCTATAGATGTACAGATTAGATTTGAAGATGCGATCCTTCATAATTGTCTCTGCTACACAGTCAAATACGTCATTTTGAATCCTTTAACTTCATATACCATAGTCATAGAACTAATTTACAGGTTCAGTTAACGCAGCAGAACAAGCTTTGCGATGGCAGCTGTCAGCAATCGATAGCTTGCTGTCAATGCAAATGTCTTGTCATTAGCTGTTAAGAGTCAAACATATACTCTACTTTATGTTCTGCGGTACCTGATAATATTGTAGTGTTTGTAGTACAAGGCATGGCGTTGTAGCGAGCACTTGTTTAATGGGAATAAGGGAGAAGTATATTGGTGTTTTGATATGTATGGCTCGCGGAATTCGGTCCGTTGTCTGTGCCTATTTAGCCATTCAATTAACTCCACATCACAAAACACAACGAATCGTTGCTCTGTTTTGACGTAAAAGCAGGACAAACAAAAAATTTCGCATTTATAATATTAGTATCGATTTGGTGTATTATATGTATAGTTCAATACCAACCTGAGAACTTCGCGGAGAGAAGACTTATCATATTTTACAATTAGAATCACAAATATAGAACATGAGTCAGCGTAGACGCAGGTTGTCTATAATTAACTGTCCTTTCCTGATAGCTTCTCTCCGCATCACACATATACAGTACACCTATACCTATAGTAGTAATGAACGCGATACGCCCCACGTGCGTGCAACTTAGTGTTTATGGTCCAGGACTAGATAGAAATCTAGACGGAATGTCTAGCAGATACAGTAATAACTGACGGCTCGGATTCTTGAGGAAATGCACGTGCTTATCTTTATTGAGTCTCGTTTATGACGGATAGTAAAATTGCAATTAACTTTTCATTTTGCATTTGCTTCATAAAACACAGCTTCATCACTTTCGCATTAGGAAAAGAAGTCTGTTGGTTTTTTTGTTTTTTTTTTTAATGTTTGTTACTATTTCACGCAAAAAATACTGATTGGATTACAGTTAAACTTTACAATAATGTGGCTTATAAATTCGAATTACATATACCTACGCTACTTTTTATCTCAGGATAATATCAGATATTTTCAAGCGAACGTAGTCTCGATAAACAGCTAGTATTTATATATAGCAAATATTGGTGAGATGTTCTTGCCAATTACGTATTTACGTAGTAGCGTAAGTACGTAGAAATTACAATTAATCTGTACTTAAAATTATTAAAAAAATATAACATGACAAAATACAGAAAAATATATATTAAATCTGAATAAATCTAAATAAAATAGGTACATGTTTAGCTATCGCGTTGTAATTCGCTATATCGCCGCAAAACAACAGCTAAAAGTTACAGCATTTCTCTAGTTCTTGTGACACAAACAGGCAAAACCTGTCCTAAAAAAACAAAAGTAAAAGTCCTAGAATCCTTCCCACAGGAAAACACATGTAACCATTCACAGGTATGTTGTTTAACAGCGGACAAGCCATAAAGTGGTGTACCTCCCACGTGAGGATAGCCATCGCATTTCCTACCAAGGGAACTGGCAAGTCTCCGAATATTTTGCATTGGTACGGTTTGGTATGTAATGTACCGCCCCGCCGCGCCTAGAGAGGGTTAAGTTATTATAGGAGAAGGAATATTAATATCATGGTAAGATCTAGCTGATAAGATGTTGGGACAGTAAACTTTGTATCGTTGATCAGTAACAGTAGGAATGTATCCACCATCTTTTGGCGTCATCGCGTTTGCTCAATATCTCCTGATGGTAATCGATGATTTGGCATCGAAGATGAAGCACGCTTATCTAGAAGTAACGTATTCACTCTTGACTTAAAGACCCCCAGGATCTGGCTGTCTGGAAATGCAGACTCCGGCAGAGAATTCCACTCCTTCGTTGTACATTTAATAAAAGTATTTCTGAAACATGTCGCACCCACGTATGGGTGCGATTTCCACATTTTTCACCATATAACGATAATATAGAATAAAGGGATTTTATTATAGAGGATTTCTTAAACAATCCGTGGCCTTCACTGGACGTTACCTTACTCGTAATACGTTTTTTTACTAGACTGGACATAAACCTGATCTCGACTTGCTTGTGTCTCTTATTCTGTTTAGAATAACCAAGACAGATTGAAAACTCCATTGTTGTCTAGAGAAAACGAGAATCTATACGAGACATCTTATGACTATTCAATCGCCAATGTTTCATGATTACGCAACAGCGCCGATGCAGCGGCAGTGGGGAAACCCAATGTTTTCTCAACATATATCATTAATATACCATAAAATATTAACGACTCCTATCACGTACAATCACTTAAGATATTCACACTTTGTTCTAACCAAATTTATTTCTTGTTACAGGTAATTAAAATTCCCTTTTGGCGTGTGGTAAGAATAGTAAAGCATTTACATTAGTTATGGGCTGTTCTGTAACGGAGAACAAATTCACTGCTTAAAATTAAGCTCTTAATAGCTCATTAAAATGGTGTTTGTTTTAAGTTACTTGTATTATTCATAGATTAACAATGAGGTCGCTATAGAATTGACCTTTTTGATTTAGATAGCTAAGTAAGTACAATGGTAATGCCGTTCTCTTGGCTGTAAGCTAATTTCAGTTAAGTTCGTGACTAATCTATTAAGCTACAATGAATATTTTACCTGTTGATTTATTCAATTGAAGAACAAATCGGTTGTATCCAGGTACAACGAGTTTTAAGTACTTTTTCTAAGCATGACATTATTCACTAATAGGAATTTACCTGTGTCGTGTGTGCATTTTTGCACAAACCCAGACCCGGAATAATTATTTGTAGGCCTTACAAACATTTGTTCCAGAGCTGGAATCGAATTCGTGACACGTACCGCAGCAGTCAATCGTTCAACTACTGCGCCAACGGTGTCGTGTCGCTTTTACTTGATAAATAGATATCAAAAGGTATGTAGGTACTAATGTCGTGTCGAGAGTATAAATAAATGGATTGTGGCACTTAACCTAAATAAGAAGTAAAGATCTTTCATAATGATCGATGTTATTCTCAGTACAATAATTCCTCTCTTCAAACTGAAGAGCTCTACAATAGTCGGCTCTACTTACGTCTGCTCCAATAATCGGCTAAAGAATAAATAACGACTCGCCCTTGACTTGTTTTTGTTGTACAATTAAAATAAACTTACCTACAGTTCTATTGCTATGTTATTACAACACTAATATCGATAATTAGTTAACTCCTACGTAGTATTGCGTAACTATAAGTACCATCACTATTTATTTGTTAAAATTAACATTAATATTTATTGTTAATTAATCAGAAATCAACTTTATTTTTGATAGTGCAAGGGGCAAAATATATCGATAGTAAATGGCTGTTAAGCCTTTTTATAAATGGGAGTGTAACCATAGTGCACATAGGTTACGGTAAAATAATAGAAGAATATTTAAAATAAATACCAAGACCCTGCGTCTCCGGTTTACGCTGTAATGAAGCATTATTTACTCACAAGATTACTTTAAAATTACTGTTCTTGGAGGCAATTAGTTTTTACCGCTTCCAATCAATAAAATAATATGTTTTATTTAACCCTTCATATATTACACACCTTCTACACACGTAGCACTATTAATGAAAAAATATGGCTACTAACTTGTCCCAAGTCACAATATTTAATACCTCGCCATCTCTTAACTCACGCTCGTTATAAAAAAGCTGTTAAATAAATAATAAAAAAACAAATTTGCCAAACGCCATTAATTTATAAATAACTGGCAAGTAATTACGAATGCAAAGTAGCGCCATTTCTCACGGCTAGGGAAGGCGACGCCGATAGGTGTCGACATCTAAGAAAAAAAAAAAAACTATCGATAATTTTTCCTTGCACTAACTTTGTGATGTAAGAATTTGGTGTAAGTTGTGAGCGGAGCGTTTAGGGAGACATGCAGTGTGGCAGGGCATGGCATGGCCAACAGAGGTAAGAAGAAAGAAAATTAGGTTTATTGGCACAACGAAATTAAAAAAAGCGTGAGTCGGACTCGCGCACGAAGGGTTCCGTAACATTATCTATAAAAACGGGAGCCCCCTAAATATTTTTTGTAGTATTCTAGTTTCGGCAACAGAAATGTAACTGTCTAGCTATCACGGTTCATAACATACAGCCTGGTGACAGACATACGGTCAGCGGAGTCTTAGTAATAGGGTCCCGTTTTTATCCTTTGGGTATGGAACCCTAAAAATAAGAAAAACACATTACAACACAAACAAGCAAGCGTGCTTCATCTTCGACTACATCATCGCTTAAGATCAGGTGAGATTATGGTCAAAGGCAAATACAAAAGAAACTCAAAAAAAATTAGGAGTATTGCGCTAAAAGGACAACAGCTCAGAATAATATCAGGTGGTAACACACACTTGACACTTGGTATTACCACCTAACGCCGATTTTCAGCTACAGCCCACGGGTGCCACACGCTCAAACGTGTAATACCAACAGAGACAATGTAAAATTAAATATAAAAGCTATACGTACATAAAGACAACAGTTTGTCGTAGTATACATGTATTTATTTGAAAACATCGTGACATTTTGGAAATGTTGGTCAATGCTATACATTTCTTATAATTTTGTTTTATGGCCTAATCATATCTCTCAAAATCATTTAATTTGTTAGATAGTTAAATTTAACCATTACTGGATAGAAAGTCATTTTAAAAATCACATTATAGAAAAGTAAGAACGTGATGATATGACACTATAAAACACTAGTTATAAATAATTATATTAGATAATGTAATTCTAAATAGGCGCCATCGATTCGATTCCATTCAGTTTAACTGCAAATCTAAGGATAAGGACTAAGCTGTTAATGTTTCACATAACCAGCTTTCACTTTATTTTCTTACAAGCGTTGAATGAATATTACCTAACTCAGTTACAACTATAATTGCAAATTAAATCAGATAACGCTGTCTAATAACCGCAATATTACCTTACATAGTTGTCCGGCCAATATAAAGCACATACTTTATTATAATGTAAGTCACATACCTATTTAGTTAGTTGAATATAAATAAGGCGTTAATGTATTCATCGCCTAAGTGTGGCAAAATCGCCGCAATTTTATGTCTTGGGCCACACCCGCGCCACAGGGGTCCTCTAATTTATTTGAAGGCTCTATTACTGGACACCGCGAGGTCCGATAGGCTTTTTATTTATACACATACCGTAATTTACACATATTTTATATAGACATAGTGCACTCGAACATTCTCCAGTCGTTTTGCTGTTGTTATGCAGATTCGATTACTCTATCGTCTGTTGTGATCTTTTTACGATGTAAAATTATGAAAAAAAATATATTCACGAAGTATGTGCTATTCTTACGAGGTGGTGGGTGTTTCCTCAAGTGATTTTTAGTTTGTGGCACGGCTGTCTGTCCTACCCACGTTATTTAGTTTCTAACACACCGTTTTGACGGCTTATTATGGTTTTATTGGCTATATTTTAAAGTTCTCCGTGTGTACAAATATGTGTATTTATAATGGTCGTAAATGGTCAGTCGTCTGTGAACCAAATTATACATTTATGTAGGCAATGATATATAGTTTTAATAAACCTTCACATAAACTGTCGAGACATTTATTAAAAAATAACTCGATCGGGTGAGAGGTTTTTCTCGCGTAAATTCCGTTCTCCCGAACCTTCTCTATCTTCCAGTAAAAGTCTCATTAAAATCGGTTAAGCCGTTATAGAAAATAGCCCCGACAAACAGAAAGACAAACACAAAAACCAAATATGGATAAAGTTTGTTTGTTTTTAACCGACTTCTGAAAATGGAGGAGGTTCTCAATTCGGATGTTTGTTTGTTTTTTTTTTTTTTTTTTTTTTTATGTTTGTTCGGGCATAGCTCCGTCGCTCGCCACACGATTTGAAAAATTCTTTTTTTGTTGGAAAGGGTATACTTCCCAAATGGTCCCATGAAAATTTTATCGACATCGAACAAGCCGTTTCTGAAAAATCAACAAAAGTCTAAAAAAAATATTTACATTGATGATCTTTTCGGTTACTCTATGTTGTGTTTTTTTGTTCGCGCGTTTTTAGTTTTTTGTAGTTGACATTTTGGCTTTTATAACTAGATTAATTACAAATTGACCCACTAAAAAGCGCGAAAATAAAAACTTTTTTGCAAAAAAATAAAACCGACTTCCATATCAAAACACTACAAAGCCAAAAATAATTTTAATTTCGGAAGGCGGTGTGAAAAAAAGAAAATACAAAACCAATAACACCGACTACCGAAATTAAAATTATTTTTGGCTTTGTAGTGTTTTGATATGGAAGTCGGTTTTATTTTTTTGCAAAAAAGTTTTTTTTAGTAACTATAAGCACGTTATTTTTAAATAATACACAGACAGTTCAGTTGTATTTATATGTTTCTTTCATAATTTCATGTCATCATTTTCAACATTTTGTTTATTAAGATCTGGGCTTGTATACAGTTTTCCACTATACCTGACAACGATACGTTGCAACTACGATCTCCTACTTAAATCATTCCTATATCCCTTTCAAAATTAACTGTTTGAAATAACACACAGTAATCAACTTTGAAATAGTAGATTTTCAATCTGCCACTCGCGCTATGATCGACCTTTAATCCGACATCCTACGTATACGACGTTCGTTCATGCTTGTTCACTAGTATGGCTTCTGATGATAGCAATGCTTGCACTGGTGATACGATCGGACATTATAAACAGACTAGCTTCCGCCCGCGACTTCAAAAAAAAATCCTCCGATATTGAAACATTCTTCATTAGTGCTCCGCTCCTATTGGTCTTAGCGTGATGATATATAGCCTTCCTCGATGAATGGGCTATCTAACACAGAATTTTTCAAATCAGAACCGTAGTTCCTGAGATTAGCGCGTTCAAGCAAACCAACAAACAAACAAACTCAAAGTAGAACATTGGTGTCTCAATACTTAGGAACAATAAATTGTTTAAAAAATAAATTGTTTATTTAAGAAATAGTGCAAAATACAGTTACAGTAAAAGTCTTAAGAATTAATTAAATAAGGAAAATTAACATAAATAAAAAGTAAACAGATATTAAAAAATACCAAGCCTATTTTAAAAACCAACATTTTCTAAACTTCGATTCGTCGAATTGACTCAACGCTAACTAATATTTGGACGTAGTGAAATGTTTCACAGAATTTTCCACCGACAGCAATGAAAATCTTGATTTTAATAACAATTACCAACCCTTTTTTGGGCAGGCATCGCGTTGTGTAAAAAGCCACAAAATGGCGTATGTAGGGAATTTATGTAATTGTGAATTCATGGAAAAAGTGTTCAGAAAGTTTTTTTTCTTGCACCCGAAACCTGGACTATTTAAACTGGTCAAATAATGGTTCTAAAGACCGCTTTCATACACTTAAATGAAGACATAAGTATAAAATATTATATCACCATTGCTGCGGCAGCCTGTGTCCCAATAGTGGGAACGTTATTTGCTGAATATTATGTACAACAAGTTGTATATTATGTACAACAAGTTGAATGTTATGTACAACAAGTTGAATATTATGTACAACAAGTTGTGTGTAAGGATTTTCTATCGGTTACATTTCGGGGAGTGTGCGATGGAATTGCACAACCTAATACCACCAAGCCCGATCTATCATCAGCCTAGAACGGCGATGCACCATCGTTATATGGTGATCATCCCACCCATACGCACTAAACGTTTTAGGAATACTATCATTATGCGTACGGCTAAGGCGTGGGATTCCCTGCCGGAGTCTGTTTCTTGATAGCTATAACCTGGTACCTATATGTAAACCAAGAATTAATAGGTTACCTTCTAGGTGAGATTCATCTTCGGCAACATATCGCTTGGTGGTGGGATGGTGGTCAAAGTCGAGCTTATCAACAATAAAGATTATATTGAGGACGAGAAGGCTTGGGAATGAGATGCTCCAGTGATATACGTGTGCCTTTTTTATTTATTTTTAAAATTTTGATTGATGATTTATTTTTTATTAATTAAATTATTTGCTTTTGCAAGTTTTGTATATACCTATTTATTTTGTTTTTGTTTGTTGTTTATTTTATATATAATTATTTCATTCTTCGTTGTTTTTACTTTTACTATAATTTATTTAATGATGTCAAGCAGTTTGAGTACTTGTGTGGCCTACCCAAATGTCCTTACTTTGGTATTGTTCGTCAAATTGTTGAGCTCCTTAAGTTCTAAGTTGAGCTACACGATAACTGACAAATGCTTGCACTGTCTGGACAGGTCCGCTCAAATTTACGTGGTTATTTCCTCAAAAGAATACCACAGACATGAATGAACCTACATGCTTCTTATATACAAATACAAATAGTCTGGACTTTAAAAGAGACTTTGACCTCTGAGTTTGTTTCGGTGTTTCTTCTCAGAGTACTCAGTTAGGAAATACCGGCCTCATCTAGCTAAATTAAACACGCAAAAAACATGACGTGTAAAAGTGTTATTTATAACCAATTTACAAAATAAGTATTTCATTTCATTTCAATAATAATGTAGGTGGCCCTTAATAATTTGCACAATCTGCTGAACCCTAACTATTACGATTTTATGAATGACTTAAAACAACATGAACCTTTATGCATCATAAGTCTACAATTCCATACATTTGGAATACGGCCTAACCTAGTTATAAAGTGAGTTATGCTGCAGTATATGTATGATAGTAGATATGAATACTTAATTTCCTTCAATTTGCATTAAGTGTTTGCACTAAATATTCAATTAATACGAGGGCTTATTAGATTAACGCGTATCTAATGCAGACGGCAGTATAATTGTACATTTGAATGGGTAATTAACTAAGTCTTGTCAGCGATTGTTTCGATTTGAATTCATTAATTAATATCTGAACTGGATACGCAGGTTCTCCGTCAGTTCGCATTTAAAATCTTGCATAATATGAAAGTGAAGTTATGGTCGGTTACTGTAAATTAAACAGCATGCACATTTACAATATTATCTGTTCCGGTTTTGACGCGGTCGTGGTGACCAGAGGGTTATTAAGACAGGAAGATCAGAAGTTCCACGTGGTACTTGGTATAAGGGTATACCTATTAGTTTTATATACCAACACAATTACACATACTTATATACTCATAGAATTGTTTGCTATTACTGATGCACTAGATATACCTACCTGCGATTTTGTTGGCGGGCTTGTATGTATGTATGTATGTATGTATGTATGTAATATTCTTTATTACCTCATATCTCCAGAACCGCTGAACGGATTCACACAATTGAGGTATCGTTAGATTTGTCTTAACAGCCCGAGTGTTCTTAGATAGGTGACATTTAAAAAAATAAACATGGCAACTGTGCGAAGCCATTATACATGGTGAAAAGAAATTGTTTTTTTTTTTTCAAATTCTTCAATATGGGTATCAAATTAAAGGGCTTAACATAAGAATTTCAAAAAGGTATATCATGTTTATCATTAGTGTAATACTAGCAAAATAACACAATGAGAAAGATAAAAAATATGGACTCACTTTCTGAATCCGGTGGAGTGCCAATGTGACACGACCGGGAAAACTAAAAAATTGTTAATTAATATTTTAACTAAAAAGTCGAAAAAAAAAACTTATTTAAAAAATCTAAAAAACCCGACTGCTCAACTGAAGTGTAAGAAACAAGGACATTTTTATTTTTAAAAGTGACAAGCACGCGGACCCATCCCATTTAAAAAAAATATCTTCAGTTGGGTCCCGCCTGCTTGTCACTTTTAAAAATAAAAATGTGCTTGTTTCTTACACTTCAGTTGAGCAACGGGTTTTTAGATTTTTTAAATAACTTTTTTTTTATTTTATGTGAGAAGTTTAAAAACTAGCCTCTAACCTCTTATATCCTCCTGTGAAAATCACATTAAGTCGGTTCAGCTGGTCCAGAGATCAGCCTGCATGAACAAAAAGACAGAGAGATTGACAAATATAAAATAAGCAGGTAAAAATAACTTACGCAAAATAAGCTACTACTATTTAATGATGTCCAGCAGTTTGAGTACTTGTGTGGCCTACCCAAATGTCCGTTGGTATTTTTTGTCAAATTGTTGAGCTCCTTAAGTTCTGAGTTGAGCTACACGATAACTGACAAATGCTTGCACTGTCTGGACTCTGGACAGGTCCGCTCAAATGTGCGTGGTTATTTCCTCAAAAGAATACCACAGACATGAACCTACATGCTTCTCATGTAAAAATACAAATTGTCTGGACTTTAAAAGAGACTATGACCTCTGAGTTTGTTTCGGTGTTTCTTCTCAGAGTAGTCAGTTAGGAAATACCGGCCTCATCTAGCTAAACTTAACACGCAAAAAAACATGACGTGTAAAAGTGTTATTTATAACCAATTTACAAAATAAATATTTCATTTAATTACTACTAAAATGAGCACTTCAGAATATAAAATTATGTTGAAATCATAGATAGGCACTTCAATTTTATTTACGAGTAAGTTTATGATATTTATGATCATGATTTATTTTTCACTAACGTTATATTAAGGGTACCGATTTTATTCATTCAAAAACAATGTTACGAAGTAGCTACCTAGTGTTTAATGTTTTCTTACTTGTTAGGTACCTATAGTAAGGACATAATTATCAATATTTAATATAAGCACAAAAATGGCGATTCTAGTTCACAGCTCCTTGAAAATGATATTAATATGTGAAGGTACCTACGTGCCAAGTTCAGCCTTATTGGTTAGCAGATATTGTTTCTGACTAGTCCAGTGGGGTGTTCGTTCACACGTAAATTCAAGGTGACATACACGATACACTCTACCTACTTACTCGAGTTTCAGATGGGGTTAAGTTGCTCTAAATATCGAGTTTACTACATAAATTAACTGGGTGACGAATCTGAACTCACAGTACCTAAGAGGGTCCTTATTTGACGGCTCTTCTCCATAGGAAATGACCAATTAGAACCATGCACAATGTAGGCTTATAGTGAAATAAAATAAGATAGATTTTTAATTTTTGAAAATTTGCTTGACGTACCCTGCCGGCCTTGGTTACGGGAATTCTCCAACAAGATACCGCAGCCCCTGAACTAAACTTCAATCAGTAAGTGGAAATCGGACACCACATGATTTTCACACAGAGAAAAAGCTTATAATAGCATGTTCTAACCACAAAAAGCTTTAATTGATACGCTTCGAAATACAATTAAATTGCCTAGTTATTAAGTAAGATCCTCGTCAATTAACAACAGAATCAAACTCCTCAATAGAATGTAACAACTCTATAAGTAATATTTAACGGTAATCCTCTGACCCGAGGCGACGCCCGCCTCAGCAGTTACATGTTTATTTGGACGTAAACAACATTCAATGAGGTAGTTGTGGATTGGATGAAGCGACACTTGAACGTTAATAGAAGATCATGATACTGTGGCTAGACTAGTATTAGTTATGAGTTTAGAAACTTGAAGATACAGTATATGGGAGTAGTGTTATATCAAGTTAATGCAAGCTGGATTAGTAGCTCATCTGCGTACATTAATTAAATATAATTTAAAATTTTAATTATAGATCACATTTTAATATAATTGTAATGATATGGCATTTTATTTTAATTTTAAGGTAATATAAATGTTATTTTAATGTAAATTAATTAAATAGAAATGTAACGTAAATATAATGTTAATTGCATGTTATGAAAAAAAAAAAAATGTTAAGTACGCAATGCTGTGAATGCTGAGCACTTCTATAAGTGACGTACTCACTATACCTATAACTGTTTGTGATTTCTGTGTATTTATGCCTTAGTGCAGGGTTTCCCAAACTTATTTTAACTGTGACGCCCATGGGAAGTTGCTACATTTTTGCAACACCCTGGCCTGCATGCCATACATTTACCTACTAGTTGCAGTTCTAGTTTAATAACATTTGTCAGTAAAACAATAAGGAGCATAGTTTCAGCCGCCAACACTTTATGACAAACAACACATTGAGGAAGTTCTAAATTTCCTTTAGTAATGTAGGTAAATCCGAAATTAAATTCTATACTTCTTCCGTTTTTCTAAAGTTTCGTTCGGAATAGTGAATTTTAAAACGAATATTAAAAAGCGTGCGTAATTTATCGGGCTTGGATCTAGAAACTAGCTGCAGGATTCGGGGGGTAAAACTGGTTAAAACTGGTAGGGCTTGGGTCCCCGATTATAACGCTACCACTCTTATTAAAAGGTAATGCATATTTTCGAGAAAATTACAAAATGACTTTAATAAGTTTCTAACCTCAAATCAGCTAAAAGTGAAAATAGACGGGTTAGGTTAGAAGGGGATAGCGAGGTCTAGTGAGCGAGCAAAGCGAGCGAACAGACCTCGCCATCCACTTCGAGGTTATTTTTTTTAAACCTTTGAGCCCCGCTTCGCGTGGTTCCCACTACGCTTTTTAGGCTACTTTGAGTGTTTTGAGGTTAGGTTATAAAGTAATTTTTCTCGGAAACGGTGAGTTACCTTTTCATGGGAGTGGTGCCAGGGAGGAGGGGGCACAGAACCCCCCCAACCCCCTCCCCCTCCACCCCTCCTCCTGCAGCCGATTACTAGACTTTTACCATTTATTGACACAGACAGCCAACGTATTTAGATCGCCTCACGACACCCCTAGGATAATACTGCGGCGCCCCAGGCCGTCGCGACGCACAGTTTGGGAAGCCCTGCCTTAGTGAGTAAGTCGTTGAAGTGCCTAATAAATAAATAAATTAATTTATAAATAATCAAAAGACATGAGAGGTATTAAAAAATACAATCTGATTGGTCAAGTTGGAAGAGCTCGTAGCTAAAAAATAACGGACGCGTGGTAAGATCATCAAAGTTGTGTCGTTTGCTAAGTTCGCTCCTCGGGTGGGTGACTATTTTAAAATTTCGAGAATTCTCTGTATCTCGGACAGCACGGTAAGCCGTTGGTTCCGGTGGTTATTTTTTTTTTAAATAATTGATCGGCTTACGTTTGACCACAATCTCATCTGATGTTAAGCGAGGATGTGGTCGAAGATGAAGCACGCTTGCCTAGAAGTAACCTGTTCACTCTTGACTTAAAGACCCCTAGGTTATAGCTATCTGGAAACAGACTCCGGCAGGGAATTCCACTCCTTAGCTGTACGCACAATGAAGGTATTCCCAAAACGTTTATCACATATAATCGACACAACTTATACTTACACTTTTTTTTTTTTTAACTTGGTAACATTATCAAATAAGTCCTACCACTCCGGGCAGGGTGGAAGGGACTGTCAGACTTTTACTGACTAAAATCCACGGTGTTCCTTCAATAGCCCTTTACTTACCGGGGCCACGGTAACGGGATGAGTCCCACGACCCCGGCAGGCTTCGGCCCTCTGCAGAGGGGGCCTCGTCATGTTGCTGACGCTCTTTGAGGCGCGCGTGGAACACAACGCGCCGTCGACCCGGGCATGGTCCATGGTCGGACAGCGAGTTGCCCTTTACTCGCTGTCCGCATGCCCGCGCCTACGGTGGCCGGAGATCGTCGGCCGACGTCCGACGCCGTGGGCGTCTACCACTGTGGCTGGGCTGGAGGGAGGACGCCATCCTCTCCCTCACGCGGCCCGCCTCCTCCTTCGGAAGCATGACTGCTTCGCAGAAGGAAGCGACCGCTTCCCACTCCCTTTCGCCCCGCAGCATGGCCTCGACCAAGGCCGGGCGCGAGAGGTCTCCGCCTATTGTCGCCGTGAGGACACGTCGGTGCTCTGCCCAAGCTGGGCAGTCCTGCACCGTGTGCTCAACTGTGTCCTCAGGGTGACCCTCGCAGTGGTGACACCCAGGCGTCTCTTCCTTACCCATCAGACACAGGTACCTCCCGAAACTTCCGTATCCGGTGAGGACCTGCGTCATGCGGTAGGTCAGGACGCCGTGACGCCGATCTAGCCACTCCTCAAAGAGGGGTCTTACCGCCGCAATTGCGGCGTGCCCGAACTTATACTTACACTCATAGATAAAATGTATTTTTGATTTCTGTGCTTACACTAGAAAATAAATTCGACGGAACGTACAGAGTCGGGACCCTTTTCCCTATGGTGATCAGATAATTATAGACCGCCACATATTGCAACATTTTGAGGACATCGAAAGATATTTCAACAATGCATTTCTTGACCGCACTAGGAAAAAATTGACAGATGGTTGAAAGAAACTAAGATCAATCTAGAATTTTAATTTTGGAGCGACTATTTTACACTAAACAACAAGAAAAGAGTGGGCTGTACTAATTCCACAACCCACACTATTTTATAACGTGACGAAAATTAAAATGATTTATTAATGAGCTATTTCGGAATATAAAAGGGTTGTATCTAAGGGAAGGAAGCATTGCTACGCCATCCATCGGAAAAATCACATCGAGGGTTCGAAGATCGTTCAGTAACGCAGCCATGTTGAAATTGGTGTTGTTGGTTGTGGCGCTGATGAGTTGTGTGTGTGTGAGCACGGCGGGGGCGGGGGACAGCGGGCGCGGCGTGTACTGTGGGCGACGCCTGTCCGAGACGCTGGCGGCGTTGTGCTGGGGACCCGAGGGGGACAAGCGCGGGGGGGCGCGGGAGGGAGTGCTGGCTGGCGTGCGCGGCAAGCGCGGCCCCGTCGACGAGTGCTGCTACAAGCCCTGCTCCATCGATGAGCTGATGATGTATTGTTAACGAGAGGCGGAGACGACTGATTGGGAAATAATTGTGATGATGTAAATATATGTTTGAATCACAAAGAAACTAGAACTTTTTAGTACCTGCAAGTACCCTTCATCCTTATAAATGACCTAAAAAAATATAAATAATTTTGAGTCTGAATTTCCTTTTCCTAATATTCGAGTCTATAATAAATACCACCCATTACACTGTTGCCGTATGCTCACTCCAGACACAAGCATATTTAGCTTAGTTGGAGGGGTTAACAAGATTGCTTGTAATGTGAATTCTGCCAACATAGCTGGTTCTATTCATAAAAAAATATAGCTACTTAAACAACTAGTAAAAGAGCTCTGTGCTTACCTATCTATGCTTTAAATAAGCATAGAGCTTCAATACAGTAACCTTTTGTTTTCATACAAGCGAGGTTGCCAATACTGGTACTGATGATTAGCACACAGCCCTCGTAGATTATATCTGAGTATAACAGAATGAACAAGGTATTGAGATTGTTATAGGTACCTATTTCATTGTAGCCTTCATGCACAAAAGTACAATGACGGACGTATGCTTGAGGCAAAATCTCCCAGTCAACTAAGACATAAGTATACGTATTTACAATGACTGACTCATGTATTAGGCAAAGTCTACACGTCAACGTGACGAAGCTGGGTTAAAGTGTGATGAAGAAATAACATACGACAGACGCATTGTTTTAAGCGTGGTAAGTAAATACAACTCCAAAAAAAAAAACATAAAATTACATACCATAATCAGCTTATAATGAACCCACAGTTACGTACATATACTTCCTTTCTATGAGAGTAAATGGGTTGTAATCCACCACCGTTTTAAAGCAGTTATGATGAAAATTACACAAAGTTGTGTGCCTTTGGTGTCTTTGTGCCTAAACCAAGTAATTCGTAAATAGTGGTATCGAAATACCACTATTTACGAATTGCTTGGTTTAAATTATGATCAGAAGATTGTAAATAAAATTTCTCGAAAAATTTATTAAGAATCTGCTAATCAGTATTTAAACTATGCTGATAAATAATAAATCACTGTTTTTCCTGTTAGAGTTTCTAGCGTGTTTCAAATCAATTATGTATTATTTAATAGGTTGGGGAAAAAGTTTCTTCGCATTTTTTAAGAAAATTCAAAACATTTTTTTAATATAGTTTATTTACATTTAACTAAAGTATGTAGGTACCATTTTGTTGGATAACTTTTTGCCATCTTGTAGGTAGGGACATGATCCCAGTGCTATAGAAATTTTGGGACTTCTGATCAAAATACCGCGACAAGTGGTTTTGTCAGTCCTCTCGTGATGTTAACCTGACACTGCGTAAAGAATTCTGAAGAGACCGAAATAGGTGGAAATCTGAAGGTGCAATGTCAGGACTATACGGCGGATGCATTAACACCTCCCAGCCAAACTCTCTTAATTTTTGCTGAGTGGCTAAAGTTGTGTGAGGTCTAGCGTTATCATGATGAAAAACCACACCCCTTCTGTTGATTAATTCCGGCCACTTTCTCTCAACTTCTTGCTTTAATCTCATCAGTTGTTCGCAGTAGAGTTCAGAATCGATGGTCCTGCCTGGTGGTAACAGCTCATAATGAATAATGCCCTTCCAATCCCACCACACACACACAGCATCACCTTGTTGCGAGTTAACCCGGGTTTCGCCACAGTCTGTGAAGCCTGACCGG
Source organism: Tholera decimalis (assembly GCA_943138885.2). Lineage (NCBI taxonomy): Eukaryota > Metazoa > Arthropoda > Insecta > Lepidoptera > Noctuidae > Tholera > Tholera decimalis. Next base: position 39,886,837 of record OW964566.2, on the reverse strand, counting down.
CCTTTGACCACGACCTTTTTCGCACGTTCTTGTCGTACATGATCCACTTTTCATCACCAGTTATCAGCTTCTTCAAAATTGGTTCGGTTTCATTACGTCGTAATAAAGAATCACAACTGAGTACACGGTTCATTAGGTTTCTTTCAGTGAGCTCGTGAGGTACCCAAATATCGAGCTTTTTTGTGTACCCAGTTTTTTTCAAATGCGCCAAAACTGTTTTGTGGTCAATTCCCAGTTCTTCAGCTACGTCGTAACTACTGAAAGGCCGAAATTGCTCCACTTTTTCAAAAATGGCATCCATTTTATCCGTAATAGGGCGACCAGAGCGACGTGCATCTTTGACATCAAAATTTCCGGATTGAATACGCTTAAACCAAATTTGTGCTACTCTCATAGACACTGCACTAGTTCCATAAACATCGCAAATTTTTTTCGCAGTTTGCGTTGCATTTTTACCTTTTTTGTAGTAACATTTTAAAATGTATCGAATTTCTTCATTAGATTCACTCATCTTGACAGTACGAAAAACAAATGAAAATCACACATTTTCCAATTTGAATTTGGAATTATGTTCTTTAAAATTTAAACTTTGAATGATACCAAAACCAGTCAGATACAAATAGTATAGCCAAAGAGATTTTATTACAAGTTCATACATACTATAATGCGAAACGACTTTTTCCCCAACCTTATATGTTCCCACATATGACCAGTCAGTATTTAAAACAAGAGCTAAAGAAGAAGCCATTCTGGACTCGCTCTTTCCATCGTAGACTTCATCTATCACTGACCATCAGGTGTAATGAAGGTCAAGAGCAGGCTTATCAAAAAGAAATAAATACTATGCGCAAATTCTGTCTATATGTTCTACTCATTGGAACACTAACCTATAACTAGAAATAAAAAAAGTGTTTCCATAAGGTTTAAGTATCTTGTCTAAATATTATACAGAGTTGATACGACAGAGGGGCATTAAATTACACTACGTATACTATACGTGCTTAGTGTTAATTTGATACAGTTAAAAATAAAAAGAGCCCAAAATTTTTTTTTTCAAACAATTTAAATAGTTTACAAATCAGAGTAAAACGCAACCACCCTTGGTAAATAAATGTGACTAACCTTAAATACCTAGGTAACAAAGTGGCAACATAGCGCGGTGTGTGTTATCTCTTGTCTTGGTCAGATTTATCGCTTTAAGGTGCATCTCATCAAAATCATTTGCGACTAAACTACTTCTCCTATTTAATTGATTTTTGGTACATAGCTTGAAAATGGTACCTAGTATACGCAGTTTAAAGGAAAGCCCCTTGGTCGTATCAACTCTGTATATCAGCTATCTATGGTAGTTCAAGCTAACAGAGCGAAATAAATCGAGATAAAACAGTTTTAACATAAAAATCTCCAAGTTTCTCTAACATTTAGCCAGTGTTCTAAGCAAGCTGTCAAAGGGTAAGTGTACATATTCATATATTCAATCCACAACTACCTCATTAAATGTTGTTTACGTCCAAATAAACATGTTCAAATCACCTCGGGTCAGAGGATTACCGTTAAATCTTACTTATAGAGTTGTTACATTGAAATGGGGAGATTGATTGTCGTAAACTGACAATATACATATTCAACGGTTGTATGGTAGTTAACGTGTGTACCCTTTTAAACAGTCTTTTTTATTGGGATGGTGGTAAGCGATGTTGTAGTCGGAGATGAAGCACGCTAACCTAGAAGTAACCTATTCACTCTTCAATTAAAGACCCCGAGTTTATAGCTATCAAGAAACACGAACTCCAGCAGGGAATTTCAATTGTCTATGATAGAAAAATATATTTCTGAATCTCCAGAATGCAAACTGATGTAGCTCAAAAAGCTGCAAGACTGAAGTGGTAATGAGCAGGCCCTGAGGCAGCTAGGCAAGGTTGTGGCAGACCTAAGAAAGGCGGTGGGACATCTTGTATGTCTTCCTCTGTGCTCAAGAGTAGGACAAAACGAGCTTATAAAAATACATTAACTAGCTATTATTCCCTTTGTCATTATACTTGTCATTATTCCTCAGAAAAAGTTTAATAGGATAGGATTGGTGAGAACTATCTAGAGACGTTAATATAAAACAAATCATATATTTAGATGATCACAATGATTTCCCAATTAGTCATGTCCACCTCCTCGCTAACAATACATCATCAGCTCATCAATGGAGCAGGGCTTGTAGCAGCACTCGTCGACGGGACCGCGCTTGCCGCGCACGCCAGCCAGCACTCCAGCCAGCGTCCCCTCACGCTTGTCCCGGTCGGGTCCCCAGCACAACGCCGCCAGCGTCTCGGACAGGCGCCGCCCGCAGTACACGCCGCGCCCGCTGTCCCCCGCCCCCGCCGTGCTCACACACACACAACACATCAGCGCCTCAACCAACAACACCAACTTTAACATGGCTGCTGTACTTAACGATCTTCTAACGTTCAATGTGATTTTCCCGATGGATGTCGTAGCAATGTTTCCTTACCTTGGATATTACCATTTTATATTCCGGAATATATTATAAATAGTTATTTTCGCCACGTTATAAAATAGTGTTGGTTGTGGAATTATACGTAGTGCTTTACTGACCGATCTTATCAACGTGAATGCCCCAAAGGATAGGGTTAGAATGTATTCTGTCCTTAGATTCACACCCTTATATACCTTAATGTAAGTCATTAATATTCAGATTGTCTTCTTGCACCTGTTAATGTGTAGGTCGTGTACATCCTACTCACGTTGTGTACCTTTAAGGTTGCTTGCACAATATAACATCATTGTTTCTATATAGAAATTACATCGGCGCTTTGCAACCTTCCAAACTATGAAACTCTTCATAATATTTGAAGGAACTTGCATATTCAGCTTATTTCAAAATTTTCTTAATTTTGCTATATCCATCATTCAAACCCATCACATTTTTGACATACATGTAATTAAAAGTGTGAAGGGATTGAATGTTGATGGATGAAAAGACAGAGGGTGACCAAAGAAATGATGGACGGATTGTGTGAATAATGATATGAAAGAAAGATGAGTAAATGATGCTATCACGTTTAACAGGGAAGAATGAAGAAGAAAACGTGTTGTGCCGACCACAAGTAACTGGGGTAATGGTAGTAAGATGATGATGTTAATCGAGCTAAGTGTATTATTAGACAGTCTTCTGTTTCATCAGAATCATACTGCTACTACAAAACTGTTTGTCACTACAATCTTCAAACCTCATTACCAGTAAGACGAACACGTTACTGTGTAACTTTTTCGGGTCTCTGTGTGACCATTAAGATTGAATCTCTCTTGCTCGTTTTATGATTTTAAAGTCACAATTTCTACACTTCATATTTCTGCTATCAAAACTGGTACTATCTAGATGCGGGTTTATCCTGCTAAATCCAACTCCACGGCAATTCTCGGCGACTTAACGTCTAACGCAATAGCAAAAATTAATTGAATTTATCTATCGGTGTTAATATGATAATCTATGTAAGCCTAGCTCATAACTAACCCGCCTCGCTGTTAATTATTTACTGCCTTTATAACTTGCGTGGTCTGACAATTAGATAAGATATAATTGATAAATCCGTGATTTTCTTTCACGCAAATATTAATTTCTTACTGCCGAGAAGCTTCTCATTTACTGCTGTTTGTTAGTGGTTTAATGCTTTGTTCTTTTGTTTACCACAATTTACTATTTAGCCTCTCTACACACCTAGTCTAATACATGCGTTGTCCGAAGACGAGGTAGGAGGTAACGGGCAAAATTGCAGTAACATTTTTATTAGCTCACCGGATTGATTTTTGATTGATTGAAGGACAGGTGGAAGATGCAAGTAACAGTTTTTGAGTCTGATCTTCGTCTGAGACGTAACTATTCCAAAAGCGTCCACGTCTACGGTGGTGCAATCACCATCCTGGAATGGTAGCGGTCATTAATGATAAATCTTGAAAATCTGATTTGATGCAATAAAGTGACACATATAATATATCCTTTTTTGCCAAATGTTATTATTATTATACCATTTGATTTAATTGTGAGTTGTGCTTACTGAAATTCATTGCATATTTTGTAGATAGATAGATAGATAGATATAATCTTTATTGTACACCATAACAGTAAAAACAAAATTATGGACTTAACAATTAAAAAGGGTGATACAATGGGCGGTCTTATCGCTAAAAGCGATCTTTTACAAACAACCTTTGGATGGATTTGACACAGAAGGATAAAATAAGTACGCGGGTAGTCCACAGTGTACTATTTATCTATATAAAATACATAACAATAAATAACGTTCTCAAAACATATATATACATACAAATATTTAAAAAAAGAAAGAAACAAAGACATACATAATAACAACAATTTAAGGAGAGAGATAAAAATCTTTTACTAAGTTTTTGAAAGAAGATAGGGTTTGTGCTTGTCTTACTGACACAGGTAGAGCATTCCACAGCCGCACTGCTTGAGCTGCGAACGACTTAACATAGAAATTGGTGGCGTGACTCGGTACCGCAAGCCTTAAGTTTTCTGATGACCTCAGAGATTTTGCATGTGTGTCATGAAGGAACTTAAATCATTCTTTAAGATAAGTGGGGGTTTTAGGATTAAACAGCACACTGTAAAGCAGAGACAAAATGTGTAAGTTTCGGCGAAGACGTATTGGAAGCCACTTGAGTTTCGTACGAAATTCGGATACGTGATCATATTTGCGCAAGCCAAATATAAATCTAATGCAAACATTTTGGAGTCGCTCAAGTTTATCAAATTGTGCCTCAGTAAGATCAAGATAACTGACATCAGCGTAGTCTAGGTTGTCCAGTAAAAGAGACTGTGCTAGCGCAATTTTAGTAGCAGTTGGCAGAAAGTTACGCAACCGTCTTAGGGAATGGGCAGAAGCAAATAATTTGCGACTGACTTCTTGTAATTGGGGACCCCAAGAAAGATATTTGTCAACCCAAACCCCAAGGTTCTTAACTTTCTCGCTTAATAGAATAGCAGTGCCGTTGAAAATAACCTGGGGAAGCTGCGTCCATTTTACCTTAGGTTAACCAGCAAACCATGTGCATTACTCCATTCGCAAACAGAAGCCAAGTCCTGGTTCATGATATCAATAGCAGTATGCAAATCTGTATAGGGAGCTTGTCTGTAAATCTGCAAATCATCAGCATAAAGATGGTAGGAGGACTGAAGTTTTTTAGAAATAGAATTTATGAATATTGCGAAGAGTAAAGGAGATAAAACGCCACCCTGAGGAACACCGGCTGAAGTACTACACCAAGAAGAGCAGGACTCATCTATGCAAATACGTTGCCGGCGGCCAAACAGGTAACTACGAAACCAGTCAATCGCTGTTGGAGATATGTTAATAGAGCGTAGTATGTTGAGCATGATTTCGAAATCAACGGTATTAAAAGCGTTGCTAAAATCTAGCAAGCAAAGAATCGTCATATTTCCTTTATCCATGCCCAACCTCATCTCATCCGTAACGCTTACTAAGGCGGAAGTGGTATTATGACCAGGACGAAATCCGGATTGGAAAGGATTCAGCAGACTATTCTTGCAAAGAAAAGAACTAAGCTGATTGTGGACAAGGCGTTCAAGGACTTTAGGTAAAAAAGGCAGGATGGAAATAGGTAGATATTCTGAAAAAGATGTAGGATTCGATTTTTTGGGTAGAGGAACAATTTAACGTTTAGTTAACATTAAATTAGCGACGATTTAATTTAACCTTCATGGGACATGTGGCGATCAAAACGTTTTCTTTCACGCGTTCATTCAAGCGTAGGATGACGTAGTAATCCTACAACTCCTATACAAAATATAGATATTGAGTGTAAGCCTTCGTTGCTTACTGAATAGCTTGTATTCATCTTATTAATATTATAACGGCGAAAGGTTAGACGGATGTTTTGATGTTTGTTGCTCAATCACGCCAAAACTTCTAAACGGATTTGAATGAAATCTAAATGAGATGTGATAGATATGTGTAGCTATGTAACTGAAATTCTGAAATAACCTAGTCTACTTTTTATCCCAGAATTGTCACGGAATCGGGATTTACAGGGGTATGCCACGTAGGCAATATCGAGTTGCACGCTTACAAAGTCACAGACACATAAAAATAGTAACCAATCATTTGTTAATCTTGAAATCAATCAAAAGTCTTTGCTTTTTCAAATAGTTTTCTAATCATTTTGAAAAGATCACCTATATGTTGACAAAGCTTTAGAGTTTCAACTTTCGGGTCAACATTCTTCCGATTATAAAGTTTCATAGTTGGTCGGTTGCACATTGTCCTTTTTTGGATGTACCCATTAAGGATTTAGAAAATACTTTCTCTATGTTGAATCAGTGGTATTGTCTACAACTCATGATTTACTATTATTTAAATAGTTGTATGCAAAACCAGCTATGCCAACAGTCTTCAATAACACTCATAAATGAGGACCATAAAAACGATAAATTTTATGAGTAGGTATTAAGAATTTATGAGTGAACGCTTGGGTGGTAGTCGTGGCCGACCACTGTCTACACGATGGTCCGAGGGTCAAATACGTACGTAAATCAACCAGATAAAACCAAGTCTCAATGCTTGCTTTATAAATTATAAACCGATTTATTTGATTAATTCAGTCATTGAATATTACTGAGCGGAATCAAAGCATTGTTGAGACTATCTCTGACAGTAAACTTTGGATTGGTAAAATTTGGATTTGAATGAATTGTTTTTGTTATGTTGTTATACTAATGAGTCTCCAATGGTTTGCTTGCTATATGACAAACTCAACTACAACATAATTACAAACAGTATATCGTTTTTTTCAGTCAGTTCAGTCAGTCAGACTTGCCAGGGTAGAACATGTTACCCAGATATTGTGAAGGTGATATAGTCACTCCATAAAAAAACACTAGTTGTTTTTTTTTTTGTTGATAATAGGCTCGCGTTTGACCTCTCACCTGATGGTAAGTGACGATGTAGTCGAAGATGGAGCACGCTTGCCTAGAAGTAACCTATTCACTCTTGACTTAAAGACTCCCAGGTTATAGCGATCAGGAAACACAGACTCCGGCAGGGAATTCCACTCCTTAGCCGTACGCACAATGGAAGTATTCCCAAAACGTTTACGTATGGGCGGGATGTCCACCATGTAACAATGGCGCATCGAAGTACTCAGAAGCGTCCGTTGATGTTGGAAGCTGACCAGACATAGATGGAACAGGCTATGCCTATGGTGGCTATGACTATGAAGTGATGTAGTGATTGGAAGGAAAGGTGTAGGTTAGGTTAGGTACGGGAAGATGTAGGTTATGAGTCCCTTCGATATGAGTACCCAGCGCGCTGGTTCAGCCGATATTTCCTCCAAGTTCACGAGAGGAGATAGAGTTTGAGCATTCACTACACGGCACCATTTATTTGGTCACTTTTTAGAGTTTTGGCGGGGAGCGCGGGCGTACGATTATACGTGTCGCTAGGTACCGAGCGGGTTTGCGAGTGAGTGAGTAAGGACGGGGAGTGTTCGCAATAAATGGCCGGAACAGGAAGAGAGAGTGAAACAGGGAAAGAGTGGTTCAATGAGTGACGTGTAATATAATGTTGCAAGTATGAGTTTATGATAAAATACTAATTACAATAAGTATAGATATGAAAACTTTTTACCAAAAAATTAAACCGACTCCCAAAAAACACTGCACAGTTAAAAATAACTTTAATTTCGGTAGTTGGTGTCTTTAGTTCTGAATTTGTTTTTTGGCACCGACTTCCGAAATTATAGTTATTTTTCACTTTGCAGTGTTTTTTGGGAGTCGGTTTAATTTTTTGGTAAAAAGATTTTATTTCACTCTTTTTAGTTGGTCGATTTTTAATTTACCTAGTTACAAGAGCCTAAATGTCAACTACTTATAATCATTTGCAAAATATTGCTTTTCCCAATGTTGGGCTGTTAATTGATGAGGAGTTCTCCTGGTACTTCACCATCAGCTTCACTTCACCATATGCATTTTGACGAGCATAACCACATTCAAGTAACCGAAGCGGAACACATGAAATACTTATTATTCCTACTTATACATATATTGAGTAGTTCCAGTGGCCATCTGTGACAGTGGTCTTTATCAAGATTTCCCTCCATTTCTCCAGGATCCCATCATCAGATCCTGACTTGGTGACAATGGGACCAATTTCGAATTATACCCTTTCAAACAAAAAAAATAATTTTTCAAGTCGGTTCAGCCGTCTTCGAGTAATCGGTGATCATACATTTAAAAAAAATACCTCCTCCTCCTTTTTTGTCGTCAGTTGGAAATAATGCAAATGGCGCATACAGTGATGATATGACCTCAAGTTGTCGCTCCATGTAAAACATGTACTCTGATATATCTGGTTTCTGTTCGCCGACCCAAACATATTTGGGAAAACTAACGGGACTCTGGACTATGAAGTGATGCAGCGATGATGTGACCTCGGCATATAGGCAGTTACTTCATTATTTTAAGCGACATAACCTATTGGCTAAGGTGTCGCAGGTTCGAACCCCACCCATTACAGAATTGCCGTGAACCCACTCCAGATACAAGCTTAGTTGGAGGGGTTAACAAGATTGCTAGTTATGTGAATTTTACCCAAGTTGTTAGCTCTCTTGTTAAAAAAAAACACTATAGTTGGTTTACGTTAAGATAATAGTGACGTCATCAGTACAACTGTAGGGTAAAGGTGTTTTCAAAATGGAGTAAAAATTCAAAATTAAAATTTTTATTAAAAAAAAAAATAAGTTAAATGGATAAAAATTAATCGTCTTAAATTAGTACTTAATATTTTTTTAATCAGTGTCTCTAGAATCTTCATTTGTATTTATTATGAAAGAATTTTGTTCTGCGTTCTCTATGACGTCATCCAAACACATAAGATTTTCTTCTTGTATCACGTGGTCGCAGCATTTCTTCCATCGATTAGCATCTATTAAAATTATTGCGTCACAAAATATTTTTTTACATCACTCATCTTGAATGTCGAGTTATTGGCACCAACATATTTTTTTTATTTGTGTCCATACCAATTCAATAGGATTAAATTAAATTATTTTATGAAGGTAACGCACAAAAGACACAACCGTTCCGTCAAAAGATCCGCAGTCAACTGGTCGTGAATTTAGCTTTCGAATTTGTTGCGACCTTATTGGTCGAAAGGCGCGGACAACGATGACGTCACTATTTTCTTAAACTATAACCAATATGCATCCGGTTAGACACGAAGCGGACTTTAATATAGTCGGTAAAACGCTAGGTACCATAATTGGTTCTCAACAGAAACACTACATTAGTCCACAACAGAAGCAAAGATTTATAATCAGTATAAATTAAGTGTAGTTAATAGAAACAAGTCTCGTTATCTGCGGCTATCAACGCGATCGAGCGATAGTGGCCGTAAGTGGCGGCCATTGTCTACCAGCTTATAAACGATGCTGATAATCTCCAGATTTATTAGTAGATACTGTTCGTGGGCGGGGTTCCTTATTGTGGATTATGTAGATTCAGGATTAAACCTCCTTTTTGATTGAGAACTTAGAAAACTGTTTGATACATTTTTTTTCCGGGTTTCGTTTGACTACGGGTTGCCTTAAAAGGCGGTATGTTATAAAGATATAGGATAAATGATATTAATTTTAAAACCATTCTCAAGCTTCAATATACTATACTAAATCCACTCAGTACTTTCAAATATTAGCGCGTTTAAACAAACTTTTTCGCTTTATATTATTATATAGATGAGGCCGGTTGAGAAAGGAACCTTTAATTCCCACCATAGTGTCCATACCATAGTTAATATAGTATTGATTTAGTCTTCTATACTTATAATAAATCTGTAGAGAGGTCAATTCTGTACTGTCATATATTTCCAAAATAACTATCAGGGGGTGATTAGGGATCGATACTGATGCCAAAAATGCAATCAGTAAAATTTTTGTCTGTCTGTCTGTCTGTCTGTCTGTCTGTCTGTCTGTCTGTCTGTCTGTCTGTCTGTCTGTCTGTCTGTATAACCGTTATAGAAACAAAAACTACTCGATGGATTTTAACGAAACTTGGTACAATTATTTTTCATACGCTTGAGCTGGTTATAATATACTTTTCATCACGCTACAATCAATAGGAGCAGAGCAGTGAAGGGACATGTTGGGAAAACGGGAGAAGTTACTCCGTTTTTTAAGCTTCCGTCGCGTGTGCAACCTTAATGGTTAAAGCTACACAGAAATCATTTCATGACGGAAATGTTCTCCTTAAAATTATATAAAAAATATCCCACGACTGCATAATTATGTCTATCTTTTATGGTTGATTCACAATAACATGTGTAACTCCCGATAGCTTAGCAGTTCGAAGCTTTCTGATTACAATATTTGTCTATTCTTACGTTTATAACACTCTCAGTCACCCCTAATTGAAAAAGTTAACATTATTAACTATTCCATAACAAAGAATCATATAAATCGGTATAGAAACACCAAAGTTATACATGAAATACGCTAATAATAAGCCATCGCGCGTGAATACTGAATCATGCTATAAGGATTATTTTTGAGAATCGGTCGCCGCGCTATACTAATCATATAAGGCTGAAGAGTTTGTTTGTTTGTTTAAACGCGATAATCTCATGAACTACTGGTTCGAATAGAAAAAATATATAATATATCATTACGCTAAGGCCAATAGGAGCGGAGCGCCAATGAAGAATGCTTCAAAATCGGGGTTAAATTTAACGTTAGCCCAAAGTAACTATTCCACGCGGACGAAGTCGTGGGCAAAAGCTAGTTAAATAATAAAAACATACATGATGTCAAATTATTTACAATTTATTTTTAAACTAGCTGACCCATGACAGTGACATGTTAGTGACGCTGACATAGGCACGGTAGGCCACCGCAAGTCGAGCAAGCACTGTAACTTACAACACTCTGGTTTTAAAATAATGAAGTTGTTACTTACCTTAGTGTTATAAATAATTTTTCTTCCGGAGAAACACATGGTCGCATATTTGTATCTGTGCCAGTTATATGTGGTTTCAGAAGACACAATAGCTCATCAAACGAACGCACAGACATTCTTGCGTAGTTAAAAAATTTACGAGAGTATTTTCTCACGTCTTTATAAAATATTTTAAACATTCCTTTTGATCTTCGTTCTTGTAATAAAGGATGTACCCAATACTCTCTTGATTTTCTTTTATTTTTCTTTCTCTTCATTATTAGTAGCGCTACTATAGCAGCTTCTTCGACGTCCATATGTATAGAAGGATCGACGCAATTTATTTTGCGCAGACCTCAAATTAATTAAAATAATAACTAAATCATATAAAATAATAACTAATTGGGATGAGAGCAGATATATGATGACAGACAGCTAGCAATAACTTGAATTACTTAAAACGCAACCAAAGAAAGATTAAATTTATCTTTAATTTTTTTACGTTGCCCCACACTTTGAATTTCATCTGTGTTGTACCCATGCGTTTACAAACATTTAGTTAAATTCAATTGCACAAATACCCAAACCCTAATCGACTATTTATGTTAGCCATACAAATATTACTTCCAGTGCGGGAATTAAATCCACGGCTCGCACCGAGGAACCAATCATAGCATTAGGCTCAATATCCACTCTGTTGCGTCTCCCAAAAGTCCACTAATGTATTCTTTATAATATACATATACTTATATGTGTGTCTAAATGTTAGGTAGTGTGGCTAGTTCGATCTACTTAATGATTGGGAACACACGAACGCATTAGCTGCGTCGGCCCAACGCCTGATCCCATCATATTACTATTAAAAGTCATCGCTCGTGACTCTTGCCGAGAATTATGCATTTGGGGTGTGGGGTAAGTGATAAACGCTAAACTGTTAAGTAAAATTTGTAATACATACTTTCATTGCCACTCAAGTGTAAACTAAGCGTTAGCTAAGGTGTTGGAATTGTGATCGAAAGGTAGAGGGTTCGTACCTACCCCACCCATTACACTATTCCCGTGAACCCACTCCAGACACAACCTTAATAAGCTTAGTTGGAGGAGTTAACAAGATTGCTAGTAATATAAATTCTACCCACCTCGATAGTTATCTTTAAATAAAAAATTGTGTATTGAGTTGGGAATTTTAAAGTGTCTTAATTTTTTAATGAGACGAGAATGTTTTCTCTATTCTGAATTCAAACTCAAGCTTTTATTTCATAGGTAGTTTGAAAGGGCGCGAGAAGAGTTCATGGAAGGTGCGAAAGGCTTTGCCAAGTAGTTGGAATATATAATTTAAAAAAAAAACTTTACATAGGCACTTGAATAATCAAGGTCATTCAGGTAAATAAATAAAACTATTTGCACGCTCCAAAGCGTCGACGCTATGCGAACGCTCAAAGAACTTCACGGACACTTCTTAATTTCTTCTTCGTGTCCTCCGGGTGGTCCTCACAATGACAACACCCAGGCGTATCCTCCCGCTGTATCCAAAACAGGTACTTCCCGAAACAGGTACTTCCCGAAACAGGTACTTCCCGAAACAGCCATGTCCGGTTAACACCCTGGGTCAGGCGGAAGGTGAGGACGCCATGGCGTCTCTCAAGCTACTCCTCAAAGAGGGGACTTACCGCCGCAATTACGGTGGTTCCAGAATTTCACGGACATTACTTAAATCATCATATTTAGGTGTTAAAAATTGTTACATTACTCTTGTTGCTTCTATAAGTGAGAACGATTTAAAAAAACAAACATACAGAACAACTATTTGGCTTGGTAACAAGTTCTTTTTTTTAATATAATAATTGTATGTCCTCTATTCTGGTACCAAAGAAACAATATTTCTTTCTGTCATAAGATTTTTCTGCTATTAAAATAGAGTTGTAATTTGTTTTAGTACCTATATCCTGGAGATATTCCTCCTTGTTTATTGTGTTGTATTAATGAAAGTCACAGCCACCTACTTTCTTTTCTTTTTAAAAGAAAACTATCAATGTGGGTAGTATTCACATTGCTTTATATAATAGACTCTAAATAGATAATGGCTGATGGTTAACAAATCGCTATCGCTCGTAGCTTAGGACATCACGGCGTTGTATTAAGCGTAGCGCAGCTCTAGGCGGTATCACACCTTCACTGGGCGCTCGATACTCACCATTATCGACACGCAACGCCAGCCTCTTCCCCGTATTGATTGAAATAATATGTAATTATATCCTTTTCAACAATCAAGCCTCTGGAACAAAATAAAAGAAAAAAATCCCTGTGTTGTTTTAAATATTTTCCGTGTTTCGCTTCGGGGAATCTTTAAATAAAGCTCTCCCTAAAAATATGCACAGTAATATTAATTTCTCATGTAGAAGTGAACCTGTTTAGAACCACAGCAATAAAATTAATACAGCAACAAATCATAAAAATTAAATTTCAACTTGACACGACAATTAAGAATACAAACATTAATTTCCGCAACAAGTTGAGAAAATTTACTAAAAAAAACTCGTCGCTAACAAATATGCTACATTCCACGCGACCAGCTTTGCCCACGGTTATAATTGCCTTAACCGCTACACGTTATAAATCTTTCAACCAGATGAAGATACCTATGTAATAAAAATAAACATTCCCTTGCCATGGAACGCGATGATACTTTGACAAATTAATCGGAACGCGCCCGACGCTTTGTAATCATTTGAAAATAGAACGTCGCGTGGCCGACTGGCTGAACTGAGTCTGGCCGTTGCGGTAATGCCCTTTTTTTTTTTTTTTTTTTTAACGTGGTAAAATTATCAAATAAGTCCTCCCACTCCGGGCAGGGTGGGAGGGACTGTCAGACTTTTACTGACTAAAATCCACGGTGTTCCTTCAATAACCCTTTACATACCGGGGCCACGGTAACGGGATGAGTCCCACGACCCCGGCGGGCTTCGGCCCTCTGCAGAGGGGGCCTCGTCATGTTGCTGACGCTCTTTGAGGCGCGCGTGGAACACGACGCGCCGTCGACCCGGGCATGGTCCATGGTCGGACAGCGAGTTGCCCTTTACTCGCTGTCCGCATGCCCGCGCCTACGGTGGCCGGAGATCGTCGGCCGACGTCCGACGCCGTGGGCGTCTACCACTGCGGCTGGGCTGGAGGGAGGACGCCATCCTCTCCCTCACGCGGCCCGCCTCCTCCTTCGGAAGCATGACTGCTTCGCAGAAGGAGGCGACCGCTTCCCACTCCCTCTCGCCCCGCAGCATGGCCTCGACCAAGGCCGGGCGCGAGAGGTCTCCGCCTATTGTCGCCGTGAGGACACGTCGGTGCTCTGCCCAAGCTGGGCAGTCCTGCACCGTGTGCTCGACTGTGTCCTCAGGGTGACCCTCGCAGTGGTGACACCCAGGCGTCTCTTCCTTACCCATCAGACACAGGTACCTCCCGAAACTTCCGTGTCCGGTGAGGACCTGCGTCATGCGGTAGGTCAGGACGCCGTGACGCCGATCTAGCCACTCCTCAAAGAGGGGTCTTACCGCCGCAATTGCGGCGTGCCCGAGCGGTAATGCCCTAAGCATGTGTAATAATAGATTATATTTGAAACATATATCAAATTTTCTTACACCAAGATCTACGTCATAAAGATAGGACCGTCCGTGTCCGTGACACGATGTGGTTGTTGCATATTATCGACTGACCAATGTAGCTAATGAAATACAATAATTATTGCTTGTTGCGAAGACCAGTGGTTGCCCAGAGGTTAGGAGCCCGACTTGCGAGTGGTAGTTCGTGGGTTCGAGTCAGGTACTACTTTGTGTAATGTTTATTATCACCGGTGCTCTTAAATCGGCGAAGAAAAACATCGCGAGGAAACCGGCATGCCCTATTATTTATTTATTCTTCTCAACAACTTTACATTTGTGTCGAACAGTGGTTACAAATGTTACAATATAAAAATTAATAGTTTAAAAATCACTAGGAAAACACGCTTTTATAAATGCACGTAAAAACAAAAAAAAATTGTTCGCGCTTTTCCTTTTTTTTTGTAGTCTCCGTTTTCTTTGAGTTGCTGTTTCTTTTTTTTTTGTAGTTTTTGCCATATTATTTCCACGAGTAGTGAACAATTAAACGGTCGATCACCCCAGAGGATTTGAAAGTGACATCTATAAAAAATAATTCTATGGATTACGCGGTAATTCAAAAAGGTTAAGAAAACCGATTACGGATTTTCTTTAGGTTTGTTATAACCTTGAAACCTGATCATGTTCAAAGTCCATTACGTGGCTTTTCTCACAAGTGCAAACACGACTATTATACGATAGATTCTATAATGTAACGCCAGTGCCTATCTTCCGGCTTCATCATCAGACCTTGAAACCTAATCATGGTCAAAGTTCATTACAAGACTTTTCTAAGAAATCCAAAACAGCTATGATACGATTTTCCATCATGAAGTTCCAGTTCATATATTCCGGCTCCATCATCAGATCAATTCGACAGTACCATATTATTGTATTGTCATCAGAACTACATACAGCTGCCAATTTTCATTACGATACGACCCTTGGAAGATGGTTAAATTAGTTACCTTAGATCAATGATATTTTATAGTACAGATATGTTATAGGCGCGCGCGTCGTGAGACTCGAACACGAGCTAATTGGAACGTCTTGCAACTAGTCTGCGTCGAACGCAACCACAAGCGTGCCGCGCCGTAATACCCGTGTCCTTAGATTTTATTTATCAAAAATGCCATCGTGTGAGTTCCGGAAGTGTACGAATTATACTTCCAAAGTAAACAAAATACAAAGGATCTCATACCACATGTGAGAATGCAAATATATTAAGATCATTTTTTATATTTCATTTATTTTCCAAACTTGCCAATAAATTATGCTTAGGAGCCATATGTAGGTGAAGACAGAGAGAGCAAACTCGTTTTGTCACGAGAGCGATAAGGATGCGTGCGTGCGGACATAGATTAGTTAAAAGTTTACAAGTGTAGAAGCGATATTGATTGACTTGTTTTAATTTGTTTTGTGTTACAATTTTTTTTATTAAAGTTCATTTGTTTGTTTATTGAGGATTATAACTGTTTTTTTATTGAATTAGGTTTCCGAGGGATCAGGTTCGACTTCCAGTTTGGATCGCAATTGTTCGTGAACAAAAAAGCGAATCAGACTGTATAACATCAAAAAACAGCAAGATATATACAAATCACTTCCAAAGTACTAACAAATATGTTTCGAATATGTAGTCGAACAATGCTTGAAAAAAATGCAGTTCCAATTATAGAGGTAGGTAACTAAAACATTTTATCAAACATAATGCTGCCTGCATAATGTTTTATAAAATGTCAGCTACCTGTTGCTTGCATTTTCGCCAACGTTGAATTTGTTTGTTCATTATGAAACCTATAGTTGTGTCATGAAATTGATTATTTATTGATAGCTTTCCACCTGCTTCATCCAAGATGAAGTTCCGATTTGACGATGTTTTCGAATCATACAATTATTGTTATGACTGATCATATTATTTTATTAGCATAATGACTATTAATTTCTATTTTAGTTTTGAATATAATGGGCTAAGCTGAAAACAAACATTAGTGGTAATACTTGATCCGTGATTAACCATTATGATGTTTAATTTCTTACCTACGTACTCACTCTTCAATCGAGTGTCCACTCTACGGCTATAAAAATGTTATCCTATGGCACAAGGACTCATTTGAAGCGCAGTGGTTAGAATTATAACTATCTCTTTCACTTGCGTGTTGTTTCGTATCTTTTGTTCTACTTATCAGTAAAACTTGTCAATGAGTGCATAGATATCCGTGATGTGTGCAGTTTTTACTACGCGGAACAAATTTCAACGCAAATTACTATGAACGTAACATATCTGTACTTTATAATATCATTGCCTTAGATTTCATTACATAGTTACATACAGGTCGACCTAATAAAAGCGTGTTAAAAATTAAAAAGTCGTAATAAAGCAAACACTACATAATATATTGGTCCTAACATTATTAGTCTTAATATTAATACATAATTATAATAATCTAACATAACACAATTCAAAACCATTATACAATATAAATTAAATTAGGTAATAAATAAAAATAATAATGATATAAATGTCATTCATATACGAGGCATGCCTTTTAAGTTCTATCGTTTCCATATTTCCCGGCAATTTTGAATTTGGAACTGTTCTATATTCGAATGTGTTTTTCGAATCTCAAAACAGTTGAAAGTATTAGGATTAATGCTATTGTTTAGTCACAGCGTCGATTGGAATCTGTGTCAGGTTACGTACGAAAATGAATCTTTCTAATGAAAATGTTCGTGCTATAATTTTCTACAAATTTAGAAGAGGCCTGACATGGCTTTAGAGTTTTGAAGAGCAAACATCTGTGTTCAGTGATGAAGCCCCATGTCTGCGGACTGTCGAACGCTGGTATTTAGAATTCCAGCGTGGACATACTAGTGTTAGTGACAAATCTCGCGAAGGACGCCCAAAATCCGCCTTCACTGAAGATAACATCATTGCTGTGAGACAACTAATTCTCGAAGATCGTCATGTGACGTATCGAGAGATAGAGGCTCCATTCTAATATTATACATGAGCGAGAGTGTTTGTTTGGCCATCTTTTAGGTCAAAACATAAATGAGCATCAGTTCGCTGTGTTTTTATGTGAATATAGCAGAAGAGCCACATAGTGATTGCGAACAAAGCCGTGCTATGAAGTTTGAATTCTTGTAGCCCTTAATATCAAGAGCATTTTTTAAATAATATACAACGTGTAACAGAACAAACGCAATTCCTGAAGGTAGTTGGTTCAGAATCGGCTTCTGAATCGATTTACGTCGTAAAAAATAGGTGTTTTTGACGGAAAAATCTTTCATTTAACTTAAAATGGAAACACAGTATCATGACAAATTAATACAATCCTCAAGGAAATGCGCTCGTGTGCGTGTCGTTCGCTAATATTGCATGAGTGTATGCGTCAGCGTAAGGATATTGTATGACGCACATACTTTTTGCGTTTAGTACGAAAACTATTTTATAAAAAATGTCTGGGTTTGGTTTTTACGGTACGGATGTTGTTTTAGACTTGTAGTTTAGTATTCTAATTGGGGTGTCTGAGGTAATGCGCTTAATCTGTTAAACCTTGTATTCATTTAGCTTTCATGTTCCAACCGCTGGGACAAATGCCTCCTTTCTTTGAGAGGGAATGGGCTGAATCTACGCGGGCCCCGCGAGTGCTGGTGGATGTCACATGTCTTCGAACTTTTTAGGGTTCCGTAGCCGAATGGCAAAAAAACGGATCCCTTATAGTTTCGTCATGTCTGTCAGTCTGTCTGTCTGTCCGTCCGTCCGTATGTCACAGCCATTCTATTCTGAAACACATGTGAAACTTAGCAGGTAGATGTATTTTGTTAACCGCTTTCCGATTTTTATTAAAAATTAATAAAATAAAATATATATATAAAATTAAGAGGGACTCCTCATACATAGAACTGAATATAATTTTTTTTTTCATCAAACCAATACGTGTGTGTAATCTACAGATAGGTCTTTAAAAATGACATTGAGGTTTCTAAAACCACTTTTTCCGTTTAAAAGATATACGCTTCCAAAGTGGTAGTGTGTTTCCCTCCTCTCTAACTTCTATAATAATGAAGTGAAAAATCTAAAAAATATATATGCTGTAGATCTTAATGTAAACTTTCAATGAAAATTGGTTTGAACGAGATCGGGTCAGTAGTTTTGAGATATAGCACATTTTCTAAAACCGCAAATATAACTTTGAATTTCACACAAAAAATATGAAAAACAAAGTTATTTGGCATAGTTACTACGGAACCCATCATGGGCGAGTCTGATTCGCACTTGGATAATTTTTTGGTCCTAGCCTCCTAGGACATACCGGTTTTCTCACGATGATCAGTGAAGGACTGATTTAAGAGCAGAGGTAATGATATAAATGACGATTACACGAAGTAATGTGCCTGACTGGGTTCGAACACAGAACATCTCCAATTAACAAAAAAAAAAAACAATAAACTGAAGTATACAACGTGTAACGGAAACCCCATATCTATCCAAAAGGACTGAAGACAACATCTGGTATGGAGTCTCTATGCAAAGTTTCAGCTCAAAATAAGTGACTCACAGAATTGACCCCAAATTATCGGTTTCATATGTGTCTTGAATACCAATAATAACAAACGTGTCACATCACTATGAGGGTCATCACTTTCCACGTCACTTGCCAATAACACGATAATTCTCTTCATTCTTGTATTGATACATGAAATTTCTAATATGCTCCACACATGTACACATAGGATTACAAAACCCTTGCCATGTCGTTTATTATCATCCAAAGAAGCCGTGTACTTGGTATGTATATACCCTTTAAATTACACGTTGTAGAAGCGACAAGAATAATGTAACAATTTTTAATACCTTATTATTATAATTCTTTATTTATTTAGGGGTTTTTTTTCATAAATGAATATTTCACCCCATTATTGAAAACAAAAATTTCACTTAATAATTTTTAATACCTAAATTGATTTATATAGTGTCCGTGAAGTTGCTTGAGCGTTCGCATAGCCCTTTAAATTACACGTTGTATACGTATTTGAATTGTAGACGATCTCAGATTATGATCTTCTTGTCGTGTGGGTAGTAAGGTCTAACGACCCCATACACCCTAGTGTCAGAGTTTCTAGACCACCTCAAGGGCCTCTGACGTGGTCTATTTTGACGACCGCCATTTGGCGACCAGGACCACCGGCTTATACGTACCTTCCATCTTTTTATCAGACAATCAGGTGATTCAGGCCTGCAATGTTGTAGCCAAACTGGAAACAAGTTCACAAAGTATGCTTCCCGCGGGAATCGACCTCACGACCACCGGGTCACAAGGCAAACGCCTAAACCACTTGACTCGATCATTATTCCTACTTGACACGCTAATTCATAACGCTTCTTGTAGCAAACATGATTAGATTTTGTCGTGAGGAAAATCGATGTTTTTCCAAGATGTAGCGTCACGCGTCGTGTCAAATGATGCTGTTGACAGAAACATGAGTCTGGGCTAAATTAGAAGAGGATTACCTAACATTTTTACGTTAGTATAAATCTTTACAGATATTTTCGTGAAACGTGATTTCTACTCTACTGGGCACGTGTACAAAGAGCTTCTTTTTTATTCAATATTCTGGAGTACATTGGTTTTATAATAATTTTTTACTCGCCCAACTTTAGTTTTTTGGCGAGAAACGCACATTCTTAAGCGTGTGAAACGCTATGACTATATATAATTTTGTTCCAGATGAAATCATCATGATGGAAAATCATCAAATGAATTCTTCCCGCAGTGTGTGGAGTGGAAGGGAGTGGCAGACTTCTACTAACTAAAAGCCCAGTCTGATTTTTCAGCAGCCCTTGCATTCCGGGTCGTATTACCTCGTTAGAACATTCTCGAAACCTCGGTAGGAGCTATATAATTTCTGGACACATATTAAAAAAACTGGGTGCGCCAAAGTTCACCTAAATTTTCAACTCCGATAATTGGAAATCCGAAAATGTTCTTCCTAACATTTTTCATCCTAACAATCACAATTCCTAACTACTCTGTCTCTAATGTTCATAATTTCGAAGCATTCAACTTCATAATGTCAGTAGCAATAAACATCTATTATACTTTTATTTGTTTTCCTATATTTTCTCAACATAATCATCTTTTACACTATTATTCAGTCATATCTTTTTTGTTTAGATTTCTTTCGTCTTATTTAATTTTATTTATAGCGGTGTGTACCTGCAAATATATCCATAGGTTAGGTTAGAACTATGACCAACTACAGCTACAGCTACCTCGACATATATTTTTTATTACACTTGGTAAATGTTTCTTTTTGAGTATGAGTGAAAATATTATGGTAATTATGTTCAGGGATAAAAGCGTTATAATAAAAAACAGTAGGAGTTTAAATATATTTACATTAATGATATTATTAATTACAATTTTCGGAAACATGAGTGTTATTATGAACATCGCCGGTAGCACTACAAATAGTATGAATGAAAACTTTAGGATGAAAAATTTTAGGAAGAGTGATCATTCGGATTACAAATCATTAGGAAGAACAATTACGGGTAAAGAACTTTAGGTGAGCCAATATGGACCCTAAAAAACTAGCCAAGTGCGAGTCCGACTCGCGCACGAAGGGTTTCGTACCATCCATAAAAATGAAAGAAAAGAACACGTTTGCTGTATGGGATTTCCCCCTTAAATATTTATTTTATTGGTAGTTAGTATTTGTTGTTATAGCGGCTAATGAAATACATCATCTGTGAGAATATCAACTGTCTAGCTATCACGGTTCATGAGATACAGCCTGGTGACAGACATATAGACAGACAGACAGCGGAACCTTAGTAATAGGGTCCCGTTTTTACCTTTTGGGTACGGAACCCTGAAAAAATCAATTTAATAGCTCCTTAAACTTCAGAAAAAAACCTACCGATACTATACGATAGCTTGGAACCACGTCTTTTCAAAACTAAAGTTGTCTTCCAGAAAGTCGGGAACAAAGATTTCTCAGATCTAGTACAGTCCTAGCTACTTTCCATATTCCACCTTATCCACCAGATTTCACATTTCTTTGGTCCATATTTGTTAACATCTTAAACAATTTAAAAGCGATTTCCATATGCAACATGGTTTAAATTATTAATATTGTTGTGTCAAAGTTAAATTTACTTGCCGAGTCGTTAAGTTATAGCTTATTGTGCCGAGAGGACAATGGGGGAAAGCACACCACTGTGCCAGACGCACGCTGGAGGAATTGGCTCAGCACCTGATGTTTGGTTGTATTGTACGCACTTTACTGTACTTACCTACATTTTGAAAGTTTTCGCCAATAAGAAGTTACATTGAAATCGTTTTTGAATTCTAAGTCCTCTATCCCTCGCACACTCCGCGTTCAACGTTCTTTTAGATACCAAACCTCATTGTGAAGAAGAAGATATGGTCTATATGCTGTATGTACAGGAACATCTAAATTAAAAAAAATAGATCCATCGTATTTGTACTCGTTGGATATGTAATGTCAAGTGAAATTAAATTGAATTCAAAGTGTTTTTGGTATTCTAAAGTGTGTAGGTATTAAAAAAAAATCATAAAAACTATGGCTCACTCAGAATATCGTAGAATTTATTTGATCTGTGTCTGTTTGTTAAGTAATCCGCACAAGTAACAAAGCAACATTTAATGGCGGAACAAGTGCCCACGTGACTATAGTAATAAATTCCTATAAACGCCTTTTCTATGGGGCGTGGCATATAATAATAAATTCATAACCTTAAGTACCCCATTTAGCGTATAAAATGCTTGCGTCATTAAAAACCGATTCAAAATTACTGTTAAATCATAATTATGTTACTTTTACATTGCATCAGCAAGTGATCTGACCCCTATTAACCTTTATCTAGTCGATATAGCCGCCCCAATAGTTAGGAAATGCTAGGAAGACAGTAAATTAGTTTAGCATTTGTAAGCAGTACTTAGAAACTTGGATCACGAAGTGTATTAGGTTCAGAAGTTCAACTATAGATGTTTGTTGTCGGAACTAGTGTTCTTGCTTTCATTATTTCGTTGCTTGCTTGTCAGTCTTCTACAGATTGTTCTTCGTAGAGTGAGTGCAGTAGCTCCACGACCTGATTCTGCCATCTCCCTTTCACTACCGGTCTACTAGACGTACTGCAGTGTACCATCCACACTTGGTCGGTATACCGCCTTGTCGTACTAAATGCTTCTCTTCCATATAAATTGTGCACATAACTAAGGTGTAGAACTCTGCCGGCTTCTGTGTTATACCACGTATGTTCCGTCAGCCTTTAAAACAAGAGTGAACAAGTATCCAGAAGATACTTACTTACTTATACGTATTACTTACTTACTTATACTTACTTACTTAGATGGGACGAGCGAGTCCAGACTCGATCGTCCCATCGTAGACCTCATGTATCGCTTACCATTATGCGTAGTCTTGCAAATGAGGAGAAATTACTAGTGTGGGATAATGCTTATGAAAAAGTAGACTGTTTTTTTTGTTTCATGACACCATATGGGCTGTCCCATAATATGGCGGTATCTTTCTATGCCTAGGTCCTGCAGAATATTGTAAGGTGGCGGGTCTTCTGTCCTACCCCTTCATTCTATAAGCGGACACACACAGACAGACAAATTGAATTGATCAGTGCATTGTAACCGAGACAAATGGCGTTTTTATTGAAACCGTCGTGCTGATGCAAAATAATGTAGTGTCACCGCTATGATTTTAATATCAGTGACGCCGTACTGACATACTTAGCGATATGGTCCTTTTACAGGAACGGGAATTAATGGACCATCAGCATGTTTGTCAGTTATAAAATTGTGTTCAATGAGGGTGAAATGAGGTCTGTGGCCCGTAGCTTTGACGAATTTGTGTATTTTGAAATTTCTGAAATTTTCTACTTTAAATTATAGCAACTTGGTAGTTGTGGAAATTTTCTAACGAGATACCGCTGCCCCGAAAGGCAAGGGTAGCGGAAGGAACAGTTTAAGTTATTTATAGTTAGTAAAAGTCTGAGACTCCCTTTACGCTCCAGCCATCGGGAAAAGTCATTTGATGAATTTCATTCCGAAAAAAAGGGTAACAAACGAAATAGATACAATATGTATAGATTGAATGTTTCTCAAGAGCTAAGTCTGTACTTGTAATGACGGTTTGAAAGACCCAGGAAAACAATTCACTAACTTCATCGACCCCACCTCATTGGCAAGTCATCTAAGAGATTGAAAACCCATCCAAGGTAAACGCTTTCTCCGTTGACCTGTGAACCCTTGTAACTTCATATTAGTTGCCTTATCGGTTGCCCACGGCTGAGCGAGTGGGCCAGGGGCCCAGCTGCCTGCCTCAAGTCATCCGTCAACCGAGCTCGATTCATCTCTCTTATCTGTAATGTATTCTACCGAACAATCGATGAATGGGCCCTTGTGTATTGTTCACGAATTTCGGGATAAGTGGATGCTCAATGTTTGTACAGGTAGGTGCGATGATCGATTCAATTGTTTGTTGTGCTGATCGTGTGTGGAGGGGATTTCAAAGATCAATGGGATTATTGATTTCTCGCAGTATTTGTTTCGAGATAAAATTGCTGGGTATTCAATTTCTATGATTAAAGATAGATTTGATTGAACTTTTGCCAGTTAATTAAAACAGCAAATTCCTAGAATTAACGAGAGCGGCAAGTTGCTAGAATTTAATTATAAAGTGTGGATAAAACTACATGACCAGGAGGTGTTTAATTCAAGAGTGAATAGATTACTTCTAGGTTAGCACGCTTCATCTTCGACCACATCATCACTTACCATCAGGTGAGATGGTAGTCAAACGAGAGACTATTATCAGTAAAAAAATATATAAAATTAGATTAAATAGCATAAGCTACCTGATCCCTCGCTCAGTGCAGGGGCGAGCAGTGCGCACGAGACATCTATTTGCTACCAGCCTTCGCAGAAAAAATTCTGGTGATCGCTCGCCGCTGCATCGTTTGGTCTATACATATAATGAACATTTTAGTGCAATCGACATCTCTGTAAAACTAGTTATAAAAATAGTATCATTCGAATACTTAAGGATCGGCAGAATGTTCCGGAAGTTTAGTTTTTATATCAGTTTTGTTTGATTTTTTTTTATATTAGTTTCAATAATAATAATTAGTTATTTCTAAATCACATCATCAGATTGTTTTGTTAGTAAACATACACAACTACATACACATACACAAAATGGGAAGCTATCGTTAAACAATGGCTTAAATTTTATGTATAAGGCTAAGGTTTGTTTATTGTAATAATTAATAGCGTGGTTGAACAATTCTGCAAATGTCTGCTCACAAATTAATTTAAATGTTTACAGTAATCTGAAGAAAATGTTGTCGGTTGTGTATTAGATAAGTTTATAGTTTAAGACATTTTTGTTATTTTTAATACGCAACTGTTAATTTTCCCTACATTAATAAATAAATAAAATAAAATGGATCGTAATAATTTGCACTTTATACCTTTCCTTTAAATCATTGAACACTGTTCCACCATGTTCCTTCTGTTAGTCACCTTGCGTTCCGTGGCCGCGGTAACTTGTAAGAACATTTATGCAATTACACATTCCCTTAGTCATACTATACATACACATAGTTCATAGAAACAAAAATTATCTCAAAATCGATTAGAAGGCACAATTAGACGAATCCTGCCTAGATCAACACAAATGACGACAAAATAAACCTCGTTAACGTCTTGTCACTTTTATTGCATTACCACACACAACACTAATTTACAGAAATACAGTACCTAAAGTACACGATTCTGTGTCGAATAATCCCGAAGGCTTCCATTAAAACGAATCGTGATCATCGGGCCAACGTGAGCAGTGGCGTAACGCGTAACTAGGTGAAGTGAACCCTCATCCATGGTGAAACACTTTAAGAGGCCCGCAGGGCCCCCACCCTATAGCCACAGACTTTATCAGATGACTAATAAGTAAACCTATTTTCAAATCTATATGCTTTTCACTATTCCCCCACTGCAATTTTTTTTTTTCACAATCATGAGTGTGTGAGGAACGAAAGAAAAGTGGCCTCAGTAATGTGCCTTCGCCCACGTTGATACTAGTCTACGATACGCCACTGGACGTGA
Organism: Tholera decimalis; assembly: GCA_943138885.2. Taxonomy (NCBI): domain Eukaryota; kingdom Metazoa; phylum Arthropoda; class Insecta; order Lepidoptera; family Noctuidae; genus Tholera; species Tholera decimalis. The sequence goes on along the minus strand of OW964566.2, from coordinate 39,861,083 downwards.
GAATGTTCGTGAAGTTGCGACACACTCGAGTTGACAGTATCGAGTCGGCTGGTGAACGATAATCGATATAATGAGAGGGGGACGCAATCGCTTGCGATGTTTAATGCAGAACTAGGTACAGTAATGGTAAGGAGTTTTACGTTAAAGCTAGACTGTAGTGTTATTGAAAGGTTTTTCATGATAGCGGGTTATTTTTCATAAATAATAATAATGAATTTATTTAGATAACTGGATCCACATTGTTTACTAACAATTGATACTTATACACGATGCTAGTATTTACAAGATCGTGAAGTCTATATTTATTTCACCATTTGAATCAAAATCTTTAGCCATAGTGAGAGTATCGGTCTCTGATGACGGTGATGCACTTATCGTTACATTTTTTTTTATTATGGATGAGCCCGCTCTTGACCTCGATTTGGCCTGATGGTAAGCGATAGATGAAGTCTACGATGTGACGAGCGAGCCCACCCATACACACAAAACGTTTTAGGAACACATTCATTCTGCCGCGTACTGTTTAAGCTATAACACTATAACACTCTTGCCTGAAAGACCCCCAGTATTTCAGTTAAGAGTGAATAGGTTACTTGTAGGTAAGCGTGCTTCATCTTCGATAAAATTTTTGCTTCCTATCATGTGAAGTCAGAGTCAAATGCCATCACATGAATAAAAAAAAAATAAAAAAAAAATTCACTTCAGTAGCTCAAACATCTCACTCAGCTGTAGCAGTAGCTCACTAAGTGAAACAAAGTAACTTTTTAATTTTTGTTTTCAGAAAGCCATGAATATCTTATTCAGCCTTGGGTTAATTACTATCTCTTTCCCGCCATTTGAAATAGAGAGACAAAGACCAGTGTGCTTAGTATGAGTTTGAAATACTTTTGTCGTTTTCGAAAACTAACGCTCTGTCTCTTTCACACGTACGAGATTAGTGTGAAAGAGACAGTATAGTTTTCGAACACGATAATAGTATCGCAAACTCATACTAAGCCCCCAGCCCTTTCGAAGTTCCGATTTTGAATTCGACCTCAAAGACAAACACGTTCGGAATTTCGTACTAACTAAAGAAATTTTGCATAAAGATAATTATGTCTTTTTATTTATTGAATTTTTAACTTATTGTTGTATTTAAACCAAAATAAGTAATTACTGCAAATAAAACTGCTATTTAACCTGCAAATATTTATTTCTAGTTTCAATAATTTTGCATACCATGTCTTCAATGAATGGAGACTTAAAAAGGGTGCAAGCAGTTTTTCAGAGATGGTGTTGCTGTCTTATTTTTTAGATTTATCACAGACGAGACGATCATCTACAATGTGAAGTATTTACTCAATGTTGAAAGCTACTTTAAAAACAAAACATAACGTGCATATTGAAACATACGCAAAACTATAAATTAAAAAAAGTTATTTAAAAAATCTAAAAAACCCGACTGCTCAACTGAAATGCAAGGAACAAGCACATTTTTATTTTAAAAAGTGACAAGCAAGCGGGACCCAATAGACCGATTTTTTTTTTAAATTTGACGGGTCTGCCTGCTTGTCATTTTTTAAAATAAAAATGTGCTTGTTCCTTGCATTTCAGTTGAGCAGTCGAGTTTTTTAGATTTTTTAAATAACTTTTTTTTCAGCTTTTCAGTTAAAATATTAATTAACAATTTTTTAATTTGCCCGGTCGTGTCACATTGGCACCCCACCGGATTCAGAAAGTGAAAGAGCTCAAGTCCATATTTTTAAACTTTCTCTTTGTATTATTTTTGCTAGTATTACACTAATGATAAATATGATATACCTTTTTGAAATCCTTGTGATAAGCCTTATGATACCCATATTGTGGAATTCGAAAAAAATAATTTTTTTTTCACTATGTATAATGACTTCGCACAGCCGCCATGTTTGATTTTTTCAAATGTCACTAAGAACACTTGGGCTGCTAAGACAAATCTAACGATACCTCAATTATGTGAATCCGTTCAGTGGTTCTGGAGATATGAGGTAATAAATAATATTACAAACATACATACATACATACAAGATACGCGCGAAAAACATAACCCTTCCTTTGCAGTCGGGTAAATATAAGGCTAAACTCAGGATTCAAAATCAGTACTCGCAGCAAAAAACGACTTTGCTCTCTTGTTGCACAAATAACTATTGTATTATTTCAAAGGACTTCCAATTTAACTTTCAAGTTAGAATTTTCGAGCTTATTAGGTTAGTTAATTTTAACTGCAAGCTATAGCTTTACCCGTATATATTTCATCGATTTAATTGTATAACCGCTTGGCATACAATGTTAACCCTCCAAGATCAAAATTCCTCAAGATGCTTCCATTTTCACGACCATTCAATTTAATTACCATACAATTTCGTCACTGTTTATTAACCCTTCAAAGTTTGGAAAATCAAACGCCAATAAAATGTGGACATAATCGCTGCAGGGTTACCATGACGTTTACAGAGAGCTCCAGTTAAATGAATTTGTGCTTTGAACGTACAGTCGCGCGTTGTGTTTGTTAGATGATACTGTTGATGTTCGCAAATCCGTTTGTTCGAAGTTGCAGTTCGGAGTTCGGATGCGGATATATGCTCGTATACGATTTAGTATTCCGTTACTACAAAAGGTTTTTACGTGTTGATGACATGACACGATTATTTCTATGCGTATAGCTAATTTAAATGACAGTATATACTACCTAAATCTAATCTTATTTAATAAGAATTTAAGTCAAGAATGAACAGGTTACTTTTCGGTAAGCGTGCTACATCTTCGACCACATCATCACTTACCATCAGGTGAGATGGTGGTCAAACGCGAACCTATTCTTAAATAAAAAAATAAAAATAGCAAACCAAAAATTATACTTAAAGTTTTACGTCTAGAAACTCCAACAATGCAGTTTTTAGTTTTGACAGTCTTTCCACTTTTTTTCGAGTATCTCCTAAGTACCTAAATTTAATCTGACTAAAAACACAATAAAACACGTTTTACAAAGCTTATGTAACCAACGATACAGCACCGAAGCCCGCGGCGTCCAGTGATCCAGACATTTCATTAGTATCCCGACACTATCGACCACTCAATCCTGATCTCCCACCTCGCTACAAACTCCCCCTATAACCCCCATAGCTCAAACAATCAGCGAGGGTGGACAGCTCAAGAAAAACTGGCCAATAATTTGTACGCGCGTAATTCCGCACTAGTTGTTCCCATCAGTTTGTTTGACAAAATTTGCATAGTTATTAGCCCCGGCGTTGTTTATTTTATAGTGGATATTTGTTTCGTTTCTCAGTCTCAAAGGGGAGTTTTTTTAATTATTTTGGGATTTGGGATTATAGTCATATGTTTGATGCTTTAAGTTCTTAGCATATAATATTGAGATTTAAATCTGTTTGAATGGTTTAATTTATAAAGAGAAACTCGGCAGCATTCAATCATTTATTGCGTTTTATCCATTCATGTACAATCTTAAAGAATTTAATTAAAAATAGATTTTGACAAGATTTCATAATATTGCAAAATGATATGAATTTAAATCCATTTCATTTTAAACAAATCCGTGAATTTCGTATCTTTTTGATTTCTCATAAATATGTGTTATATGTAATCGTAATAATTAGTGTAATATTTATTATATTTACACGGCGCGTATCGTCAGGAGGTTCCTCTCTATGGAGCCCTGCCTGACCGCCGCCGGTAGCTTGGACCCTGTTCCCGATACCGGTGGGCTACTATTTTTTATATTTTTAAATGTTTTTTTTTGTAGAGAATATTTAAAAATGTAATTTATAAGTATGTATTGAAAATAAAGGAAATAATGTAATATAATTGCTTCAAATATTGCGTAACCAAAATCGGTAGCCTGTTGAGCCTTAATAATATAGTTATGTTAATAAAAAAGTTTTGTATGCGATAGTACAAATAATAGAACAATTTTTATTTTACGCATAATTAGGCAGCTAGTAGCTTTTGAAAACTACTCTTTACTACAATTCTGAAAAGTTTCATAATAATAAAATCAATTTGAAGCGGCTATTACACCACTTCTGCGAATAACATCGCAATATCCACAAGACTCGTATAAATACAATAAACAACGATTACTTAATCTCCGACACAATATTATATCGCTTTGTATGTAGATGTGTAAGTCTGTTTGTCTGTCCATTGTCCTGTCTACTGGCTAGGCTAGTAGCTAGCTTGTCTTGTGGATACGCTAGTGCACATTGACTGCGACTTTTGTTACTTTGCTTTCGTTTTTACGCTATAAGGTTACAGGATATTATGCTAGCTAGGTTTTAGCTAAGACTAGAAAGATCCTTTTATAATTTGGTGGTATGTACATAATATAATTATGTAGGTGTGTAAAGCTGTATTGTATCACTATTTCAAACATCGTTCTGTCTCTTTCCCGTCTTGAGCCAAGCACGTTTTAAGTTTGTTTTGGATTTCATTGTAACTTTTTATTTGATTTGTACTAGCTTCCGACTGCGGTTTGTATAAGTAGCCTGTGTCCTTTTCCGAGGTACCTATAATCTATGACTGTACCAATCAAAAAGCTTTTTAGCAAAAAATAAAACCAACTTCCATATAAAAACACTACAAAGGCAAAAATAACTTAAATTTCGGTGGTCGGTGTCATTTGTTTTGTATTTTCTTTTTAAGGGTTCCGTAGCTGAATGGCAAAAAACGGAACCCTTATAGTTTCAATATGTCTATCCGTCTGTCTGTCTGTCTGTCTGTCTGTCCGTCCGTCCGTATGTCACAGCCATTTTATTCCGAAACTATTAAGACTATACATGTGAAACTTAGTAGGTATATGTATTCTGTAAGCCGCTATCCGATCTTAAGAAAAAAATAAATAATATTTAAAATAAAGGGGGGTCCCCATACATGGAACTAGAACTGAAAATATATTTTTTCATGAATTCTATGCGTCTGTGGTATTTATAGACAGGTCTTTAAAAATTATGTCAGGGTTTTTTAAAACACTTTTTCAAAAAGTCAATCGTTTAAAAGATATAAGCTTCCAAAGTGGTAAAATGTGTGTCCCCACCTCTAACTTCTCTCTTCTTCTTAAAAAAATATATGCCTGTAGATCTTAATGTAAACTTTCAACCAAAATTAATTTAAATGAAATCAGATCAGCAGTTTTTGAGATACAGCATTTTTTATAAAACCGCAAATATAGCTTTGTAATTCATACAAACACTATGAAAAATAAAGTTATTTAGCGTAGTTGTAAAAATGTAAATAAGCTAGTTTTAAGAAATTTTTAAGTTTTTTTTATTCGTCAAATAAATATACATATTATATTATATTATTATAGTTACTACGGAACCCTTCATGGGAGAGTCTGACGCGCACTTGGCTAATTTTTTGCTTGACACCGCCTTCCGAAATTTAAGTTATTTTTGCCTTTGTAGTGTTTTTATATGTATGAAAGTTGGTTTTATTTTTTGCTAAAAAGCTTTTTGTCACGCTTTTTAGTGGGTCAGTTTGTAATTTATCTAGTTACAAAAGCCAAAATGTCAACTACTTATCATCTTTTACAAAATATTACTTTTCCCGGTGCAGAGCCGTTTATTTTTGAGGACTTCTCCTGGACGAGCATAAAGTGCTTAACATTTATATTCAAGTAATCTAATCGCAATCCACGAAATACCTATTATTGAGTAGTTTCGGTGGCCATCTGTGGTCTTCATCATCAGTTCCACTTCCTCAAATGGTGCTTTTCGAAAGCAACTGCACAAGGTACTATAAGAAATACCCAAAACGCTATAGGTGTGCCTATAATATTTGAAGAGTTCCTTCGATTTCTCCATGATTCCATCATCAGATCCAAACGTGACGGAATTCTCTGCGGGCTTTTGTGTTCCCTGCCACTTATGACCTTTCAGCCTTTAAAGCACGAGTAAATAGGCATCTTCTGGACTCGCTCGTCCCATCTTAGACCTCATCTGTCGCTTACCATCAGGCGAGATCGAGGTCAAGAGTGGGCCCATCTGTAATAAAAAAAAAAACAATGGGACCAACTAGAAAGTATACCCTTTCAAACAAAAAAAGAATTTACGAAATCGGTCCAGCCATCTGCGAGTTATGAGGTCACATACATAAAAAAAAAGTTCAAGACGAATTGAGAACCTCCTTTTTTTGAAGTCGGTTAAAAATCGGTTAAAAGGTTGACACGTACTACGTGCAACACATACAGACAATCACTTTTGCATTTATAATAGGTATTAGTAGGAATCTATGTATTTGAAGCCAAAGACTGTCGTAAAACATTTGTTTGTTGTTTGAATGTGACGGAGATATTTTTAACGTCGTTTCGATTATTATCTGTGGTGAAAAGCGAATAGGTCTCAATAGTGTCTTGGTTGAATGATGAACTATGGCCGTGATGTGCTTCAGAGATAAAGAATATACTAAAAGGATCTATTAATAATTTCGTCTACTGCTAGTTCAATGGATATCTAGGTAGGTAGATATCTTTGATTGCATTGATCAGCAATCTTAAGTGCCATACCTACTATCTTTAATGTGTTTCGGTGTTTCTTCTCAGGTTAGTCAGCAAGAAAACACTGGCCTCATCTAGTTTAAATTTACGAAAAATGTAGTGTGAAAGTATTATTTACAATCAATTTCAAAAATAATTATCATTATAGTCTCACCGCGTCCGCTACCCAAGTTAATCTCTAATTATAATGGACATGTAATAAGTACAACTACACGCAAAGTTCTCAGCAAGGATCCATTTACAAAGTTTCTCCTCCACAACAATAGTTCTGCAGATTTCGCCGAAACCCGAGCCGGTCCGAACCCGACCTGGTCCGTCCGGCTGGCCGTACGTCCATATGTTCTGCGATGTGAACACGCTGCTTCGACCCTTGGGACGATCCCTTTTATGTACGACACAGACATGCTTCGTGGGCAGTCACTAAGATTAACTACTAGCAAATTATTCCATTCCATGGAATGTTTTTAGATGTGAGTCTGAGCGGAAATGGATGATATATTTCGTTGGATGTTTATTGTATAGGAAAGGTCGTTAGATGAGGTAGAGATGAAAGTTTTTGGATATTAACTTTTCGTTTTCTATAGCCCTTTAGTTATCATTTTGTATGGATGAACGGTTGAATGTTTATGGTGAAAGATACAATCTGTACTTGGCAACATTATGAGTTATGTGCTTACAAAATCACAACATAAAAACTGAAAGTTTTAATTTTTATTAATATTGATTAGGCACGCATTGAACTTTAGTCTTACTTGACAGAAACCTATTAGGTAGGTACCTATATTATCGCAGTGGTAGACGCCCACGGCGTCGGACGTCGGCCGACGATCTCCGGCCACCGTAGGCGCGGGCATGCGGACAGCGAGTAAAGGGCAACTCGCTGTCCGACCATGGACCATGCCCGGGTCGACGGCGCGTTGTGTTCCACGCGCGCCTCAAAGAGCGTCAGCAATATGACGAGGCCCCCCCTGTAGAGGGCAGAAGCGTGCCGGGGTCGTGGGACTCATCCCATTACCGTGACCCCGGAACGTAAAGGGCTATTGAAGGAACAACACCGTGGATTTTAGTCAGTACAAGTCTGACAGTCCCTCCGGCCCTGCCCGGGGTGGGAGGACTTATTTGATGATTTTACCAAGTAAAAAATAAAAAGGTACCTATATTATGCGGATAACCAGTCACTCTTCACTTAAAGATGTGCAGGCTGTAGATGGAATCGGAAACAAAGACATACAATTAAATTAACGTTTTTTTACCAAAATTCTTGTTAGGTAATTCGACTCCTTAGCCGTACGCACAATTAAAGTACCTATTTCCAGAACGTTTTGCGTATGGGTGGGATGTCCACCATGCAACGATGGCGCATCGCCGTTCGTCTTGTAGTCCGATGATGGAACGGTCTTAGTAAAATACTAGTTAATTAATATGTAGGAAATGTAAAAAAATCATATAAGTTCATAGTGATAATTATGTTTAAAACGACTGAACCAATCCCACAATCAAACCGATAACGAAACCGATTTGTGGGACTTACTTCTATTGTAAAGCTATAGGTATGGAAGAAATAAATAATAACGAAAGAATGCCAAAACTTTATGTACGCTGCGGACATGGTGGGATGACCAGTTTACTAGGCAGAGGCACACTTCTGTACTAAATTCTATAAATGCTCATAAATAACTTTCGTTATATTATTTCAAGCAGTATTTATCCATCGTAAAACATATATTTTTCCGCTACAGTGACTTTTATAACGAACATTGCACTGTGATCCGCTTCAGAAATGTGTCGAGATAAATCTGCCAAGAAATGATAGAAATTCTGTCTTGTGTTTCAAAAACATGGCAATGCGAGAGGATTATGGTACTGTTATCTAGTTTTCTAGCCGGCTTCACGTGTAAACAATTCTTTGTATTAAATAGTCGATGAGTTAGAAGTTGAGGTTAAATAATAACAGCTTCAAGGCTAAAGGAAGGCTTTTTCGTAGATAGCTGATGCAGCATTACGTATACCATAACAACCTTGTGCCTCTTAGCGTGGTACATAAAATCGTTGATTTTTAATAGTTTTCATCAAATCTACAAAAAAATGAATGGGCCTACCTTGGAAACCATTCTCCTAAACAATAAAAAAAGAATAATCAAAATCGTTTGATAATTGGTGAACTTATAGCAAAACTAATAGATACACAAAAAGTTTCAGCAGAAATAAATGATACCTACTTACAACAACCATACGTCGCGTAGCAAATAAGTGCCAAACAGTAAGATGGCTTAAGATTATGACTTTTTTATTGTTCACGTTTGTCCATCTTCTCACCTGATGGTAAGCGATGATGTGGTCGAAAATGGAGCACGCTTACCTAGAAGTAACCTATTCACTCTTGACTTATGGACCCCTATGGCTACGTTCGATCTTTGTTCGTTATTAGAGCTGAGGGTGCTACAAACGTTGCATTCAAATTAGATTCATGTACCCTCTTTAGAGTAATCATGTTTGACAGTTATTGTTAATTGGAGAAGAGAGAGAGGACTATTGTCGTAAGCCATTGTTACATTTATAAACAAGAGAGGCGGGCGGAATGGTGATTATGTTTAATTATTCAACGTATTTGTAACACGATATCGACTCGGCAACTGAAGGTGGTAATACAAAGTGCTGCTACCTCCGTGAAATGACCACTCATTACACTTCTTTTAAATGAGTTTTTTCATGTAAATATCTTACTTCTTACTAAAATTGTAAATGGATGTTTGACTCTTTCACGCAAAAACTGCAGAATTGATCTGATTGAAAAGTTGACATCCTGAGATAATACATAGATAGATAGATAGATAGATATATTCTTTATTGTACACCATAACAGTAAAACAATAAGGACTTTACAACTAAAAAGGGTGATACAATGGGCGGTCTTATCGCTGAAAGCGATCTTTTACAGACAACCTTTAGATGGATTTGACACAGGAGAAAATAAATATGCAGGTAGTCCATGGTGTACTATTTATCTTTATAAAATATAAAAATGCTTGTCTTACTGGCACTGGTAAGGCATTCCACAGCCGTACTGCTTGTTGGTGGTGTGACTCGGTACTGCAAGCCTTAAGTTTTCTGATGATCTCAGAGATTTTGCATATGTGTCATGAAGGAACTTGAATCGCTACCCCTTATCCCTTAATTCCCACGGAATCGGGATTTACGCGGGAAAAGTCTCCCACGCGAACAAAGTCACGGGCAGAAGCTAGTTATAAATAAATAAGACGTTTAAAAATGTTATTTGTAACCAAATTGCAAAATAAATATCATTTTAATTGAGCTGAGATCGTTACGGATCGTATAAAGATTTTGTTCCTTTGCAGTTTGCAATTGTAACCCTTGAAGGTACTGTGCTGGGAAGAATGTATTTTCTCAACTGATCACAAAATATCTTCTAAGGTGTTTTGTGATCAGTTGAGAATAAAACCATTGCTTTGGAAAGACTATCCCGTATAACCAACCGATACTATACTATAGTATTCCTCTAAATCTTATAATATACGTACTCCATCCAAATATGATCGTACTTTCCATTCCCATCAGCTCCCATTCCCATTATCTCCACGACATTATTTCAGCACCCTCTCTCAATATTCCTGGGCCTGCTATAATGGTCCAATAACTTAATTAAGTGGAGATTTCCTTCCGAGATGCGTCGCATGCGCTCGGTGTAGAGGGGCCGCGGGCCTCGTAAAATTAATTAGCCTTAAGTAATTTATTTTGCTAATTTATTGCTCGGGAATGCTACTCGTAAGGTTGTGTTATGAATTTTGAATTGTTAGCAGTTGAGTTATGTTTATTAGGTCGAATATCGCATGGAAAGTTTGGTGTATCGAGGCTAATTATGAGTATTTCAATTTGGGTCGTGTACTATTTTAACTAGGTTTTTAGCTGTAACAATTTTTTTTCAAGCAAAATATAACATTGCAATTAAAGTTTCCGTAAACGAAATAAATTATATGATTTTTGCAAATTGGTTATAAATAACACTTTGACAGTTTCGCAGCAGGAGGGATCTTATAGACTGATTATGTTGTGTATGCCTTTTTTTATATATAATTGGCATTTTTTGATTTATTGTTTTGGTTTTAAACTATAGTTGGTTCACGTTAAGAAAATAGTGACGTCATCAGTGCAACTGCAGGGTAAAGGAGTTTTCACAATGGAGTAAAAATTCAAAATTAAATTTATATTTCAAGTATGAAAAATCAAATTAATTTTCTTAAATTAGTAATATTTTTAATCAGTTTACTGATTAATTTGTTTCTTTTATGAAAGAATTTTGTTCTGCGTTCTCAGTTATGGCTATAATATTAATTTGGGACAAATGATTTTATTTACATCACTCATCTTGAATGTTGAGTTATTGGCACCAACCTAATTTTTTACATGGGCCCACACCAATTCCATAGGATTGAATTAAATTAAATTAAATGATGTAGGTAACGCATAAAAGACACAACTGTTTCGCCAAAAGATCTGCAGTCAACTGGTCACTGTGAACTTAGTTTTCCAATTTGTTACGACCTTATTGGTCGAGAGACGGCGGACAACGATGACGTTACCATTTTCTTAACGTGAACCAACTATAGGTGAAGCCAGTGTTTCCTTGCTGACTATTCTGATTCTGTACTGGTTACATCATATGAGAGCCATGTCGGTTATGGTTGAGGCGATCTATTTAGCAAAGATTTGTATATTTAGGTCCTCAACGATTTGACGAACAATACCAAAGTAAGGACGTTTGGGTAGGCCGCATAAAGTACTCAAACTGCCTGACAATCATGTTTATCCGAATATAACAACATTCATAACAGATGAGTGTCTGTTATGGTCTTTGGAGGAAATAACAACACAAATTTTATTGTGTGTACTTAAATAATCATGAGGCTAGACTGTTGTTAAAATAAGGTGTAATACTCCTAAAATTTAATAAAAACAGGTTTGTTATCGTATTTACAAACTTTTTAGTGACAACCGGACGCATAGACATAGATAAGGCTTTTACATTCCTCTGTTTGCTTCAAATTCCTTTAAAAACATCGAAATGAATAAGTATAAAAGGGTTAAAGTCGTCTTACTCATTTCTCTATTACCAATCAATCGTTTACTTTATTGATACTAAGTTTATCTGCGTGAAAGCGTAGCATTCTATCTGCGAACTACGTGGCGTAGAGTCATCGGCGCAGGCGCATTTGATGTCCGAGTTATTCTATAAAATTTGAAAATGGATGAAGTGATTTGAAATACCTGATTAGGAAAACCGAAGTCTCTTAGACTAGATAAAACAATGGCCGGCGTCATCTAACTTAACTTAAAACACAAAAAATGACGAATAGAAGTGTTATTTATAACCAATTTACAAACTAAATATTTAATTTCATTTCAATGTCTTAATGTTAATTAAAGTGGTCCTTATGTTTGTACATTTTGACTCTCTGTTCTCTGTGATATTTGAAGCCCAATTTGACATAGTCGAAGAATATTGGATATTGTTTGATATCGTGTTTGAACGGGTTCTTGATTCATCTCAAATACTCTGCACAACTCCTGTTGTAATATCGAAACCAAATATTTTCAATTATGTAGAGTTACTAAAAGCACCTTAAGTACATATAATCAGCAAATCCACTGCACGGGCACAGGCCATTCCCTCTCTATGAGAGGGATCGGACCGTATATATAGTAGATCTATACGGATGGATAGATAACACTTTTATTGGACAATAAATTCGATCGTGTATGGAGTACTGCTTTTATCTTTGGGATGGATCTGCCAAATACCACCTAGACGCGCTAGAGTCTATCGAGAAACGGGTCAAGAGACCAATTGGCAACGATACACTGGTCGAGTCAAAGCTGCAGAGCCTTGAACATCGACGACGAGTTGCAAGTCTATCGGTTTTCTATCGGTTACATTTTGGGGAGTGTGCGATGGAATTACACAATCTAATTCCAGCAAGCCCTTTTTTACAAGACAAACGGAGATGCGCCATCGTTACATGGTGGACATCCCACCCACACGCACAAAACGTTTTGGGAATACTTTCATTGTGTGTACGGCTAAGGAGTGGAGTTCCCTGCCGGAGTCTGTGTTTCCCGATAGCTATAACCTGGGGGTATTTAAGTCAAGAGTGAATAGGTTACTTCTAGGTAAACGTGCTCCATCTTCGACCACATCATCACTTACCATCAGGTGAGATGGTGGTCAAACGCGAGCCTATTGTAAATAAAAAAAACAAACATGACAACAAGACCGAAATATGTCGCACGTCTTCGAATTTTTTGGTATTATCATCTTATTATTCTTATCTTATTCGTTATTAGCATCTAAGCAAACATATCAAGCTCCATGATGCACAATTTGGATTTAGGACTGGTTTGTCCACGGAGAGCGCTATTATGTGTCTTAAGCAGACTGTTCAATATTACAGTAACAGGAAAACACCAGTTTTCGCATGCTTTCTGGATCTCTCAAAAGCTTTTGACCTAGTGTCCTATGACAAATTATGGCAGAAGCTACATACTGAGACGGATTGTAGGCCGGAAGTTATATCTGTTTTCAGGTATTGGTACAACAACCAAAAGAATAGTGTCAGGTGGGCAGGCTCTTTTTCGGATGTATACAGGTTGCAGTGCGGGGTGAGGCAGGGGGGACTTACCTCACCGACGCTCTTCAATCTGTATATGAATCGGCTTGTCGGTGAACTCAGCAGTGCCAATGTAGGGTGCCACATAGACGGAGTCTGTGTCAATAACATAAGCTACGCGGATGACATGGTTCTGCTGAGTCCATCGATCGGAGCGTTGCGTAAATTGTTAGGAATGTGTGAGTCTTACGCGGAGGCCCACGGGCTCAGATACAACTCAAAAAAAAGTGAGCTAGTCGTTTTTAAGGCGCGTGGCAAAAGATACGAGTCCGTACCTACACTCACCTTAGCCGGTACTGCCTTGAATAGAGTCACAAAGTTTAAGTATCTGGGCCACTGGGTTTCCGAAGACCTAAAAGACAACATGGATGTCGAAAGGGCACGTAGGGCGTTGGCTGTCCGGTGCAACATGTTGGCCCGCAGGTTCGCACATTGCAGCAATCCAGTCAAAGTTACGTTTTTTTAAATCTTACTGCACGTCATTATACACTTGCAGCCTTTTTTTTTTTTTTTGGGGTGGGAAAATCATCAAATGACTTCTTCCGCTCGGGGTCAAGCGGAAGGGTGTGTCAGATTTCTATTGACTAAAAACCCACCCTGTTCCTTCGGCTGCCCTAAATTTCCGGGGCTGCGGTAACTCGGTAGAACTTTCCCACAAACCCCGGCAGGCAATGGCCCTATGAGGCCCACTGGGGACATACAACGCCTTACGTGTTCAATATAACAACGCGTTTAGGGTGCTTATGGGACTACCACGACTTTGTAGTGCTTTGAACATGTTCGCGGAAATGCATACCGATGGGTTTCATGCTCTTATACGGAAGCAATGTGCGTCGCTGCTGAATCGTGTTAGGTCCAGCAAAAATAGCGTTATAAAAGTGTTTGCAGATAGGTGGGACTCTCCAATGCTGAGATACACACTGGATACGCCTGCACACTGATTATTAGTTTTTATATTTCTTTGTTTTATGTTCCTTTTGTGTCTTATGTATGTTTTGTTGTCTGTTTTGATGAGTGAAGTGTTTTATTATGTGTAAATTTGTACCTATAACTATGGATCAAGGTCTGAAATAAAGTTTATATTATATTATTATTATTATTTATTGGGCATGTTAGTTTCCTCACGATGTTTTTCTTCACCGTTCAGTGGTGATGATGAAAATTACACAAAGTCAACTTGTCTGGGTTTGAACCGATGACTTACAACTCGTAAATCGTGCCTGTAACCAATACCTAGGCGACCACTGCTCTCCTAAAGGCATCAGTCTTGCAAAATTCTAACTGTATTACCAACCTACCTACCAAGACTTTTTTAATCTCAATAGCTTCATAAACAACAAAGATATTGTTATCTATAATTTAAGTCAAAACCTGTGCAAGTCAACCACCGCTCATGCAAAATTCTAATTGTATTACCGAAGTACCTACTGTTTTTTTTTAATCTTGATAGCATCATAGATAAAGATATTGTCATCGACCATTCAAGTCGAAAACCGTGACAGTAGTATTAATTGTCTATAAATGTACTATTTACAACGACCCATTTGTTGACAGCGACAAACATGAGGACACACGACCCGTTGGCTCCTGATCCGACACCAGATACCGGTAATATTGACAGTTGTATTAATTAACATACGTCATTAACAACTCGGCTCATCTCGGGAGAATTGATAGGTGTCTAATTCGTGATTTGATTGAGCTGCAATAACTTTAGCTAGCGGATTAGGCATTAATTTAAATAACTTGTAGTTGTGAGTACGACTTGATGTTAAATATCTTCTCTTGAAGGAACCGCTCTTAATGAGCTTCAGGGTGTTTTTTTAAAATAAAACACAGTAGGTAAATCCATCCTGGAGCAGTTGTAGCTCAGTGAAAACGGACTCGACTTATGATTTGCAGGTCTTGGGTTCAAATACAGTCACAATACAGGCACAATACTTTGTGTAATTTATATCATTGTCAAAGCTCTCAAATCTCGAATCGATCTATTGTCATTATCAAGTACATCTTCGTCTCCTAGAGTTTATTTAGGAAAGAACAACTCGCGCAAGACGCTTCTGATTCGTATCAAGATCCCAAGAAGAAGAAGTAGACGAAAAGAAGAGAAGAGATTTTTATCGTTCATTTTGAAATGAAACGAAATATGTATTTTGTAAATTGGTTATAATTAATAACACTTTTACACGTCATGTTTTTTTGCGTGTTAAGTTTAGTTTAGCTAGATGAGGCCGGTATTTCCTAACTGATGACTCTGAGAAGAAAAACCGAAACAAACTCAGAGGTCATAGTCTCTTTTAAAGTCCATACAATTTGTATTTGTATATGAGAAGCATGTAGGTTCATGTCTGTGGTGTTCTTTTAAGGAAATAACCACGCAAATTCGAGCGGACCTGTCCAACAATTTGACGAACAATACCAAAGTAAGGACATTTGGGTAGGCCACACAAGTACTCAAACTGCTTGACATCATTAAATAAATTATAGTGAAAGTAAAAACAACGAAGAAAGAATAATCTACACAGTCCTCACATTTACAATAATGAAATAATTATATTAGAAAAAAAAAACAAAATAAATAGATACATATATGCAATACTTAACAAAGCAAATATTTTAATCAATAAAATGTAAATCAATAATCATAATTTAAAAAATAAAAAAGGCTCACGTATATCTGGAGCTGGAGCAGCTCATTCCCAAGCCTTCTTGTTCTCAATATAATCTTTAACTGTTTAAAAAGCTTTCTGACATAGACATTCTCCTAATCATTTGACTTCTCTCTGACACCAGTCTTGCCAAGAGATATTTTATTTATTTATTTATTTACACACATGACACTTACAAAAGAAAAAAATTTAATTCAGACAAAAGAGCACAAAGGTGCTGCTTATTTCCTAACAAATTTCTTCCAGCAGACCTGTGACAGGAGAGTTGAAGAAGGGATGATAGATACAGTGTGTATAAATACTAATTACGATAAATAAAAATACTTAGTTAATAAACTAAATTACATAATAAACAAATATATATATATATATATACATAGAGTTAAAATACATATTGATATTAATGCCATAAATATATAAAATTATGGGATGTTAGATAGGTAATTGATTTTTAACCAGCTTTTTGAAAATTCCACTGGATTTAGCTTCGCGGATTTTAGCTGGAAGTGAGTTCCGCAGTCGTACTGCATGAAAGGAGAAGGAGTGGGAAAAGAAACTGGTTTATGGGGTGGGAATTTGAGATGGATTTTAAGGTGGGATCTACAAAGGGCATCAGTAGGACGAGTGAACGAGAATCGATCGCACAGGTAGCTAGGATATGCAGCGTTGAAAAAGATGTTGTACAAAAGGAATAATATTCGAGTGTTCCTGCGTGTTACCCAGTTACTGGGTTGTGGAGGTCAGATAGGCAGTCGCTCCATGTAAGACACTAGTCTGTACCTACTCAACTGTATCCGGTAAGACTAAGAAAAAAAAAATATGTATAATAAAATATATAATAATATGTATATTTATTTGACGAATAAAAAAAACCTTAAAAATTTCTTAAAACTAGCTTATTTACATTTTTACAACTACGCTAAATAACTTTGTTTTTCATAGTATTTGTATGAATTACAAAGTTATATTTGCGGTTTTAGAAAATATGCTGTATCTCAAAAACTGCTGACCCGATTTCGTTCAAACCAATTTTGGTTGAAAGTTTATATTAAGATCTACAGACATATATTTTTTTTAGATTTTTTACTCCATTATTATAGAAGTTAGAGGGAGGGGACACACATTTTACCACTTTGGAAGCTTATATCTTTTAAACGATTAACTTTATGAAAAAGTGGTTTTGGAAACCCTTATATCATTTTTAAAGACCTGTCTATAAATACCACACACGCATAGGTTTCATGAAAAAAAATATTTTCAGTTCTAGTCCCATGTATGGGGACCCCCTTTATTTTAATATTATTTAATTTTTTTCTTAAAATCGGAAAGCGGTTCACAGAATACATCTACCTACTAAGTTTCACATGTGTAGTCTTAATAGTTTCGGAATAAAATGGCTGTGACATACGGACGGACGGACAGACAGACAGACAGACAGACGGACAGACATATCGAAACTATAAGGGTTCCGTTTTTTGCCATTCGGCTACGGAACCCTAAAAACAGTTGAGTTATAACAGTAGATTTCACTGTGCATCTGCAACTGTTTTCTGGTCGGCTATTCTTACTGTTTGAAAGACAGTAAATCAACACGGAAATACTAAAAAAAAACTCCTTGTTTTAGTTAACGTTAATGCTCAAACAATTGAAATAAAAGTTTAGCTCTTTACTGTATGCTACAATAACTGTTCAGAAGCAGTAAAAATAACTGCTACGATATCAGTAAATTTCTGAAAATGGCAATACTTAAAAGGAACTGTTTGTTTCAGTAAACTTTAATGTTCATCCAATTCAAATAACTCTTTAGCTCTTTACTGTTTGTGCCCATTTTAGTGCACTGTCAGTAATCAATTATTTTGTCATAAAAATAAGTTTTCTGAACCGTTTTTTTTACTGTACAACAACAGTAAAAAATATCGTTTTTTTTTTTCAGTGTAATGTTGTTGGAAAAAGGCTATATATATAAGGCGATAATCGAAGTCAATCGTAATGCCCTAAAAAGTCATTATTTATCGTCGTCATCGTTAATTTTAGTCACTTACTGCTATACCCCTTCAACTGCCTCGGAGTGCAAGAAGTCCATGAGGAATCCCACATATTTAAACTGTTCCAGATTTGAAACACAAATTTAGTAGATACATGTTGCTTACACACATTATGACTTCATTTACTTCCAGGACACGAGATACCGCCAATATCAACTTGCGTGGGCGTCAAGAAGCCGGCTGTGGTACAACTAAACAAATTACACGGCGGTTTCTAACGATGTGCTAATTAGTTCCGTGTCGGAAACTAATCCGGCGTAGGTTGCTGGAACAGAAGCCAAGTGTGGCGGATTGATTGCTGAATTTTATCTGGAGCGAAATTACAATGTGATACGGTTGATGTGGTGTAAATTACTTGAGAACGTGTTGAGACTTGGTGAACATGATTCTCCGTGTCACTTAACCAGTAATTATTATTGAGATGGTTTATTAACGTGCCATTGCCATTGCCAGCACATGAAGCTACCCGAAACTGTCAAATTTTCCCAATCAACCTTGAACCTAATTTCTTCAAAAAAAAGTTTAAAATCTATTAAAGGTTGACAGATTGTTGTAGCTTGATGTCAGGCGCGTGCATAGGATTATGACAGGGCATGCGGCGGAGTAAAAACACACAAAAACTTCTTCTTTTATAGATTTTTAGCATAGCCACAGCCACGCATCGCCACCATGCTACGATGCGTGGCTGTGGCTATGCTAAAAATCTATAAAAGAAGAAGTTTTTGTGTGTTTTTACTCCGCCGCATGCCCTGTCATAATCCTATGCACGCCCCTGCTTGATGTGATGGCGTCGAAATTGCCAGACACGAACAGAATTTGTCGTAGATTAGTTTAGTTTTAATAGTTTGTAATGCCTATCTGATCTTCACAACCCACGATACATCTTGGCAAGACTGGTGTCAGATTTCCTGACTTTTGACTACCCGTAACGACTGCCAAAGGTGTACAACTGACTGCCAAAGGTGTACAACTGACTGCCAAAGACGTACAACTGACTGCCAAAGGTGTACAACTGACTGCCAATACCTACGACTTAATTTGCTTAACCTTGAAGTTTGACCCGTGAAGTTGATCATATTCCGTCTCTTCTTTATTTCAGCAAGCATACCTGACGCGTTACAGAAACGTGGAAGCTGCAAACTCACCCTGAAACTGTTATTAAATTGAATCCGCAGAGCATTGTAAACCCTTTGCGTATAGTTGACCCAAAAACTTTCAGTGTACAAAGATATAAGTACAATAGGCTTTAAATTAAGTTATTTTCACAGCAGACGTACAACGTTAAAATCTGCGCTCCTACATCGCCATCCAGAGACCAATTCGTGTTGGTTTTCTTAGCATGATGAACACGAATACAGTGTAATCTGTTAGGTCTGTAAACGAATAAAAAAAATGTCTGAAAACAGCAATATGTCTGGCAGAGCCAATTTAATCCCCACGACTGTCGTTAAATGGTAATTTAGAATGTAATGAGTTTCGCGATGTTTGATAGTAAATTAATCTGTTTACAGCTTATAAATGAGCAGTTTTAGTGATACTGGAATTATATTGGTGCTGTCTGGTATTAGATGCTTTTATTTCACAGTTTATAAGCGAAGGTCGAAGTCCTTGAAGTTTAACCTTGAGTAACACCTGCTTTATTACTAAATAGATGCTTATGATTTAAAAAATAATGTAACATAAATACACATAAAAAAAAAAGAAAACATAAACCTGTCTTCTTAGACGATAATTGGATCACTGAATCATCGTTGCACCCGAAACTAATGAGACTTGCGGAGTTAAATCAAATCCGGCTTCATTGCAGAACATAACAATTGCACGGTGTATCGCTTCACACGTAATTGGTGGCGTAGTAAACGTCGCCATATCGCACTGGGTGTTGATACCCTGGTATGGCCGGCCGACACACTGGTATTAGAGGCCTGTCTTCGCTGGCTACGGTAAACATACTGAGGTTAGGACGCCTGTGTGGGCTGCGTTTTATTATAGTTTGTAAGCTGTTATATCGTTATGATCTGCTAAGGAATGATTAGGACTGTAAAAGGGTTCTAAAGTCAGTAATTTGCGTTATAAATATCATCAGAAATGGTATCGTAGCGTTTGGGATATTAAGGTACTTTGGTAAACATCGCGATGTTCTCAAAAATTATATTGCACATTTTTCTTCTCGTAGACTTTAATGGGCTGCGATGTTTAAAGTAAACAGTTAAACGCAGGAGACAGTAACGCATTAAAAATCCAAGACACCAAAAGCGGACGATCTCAAATCACAAGTTACAACATTAGTTTAACGACATAGATACGCCATAAAAACTCCATAAACGAATAACCAAACGTCCATAGTTATAATTTATGGCAGTCTCCCGATCGGGTGCAGTTTCTAAATAAAGCGAAGTTACTGGCGATCGCGTTGTAAAATCTATTACTCCGGCGTTCGGTGCGGGGTGTAAATTAATATTATTTACTTCTTATTCGCCTCTCGTATCCATTCTGTGAGTACATGGCGGTTAGAGAAAGGTCACAGGATACCGCAGTGTTTTATTTACTACAACTAATATTTTCTGGTTTGCGGCAGTAACAGGATAGCATTTTAGTCCGGGATTTCATGTAATGGTTTTCTTGGCTTGAGCTCGGACTGTTTTATTATTTTCTTGTTGGTTTCTAAGTCGGCATTAAAGAAGGCTAGGTATCTTGCTTAACCATCTACTTTTAGGTTATATTTTCTACTTTGGCTTCCGAGAAAGTAAATACTTCGTTTAGATCTGTAAAATGAGTTCCTTCTTATGAGTCCACTGTGTACGTTGGGAATGCCACTTGGGAGCAATAATAAAATTTAATATTTCTCGGTTCCTTGTCTGGTGTAAATAAATATGATTCACTTGACTTGTTTTATGTGGGCTTGCAATTGCTCCTTAGATTCCTTACAGTAGTCGCGCTTTGTCTGCGATGTTATCGGACATAAGGCCCTTTACAATTTCTTGTATTAGTTGTGTGACTATTACTATTGTTCTGTTGAACTATTCTAGATTTACTGTACTTTGAACACTTGTGACACAAGTGTGTATTGTGTTAGATATTATAGAGATAAGACAAAATTAGTAAACGATCACTTAAGACAAAATAAAAATATTACACAGATTCGATACATTGTAGTTCACTGCTTATTTTACATAATTATTACTAATTGCTATTACAAAAGTAATTAGTATATATTTATTCCGTATAGTTATCACAACAAGAATAGTTCATATATATCTGATATTAATTTACAATAATTACAATGTAAGAGCGCTTCTCGCCATCAAACGTAAAAACGATTGCGAGTTTACAATTAACACCCCTTGTAAAAATAACATTAACTGAATAAATTAAAACAAAATTGAACTTATGATCTTAGGTATTATTGAACGTTGGAGTTAGACTAGCTTTGCCATTAACGTGTGCCTCGAACAGAAAATAAATAAATTGTCTTCTATAGCCCGCGGGACAGTTCTAGAAACTTTTTTTTTTATTGAAAATAGGTTCGCGTTTGATCTTCAAGCAATATTGTAAGCAGCACCTTCTCACTTCCTTTCCCAAATGATATTCGAAATCACTTTGCCTTTCGAATCAAATAGAATTCTTTAAAATACCACAACTCACTTAATATCTAATAGCAGGTAGTTACACCGCCATCTTAAGTTGTTATTTTTTTTCCGGCTTCCTTCGAGTCGCCGGTTCTCAATGGACGACGATTTACGGCAGACATCGTGGCAACAAAAAGAACCTTTTTCTTTCAAAATTCGAACACGACGAGTCATTCATAAAGATGACCGTATAAAAGCTTTATGCTCAAAATTTGCTGCAAAAGTCTTTACACTTAAAGCGTCAAGCAATAAAGTTTAATTTAGGTTGTTCTAAAAGTTCTGTTTTTTTTTTGTTAAAAGTTTGTTTAGGTCCGTTTAGTTCGATGTATCGATGCTTTAAATAATTCTGGTTGTTGACGAAATTATTTGCGGTTAAAATGAGAAAGGACATTTAAAATTGAAATACATTTTGAGATTATGGATGTAAATTAAATCTTGTGCCTTTATTAAGTGAACTGTTTAGTAACCGGTAAGAGTTAAGATCTGTCTGGTACATAATAAATGTCCTTTTTACGATTACTTTGATTTACACCTATAGCTTTTAATAGATTATCTGTGGTTGTTGTTATTTAGGAAGATACAGAAGGTTTTATTATGTTTCGCTTTTTTATTTTATAATAAAAAGGACATGTCTGTATTTGTGTATTTTTGAGGTGAGAAGAAGCTTAAGTACAGTGTACTTTTATCATAATACATATAGTAGTCAAAAATTGAGCTTACAGACTAACTGACAAAGGCTTGCACTGACAGGACGGGTCTACTCAAATCTGTGTGGTTCTTTCCTCAAAAGGCCATTTTCAGACTAATCTACATAATCCTCATAAACGATTGTGAATATGTGAACTATGTAGGTTATTTTATTCAAGTTAAACATGATTGTCTGGCAGTTTGAGTGCTTTTTGCGGCCTACCCAAACGTCCTTATCTTGGTATTGTTCGTCAAATCGTTAAGCTCCTTGTTCTAAGTTAAGCTATACGTCATTTGACAAATGCTTGCACTGTATGGACAGGCCCACTCAAATCTGTGAGCATCCTTCTTCAAAAGATCGCCTCAGACTAAAACCTACAAGATTCCCATATAATTAAACCAGTATAGCTTGTATGGACTTTAAAAGAGACGGACCCCTGAGTTTGTCCCGGTGTTTCTTCTCAGGGTAGTCAGTTAGGAAACACCGGCCTCATCTAGTTAATATTTACGAAAAAAATGACGTGTAAAAGTGTTATTTAATAACCAATTTGCAAAATAAAGACCATTTATCATTTATATCTATACTAATATTATAAAGCGGAAAAGTTTGTTTGTTTGTTTGCTTGAACGCGCTAATTTTCGAAAGTAGGTGCTGGGTGGATTTGGATGCAATTTCGTATGGAAGTAGCTTGAAGCTTGAGGAAGATTATAGGCTACTTTTTACGTGACTGCAAAAAAGGAGAGTTATGTTTTTACCGTGATAGAATCCACGGGAGCGAAGCCCCGCGTGAGTACTAGTATAAAATAAAAACCCTTTTATTTCTTGCATTAATGAGAGTTAATGTACAAATTTTATAGAAAACATTGAACAGCACAATCATTTTAAGGTAGGTATTAACTTAACATACTGAATTTATATTTTATATTTCACCTACGTCTAGACCAAAGACAAGGAAACAACAAAGAAACAGCCATAGAGCCCTCTCTATTTCTGCAGCAAACTCTGACAAAGGAAACATGATACACAGCCTACTCGTTATTTTTCCGACAGGTCACCTAAGTTCAGACGAAAATAAAAGGTCAGTGCACAATTGAACAATTTAATTACAAACTAACATTGTTTTACGACGTTTACACGTAAACAGTGCTGTGCCGAGCCATAACACGCGTTAACATTGTTAATACCGTAAATATTTGTGTGTCTGTCTGTTTGTTTGAGAGCCTATTGCACCCGCTTTGCTTCAAGTTATGTTATTTGTATCTAACGTTACGAGGATGTATTGTAACTGTATGCTATGCAAGTCTGACATGGCTTACCTATATAAATTAGCTAGTAGCTTTGAGCATCTTATACAAAATATAGCATTTAAATAAAGTAAACATGTGTTAGTAGCTTCTGGTAGCAGATTCAAAATCTTATTAATTTAATAAGTAATTGTATAAGTCTGCAATTAAAATGTTAGTAAAAATAATATCAATTACTAAGCAATAAATAATAACTTTACTCGGAAGGAACGAAGAAGCAATCGTCATAAAAAAGTAAGTGTGGTTAAATTCAAAGAGCAGTGATGTGACCAAACGTGTCCTGAATTTTCTGAATTATGATTAGCCAGTTCTTCATCATTTTGTTAAATTATTTTATAGAAACTAGATTGAATAAAACTCTGGGGTTTATATAGCAGTAATACGTGTAATGAAGCATTTGCACTGGTAGTATATAAATAACAATATAAATGATCGCACGTTAGCGGTAACAAAACTAATATAAGTACTTAATTTAGTTAAACCATTAAATCTTAGGCGCGCTTCAGTCTTTCTAGTATTGCAATGGACATAGAGTTTATGGCTTATACATAATGTTATTCTATAAAAAGGCTCCCTAAAGACATTAGGGTAAATTTGTTTCGCAATGGCAGGTTACCAGCAAATATACAAACCTGCACTAGAAATACTCATCTACTTCGCTTTTTCCTTATATCCATGAGTATTGTATCATTGAGTATTATATCATTGAGTATTATATAATTGAGTATTATATCATTAAGTATAGTATCATTGAGTATTGTATCATTGGGTATTATATCATTGAGTATTATATCATTGAGTATTATATCATTGAGTACTGTATCATTGAGTACCTATTGTATTATTGAGTATTATATCATTGAGTATTATATCATTGAGTATTGTATCACTGAGTATTGTATCATTGAGTATTGTATCATTGAGTATTGTATCATTGAGTATTGTATCATTGAGTATTGTATCATTGAGTATTATATCATTGAGTATTATATCATTGAGTATTATATCATAGAGTATTGTATCATTGAGTATTATATCATTGAGTATTATATCATTGAGTATTGTATCATTGAATATTGTATCAATGAGTATTATATCATTGAGTATTGTATCATTGAGTATTGTATCATTGAGTATTATATCATTGAGTATTGTATCATTCGGGCCGTTGAAGCGACTGCCTATCTGACCTCCACAACCCAGTCAAAATCAAAATCAAAAATAAAAATTATTTTATTTCACATGGGCCTAAATGGGCACTCATAAAACGTCAGAAGTTAGTGTACGGTTCGAAATTGGTCATTTTCTATGGAGAAGAGCTGGCAAGAAATTCCACGGATATTATTTAAAAAAAAATGACTCACAATCTTTGCATAATAGATACAATATATTTTATTTATTTTATTATTTATGTACACACAGTAAATTACATTAAGATAAGCATAATTATAATATCTGAGTACAAAAGTACTGCTTATTTCTCTACATATAGACTTATTGACATAATACAATGTAATATTATAACTAATCAGAAATGAATCTCAGAGTCTATGGTGTTCTCTCACATTAACAATTAGCTTTACAAAACTGCAAATAAACTAAAGCAAATTACATAGAAAATAACATAAAAATAACAACAACATAGTTATGGATACACCTCGCCTGTCTGCTCTAGATTAAGCTAGGTACATGTATGTCTATCTTTGCAAACTCAGCGGTCTGTGCCCGCCGCATGAGTCCTGTACGCTTGGAACTTAGAATAAAACTCGACTTCAAATCAAGTTCAAGTTCAAGTATTTATTTCAAATAGTGCTTACATAATTTTTCTATCTTTGACAAACACAGATAATTTCTTTCTTAACGTATACATTAAGTACAGATAGAGTAAACGACGGTGTCTGAGCTAGTATTAACTGTGTGACAGACACCGGCGCCTTCCTCCTACACAATATACAAGTACCTACAGAACAATGTTTCTTAGAGTTAATAAATTATGTGCTTGAGATCTGTCGAAGTATAAACTATGTAAGTATGTACACTTAAAATTATAATAATATAAAAAGAAAACGTGTATAAAATTGTAATAATATATGTGTGTGAGTGTGGGTGGGTGTGTTAGTGTGTGCATTGTGTTAGTGATTTGTAGGGGGAGAGTGGTGTGAGTGAGTGAATGTGTGTGTGTAATTGTAATTATGATAATCTCGTGAACAAGCCTTCAGTCTCATCATAAGATAAATTCTGTAAAAATTTTGTTAATACACATATACATTTACGTTTGTTTAAATGGAACACATTACAGAGCCCATTAATTTTATTATAAAGAAAAGGGCCTAGCGTGAAGTATTGACGTCTTGCCAAAACTGTTTTGCATTGGACGCTTGGGCATACAAAATCTTTCCGCCGTTTGTTCAGTAGCCGTTTCGGATCATAGTGTAGTGATGAGTGCGTACGTAAAATTATGTGGAGCACACTGAGCTGTCTCACTGTTAGAACGGGAATATCTTTGTATAACTGGCTAGTATGATAGCGATATGGTTTGTTAATCATTACTTTCAAGACAGCTCTTTGAGCTCTCTCTAACCGAAGCATGGAATTCTTAAAAGTGCCACCCCAAACCGCTATACAATAAGCTACAAGAGATTGGACAAGTGCAAAGTATATAGTTTTTAAAAGCGGTAGGTCTACCACCCTCCTCAATTTCTTCATCGGAAACATGAGCTTACGAACACGCGATACAGTTTTATCAATATGCTCGCGCCAGCTCAAGGTATTATCAATATAGATTCCCAAGTATCTGATGCAAGACGTTTTTTGTATATGAGGACAGTGGCAGGAATCGCGTGGAGCGAAGTTACAGCCGTAGCTATGTACCCTGATATTTGATAAGGATGGCTGTGTCGCATTGTTACACTTGCGAGGCATGCCAGAAAATGAAATATGATAGGAGGCGCATTAAACCTATCCTACAGCTGACACAAACACAGAATGCTCCATTTCAGGAATTATTTATAGATCTCTTTAGTATCGAAGGTATTTTTTTTTTTTTTTTTTAGGTAGGGCCACTCGTAGTTTAGCTCTATACGGCTAATGTACTACTTAACCGGTCTGTCCTGTGGTGACCTCTAATAAATTAAAGGCCCCCAGCCAGGGCTTACAAACTAAAGTTTACTTACAGCTAATGACCGCACGCTAAGGGCACTCCCTGTGGAGTACGGGCCTCGGCATAGCGGGGTCATTTTGGGAGGGCAGCAAAGGGACAGGCTGGGTCATATTATTTACGGGAGTATTTATTGCTACTGGCTCAGCATCGCGGGCTGGCTCGTTTGGCAAAGGTCGGGGAGGATTTCCATTACAAGTACGCGGACGTCGCGATGGGCCTCGTCGGCGAGGCCGGAATAAGGAACGCAAACGAATTGAAGGTAAAACTTATCTTACCCTTATAGATGCCTTTAGTAAACTAGGTCAGGCTATCGAAATTCAGAACAAATCTACCCCAGAAGTTGTCCGTGCTCTAATGAAGTATTTTTCATACTACGGCGTTCCTAAAAGGATAAGTTCCGATCCAGGGTCTGAGTTCAATAACGAGTTGATGAAGGAATTTTTAAACTTACATAAGGTTGAACTTCACATTGGCACACCCAATAATCCCAATTCAATGGGTTTGATAGAACGATTTCACTCCACTATAATTGAAATATACAGATTGGCGAAGTACGAAAAACGATGTACCGATGCGGCATCAGTAATGACGTACTCGGTTATGGCATATAATCATTCCATTCACTCTGTTACCGAACTCAATCCATTCGAAGTTGTTTTCGGACATACCGATACAAATAACCCGTTTAGTATAGAGTTAGAAAAGCAATATTTTCAAAAAATGTTCAAGTATCATGCAAAGCGAACCAAAGCCATGTACACATATTTGACAGATAGAATGGTAGCAATCAAAGAAAAACGCAGGGAAAGAAAGGGTGATGAAGTTGAAATTGAGTTTAATGAAGGAGAGATTATTTTTGCGAAAGACGTGAACAAGCGTAAAAGTAAAGACAAACCAAGATACGTAAAAGCAAAAGTTATAGGTCAGGCTGAAAGAAATATTTTACCAATTCAAATTGGAGAAAGATTCACTAAAACCCCTATTAAAAATGTCAAACGCCCTCCGCAGGTGGTGCGGCATCCTGTCGGTAGTGGTGCCCTCGCTGGCCTTTCATCTGCAAAATCTTGACGGAAACCCAGGTATATTCCCGGTAAAAGAAGGTCTGGCACACATTCAAATTGATCACTGGACCATAGTTAAGCTCATTAGTTTAGATAAGATTTATAATGATTTACGTTACATATCCAGTAACTACCAACAAATGTGTAAACTTATCAATTGGAATGCATCATATTCTCAAGAATTCACAAGTATGAAAATACATACAGAGTTTATACGCGATATAACTATAGAAAAATATCGACAACTAGTTCCGCAGAAACGTTCTAAAAGAGGCCTTATAAATCCATTGAGTTCTATTATAAAATTAATAACTGGTAACCTAGATTACGATGACGCCGTTAGATACGCTGAACTTATTTCCAAATTAAATCATAATCAAATAATTGTTTCTAAAAAAATAACAATAGTCTCCAAGATGTTTGATAGTTTCATCAATGTAACTGAAACAATAAATCAGAACACTGTACACTTTCAGAATCGCCTGGCAAAGATTGAACTGCTTCTGAAAGATTTATCTGCTAAGCAAAACAATTGGATTTTTTTAACTTACCTTACGGGATTATTTTCCGTATTCACGAGTAGTTTTCGTACTATCTTTGCTAGGCTAAGTGAAATTGAAACAGCATTAGCGTTAAGTAAACTATCTGTTACATAAATCAATTGTGAACTCTACAGAATTATTGTATCATTTAGAACAGATTTCTTACTCTGGAAACTTAGTGTATCCTCCACTAGAAACAAATTTATTGAAAATAGAGGAGACCATTTGTGTAAAGTCATTTATTAAAGATAATCAGATAATATTTATAATGGAAGTTCCACTTACCGATAACTCACCATATAACTATTTTAAGATATATACCTTACCAATCTTCCATGAATCCGAAAATAAAACCTTAGCTATTATTCCCAAATATCCTTACCTTCTGGCGAAAGGAATGAAATACTTACCGCTAATAAAACCATGTCGACCACTCTCTGCTGGCGATCAGTTTTTATGCTCTGCAGACAATCAAGCCTTATACTACGAACTTACCTGTGCAGAACAGTTGATGAAATTTGAAGATGACCATACTCCCTGTAAACAACGAGAAATCCAAATCGAGAAAGTCAGGGTCCAGCAAGTCAACGCAGTCAGCTGGCTCCTTTATAGTAGATTGAGAACAACATTGACTAAGCAATGTGGCGAAGAGATCAGTAAACAACCAGTATTCGGCACTTACCTGATGACATTAGACGAGCCTTGTGACCTGCAAATCTATGGAATTAAAATTCACCGTCGTATTTCAGTTGAGTTAGAAGTTGTAGAGAAGATCCCCATTGTCACACTACCCCAGTTGCACATGAATGCCACTTTCTCTAAATCAAGAGCAGTTAATATGGAAGGAATCAGTTTAGACGAAGTGAAATATATGGCCTTTTCGTTAAAATATAGTGAAGTGATCGAAAGTGTTTTGAATAAAAGGAAAGACTTTAACTTCAGTGAAAATTTAGGATATGTCACCTTAGGTTTAGTTATTTTTAGTTTTCTTACGTTTTTAGTTTATATAACCTGGCTAAAATCGCCGAAATGTTTATTGTTCTGGCAAAATAATCGGAATGACTCTCAAATCGAACCTTCCGATAATTTCGCTCTTAGGGTCGGAGGGGTTATGGATACACCTCGCCTGTCTGCTCTAGATTAAGCTAAGTACATGTATGTCTATCTTTGCAAACTCAGCGGTCTGTGCCCGCCGCATGAGTCCTGTACGCTTGGAACTTAGAATAAAACTCGCCTTCAAATCGGCAGAACGTGTTCTCATTTTTATCCTCAGTAAAAATCCTGAGTAGTTAGTTTATTTCTAAAAAGGTTTCTCACGCTCCGAAACCAAAAGTACATACTTGTTGTTGTTATTTTTTTTCTACCCCACTTTTTTGTGCTTAACAACAACACAAAAGGTGGTGTTGTTAATAGACCTTTATACAATACCTAACATAGTCACAATAAGCCAGAGAAGCCACATGTGCAGAAGGAATCATTGCCAAGCAGTCTTATCTTCAAAATCCAATTTTTAGCGATTCAGAAATTGATTCAGATATGGACTTGGGGTGTACTCCTTTGAGAGAATAAATGCATTTTATATTAAAATATTCGTTTAATTTAGTAACGTTTGTAATTAAATTAAATCCAAGTACATGTTACATTAGCATCGATAATAGTAAGAAACGTCGATAATTTCTATCGACAATTTTTTATATCCCAACAAACCTAGGAATGTCAGTTGCACGTTGTATAACACTTTTAAACTTTTTTTTTTCGTAAAATTACACTAGGTGTGACCGGTGTTTCCTAAATGACTACAATGAGAAGAAACACCGAAACAAACTCAAAGGTGGTCAAGTCATTTGAGAACCTTGTAGGTTAATAATGTCTGAGGCGATCTTTTGAGGCAAGACACACTGATTTGGGTGGGCTTGTCCAGACAATGCAAGCATTTGTCAGAAAGAAAATAGTATAGCTCAACTTAGAACTTTAAGGAGCTCAACGATTTGCGAAGTTGCTTTGTCTAATTGTCCTTTCCACAAAATTCGTCGTAGCGTCATCTTGCGCCTACACTGCACTAATTTGTCATGTTCATCTGAAAACGTAACGGTCGACGATCACAAACAATGCTCTCAAGACAAGATGGCGGTTTGCAGCATGCTCTATGGTTGCTTTATGTTTCTTTGTTAGCGACGTACGACATTAAATTGAGGACTGTTTGTATTAAGTATGTCGCCGAAATTACACTTGCACATCTGGTTTTACGTGTGCAGTTTTGTGAATGATCAATTTTATGTCTTCCCAAAACCAACTGCTAGATGATTCTCTCATCGTACGCAAAAATAAATGAAATTATTTGTCTAGATGACTAAATAGCCGTGATTTCTAAAGTGATTAAAGTTATTTACACGCAACTAAAACTCAAAAAAAAATTTTTGTCTGTGTATCTGTAGGTTTGATTGTCTTTGTACGGGTTGTTCTTTGGATCAGCTGACCTGATTTTAATGGGCCTTTAGGGAAATATGTAGGCTACTTTTAATCCCGGCTTTTCCACGGGATCGAGATTTACGCGGGGAAAACCTCCCACTCGAACAAAGTGGCGGGCAATATGAGGCTAAGAAAACTGTAAACAGATCTATCTTCTGTGTGACGATAAGGTTATCAATCACTTATTTTTGTTTACTGACGAAAGAAATTATCCCAGACAGAAATAAATCCTTAGAAAAATCACCCCAAACGGGTTTCCTTCATCAACACAGTTAGTAATCGACCGCTTTACAACACATCCACAAGTTTATTGACGTTCCACCAGCAAACAGATGCATGTCTTCCATATTGCTTCATTTATGTTTGCAGCTCTTAACGTCTTAAACACATTGTTAATTTTCGCTGAGACGCATTAGCCGGACAAATGTTTACGCAAACACTAAGTTTACACTTTAGATTGTTGCCAATATTTGTTATAAAACACTAACTTAGTTCGATGTTTGTTTAACTTTAAAACAGTACATTTTGCTACGTCCGGGTGTTGGAGGGAAAATTAGAGATGTCAAACAGCCAATAAGATGTGCGGAAAATGCATGGAACTAGTAAATATTCACTAGAAGTATGAAATGTAAGCTCGCTGTGATATTGCCATCTTTGATATTAATAAGTTATCGCCGTGTTCGATCTATAAGTGTATGTAACATGTAACTGTGTTAATTGGCGGATTTTGTTAAACACTACAATGTGTATTTCGTAAAAATATGAAGATCGAGCCAAAGCTCCAGAGCTTTCATCATCGGCAACGAGTCGCGAGCCTCTAAAAAAAAAATCCCTTTCAAATAACGATGACAGCTTATATTCTGAATTATAAAAATAATTCAGCTTATAAGCTGCACCATCAATTACAGTCTTACAGTATTTTTCGCTGTACAAGGATGTCATAAATGTATATGGAGGATTAATAATGAGCAGTAAATATTAACGACTTAAAATTATATATAAGTCACTTATGGATTAAGACCAAAACTGCAATAAAGTCCGCTATAAATAAATCATAGGTAAGGAACATCGTAAACACGACACGGACGCTATCTGTGTGCCGGAACACTTTGTTTTATATTTACTGGTTCACGCCTGCTCTTGTTTACGGGGCTAGCTGTGTTAGAAGCCGTCCCCGATGCTAATTGATTTGACATAGTGGGTCAAAAGCTATTAGGCCATAACTTTATTTCACATGCGAGGAGGTACCTAATAATTCCGCCAAGCCTGTTCTATCATCGGACTACAAGACAAACGGCGATGCGCTATCGTTACATGGTGGACATCCCACCCACACGCACAAAACGTTTTGGGAATACTTTCAATGTGCATACTGCTAAGGAATGGAATTACCTGCCGGAGTCTGTATTTCCCGATAGCTATAACCTGGGGGTCTTTAAGTCAAGAGTAAATAGGTTACTTCTAGGCAAGCGTGCTCCATCTTCGACCACATCATCACTTACCATCAGGTGGGATGGTGGTTAAACGCGAGCCTATTCTGATTAAAAAAAAAACAAAAGGAAATCTAGTGACTATAATTTGGATTGTTTTATTTTTTTTTTGATGAAAGGCTCACGTTCGACCATAATCTTACATGATGGTAAGCGATGGTTGTCTAGAAAAAAATATGTAAAGCTATTCCAATCTCTGAATAAAGAGAGAGTTATTACTAATACGCTGGTTTCGTTGTACAAAAGGTATAAGTCCATTTTCCCCGAGATTTTACATTTTCATGATTTTGATTTCTATAAGGAAAATATCTTATAATACGTTAAATATTTCTTTCTTGAATGTTATGAATCGGTGAATCCTCCTCCTAAAGAGTCTCAGGCTTCTACTGACTAAAACCTGCATTGTTCCTTCCGTTGCCCTTGTGTTTCGAGGCTGTGAAAATGCTATGTCGACTCTATCGGGCTCCGTCATTGATGATTGCTCAGGCGCGAGTGTAACATGACCCCGTTGACTTGGACACTAAAGATGGCCTGGATTAGGACTTCTCGACTACAACAATACTAAAAACTTGGTCGAAACTGTCGTTTAACTGAACGAGTGGCGGCATTTAGGTTTTGTCTCCACTGGTCCTATATCTGTGCTATTTAAATCTCCTATTCGTAGGTCCATTTCTTTTTATTTCGTCACCTGAGTCTAAGAATAGGTTGTCGCATGTTTTCCGTGGGAGGAACCAGGTGGGTCGATTCCACCTGCTTGTTGACACCGGCATCTGGTGCCAAATACGATCAGTTACGTTGCACTTGTGATTTTTAGGTTTCAATGACTGACTGTGTCCACGGAACGTTGATGCTGAGATAGTGATAATGTTGGTTTAGTAATTTAATTAATTATTTATTTATTGACGCCCTTAGGTTGTTGAGGAAAAGAGAAATACAGAGAGAAGATGCAAATAGTGAGTGCACTATAGAAGTAGACATGGGACCTAAACTAGGAACAGCCTGTGTCTTGGTGGCTTAGGATGATAAATTTACAGTTAACTGCAACAACATATATTGAATTATATAAAAGACAAATAAAAATAATATTAGAAGAAAAATAAAAAATTGTAATTGAAAATAAATACTTATGTAAAACAAAATACAAAAATGCTCACATATTCATTCAGGCAACGTTTATCGCATTTTTTTATTATAAATTGAATTATGTCGTGTATAGTGTTGCCCAAACGAGAGTCTCTGTTACATTGTTCTGAGATCTCAACTACCATTTAATAAATAGCAATAGGATAATCGCTAATTGCAAGACTCTTGCGAGACTCTCGTTTGGGCAACACTAGTCGTGTAGTTTGCTGTTGTGATATCGTGTCGTGCCGTTTATATAATTCCTATTCCAAAGGCATACATTTCAAAATTTACAATATTAAAACATTTGTGAAATGTAGAATAGAGAAAACTAAGATTAAGATATATAAGCTGATTAAGGTTAATCTTTATGGGATTGTAAAATTAAGTGCGTTACGCAGTTGGTCCAATAATCTAGCAACATAGGTCAATCACATAGTAACATCTATCTAATGACATTATAGAAAGAGGCCTCCAGAATGTTTAACCAGTAGCGAGCTATAATACGAGTACATTAACGTAGTTATTATTATAAACATCCGAATAAATCAAATCATAATTCAATTATTAGATTGTAATTACAATCAAATTGTCATTAATCTCATTCGGCTCCCAACCTATCGAAACGTTCCTTATTAACGTAGATATAAGATTTAAAGTCATATATTTTCTGGTTGTGTATTTGGAAGAATGACGGATGTGTAAATAATGGGCAAGCACAGATTGTGCTATTCGTGTTTGGTATCATTGTTATGTGATTATGGCTGTAATTTTGACGTTTTGTTGATCGTCCAATAATTGTTTGTGTTTCAATCAGGTCATTTGATGGGTTGGGCAATGTAAGTATTAAAATATAAGCGGCAAAAGCCTAATGGTTTTTTTTTGTCGTGGTAAAATTATCAAATAAGTCCTCCCACCCCGGGCAGGGTGGGAGGGACTATCAGACTTTTACTGACTAAAATCCACGGTGTTCCTTCAATAACCCTTTACGTACCGGGGTCACGGTAACGGGATGACTCCCACGACCCCGGCAGGCTTCGGCCCTCTACGGGGGGCTTCGTCATATTGCTGACGCTCTTTGAGGCGCGCGTGGAACACGACGCGCCGTCGACCCGGGCATGGTCCATGGTCGGACAGCGAGTTGCCCTTTACTCGCTGTCTGCATGCCCGCGCCTACGGTGGCCGGAGATCGTCGGCCGACGTCCGACGCCGTGGGCGTCTACCACTGCGGCTGGGCTGGAGGGAGGACGCCATCCTCCCCCTCACGCGGCCCGCCTCCTCCTTCGGAAGCATGACTGCTTCGCAGAAGGAGGCGACCGCTTCCCACTCCCTCTCGCCCCGCAGCATGGCCTCGACCAATGCCGGGCGCGAGAGGTCTCTGCCTATTGCCGCCGTGAGGACACGTCGGT
The DNA here is from genome assembly GCA_943138885.2 of Tholera decimalis. Classification (NCBI taxonomy): domain Eukaryota; kingdom Metazoa; phylum Arthropoda; class Insecta; order Lepidoptera; family Noctuidae; genus Tholera; species Tholera decimalis. The sequence goes on along the minus strand of OW964566.2, from coordinate 39,826,286 downwards.
GCTCTGCCCAAGCGGGGCAGTCCTGCACCGTGTGCTCGATTGTGTCCTCAGGGCGACCCTCGCAGTGGTGACACCCAGGCGTTTCCTCCTTTCCCATCAGACACAGGTACCTCCCGAAACTTCCGTGTCCGGTGAGGACCTGCGTCATGCGGTAGGTCAGGACGCCGTGACGCCGATCTAGCCACTCCTCAAAGAGGGGTCTTACCGCCGCAATTGCGGCGTTCCCGAAAAGCCTAATGGCTAAGGTCAGCCTTGTTATCGAGAAGTGGCAGGTTCGAACCCCATTCATTACATTACTGCTGTGAACCCACTTCAGACAAAAGTATTTTAGCTTAGTGGTTAACAAGATGTGAATTCAACCCACATTGAAGTTGATAATTATTTTTTATTAATTTGCTAACTAACTCATTCCACATGCATAGATTACTGTACTAGGTAACAAACCGAATAATAACCCTTCCTTTGCAGTCGGGTAAAAAGTGTCTTCTTTATACACTTTTCCTCTAAAATATATTTTATTAGTTGCGTACCTACTGAATCTTTATTATCCTAATATTTCTTTTTTGTTACAGGTAATTGAGTTTGCTCGTCTTCTGTAATCATCTAATTAATTACGTGAGTACATACATATACCTACATATATTCCTACAAATAATGCTAACAAAATAAAAAACACCTACCTACCTGAAAGATCGTTTTAACCTGTATAATTAATGATAAGTGAAAACTTTCTATTTTTCCCTCTCGTCTTAGTTCGCAATTGTTTTCATATTTTGTATTATATACTATGTATGAATATAAATTATTAGTTAAGATAAATTGTGTAGCAGTGTTTTATCTCCTAGCATAGGTATTTTCACACTTATTAGGTGAAGTTTGAAAATTAAGAAACCAACTTTTGGTTACTGGAAGGACGTACGCGGGTACGGACCCAAGCAGGCAGATTACTTTTTAGGGTTCCGTGGCCGAATGGGAAAAACGGAACCCTTATAGTTCTGCCATGTCTGTCTGTCTGTGTCTGTCCGCCCGTCCGTATGTGTGAAACTTAGTAAGTAGATGAATTCTGTAAACCGCTTTCCGACTTTAAGACAAAAATAAAAAATTGAATAAAATTAAGGGAGGCTCCCCATACATGGAACTGAAACTAAAAATATTTATTTTCATCAAACCTATACGTGTGTAGTATCTATAGACAGGTCTTTTAAAATAACATTGAGGTTTCTAAAACCATCAATCATCATCAATCTTTTTCTTAAAGTCAATTGTTTAAAAGATATATGCGTCCAAAGTGGTAAAATGTGTGTCCCCCCTCTAACTTCTATAATAATGGAGTGAAAATTCTAAAAAAAACATATGCTGTAGATATTAATAAAAACTTTCGAGATCGGGTCAGTAATTTTTGAGATATAGCACATTTTCGAAAACCGCAAATATAACTTTGTTTTTCATACAAACACTATGAAAATCAAAGTTATTTTGCGTAGTTACTACGGAACCCTTCATGGGCGAGTCTGACTCGCACTTGACCAATTTTTTGTAATTTGTATTTTCACTTTTTTTTCACTTCATGTCCTAGGGCCGAAAAATTCGAAAACATATGACGTACACCAACTCGCACGGAGTCCGTGCGGTGGATTATCTACGGCCCATATCGTCTCCTATAGAATAGGCCTGTGCCTCAGCAGTGGAACATCAAACGCTGTTTATGTCATTTCATGTTTATGGCAACGGCATGACCAATTCAGAAACCACAAGACAACTATCACAAAACAACAGAGATTTCGTCACAAAGCATTTAGCGTCACCGCCATTTAAAATTTCACTTGTCACAGAGTAAAAAAGTGATCAGTCTCAAGACTCCAGCAGGGACAGCCTGGCAACAATTTACCGGGTAATAACTGTAGACTGTGGCTGTAGCTAAACTGTCTGAGATTCCTGTTGCGTGTAATGACGCCGCCGCGCCTGTACCGATGGCAAAAACATAAATGGGATAGAGGGAGCGGATTTAAAAGCATCAGTCAGATTCAAAAAGGATATTGATAAGATCAATTTATATCTTTTCTACTTATGTTGTTATTTTTAAAAGTGATATTAGTTAATGGCTAAGGTATAGGACTTGTGATCGACAGGTTGCAGTTTTGAACCCCACCCATTAATAACACTATTGGCGTGAATCCACTCCAGACACAAGCATTATTAGCAAGCATTTATCTTAGTTGGAGGGGTTAACAAGATTACTAGTAACGTGAATTTAACCCATATTGTTAGATCCCTTAAAAAAAATGTTCAAGCTCCTTAAAGTTCTGAGTTGAGCTACGTGATATAACAGACAAATGCGTGCACTGTTTGTACAGGTCCGCTCAAATCTGTGTGTTTCTTTTCTTTCCTCAACATAGCACCCTGTATGAGTCTCAGTAAGGATTGTAGTGACAACAATTTACCAAAAAAATACGTGTAAAATGCTTAAGGTGTTCATAACCAATTTGAAAAATAATTTATCATTTATATCATTGATGAATAGTTAAATTTGAAAAGTGAAAATTATAAACACAAAAATATTCGTTTTTTACACACCTCCATATAAACTTAACCTCTAGAGGCCCAGCGGCACAAAAACGTGCCAGTAAACCAGTATTAGTTGAGCCCCGCTGGCAACAAATTTGTGTGCCAGCGGGGCTCAACCAATAGTTGACGTAAATAATGGCGGTCCAACTGTACAAAGGTTCATCCTCCTTTGCCTGCGTAATTTTCGCAAAAAGGGGTACAACTTTTTGTTCACGTATTAATTATACTATAATAGTTAACTGACAAATATATAATTATGAAAATAAAAATCTCAGTCTTGTTATAAACTAATTTGTACCTATACCTTCTTGGAAACAAACTTATTTGCCAACCATACTTACCGGTCGGCCTGTCGCAATGACCAAGCTGCCAACTCGTCATTATTGTATTGGCAAAAAGTCTAATAACCCATTGTTTTGTAGCCATACAACCGAGCCGACATTGAGGGTCCTTTAATCCCGATTGTAATTTCATTTGAAGATAATTTAGGGTTACAGAATGATATTCGAGCGTTCCAATTCGCGAATCACGTATGAATTGTATAACTGTAACTAATTATGTGTTTGTGTACCAATGTGCGTTTGTGATTGTGTGTGTGAAAATAAGATGGTTTTTTTTAACGAAATGTTGATTGATGGTTTGATGTGATCTTGAATGTTATTAAGTCAAATGTAAACGTTGCCGCGCTGTCGGAGATGAGTCAATCTGCTACTGTTTGATGGATGAGCAAGAGTTTACTACATCAAAATATTTTGCAATTGTAGCTTGGATTTTTAGATTGATCTTCCTGTTACCAAGTATCTGATTATTCCAGAGGAGCTGAATAATTTTCAGGTAACCTGACTATGATACTCAGTGATAATCTTTTGTGTCTACATTTTGTATAAATATTTTTTATATAAAACAACAAATAGCAATATGAAGAAACTGGTTAACTTAATCCATAGAATCTATCTGAAACCACTTTAACGATTATATCTGAAGCCAATTTATTGATTGAAATATTTTAACTTTTTCATTATTTCGCCACTGACTGACTAACTGATGATCTTGTAAGTCACATAAACAATTTAAATTTTAAACAGATATTACCAACTTAGGTATAGTTTGTTTTCTACCGGGGTTGTAGAAATCTTGTAATGAGAAAGGCACCTGGCTCCCGGTACAGGGGCAACTGATGGGACAGAATGGGTTTTAGTTAGTAGAAGTCTGACACTCCCATCTAATCCACCGAGACGAGGAGGAGTTATTTGATGATTTTCCCCATGAAAAAGAAAGGTATAGTTTGTTCATTATTTAAGGCGAACTTACAATTTAACCCATGTTGAAAAATAGTGAAGCAACTTAAAACATTTTGTACATTTTCCGGAGTTTAACGACTCTGACATAAAGCGTGTCCCAAATGGCGGTCAAGTTTTTGCGAAATCGCCCGCGCTCGGGTGACGAGTGTCGGCGTGTGGGCAACTTGGGAACACTGATAGCTAAAGGGTTATGTGGTCCAAGTGATAGGAAGAAACGACTGGAAAGAACTGTGGTTCTTTTTTTGTTGGAGCTTTTCAAGCATATTGAAAAGCTTTGATTGGATTGTCTGGATTTAAAAAGTGTGAGTGAGAGTGAGAGAGTGTGAGTTTGTTTTAGTGTTTCTTTTCAGAATTGGCAGAAACACCGGTTTCTTCTCATGTAAATTTACGAAAAAAGTATGTGTAAATATGTTATTTATATCATGTTTGCCAAATAAATATCATGTATATATACATTATTATCGACATTATGGTGATTATAAATGATATTTATTTTGCATAAGTATATAATATTAAATAAAACTTTTACACGTATTTTTGTAATATAAACTGAGGCCGCTGATGTCTTTATACTGAATTTAGAGCTAAAAATACACTGTTTTATGACATAATAAGGCCTAATTTGTATTAGGTTACCATTGTTTGCTTTAAGTATGCATATCAGGTAGATTATCCACTGTAGCAAACATGATACAAAAATTAATCATGTCTAGCTTGTTTCATTTTACAAGCGTGTAAGAAATACAAGGGCATCCATATTGCTCAGTGTGAAAGTATGGCCCTTAGGGAAATTAGTTCAATGTTTTATCTTTGCATACAGAAGCTGGATAAGTTAAATATTCCTTTGGTTATTAGATTAACAGGAAAAGTAGAAAAAAATGCAGTTTGTTTTTGTAAAAATATCGTAAGCTATAAATTCATCCACTGTTACATGATTGGCTTATATGTAAATTTGACATCTGGAGTTTAAATAAGTTACCACACCATAGTAACAAATAAAAATAAATAGCAATAAATTATTTTATCTAGTTGTATTTGTTTTATACATTAAGCTTCACTTAACTTTTTCTTATTGGCGCGTTGGTGCCAGGAAAATGTGGATAAAAATATTAAGGGAAAGAAAAGACCAAAAGGCTAAAAACACTAAGGTCCGTATTACAGAACGTTCCTCAAGTCCAGTTTGAGCTTAATTCGCCCGATCTCAGTTTAAATATAGAATCTGCACTTGAGCATTGGTCTTATTCCAGAATGGTAATAAAACTACACTCAGATTCAAATCGAGCCTCAAGCAGAGAATATCTAATTGTCTATGCATCAGTCTGTTTTCGTTTACGTTTTATTTTCTTCGTCTCCGCTGTTCCGATCTACGAATGATCGTAAATAATTCAATTTACTTTAATACCAAATTTTTAAGAATATAAAATATGTATTGCACGGTTTCACCATAGAAATTATTTTTTAAGAATTTGTAAAAGCAAATTCTTGAAGGTAAAAGGTGTTAAGGCAATATTTTCTAACATATAAAAATATAGCAAGAGTAACTTGTTCGTGGAACGGAGTGGATCCTAAATAATGTCTGTGACAGTGTTGTTTTGAATTGCTCATTAATCATATAATAAGTAATATTCAAATAAATAATGGTTGGGGAACAACGATCAATAAAAATATTAAAAGGAAACAAAGTTATAGTTAAAACAAAACAGAAATGCATATGTTTTACCAAATCTTGGTCAATAGATGGCAGTATTATAAATTGTCAAAAATCTTCATCTTGTGAAAATCTATACCATTTCTTAAAATAATTATTAGTAAATTGTATGTGCCCTTCACATGGAACGCTGATGTTCTGTTTTTCTGTTCAAATCATCGGTGAAAAAATCATTGTTATAATCTGTTTAAGTTAGAAAACACGGGATTCATCTAGTAACTTAAAATGGCAAAAAATTACGTGTAAAAGTGTTATTTGTAACCAATTAGCAAAATAAAATGTGATTTCATCATCATTCGCCAAAAATTACCATTTTTAAATCAAATAATAAACTGAAAAGCAAATAGTTAACTGACAAGGAAATCTCTGCTCGAGCGTGGTGTCTTTTTTTTTTTTTTTTTTTTTTTTTTTAGGTAGGGCCACTTGTAGATCAGCACACTAAGGCTGTGAGTCTACTTAACCGGACTTTCCTGTGGTGACCTCTAATAAATTAAAGGCCCCCAGCCAGGGCTTACAAACTAAAATATACTTAAAAACTAATGACCGCACGCTAAGGGCACTCCCTGTGGAGTACGGGCCTCGGCATAGCGGGGTCATTTTGGGAGGGCAGCAAAGGGACAGGCTGGGTCATATTATTTACGGGAGTATTTATTGCTACTGGCTCAGCATCGCGGGCTGGCTCGTTTGGCAAAGGTCGGGGAGGATTTTCATTACAAGTACGCGGACGTCGCGATGGGCCTCGTCGGTGAGGCCGGAATAAGGAACGCGTTCTTTATTTGTGTTTTCTAAGAGTGCTGGTTTCCCTACTGCTCTCTTGTCGGATGGTGGTGGGGTCGTCAGGCTCGTCTAGGATGTTACGCGGGCGACGAACCCGAGAAATCTTGGAGGGTCTGTATCGGGCGGCCGATACGATCAGGGGGTTAGTGTGGGTCTCAGCAGAGGTGAAGTAACGCACTGACATGCGTTTCAACACTTGCTTTATGGTCGGGAGTTTGAGGTCTACGTGGAGATCCTCGTTCCTACAGAACCAGGGCGCGCCCGTGGCCTTTCGGAGAAAACGGTTCTGAATGACTTGCATCCTATGGATCTGATTGGGACTGGCATGAGCAAACACCGGACAGGCATACGTCATGATAGGACGTATGCATGTCGTGTATATTCGGATTTTACATTTAAGGGAGAGCTTGCTGTGTTTATTCAGCAGGGCGTGGAGCCTACCGAGAGCGAAAGCGGCTCGCGAGCGAACCGACTTTATGTGCTCACTGAAGTTAAGGAACTGGTCGAGGATCACACCTAAGTATTTGGCTCGCTTCTCCCAAGGGATTGGCTTGCCGAACATAGTGATCGGGCGAGGGGGGGTGAATTGTTTATGCTGGCGAGCCCTGCGAAACAGGACTGCTTGACTTTTGTCGGGATTTACCTCAATCCTCCATTTCCTAAACCAATCGCCTAGTGCGTTGGCTGAGGTCTGGAGGGTATGAGCGATGCTAACGGGATTATGTCCCGAGTAGTAGATGGCCGTGTCGTCGGCAAATAGGGATAACTCTACTGGGGGCTTTTTGGGGATATCGCTAGTGAATAGCGTGAAGAGTGGGGGGGAGAGCACGGCGCCCTGAGGGACGCCGGCTCTGATAGGGCGGGGAGTGGAAAGCGCTCCTTCGATACGATATCTGAAGGAGCGGTTCGACAGGAAGTCTCGAATGATGAGCACGAGACGGTCCGGCACACCTAGTTGGTAAAGCTTGTAAATTAAGCCATTGTGCCAGACTTTGTCGAAAGCCTTCGCTATATCAAAGAATAGGGCCCCCGTCACCAGACCGCGTTGAAAGCGGCCGCTAATGTGCTCTACGATGCGGTGGGCTTGGTGGACACTGGAATGATGGGCTCTAAAGCCAAACTGTTCGTTAGGGATTAGGCTCTTGGCTTCGACAAAGTCCTTGAGCCGATTAAGAATAATCCGCTCGTAGACCTTGCCGAGGGCGCTGAGCAGACTAATGGGTCTATAGCTAGTCGGGAGGTTCTTGGGCTTTTTGGGTTTTGGGATACCTATCACTATAGCCTCTTTCCAAGCTTGTGGAAACAAGTTGTTGGACAAGGCGCCATTGAAGATGGCAGCCAGTAGGACTATGATCGTACGTTGGAGGAGTTTAAGTGCCCTAATGGTCAGTCTGTCAGTCCCGGGAGCTTTCCTAGGTTTGAGTTTCTTGATGATCTCCTCCACCTCGTCTTCCGTGACGGGGGGGAGGGGAGCATCAGGGTCCTCGACAGGGGGTAGGGCAGATCTACGTTCGACCTCAGCATCCACGTGGGCAAGGTGGGCTGGGTCGACTGGTTGGGAGCTGGGAGAGCACTGTGCCTCCAGGCTGTCGGCTAGGCATTCGGCTTTGTCTTCGTCGTCGAAGGCAATGCTTTTGTCCGGGCGGATAAGGGGAGGCATTGAGGCAACCTCAGTGGCGCGCATATTCCTCTGAAGTTGCCAGAAGGCATGGTGGGTGGGTTCCAGTTCGCTCAGGGTCTTGTCCCAGCCGGCTTCACGCCACTCTCTGATGCTGTTACTTACTTTGCGCTGTAAGTACCGCATGAAAGTTTTGTTATTCTGGCAGGGGAAAGCTCTGTAGGCACGGACTGCTGCGTTCTTCTCAGTCAGCAGGGCCCGTACATCGTCCGGGAGTTTCCGGCGCCAGTGCTCTGACACCGGAATCTCCTTTGAACAGTCGTTCAAGACAGATTGCACGTGCTCCGTGAGTGAGTCGATCGCAGCCGTCGTGTCGGCGGCGGACTGGATGTGGTCGGGGATCTTGTCCAGGTGAGGAGACGTGTTGGATTTCAGCAATTCGCCTACTTTCCTCCAGTCAGTGATCACCTGTGTGGGAGGGGGGCGGTTAGGGTCATAGGGACCCGATCTCGGAGTTAACTCCAAGATCACCGGTCTATGGTCAGAGTCAAGTTCGTCTACCGTCTCTAAAGAGTGCAAACGTAAGTTCACATTCTTCAGGAGGGCAATGTCGAGTACGTCGGGCAAGTGGGATGGCTCGAACGGGTAATGAGTAGGCCGCATAGGACCTATGATATCTATGTGGAGAGGTGTGCAAAGGTCGTATAGTACCTTCCCACGGGGGTTGGTAATACGACTACACCATGCGGGATGTTTGGCATTGAGATCCCCCGCTATAAGGACGGAGTCACTCATGTCAAGAAGGGCTGTAAGGTCGCTTCGTAGTGAGGCGTTTATCGAAGAATTTGAATCTACGTCGTTGTACGGTGGGAGATACGCGGATACTATTGTGATAGAGGGATGGCCCGTCATGCCTAGCCGGCAAACGGATACCTCTAAGTGGGCAAGGGGCGGCGGATCCATAGGGATGCAGTGCAGGGAGTTCCTATAATATATTAGAGTGCCACCTCTGTGGCATCTAGTCCTATCGTTCCTAACTAGCCGGTAGTTGGCTACCTTGGGATCCCTAAGGTGGGGTTTGAGGAAGGTCTCTTGGACCAGAAGGATGTCGAGACTATGATCGCGAAGGAAAGTCGCGATCTCGTCCCGTTGATTGGTGATGCCATTGGCATTGAAGTAACCTAACTTTAGGGATCGGGGCTTTAATCTCTTACTAGCCGTGTTATACATTATGGCTGTTTAAAAAGGTTATCAAAATGACTTTTGACATCGGGATACTTAGAGTATACCCGAATCAGGGAGTTAATGCTAGTGCAGGCCACGACCTCCTTTGCCATTTGGATGGCGCGGGGGGACTGGAAGAAACTGAAAGTATTCCCAAGGATGAGGAACGCATCGAGTTCCGGCTCTTCCGAGCGAGGGAGTGACTGGGGAGGAGGTGGAGGCTGAGAAGCCACAACAACCGGAGCGGAGGGCATGATGGGTCGATCCATCAGCCCAGGGACTTTCGGCCTTAGTGCCGGGAAGTTTTGGGCGTGATTCGCCGCCGTCCAAGGAGTTGGACGCTGGGGACTGAGGGTCTGGGGGAGCTCAGACGAGAGTGTAGGACACTCTCGTCCCTGGCGTGCGCTAGCGCGCGTTGCCAGTTTAGGGGCGGAGGTTTTCGGGGCTTTCGGACAGCCTCGGTAATTGGCGGGGTGGCCAGATTGCCCGCACAGCACGCAGCTGGGCGGGTCTGGGCATTGGGACCTATCTTTTGGGCGACTGCACTCGGCGGTGCCGTGATCGCCCAGGCACTTTACGCACCGGGGTTTGCCGAAGCAATTCCGTTGCGCGTGGCCGTATAACTGGCAACGGTGGCATTGGCCTACCGTGCCACTCTTGTGTGGCTTCTCTATGAGAATTCCTGAAAGACTGCATACAGTCTTCAGCGCAAAGATGGGGTGGGGACCTTCGGAGACGGGGTGGCAGATGACGAGGACGTTGTTAGACGCCCTGCCACCTCTGCCGTGCATACGGTGCACCTCAATCACCGGGATGTTCTGTGACTCTAAGTCGCAGACGATCTCGGTGGTGGGGATCTCACTGGGGATCTGGCAGAGGACCACCCGAACGGGCTTGCTCTCATGGAGCGTATAGGTATGGTGGGGGATATTTCGAGCCTTGAGTAGCTTCGAAAGCGCGCGGTGGTCGTTAGCTGTAGCTAACCCTACTTTTATGCCGTTCTGAACGGCGCGGGCATTCGTGTAGGCGATGCGTTGCTCGCCACACGCTTTGGACACGTTTGTCCAAGCCCCCTTATCGTGTATGAAGATGGGTGGGGGAGGGATGGTCTTGCGCACTGAGGCGCTGACGACTGGGGTTTGGGTAGGGCTGGGCCTAGTGGCCGAGGAAGTGGAGGGCTGGCTCTGCACTAAGCGTGCTGGCTCGGGAGGGGAGGGTTTCTTGGCCTTAGGGGCCTGGGTGGAGGACGAGGCCTGCGACCTCTTCTTCCTCTTTCCCTCGACGAGGATAAACTCGTCGGAGGAAGAGGTTTGATCGGAGGAGTGCTCGGACTCCGCTCGCTCTGAGCGCTCAGAGTGTATGCTCTCTGCGCGCCCCGAGCGCTCGCCATCCGAGCCCTCTTTTTCTTGTTCCTCCTCCTCAGAGTCCATTTCGACGTCTGGGGGGGAGGGGGACCTATCTGCGATGGGCGCGGGGGTGGGACCTAAATCTGGCTGCGGGGTGGGAAACACCGCGGGGGGTATGGAGTCAATCTCCTCCTCATACTCCCTTTGTAGGGCGGGGTTTTTAAATAGGATCTTTCCTAATATCTCGGTTGTTCGATTTAACCGAATCGTTAGGGATTCTACTTTGGTCATGAGATCCTCCACTATGTCCTCCATATTGGAGGCGACAATGGTGGGCATCCTAATCTCCTAACCCTAACATGTGAGCCTCGAGGAGACACGTCAAACGTGAGCTCCCCGAGCAGACGGTCCCCAAAAGAGCCCTGCCCCGGAGTTTCTCCTAACACAATGTTACCGAGAAGAGAAACCCAGACAAACTCGGTAACTGTGTTGCCGTCTGATGTGGCCTGAAGGGCCCTATTTGCCTACCCCTCCGGGTGGGAATGACCCGGAGGTGAGTTTGCTCCCTGCGGGGATAGCAGGGAGGTGTGTGCCTAATGGTGTGCCCTAAGCTTGTAACCGGTCGCCAGTCTTAATGTGCGAACCGGGCCCTATTGCGTCTAGTGCGAAGGGGTAGATACACCCAACCGACACTAGGTGTGTATGCTGTGAAGAGAACTCAGTAACTAGGTTTGACTAGGAGATCCCCCAAGGCCAAAACCTAGCACTCGACTCCAATTGACTGCTTCACCCTGAAGGGGATCAGCGGGTGCGTCGGGTCAGCACCCCCTTGGTATTGTTGACACCGTGAGGTTTCCAACCAAGGACCACGAAACTGTGGTTTTACCCTGAAGGGGCCAAACCAAATTGTTTTGACAATCTCTGTTAGAGAAACACGATATCCTTCACCGCCTCGACAAAGGCGGATCCGGACCAGGCGTCGTAGTCGGCGACTACGAGTGACGTCACGGCGGGCGTGACGAACGGAGCGATGACTCAGGCACGGAACGATCGAGAGCGCGGAGCGGCACGACTGTCGCGGGCGAGCGTCGGAGCAGAATCAGCGTGGTGTCGGCCATACTTGGGTGATGAATCTACAACTGAGTAACGATCTAGAATAAAGCCGTACCCGGCTGAACTATGATCGATGAATCTATACTTGAGGAACATTCTAAAATTAAATCTCGAATCAAAACTAGTTTTAAACAGAGATCAGTGCTCGAGTTTCGTTCTGTAATACGGGCCTTAGGCTCGTGAGACGGGGACTCAGAGAAATATGCAAGAAGAAATTAAATTCCGAAACTGTAAATAAAGGCTATAAATGCTGGGTTTTAATAATATCTGAATTATTAATTCTAAAAACAGTCAAAAAAATGCCGCTTATCACTTGATCCTGGCCGGTAACCTGTCTAATTTGACAGGTGTCATTCCACTTGTCTGCCGAATTCTCTGACTTAACTTTTTTACTTTTTTGCATATACATATTATGTAGAATTTTTCTTCGCGTATACCTAATTATGTAAGACATGCCAATTTGAAAGTATTCTAGTTTAAAGAACATTCAGAAGAAGAAGAGAAGATATCTAAACGTCTAACTATCTAGAAAAGGCTAAGCCTTAAGTCATCAATCGAAATCAATCAATAATTATTTATTTTCCTAAATATTGGTAAACGAAATGGTATATATTATTGAATATTGACTTAAAAATGTATTATGAGTATCTTCACTAGTTTTTTTTTAAATATCTGATTGCAATCAACTTAAACCTCTAAATTACCGAAAAATAGCTACTATTACTATATTAATTCTATTAAAAATATGGAATAATTAACAACTAGTGTATTAAATTAAATCACCCATTTCTGGTATTTTATACTCATAACGAATTCGTCTTTACACAATATGTCAAAACAGGTGAAAGCGCGCATATTTTAAAGTTTTGGTCTCATGATATAACATAATACCCCCACGTTGCCTGTCACCGTGTATTTACGACTGTACCACGACAGATAAGAGACCGCCACCAAATAGACACATAGGCTTAAGGCCCCTCCATAAAATCGGAAAACTACCGAAGAAGGTTTTGACCAAATTCTGATCTGTGCAACCAAGTGTAGGATTCAGAAGGTTTACGATAGCTTAATAAGGCTATAGGGTAAAAACTCTTTGAGGTACTTGTAATTGAAGGGCAAAAGTTTACAGGGAGATATCGAACTGTATGAAGTACATACATTTACTTTTTGGGGGACAATTAATTGCTTCATAGTTCCTCCTGCTATGCGTGGAGTGGAAGAGAGTGTTAATCTACTTAGGATTACTGACTAAATACCCACCTTGTTCCTTCATTTGCGAGAGAGATATATTACTTTAATATTTATTTACAAATAATACATAATTATGTCTTGATATTCTCGTTTAATACTGTATGACATTTTACTTCTTTAAGTGACATTATAATTATTATTACTTTCTAATGTTTTGTAATTAATAATTATTGTATTAGTGTATTTATGTTGTAATTGCTGCAAGGCGTAATATGGTTGAGCTGTGCTCTATTTCGTTTAACAACTTTATACCCATTACCCATATTAGCAAATAAATGAAATTTGAATTTGAATTTGCTTTTACATCATATTATGGCAACCACTGAAAAAAGAAATAAAAAGTATATATCTCAGCAAAATTTTGTGCGATCGTGTCTCGATTCATGTTACTTCTAAACAATGACAAATTCGAAACAAAAAAGTGAAGTAAGTAATGTGATCATCAAATGAAATATCTTCGTTTTTTTTTTGTCGAATGGCTTGCGTTTGACCACAATCTCACCTAATGTTAGGCGATGATGTGGTCGAAGATGAAGCATGCTTGCCTAGAAGCAACCTATTCACTCTTGACTTAAAGACTGATAATGAGATTCTGTAGAAGATATTATCCTTTCTATTAGTAGCAAATTACAAATAACATCTTACTTCATTGTGTTCAATTAGAGATTATTTTTAACCAACTTCAAAAAATGAGAAGGTTATCAGTTTATCGGAATCTTTTTATGTTTGTTCCTCGATTATTCGAAGACAGCTCGATCGATTTTGAAAAGTCTTTTTTTGTTTGAAAGGATATACTTTTAGATCGTTTAATATTTGCATGCCAATTCATGATGAAATGTGTCATTGCATTATTATATTTTTCTACCATCTTTTGTAATGGATTTTACTTTAAAAACTTCTGCGTATAACTTGTATCGTATAATTTGGTAGACTTGTATTCAATTTTGAGTTATTGAATATTGCGGATGTTTATAGGAAAACGTGGGTTCTTTTTGAGATTACAAGTCAGAAGGGTTTACGGAGATAGCAAATGCGCTTAAAGGGTGGGTCAAGGGAATATTAATGCCAAGATGTATGGATATGTGACTCGTATGGTGTCGTAAGAGTAATAGGATAGAAGGATAGGGTTTTCTATGAGCCTTAGATGCCTGAGATAAATAAAATAAAAGCAAATATTGCTGGAAAAAGTTGGGCAATATTATGTCGACGAAGTGAGTTTATCAATACAATTTCTGAATTGATTAAAAAACAGTAGAAGTTTAGATTTGTAGAATTTCTTATTCTCAGTTTCTTATTCTTGTTTTGTGATGTGTTGGGTTCCATAAGTCTTGCTTTATAATTTAACTTGTAAAAATATTTGCATCTCTTTTCCGGTTTGCATTATTTAGATTTTTATGTTCGCTGGCTGAAAAAAGAACTGCTTCGTCGTATAAGGCGACTCCGCTTCATGTGAAAAAATAAAACCACTTTTTAAGCATCAACAATGTACATTACGACAGTTCCCTGGAATACCAGTCCGTGATTTAAAATTCTAGTACTTATTCCCTATCAATTTATGGGAGAAGGCTGCTGTGCCCGCCTCTTCTTTCACTTGGTAGTCATTATTATTCCGTGGGAATTTCGGGATAAAAATAAGCCTACATGTTCTACTTCATCTATCTTCCAGTGGAAGTGATTTTTTTTTTAACATCTAGCTCCGCCAACATGATTGGCGCCTATTATATTTCTATCTAACTCTTTCATACCAGTTCTCGCATTTCATGCCTCTCGTACTTTCATCCTGCATCCTGTGTCTTTCTTTTATTCGTCATCATTCATTCTGTGGGTGGGACTCCCACTGTTTTATTTACTATATAGTCTTTCTAGCTATATTTTACAGTGGAAGTTAATTAAAATCTATTCAGTCATTCCAGATTAGCCCGGACAAAAAAATGACGGACAGACTGACAAAAATTAAATATAAGTTTGTGTTTAAGTATCGTGTAAATGACTACAAAAAATTACTAAGGCAGTTTTAAAAAATACATGTATATATAAGGTTCGGGAGATCCAGGGTCCATCGTAAGTATGTGGTACCGACACAAAAAAAAAACTTTTGGCCATGAACTCCAACTTCAAGTCACAATGTATATGATACTTACATTAAAAATTAAATCGAATTACCAAACTCTTCCCTTGGGAACTGGTACTGCGTACACTTGATGTCAGTAAATCTGTCACCGTTCGGTCTTCAGAGATGCCACACACTGTGTAACTATATAATTGTGCTGTGGTATGTCTAGAACTATTTATAAGGTAACGAAGGACATCTAGTTTAAAAGATAAGAAGTATCATCGGTTCTTTCAGTTTTTTTAACGGTGTGGTATATGTGAGTATACAGGGGTTTAATTTCAACAATACTGTGTCACTTTCTCACCATTAATTGTGATAAGTATATTCAAGTCAATTCACCACTAAAATAATTAATCTATTGAAAGTAATAGCCTAAAACACTGTTTCTTCGTGATTTTATTTTACCACTTTGTCGGCGATTGATATGTATATTTATGTCATATTTCAGCGTTCTAGTACCAATAGTTTCTAAGCTACGCTTCGGACAGACAGATGGACAGACGTACATAGCGAAACTATGAGGGTTCCTTGTCGACTACGGAGCCCAAAAAACGACATTCAATTTTGGTTTTAAAAGTTACTTTAAAAATCAAACAATGTAGCATACAATTAATCAATGGCCAATCGTTGATGTGCATAAAATTGACCAATATTTTAAAGAAATCGAAACACGTATGCACTCTACATACGGATAATTTATGTTGTTCACCATAATTCATGACATTCACCATGCCTACAAGACAGTGACCAACTATAAAATCGTCACCAACGAACTTCAGTACACACAACTTTCTAATACCCCCAACGTAGAATTAGAACAAAAACTCCTAATTTATAAGTCACTAAACCACAATGTTCTCCTTTAATTTTCACTTTATAAATTATACCGTGGCGCGCATGCGTGCGACGTGTCATTAGCACCCTATAAAGCGGGAAGTATAAACATGGGGGGCTAAATGTAACCACAGCACTGTGGAGTTAATTTTGTCCCCAAAAACAACTATCAGCTCGGCACGTATCAGAATTTAATGAATGAGCTTTCCTGACAGAATGTGGATTGTTATAACAGAATTCTGTTTGAAAAGTTGAATTAATTTTAAGAATTCTATACCAAGGTATGATCTTGACGGGGATTTTGGCATAAAATTCTGAAGTCTTAGTAGTCTCGCTTGACAGTGCTTGAAAGCGCATGAATTTTATTTAGCACCCGATAACGTTTGCTCAATAATACCTATTACCACACCAAAACGTTTTGGAATACTTTCATTGTACGTACAGGTAAAGAGTGAAATTGCCTGACGGAGTCTGTTTCCTGACAGCTATAACCCAGGAATAGGTTACTTCTAAGCAAAGACTGTAAGTAAAATAGACTGCCCCCAGTTGTTAAGTAAGATTAATTTTAACCTTCCCCACAATTATCCGCGTCATTCTATCAAACTAATACAGTTTTGGGGAATGGGGGATCCCATTCCGCAAAACTGTATCAGGATCCAATTCCCCTATCCCTAGTATTTGCAGGCTTCTTAATAACTGCGATGAATCAATAGACATTTTTTCCACAACACTTAAAAAAATCAAGCACCAAGTCCGTCAAAAATAATCTACCGTACTGATTTTTAGTTTCTATGTCAACTGTATAAACTACGAACTAGTTATTGTTAGCTTTATTTCTGCACTAGTATTATATTCTATTGATGTTATAATTTTGTTTCTGCATGCTGTGTCTATCGCGTCATATTGTACACTATGTTTGTAACATATTGCATGAAATATAAGGATAATCAGTGTAACAATTGTAGATAGGCCAATAAATAAATAACTTCTATAGGTAAGCGTGCGTCATAGTCAACCACATCATCTCTTACCATCAGGTGAGATGGTGGTCAAACGCAAACCTGTAACTAAAATAAAAATATGATCCATGGCCCGACTTCAGTAAACATTGCTTTAATCTGAAGACAAACCCGCTGTCATTATTAAACCCCAAGCTTCTTCTCAAAACCTCAAAAGCAATACGCTACAAAATTAATTTCTCGACCGGCCACCAATAACATTCAGAAACCTCACGTTCATAGTTGCTTAGTTTTAAAACATTTTGTTGTCTATGAGCCACGTGAGTAGTGAGTACTTACTGGTTACTTATTAAAAGTAATAATAAATAAAATAGATTACTTATTAAAAGTAGGTACCCACTTACTTAAGTCGAAAGTTAGTTTGCAACATCTTGGTAAATATTCTTAAGAATTTGCATTTCTAAGTATTTGCTAAGATACCATAGTTTAGGTAAGTAGTTTTGAAGTAGGTGAGTATCTGGCCAAAGCACATACGATACCAGTGTGTTTTGCTAAGTTCTTCTCATTCATAATGTTTGTTAAAAGGCACAAGCTTAAAGCTACAATGAATTATAATCCAATGAATTATTAATATTTGATTTTTAAATTCTATCGCATCCTTGATCGGCTAGTATCAAAAAACGCATTGAGACAGTTGATATATTTATGTCATGCAATATTATTTAGTGCAGTAGAGCGGTGCTTCATATGCAGGGCACATTCAGAAGCTGCACCATTAACTATTCTTTATACTCCACACTCACTACGCATGCAGACTATAAAAAGGGTAAATATTCACATTCAGCCTCTCCTTACAAAGCTTTTAATAACGAAAATCACAAAATAAATCTTTGAGGCACATTACTAAACAACGTAACCCACATTCATCAGATTTTCGGTCAATTAGTCGATTATTCGAGATATCAAATAACAAAAATAAAGGACTTATGTATGCCATGCATGAGCATTAAACATTCGTTAACCGGCATAAAATACTTCATTACCAGTGCCCCGCCATTTAAAAAGCGAGACGAGTCGGTTTCGCGCCCTTTTTGTTTATTTTTAAAAAGATTCTTTTTCATCGGGTGATTGATGTTGTGCACACGGGTCGCGGAAAGGATGCACCCTGCAAAAACCTGCTGTATTAAATAACAATTTTTCACTTTGATAAATAACTGGGCGCTATTTAGAATACTTATTTATGGAGCTTTTGAAAAGTTGGATTCGATGAACGTATTCTGAAAATAATGTTAAAAGCATTTCGTGAATTTCCGTATGTATTTATTGTTTCAAATAACTAACCTTCAAACATTTACAATAAATTGGCGTATATTTTTGATATAACCAGAATTAATACGGGATTGAAAATTCCGTTCGATCGCGGAATCGATCAATCGATAATTTTATAAATAGTTCGCCTTTGATGTGTCGACAGGCGCGATTAGATCAAAGCATTATATATTAGTGTCAGTTTGTCTGTATGTTGTTAGCTAGTCTACTGGACATGTTTTATAGACTTTCTTTACTAATTTATTGATGTAAATTGAACTCGAGCCTGGTAGTTGAGGTATGCTGAAGATAAACTAACGATTGTCAATCTAGGAATCTCATATGTAAAACGTTAGTGGGCTAGACTTCCAGCTAAGGCTTGGCCTTTCAATGTAACATTACTCTTCATGTCTAGCTCAGATTGGATCTTACCTTTAGTGATTTCCTTTTTACGAGACAATTGTCTGCATTTTATAATGACAGTCAATCATAGCTCAGTTTGAAAAAAAAAAAAATTAACGAAACGAATGCAAAAAGTTTGAATCCAACTGCAAAATAAATTTCGTGAAAAATAAATCCCACAAAAAACTTTTTCGTGTAAAAGACGAGACCATTTGGCTCGCACTGTCAAAATGTTATCAAATCTCATGTAGAACAATTCTAATTCTACAAGCCCTAACTTCATAAACTCTACATCTTATTCAAAATATGTGACTTGGTCGTTTCACTACGGTCACATGAACAATGACTCTGTTCATTACTTTTCTGTAATATATGTATAATAGTTATTGTAGTAACAAAAGCTTGTTTAAATCGTCCATCGCCGTGCATGAAGCGATTTCTAAAAGACGTATTTTTTGGCAACCGTACCTTTAGTTTGCAAAGAGCACACGGAACCGTAAAGCCATCACGTTAAATAAAATACACTAACAAAAAGATAAGCATAATTCTTTCACATCACTGTCTTTTTATTTCGTACATGGTAAGACTTAATGTCATTTCCAAAGTACGACACGCACGTCAAGTGTGTCAGACTTTATCGCGATTTGACACTGTTACACATTCAAATATGACATAAAAGTGAAAAATTCAAAAAACGCTTGAAGACTCGCCGCGCCGTCGCGAGTTGCCTGTTATCGCGTCTATTAATCTCGCGGCGGCCAGCCGTGTATCGCGCGACAAATCTGTGCCCGGCCTTACGCCGCGCGGGAACGCATTTTATGATTTCATTTTGTCGATGTGATGTCATTTGACACTTTCTGGATACGTCCACTGGTTCACGTTACATTACACGGTTCTTATTTTTGTTTATTGTGAATTTAAAATGGCTTTTGAGGTTATTTTTAATTTAGAGGTATAATTTTAGTGTAATTTAAAATATTAAACAGATCAGCTATACAACTCCTACTGACTGTTCGATCACTTTTTATAATGCACTCGATATATAAATGGCACACTAGGTTTTCCTATAGAGTCGAAAATTAACATTATTGTCGTTATTTGACACGAATTTAAAGTTATAATTCTTTACAGTGCTTTTTTGGAAGTCGGTTTTATTTTTTGTTAAAATGTTTTTATTTTTGTTTATTATTAGTGGTTCAGTTTTTCCCTCGTTACAAAAGATTAAATTAACTACTTATCACCTGTTACAAAATATTGCTTTTGCTGATGCAGGGCGGCAGACTTTATTGTACACCTTATAAAACATTTAAGGATACAAATAATAAAACTAGTGTACAATGGGTGGTCTTATCGCACAGCGCAGTCTCTAACCTTTGGATGGACAGAAATTAAAAGAGATAGATTTAGGGCTGTCAGTGTACAACATCATACATAATACTAATTAAACATAATAATATAAAATACATACCACAAAATATAACATATAAATATATAATAATAAATATAAATTTCATAATAGACAAAGGAGGGGAAAAAATTATAGTGAGAAGTAATGCTCCTTCACCATTCTTTTGAACGTAGGTAATGTTTGAGCACGCTTCACATCTATGGGTAATGCATTCCACAGCGGCAACAAACGGGCCGCTTGGATAGTGAAAGATTTATCGAAGAAAGAAGTGGAATGCATACGGATACTTAACTCTAAATTTTCCGATGATCTCAAGGACCTTCAATGTGTGTCACAGAGAAACCGAAAGCGGTCTTTAAGATAAAAAGGAGTGAAAGGATTAAATAGCACTTTATAAAGTAGAGAAAGTAAATGAACATTCCGGTGAAACCTAATAGGAAGCCATTTGAGCTTAGTACGAAATTCCGAAATATGGTCATATTTGCACAAGCCAAATATAAACCTAATACATAGATTTTGAAGTCGCTCTAGCTTGTACTAAAAATACTTATTATTGAGTAGTTCTGGTGACCATCGGTTGTCTTTATCATCAGTTGCACTTCACCAAATCGTGCTTTTGAAAAGCAACTGCCGAAGTTACTGTAGAAAATACCTAAACCGTTATAGGTGTGCCAACAATATTTGAAAAGTTCCCTCGATTTCTCCAGGATTCCATCATCAGATCCTTACTTGATGACAATGGGACCACATCTAAAATGTACCCTTTCAAACAAAAAAATAATATTCTAAATCGGTTCAGCCATCTTCGAGTAATCGGTGATCACTGATCATACATTAAAATAAATATACACGACGAATTGATAGCCGCCTTTCTTAATAAAAACTAAAAATCAACTAATCTAATAGTGTTTTTGATGTTAAACCAGGATTATCAGTGCAATAAACTGCATTGAAAAAATCATGTACTAACGTTTATGTAAGCATTTTATTATTGTAATTTTAATGGACATTTTAACTTTAGCTCGAGTTACTCATTGCTTATGCAATAGTTGAGCTTTTATGTTATATAGTTAATATACGGAAAATGCAGTGTGCTGCAATATTGTGAACACATTAGATGACTTATTCGTATGCACGTATGTAGTATATTGTAGCTATTTATTTTCCCTTGTCCATCCAAAGGTTGTCTGTAAAAGATTGTCCTATGCGATAAGACCGCCCATTGTACACTAGTTTTATAACTTGTATCCTTAAGTGTATAAGATGTACAATAAATTATATAATAAATAAATAAATAAATAATTGGTCGTAAATAAACCTAAGTTATTTAACTTGGATAAAAGTTCTTAACAGCAACAAAGACAATAAGGCTTTATTTATGAAAAAAGAAAATGCTGTTGTTGGCTTGTCAAAAAGTGCATTGAATTATAACTGATTTTTCTGTTCCGTGATTATAAAAATTCAAAAAGAGAAAAAAGCCTCAATTTTTACATCGCCCAAAGAGGTTTAAAACAAAATAATATTGCAATATTTATTCTGAATCGAAATTGGCACAATATCAACAAATTTTTTACCTTATTTTTAGTTTCATCTCAAAAAAGAAACATTATTAAATGCAACAGATTTTACATAAACAACAAGACCAAAAATAAAATAATTCCGTACATAGTCTTAAAATAAACCAGTATACAGACGAGAATTAATATCGCGATCACTGTCAACAGGTGTCACGCATAACTTACGAATAAATCCTTATAAGTGCCCCGGTCCACAGTACAACATAAACGTACTAAATTATAATGTTGATTTGTTGGTTAAGCGCTTACACTTCTTGGGACAAAATAATAGGATAATTTTATGGGTACAACATGCTACTTGACAATAGAATTTATGTTTAATCCTTTCCAACAAAGTTGTAGCCACAACTTATGTTCATTAAAAATATAATTCCTAGAAGTGTTAATACATAATATGTTGGTCTTAAATATTAAAATTATCCATCAGTATCAACAAGATTAAAAGTATCTTATATCCTTAATTTAATAATATCCTCTTTCATTTAAGAAAGGCTAACAGAACTACAAGATAAACTTATTCTTAAAACCCTAAACCACAACTGTCGCTGTTTTGCAAATATATTTATGAGACCATGCATACTTGGAAAAGCCTTTGTATTTTAGTAGTCCTTTCTAGAAGACTCGTTTGATATAAAATAGATTTACAAACGTCAGAATATTTGACAGACGGTGCTCGCTCCAAAAGGGTTTCAGAAGTCATGTTCCTTTCCTTTTAACATTTCCGACAAACTCAGTTGTGTTGACGCCGTGATAAGCATTTGTTATAATTTGTCGAAGCTTTGAAGTTGATTTACAAGCGCGAATGGCGGATTTTAGTAGTTAAGCTGACAGTTTTATTAGTAGGAGTTTATTCAGCAAGATTATTTTGAGTATACATTTATGTGTCAATTAATTTTAATGTCGTGTTTCGTATATTAAAATGCATTAAGTAAGTATGCACTTTTGTGGGAGATTCGTTTAATCGAACGAATCGACTGATGGTCGAAAGTCACTTTACTTTTTAAAAGATCGCTTTAAATACATAACATGACTACAACTTTATTATCAATTAGCATCTTAATATTGCACTAATTGAGGCTCATTACAACATGTTGGACATGTCTCGTGAGCACAGGCACTAACTCGCGTTGATCAAATAGTTGATAAGCGTTGCTCAGTAGTTAGTAAACTGCTATGTTTATGCCCCGGTTTTGCTCACAAACGACGTAAACTGCAATGTTTACGTTCTCCTTGCAATTAGAACTTTTGATGTGAGTAGAGTTGTTGACAACCATTTGTGCTACTTAATTTGTAGTATTTTTAGGTCAGGATTGTAATTTGGTTGAGATGTAGGTTTGTTTATAGAAGTTGAGGATGGTATTGTTTAATATCGCATCACCTATAGACCGTAAATCTGATAATATTAATTTTATTGTATGTACTGCAGCAGGCGACTTAACGGTCGAAATGATCATTAGTAAAAACAAACCATACACTGTATTAAACACAACAATAAATCAGAAAATATTTGGACCCATTTCACTATCACATACTTATCCATAAAGAGGCATTATATTCACATAAATCATGGCATGAGGGATCATCATGGCGGACGGTTTTGTCACAACTTTTATATAAATAATGGCGAACAAACGAGCCAACAGTCAACAAGACTACGACACAAATTACACCATCGTTGTTTCCGCGCAATTTAACAAAACAAAATGGAAGCCGAGACGGTTGCTTGATTGTTCCTTATTTGCGTTTTTAGATCGTTTTCTGTTTATTTTTGGGATTTATATTCTTATAAACGTTGCCGGGATAAAAAGTGCTTTTATATGCTTATAGTGGGTTAATAAAAAAGAATTCCGATCTGGAATAGTCCAGATTGTAACTTTTTCTTTAATTCCTCTGTGCAAATTTTAATCTATATCCTTTCAGCTATCTTGGAGCGATTGAGTAACACACGTCCAAACATTTGAGAACGTATAAAGACACTACGATAGCTAATTCCGAAACTTGGAAGGCCCTCTCTATAGGATTCTGTTAAAAAAGCGCAAATAGCTAATTAATATTATAATTCTTTAGTTCCTCTGGAATTGTGGTTTCTTTGTTTAATTTGTAATTTTTGGGTAAAATTGGATACTGAAACATCAATTAATACATCGAGGTTTTCGTATTTATAATACGAAAATCGTTGATTGTATTTTCAAGTTGCATATATGTGATCATTTTTCAAGACTCTTTATAGGAATACAAAATTTTCCAGCCTTCATTTCAGATTTTGTATAATAATTTTGTATAATTTCAGGTTGTGTATAATTGCAGCAACCTTTGCTTGCTAAGGAATTAACCAACACGCATTTGATTTAAGCTCCTACTGACAAATAAACCAGAACAAGTCAAGAAATAAACAATTAAAGCGTAACAACTAAAGTAATGCCACCAATTCTATTGTAACATTACAATTTAAAGGCTAACTTAATTGTAACTCCGGGCACTATAGATTGACCAAATACGCCATGTTTTATGTCTTTAAGCACTGCTTTACTTGTACGGAAACACTCGCAAACAAGCGATCAAGTAGGTCGAATATATTTCAATATGGAAGAAACAATTTAATTTCTTGAATCCAATCTTGAATGTAGATATTGTGTGCTGGAGCCATAGCTCTTAATGCAGAACTATACGCAAACGTTAGTAGACAAATACGAGTATACGACATCTCTGTTTCATGGAATTAATAGGTTCACTCGATTTATTGGATAGGTAGGTATTTTAAACTTCAGGTCTAATTGTGAGAAAGAAAGAGATAAAAGAAGAAAGAGATAAAAGATAAAGATTAAAGATCTATCTAGACGCCTAGTTGACACTTTGCGTGACCCAAGGGCTGGTTTTTACCTTGGACAGAGGTTAAGCATTGCCATACAACGTGGCAATGCCGCCAGTCTTTTGGGCACATTACCAGTGGACAGGGAAATGCACGAATTTCTGGATGCCATATTTTGTTTATTTTTAGATGTATATATCTAGTTTAGGGTTTTTATTTAAGTGATAATGAGTGATGATGTTTATTTTGCAAATAGGTTATGAATAACACTTTCACACGTCTTTTTTTCGTAAATGTAAACTAGATGAGGCCAGTGTTTCCTGACTACTCTGAGAAGAAACACTGAAACAAACTCAGAGGCCAACGTCTCTTTTAAAGTCCATACAATCTGTAGTGATCAAATCATATGAGAGCCATGTAGGTTAAAAATGAGTAAAGTGTATAATACAAAAAAATTAATAAATAATATACTGATTGTGAGAAGTCTCTCTGAAAAAAATTATAACTCTCCCTATTATGTTCTCACTTCTGAGACATAGGCCTCCTCTCTATGAGTGGGAATGAACCATAATCCACCACGCAGGCACAGGCGCAGGCGCAGGCACAGGCGCAGGCGCAGGCACAGGCGCAGGCGCAGGCCCAGTGCTGTATGATGGATGTCATATGTCTTCGGATTTTTAGTCCTAGAACATCCTTACGATGTTTTCCTCACCATTTTGAGAGCAGTGGTACAAAGTAATGTGCCTGACTGGATTCGAAGCTACGACCTGTAACTCAAAAGTAGGAGCCGTAACCATTGAGCCATCACTGCTCTTTTCTTTTCCACTCTCTGTATATCTATTTTATTAAAATAAATGTATTGTTTTCGTTCAACAATATTTACTTACGATAGAACTGTAAGCGGAGACCTGCAAAATGCCCGTGGACTTTTGGAAAGGGAGTGTGGGATTAATACCTCACTAAAACCAGCCTGGTGATCATCATTAGAACATAGAAAGGACACTGTTACGTCTTAAAATTCCAAACTACTTCGGAGCCCCTTTTCTAAATAGCCCTTTAGGGCACATCCCAGGGTATGTAATAGATACTCAGTCATCTTAGTGCGCATAATTAAACCTACTAGACCGCGAGAATTTTTGGTATTTACACGAAGTAGTGGCGCGTTTTTATTGAAACTGAGAAGTTTCAGTAAAAAAGACGATTAAGAATATGTGTTTTTATAAGACAAATTAGTTTACTAACGAGGATTTTTGGTATTTACACGAAGTGGTGGCGCGTTTTTATTGAAACTGAGAAGTTTCAGTAAAAAAGACGATTAAGAATATGTGTTTTATAAGACAAATTAGTTTACTAACGAGAGTTGAGTTGAGAACATCAAAGTAATAAAACGTGAGATGTGTAGTCACACATCTCACGTTTTATTACTTTGATGTTAATTTTATGTTTTATGTTTGTAAAAAAAACTATTAATTAACTAGTTAGTTAATTAATAGTTTTTTTTAATACTCTACCTTCTAAAACTTCAACTAAGTCGTCATTACGCAGTCCTACATACATATGCATATTCTTAGTTTATATTTTTAAAAGAGTAACTGGAGTTTCTTGCCGGTTCTTCTCCATAGAAAACGACCAATTTCGAACCGTGCCCTAATTGCTGACGTTTTGTAAGTGCCCATGTAGGCCTATGTGAAATAAATTACTTTGAGTTTGAGTTTTATAATGACTACTCCCGCTCTGTGTGGAGCGGAAGGGAGTGTCAGACTTCTACTGACTAAAAACCCACCATGTTGTTTCAATTGCCGTTATGTTCCAGGGCTGCGGTATCTCGTTAGAGCATACTCGCAACCCCGTACATTCCCGGGCTGGATATGGGATGACTGATACTTACGATACCCAATATCTTATAGGTTAAGACCTAGATATGGGTTATACTACGTCATAACCTATAAGACCGTACCGGAATATCCAATAATATCCAGTAACCGATCGCTTAGCAGAAAAAAAGAACAAAAAAGTACAGCCATTTTGGTATTTGTTTGTGTAACTTGTCACGTAACTCCGCCATAAAATCGCTGCAGTAGCTAGTTATAATTTGATAGTGATTACATATTAATGGCGGGAGTGTGCCGCAACACAATGCTGGACGGTGTCATCGAGTGACATTCTACGTGTCATTATAGTGCCGCGGTACGTGTGCCCGGGGGCGGCACAAGTTAGAGGAGGTTAGGGGTTGAGCGTTTGTAGCATTTTTCTTCTGTCAGTAAGGTGAGTAGGAAGAATAAGTCAATACAACTATTAATTCAACTACAAATTACACATGTTAAATTAAATATTAACGTGAACAAAAGTCTTAAATCATTCAGCACACATACACATACAATCACCCAAAGCACCTTTTAGTTCATACAAACATGTTAATGCTTGAGAAGAGACAGACGACGCATGGGAACGTAAAGATAAAAAAGATAAAAGATAATTTATTTGTCAAACATGCGTTTAAACAAACTGATTAATCTGACATGCAAGGTATTAAATTAACAGTATGTTGCGAGCGTCCATGTTTTTCCAATAACGGCGTACAAATTTTGTAGGTATAAAAATTACATTTAATTGGATTTACATATAGTCAACGTAGTTGTGTTTACCTTTTTATGTGCCAGAAAACTGAACAAAATAATTAATTCTTTAAGTAGAAATTCATTTAGCTAAATAAAATAAAAATGTATGCTGGATTCAGCGCGGATCATACCAAACACGTAGTTACTTACAATATATGGTAATTATACACATACATAAATTATTATACCGTCTTTGAAATCTTGGGGAACTTCGGCTTCCAAGATACAGGCTTCTTGCCAAGTTTAGGAGCTAGATTTTTCGCCTATAACTATGACATAATATGACACAACTATGACAACAAAAATCATACCTTGTCCTTTTGTTTTGTTTTTTATTTTTTTTATTTTTTTGCGTACAAGATAAATCATTTATTTATTTATTTATTTATTCTCTTACAATTTGGTATCAAATCGTTCAAAACGCTTCCGCTCCGAACTTGCGGCGTCCTAAACAAAATCGTTGACAGTATGACAAATTAATAGGGTGAGCGCGCGTGCTGCATTAGCGTAGCGCCGCTCGCGATCGAAGGGACACTGCCCCTCAGGCCTCATACCTCTTACCTTGCCCCTCACTGTCCCACTGAGCTGCTCGACGTGTCTGATACCGGATAGGAACCAGCCTAGCTCGTAAACACGAAAATATATGGATTGACCACTTACATGCATAAATTCTTTGTAGAAACTACGCATTGGCACGTGCTGCGTACGATCTTTACATATTCATGTTTTAATACAGGTTGCGACTTGAGTAGCCTTTAAGAAGGACACCTTAGCTGTTTATAATTTCAGCTTACATACACTACTATAATAATACACATATTTCCCTGCTGAACAGAGGAGGAATGGACGTTGATCATCTCGCTTAGTTACAGCGCGCTTGCGGTTGTATTTTTTCGTCTTTTAATTTTATACCTGCATTTCCTCTAATAAAAGAATTAATTTGAAAGTGGTTCTGTAATCCAATCCAAATTTACTGATAATCTCTGACTGTAGTTATTGCCAACTACAGTCAGAGATTACGAATACATTTTATTTATAACTGAATGTATCTTAAATGTATGATAAAAAGCTTACAGCTTACTTTATGCAAATGCGAAACAAGTAATTAATTTTATTAAAAAAATTGTTCATTTTGTGACTCATAAAATGACACAGTTTATAAGTCTATATGATTCATAATTTTACCTTTTTGAAGCTTTCATTTATGACGAATCTTTGTCAGAAGTACACCAGTCAGTGTACACCATTAATTTCTCAGAATCCTTAGTTACAAATCATTATCTTCACTTACATTTCGTGTCTGACTACGTATATTTTTATTAGCAATAGTTAGCTTCTTTAGATCTTCGAGAGGGTCACGAAAATCGTTAGTGGCTCCCTAGACAGTTTCAATGGGACACATTAGACTTACTACGAGGTATTTCGCCTCTTCTAGCCAATAGTACTTAGTCTTGTAAAACAACAAGAAAAGAAGGAATTCTAGTGCAAGCAATTTTTAGTGTATTACTAAACACCACGGTTCATTAATTGAAATATCGCTTGTTGGACCCAACCAGGCCACGTTATTGTCACTTCGGACAAGTTTACATTCCTGACCACTTATAAATTAGAGCACTAGAAAAGTAAAGTTACCTAAAGGGTGGAATATGTGGTGTCCTGAAATACAGGCCCTAGCCAAATTTAGGCACCAGTTTCCCACAATATGTTTACAGTATAAAATGTGTCCCTAAAATTTTTAATAATGTATATTGTGGCGTGAGTACAAAGATTATGATTAATGTTTGTTCGGCCGGTCGATTTTGTAACGATTTCTCTGTGAAAATAACGGTGAGGTGAGCTCGAAGAGAACTGAAAGCCCTAGTTTCACGACGAATGACAGTTCACTTCACCAAAATATTCACGGAGAAGTGAGAGAACTTTGACCTCTGAGTTTAGACAGAGTTTGTTTCGGTGTTTCTTTTTCAGTGCAGTCAGCTAAAAGCCCCCGGCGACATGACGTGTTAAAGTGTTATTTAACGTACCGATTTGCAAAAATAAATATAATTTACACAATAGGTAGGAGCAGTTTAAGGAACTCACCGTTAAAAGTCAGATGTTATGTAGCATATGAGTATCAATGATGCTGGGGAGTTTGATGTCAAGATTGTAAGTGAACCAACATTGCATTGCGACTATTCTATACTAATATACAGGGTGGCAGGTACATTGACGCACAAACTCACTGCGTTGAAATTTTTTGGCCAGCTTTTTCTAAAATTTTCAGGTTTTTTTTGCATTTGTTTTTACTGAAATCTGTATAAAATCGTTGTTTCTATCTAACCCAATTAAAAATAAAATTCACTTGTTTCACTTAAAGCAGCAATGTAAATAAAACTCGAAAGGGCCAACTGATCAGCTGTTTTGCTAGAGTTCATTACTTTTTTATAATTATATATTTTTAACCGACTTCTGAAAAAGAAGGAGGTTCTCAATTCGGATGTTTGTTTGTTTTTTTTTTTAATGTTTGTTCAGGCATAGCTCCGTCGCTTGCCAACCGATTTGAAAAATTCTTTTTTTGTTGGAAAAGGTATACTTTCCAAATAGTCCCATGAAAATTTTATCGAAATCGGACAAGCCGTTTCTGAAAAATCAACAAAAGTAAAATAAAATATTTACTTTGATGATCTTTTCGTTTACTCTGCATTGTGTTTTTCGTTCGCGCGTTTTTAGTTTTTTGTAGTTGACATTTTGGCTTTTATAACTATATTAAATACAAATTGACCCACTAAAAAGCGCGAAAATAAAAATTTTTTTGCAAAAAAATAAAACCGAGTTCCATATCAAAACACTACAAAGCCAAAAATAATTTTAATTTCGGAAGGCGGTGTGAAAAAAAAAGAAAATACAAAACCAATAACACCGACTACCGAAATTAAAATTATTTTTTGCTTTGTAGTGTTTTGATATGGAAGTCGGTTTTATTTTTTTGCAAAAAAGTTTTTATATTAAATTAAGAAAAAGCCGACGAAAAATTTCAACGCAATGGGTCCAGAATCATGTACTGAATCCATGGTAAGCGTTTGTGCGTCGATGCTCCTGCCACCCTGTATATAATAAGCCGAAAAGTTTGTTTGTTTAAACGTGCTAATCTTTGAAAGAACTGGGTGGATTTAGATGAATTTTGAAATGGAAGTAGCTTGAAGCTTAACAAAGGTTATAGTCTTTACTTTACTTTGCAAAAGACGCAGGGTTAAGTATATTTTTATCGTGATTAAGTCCACGGGAACGAAGCCCCGCGGGAATGCCAATACCATATTATACTGCTTAATATATTGCATTTCAGAATTCCAGTTTGCAGTATGTTTCACAGGTACAATTAACGTTAATATCTTATTCCCCAAAAAAATTGTCATTACTCCTCTTCCAACTTAATTTCACAGTAATTTAAGCCATTATATCCCCATTACCTCTTACAAGTAGGTACACCATACATTTTTATATTCGGTCGCGGCTCGTTAATTATACACAAATTGTCCGCCAGTGTTTCGGTTATTAATGGCAGTGGCCGGACAATGTGCGTAACGACCGGAATATTAATGCTTTCGCCAATGCACTTTAATCATAACTGTGTTATGTTTATGTGGGAGTTTCGTAGCAATGCGATTGGTGATTCGTTTTGACGCAGCGATTTACTTTGTTGCATTTATGAAACGGTTCATTGCTAGGAGAAATGTGATATCTTTTAAACTGAAAGGTGTGGCTTCCAGTTTACTCTATTTTCGGAGTAACAGTGAAAACCGTTACAGCAATTAACGTGGAGATTCAGCTTATTAAAATTGTATGATTCTTTTAAGTAATGAATTCTACGAGAACAGTAACATTAGATACTTACTTAAAGTTTTTTATCCTATTTCATTTGGGAAATAAGCAATCGTACATTGCTGTTTAAGTGATGTAAAATCAACTACGTTTTCACGTGTTACTTATTATTTAATATATACAATAATACATCTTTGTATCTTATAATGTAATAGCTGATACATACTTAAATATATGTATTATTTCAGTATGTATCAACATAGGATAGTAAGAAAAAAATTGGCCAAGTGCGAGTCAGACTCGCCCGTGAAGGGTTCCGTACAGAATACATCTACTTAGCAAGTTTCACATCTATAGTCTTAATAATTTCGGAATAAAATGGCTGTGACATACGGACGGACGGACAGACAGACAGACGGACGACATGTCGAGACTATAAGGGTTCCGTTTTTTGCCATTCGGCTACGGGGCCCTAAAAAACAGCGCTTCATAATATGTTTTCTAAAATGTTTTGAATTTATGCAGTCGATATCGATGTATTTACAATTCAGTGATATTTATTTATTTACACTTCGTGCACATAGGTACAAAGGTGGACTTAATGCCGTAGGCATTCTCTACCAGTTAACCAAGGGTGGTGACGAGAAATCTTCTCTAAGAGTATATAATGTTAGAAATATATACATATTATGAGATAGATATACTCTTTATTGTACGAGAGAATAAGAGAGAGACGTAAGAGAATTAAATAAGGACTTATCAACTACAAAGGGTGTTACAATGGGCGGACTTCTCGCTAAAAGCGAGCATCTATTTACAATTTTGCACACCAGAAACATAGCCTTTTTCGTACAAGTGACTGCTCCCATATCCAATAACCGTCGCAATAATACGAAAAACCATCGAATTCTTTGGCGGACGAGGGTTAAAAGGATAGGAACAAAACAAAAGCACAACACTAAGGGTTGAAAGTTGCAACATGGCTAAAACCCACTCGGTTGCCAATCGACTGGGATCCAATCCAGCCCCTGTGCCGTCTGCACTGAAAAAAAAAAAAAAAAAACAAGAGAGTAAATACAGCCAGTGTTCTATGAGTAGGGTTTTGGAAAAATCGAAGAGGAGAATCGAGTTCACTTCGTTTGTGAAAAAATTCCGAATAACGATTATCGATTTTTGTTGGTTAGTCATTCGCGATTTGAATTATAGTTTTATGAATTATTCTTTTCGTCGAGATGGTTAATGCACAGCATATTTTTACACTAAGTATATTTACGCTAAGATAGATACATAGATATATTTTTACTAGCTTCGCGACTTCGTTCACGTTTTTACCCCTTTTTGGGTAAAATTTGTACATAGTCGAAAGCAAGGCTCGGAACCGGTTTAAAAAATACCGGTTAATACCGGTTTATTTCGGTTTTCCTCCGAACTTTTCTTAAGAACGTGAACGTTTTGAGAACTTTATTTTAACCTAAATTAACCGGTTTATTCGACGAACGGCATGTCGGTAAACGCGTTGCAACTTGTGTGTGACTACCGCGCAAAGCGGCGCGTAGACGTATTTACGATATTTCT
Source organism: Tholera decimalis (assembly GCA_943138885.2). NCBI lineage: Eukaryota > Metazoa > Arthropoda > Insecta > Lepidoptera > Noctuidae > Tholera > Tholera decimalis. The sequence goes on along the minus strand of OW964566.2, from coordinate 39,793,982 downwards.
TTTCATTCGATTCATGCTGGTAGACGTCTGCTGCGCAGTGAGATTTAATTACGAGCTAATTTTATTATTTGTGTTTAACATGGGTAGAAAGCGGACAAATTTAATCTATACATACTTTGACTACAATTCAACCGTCAAAAGGAATTGTACCAAGTTGACCAACTGGGAAAAAATGTCTCACTTGTTCAACGATGGAACTACAATAAGCACCCAAATTTCATAACGCCCGATCAATCATAATCTGAATAATGTTAATCCATTGCTTCATATGTTCGAAAAATTTGTCTGCTCAATTACTTAAATAACGCAATGAATGTTGTTGACAGATTGTGTGTTACGCAATTAGGGTGCAGTTGAACTAGCGTATAGTTTTACTATATTTTTAATTAAGCCACCGAATTGTAAAAGAAGAGACTGATTAAATAACTGACATATTGAGAAGCATTTAATTTTTTTTTCCAAATATTTGTAAAAATGACAAATTAACAGTGAGAAATAAAAATTGGCCAAGTGCGAGTCGGACTCGCCCAAGAAGGGTTCCGTAGTAACTATAATAAATATAATATACATAATATATATTTTTTTGAAAAAAAAAAGAAAACAAAAACCTTAAACTAGTTTATTTACAATTTTTACAACTACGCCAAATAACTTTGTTTTTCATAGTATTTGTGTGAATTACAAAGTTATATTTGCGGTTTTAGAAAATATACTGTATCGGAAAAACTGCTGACTCGATCTCGTTCAAACCAATTTTGGTTGAAAGTTTACATTAAGATCTACAACATATGGTTTTTTTTTTAGATTTTTCACTTCATTATTATAGAAGTTAGAGGGGGGGGGGGGGGGGGGACGACGACGACACACATTTTACCACTTTGGAAGCGTATATCTTTTAAACGATTAACTTTATGAAAAAGTCATTTTAAAAAACTCAATGTCATTTTTAAAGACCTGTCTATAGATACTACACACGTATAGGTTTCATGAAAAAAATATTTTCAATTTCAGTTCCATGTATGGGGAGCCCCTTTTATTTTAAATATTTTTAAAAATTTTTCTTAAAATCGGAAAGCGGTTCACAGAATACATCTACCTACCAAGTTTTACATGTATAGTCCTAATAGTTTCGGAATAAAATGGCTGTGACATACGGACGGACGGACAGACAGACAGACGGACAGACATGTCGAAACTATAAGGGTTCCGTAAAAAATGTATAAATTTGTGTAGATTAATAGATTCCTGGATTTAAAATAATATTTCGCTCTTATTTTCCTTTATTTATCTTTTATTGGTAACATTTCAGTACGAATAATCAAATTGATGTTTCGCATGTTCATCCAGGCACATTATACAAATTAAATATTTATTTGTTTGATTTCTCACGGTCTTGATGTTTTAAAGCATCTAGGTATATACTTTAAAATATTGATATATGCTTCAGAGCGCATACATGGCGGCAAAAATTATAATTCACCTATTAGCAAATTTCCAAAATAATAGTTTCGTCATCGAGGTCCTTCCTTATCATTCATTCATTATGACATTCGAAGTAGTTTCTTCTCCTGGTTTAGCACTGATATCTTCGCCTGATTTGTTTTCGTTACTATAAGAACTATTTTCTGCATCCTCTTTCACAATTTGGGTGTTTATTTTGTACGTGTTAGATGCGTTGATGATGCGCTTTTTTAGTTCCTGATTTGTATGAGAACGCGTGTCGCCGCTTGTCTCTCACTATTTAGCTCCACTACAAGCAAGAGGCCACGTTATGTATACGAATTATGCACACGAATAAATTACACACACTTAAATCGAGAGCTTGCTACTGATTGTAACTCACTGTCGATAAACATGCGCCGTGCATCACGGCCCATCAGGGCAAAGGACGAAACGTCAATGGTTGAAGTGCAGAACGCATGCAGTACATTGTAAGCTGACTTGGTCATTGCGTTGATTAAGCGAGTATACATCGGGCAATGTATACTTTTTGTAACTTGTTGCAATAATGTTGTTAATGTTGGGACTTTCATAGTGATCAGAATATTTTTATGTTTTTTATAAATAAAATTGTAATTAAATGTTATTTTCGACTTACCGATGGAAAGATATACCTCCTCGCTCTATACTTGCAATCTAACTTTTTGTTTTACAGGTTATAATTGCACAACACGGATTTTAAAGCAGAGCTCTGTGTTCTGAAGTAATCAAAAGCTCATTAAACGCGGTGAATGAATTAATCGGTCGAGCTATGATTTTCGTATCCTAAATGTGGCGCGCTTGCCACGCCCACATTACCATTCCAACCTTATTCATCTATTCCGTGGTGAAAAGTAATATTATTTTACCGATTATTTATCGTCATTATCAACTTAATTTGACCAAAAAATATTAGATACTTACCCATTTTTAGGGTTCCGTAGCCGAATGGCAAAAAACGGAACGCTTTTAGTTTCGATATGTCTGTCCGTCTGTCTGTCTGTCTGTCCGTCCGTCCGTATGTCACAGTCATTTTATTCCGAAACTATTAAGACTATACATGTGAAACTTAGTAGGTAGATGTATTCTGTGAACCGCTTTCCGATTTTAAGAAAAAAAAATTAAAATACATTTAAAATAAAGGGGGGTCCCCATTAGGGTTGCCACCCGTACTTCATAATAAAGTATTGTACGTTATTTCGGGTAATTGTACTCTATACTTTATGAGAACAATAAAGTACACGAAAATACTTTATTTCGCATGATTGATTTCTTTCGGATTTTGAAAACTTTAGTCGTAATAAACAAAGTGTCTCTGAATTTGATAAAAAATGAATAAAGTACTTATTTACTTTAATTTAAACATAGACTGTAAAGATGCTGTGCAATTGTTTAGTAGAGATACTAATTTGGTCCAAACTGCAAAAAGTAATAAGAAATATGTTTTTAAACATATCTAGGTGCCCACCCCGGCTTCGCTCGGGTGCAATTTTTCTTTCGTTATCATACAGTCACATCACATCCTAACACAACAAACGAACACTCTCTGTACGAACACAACAAAAAAATAATTATTCAAATAAATGCTGCTGTTCTGAACTAATGCGCTTACGTACATATATACATTGTTCCTTCAACTAGGCTCAAGAAAATTGGGGGCTCATTTCTTCTCTTAACTTCCCAGTCATGTGCAAGAACTAAGCCTCAATAAATTTAAATCATTTGTGAAGCAGAAACTTTGCCAGAAAGCTTTTTATTCTGTTAAAGACTATCTTGCGGCCAAAAATGCTTGGGATTGAGCTGCTCCAAATACATCTGTTTTGTTTGATTTTTTACTCATTTCTTTTTTTATAATGATTATTTCATATACATTTTGACATGACAATATTATTTACTTTTTCAATTAATAGAATATACTTTTTTTTGCTTTACCATTTTTAGTTTTGTTTGTACAAGATGACAATATCATTTTCTTTTCAAGTAATATATTTTATTTTTGTAAAAGCAAAAGAATATGTTGTGAATGTGATAGCATTGTGGGATAACAACGAATATTATGAATAGATTACCGCACTGTCTGGCAGTTTGAGCGCTTTATACGGCCCACCCAAATGTCCTTACTTTGGTATCAGTGGCGGTACCTTCATATAAGCCCAAAAGCCCGGCATGCCTTACTAAAAAATGCTCGATAGAGAATCAATGTCAAACCCGAACTATTTAAAAGTTCGCGCGCTTAATTCTTATCAAAATAACACAATGAATCTACTAAACTACTACGCATCGCGATTGTTCGCGCGCAGAGTTTCGCATTTGTAGCATCTAATGATCTAAATATTGCTATCTCGCTTACACGCACCGGCTTTTACCGGGCTTTCAAATACTATATCTGTCACTTTCGCACTTATAGCGATGTGCCGTATAACGAGTTAGGCCTTAGGCATAGAACAAATCAGTCACTATGGCAGATATAAGCAGGGCATTCGTATGAAGTTGCATGCGTATGCGTGACCTTGTCAGCTTGCCAACTCTGCAGTGTTGCCGTTTTAGCCACACGTTGAAAGATCTTGGAGATTTTTAACGTGTTTGGAAACTTTTTTAACATTTATCAACAATAAAAACTAGCGACTTTTAAAATAACGAAATTAAATACAGTCAAAACCGTTTACAACAACATCATTTAGAACAACATACCGGTTATATAGACCAAAATCATAGGTACAAAATACTTTGTACCTTGAAAACATCACCGGTTATTACGACTATCGGTTTTTACAACCAAATATGAGTGGTCCCTTGGATGTTGTTATAACAGATTTTGACTGTATTCAAGCAATATCTTAAAAATAAAAAAAAATTAGGTAGATTTTTCATATACCTGGCGACTTTTTTTGCCTAAATGACAACACTTGAGTAGTTCCGACATCCCAGAGTGCAACTAACTTCACTTCAGTTTCATTTGTTTGTTTTCTAAGATTTTCTCAGTGATACAATTGTTTTGGTGATTTACTATTATTTAACAATGGAGGTAATTGTACCTTGTGAGGATTTAAAATGCGTTCAAGTTTTGATTGGCGAAGATAAGGTAAAATCTTTAAACTTTGCTCAGAAAAAACAGTTAATTTCTTCATTAAAACCGACGCCTAATCTGTGTATTTCTCAGACTAGTAAATCGCATAAACGAAAATTTAATAGATCAGTGTATAAAACTAGTTGGATTGTTGGCTGTTCGCACACTAATAAGTTGTATTGCTGGAGCTGCATATTTTTTTCGAATGAAGATTCCGTTTGGAATACATCTGGTTATATTCATGAGAATAACCTCGAAGATGCCTTTCCCGAGCTGTTAAAGTTAGCGTATCTTGTTGTAACTATTCCGGCTACAAGTTCTTCCGCGGAACGTGCTTTTTCGTCTCTTAAACGTATCCATACCTATCTGAGAAATACACAAGGTCAAGAGCGTCTTTCCGAATTATCAATGATAGCTATTGAAAAACAGTTGTTGGTAGAATTAAAACGATCACCAACATTTTACTCTGATGTAATTAAATCATTTCTTAAGAAAGATAGACGATTCCAATTAGAATATAAATAATTTATTTAAATTCCTTATTACATTCTATCTAGCTATTTTTTAACTTTCGTTTTGTAACATTTTGTTTTTTTTTTTTTTTTTGTCTGTAACCTGGGTTCTGTTACGAAGGAAGCAACTACTTACCATAACTTTGTTCCCTCAAGCAATGAAGCAAACCAAACCAAACGGCTTTTTTCAAAGCCACCGGAGGTATGCAATTGCTGATATGTTTATTATATTCAATCTAGCACTAGCATGCCTTCAGTGTGCTTTGGTTACCTCATTCACCGCGCACGACAAGCAAGAGTGAAATTGAAGAAAGAAGAGGAAAGAAGAAGATGGATGAATTAACTTTTAATTTATTGTACCTAACCAGTAGTTTATGAGAAAATTGCGATGATACATACGGTAGGTACCTACATACTCAGTCGAAAACTGAACTTTCTTTTTTTGAAATCGGTTAAAATTTTATTGGGCTTGCGTTATTTTGAAACCCTAGGCACGCCACTGTTTGGTATTGTTCGTCAAATCGTTCAAGCTCCTTTCTTTTTTTTTATTATTATTACTGATAGGCCCACTCTTGACCTCGATCCCGCCTGATAGTAAGCGATAGATGAGGTCTAAGATGGGACGTGCGCGCCCAGAAGATGCCTATTTACTCGTGCTTTAAACGTTGAAAGGTCATAAGTGGCAGGGAACACAGAAGTCGGCAGAGAATTCCACAGCTTGGCTGTGCGCACAATAAATGTGGAGGAGAAGCGCTTGGTACGACAAGACGGTATATCAACCAAGTGTGGGTGGTTCCCAGCCGTGCGTCTGGTAGACCGGTAGTGAAAGGGAGATGACGGAATCAGGTCATGGAGCTCTTGCGCACACTCCCCGAAGTACAATCTGTAGAAAACCGACAGGCAAGCAACGGTTCGCTGATGAGCCAGGCTATGAAACTTGTCCACCAGCACCTCGTCGCCTATAAGCCTTTTAGCTCTGCGCTCGATCGAGTCCAATGCAGCAAGTTTGTACTTTGCAAAGCCATTGAGCTACGCGATATTTGACAAATGCTTGCACTGTTTGGACGGGCCTGCTCAAATCTGTGTGATTCTGTTCTGTCTGGCCCCCGCCACAGACATAAACCTACATGGCTCTCATATGATTTCATCACTACAGATTGTATGGACTTTAAAAGAGACGTTGACCTCTGAGTTTGTTTCAGTGTTTCTTCTCAGAGTAGTCAGTTAGGAAACACTGGCCTCATCTAGTTTACATTTACTAATAAAAAGACGTGAGAAAGTGTTATTTATAACCTATTTGCAAAACAAACATTCATTCGGCAATTAATTTTTATTAAGCAACCCGCCCTGTCTTCGCACGGGTTCTTTACAGAAAATATAAAATAGCCTATGTTACTCCGAGGAGATGTAGCTTTCGGTAAAATTGGTTGAGGAGTTTTTGAGTTAAATCATAACAAACCAAAAATCAATCATCTTTCCTCATTTTAGGTACATTATATTAATTTAGATGATAAGGATTAATACCGTTATTGTGTAAATACCTTTTACATTACCGCCTTATAATTGCCAATTTTTTAAGTATTAAAATGGACATAGGTAGGATGTTATTTTTAACATATAGACATGCCATCGCGGACTTTTCTATAGGCATATATATAATACATAATTCCACCATACATTGATATACTACATAAACTTTCGGACTCCCTCGGCTCGGAAGCCAGGCGCCCGGTCAAATCACGGTGACACGAAATTAATTTTTGTTGCGCATAATTTTGATTTTGCTATATCTCCTAAGGTATTCATTTAATTTGGATGGAGTAAAGCAAAAATATAAAATTCATGAAATTTTCAAGCCAACTAACGTATTTAAAATGATAAATAATTAATACAGTATTTGTATAAATAGCTTTCGAATTAGCGCTTTATAATTGCCAATTTTTTAAAGTATCAAAATGGATGTATATTATGTTATCCGTAAGAGATAGGTATATGCCTTTTTGTGGTGTACAGTATTGTAGTACATTATTTTGATCTATCTCGTAATGTTAAGCCAGCGTTTGCAATGTAAGCGCAAAAAAATTGTTTATTAAGACATCACATAAGAATCCTCTAAAATTATCATTGTTTCTCTACTATATTATGCATGTATTAAAAACAAGCGCATCAAAATCCGTTGCGTATTTTAAAGATCTAAGCATACATAGGGACAGACAGCGGAAAGCGACTTTGAAAATAAATTGTACTTTATTTTGATGCTATGTACTTTTTTTTCTTACCTATTTTAACCAATGTACTTTAACTGCACAAAAAACTACTACTACTACTGTACTGTACTAGTTCCATGTATGGGGACTAGGGTTGCCACCTTGGCAACCCTAGTCCCCATACATGGAAGTAGTACTTAAAATATATTTTTTTCATGAAACCTATGCGTGTGTGGTATCTATAGACAGGCCTTTAAAAATGATATAAGGGTTTTTAAAACCACTTATTCATAAAGTCAATCGTTTGAAAGATATAAGCTTCCAAAGTGGTAAAATGCCCCCCCCCCCCCCCCCCCCCCCCTCTAACTTCTATAATAATGGAGTGAAAAATCTAAAAAAATATGTCTGTAGATCTTAATGTAAACTTTCAACCGAAATTAGTTTGAACGAAATCGGGTCAGCAGTTTTTGAGATACAGCATATATTATAAAACCGCAAATATAACTTTGTAATTCATACAAACACTATGAAAAACAAAGTTATTTAGCGTAGTTCTAAAAATGTAAATAAGCTAGTTTTAAGAAATTTTAAGATTTTTTTATTCGTCTAATAAATATACATACTATATTATATTATAATAGTTACTACGGAACCCTTCATGGGCGAGTCTGACTCGCACTTGGCCATTTTTTTATGTTTTTACAGCGGAGCTTATTGATGCAATGGTATAAATAAACGTCCGACCCGAATCAAAAAACTTTTTTCCAAAAACTTAAACCGACTTCCAAAAACTCTTTTTACAATAAGTCTTTAGTTTTGTATTTTCGTTTTTGGCACCGCCTTCTGAAATTAAAGTTATTTTTCACTTTGCAGTGTTTTTGGGAGTTGGTTTAATTTTTTGGTAAAAAGTTTTTATTTCACTCTTTTTAGTTGGTCGATTTTTAATTTACCTAGTTAAAAGAGCCTAAATGTCAACTACTTATAACCTTTTACAAAATATTGCTTTTCCCAATGCTGGGCCGTTAATGGTTGAGGAGTTCTCCTGGTACTTCACCATCAGCTCTACATCACCATATGCATTGTGACGAACATAAAGTGCTTAACATCCATATTCAAGTAATCGAATCGCAATCCACGAAATACTTATTATTGAGTAGGTTCGGCGGCCATCTGTGGTCTTCATCATCAGTCCCACTTCACAAATGGTATTTTTTGAGAGCAACTGCACAAGTTACTATAAGAAATACCCAAAACGCCATAGGTGTGCCTCTAATATTTGAAGAGTTCCCTCGATTTCTCCAGGATCCCATCATCAGATCCTGACTTGGTGATAATGGGACCAATTTCGAATTTACGAGTATACTCTTTAAAACAAAAAAAAGAATTTTCCAAATCGGTTCAGCCGTCTTCGAGTACAATCGGTGTTGAAATCGCTGATCATACATAAAAAAAAAATATATACGCGTCGAATTGATAACCTCCTCTTTTTGTCGTCGGTTGAAAAATTCTTACGACTAAATAAAAACTGAACAGCGCGCGACGTTTGTTTATCGTGCGTCTGTATTAACCGGTTTTTATTGCTCTAAACCGTTAAATCCGAAAAAACCTTTATGTAAATGCTCTTCCAAATACCGGTTTAAAAAAAACGGTTTATGCGAACGAAACCGAATGTAAAGGTTTTGGCGTCAAGTACATCATACCGGTTTGAAAATTTAACCGGTATCCGAGCCTTGGTCGAAAGATATTCAAAAGTAAATTAAAATGGTGCCAAAATAACATAGAACAATTAAAAATGAATATCATTGCGGATCATCACGACGCCAAAAATTTTGGTAGTTTTTGGAAATCAACAAACAGTTTGAATCACAAGTCGAGCCTACCCGTGAGTGTCGAAGGTGTGAGTGATCCAAAGGAGATTGCTAACCTATTTGGTAGATCCTTTCGAGTCACATCTCCCCTAGGTGCGTCGTCTGATGGGTCGGAGGTTTTTGTTGGAACCAGAGATATGCCTACCAGATTCACAGCCAAGGAAATAGCTAATGCTATAAGGGATCTGAAGAGGGGAAAGTCACCCGGTCATGACAGTTTGAGCGTTGAGCATCTTCGTTATGCAGGTAAACACTTGCCGAGAGTATTAGCAATGTTGTTCTGTTTTTGTACAAGTCATTCGTATCTTCCAGATAATTTACTAAAAACTATAGTTACACCTGTTATAAAAAACAAGACTGGAGATTCGAGTGATAAAAACAACTACAGACCTATTTCCCTGGCTACTATATTTGCTAAGGTACTGGACAGTCTGATTGATCGGCAGCTGGATAAGCATTTCACCTCCCACGACGCCCAGTTTGGGTTTAAGCCACATTTATCCACGGAAACAGCTATCCTCTGTCTCAAGCACACTGTTCAGTACTACACATCTAGGAAAACGCCTGTGTATGCATGTTTCCTGGATTTATCCAAGGCCTTTGACCTGGTGTCATATGACTGCCTATGGAAGAAGTTGACACAGAATACGGATCTACCAAGAGATGTAGTTCAGTTACTAAAGTACTGGTACAATAATCAGTCCAACAGTGTAAAATGGGGGGGGAGCCTTGTCGGATGCATACAGGTTGGAATGCGGGGTGAGACAGGGAGGCCTTAGCTCACCTAAGCTTTTCAACTTGTATGTAAACGAACTGATATGTGAACTCAGCAATACCAATATCGGGTGTTCCATTGATGGGCAATGCGTTAATAACATCAGCTATGCGGATGATATGGTATTGCTGAGCCCATCCATCAGCGCGCTTAGGAGGCTACTTCGTATATGTGAGGACTATGCGGTGGCTCATGGTCTTAGGTACAACGCGACTAAAAGTGAGCTTTTAGTTTTTAAAGCCGGTAACAAATGTTACGATACAGTCCCACCAATCACCTTAGGGGGCGCGTTGCTCACCAGAGTCAAGCGGTTCAAGTACCTGGGACACTGGGTCACCGATGACCTGTCCGACGATTTGGATGTAGAACGGGAGCGCAGAGCATTGGCCGTGAGGTGTAACATGCTAGCTCGTAGGTTTGCACGATGTACTGATGACGTAAAGATCACATTGTTTAGAGCGTACTGTCAGTCTCTGTACACGTGCGCCCTATGGGTCAATTACACTAAACGCTCCTACAATGCTCTGCGAGTCCAATACAATAATGCTTTCAGGGTAATGTTGGGGCTACCGCGCTTTTGCAGTGCGTCGGGGATGTTTGCGAAGGCAGGTGTGCCTGATTTTTTTGCATTAATACGGTCGCGTATAGCATCCTTGATGCGGCGAGTGCGCGATAGCTCCAACAGCCTGATAGTTGTCGTCGCTGGCAGGATGAATAGTCCAATAATGTGGCACTGGATGACGACTCACAGAGCGTCATTCACATACATTAAATAATTACTTTTTCTTCTAATTTGTCTTGTTATTATTGTATTTTATATATATTTTAAATTTGTGTGTTTATTTTTTGTTTATGTGTAAATGTGTCTCCATATGGACTTTGGTCTGAAAATAAAGTATTATATTATTATTATTATTATTACTGCACTGCTGCAAGCGCCGCACTATCGGAAACCCGAAACACCATTTCAGCTTAAAAACTTATTATAACATAATATTGTATCTTATTACAAAGGAAGGAGAAATTTGGTTACAAGCATTTTATACAAAATTTTACAAAAATGTTCGTTAAAGTTTTCTTATCATGTAAAAATATAGTTTAATATGAAATGGAAACAAAAATAACAAATAGATACCAATATTTATACCATGTAGATTGCGCCCACTTGTAGGACAATTCATTTCTCTGATAGCTGTTAAACCCAGGTTATAGCTATTAGAGGAAACAAACTTGTCTTTAAGTTAAGAGTGAAAGGGTACTTCGTACCACCAGGTGAGTTCAGAGATGGTGGTCAAACCCGAGCATATGAACAAAAAAATAAGGCATTTTATTGGTAGTTATACTAATGAGTGGTGTTTTATTGTTACAGGTATGTCTGCTTATACATCATAACGGTCTACATGAATTGGTAAGAGTAAGAGTAATACAGCACTTATTTTTCAACATAATGAAATCGAAATCTCTATATCTTCTAACCGAATTCAAAAAGGTAAGGGGTTTAAATTCGACTGATCAATTTAACTTTCTGCATAAAATTAAAACAAAAAAAGGATAAAAAATAAACACTACAGAAAAAGTAACAAAAACGGAATAACTACACTAGAAACACCATATTTCTAAATTAAAATCTTTCCTACTTTGTTGTGCTTTGTTTTTCAAAAGCGGTTTTACTGTTTAGCATTTTATTCATCATATCGATTGTTGTTTGCGAAATCTTTTCAGACACCCCAGCTGTCAGATTACAGCCACGTCACCCACCTAGCTCATACAAGATTCTTTTATGTAAATACTTGCTTATAACAAAGTCTTGAACAAGGTCACTTTAAATTGAAAACATACATAAACACACCCAAGCATTTGAGACTAAATCTTCACGACATCCATTCAATGGCCTCTTAAATCTATTTCTCTTAAATGTAAACCGTGCGTATGGATACCAACACGGATATCGCTTTACATATTTATCGTACGAGATCCGTACGAGGTCAGTACGAGTCTGGATAGCGGGGCGTGATCCTAATTCAATAACATTCAATTAAGGCCCTCCCTGCAATTAGAAACCGGGCCCTTAGGTGGTGAGCGACCAGAATTCGAAAAGCTGGATAAGAAAGTTTTAATTTTGTTGACGGATAAAGTTGTGGGATGTGTAAATTGAATTTTGTGATTCTGGAGTGCTAATTTTGTTTTTGTAAGGTTACGTTAATTCAATTGAGAGTTACGGTATGTTATTCCTTAAAGCACCAAACAAACCACCAAACAAAAAGAAAGATCCATGCCTCTCCAAAAGAGAGGCATGGATGTATCTTTCTTTTGGTTTTCGGTAATTCCACTCTCTCTTTTTATACTCTTCATGCTTTTTGATGCCCTTTATCAATATAGAAAAAGCTTTATACGAAAGTTTTTTGAGTAAAGTTAATACAAAAGAAGAAGTGAACATAATATAAGAATAAAGGCAAAACAAACAGATGCTCTCATGTATGCTCTTACACAATAGTAACTTTACCCAGTGAGATAAATTGACGAAAGGTGGACAGTAGAATTTTTATTATTTTATTTTTTATAAAAAATAGGTTCGCGTTTGACCACCATCTCACCTGATGGTAAGTGATGATTTGGTCGAAGATGGAGCACGCTTACCTAAAAGTAACCTATTCACTCTTGACTTAAAGACTCCTAGGTTATAGCTATCGGGAAACACAGACTCCGGCAGGGAATTCCACTCCTTAGCCGTACGCACAATGAAACAAAAAATGAAATGAAGAAGTAACAATACGGGAACAAACAACGGGCAAAAATGAAAAGGCCGCTCAAAGACGACTCGAAAACTACGACTAATCTGTGGCGTTCCAACAACTGAGTAAAATAGTAAATCAAAATATAAGAAATAAAAGGGTTTATTATTATTTCTATATTTAACATATTTTACCCAATAATAATTTCTTTATATATAACATGAAATATAAAATAAACAAAAAAATGGCAATCTACCGATATCGGGAGCGGGGTCCAAGCTACCATTGGTTAGGTTGATTATAATACTATCTTTTAAGGCTGCTCTTTCGAAAAAAGCTTGAAAAAAGCATTCAGATGAAGCAACTTTTCGTCGGCAATTACAGAGAAATTACATCTGAAAAAAATTGTTAGTAATCTATATGATATGAACCGTAATTTGGTTTAGCCACAATTTTTCTATCGGTATCACATAATAAGAAAAAAAAATGCCAAATCACCTCCAAATCATTGAGATGAAACCATTTTACTCCTTAATTTCTTATCAAAAGAGTATAAAAAAATATACTACTGCTTTGCAATATAAATGAAAATAATTTGGTTTTGTTACTTTTTACAAATATGTATTATTTTTATTACAATAAATTAAAAATGCGTCCAATTAAAGACTGCGTTTACATCACCCCCGCACTCGTCCACAAATTAAGTGCGGGGCGCATCGTGTTGCTAGGTGGACGTACGTCGCGTTGCGAGAGCTCAAGCACTACGAAATAATATCGTAAAATATTACTGCAAAAATTAATTTTGTAAATAGTGGGATAGCTTTTTAACCGACTTTAGAAAAAGGAGGAGGTTCTCAATTCGTCTTGAACTTTTTTTTTATGATGTTACTTCATTACTCGCAGATGGCTGGACCGATTTGGAAAATTCTTTTTTTGTTTGAAATAATATACATTCTAGTTAGTTCTATTGTCGTCACGTTTGGATCTGATGATGAAATCATGGAGAAATCGAGGGAACTCTTCAAATATTATAGGCATAACTATAGCGTTTTGGGTATTTCTTATAGTACCTTGTTTAGTTTCTCTCGAAAAGCACCATTTGAGGAAGTGGAACTGATGACGAAGACCCCAGATGACCATCAAAACTACTCAATAATAAGTATTTCGTGGATTGCGATTAGATTACTTGAATATAGATGTTAAGCACTTTATGCTCGTCACAATGCATATGGTGAAGTATAGCTGATAGTGATGTACCAGGAGAACTCCTCAAAAACTAACGGCTCTGCACCGGGAAAAGCAATATTTTGTAAAAGGTGATAAGTAGTTGACATTTTGGCTTTTGTAACTAGATAAATTACAAACCGACCCACTAAAAAGCGTGAAATAAAACTTATTATCAAAAAATAGAACCGACTTTCGATTCGTCAAAAAGTTTTATTTCTGATTCTTGTTTATAAGTTAAAGAGTATTCTATGTATCTATAAGTAGTGTTAGTGTTATAAACTCATAGTATTTTACAGTTTTAGTAGTGTTTAAATTTAGTTTGTAAAACATGGGAATAAGCAGAAACGAATGAAGAGAGGTTTAAAAAAATATTACAAACAAAAGGGTATACATTTATTATCAAGGTAAGTTTAAAGTTTTATCTACATATTTCATTATAAACTATCGCTTTACTTACCTCGCATAAAAGTAGATAGCACAGAGTAAACGGACAGAGGGTAAGCTTCATACAACTGCGCTATGATAGGTACACTACTACAAGCAAGACGCGTGTGTGCGCTTCGTCTGAGCGAGGCCTGGCTTGAGCCGATATGCACCGGTTTCTCTTCGTACGGACGAAGCCGCCAGTTGAGATAGAGAGATAGAGTTAAGATAATGTACAAGAGAAAGAAGAAAACGATAAAGAGAAGGAAATAGAACTAAGGAAAGAAAAATAGATTGATGAGAAAAATGAAGAAAACGAGAACGAAGAAGGACGAAAAGAAAACATAGAACAAGATTTTATATGGCTATCAAAATTTCTAAAAATAAATATGTGTGAACACGGAGAAATAAATGAGGATGAAGAAGTTCAACCAACCAAAAGAATACAAATACATGGTGAAAGAAAGTTAAATTTCAGTGAATTTTAGTTATAATCTATTTGTTTATAAAAAATGTAACAAATAATATGACATACACTAGTAATAATTATACTACCTATCTACCTTACTCTAAGTTCCTACCTACATACCTACCTTACCTACCTACCTACCATTTTTCTCTTAATAGAAACCTTCCTCAGACTATAACGAATATTCGAAAAAAAAATCCGTATTGGTCCAGCCATTCCTGAGTTTTCCGCTTAGCAACACATTTAGCCATTAATTTTTATTTATATATAATTAAGTTAAAAAGATACATCAAGTTGTTTACCTCATGTTTCGAGCCAGGCTGATCTATAATAGAGGTATAGTTTCTACAGTACATACTCAAAGTGCATCTATATTAATAGATAATAAAAAAAAATTTTGAAAAAAATAGAACCGACTTCCATATCAAAATACTATAAAGCCAAAAATAACTTTAATTTCGGAAGTCGGTGTTATTGGTTTTGAATTTTCTTTTTTTTTCACACCGCCTTCCGAAATTAAAGTTATTTTTGGCTTTGTAGTATTTTGATATGGAAGTCGGTTCTATTTTTTGCAAAAATTTTTTTTCACTCTTTTTAGTGGGTCGGTTTGTAATTTATCTAGTTACAAAAGCCATAATGTCAACAACTTATCACCTTTCACAAAATATTGCTTTTTCCGATGCATAGCCGTTAATTTTTGAGGAGTTCTCCTGGTACTTGACCATCAGCTGTACATCACCATATGTATTGTGACGAGCATAAAGTGTTTAACATCCGTACTCAAGTAGTCGAATCGCAATCCCGCAATCCACGAAATACTTATTATTGAGGATTTTCAGTGGCCATCTGTGGTCTTCATCATCAGTTCAACTTCCCCAAATGGTACTTTTCGGAAGCAACTGCTCAAGGTACTATAAGAAATACCCAAAACGCTATAGGTGTGCCTATAATATTTGAAGAATTCCCTCGATTTCTCCAGGATCCCATCATCAGATCCTGATTTCGTGACAATGGGACCAACTAGAAAGTATACCCTTTCAAACGCAAAAAGAATTTTTCAAATCGGTCCAGCCGTCTCAGAGTAATGAGGTAACACACATAAAAAAAAAAAAAGTTCAAGACGAATTGTAAACCTCCTTTTTTGAAGTCGGTTAATAAAAACAAAATTTGACCACTTTTGATGCGGTACAAATAAAAATGAATTTAACTTTCACGATGACTTGACCTTCTGTGATTTCGATACTCTGTGCCGAGACTAGGCGAAGCGACGACGCATGCTGGCGGCGCAAGCGCGGGCCGAGCGCGCCTCTCTTTTCTGTTGCATGCGGGTAGCGGAGAGCTGCGCGGAGTGACGCGTGGGGAGGGGTCGTTAGCTCCGCCCAAATGGTCAAGGTTATTGGCATGAATACAAGCCTTAAAGATTCATATCCACCGTAGCCTACTCCACGCCAAGTCGTCCAGTAAGATCTCCGTAACAAATTGTGTTGTCATGTTTTCTGTAATTTAAGCGGTATCTACACGCACCGACTGACGCGCCTACCTACCCACCACTGGCCGGCAGTGTACAGTCGCCAGAATGTATAACTTACGCAGTACTACTGTTATTCTACTGTTAGAAGTTATGTGTTACTTGCTTACTGTTATTCTACTGTTAACACTTTTTAATACGTATAAAAATCTACCTGCTCAATATTTCGTTATTTACATTATCCGCCCGTGTTTGGCACACAAAAGTTCATTATTATTGTGAACACCTGACTGGAAACAGACTCCAGCAGGGAATTTCACTCCATATTTTATTTTCCTAAACTATCACATATTTATTCTTCTGACTGTACACTTACAGTGTGCCCGACAGGTTTAGATCACTATCACAGGCTTGCGGTGTGATACTGACAAAGTAGTGATGGTGTGATAGTAGGGTTTTAGGATATTTACAATGATGACGCTTGAGCCTCAATAAAGTTACCCAGATATAGATAATATGGTTGTTACTTACCTGACGCCGAAATTTCATAACAGACATTTTGGAATAAGAAAAACATCTTTCATTCTTAAGGAAAGTCCAAGTCCAAGTCCAAGTTTTTCCCTAAAATAAATAAATAAATTTATTTATTTTAGGGAAAAACAAACAGTAACATATTATAATATAGTTATACATATTATAGGCTTACATACAAAAATATGGTAAATATGCTACCCACAACGTTTTCCACGGATCTATACTAATATTATAAAGCGCAAAAGTTTGTTAGTTTGTTTGTTTGTTTGTTTGCTTGAACGCGCTAATCTTGGAAAGTACTGGGTGGATTTGGATGAAATTTGGTATGGAAGTAGCTTGAAGCTTGAGGAAGGTTATAGGCTACTTTTTACCCGACTGCAAAAAAGGAGAGTTATGTTTTTACCGTGATAGAATCCACGGGAGCGAAGCCCCGCGTGAGTACTAGTTACTATATAAAAACTAGCGCGACATATCCAACCAATTAGGTACCAACCAATTTATACTATTATAGTAGACTGTCACTTGTGCTTTATCGTAACCTAGTTCCCATCCGCGGCTTCACTCATCGGAAAAGTTTCTTTTCTGTAAAATTACTACTTTTTATTACTAAAGTGTCCCATGTTACTTATTGATATTTATTTATTTATGTACACACATGACACTTACAAAAAAAAAAAATTAAATACAGACAAAAGAGCACAAAAGTGCTGCTTATTTCCTAAGAAATTTCTTCCAGCAGACCTGCGACAGGAGAGTTCAAGAGGAGATGATAGACACAGTGTGTATAAATACTAATTACGGTAAATAAAACATACTTAGCTGTAAAATTAAACTATAATGATATAATAAACAAATTAATATAATATAACTAGTACTCACGCGGGGCTTCGCTCCCGTGGATTCTATCATGGTAAAAACATAACTCTCCTTTTTTGCAGTCGCGTAAAAAGTAGCCTATAACCTTCCTCAAGCTTCAAGCTACTTCCATACCAAATTTTATCCAAATCCACCTTGTACTTTCGAAGATTAGCGCGTTCAAGCAAACAAACAAACAAACAAACAAACAAACAAACTAACAAACTTTTCCGCTTTATAATATTAGTATAGATGTAGTTTGTAGTTGAAAACATTTTTGAAACAGTCCCTTAGTTTTTGAGTTTATCTATTATCAACAAACAATATTACGAGTAAAATTAAGTTTTTCGTTTCTAAAGACCTACTGCACGAAAGTGGGAAACAGATGAATATTCAGCACAGTAACAGTCTCTGTAAACATTTATTCAAACCCGCCATGTTAATACCAACCACATTAGCAATAATTAATTAATAAACATTCACGAACAGGTTAGACTTACGAGCACCTCACTAACCTAGATTCAGACTTAACTAGACTGAGTCTAGTCTTACAACCTCGCCATACATACTTATGAGGCTAATTCATAGACGAGATCTGCTCGATAAAGATCTACAACGTGTAAATAAGACCGCAAATGTGTCTATGGTTTCAAAATATTCTAATACTTGGGTTTATTTTGTGCGTGCTTACACGAGATTTAGACGTAAATGCATACATATTATCCGTTTATGCTTGTCATTGGAAATGACAACACGCATAGATTTTAAACTGAAACTGAAATAATATAAAAACACTAAAATACCACACTAAACACTCAGATTAGATATATATGTTTCCATTATTTGATTACCTCTACAATATTTTTGCTTCACTCATTAAAACTTCAACAATGGTTAGTGAAAAGATTTACAATTTTCAAATGTTTCGAGAGCTTTTAAAAGCGTTAACCTTTTCTTTTTAAAAAGTTTATTATTTAAATAAAGTTAAACTACAAGCTAAATTAAACTTTACTCTGGTTGTTTCAGTGTATCTATTGCTTAATTTCTACAATCATTTCGCGCGTTATTTAAAACTGTAAAAACTGTAAATGAAAAGGATTATCAAATTTTAAATTATTTGATAGCTTTTACAAGGTTTGCTGCAATTTCCCAAGATAGCAAAGTAAAACTAATAAAAAAACCTGTAAAGAATCGTGTTATTCATGTCTGGTGTTAAAACAAAGTCATAAAGTGTGGTTAATTTTTTCGTATTTCTGAGAAAAAGTGCCCGTCTGAGTGCTCTAAAGATCAAGGTGAGAGAAAAATACTGAAATGTCAAAAACACGTTTAAAACTCTTTGTTAGTTACACCTGTAAGTCTTGGCATAGACATCAAAGAGTTATTTAATAACCAGACACGTAACGTTTCGCTTTTTAGAAGTTATCTTCAATACCAATGTTAAGAAAACCATTCATCATGTAATGTTTGCAAACAAACTGATTCGATCTTATCGTGTTGACGTTTGGCAGTTATGAGAAAGATTTTCAGATGAGATTCTTGAAATGTCAAACAAAAAAAGGAGGACGTTATCAATTCGCCGCGTATATTTTTTTTTTATGTATGATCACCGATTACTCGAAGACGGCTGAACCGATTTGGAAAATTCTTTTTTTTGTTTGAAAGGGTATACTTCGAAATTGGTCCCATTGTCACCAAGTCAGGATCTGATGATGGGATCTTGGAGAAATCGAGGGAACTCTTCAAATATTATAGGCACACCTATAGTGATTTGAGTATGTTTTAGTAACTTGTGTAGTTGCATTCGAAAAGTACCATTTGTGAAGTGGACCTGATGATGAAGACCACAGATGGCCACTGGAACTACTCAATATATGTATAAGTAGGAATAATAGGTATTTCATGTGTTCCGTTTGGATTACTTGAATGTGGTTATTAAGCAAAATATGCTCGACACAATGCATATGGTGAAGTGAAGTCGATAGTGAAGTACCAGGAGAACTCCTCAACAATTAACGGCCCAACATTGGGAAAAGCAATATTTTGTAAATTATTATAAGTAGTTGACATTTAGGCTCTTGTAACTAGGTAAATTAAAAATCGACCAACTAAAAAGAGTGAAATAAAAACTTTTTACCAAAAAATTAAACCGACTCCCAAAAAATACTGCAAAGTACAATGTGCAATCGACAGTAATTCAAATTTCAAGGAACATATTAGGCTGCTTTGCTCTCGTGTGCATAAACTTATATATATTTAAAAATCTGCGGCATGTTGCTGAACCATACCTTCTAAAACGAATTTATATCGCCCTCGGTCAGTCTATATTAAACTATTGTATTTCATCCTGGGGGGGTTCTAGTAAAACAACAATGAAGTCCATTGAGATTGCCCAACGTGCAATTCTAAAGGTATGCATTTTCAAACCAATTCTCTTTCCGACGGTCTCTCTCTATCAAATATGTGAGGTTATAACAGTAAGGCAACTCTTTATACTAAACATCATACTAAAACAACATATCGACGCTTTCCGCTACAAAGGGCGTAAAGACCATTTTGGCCAAATTGACTTTTTGATGCAGTCTTTCTTAATTTTTCACGCTCTTTCTATCTGTATATTTAAAATTGCGCTACATTGAAAAAAATGGTATTTACTACCCAACATTTTCTTAACGCTAAACATCTCTTTTTCGAAAAACCAAGTCGTAAAACATATGATAGTGCCCTACGAGTTACGACAAACTTGCATGTACACGTCGTAGATTAAATGTATGTACGGAACGGACAAATAATAAAACTAAATTTATTAAAAAATTCTTTGAATTTCTCGGCCCGTTCCTTTATAATAAAATAAATAAAATTTTAAATATACACCCCCTGACAAAATCAAAATGTAAGTCAATTGTAAGTAAATATTTGCAAGAACTTAATTATCAAGAAACTGAACTATTACTTAATGTTGTACAGTAATCATAAATTAGGTTTAAATGTAAATTAAAAGTAAAATAACCTTTGGTGATAAAACCATGCTCACACAAACACACTCGCACATGTATACCTCAATCCTCAACTTACCCATGCCTAGTCACACAATCACACACTCAAACACACACATACATCCCACCACTCACACACATACTACCACTTACATACACTTCACGCATTCATACTTAAATCAAACTCCACAGATACTGCACGCACTCTCATAATCACTTCCGCTCTTACTAACTCTTAATTTGTGTAATTAATGTTAAATTCTAATCTTAGCTGATAAGTACTTCATACTATTGCAAACACTTTGTTGGCGATTTTATTAAAACTCCTGGGAAATGGCATTGATAACTGAAACACAGGCATTGCCTAGTTCGGTTACAAAAGCTACATCCAGTTTACAATGATAAACACTGCCAAATTATAATTTCTGTAAACTAGTACTAAGTTTTTTGAGAAAATAAATTACTACTATTACTACTATTACACTGCAAAGTGAAAAATAACTTTAATTTCGGAAGTCGGTGCCAAAAACGAAAATACAAAACTAAAGACAACGACTACCGAAATTAAAGTTATTTTTCACTTTGCAGTGTTTTTTGGGAGTCGGTTTAATTTTTTGGTAAAAAGTTTTTAGAAGTTATCTTCAATACCAATGTTAAGAAAACCATTCATCATGTAATGTAAATATCCCGTTTTAAATTCTAATGGTATCGAGATTCTTACGTGCTTCAGAAATCACGTTAAGACCAGGCACTCTAAAATATTTTTAACGCAATCTCCGCCCCCATGCACCCCGGTTAGGCCGTTGTGTGCTAAACGCTAATGCAGCAGTAATAAAGTTGAATATCGCGTGCGCTCTTTCACCATGTTCGGGTTCGAAACTAAATGTCGTAAGTCTCAATTCTTATTTCGTTTATAACTAAAGTAATAATTGATCTAGAGAAAAAATATCTTATATTTGTACAATCCTTACTAATATTATAAATGCGAAAGTAAAAGTGTCTGTCTGTGTGTTACGCAATCACGCCTAAACTACTGAACCGATTTAAATTAAATTTGGTACGGACATAGTCTAGAGAGAGAAAGGACATAAGCTGCTTTTTAATGCGAAAAAAATGGCTGTAAGGGGTTGAAATAGGGGATGAAAGTTTGTATGGAAATTACGTAATTTTTAAAGCTAGAAGCTTGAAACTTATTTTAAAATATTGTAAATAGCTTATTTATGTATGAGTTTTTTTTTCAAAATAATAAGTCTAAAAAATTAAAAATGCTGCCGAAAGTCACTATTCCGTGTGGACAAAGTCGCGGGCACAGCTAGTAAACTATATTTTCTTACTGTCAATACTAATTTTAGACATAAAAGCCGAGTAATCTTGATTAAATCTTTAAAATAAATGATACAAACTCCTAGGCTTGGAGTCCAGGCGTACCCTACTCATGGCTGTGATGCTGCATGGCATATGTAATAACAACTTTGACTGCTCTGAAATCACCAATAAACTTTGTTATGTTGTACCCAGAACTGTATTACGGCGGGAGGCGCGCGTGCCCCGGCTGTTTCACACTGTAAAGTGCAGAACCAATGCTGGCGCGAGGGCGCCCCTCCGTCGTCTCTTAGAAACATATAACACACACTTTTTCGATCTTGACATATTTTCATTATCTCAATCAAAATTTAAAAAGATGGCTATTCAACTGCTTGCACAATAATTACTACTTATTTTACTAACCCAAATCGCCTCCAGATGCGTGATTTTGTTTTAAGTCTACTTAATAGTTTATTCCTCGGACATTGGTGTGGGTTACATGTTTACCTCTATTACACTAGTTTGATATTTACCAAAATTATAACATGTAACTGTTTTATGTGCCAATAAAATAAAATAAATAAATAAATAAAATAGACATGATTTTACATTAAAAAATTAATCGAGCGTAAATTTTCCAATTGTTTAAGCGGTCTTAGGTCCGTATTACAGAACGTTCCTCAAGTCCAGTTTGAGCTTAATTCGCCCGATCTCAGTTTAAATATAGAATCTGCACTCGAGCATTGGTCTTATTCCAGAATGGTAATAAAACTACACCCAGATTCAAATCGAGCCTCAAGCAGAGAATATCTAATTGTCTATGCATCAGTCTGTTTTCGTTTACGTTTTATTTTCTTCGTCTCCGCTGTTCCGATCTACGAATGATCGTAAATAATTCAATTTACTTTAATACCAAATTTTTAAGAATAAAAAATATGTATTGCACGGTTTCACCATAGAAATTATTTTTTTAAAATTTGTAAAAGCAAATTCTTGAAGGTAAAAGGTGTTAAGGCAATATTTTCTAACATATAAAAATATAGCAAGAGTAACTTGTTCGTGGAACGGAGTGGATCCTAAATAATGTCTGTGACAGTGTTGTTTTGAATTGCTCATTAATCATATAATAAGTAATATTCAAATAAATAATGGTTTGGGAACAACGATCAATAAAAATATTAAAAGGAAACAAAGTTATAGTTAAAACAAAACAGAAATTCATATGTTTTACCAATACTTGGTCAATAGATGGCAGTATTACAAATTGTCAAAAATCTTCATCTTGTGAAAATCTATACCATTTCTTAAAATAATTAACGTAAAAGTGTTATTTGTAACCAATTAGCTAAATAAAATGTGATTTCATCATCATTCGCCAAATTTTACCATTTTTATATCAAATAATAAACTGAAAAGCAAATAGTTAACTGACAAGGAAATCTCTGCTCGAGCGTGGTGTCGACCATACTTGGGTGATGAATCTACAACTGAGTAACGATCTAGAATAAAGCCGTACCCGGCTGAACTATGATCGATGAATCTATACTTGAGGAACATTCTAAAATTAAATCTCGACTAAAAACTAGTTTTAAACAGAGATCAGTGCTTGAGTTTCGTTCTGTAATACGGGCCTTAGACATGTAAAGAAAAAGATCCAATAAATCATATACTAAAGTTCAATTTTGATTGTAAGCGTGATTGTGAATATTAATGCAAAGTTACATACAATTTAGGGAGCCGTCTCTTAAGCCGTTGGTCCCGGCTGTCATTTGTGCATCTTTGACAGTCGTTATGGGAAGTCAGAAGCCAGAATCTGACACCAGTCTTACCAAGAGATATTTTATTATTATTTATTTATTGTTTTTAAGGTACAAGGTATTTCTTATAATGTATAGACGCCAGCACATCAAACTACAACAATCTGTAAAATTTCTTTAATAGATTTTCAACTTTATTTTTAAAGAAATTAGGTTCAAGGTTGATTGGGAAAATTTGACAGTTTCGGGTAGCTCATGTGCTAGCGTCTGTATAACGATGTTCCACAAAACTGAACAGACAGTTTGACTGTGGGATCAAATTATGATATATTTTTAACTTGTGTATATAATTAATAAAATTAAAAATAATAACATTAAGGTTTTGAATTTTTTTGTATTATTTTTTTGTATTATTTTCTTCTCTAATGACCTCGGGTATAAAAGTGGTTTCTTTTTAAAGCCAGACTTTAAATGCGTCGCTCAAAGTCTTTACGGCAAGGACATGCTAGTGACATCATACGCATTTCTTTTTAATATCTTTATAATTTTTTAGAGCTTACAATCAGGGTTTTAAATAAATGAACAAAAAAAATCGGTTTTGCAATACCTACGTACATTACGTTTGTGCTCATACTTCACACAATCATGGGCATAGAAAGACTCAACTGTTTTTAATAATAAATATACTAGAGGAAAGGTGCTGATAGCCGAAATACAGGTTATGCCTAGTTCGGTTACCGATGCTAAACTCAATGCCTAAATTGAAGTTTTACAATTGTTTTTTCCCCATCTTATGTTTAAACGTAAAAATGTGCTTTTTATTATTATTATTGCATGCTGCGTCATTAGACGACGATGAAATGCTCATACAAATGAACTGTATAATGATCTTTTTTGAGAAATATAGATTATTTAAACCTAAATTGTTACCATATTGTCATAAAAAGTAGTCATAAGTTTTTTGGAAATAAACATATTATTATTACTTTATAATACGGTAAATATAAAAGTACCATACAGATTCAATTTATTCGTCTATGTAGGTATGTATAACTTTTATCAGCCCTCGATCACAGTCAACTTTTCCCCAAAAAACCTACAAAACTCGGCTTTCTTTCTCCATCAGTCTTAAAACAAACCCCGGCCTTCCAGGACATGTCTGAATACGTTTGCATATCAATAATAACGGTACCGCTGCGATGTTTTTACGTCTTATTGCGCAGGCGCATCGCATCGCTCTGTGTCGGTACACGGTGGCAAAGATACAGCGATAGAGAGTATTGAACGAAACTTGAACGAAGACATATTGGCTATGCGATGTTATTTTTCAATGAATATGCATTTTTTTCTTTTTTTTTTTAAAGTTTCCTAGCAATGTGGGTAGAATTCACATTACTAGCAATCTTGTTAACCCCTCCAACTAAACTAAATATGCTTGTGTCTGGAGTGGGTTCACGGCAATAGTGTAATGGGTGGGATTCGAACCCGCGAACTCTCGATCATATTTCCGACACCTTACCCGTTACGCTATTAACGCTTATAAATTTAAAATTGAAGCAGAAATACATTTAGGGATAATGTGCGATACCATCGCATAATCAGCCTATAATAACTTTTCCATTGCAGGGGCCTGTATCGGGCCTCATCTATATAAAAGGGTATGGTTTGGTGGATGTCTCACGCGTCTTGGGATTTGAACAAGCCGATTTCCACACGTTTTCCTTCACTGTTTTGAGACCAATGTGGGATTCTTATTATGAAAACGTCACAAAATGTATTTTTAAACAATTCTTAAGTTAGAATGCTGGAAGCTGTATTGCCCGAATTATAGATATCTCTACATCTATTTAAAATGCTTGTTTAAACAGATGGTTGAAAAGACAGCTGCAATTAAGAAACTCACAGAAAATCCTCTCGGCTATTCACTCCACCACAAATAACTGAAGACGAACCGTGTCTCCACAGATAATGGCCCTCCTATAGGTACACTTAATGATCTTATGATTGCATTACCGAGCAGAGTTCACGTATCTAATTTTTGGTCTAAACATGTTTGTATTACGGACAAGCTAAGAAGAAGGCTGAAGCGGTTTCACCCTCTCCGATTATTTTAAACGTGAAAGTTCCATTAACAACTAAATTTATCAGAAAAAGATATTCAAAAACAAGCCTAATAAACAAGTTTGGTATCACAGTCATCGCATTATTAAGGCCATCCCCAAACTACGGATAAGGGTGGCCTACTGCAGTGTACAACGACACAAACGCTTTTAACGACCGATCAGATAACACTTAAACGATGTCATTTAAACTGTTGTCATTGCTCACTTATACCAGAGATTAAGAAGCTGAAGATCTTTCGAGGAAATGACGATAGTGAACTATTTTGATTAAGCAACGGAGTCGGTAAGAATTTACAATCCTTGCATGTTATAAAATAAAAACTCCAGCCCCGTCTCGCAAAATCCCTAACACTTTTTCATGCAGTGGATATGGAATGGAATGGTTTCACATGGATTCATGAGAAAGTCGGAAAAAGTAGGTAATTTAAAAAAAAAATTAATTAGTAGAATGAGAGCGTGGAGAGCGGGGTTGGGTCGCTAGAATTTTTATATTCATGTTTTTTAATTTTTCTACCAATCTTCTACGAACCAAGGAAATTGATTTACTGCACACAATTTTAATTTCCTAAAACTTAAAATACAAACAAATTCGGACCAAAATCCCATCGATGTGCGCTCAATCGGAAACACAGCGTCCATTCAAGCGTCAGATGAAGTTTTTTAAAACAATAAAATTAAAAAACAAAAGCAATGTTGCCATCCGGTTACGGCAGAATATTTACAATGAGTCGAGTCGCCATCGGGCTGGCTCGATTGTCTTGATTCTCGATTTATTTTTATTCGATTCTTGTCTCCAGATCAGCGAGTGGGAATGCGTGAAGCGTTCTCCGAGTTTATATTTAATGTTCACGTTTATTTGGGAAGCAAATTGGTCTTACGATCTCAAATGAAGACATCGCTTTCTCATTTGTATTAATGTTTATCCTTGTGTTCGTCGTTTCATTTCTTTCTTCATTTTGAATCATATGTCATAAATACTTAAGCAGTCATCCCAAAGTTTGAGTTTATTGTATTATCATTTCTGTCTGTTTGCTATTTCAGCTGCTGTTATTTTTGAATATGATATTTATACTTAAGTTTATACTTTCTTGAAAATGATCACGTAAACGTTATTAGTTTGTGCTCGTGTATCTATCTTTTTAACATTTCTCAATCAATGGGAGAAAAACACATTACCGAGTTTAAATTAATACAACATTATTTTGCTTTAAAATTTAACTGACCATAAATTACTTTATCAGTAATTACTCCTCTTATCAGCACTTAACTGCGTCTTTAAGATTTTTATCGGATATGTTAAAGGTAAACGATCTTGGATTAATTTTAAGTTCAGTTAACGTGACTTTAGTCGTCCATAGAGGAGTCATAAAACTTGTGACACAAGAATTACCTTTCACAAAACTCTGTTCTTTCATTGTTCCCGCGCTCAACTTTGTTCGTAACAAAATCTTACTCTTGTTTAATTACTGACTTTATTACAAAACAGTAGGGAACAGACTTGCAATCTAACTGTTTTCTAATTGAAAACTCAAGTTGCTTCGTGAAGTCGTGGAGCATTCCCTTTGCACTGGACATTATACTTTTTACGACGGCACCTTAATAGGCCCTGGCATGTTTTTTTGTCTACAACTTTCTACTTGTCGCTGTTACAAAGGACATTGCGCTCTCGTACTTTCGAAATAAGAGCTTTATAAAGTTCGCTTTTATGTTTGTTTGTCGGCGTTTTTGATTATCAACCTTTAGTACGGCGAGAATTGTTTTAATCTCGGAAACTTCATTATTTTGATGACTAAAAACGAACATCCGAAACGGTAGTGTTTTATCAGAAAAGTAATTAAACCGGCAATTAACTCCTGTAATCTGTTTTGCTTAATTTACTTTGATTGACCCATTAGCTTTGTACTTTGGTTTTGGAGAAATATTGTTCAGAAAATTGTCAGCAATCTTTTGATTATGTAGGTGTAATTAATTAAAAAACAATCTTAATTAGAAAACAGGGGGATTTTTTTTTTTTATAGTTTTGCGTTTGACCACCTTCTCACTTGATGTTAAACGATGATGTGGTCGAAGATGAAGCACGCTTGCCTAGAAGCAACCTGAATAGGTTGCTTCTAGGCAAGAGTGAATACTCTTGACTTAAAGACTCCCAGGTTGTAGCTATCAGGAAACACAGACTCCGGCAGAGAATTCCACTCCTTAGCTGTACGCACAAAGAAACTATTCCCAAAACATTTTGTGAATATACGAATATATGTTTGTTTGGTGATAATACGAATGCGGCAAAGGCTCGGTACTAAAAGATCTTACAAAACACAACAAGCTTAAAGACAAGTTAAATAATTTGATTCCCACTATTATAGCAGTAACAAATGCTACATCCCTCAAGCAGTCACGTTCTTTAACAAAAATTTTATCCTCACATTCGCTACCACATTCTCCCAGACATGATGCAGGATTTTTCACACAATGCACCAATATTTTTGCATTTACTTCGTGACAAAGAGCGATAGCTTTATAAGCGAGAATGGCGCCTGGAGGTAGCTGTCTCACTGTTATTTATACAATAGCCCCGTAGCCCGCAAATTGCTAGAACTTGCTCGTAAGTATCAAGGAGCAATTTTGTCAGAGCTTAAGAAGTTGAGATATCAAGAGAACTGTTCGGATGGTCTGTCTTTTAGAGGGTAACGATGCACATTTATTAACAAAACTTACTGACACAACAAAAATCCAGACAAATGTGGCTGAACGATTGTAAAAGTTTTAATAATAATAATATAATATTCCACAACTTTTTCACACAACGCCATCTAGTCCCAAACTAAGCAGAGCTTGTGATATGGATTCTAGACAACTGATAAACATACATATATATTTCTAAATACATACATATTATAGATAAATTACACCCAGACAAAGAACAAATGACCGTGCTCATCACACAAACATTTGTCCTAGGTGGGAATCGAACCCACGACCTTGCGCATAGCAGTCAGGACCACTGACCACTATACCAACGGGCCTGTAATAGATGTTTTGGAAAACAGTGCTTATGACTCGTAGCTACACATCGCTCGTAATTACACATTAATGTTAGTAGTAGTTGTATAGAGGAAGTATTTTACAGTATGGTAATCGATCATTGATATAAGTTTTGGAAATAAAATTAGTAACTGATTTTGATGCAGTGCTCTCTAGATACATGTATAAACTTGTACTATATTTTAATACAAAAGCATTAAAAAACAAAACAAAAGCAAGAAAATATATTCCTACAGCTCGCTACGCCTTCCCCATATCATTTTACACCAGATATAAGTTGGCGTAAAGTTTTGTAACGGAGCGTGCCTCAGGGCAGTATCCTAGGCCCAGTACCGCATGCAATCATATCATCTGCGGCCAGCAATCACCAGTCGTTTTGTTTGCTTGCACTCAGCCTCAGGAGGTAAACCCGACCAAATTATCTGTTAGGATACACTGGTATTTTCGTTTTATGTTTAAATGTAATTTTATGGTGCAAGTAATGTTATTAGAGTTAATTTTATTATGAATTTCTCGCTGTCATCAATCATGCTACTAATCCATCATAAGTTTCACGTAATAAATGTGTGATAAATGAGTTGCAATATAATCAGTGCGTTCAAAACGATTACCTAACGATGTTATTAGATAAATCATCGTTAAACACCAGTTAGGTACGTCTACATCGCTCAAGAGCATTAACACTTTCATCGCCAAGCACACTTTTCATTAAATTTTTTTCGCAATTTACAAGAAACCCCGCAACTATAAATAAATTACCCTTCCCTTAAATCAACTACGGAAATCTCGTCGATATTTCCCTCAAATCTTGTTCCTTGCTTGTAAGGTATAACTCGGGCAGATCGCCCGGGGCAGACGATTGGGCAAGCGGCGCACGAATTCAGATAATTACACCAGTTAGCATGTCAGAAGGATCTTCAATGATCTGCTGTATATAAGGATAGGATCTGCTGTATGTAAGGAAAAGTTTATGAGAATTTCTGGTACAAACTTGCATTAAGCTTTGTGTGCATTTGTGTATGGTTTTTTAAATAATCGTATAAATCAAATGCAGAATGGTAGCCTAGTTACTATGGCCACGATTTGCCTTGTCATTAATCATTCCTTTTTATATTTTGTTTCGTTAAGAGTTAATATTGTATAGTTAATACCTCTGTCTTTATTTACATAATTTAAGTAGGTACCACTACTATTCTTAAGCAATTTTGGACAAGTTTATAATTTGTATGTAGGTGTTGTTTTTGTGAATTAATTACTATTTCTTTCTTTCCCCATAATAGTTGTTCCTTTCAGTTAACCTTTATTTCTATGTTGATACGATGAAGCCGAGTTCATTATTTCCCAATGGACGTAAAACTTTTACTTCAGTGCAGTTTGCCACGCTGTGTAAAAGAGCGCGCGCCGCAAACTTCAAGCTTTACCGCCTTTACTTGTCACTTTGCCTAAATACCACAGATTGTCAAAACTTTTGTCTACTGGCGCGATTCTGAATGATTTTGTAATTGCTAGTGTGTTTTTTTTTGGTCTTAACTTCTTTCTTGTTATGGTCTGTATTTTATACCTATTTCCCTGTTACATTAATCTAACGAGTATTTTTAATATAGAAACTATTTGCTATTGACATTGATATGTTTATTATGTAGTTACTTATAATTGTCAATTACTATACTAATTTTATTTCAAAACCCTAATACCTTCATTGTGCGTACGGCTAAGGAGTGGAATTCCCTACCGGAGTCTGTGTTTCCCGATAGCTATAACCTAGGAGTCTTTAAGTCAAGAGTGAATAGGTTGCTTTTAGGTAAGTGTGCTCCATCTTCGACCACATCATCACTTACCATCAGGTAAGATAGTGGTCAAACGCGAACCTATTTTCAATAAAATTATTAAAAAAAAACCCAAAAGCATTTTTCCGAAATGAATCATATTATAATATTGCAACAACGAATAGCTCAAATAATTAATATTTATAATACGTCATTTGCGGACGCCACCCACTTATAGCGCGCAATGGCCGCCATATTTAAATCCTGCAAACAGTGTGCAATGTTTCAATTTAAATAATAAATAATTGATGCCACCGGGCATGTGTGATTGCGAAATATTGCTCGCTCAGTCATCAGAGCTTGAATTACTGCTGCCTCGAGATAAAAATGTGGTAAATTACCTTATGATTAAGCATGTTTATAGATTATTAATTTGTTCACAAGCCGAGAGAAAATGATAATGATCATCCTACACAGTTTCACTTTTGGTGAATGGGGAAATAAATTTGAGACTCATGGGATCAACGTTCAATATCGATGCAGCTATGTGAGAACACTGGTTTCGGTTTATTGTGTGAAGCTCATACTGACTCGCACTACAGAATATACCGGACGGTACACGACCAATGTTTGAGCTCGTTCGTAGAGTATGCTGCGTTTGAAGATTAGTTCACATTGTGTTTTCATATATTGTTCAACACACTTTCCTTGCTCCATTTATCTGCAGAAATAGTCGTATTATTTTTATTTCTAAAAAGTGTGGTTCGTTTAAGAGTACTGTAAACGTTGATCTCTATCTTAATACATCAAAATCAATTACTTCTGAACGCCTCTTCGAGCGCGTAAACTAGACAACCCGCTGGCTCATCTTTATTTTATATTTATTATGAGTTATTATTCAATGCCCGGAGCTTTCCCATTTCCATCCATCAGAGTGCAATCTTTAATCTGCCGGGCACACTGTAGGCAACCGTTAATATATCATAAAACACCCACTCGCTATGAAATATGAGCGATATTTTTAATACGTGCCTTTAAAATGGATAAAATGTTCTGTAAAGTGCATTAATTTAGGAATTACGCGGTTGCTTTTACGACTTTTTTAATAGATATTTTTGCCATGCATTGCGGTCTGTTTTCTTTTTATAATCTTTATTGTAATGGCCCCTTTTCATATGATTCTAACATAGCTCTTTGCTCTATGGTTAAACTACAGTTTTAGGAACATCAACATTTAGTATTCTACCGCAGATTCGTTGGGTTCGAAAGCCAAATAGCCAGCTTTACAGGGATTTGTAATGTTGTAGAAACTATAGATAGAATATTTATTTGGCGTTATATGTGTATTACATGTATAGTTGTAGGTGTCATGATACTTAGCGTAACTTAGCCATATTTCACCTTTCTCTATGCAAACAGATACAAGTAGGTACATAATTCATTAAAAAAATATTAGGCTTTCTAGAATATTTTATCAATGGTAATAACTCAGTTATACTAGTGTACGTTATATCTGTTAATAATTCTCATGGCCTACTCTAAAACCGCATTCATTTTTAAATCCAAGCATATTTTAGTAATTTATTTATTATTATTTTATAGACAGTTTCGCGCATCTTTACTATTTTATAAGCGCTGTTACTAGATACGTATGACTTAAAATATAAGAATGCAAGGTATAAAAGTTTCATGAAGGATTGGCGTTCAGAAGCAAGCGGACATAAAAATAGTTTGGTATCATTATATGCTTTAAAAATAAACTTTACCCGGAAAAGAAGTGTCTAAAAACTGCTCTTCCGTAACATAAATTATAATGATGTTTCATTATAAATGGTACATTATCGTGATTAATTAATTAATTCATTCATTTCAGCATGAAGCAGTCAAAATGTATGTATTCACGCAGAGTGCCATCGACAAAATTCACTTTTTAATATCTCTCAACTCTATTTATACACATTCAAAAATATAGCAGGAGTACGGTAAAAATATTAAAATTTACGTTTATTATCATGTGTGCTACAGAGTATAATAATATTTTTTGTGAATCATCCTTTTTATGTATACCTAAGGGTTACTATACTTTCAAAAGAAATACGGTAACGAAACAGATTTGATGTTATCACAAGCAATTTCATCATGACGCCAACCTTGAATCACCATTTCCCTCTTTTAACCTTACTTTTGAAGAACATTTTTACGACATTTCTTCTTAACTGACTTTTCTTGGTACAAAGCTGGCAGCCCTCGTTTGGACAGCTCTTAATAGCCCATGACATCTGGCCGTCTACCAACGCAATGGAGCATTACATTTTCTCAACGAGATTTTCTCGCTTCATTCATGCGGCGCGCGTCTAAAAAATTACAGGAGATCGCGGCACTGCACCATTCATCCTAACCCAATTTCATTTGCAACGGTCACTGCCCTTTTAGCAGTTGTTTTTATGTGGGCTAGATAAGCTGCGTGAACTGCTAAATGTGCCAGATCGAATTGTAGTGTTAGAGTTTTATATGCCAGACTAGATGTGCCCGTGACTTAGTTTGCTGAGTTGAGAGTCGATATTGCCTATGTGGTTTCCAATCAATAAATGAAGAGCATTGCAGGATCAAAATAGTCTTTATTACCTAGTTTAAGTGATTTATCACGTTATTGTAACTTTATTGAACTAATAAATCCTGTGAAATTCCATTGGTCATGAGAGATATCGAATCGAGTTGAATCTGCGCAGTTAAAGACAGATTAATCGTGATTAGTGATTAATTGAAATCTAGAATCCCGAATTGACTAAAACCCTGGGATATTTTGAACATAACGCCGTATTGAAGTCAGACTGACTGACCCGCGAGTTTGTTGAAACTGGTTGTGAATTGGTGATAAATAGCTGCTCCAATCTGGTGCGAAGTTTGTGCTACCCCCCGGCCTGGACCACATTGAAGCTTGCGTCCTTTGTGATCGCCGTGACACCACTTGCCCACAGTACACGTTTCAATTACTCATCACCTATTTACACACATATCACGGACGTGATCAGAACAGATCCTCGCTTGGCGTCCCAGCTAAGAGGGTAAGTGATTATTATCATTGATTGTGTAAGCTTAATTGTTGTACTGAAGCCTAAGAGGCTATTGTGTAACTGTTCTTGAGAATCAACGTTCAAGCTCCGTGTAATCGCGGACAGTTCAGCATACCAGTTACCGTTGGCTGGCTTGGTACTGAACAAACTGGTTCAAACTGGTCAAACAGAAAGAAAAAGAAAAAACTTTGTTTTAGTATCGTGTAAAACCATAAGTATCTACTTGAGAAAATAAGGTTATTTTAAAATCACACATTTTAATTTCACTTATTTTTATGTATGCATTGACTTCTAGGCTTGGCTCCCTAGAAATGAACGATACAAATAAACGCTAAAGAATAAGCTTTAAGCTGGATAACTTTACGTAGTCAACAATTAATTAGCACAGAATGAAGACTGTTATGTCTCTGGTCAGCGATCTGTCATTTTAGTGCCAAACTTGGAAAACATTTTCTTCTTGATACATATAAACCAAACTTAATAAGAATAGTAAATACTTCTAGAAAACAAAGTTTTTATATGGAAATTTACTAGAAAACCTGCCTTGTCCCGGCTAATTATAGGTACATAGTTCTTACTGACTCGTCTATCTATATCTCACCGTAGTAGTTTTATGACAATCTTTTGACATATCACATACAAAGTCGTGACCATTATTAGCCCACCTATTATATTTTTTGCCGTTTCCCACCTTCGCGACCCGAGCGCCACTTAAAGATGACAGCTCAAATTACGCGCCACGTATGCGCTGAACAATTAATGAGCTCATTTCGCGCGCTTTTTATTTATCGTTCGGATATTAGTCTGCGCTTAAAGGAACCGGTGTAATAATTTGTATTTACATGCGCATTTGTCATTTTTATTTCGTATTTCGTTGCGTGTTTTTCTTAGAAAGTTTTACTTGGTGTGTGTTATTTAAGGGACGAGTGTAAAGTTATATGTTTTAGTTGCCAATAAGCGTTAATTAATATTCTGTGTTATTTGTTTCAGGTACCAAACTAAACAACCAAAGTACTCAAGACACCATGACACAAGCACAGTATGACCAGCCTTCGGTTGGTAGTATTTTGAGTAGGTAAAGCTATAAATAAGTATATCAATTACCTTTAAAGCACGATTGAACCGTCATTTTCTGGACTCGCTCGCTCGTATCATCGTAAACCTCATCTTTCGCTTAGCAGGCGTGATGAGGTCAAGAGCGGGCTCATTAAAATGCATTTAGGAGCCCTAGTAGCAGATTCCCTACTTTGCAGACCTATTTTAACAGTACCTACCTAAGCTATATAATATCGTCACCGAACATATTTTTGTGGCACCAAAAAGTTTTCATTCAAAAACCTATTTAAAAATCCCCGAGCAGATGGCGGGGAAAGATGAAATTATGTTTCGCTTCACCTCTGTCCCCGTGATTCCCTCGGCTGCAAGTTTTAAGTGAATTAGAAATGAAACTTTGTTGGAAAGTCTCGTTTTACAAAAGTTAAGTCGGTGTGCGTGCGAAGTGCGTGGCGAATCGGACCAAGACGGAACGAATAAAACAATGACCTGTCCGGCCTTGTACACAGGGTTACCAGAGCTAAAAAGAGAATAAGAGATATATTTTTGTAACTAAACTAAAAAATGCTACAAGCTAATTTAAAACCTGCGAAGTTTTTGTTACAGTGTGTATTTTATTACAGATTTATAGAAATGAATGCTTTTTTAATTGATTTAACTTGAAGTTCAATGCATACGTCATAGACTACCTATCTTTTTTATTGTGACCTGAGTCTGAGAAAATAGTTTGACATTTCGAATGGAAACCCACGTCACACAACCCTAAACACATCTATAAATTCTAACTTTACAACTCTGTAAATATTATTGCAGAAACAATAAAATACTTTGAAAAATATTATGACATACTTTCACATGGGAATAAAATATTGTTTATGGTTTAAAAAATAAAACATCGTTTAATTTGCGATAGTAAACGATCTTTTTTTATGTAGGTAGGTACACCATGTTTAAAAGTCTGTTACAAACTTACAAAGTGGCACGTGTGAAAACATGTGCAATTCTGCATACATACGTTTGAAGAATTACTAAACAAGTTTGACGGGACATTTTTGTACTGAAATGATTCAATGTTCAATGAAAACGGGCCATTGTACCTATAATTACCTACGGAAGCTTTTAGAAGTAAGGAGAAGGTATACAACGTGTAATTTAAAGGGTATATACATACCAAGTGCATGGCTTCTTTGGATGATAACAAACGATATGGCAAGGGTTTTGTAATCCTAAGTCTACGTGTGTAGTACTTGTTACAAATTCCAATATACTGATACCAGAGACCGAATTTTTCAAATTAAGAAGAACGAAGAGAATTATCGTGTTATTGGCAAGTGACGTGGATGTTATTGACCCTCGTAGTGCTGTGACACGTTTGTTATGACTGGTATTCAAGAAATATATAAGAAACCAATAATTTGGTATCAATTCTTTGAGTCAGTTATTTTGTGCTGAAACTGTGCCTAGAGACTCCATACCAGATGTTGTCTTCAGCCCTTTTGGTTAGGTATGGGGTTTCCGTTACACGTTGTATAACTATTATTTACAACACCTATACAGGTGTTGTAAATAATAGTTACATATATATATGGCTACATAGAGAACGTATATACATACGTTCTCTATGTAGCCATATTTTTTTAAGTCTTAAAAGTAAATACAAACCTTATAACAGTTATATTTTAAGACCAACTTAAAATAAATACTAAATCTTAGTAGGTACCTAGCTACTTAACATGGCAACCGAACAGAATTTATAGTGCATTTTACCGCCAAAATCGGACCGAGCAAAAGATGGCGTCTTTTTGGCGGGAACTTACAACAGATCCTTATCGTCATTCAAACGGAGAATGGAAGGCAAATGACAGCATTAAATGGAAATATTGCAACATTACTTTTGTAAAGACTTCTGTAAAGAATTAAAAATGAATGCCAAAATTAAGAAATAGGTATCTTCTGAAATAATTACAGGCTTTCTTTGAGGACAGAAATCCCAGGTCAGGGTATGAATTGTTCATATTAATATTATGCCACCGTTTATTTGTTTAGTTATATACACACGTGACACTTAAAAGAGAAAAGAACAAATATAGATAAAAGAGCACAAAGGCGATGCTTATTTCATAAGAAATTTCTTCTAGCAGACCTGAGACAGGACCGTTTACTCTGATAGATGCGAAGTCTCGTAGGAAAGCTATAGTTTATTTCATAAACTGCTAAATCATCTGCTCTCCTTCTTTCAACTATATTGGGTCGGCTTTTTGTCTAACTGGATGCAGCTAAGCACTAGTGTTTTATATGAAGCAACTGTCTATCTGACCTCCATAAAACCCAGTGGCTGGGTAACACGATACTCCTTGGCAACCTGTGTCAATGTTTAAATAAAAAAATATTTATGATAAATTGCTAAATAGAGGACAAGTACAAAATCACTTTATCAAAGTAACGCAATGACGATCAGACAAACTTCCCCTTTGGTGCGAGTAAACGGTAATGGCCCGGGGTAACCACCCTGCCCGTTCGGGGGCACATTAAATTTAAAAATATTTTATCTTTAAAATAAAAAGCGTGTCTCGCCCGCGGCCGCTCTACGTTACCCATCTATCTACCACAATTTGCCTCCATTTTTACAATGGGATATACACAAAGATAGCATCACTTTCTATAGTACATTTTTACTTCGAAATGAGTCTGGCTTCTGACATATTATTTTATTTTACAGACGCTGCAAATCATTCTTTTGTTTTTGTTAATTACATTAAGAGAGAGATAAAACAATAGAAATTGGCTGTTGAAAACAATACCTTGTAGTCTGTAAATTAATGGCTAAATAAAACAAAAACAATACGACAATATAATGTGCTCAAAGTTTTCAGACGATGCATTATGTAGATAAAATTCAATACTTAATATACTTTACATAAATCAAAACTGTTAAATTTTACCTACTAGCGCTACGACCTCGTCTCCGCCCACGTGGATTTAATTATAGCACTATAATTAGCATTATAATTTTTATCATTAGAACTTAAAACGGGATATTTACCATGTGTATTTATTGTTTTGAGTTTCCGATATTTCGGCACTGCTGCAAGCGCCATGATCACGGATGAACTGAAGTAATTGCGGGTGGAAGTTTATGAGCAGACAAATCGGTCTACCCTCTTTCTCGTTCGTTTTAAGTTCTAATGATACTGTTAGTGACCATGTTAGCTTAAAAACTTATAAGTTTTACTACCAATGAAAAATTTTTTAGAATTAGATCATTATTTCAGGAGATTAGACGTTTTTTTTTTTCGTCCTATCAATCATCATATGACTCCTTCCGCTGTGGGTAGAGTGGAAGGGCGTGTCAGACTTCTACTGACTAAAAACCCACCCTGTTCCTTCTATTGACCTTGCAATCCAGGGCCGCGGAGTCTTGTTAGAACAATGCTGCTGACTGCTCTTTGAACAACGCGGAACACGACGCGCCGCCGCCGACTCGTGTCTAGTCCTTACTGGACGTTGAGCTACTCCTACTCGCCGTCCGCAGACCCGCGTCTACGGTGGTCGGAGATCAGCTCGTCATCCCCGACGGAGAATAGCCCCTACATACAAAGTTTTACCTCTTTATTATATTAGTATAGATAAACCAACACGTAAACAGTGAACAAATTATTACCTACTTATAATGCTGATGATGAAAGTAAATTAGACCTTACTCATATTCATCTACTTAGCCTTTTTCCACTATGTCACGGTCAGCTTCCAGTCTGATGCAGCCCAGTGTTTTACACGTAGCGACTGCCTATCTTACCTTTGTAACCCTGTAGCTGGGTAACGCGATTTTCCTTGATAAACAAAGCCATCGACACAGATCTGACAGAAGCTGATAATATTATTTAACGTTATCCATACTAAGATTATAAAGCGGAAAAGTTTGTTTGTTTGTATGTTTAAACGCGCAAATCTTCTAAAATACTCGATGGATATGGATGGGTAGGGAAGTAGCTTGAAGCTTGAGGTTACCTATACTTTTTTTTTTTTTTTTATCGTGGTAAAATTATCAAATAAGTCCTCCCACTCCGGGCAGGGTGGGAGGGACTGTCAGACTTTTACTGACTAAAATCCACGGTGTTCCTTCAATAGCCCTTTACGTACCGGGGCCACGGTAACGGGATGAGTCCCACGACCCCGGCAGGCTTCGGCCCTCTGCAGAGGGGGCCTCGTCATGTTGCTGACGCTCTTTGAGGCGCGCGTGGAACACGACGCGCCGTCGACCCGGGCATGGTCCATGGTCGGACAGCGAGTTGCCCTTTACTCGCTGTCCGCATGCCCGCGCCTACGGTGGCCGGAGATCGTCGGCCGACGTCCGACGCCGTGGGCGTCTACCACTGCGGCTGGGCTGGAGGGAGGACGCCATCCTCTCCCTCACGCGGCCCGCCTCCTCCTTCGGAAGCATAAGTGCTTCGCAGAAGGAGGCGACCGCTTCCCACTCCCTCTCGCCCCGCAGCATGGCCTCGACCAAGGCCGGGCGCGAGAGGTCCCCGCCTATTGTCGCCGTGAGGACACGTCGGTGCTCTGCCCAAGCTGGGCAGTCCTGCACCGTGTGCTCGACTGTGTCCTCAGGGCGACCCTCGCAGTGGTGACACCCAGGCGTCTCTTCCTTACCCATCAGACACAGGTACCTCCCGAAACTTCCGTGTCCGGTGAGGACCTGCGTCATGCGGTAGGTCAGGACGCCGTGACGCCGATCTAGCCACTCCTCAAAGAGGGGTCTTACCGCCGCAATTGCGGCGTGCCCGAGTTTACCTATACCTAGGTTAACCTAGGTTACTTTTTACGCGACTGCATAAGAAACAGGCTTATATTTTTATCGTGATAAGTTCACGAGAGCGAAGGCCGGCTCGACGGCAATTTTTTTATAAACAAGACGAAATATGTTTAGCTAAGTGTCTAAAAGTATTTTGTTCAACGTAATAAATTTAATTGATCAACAAAAGGTCTGCTTCGTTACTTTAAACTTGATGTTTTATCTTCAAAACTGGAACCCGTCAACCCCCATTTATTTTACCAGAATTATGTAGATAGATATTTTTATCTTTCTTCCTTGATGACACTGTTGGCACAATTAATAATGATAGAGCGGTTGGTTACAGTGTTGCGGGTCGCGAGTTTGCTTCTCAGATCGTAACAAATGTTTATATGGCCTTAAAATAGTGTTTTCCGGGAAAAAATACACCCGTAATACAGGAGAAATTCCTTTTTTTTAAACCCTTTTTATTTTGGATTATAAGATTAGTTAAGTGTTAGTAACGTTTAGCTTATTATCTCGTATTGGTACATCACTCTCCGCACAAACTTTTTCATAATATCATAATAGTATAATTTAGTGTAGTATAGTATCTGCATGATAGTATGGAGCAATGTTTTTTATTATTTTTTTTTATTATTGATGGGATCCCGTTTGATCAAGATCTCACCTGATGCAATGACGGTCACGGTCGAAGATAAAGCACGCTTGCCGAGAAGTCACCTATTCACTCTTGATTTAAAGTCCTAAAGGTTATAGCTCTCAGGAAACACAGACTCTAGCACAGAATTCCACTCCTTAGCCGTACGCACAATGAAAGTATTCCCAAAACGTTTTGTGCGTATGGGTGGGATGTACACCATGTAACGATGGTGCATTGCCGTTCGTCTTGTGATCCGATGGTTGAATGTTCTTTTATAACTAAAAAATATTACTGAAGTTGATTGGTATTGGTAAGTATGACATTGAGATCTTTCAATCGTCATCGTCGATCACATCGTTTACCATCTTATATGGTAACGTAAGCCGATCGATAAAATGAAAAACAAAAATAGAAATTTAGTTTATTAGATGGGTCGTTCTACTTTTCATTGCAGATAAACATGTCCCAGGCACATAATAGTGAAAAATCCTAAATTATATTCTTAAAATACACATTATTAAAATACTTTTAGAACTAAAATCAGTCTCATAATATGTCTACTCTACGCATTTCTTGAGAAAATGTTTGTAATTTTGTTAAATTTAGTAACAGTGTTGTGTTTACCGGTAACAGAGTTGCTTTTCATAGTATTTACTCATGTCCCAAGCACTAAGGGATTACGACGAAAATCTAAAATCTCAAAAATTCTGGTCTAACGCTCGCAATTTTATTAAATTAAATAAAAGATAGCGAATACACGCAGTAATGCGAATTACTTTTGAATTTTTTAACTATGGCATTTGATTTCAAGTAATTATTTAAAATTTTGTCCCTGACAACTTACGATTTTACCGCTATGCTCTGTTACCATAGTGATTTCGGAATAAAAATACAGATAGCGTTAGTTCTTTCGTGCGAGTAGGCATTCCGAGGTGTCATTCATAAGTGCTGCTCTTCCTCCGGTGAGGGGAATCAACATGGCGGATTCAGTCAACCAAGGGCCGCGTAACCACGTGCGTGTGTTTATTTTGTGTCCACTCTGTTACCGGTATATTTCTGTAAGTATTTATCTTTATCTACTAAATTTATACTGATTATGAAGACCAATGGTTAATTTATAAAAATGCCATGTAAATTGTTAATAAGCATAATAGTTTTAAGATATATTCAACACAATTCATAATATTTACAACTCTGTTACTGTACAACTATGTTACTCTGGTGTGGTAACAGAGTCGAAAGTTTAGTAACAGAGGTGTATTTGTCATACTATCTTGCTGACTATGACTTTTTATTGTGCAAATCAGTAGTATTTAATATAAATTGTTGTTTTAGACGTAACAACACGTACCTATTCTTCTAACACCCGCTGAGAAATAGCGAAGAAGAGAGAGACGCAAAAAATATCCGGCAAAGGAAGCTGAGGCAAAACAAAAAGATCTGGCAAGATACCATGCAAAAAAATAGTAAAGGACATGACACCACGCGAGCACCGTAGAATGAAAAGAAAGTAGCGTATTGCAAATTCAAAAAGAAAAGACCGTCAGAAAGCACTACGTGTTGTCATTGCTACACCAGAGTCATCTCCTGGAATCTCGTCGTCAAAATTACCTTCTCCAACAAATTTAAGTAAGACGGCCTGTATCCCACGGCGCACCGCACCTAATCTCGATACACCGCGCCGTCTTTCTACACCGATATCGATAAGAGGATCTCTACGTCATAACATTGCTAGTTTAGATGACAGCTTTGTACAAATGAGGGCGAAAACAAATAAAAAGAAACAGATAAAAATTATATAGAGATAAATTGAAACTAAATGAAGAATTGGATAATATGAAAAAGAAATATGAGAAATACAGAAAGAGGTACAATAGAGCAAAGTGAAGTGAAAAACCCCATAATGATGGCAAATACGTAGCATTGTCTAATGCTATTAAAGACCCTTACAAAAAAATTAAAAGTGTGAAAGAGAGAATGACTATTCAGAAAATTTTTGAAGAACATCCTGTTATAAGCTCCAAAGAGAAAACTGAAATTATTCATGATAGAGGCAAAAACGAGGCAACCAATACCCAAATATTATAAAATAGTTGATAGTTCATAATAAAAGAGTTTGATACTCCCTTAGAAGTTTTTGAAAAGTAAGAAGAGATTATTAACTTTATTGATATGAGGATAATATGATTATGTGTCTTGTTGATTATTGATAAGTATACTAATTATAGTTTATTTATTATATGTTAAGTTAACTGTGTAAATTCGTTGAGATAACTTGTTATTTTTGAGACTGAATCTAAAGTAACAACTCTGTTGATTTTTTACAGCTCTGTTACTTTGCTGTCCCAAATTTATATTGGTCGAACCTCTTGAAAAAAACCCAGTTCATTTATATTATCAATTTAAATTTAAATATAGTATTGTTTAGTAACTATATCTACCTAACCTCATAAAGTTAAATGGTTTTCACACTAATGTTAAAAGAAATATTTAAAAAATTTGGCTTTGTTTTCGACCTTTAGTAACAGAGTTGTTTTGTTAATCTTATTTTTTTTAATTGCTTAAACTTATCTTTTTAATTTTACATGTTTCTAAAAGCATAGAAACTTTGATCAATGTAGCTAACAAAGTTGATTATAAGACTGATTGAGATATGAAAATAAAAAATAATTACTTCTAGTAACAGAGGTGTACA
Organism: Tholera decimalis; assembly: GCA_943138885.2. NCBI lineage: Eukaryota > Metazoa > Arthropoda > Insecta > Lepidoptera > Noctuidae > Tholera > Tholera decimalis. Next base: position 39,751,126 of record OW964566.2, on the reverse strand, counting down.
TTTTTACTATCCTAGATCAATAAATCTACAAATTACCCAAAACTATAGATTATAATGCTCGACACGCTATAAATTATCAATAAATGTTAGTTAACCAATACATTTTGCAATTAATTATAGAATTGGGTTAAGATTATTTTTTTTCTGTTTCGTAAATATTTAGACTCATTTATCTGCAATGAAAAGTAGAATGACCCAGATACTATTGACACAACTGGATCATAATTAAACGGAAAACATTAAAAATGTGCGAGAATTACTTATAGGCTAAATTCGTTGATTGGATTAGTCAGATGTGGCAGTGGACAGGGAAAGTAGAAGGAAGGAAGGGAGGCCTTTGCCTTGTGGTGGAACACTACAGGCTTATAATAATAATCCAAAACATCCACACAAACACACTACCAGTAATCATACATCCTACTGTATCCACTCTTGATCCCATTGATGAACACTTGGCTTAGGCCCGTGCCATCAATTTGTACCGCCTTGCCGAGAAAAAAAATATTCATTAACTTTTGATTATATTAATAATTAGTTTCTGGTCGCGACTTCGCTCGAAGGGGGGCGGGGGGGTTTCCCGCGTAAATCCCGATCGCGTAGGAATTTCAGGATAAAAACCAGCTTATGTGTTCTTCCAAGATGTCACCTATCTATTAACCAATTCGCATTTATAATATTATTAAAATTAAAAAATACAGTGCGAATGGAATAATACAGTAGAATTGTATGTAAGTATATATGATATGTATCTTTTATATTCCTCTATGGCTGTGTTCCTGGCATCTTGTCCAACCCTTCGTGGATTAGAAAAACCTGGCAAATTATGCACCCTCGGAATCTCTCGACAAGATATGGTGTCCTGGTAACGACAGTTTGTTCATCATTTGGATGAGTCGTTTTTATGTGAACGTAAGAAACAATCTGTATACTTACAAGAAAATGTTACTTTATCTGTGTGTCACAAACATTTATATTACCATAAGTATTTAAAGAACAATGGCGGGCTAGTATGGAAGTTTTGTACCACTTTTAATTTTCGCGTATTGTTTTGTTTTTATATTTAGTCGATAGATAATATCGTCAATAAATAGAGTATAAATAATCCGATTTTTAGAAGTTTGGGTTCAAAAGTTATTTTACTTTATTTTATGTATGAGAATTGAGAGGTTACATTTTGAGGTAGGTAAGATGACAGTTGACTGTCAATGTGGTTGTTTACAAACTAAAACGTTACCTACTTAGTCACTATTATTCCTTTTATTTTTTATTGCTCATATTAGTTGATCCTGTCGACGTTACGAACAGCCAAGATGTTCACCGAGTTTTATAGACTATTCCTAACAATCCCTCATATTTTCCGTAAATAAGGATGTCACTTTAATGATGCATTTCCACATTATCCCTTTTCAACCGACGACAAAAAAGGAGGATGTATCATAAGATACAAAGAATCTAGAGAATAATTCAGCCTATTGCGTTCTCACTCATGACGATCAAAACATGACGTGTAAAAGTGTTATTTGTAACCAATTTACAAAATAAATATTTCATTTAACTACTGGAACATAGGCCTCCTTTGTATGAGGAGGAATGGGCCTTAAATCGTCACGCGGGCCCAATGTGGTTTGACGGATGATCTTCTAATTTTTGGTTTGGTTCTAATGTTTCCTTTACTGTTTTGGGAGTATTGCTGATAATATTAACTAAATAAAATAATGAGCCTGACTGGGTTCGAAACCACGACGTGTATCTTGCAAGTTGAGCTCGTAACCACTGGGCCATCACTTCTCTGAGATCAAAAGGAAGAAAAGTTAAATGATTTGTTTGTTTGAAAATTATAACCTCAATATTTTTTCTGAATTAAGCTCTGATATAAATCAACAGACAGAAAACAGAACACTGATTATAATTTTCACATAGGCAGAACATTTCGGCTACTAATTATTCAACAGATGTCTTTCGTAGAATCTGGAAAATCGTAATATTCCGTGAATTCGGCTACGCTGACATAAATCCGGTAATTTGTCAAGATTATTGTCAGAGCGGCAAATTATTTTTGATTTACATTGTGAGCTAATTTTGGATAACAGCAGCTGTTAGTGTTTATTGTTTTAAGAAGTTAATAATATGCGAGATGGTAAAAAACTTGGTTAAACTGACTGATCTTCTGTTACAAGTATTCGTGTCCCCAGGGGACCACAGTATTGCCCGCTTTATCTTGTTATTTAATATCTATGTTTATATAAGCACTAGAAGTCGCACGGAGCTTAGCTTCTGGACTTTATCACGATAAAACATAAGCCTGCTTTTTGCAGTCGGATAAAAAGTAAAGCCATAGCCTTTCTCAAGCTTCAAGGTACTTTTATACCAAATTTCATCCAAATCCACGTTTCCGAAGATTAGCGCGTTCAAACAAACAAATTTTTCCGCTTTACAATATTAGTAGAGATCCAGGTGCACTCATAGCGCGTAAACGAAAGAATTTATCATACGTAGGTACCTTTTTTTATTGATAATAGGCTCACGTTTGACCACCATCTCACCTGATGGTAAGTGATGATGTGGTCGAAGATGGAGCACGCTTACCTAAAAGTAACCTATTCACTCTTGACTTAGACTCCTAGGTTATAGGTATCGAGAGTTCGAGACACACAGACTCCGGCAGGGAATTCCACTCCTTAGCCGTACGCACAATTAAAGTATTCCCAAAACGTTTAGTGCGTAGGTACCTATAGGTGGGATGTCCACCATAACGATGACGCATCGCCGTTTGTCTTGTAGTCCGATGATAGAACGGGCTCGGTGGAATTAGATTGTGTAATTCCATCGCAAACTCCCCGAAATGTAACCAATAGAAACCCGATAGACTTGCAACTCGTCGTCGATGTTCAAGGCTCTGGAGCTTTGATTCGACCAGTGTATAACTATTACCTATTTGGTATATTACGAAATACAGGTATGTGTGTATGGAGCTTTCGTGCATTGAGAACACACGGACACGTCAGTAGAAATTATAGCCTGATCATTAAGACAGATGAATTAAATAAACCCAACTGTTACGTAGCTTTAACTGGTATATCCATATGTCGAGTGTCCAACTTACCCCGGTGACCAACTTAACCACAAAGGATTCGCACTTTATTCCGCTCATCTTAAGAAAACAATATTAATGCAACAGAGCGTTATTCCACGACGCGTCGCCTGCGCATTGGATCCGGCACTTTATCAAGATAACTGTCGTCGTGAGTAATTTTCACTGATACGCCAACGACATTGATCAATCGATTTTTGTGCTCGTTTCGATACCGACCGAGAATCGGATCGCGTCGAATCGAACTTTGGCGTAACGTCTTGATTTATTGGAGTGATCCAAGATGTTATGGCGCATTATGGCCCTGTTCAAAGGTCACAATTTCTTTATTTGTGCTTAATGCGGCTTATCTGAACGACATATGGGTAAGATTCTGCGAAACTGGACGTGTGTTGTTTTATCGTTGGCCGTGTCATCGTAATTCGTTCGTTTTTATGGGATCTTCCAACAATTTCAAAACTGAATACACACGTTTTTGGGCTGTGATTCATCATCTGTGTCTGTAAATGTAAAAGAGCCTGAATAAACTGAATCTTCTGCGTAGTCGTAACAGCTACCTTTTTTTCGGTGTGTTTATCATCAACTGCATTGTAAGCAATATTTATAAAAAATAGAAAATGCTGTTACGTTCTGGGGCTGCGTATCGTATTAGAACATTCTCGCAAGCCCTGGTAGTAACATCTATCTATAATTCCCTTCGAAATGCTTTCATCCCTTTCCGAATCAAGCAAACATATAAACAAAAACGACCCTAATATGAAGCACAAACACACACACCCTTTATAATCCTTTACGCTCAGCAAGCGCATAATTACTAATTAAATAATTAATTACAAACGGTATCCTGTTCGGGTGTAATTCGCAGGCGATTCGAGAATTGTACCCTTACACCGCTCCCTCGCCCTAGGGTTCATTTGATCCACTCCGATTGTTACAAAACAACTTTAAAACGGGATGATTTGGAAGCCCTTTGCTATCGTAATTACTTTTGATTTTGAATAAGTATCATTTTTCGCTTATTTATTGACTCGTTTAAGTCGTTTGCTTTTGTGATCTGTAGAGATTTTATCTCTTATTTCTAGAGTCAATTATCTCGTTGTATTCATTTTGGAATTTAATGTCGTCAAGATGTTAAATATCCTCTTGTAAATTGAGATACATGAACTGTCTGTGTGTGTATTTTCAGTAGCGAGTTCTACAGGCTTATGTGACTAAAAAACTCTCGCTCGTTAGTTAATCACCAGAAACTAAGAGGAAGTTGAGTCTTTGTTACAGTAAATGCGGCCGGGCTGAAGTTTGTCACAAATGGATGGCGTCGCAATTATTATTTATAGGGACTAAATGGTTACAAGAAGCGGGAAACGCGGGCTTAACTAAGGCTAGAGATGCGTAACAAAAATAGATTTTTTGTAATCTAATTGTATTTAGGGGTTTTTATCAAGGATATGTCAGCCCCATCGTACCCTTTTACATAGACTGACTTACGTACACTGTATTATTTTATAATATTAGGTACTTAAAGTTATATAATAGCAAAAGAATTTGAGTTATTTGTGTAGGACCATAATTAAATGGTACAACTTCTTAATAATCTCCGAAGATGGTAGAGATAAGATTGATTGGATTATTCCCACATAAAAGACATTGTTCGATTTTGGCCTATATAACCGATGTGAATATAAATTACATGATAATTTTTATTTCTTTTTATACTGCTTGAAACATATTTTAGTATTCCATGGAAACTTGAAATAAGTAACTTCAAAATAAAAAGTTGGGTCACGATTAACGAATGCGTGGTGCCGTAAAAAATGTCTATTGGCCAGATAGTGTTGCCGATTTACGGGATTTTGCCCCGATTTAAGGAAATACGGACGGTTGTCTGAATTAAATCAGAAATTGATAAAATCCGAACTATTACGGGTATTTTCAACGTATAGATAGAAATAAAAATAATAATAAAATATTGAGTGGGTTACGTTATTAATTTAACCCTAGTAAATAATATATAATCGTCAACTAATTGAGGACGGGAAATCCTCCATGCTTCTTCAGTCTGACGCTTTGTCTCATTCACTTAGTGAAGCTCACATTCGTTTCTTCAATTGACTGATTATTTTTGAAATTGAGTTAATCACATATAGGTACATAAATAATAATATAAATTCAATAAATCAAATGGGCACTGTATCCTATTATTGACAATAAATAAATGAATATCTAAAAAAGTATTTATTTAACACTTTATTCATTTAAATACCTGAATTGACTAGCTGGAGAAGAAAATGTATTCCATAATTTTTTATCTGAATTCGGGAATTTCTGGCGTGGTATTCGGGTATTATAGCTTTTCGTAATTGGCAACACTGGTGTGCTTATATTTCATTTCGTTTCAATTTTTATTGCAAAGTTCTTTTCTTTGCGATTTTCTATGCGTTTTATGGTTTTATTCTAACAACTTTGGCTTGATAACGGACTCTGATCAGATTGCATACTTGGTAGACTCGGCTGTGTATAAAGAATTCTGTGAATCTTACTACCTGGCTATTTTCGGACTTGATTTCGATGAATTGATTATTTTTGTATCTTTAAGTGTCTGTTAGTAAAAATTGATTTACTATGATTCCATAAAATATTTAGAGTCTATCTAAGTCATTTTCGATTCAAACGATTTTTAGGCGTGACATGTATGGAGCCGGAACAATGTCCTTTAATTTATTTTATAATCCTTAAAAAATAACTCGCGTTCTACTCCGTTCCGAGCACACTCCATCAGCAAATGTTGCACGTCTTCTAAACAAAACTTGATTATCATAAATCATCATTAGCATTCGTCGTTGAATTACGTAGCTAGCTTCAGCCCGGCCAACTAAGAATACGCGTACTGTACCTATACACTAAGATCACATGATTGGAGGAAAACACACACAAAATCACTCATTATCAAACGTGAGATCTCAATTATTTTTAATTCTAACTATATGGTTGATATATTGCTTATTTTTTTCTTTTTTATTGATGTTACGCTCACGTTTGACCACTATATAACCTGATGGTAAGTGATGATGTGGTCGAAGATGAAGCACGCTTACCTAAAAATAACTTATTCACCCTTGACTTAAAGACCTAAGTACATAGCCACCATATATTAATTTTTCCTTCATTTTAACGTAATATTTTTGATTCATTATTATTTTATACTTTTTACTTCGGTTTATTTATTGAAAACAAAAACTGCAAAAGTTGAACTACCTATCACAAGCTAAAATGATTGCTTAAAAGGTTTTTACTAAAATCGAATATCTTAAACTCGTAAGTTGACGAAATAATGTACGCAAAGTTACAGTTAGGTAACATTTCTATGCATACGAGTCAACTTTATAACTATAATATTATGGTTATACCTTTCAACGGCGACCCGACAATGTAGCCGTTGATACGTCCCAAGATACACGTTACTACGACACTAATAATACTGCCTCTACAATTTTACAGTCTACTAGAAACCAAATAAATTGGCACTTAGGTTTCATCTTATTCCTAACTTTTGACTGTTGTTTCACTCGCGTTAGAAGATCTTTTTTCAGCGTCTGTCACCCTCCATCCCTTTAATTAACTTTACACCAAAAATCACATTGATCCGTTATTAGTATTTTTATGTTATTACTTATGTGTAGTGCATACTATACCTAAGCATAACCAAAATCTACATAATATACTTGTAATATACTATATATATATATTGTAATATACTTGTACGGTTGAAATGCCGAATATAGTGAAACCTACACATATTAAGAACTGATCTTAGCTACCTATTTTATTCTTACAAATAAATATATCATTCATTCGTTTAGCTGTGAAAAAAGTACGAGCAAAATACAAACAAACATACTTTCACATTTATAATATTAGTATGGATATCAAGGGTGATATTAAGTTTGGTATTTGCTTACCTTATTACCATTTACTGGATCAGCAGAAACCATTATTCGAACAACCTCATTAAACCCTATCCATACAATTATCTTTTGTATTCGAAAAATATTACCTATAAAAATATATAGAGTTACGTAGGTACTTTTTATATTACTCAAGAGAGAGATCAAGAGAGATCAAATCATCTACCTAAGAAGGTAGATGATTTGATGTACTATTTATGGTTGGATTTTCAGGGTTAGTTAACACCAAGCCAAAATAATCACCATTAAGAAAACATTAATCCAGAAGTAGAAAGTACCTACCCATATCTTTTATTACCCGTTTCTCTATGACCCATAAAACTGCCACCGAAAATTACATCACTGTTTCTCTACTAACATTACCCATCAGTATTAACCCTTTAGAAGACTACCTTTACATACGGAAGCCCATCTACAATCGAACTTAACTAATCACATCAACACAGACTGCCTGTAGACCGCAAAGGGGAGGAAGGGCAAATGGAAGGGAGGCATCTCCTTTGAGTTAACACTTCACCGCTCGATTGTACGAATGCGAGTATACGTTGAAGGTACAGGGTGTTGATGTGTCTGGTGTGATGAATGTATTAAAAGTAATAATGAAATAAATGATAATAATTGGTAATAATCAACATCTATATAGATGTTGATTATTACCAATTCTGTAATCTAAATAAATGTGATATTATTAATTAATAAGTATAACATCAAAGTTCTGTTTGTAGTCAATTTTATTTTAATTGTTTTTTTTTTTCATTATGTTTAAGCTTTAAGTTCAATCCTAAATTGTTTTTATGCAATGTTAATTCTGTGACGTTATAGTTGAATAGGTATATTAATGGGGTATGTTTTTGTAAGTATAACATTTAAATACTTTGTGTTTCATTCCACCCTTTCATTTAAAACTAAATCAAAATAAATAAGGTATTTAGTAAATAAATAAAAATTTAAAGGGGACAACGATACGTGAAATCTTAACTGTTCGTTGTCCCCGTTGATAACGGGGACAACGGGAAGTAATTTTAATTATTTTATTTAATTCCCTTTGTCCCCTTTAACGGGGACACGGACTACGGGGACAACGGGAATACACCAATTTTTTGACTTCTTTTTTGTTGTGCGAGCTAATCTCTAGATTGGTTGATTTGAACGGAATTTTCACTGTGATTACGAGGAGCTTATAGGGCTACACTTCTTATCCTTGTCCGGTATTCCCACGGGTTTATGATTTACGCGGCAAAACCCGCTTAAGTACAGCTAGTTTCATTAATAAAGTCACCAAACCCAACCTATTCTGAACTCCTAGACAAAAGTCTGCATTACGAAACACACGGCCCCTTTTCAGCATATCGCTAGCTATCACAATGTTTGTTTGTAACAGCGAAAATGACATTTGTGCAAGCTTCCCTTTGCAGCGAGGCGATAATGAGCAAGATTGTTGGGGCTGATATACATCAGTGCCTAATGGCATTACTTGTGTTATGGTTTTCATGTATTTTTGTGTTGGAAGACACATTTTTAAGGTCGCTTTCCACTTGGATGTAACTTGCGTATAAGTTTCATTGGATTTATAAGGTTCTATGGTTTTGATTTAAGTTATATTTTTTTTATAGTAAAGTTTTTATTTTATATATTATAATGATATTCGTTTAGATTAATAGTGATTTAATGTATACTTTCTTTTGATTTTGTATAATTTTATGTTTAGCTTTTTAGAATAATTAATGAATAGGTATGGTCTTGGAAAGGTTATCAAGATTCCTAGTGATGTGAATTCTACGCACATTGTACTAGAAATTAAAAAAAAATGTCCTGAAATATATTAAACTACCATGCATTTCAGTTGTACTGTGAATTTACTCTCTTATTTCTTTGTTTGTAGAACATAATATCTGGGAACAAAAGATTCGATTTAAAAAAACATCATGGTGACATGGCTACGATAACAAACCGCGGGAAAACCCAGTCTGTCATAATATCATTTTGATTACTTTCTATTTATTTGATTAGTATGATTTATGACTTAGCTTTTTAAAACAATCATGGAAAGTACACTTTAATACGAAATCAAGTCGGATCTATCATTAATGTTAATTGAGAATGAAAGTGTAGGTACTTAAAATAATGAATGTTGAACGTAATGCTAGTAATTAAGAACAAGTATTTAAGTTGTTGACTTACTTAAATATCTCCAATTTAGGGTAAGAAGATAGATATACTCTTTATAATACACCATAACAGAATCAAATAAGGACTATGGCAGGACAAGCAGTGACGGATTAAGACTACTTGATGCCCTAAGCAATCCATACCTGTGGGCTTCCCTATCCGTATGTCAACTAGAATCGGTCTTTAAACCTTTACCGCCTAAAAACATTAGTTTTTTGTAAAATAAGATGATGAGATGTAACGTACTTTAGAAGTGGATTAGGTGCGACAACAATAAAAACCAAATCATAATTTATTTATTTATTGAAATGTATTACGTACGGATAGAAGCCAGCCGGTACAATTACTCAAAAAACAAAACATTTGATTGACACAGATTTGCGGGGGCTCCAGGCGGGGAAGGAGTGGTTTGTGATTGGCTGATCGCAATTCCGGTGCATTCGAATAATCTATGTCAACTTATAACGCGCGAATTTTCAAATTAGTCCTAGAAACTTTTTTTGGTGTGGTTTTTGGTGACGTGAGAGTGAGACGTGATGTCCTAAGGACGGATTTTTTGTGCTTCTTCCGGTGCGCCCAAGACGTGATGTCCTAGGCAAATGCTTGATTTGATTAAGGGTTAATCCATCACTGAGGACAAGACATGCAATTGATCATCTGCATGTGTTAGGGTTGGCTTCCGCCGCCGCAGGAGACACTCCGGGCGTCGGGAGTCACAGGCTGACTCACAGCCACCTCCGGGCGGCCTGCGGGCTGCGAGCTATGGGTAGCTCGCCGCGTGACTGAAACCAGGCCCGTGTAGACAGCGCGTCGTGTTCCACACGCGCCTCAAAGAGCGTCAGCAAAATTGTCGGGGCCCACTCGGGGCCGTTGCCTGCCAGGGTTACGGAATTGTTCGAAAGAGTTACCGCGACCTCGGAACATGAAGGGCATATCATGGAACACGGATGGGTTTTAATCAGTAAAAGTCTGACACTTCACGCTTCGCCCAGATCGGGAGACAGTCATTGGATGTTTTCCCATCCTTAAAAAAGGATCGGCATCCAGTCTAACCGAATATAGTTGAGTAGGTACTAGTGTTTTACCTAGAGTCACCTGTCTGTCTGACCTCCACAACAGCTGTGTTATTCTGTAATACCTCATTTTAAACTTCGAATCAGAATCCGCTGTGAGTTTATTGATAGGCATTCTAAAAACTCGGTTCTTAATTCGAATTTACACTAGCGCTACCCTTGCGAGCGTGTCAGCGAGTTGAACTAAAGATTTTGACAGACAAAGTATGAGATGACGTGAGAAGTGGCATTCGGTAAAGTAATTCCTCCGTCACTTCGACGCTGTTTACAGAATGCAAAATCAAGGTCACTTTAAACATAAGTGAAGTGACAGTGAATAGCTAGGTATGTGAGATGCGAGTTGTTATTCGAATTTTACAGAATTGACGTACAGTAGTTAAGTAAGACTTTATCCCTTGGTAAGACTGTTGTCAGATTTTATGACTTCTGACTGCCCGTAACGACTGCCAAAGACGTAAAAATAACAGCCAGGACCAACGACTTAACATGCTTCCTGAAGCATGCAGAAATCTCCATATGTTATGACGGTAACCCATATATTAACCGACCTCGGCTAACGTTGCTTGACCTTGAAGTACAATTCGTGTGACTGTTATTTCGCCACAAGCACATTCCTTCTGGAATCATAACATTACGTTTTTGTGCGTTTATCATCGACTGTGCAATTAATTACGAATATTTCAGACACATTGTGCGTAGTGAACACGCCATGGAATAACTTGTTAAGGGGCAAGAGGAACGCAAGCGTTACCGCGGTCAATCCCCTACGCTTTGGACAGACTTTGTTTTTAAGATTAAAAGATCTAAAGCAAAGGCTTCATTTTTAACAAATGGCTAGGTAGTTGAGAGCAGAAGTAATCCAAGTGATCTTTTGTGACTTTTGAGATATTAATCAAAACACATTTTTATTGATTTTAAGAGTATTTAATAAATTAGTTGCAAATTGCTTATGTTTTATGATAGATATTAACCTAAGTTATGAAGTAAAGTGGTGAAGTTATCCAAGTAGCATACAAGTCACTTGGATCACAACTCCACTAACAGATTATGTTTTTAATGGCTATGCAGAAATGTCAAACATAGGACTTTGTTCAGAAAAATGGCTCGTACTACTTGGTTTACTTCTGTACTAAGTTTAGTCCAATGGTGAGCAAAAAGTGACTTAACTCTGTTTCGACAAAAACGTCACTTGGATTACTTCTGTTCTCAACTAGCCAAATAAAGATTCTGATTCTGCACCTGCCGTCATTCCCAGGCGACTTAGCAGTCATTACGTAATGGTTGATTCATTCATAGATACGTAGACGATCGCGAATTATCGCGGTGGAGCCTGGAGGGCTGGGGGGGAGGTTAAACAAATAGTTCGATGACATTTAAAGGTAAATGTCATCGAACTATGTACTTATTTAACCTCCAAATAGTTCGATGACATTTACCTTTTATTTCCAGGTGGGAAACTCGTGGAATAACTTCTCCCGCTCGGGGTGGAGCGGAAGGGAGTGTCAGACGGAGCTGCGGTATCTTGTTTGAACATTCCCGCAACCGACATGTAATAATATGACGTTATTGTTGGATGTAGTTATTAGGATTTATTGGTGGGTTACGGGGTTGGTTGGCGTTTTAGAATTTATGGTGCATTTATGATGTTCATTTTGTTGTGTTGAAGCTTAACGTAAAGAGATTTACATGTTCTGTTAGGGAGGGTTGGTTCCATTTTGCAAAATGGATGCTATTTATTAAGTCTGCCATTTGAAAAGGTTAATATTGGTGTGGCTTGGTCGGAAATACAAATTTTATTCTTATTTTAAATATTAAGGATACTCTATAGCTCTTTCAGACACTAGAAATCCCTCAAAAGGTCTGTTTCCAAATTAAAATTCTGTAGCAACTGTATCTTATTTTGTGTGAACACCTAGTAATTTCTCCAGTATCTGGATTTGTAGGTCATACAAAAATGAGTTGTGACACGCACCGCACAGCAGCCGATCGCTTAACAACTGCGCCAACCGTATCGTCAAAATTAGTCATGCAAATCTCTACTCATGTCAACATTACTAAGATTACGTGAGCGTAATATAGTAACCAATTTCTTCTAAATATTTCAACCACAAATTCTTATCAAGCATTACACACGACCTAGCCCCGCGGCAGCCCAATCAATAATAAAGTCACATTAAGCAAAGAAAATGGCCGCCCACTCCTGCGCAGCTGACGGATCACTTCCGACGCGTGCGCTCGCGTGTTGGACTGTTGGCCAATCAATACGGAAATGTTGCCATACCGTAGATAAGATAGATACGACGCATTAGTTATGCGTAATTAGGAGGGTTAATTGAATTAACCTGTAGGTAGTCTGGACTATTTGGAGGAAAGAAGTTTTCTTTTTAACTTGTAAGGCTAATATTTTCCTGCCGGGTGCGGGAATGTACAAACGAGATATCATGACGCCTGGACGCAATGAGAACTAAAGGAACAGGAAGGGTTTTTAGTCAGTAGAAGTCTGATTTATTTATAGAGTGGGAGTGGGCTCATTCAACAACAAAAAAATTTGAATATCAATTGATGATTCGAACCTTCGTAAAAAATTTTGGCTGGTGTACTTAACTTCCACGTAAGGAAAAGCCTCAAAAAACAGCTTTGGCTGAATATAATGTAATTTAACTGAAAGGCAGATAGGTCGTTTACCATCAGGTGAGATGGTGGTCAATCGAGAGCCTATAATCAATAAAAAAGGCCGCAAACCAAAGTTATGTTAGCCGTTGTCTATTCACCATACCTACACATTTTACGTACCTACAACGTTACCTAGCCAAGGCGTTTGTACCTACAAACATTATCTTTTCTTGTTATAGCCAGTGACAACTATAAGTATAGATGGCTCTAACCACTGCGAAAGATACCTAAATCAAATTCAGGTACTTTATACATAGAGATATCTAGGCCGGACGATTAAAAAGCAAGTCGCACATTCCGATAAGTAAATATACTATGAAAAAGATCGTGAAAGTAACTCCACCATAACTCTTTTATCAGTACATAAAAAAATAGCGGTAACAGTCATTTTAAACTATTGCCGCCTAAAGTTTTTAGATTAAATCTATTCACAATATAGTTATAATTTATTGGTAACGTCGCGTACTGAATAGAACGTAGAACTAGTTAGAAATAGAACGTAAATATGATTTATTTACAAAGCTATAAAAATAATAAAAAAATACAGGCGAAATCAAGCAAATTATTGAATATACAATATATAGATATTGTAGCAATAAAGTTGAACATATAATCTCGTCTATACCGGACTTACATTTGTAGGTATATTACCTTTTATCGAAGATAGTTAATAAGGTATTAATTACTAAAAGTAATTACCTACAGATCAATGGTTGTATGGCTCATTATTGTAATAGAACTTGAACTCAATCGCTTCATAATTTCGATAATAGCCAGCTCGCTGCCTACCCAACCTGTATTATGTGTGCGGTTCCGATATCGATTGTAAACAATCTATTTAATTTGAATAATAACCACTAGGAACATAATCTAACTAACTCGTAATTACTGAGCTAAGGTTGGCACACACTATCTGCGTTAAAAGCGCGGTTTATCTTGAAATGTTTCTTGCTCAGCAGTCAGCATGAAACATTTCAAGATATTCCGCACTTTTGCAAGATACAGTTATGTTGCAGTGAATAGGTTAACTTGTAACCTGTCTAATGTTACATGTAAAATAACATGTCAAGATTATATTTAACCACATTAGGGTAGTTTCCTGTGTTACAAAATAATTATTTTATTTGGTCCAATAGGTAGATTTTCAAAAAATATTGGTCACGTATTTTTTGCTTTTTCAAGTCAAGAAAAATTCACAAAGATGGAAAGGTTCAAAGTACAGGAGTGGGGGCTGCTGACGTCACACATTGCTAATAATTATACCGAGGTGTGACGTCATGCGAAATTTCAACTCACTGTATCGTCTTAATTTTCCAATTACGTGAAAAAATAAAAAATACGTGTCCAATGTTTTTTGTTAAACTACGTGACGGACTAAATAAAATATTTTAGGAAACTACCCTATTCATAGGGACAAGTATTTCACTGAATGGTCATATGACATACCTAATGGATCGCTTGTGCATTGCCAAACTTGCACTAGACCCATTTGCCATCTGGTTTCATTTCAAAACTCTTTCTTGATATCAAAAACCGTAATAGCCAAAGCCGTACGCTTTTAACATAAAAGCCTTATAACGTTCTGACTGCTGAACCACTGGGCTCCTCTCTAAAAAGAGTGGTCCCTAATTCACCACGCGGGCCCAGTTCAAAACTTACATTTGACCACCGCTACCCTACGTAGTTCACTACTTAAATCATAAATCATTTATTAATTTGCAAACATGGGTAAAAATAAACATTGATGTTTGGTTTTTAAATCTATACTAATATTATAAAGCGGAAAAGTTTGTTAGTTTGTTTGTTTGCTTGAACGCGCTAATCTTCGAAAGTACTGGGTGGATTTGGATGAAATTTGGTATGGAAGTAGCTTGAAGCTTGAGGAAGGTTATAGGCTACTTTTTACCCAACTGCAAAAAAGGAGAGTTATGTTTTTACCGTGATAGAATCCACGGGAGCGAAGCCCCGCGAGAGTACTAGTGAATAATAAAGTTCTCCATGTTTAACCATCACTTGGGTATGCAAATAGAAAGTGGGTACAAGATAAAAAAATTGATAAGTTAGCCTTGTCAGTCATAGTTATGAAATTACTAGCTATGCCCGCGACTTCGTCCGCGCGGAATGGTGACTTTCGGCAGCATTTTTAATTTTTTAGGCTAGTTATTTTGAAAATAAAACTCATACATAAATAAGCTATTTACAATATTTTACTGCTAATAGCTTATTTAAGTACATTTTTCTAATCAAAAGTTAAAAAAATAAGTTTCATGCTTCTAGCTTTAAAAATTATACAATTTCCATTCAAATTTTCATCCCCTATTTCAACCCCTTACAACCCTTTTTTCGCATTAAAAAGCAGCCTATGTCCTTTCTCAGGCTCTAGACTAAGTCCGTACCAAATTTCATTTAAATCGATTCTGTAGTTTAGGCGTGATTGAGTAACACACAGACAGACAGAGTTACTTTCGCATTTATAATATTAGTAAGGATTATAGTAATATTAAAATGTCAAAACTTAGGTCTCATGTATACATCTTCGTAATAAGTTCATACTTATTGTATCTTAACATGGGTATAGGCCTCCCAAGCTGTGTTTCAAAACCTGGTCATCCACCTTCCGTATGCAAGTCTCATTAATCATTACATATTACTTAAACATTTCTCGTAAAATGGGGAGATAGGTAAGTAGGAGATAAGGTGGTCTCTCTTTGCTCTGGGCAAGGGGAGACCACATAACAGCCTTCCCAAGGATACGCTCTAAAAGATCTTGCACAGAGGGGGTTCCGGAGTGGTCTTTTAAGAGTTAACGGGGTCTCTTGGTAATCACCGGGGTGGTTTTAGGGAAGGTAAAAATTCTCTGCTCTTTTCCCCAAAAATACAGACGTCTTTTGAAGGTTTTCCTTTGATAACAAAAAAATAGTATACCATAGGTACTCGTACATAGTTACATCTCATCTACCCCATCCGATGTACAGGCGTGACAATTTCCATTATGCATCATCTTCTAAAGACACTAATTTGATTAGCAGCGACAATATCTTCCATACGTCATCTCCCTGCCATCCCTAATGACAGTGTCGATCGAGAACTTGATCACATGTTAATTGGTTGGCCGCAAAGCCGGTCGCACACGGCCGACCGCGCGACTGCTAATGACGACTAATCGCAGCGACTGGACACGTGCGTCACGAGCGCCCGCGGCGCACGGTGGGCTGAAAATCGGCTTTCATAGACTTAGGCATTTTATTTTGCAAGTGCGAGTTTTTTTGCCGGATATCACTTCTATTAGTTATAACAATATACAAAAATGACACCAGAATTGATTCTGCACAGAAACGAAGGAATTATAATTTTTTTACGAAAATTTTGTATGGAGCTAGTATGAAAAATCGAAATATCTCTAAAACGGCAGCGATAACCGTAATATCCTTATAGGGGGTTATAGTACTAATTATTTATGATTTTTTGACATACGTTACATAATGGTTGTAGATGCCTTTTTTTTTTAAAAATCGTCAAAATATTTTTATTTATTTTTACATATTTAAACGTTCCTTTTAGTGTTTAAGTTGAAGAATTCAGAGCTTTAACAACTCTTATCATAAAATAGCATCACCCCTATAGACCTGAAGGACTAGACAGAGGTGTGTAGTGTCTTGTTGATCTTGTAAGATTTCCAACAATATCAAATAGTTGAATATCAGTGTCAAAGTGCCCATGCTGTCGCTTCTTTTTGAAAGATAGGGGAATGAAATTGTTAATTGATCATACCCTAAAAGTATGATTACAACATAACCGGACACATAATAATAATAATATCCTTATAGGGGATTATAGTACTAACATTATTTATTTTAACATATGAAACTGTTCAAAACGATCCATGAACTGTGTCAAAGTTAAGAACATCGTTAGGAAGCATGCTTTTTCCCCAAATATTAAGAATATGTGAAAAAAAAAAGACTGTATATAAACTTTTTATTGATAGGTAATTTAAATAAAACAGAAGTAACAAAAATAATATCTAATAAATTCAATTATACAAAATACATATTTGAAACTATAATTTATGAAATTATTAACTAAACATATTGGTACAATAAACTAACATAAATAACAAAAGAACATAAAGAAAAATAATTAAATTTTACAAATTTTCTTTACAACTTTCGTTGTCGGACTCCAATTCCGAGTCAGAATCCAGATCGGATATACCTACAAACTCGAACTCAGTTTCCGGAAACTGTATTAGGTCGAGAGTTTCAGCAAAAAAGGTTGTCTTCCTTTTGGCATCTAACTTCGGCCTTTGTGCACTTAGAAAAGGATCCGAAGAAACAACAAGCATATTTAGGATATCTTGATTAGAATCTTGCCTGCTTCTTTTCCGCGAATGATGTTCCCGGAACCTCCTAAAATCTTTGTTTCGAGACTCTGAGGCTTCTTCCGAGAGAGTCCCAATCGGGACAATATCATTTTTTTCGATTATGTCAGCTCCGTGTATTAATAGTTTATGTACGGTTGATGACATGTAGTACCAGTCGTATAATTCCATGTACTTTTCTGCTGTTTTGCGAGCAAAATCTTTAAATTTGATGACATCGATCTTCTCACCAGATGTTATTGCTTGCAAAATAACAGCAAATCTTTTTATCAGGTTTTGATCCAACCCAGTAATAGCTGCAGTTTTATTGGGAAACTCGAAAAACTTCCTTGCGGTATTCCCGTCATTGGTAGTTCCCGAGCCTTGTTTTACTATATCAATTAACAGATTGAGCTCCTCTTTAAATTTATTTTGAATGTTTTTTTTTCTGTTTTGTAACATATCTTTATGCTCATTACTTCTTGCTGCCCACTGTTTGAAGTCAAGTCTGTACGCAATGTGTAACAGACATTCCATGCAATTTATACGGGCATGTAGGGATGATAGGCCAAATTCATATATGTCAGAACACACAGTTTTTGATGTTACAGCATCTAAGTGGTTCATTTCTGTTGGTTTTGCTAAGCACAGGTAGCATGATGCATTTGATCTAGCTTCAGAAAGGTACGTGCAGACTTTTGCGTCGATCATTGTCATCATTAGTTTATGAGTCACCCTGTTACTATTAATGCACTCTGTGGGGTTAAGGGCCTCAATTTCCTCATCCATTTTTCTTTTGTTATCAATGACAACTGCATGGCTTTCTTTTACAAAAGTGAACTGAACCGGACGACAATAAAAAGTTGAGCATGGTTTCGGGTTTGTCCATATAGTATTATCTCCATCTGTCAGTTTCAGTGGCACCAAGGAGGTCATGAAAATGCTTGAATCATCATGCTCGCCGTCCATTTTCTGCTTGTATCGGCTTTGATTGGAAGCACCATCAAATCCCCACTTCGATATCAGCTTTAACTGCTTATTTTCCACATTATCAGAAAGACTTTGAAGAATCCGCTTCACCGTGATGTCAAGTAAAGCTTGAAGTGTAATTCTAGCTGATGAATCCGTAACTGATACTGATTGATTAGGAGGGTAGCATGCAAGCTTAGTTTGTTGCAGTTTATAGTAGGATGGGTAAATATCCTTAGCACCTTCCCGAATGGCAGTCTCTCGCAACGTAATATATTGCCACTTTGAAAGCTTAAGTGAAAGAAGCAATCCAAGTGCTTTCTCTGGTGTAAATATTACTGTTTTCTTAATGCTTTCCTTGATTTTAACGGCAGCTTCTGGATTTTTGATCATATAATTGATTACAGATGCGATATCTTCATAACCTTCTTCTTTTAAACGTGCTGCAGCTGCATATGCCAATTCACAGGAATCCTCGCCTATGTGCTCACTAGATCTTCTCTTTTTCTGTTTGCTTCCCAGATCTTTGAATGGTTTTCGGGACCTTTTTGTCATTGTTCCAACAGTCGATGATGTCGAAGGTTCTGGAGAGACTGAGCGTGCTCTTGGTATCTCATCAACAGTTGGTTCTTGATTTATTAAAGTTTGCACGCAACTCGGCCAATCAATATTTGCTTGCAACCACTCTCCGTACGTATTTCTAAACTTATCAAAGAATCGTTTAGATTTCTGCCACCTGTTTAAAGCAGCTCGCGTGAATCTCCGGCAAAATTCTTTGAGAGTTACTTGATCTTCGGCAGAAAGGCAATCGCCTATGCGGGACACAATTGCACTAAACAATACTTCATGATTAAATGAAGGACACTCACTTTTTAGAAGAACAAACAAATCTAAGTTGGTGATTAAACTTTCCATTCTAAGATTTTGTAGTCGCAAAGCAAATAGTTTTAGTGTTAGCAGTTACACGGTTGTGAACAATCTAAATTATGGAACAAAATTATAGCCCTTTTATTGTATAAAGTCAATAATTAGTTAACTACCCTCATTAAAGTTATAAAAGATATGATAATAAAAATTTATAATCGTCAAAAACATTTCGTAGAACTCATAGTAGAACTAATCAACATTAGCAAATCACATTAGCTCACTAATTATAA
The DNA here is from genome assembly GCA_943138885.2 of Tholera decimalis. NCBI lineage: Eukaryota > Metazoa > Arthropoda > Insecta > Lepidoptera > Noctuidae > Tholera > Tholera decimalis. The sequence goes on along the minus strand of OW964566.2, from coordinate 39,731,672 downwards.
AAAGGTGAATGCAGTTCTTAGTTGGTATTGTTGCGAGATATTTCAAATCATTTAATCACTTAATAGGCTCATTAGAATCAGAAGACTACAACCATCATTCTAATTACTTAATTACTTGTCATCAGACTCATTAGATGACTACACAATATGTTATTTTGTATTTTGAACGTATGCAAGGTTTTAAAATTCCTTTTGTGTCGATATTATTATGTGTCCGGTTATGTTGTAATCATACTTTTAGGGTATGATCAATTAACAATTTCGTTCCCCTATCTTTCTAAAAGAAGCGACAGCATGGGCACTTTGACACTGATATTCAACTATTTGGTATTGTTGGAAATCTTACAAGATCAACAAGATACTACACACCTCTGTCTAGTCCTTCAGGTCTATAGGGGTGATGCTATTTTATGTTAAGAGTTGTTAAAGCTCTGAATTCTTCAACTTAAACACTAAAAGGAACGTTTAATATGTAAAAATAAATAAAAATATTTTGACGATTTAAAAAAAAAAAGGCATCTACAACCATTATGTAACGTATGTCAAAAAATCATAAATAATTAGTACTAAAACCTCCTATATGGATATTACGGTTATCGCTGCCGTTTCAGAGATATTTCGATTTTTCATACTAGCTCCATACAAAATTTTCGTAAAAAAATTATAATTCCTTCGTTTTTGTGCAGAATCAATTCTGGTGTCATTTTTGTATATTGTTATAACAAATAGAAGTGATATCCGGCACAAAAACTGGCACTTGCAAAATAAAATGCCTAAGTCTATGAAAGCCGTTTTTCAGCCCACCGTGCGGCGTCGCGATTAATTGAAATCGTGTAATTTGAACTGTGTATGAAGCGTAATGCCTTGTTTGTTTATTGGTTGCGGATGATATAAATCGCTGTGATTAATTTGTGGCAGCGACCTGCGGTCGTCTGGCGGAGGCTTTATAGGTTTTGTTTGATGTGTTGTTATTTAGTCGCGTTGATGGAGCGCTAGTCTTAATGTCTGCGGTCTACTTTACTTTTAAATGTAAAAGTTTGGATGAATTATTTTTATGGAATGGACCCGATAGATCCCAGAATTTTAGCAAAAAGACGAAATGACATAGTAGCTAAAATACGCCCATTTAAAACATACTTCGCTAGACACACAAAAAACATATACACAAAAACTGCTCTGGAATGTAAACAAACGGTGACGGTGGCTCAAACCTCTTTACTAGGAAGACACGGAAAATTTAATTGTCCATATTATTAAGTAGTCTCTGTGTATATAATATAATATTGTTAGGTTTTATATTTATACAAGTTATTAAAAATATATAAGTATAAATTCAATTCAGTATTTTGGATGTGTCTGCAACTTATATGTAATAACTTAACCAACCAAAAATTAACTTTATTTCCTCAACACAAGCGATTTCCTGCCGAGCCTAGGAGGGCTTTTTGACTTATCTCGGTTAACTTTTCACATTTGGTTGCAAAAGTATCGAATAATATGCATCTATATTATCTTTTATTTTATCGGAACCCATAACTTCAGGGCCTAGACCACAGGACACGGGTAATTAGCAATACCTATATATAATAAATGTAGGCGAATAATTAACCGACATGGACTAAATAAATAGCAGTAATCGATAAACATATTTACAGTATAAACCTCGAGTATCAATACGTTCGTAATTAACCGGTACATTTGTTAAATTTGTTTAAGTAAATAAATAAACTGCCATCGTTTATTTAATTTCTGTCTGTAATAACCGTGGCGAATGGAGTCGTTCGGGAAATAATTGCATGCTAGGGTTGTTGCCCATCATAACATGGATTTAGTATTTCAAAAACATGTCTAAATTATATTCATCCGCTTAGCCTTTGACTGTGTCTAACCGGATTCAGCCTGAGTAAATACTAAGTAGTGTTTTATATGAAGCGACTGTCTATCTAAAACACATAACACATCACCTTTTTTTCGTAAGTGTAAACTAGGTGAGGATGGTGTTTCCCACGGAATAGATGAATAAAGTTGGAATGGTAATGCGGGCGTGGCGAGCGCGCCACATTTATGATTCGAAAATCATAGCTCGAGCGCTCGCTTCATCGCGTTTAGTGCGCTTCGGACTACTTTGGAACACAGAGCTCTGCTTTAAAATGCCGAGTTGTGCAATTATAACCTGTAAAACAAAAAGTCAGACAGCAAGTATAGAGCGATGAGGTATGTCTTTGTATCGGTAAGTCGAAAATAACATTTAATTACAGTTTTATTTGTAAAAAACATAAAAATTCTTATCACTATGAAATTCCAAACATTAAGAACATTATTGCAACAATTTAGAAAAAATATACATTTCCCGATGCGTACTTGCTTAATCAACGCAATTACCAGGTCCGCTTACAATGTACTGCATGCGTCGCGTCCTCAATACTTCAACCATTGACGTTTCGTCCTTTGCCCTGATTGGCCGTGATGCAAGGCGCATGTTTATCGACAGTGAGTTACAATCAGTAGCAAGCTCTCGATTTAAGTGTGTGTAATTTATTTGTGTGCGTAATTCACATACGTAACGGGCCTCTTGCTTATAGTGGAGCTAAAGAGTGGGGAGACAAGCGGCGACACGCGTTCTCATACAAATCAGGAACTATTTCCTTTCTAACCTCTTTTATGTGTTCTGTGGTGTTTCCAAACTGACTACCCTAAGAAGGAACACCGAAACAAACTCAGAGGTCAACGTGTCTTTTGAAGTCCATACAATCCGTAGTGATCGAATCATATGATAACTCAGCCTCCAACCTCCCAAGTATTATACTAAGTATGTTTAGTATAATCATAATAGGTTTGCCATCTTCATATCGATTTCAACCGAAACATCTCTGTTCGCTGCAACATCATCACACACCTTTACACCGCCACATCGACTGATCTAGTGCTTGATCAAATTAACCAATTGTTAATTATGAGTACCTATACGTCAGTTAAATGGGTATCTCAAACTATAGAAATACTATAACTTCAGTCTAAAGTGACTATCAAGAGAATAAAAGCTTCGCTCTATCTGGGTAAAACAATTATGTCTTACGAGTCCATGGCAGGGTCTCGAGACAGTTGTCTCAACATGTAATTTTTGAAATAAGTACAAACCTGAAAAGTTACTATAATACGGTCCCCATCATTATAAAATGTTTACAATAGAAACAAAATAAGAAACGTCAATAGCCTCATGGTTAAGGTGTTGGACTTGTGATCGAGAGGTCACGGGTTCGAATCCCACCCATTACACTATTTGCCGTGAACCCACTCCAGACACGCATATTTAGTTTAGTTGGAGCGGTTAAAACAATGCTAGGAATGTGAATTCGACCCACATTGAAAGTCCCCTTTAAAAAAAATTGTGCCGTGATCATAAATGAATGGAACAGCGATTTTTTTTTCAGTATGACAGATTTAAGATAGATAGATTGAATCACACTTGAATAACAATATTGTAACCAATTTTATTTTTACAGCGCTTTACCTTCGCGGGTTAAAGGAGAAGCAAAAGGTATGACGCCGCAAAACAGCCTGATATTAATATATTTTTAATTTAGAACACAAATAAATGTTAATTTGTTGATAAAAGCAAAATTATTTCATAAATAATAATGTTTATTTCTGATATTCTGTTCATAAACACAATTTTAATTTTCATTAAATACAAAGGCCTTAAAAAGATGCGCCTCTGCTGTGAAAAAAAAATACAATCACCGCCGAATATAGGGAATTGAATAGTTGTTTAATGTTATTTGTGGCAAAATCTGAAATTAAAAACCCTCGTGTGTAAAAAATGAAAAAAATCCACGAGTGTGCACATTGCATGTTGAACCTAAACGTAGTGCGATAAGAGCCAGTTTTCAAGGAAGTGTATTAAAAAAAACAATGCCACTCATTCATAGTTCAACAAAATTTACTGAAAACAAAAACATACAGCGTACAAAGCCTGAAATATTACAAAATACCAAGAAAAGCCACAGAATGGCGCTGAGTTTTTACGGCGGACCCAATTAGGTGAGTTTACGACATTTTTCAGTTTATTTCAGTGAGACCACACGCGTTTACTGCTGTAAAGTTATTTACATGTTTTACTGTTTAGTTACTTCACGCTGTTTGTCGTGGAAGTCTTAGAAAGGGAGTTTTAATAAAGGCTAGGCATCAGAGAGTTTTAGAAAGGGGGTAATACTAGTTTTCAGCAGAGACTGCTTGTTTTATCGGTTGTTTATTTCACCTTGGTGACTTCGGGCATGACTTACTTTATACGCTGGCTATGTATCTCTCCTAGTGGCAAGCGATGATGTGGTCCATGGTTGCCTAAAAGTACTCTTGACTTAAAGACCTTTGGACAGATAGCCACGAGATTTACTGAAAAATTAACTTAACATAATCGGGATAAGACTTTTAACAGATTGGTCTTCAGAATCAGTGATGAGAGAGGCTTACCCATCGCCGATATGAGAACATTCTTGTAGACAAAACCTTTACGAGAAATTAGCCAGAGATGGTTACACAATAGGAAGAGAGGCAGGCTATATTGGCCCACAGGCTCCAAGCAGTGAAACATAACACGATGACAATATGAACTGTAAAAGACAAAACAACCTGATAAACAATGATTAGATATTAAGTACCAGCAATAAACCGAACTGATTCTAAAAACTCAAAAATATTGATGTTAAATCGACAAATGTGAAGTAAGCTTATTTTCTTTATCAGGACTGACTGAACGGATCAGAGCGAAATTTGACGCAGAGATAGTTTATAGTCAGGATTAACAAATTGTCTACTACATATTTCGGAAAAACGTGCGAAATTGCAGGCAGTAGTTAGTTTTTCCTCTAATTTTAACTACGAGGTAGCTGCTAAAATAATATAGTATATCATTTACAAAAATGTCAGATTAACCAAATTGCTTTTCTCAAAAAATAATGAACGGTAAGAGATTTTGTTTCAGTAATAAAACAAATCTTCCTTAGCACCGGCTTATAAGGACTTGAGAAGTTTATTAAGCCCCAAACGGCCTTGAAAATATTCCGGGAAGGAGATAAAACAAGTTAAAACAACGAATCTCTTTTATAAACTAGTGCTTATGAAAGATCTTAAGGGGTTTTCAAACTTAGACGTTTTCTCCTGAAAGTTTCTCAGTAAACAGTCCTCGATTGTTGTAGCTAGTTGCTAATAATTGTGGTACAGAATGGTAAAGCAACATTTGTAACGGTTACCAACATTAATATCAAACATGCGGTTTTATGGACCTGTAACGTTATTGTACTTTGTTTAAGTCAGGGTTGCCAATTATTCAGACTTTTTTGGAATATTTAAAACGATCTCATGTTTTGTGAATCTTGGTTCAAGGCGAGATATAACTTCACATATTCATAGTACGTCTTTTGTGGGGGAAGGGAGAGAATCATCAAAAGACTTCTCCCTCTCGGGTGGAGTAGAATGGAGTGTCAGCTTCATATATTGACTTTTACTGACTAAAAACCTTCATTTGTCTTCATTTATCTGTAAGTTCAAATTTTAGTCGTGTTTCAGCAATGTTATGAATTTTTATGTTTCTATAAATCACAACATTTTAATAGGATAATTTTCTTGTGTATCGACTTTCATATTAACAACGATATTTACCATGAACTTGAAACAATAAATACACATGGTAAATATTCAAGCTCTAATTATATTGTTAGTAACCATATTAGCTTAAAAACCTAGGTATAACGTAATAAAAATGTGAAATTTTCCCTAAAGCTGTACCCGCATATAAAATGTTCACCGAGATTAAGCTTACGTTATCTCATAACCCTTAACATCTTAGAAACCGCAACACTGACTAAAATTACTTAATCACCAAAACGTTATCACAAGGGTGTACATAACACGTTATTACGTTATGCTTGAGATAACGTTATTCGTTTTGTTACAATAATGATACGCGAGAAATTAACGGTTCCCGTGGGTATTGTTCTACGATATTGTTGCCTTATACTTATTGTTTCTTGTTCGCGTTATCGGAAAATTGGATATACGAAGTTTGTGAATATAATTCGGTTTCATTTGCTTTTGTGTTCGTTATTGTCAAGGATTTGGAAAACCACTAGATATTGTCAATATTTTTTTGGTGCTACCTAAAGTTTTGGCAACAGTAAAATTTTACGAGCGCTTTTATTAAGTAAAGTCTCTAATTTAAAAAAGAAATTATAATTTTATTAGCAACCCGGCCTGGCTTGGCTCGGTCTCATTCTGCTAATTTACACAAACCCTTAATGAATAATACATTAAACCTTCTATAAGAATCACTATATCCATTGTTCAAAAGTACATGAAATTATGTTCAGTTGTTTTTGAGTCGCAAACAGACAAACGCGACGAGAGACTTTGTTTTATAATATGTAAAGAAAGGACCATATTAGTGGTACTCTCACCAATTAAAAGAAAAGAATGTACGCGTCTATTTTTTTTCAAACACTAACTTTCTATTTTCAAAGTCATTGTATGTTTTACAAGTCATTCAAATTGTATTTAGTACATATGAGCGTTTGGAACCTCAGGCAATGTACTCTTTAAATGTTAACATCAAAATGCATCCAAAACAAAAAAGCAACACTGCCTCATTCCATTGAAGCCTGATGATCATATTGATAATAAATTGCATTATAACTTTACCATCTACCCTCTCTTTCTAACATCAACATTAAGCATCTTTCTATCCCTTTCTCAGATGTTGCAGCTCAGGGAATTCCGACACTTTCACCATTGACCCCCGCGCTGTCGGTCATTTGTCAAAACGTCTAGATACTCATGTCTCTATTAAGGCTGCATTGTGGATTATACCCGTTTTATTGCTTTAAATCGCTTGTAATATAAACATCTAATGATATTAGTTCCGGCTCGTTAGCTTATTGATAGACGAAATGAATTTGAAAGTAACGGTACATTTTTTGTCGTTCCGTATTCAAATATTGATATCATATTAAATTATTAAGCGTTCCTATCTACTCTAACGTTGACCATCGCAAGCTATATTATAAATTTGTTTAAATACTTATATTTAGAACAATAAATAAACGAAAAACATAACAACTAATTGTACGTAGCCTGGTGAGTATTAACTCACTGCAGGGAATTTAAAACTATTATATGTATTATAAAAACTTGCATTTCGTATTGTGTCTTAAATTACTTTAAATAATGGTTAGTCAGAATCCAGTAAATATGACAATAGTATTGTTTAAGAGTCTCGTGTTATCTAGCTTGTGGAGATCAGACAAGTAGAACTTCCTTAGAAGAATAACGCATAGAAGCATAGTACGAGTGCAAAAAGTGAGGTAACTAAAACTTAGCCATTTTGGCTAACTTTGCTCGACGAGCCGTCAGTACTCAAGGTCACATTTTGCGGAACAGAGCTCGCGAGTAAATAATTTAAAACGATCGTTTGTAGCGTAAAGGGATGTCATAGTCCTTCAGGAAAACAAAAACCATGTAATCAAATTACATTTCACAAGTAAATACTTACATTTTATACATTATTTTTACGTAAATCGATCATCAATCAAAAATTCTAATAACCTAACTTATCACAATTCAATGTTGCCATCCGTGAGGAAAAAATACCCATATTGATTTCTTTTGTGCTTATTTTTGTTTAAAAAAATATAGTTTTGGCGGCAATTATGTATGCGTCAAACTAAACTATATTTATTTACAGCTACTACTTACAGTGTTTTAAAACTAAAAGTTACTATAAGTTCGAAGAGTGGCATCATAAAGATTACAATTTTATTGATTAAATTTTTTTTTCATTTAAGTAATGTTCTCAATATTATTTTTCTATTTCATTAATTCAACACATTCTTTTAATTGATATCAAACGAGATTTTTCAAGCAATTAATACATTTCTATAATATTATTATAACGCATTACACATCAAACATTTTAAACGCAATTAACTATATCTCATTTCGTTTACCTTCCGTAAAAATATGTCATATAAGTCATATTACATGAAAAAACATCATCTTATCCAGTTTCATAACATAAAATACTTGATTTGATCCAGCAACATCATAGTGCGTTTTCCCATCCCACACACATGTGGGTAATGGTCTGGTAATGGTATCACTGAAAGCTATATTTGTGTGCGTTTGAGGAACGTAGACACATTCGGCTCACGCACACAAAGAAAATAAAGTGGACACACGAAATCGCTCGTGTTTTGTTCTAGACCTTTCTATGCGTTATTTTTCTAAGAGAACTTCGAATCACGTTTTTGTAGGTACTCAACTACGGGGCCCGGCAGGGCTGTTGCCTGACTGGGTTGCGGGAATATACTTACGAAATACCGCAGCCCTGGATCGTAACGGAGATTGAAAGAACAGGGTGGGTTTTTAGTCAGTAGAAGTCTGACACTCCCTTCCTCCGGTCCACCCAGAGCTCAAGGAGGATAAAAGATACTAAGCTGCACCCAGTTCGACTAAAAGCTGGATACGCATATTGTATTTATATCAAGAAATTGATACTTCGATAAAATGAAAGTAATTTATTTTATTTTTATCTATTTGTTCCATAGTTCACACACATTATTTACATTTAAGTTGGGTCTAATATAAACTCATTAGAGTTTTACCGTGCACCAAAAACATCGACCACATAATTTAACAATCTTAAGGTACTTGGTAATGGATGATGCGTGTACGCAACTATTGAGAACCATCTGCCCGCATGAAAGTCGAAAATCATGTCAAGGACAATTTCCCTGGATGCTCCATGACCTGATTCCTCCATCTCCCTTTCACTACCGGTCTACCAGACGCACGGCTGGGTACCACCCACACTTGGTTGATATACCGTCTTGTCGTACCAAGCGCTTCTCCTCCACATTTATTGTGCGCACAGCCAAGCTGTGGAATTCTCTGCCGGCTTCTGAATTCCCTGCCGCTTATGACCTTTCAGCCTTTAAAGCACGAGTAAATAGGCATATTCTGGACTCGCTCGTCCCATCTTAGACCTCATCTATCGTTTACCATCAGGCGAGATAGAGGTCAAGAGTGAGCCCATCAGTAATAAAAATAAATACTATTATAATATTATGCTTCTAAATCTCCGTGTAAGTTAGTGAATATCACATGTCTTCGGAATTTCTGCCTGATGACATCTGCTCAGCTGTGTTATTCTGTAAGATCTCATTTTAAACTTCGAATCTGAATCCGCTGTGAGTTTATTGATTGGCATTCTAAAAACTCGTTTGTTAATTCGAATTTACACTAGCGCTACCCTTGCGAGCGTGTCAGCGAGTTGAACTAAATATTTTGACAGATAAAGTATGAGATGACGTGAGAAGTGGCATTCGGTAAGGTAATTCCTCCGTCACTTCGACGCTGTTTACAGAATGCAAAATCAAGGTCACTTTGAACCATAAGCGAAGTGACAGTGAATAGCTATGTGAGATGCGAGTTGTTGTTCGAATTTTACAGAATCGACGCTCAGCTCAGCTTCATAACCATGTCTTCTGTCACTGTTTTGAGAGCAGTGGCGATGGTGAAAATTACACAAACCCTGGGTTCGAACTCACTAATAAGTCGTAGGTATCCACAACTGATTACGACTACCACATCAAATCAAATTAATTGAGAAAATCAAAGAGAGTTGCTACGTTTATATCTAAGCAATTTCTACTTCTGAATATTGCATTATTGAATTTGCAATTGCAGTGAAAGTTGTCTGCATAGGTGAGTATTTTTTAGACAGCTACCTACTTATCTATTAACTAAATTCAAATAATTACCATCAATCAAAGTTCAATCAAGTTTCCGACCCATTGATTTGGAAAATAATTGGCATAGAAAGTTGCAATATGTAGATTGTAAAAACGCTTATTAATGATTTCTAAAATGCCAACATGGAGTTATTTTTTTATATAATTAGTTTAATCTATTGGATCTACTCGTATCTTGGGGCCACCCATGATAAATGCATAGCCTTTTTTCCTGTGGGAAAATCATCAAATGATTTCTCCCACTTTGGGGGGGGGGAAGGGAGTGTCAGACTTGTACTGACTAAAATTTTATATTATTACGTTTAATAAGTACCTATTATGTAGGATGTTGTACACTGACAGCCCTAAATCTATCTACTTTAATTTCTGTCCATCCAAAGATTGTCTGTAAAGCCTGCAATACATGTTGGCCGAACTTAGGCCAACGCGAGCGTTGGCAAATAGATGCAAGGCAAAAAATAATGTCCACACGTTCGACAAGTTCGTCGAACGCCAACGCAGACGACCAATATAGAAGAGGGTCTGTAGAGCTGCCCACACGTTGGCCGAGCGCAGTCGAGCGCCTTTGATTTGTGACCAAAAACCGACACCGATCCGAAGTGAGGCAAGTGATCACGAGCAACGACGAGCGAAGACAAGTTGCACCAAATGAGCTCTATACAAGTTGGCGCTGGCCTACACTCGGCCAACTAGACAAGTGACACCGAGCGATAGTAAGACAAGGCAAATATATGGTCTACATGTTGGTATTGGCCCTCACTCGACAACGCTCGGCCAACATGTATTGCAGGCTTAAGAGATTGCCCTGTGCGATAAGACTGCCCATCGTACACTAGTTTTATTATTTGTATCCTTATGTGTATTGTAAGGTGTACAATAAAGTATATAATGAATAAATAAATAAGTTTAAATATCATACATAATTATATCCCTCTATTTTTAATTAGCAATGGTATAGGATATACCATTGCTAATTAAAAATAGAGGGTATTTATGCATTTAGCGGTAAAAGATTAAAAAAAAACGTGTTACCAAAACCTTAACTTACTTATGCTATCAAAAACTTAACAATGCAAATATGAATCTATACTAATATTATAAAACAGAAAAGTTTGTTTGTTTGAACGCGCTGATCTTCGAAAGTACTGGGTGGATTTGCATGAAATTTGGTATAGAAATAGCTTGAAGCTTGAAAAAGGTACTTTTTAGTCGACTGTAAAAAATGGGGGTCAAGTATGTTTTTATTGTGAGAAAGTCTACGGGAGCGAAGACCTACGCTAGCGTAATAATAAAATACATGCCAGCCCTAACGCCCAGAAAGATCGATTGACCACGAAAAGCCGAATCAGCTCAGCGCAATCAATTGAAACAATTTGAGCATTAAATACGACAACACGCCGATACGGTACGCCGACTACACCAGTACGCGCGTATCGGTACGCCGCAGCCGCAGTGATTGATAACAGTACGCCAGCGAAATGGAATATCAATTGTATTTAAATCAATGTTATGGTAGTATGAGGTTGCTGTTGGCGCAATGCTTTTGGATTAAATACAGATATTGAGCCCAACGTGATAGCTTGCTTTTTTTTTTACTAATATCTATCTCAGTAATGCTATGAAAAAGATGACCTAGTTTCTAATTTTTAAAGCTTCTTAAGTTCTTAATCAACATTTGTAAATAACCTCTTTTCAACCGACGACAAAAAGAGGAGGTTATCAATTCGACGCGTATATTATGTTTTTATGTATGATCATCGATTACTCGAAGACGGCTGAACCGATTTGGAAAATTCTTTTTTTTGATTGAAAGGGTATACTTCGAAATTGGTCCCATTTTCATAAACGTCAGGATCTGATGATGGGATCCTAGAGTAATCGAGGGAACTCTTCAAATATTATAGGCACACCTATGACGTTTTGGGTATTTATTATAGTAACTTGTGCAGTTGCTCTCAAAAAGTACCATTTGAGGAAGTGGAACTGATGATGAAGACCACAGATGGCTGCCGAAACTACTCAATAATAAGTATTGAGTGGATTGCGATTCGATTTCTTGAATATGGATGTTAAGCACTTTATGCTCGTCACAATGCATATGGTGATGTAGAGCTGATGGTGAAGTACCAGGAGAACTCCTCAACAATTAACGGCCCAGCATTGGGAAAAGCATTATTTTGTAAAAGGTTATAAGTAGTTGACATTTAGGCTCTTGTAACTAGGTAAATTAAAAATAGACCAACTAAAAAGAGTGAAATAAAAACTTTTTACCAAAAAATTAAACCGACTCCCAAAAAACACTGCAAAGTGAAAAATAACTTTAATTTCGGAAGTCGGTGCCAAAAACGAAAATACAAAACTAAAGACACCGACTACCGAAATTAAAGTTATTTTTCACTTTGCAGTGTTTTTTGGGAGTCGGTTTAATTTTTTGGTAAAAAGTTTTTTTGTTATACTTTACTACAATTTTTCACATTTTTTTATTACGAATGAGCCTGCTCTTGACCTCGATCACACCTGATGGTAAGTGTTAGATGAGGTCTACTACGGAACGAGCGAGCCCAGAAGATGCCTATTCATTCTTGCTTTAAGGGCTGAAAGATCATATGTGGCAGGGAATACAGAAGCCGGCTGAGAGTTTCACACCTTGGCAGTGCAAATTGACTGCATCCGAATCAGTGGCAACAATGATATCCATTTTGTAAATTGGTTATAAATAACACTTTTACACGTAATTTTTTTCGTAAATTTTAACTAGATGAGGCCGGTGTTTCCTATTTGACTACGATGGGAAGATACACTGAAACTAACTTAGAGATCAACGTCTCTTTTGAAGCCCATACACGTACAGGCATTTGTTCATACGAACGATCGATCTAGTTTGCTTACCAATTAAATATTGTTTTGACATTTGGACAACATCGACCCTATGTCAAGATGGACTTAACTTATGATTACTCCTTTGTGTTTCTCCATACGATGTTATAAACACATTATATATTTTATGTACTTATGTATTGTATATATATGAATTGGTTAGTTTTTCCGTTTTCATGAGTATTTGTACAATAGTACACTAATATAGCCCTCCTCATTTTAATTAAAGCTCGTAAAGTCCTTCCAAATGTTGTCTGGAAGATATCGCTCTCAGCGATAAAACTGCCAATGTAACCAATTTTTTTTACAATATTGGTATTTAAGTGTGATTCAGTTATTGGTGTACAATAAAGTATATTTTGTGTATTTATCTCGTTTCGTATATATTAAGCATTAATCTGTATTCAGAATCTACATGTCTAGTCTGTCTATCTTCAACCATTTTCCCACGACCAGGATTTCAATTCATCTTCATTTTTGTTGTGAAACAATAAAATTCTCAATCTTGTCCCATACTCACAGACAAGCTAGGTAAATTGAAATCCTTTTATGGCACTATGAATGCCTTTACGACGTAACCGTCCTGGTTCCGTTCCCATCTCGTGTCGGACACGTCCCATTACGTTTAAACTAGTATATACTTTGAGGAATCGACTGAGCGATTCCCATTCTCGGCTAGCTATATTTTAAAACAATAATTTATTTTAAGTCTGAAGTCTTAATATCATCTCATGAACAATTACATAATGTTAAGACCAGGCAGTGCAAAATAATTTTCACGCAAGCTCCGCCCACATCCACCCTGGTTAGGCCGTTGCATACTAAACGCTAACGTAGCAGTAATTAAGTTGAATATCGCGTGCGCTCTTTCACCATGTTCGGTTTCGAAACTGCCGTTGTGTTCTAAGCGCTAACGCAGCAGTAATAAAGTTGAATATCGCGTGCGCTCTTTTGCCATATTCTGGTTCGAAACTAAATGTCGTAAGTCTCAATTCTTATTTCGTTTATAACTAAAGTGATAATTGATCAAGAGAAATAATGTCCTATATTTGGATAATAAACTATATTTTCTTACTGTCAATACTAATTTTAGACATAAAAGCCGAGTAATCTTGATTAAATTTTGAATAATCTTTAAAAAAGACATGATTTTCGATTAAAATATGAACCGAGCGAAAATATTCCAATAACGAAACTGGTCTAGAAATGGAAAGAAAAAGATCCAATAAATCATATACTAAAGTTCCATTTTGATTGTATGCGTGATTGTTTCAGAATATTAATACAAAATTACATACAATTTAGGGAGCCTCCTCTTAATAACTTGTAATATTTAAGGCTTTTTCTACAAATTGTAACGGAGATGGGAAATTAAAAATATCCTAAAAATGAGAGAACTTCTGCTTGCATCTGAACTATGAACTGAACACGAACAGTAGTTTTATTTTTCTAATATTGGGACCTTCTTTAATGTAATTTTTTGTGATTGTGCTAATTCCTACTTATATCATAAATACGAAAGTAGGTAACTGTGTGTCTGTCGGTGTAACACTTTCACATCTATGTCAACTTAACTGTGTTTGATGAAATTTGGTACAGAGATAGATTCAATCTTGGAGAAGGACATAGGCTTTTCTTGCTTAGAACAACTTATCAAGCGAGTAAAATCGTAGATAGAAACTAGTTACGTATATGACACAAAATTGCCTTTCTTTCTTTGAATAGTATTGCTCAGTCCATTCCTCTACGTCTGTAGTCTAAACGGTTGCTGTGTGCAGTATTTATTACTGATTTTGTTGTGTTTTAGTGTGATGAGGCCTTAACGTCTGGCTTTGTATTCCTAATTGTATTGCTTTTAGAAATAAGTGGTTATGCTCAGCACTCTATATTAAAGCCACCTGAAATAGCTTAGTTTCTTAGGCAGGTAATAACGCTAAAGTTAATTTCTTCGTGGAGTTAAACAATTAAAGCTGCCAGTGTAGGTTTCAATATAGATCTTTGATGGCTGTTTCAGTAAACTGAAATTCTGTAAACCGTTATTATACTGCATTTTAGTAAATATTATATAAATTTCGTCCTTACCTACTAACATAATTATAAGATCCAATTACTAACTCTATTCTTAAGCAACTAAAATAAGTTTTTAATATTGTTGGGATGTCGTTTGTCTGTTATAATACTATAGGTAATAAATACTTTTCTTTCTTTATATTTCTCGTACTTTCAGGATAAAAATGAGATGTATTTTCTGCTATTCGTTTTTTTTTTATTCTTGAATTGGCTTCAGTATTCACTTATTTTAATCAAATTGGATAAACGGCGGCGCCATCTTTACATGGTGATCCCATCAATACTCACGTTACTTTACGTTTTGGGAATATTTTCACTCTCCGAACAGCTGGGTGGAATTCTCAGTCTGCCAGAGTTTGAAAGTATCTGTGTTTCCTGATAGCTATGACCGTCGTGACGAAGTCGTGAGTAAATAGGTTACTTCCAGATAAGCGTGCTTCATCTTCAACCGCATCATCGCTTACCATCAGGTGAGATGGTGGTCAAATCTCAAACTATGGTCCGTTAAAAATAATCTCTTTTGTAAATACATATGTATATTAGTTTATATACACTTCAATAAAACCCTGTACTTCATAAATCTAACACTATACAAAAAATGGCGTCCACAAATTCGTACGCATCGCTGTCCACTGGTAATGTACCCAAAAGACTGGTGGCATTGCCACGTTGTATGGCAAAGCTTAACTCCAAGTCAAGACCCTATCCAAGGAAAAAGCCAGCCCTTCACGTGAAGTGTCAACTTGGCGTCTGAAAAGATCTATAAATAACTTATGAGCACTCGGACCAATGATGTTATTATATTAAGTACCGTCGCTTGATAAAAATAAATCAATTAGGATTCAGACAACTAGACATGATAATTTATAATAAATTAAAAAAAAATCGGACCTTAAAAAACAAAAAAGAAAAAACAATTTTATAACTGAGAGATATGGTCTCGTCTCTCAAATTTTCGATGTAAAATCCATGTATTACCAGTTCACCAGATGCATTTCCCTGCATCGAGCACAAGTAAGTCACAGTCTCACAGGCGAGTACTAAATCTATTTAAAGCTTTCCCGCGCGCCTGTACTTTACGACCTCGTAACGTCGCGAGTTCACCTGCGCGCGCGCATACATTCGCGCTCACAGGTGGTATGTATGTCCTTTTGTTTTAGAGTAAATTGATTATAGAATGGTGTTGGTGTTATGTTAATCCTAGCAAAGGTGAGACGGTACTTCACACCCGAACAGTTGCTCAATCTCTATCAAGCCCAGGTTCGGTCGTGTATGGAGTACTGCTCTCATCTTTGGGATGGATCTGCTAAATACCAACTGGACGCGCTTGAGTCTATCGAGAAGCGGGCCAAAAGACTCATTGGCAATGATGCACTGGTCGAATCAAAGCTCCAGAGCCTTGAACATCGACGACGAGTTGCAAGTCTATCGGTTTTCTATCGGTTACATTTCGGGGAGTGTGCGATGGAATTACACAATTTAATTCCAACAAGCCCGTTCCATCATCGGACTACGAGACAAACGGCGAAGCGCCATCGTTACATGGTGGACATCCCACCCATACGCACCAAACGTTTTGGGAATACCTTCATTGTGCGTACGGCTAAGGAGTGGAATTCCCTGCCGGAGTCTGTGTTTCCCGATAGCTATAACCTAGGAGTCTTTAAGTCAAGAGTGAATAGGTTACTTTTAGGTAAGCGTGCTCCATCTTCGACCACATCATCACTTACCATCAGGTGAGATGGTGGTCAAACGCGAACCTATTCTAAATAAAAAAAAAAAAAAAAAAAAAAAAAAAAAAAATTATGTCGTGTAGTTGCAAATTATTTATAAGACTAGTATATTTTTGGAGAATGATATTACTTATTTCATCATGGTATCCATACTGATATTATAAATGTGAAAGTCTGTCTGTCTGTCTGTTATGCTCTCACAGCTAAACCACAGCACCGTTTTGGAATGAAAATACCTAGTTTACCTAGTTACGAACTGGCGTCAAACATAGGCTACTTAAAAAAACAACCCCTAAAGGTTTAATAGGGGACGAAAGTTTGTATGAGAAATCTAAACCACTTTACCGATTTTAATGAATTTTAGTGTCCTCAAATTAACGCTGTTGAAGCTGCAGGGCAAAGCTAGTAATAACTTACATATAAAAGATATTTATAGTTTACTTTTGTTGTAAATTAAATTATTTATCTTGTTTCTTGTACTATTTTTTATTTTTATCATCTTGATACAGATAGTGATTATTTAAAAATGATGCAAGTACAAATGGTACGGCTTAACATACAACCGATCACACACATTAATATTCTAGCTACCCAGTTGTTGCAGCTAGGCCAAAGTCCATGACACTAAAAGCAAATTCAATTTCCACAGTTAAACTGCGGTTACCTCAAAACTCATAACTAATAAAGCTGCGACTAGCGATAGCATCAAACGTCGATTATCGCCGTAATCAGCGCTCAGTATAATGAAATTATCGCGTTAACACTTCAGCGCGCGACTGTATGTTAGCACCTTGCCCACGCGCAGCGCTGCGCCGACAAATAAACACTGTGCGCGCGAGGGGAGTTGAGGTGGTAGTGTGAGCGATTAGCGGAGATTTCTAAAATACAACTTTTTATTTTATTTTAACATATCTCTTAAATCATTTGATTAGTTGTGTTTTTAATATTAAAAGTTGTTTATTTATTCGACTAATCGCCTATTTATTTTTTCCTGCTGGGTCAAATCCATCCAAAGGTGGTCTGTAAAATCGCTTTTATCTGTAAAGCTACCCATTGTCCCTTTGAAGTTCTTAAGTCCTTATTTAATTCGGTTATAGTGTACAGTATAGAGTACAGACCTATATCTATCTATCTAAAGCCTGCAATACATGTTGGCCGAGCGTTGTCGAGTGAAGGCCAATACCAACATGTAGACAGTATATTTGCCTTGTCTTGCTATCGCTCGGTGTCACTTGCCTAGTTGGCCGAGTGGAGGCCAGCGCCAACGTGTATAGAGCTCATTTGGTGCAACTTGTCTTCGCTCGCCGTGGCTCGTGATCACTTGCCTCACTTCGGATCGGTGTCGGTTTTTGGTCACAAATCAAAGGCGCTCGCCTACATTGGTCGTCTGCATTGGCGTTCGACGAACTTGTCGAACGTGGACATTATTTCTTGCCTTGTACCTATTTGCCAACGCTCGCGTTGGCCTACGCTCGGCCAACATGTTTTGCAGGCTTAATTTTATGCACTTTTGTCATAAAAATACTATCTATACCTGTTTCTATTAAATGTTATAAGGAGTTAGTCTTAGTAGTCATCCGTTTCAAAAAAATCTAAAAATAAGCATTTTTTTTTTGTAACAAAATTGTTATGCGAGTAAAGCCGCTGACAGAAGCTGTACATTATAAAATAATATGAACATTATAATAATATCCTAACATGTATTCTTGGTCTGTTTACCCGAGTATCCCTCAGAAACTTGATTGAAATAATTTTCGTTTCAAAAAAACAAAAAGTAAAAAAATACAGAGAAAATATAAATATCAATTGTAATTTAGAAATGTTATTTAAACTCTATTTTATCTCTGTATTATAATATTTTTTTGTGTTCGCTTTGATAAAATATTGATTAGAAATTGTACATTGAAGAATTTAAATTTTCTATTCCTTCCAAGCTACTGCCCTCGGCTCCGCTCAGGTAAAAAGATTTTTATGAAAAACGTTCAGACATTAATGGATTAGACCTTGGAGAAGACTCCAAAGTCTGTACCAATGTCTGTACCGAATTTCATCAAATTCGGTTAACTGTTTTAAGCGAGAAAGCGTAACAGATAGACAGACCGAGTGTCTTAAGCATTTATAATATTAAGTAAGAATTTTCCAAAATTCTAAGGTTACGCTATCACTTCGACCCCACACTAGTGTTGTACCATGTCGGATGCCACGCTCCGAATACTAACGGTGTCTCGAAGTACACAGGAACACGGCCCTATCGCGTTACATTGACAATCGCCTACATCACACCTCTAGCGTCTCCGGGAACTAGAGCGATACATCGACTCTTGCGCAGCTTCCTTGAACAATAACTAGTGTGTCGTGATGATCGAAATAGATGTTGATGTTAGAAACAAGTTTTGAACACAAAATGTGCATTAGATTCAGTTAAATTTTTTATGAGTTGTAAATTCGTTCGTTCTGGTATAGACAATAGACATCACGAATTGCTACAAACCACTTAATCCGATATATAAAAATTACCCAAAGAGCTAGCGACTCTTATTTTTAGTGTATCATCACAATGAAAGCATTTTCTATATCGCATCAGTTCGTGCATATTATTGTTTCACTAAAACTAATATTAGTTTAAATAGTGAGTGTGAGTTGCATTGAGGAGCTCGTAGCTAAATAATAAAAGTGACGAAGAAAAGGGAAATTGAAAGAAAGAAAATAATATTTATTTGACCCAGACGTAAAAGCACACAATAAATACAAAAAAATCGGCCAAGTGCGAGTCGGAGTCGCGCACGAAAGGTTCCCTACCATCATCTATAAAAAACGACAAAAAAACACGTATGTTGTATTAAACATTTATTTTTTAGCAATACGTCATCTGTGGAAATTTCAACTGTCTAGCTATCGCGGTTCATGAGTACAGCCTGGTGACAGACAGACGGACAGCGGAACTTAGTTAGTCCCGTTTTTACCCTTTGGGTAAAAAAGGAAAAAGAAAACAGAAAAAAAATTAACTAAAACAAAAACTTAATTAAATAAAACAGCGTTGCGTGTGCCACACGATTGTGCTAAATAGGCCCAGTTTAGCAAAATGCCAGACAACTGCAAATTGCCTGACGCTGGTTTTCAACTGGACCGGCAGGTCGATCTTCCAGGTAACCATCTTAACATACCAAGATTCCCCCGTGCCTCGGAAAGCACGTTAGCCGTTTATCCCGGTTATCATTTGCACAAATGCCAAATAATATTAGCATTTAGCAATTAGCAATTTAGCATTGGGTGCACTTTTCATTGAAGAAACGCGCCCAACTTACGTGTGAGTTTGAACCCTGTCAGGCACATCTTTAGATAATTTATATTAATACCACTGCTCTCAAAATGGTGAAGCAAAACATTGTGAGGAAACCGGTATTCTTCTTCTTCTTTGCCGTGTCAATCTTGGCAGAGTGGTCGTGGTCATTATTTCTTTCGAGTGACTCGCCTCACTATGCGCCGCCACTCGTCTCTTGCAGCAGCCTTCCTGGTACATTCGTACACTGGGTCACCGAGAGTAGCTCTTATCTGATCTGTCCATCTCAGCGATGACCTTCCGCGCGGCCTCGTGCCTTCCACTCTACCCTGTACAACTTGGCGCTCGATCGAGTTGTGGTCCCTTCACGAAATGTGCCCAAAGAAAGTGAGGATGCGAGCCTGGACTACAAAAGAGAGGCGTTCCTTGATGCCGAGTTCTTGGAGTATAGAAGCATTTGTATGGAATTCCGTCCAGGATAATATAATAATATTCCACAGCTTTCACACAACGCCATCTAGTCCCAAACTAAGCAGAGCTTGTGGTATGAGTACTAGACAACTGATAAACATACATATATATTTCTAAATACTTACATATAATAGATAAATTACACCCAGACAAAGAACAAATGATCGTGCTCATCACACAAACATTTGTCCTGGGTGGGAATCGAACCCACGACCTTGCGCATAGCAGTCAGGGCCACTGACCACTATACCAACAAGCCTGTCAAACGGATACTCAACGGATACACCGAGCATTCCTATCCAGCACCACATTTCCAAAGCCTCTATCCCCTGCTTCTCACTGTCCCGCAGAGTCCACGTCTCCGCAGCATAAAATATATGGGGAATACAAGTGCGCGTAGGAGCCGGACTTTGGTGGCTTTAGTTATGTTGCGGTTTCTCCATACTTTCTTCAACTTGTTCATTGCAGACCTCACATTCGCCATCCGCCTCTTTATTTCATCTTATTTTATTATCATCAAACCGGTATTAGTATCAAATATTCAAAGACATGATGTGACATCCACTAACACACATTAAAATATTGAATTTCACATGGGCACTTATTAACTAATGTACGATTCGAAATTGGTCGTTTCCTATAAAGAGTAACCGTGGAGTTTCTCGCTGGTTATTAGAAACGGCAAGAAACTCCACTCAGAAATAAATACAAATAAATAATAAAATGAAACATCATTAATTTTACGTGTAACAGGACCCAAGTATTTTCATAAAATTATACCCGTATCTGAAAATACTCTAATATACTCTATAACAGAAACCGTTACTATAACCTAATACTAATTACCCCTCGCCTCTCCTTGGTCTCACAAATTGCTTATTTTCGTAATAACAGCTTATTACGGCGGATTGTGCTATGTGCGCCATAAGCCATGATTACAGGCCCATGGAACAATTGCTTGTAAGCTCAAGTTTCTCGTTTCCTTAGCTTGTAGTGTTTGATTGAAACATTTACTTGTGCACTTAACAGTTTGGTTAAAAATGTGAGAATCAGGGAACCGTAATTGGACTTAATTGGAGTCTATTTTACACTCAAATTCAAAATGTTTTATTTCACATAGGCACGGTTCGAAATAAGTCGTTTTCTATGGAGAAGAACCGGCAAGAAACTCCACAGTTAGGTACTCTTTTCAAATCAAATATAATTTTTACAATGTATCCATAATACAGGTTAATTAGGTATGAGAGGACAGTATAGACCAATTAATACAGCGCAATGGAATTACAAATAAAAAATTGTAAAACACATCTAAGTCTACAGTGTGCTCCCTACTCACTAGCTTTTGTCCGCGCCTTTGTTCGTGAAGATTTTTTGTCAGAGAAAAATAAATATATATCACCCTCAAAGTCTTCACCTATCTTCACACCAAAAGTGAAAGGTGGACAAAGAAACAAACACACTCATCATCTGATAAGCCTGTTGCTTCGTTTTCATATTAAATAATTTTTAACAAGCTTTCACATTCAGTAAAATACAAGCAAATACAAATTGCCTGGACTTTAAAAGAGACGTTGACCTCTGAGTTTGTTTCGGTGTTTCTTCTCAGAGTAGTCAGTAAGGAAATACCGGCCCCATCTAGCTAAACTAAACACGCAAAAAAACATGACGTGTAAAAGTGTTATTTATAACCAATTTACAAAATAAATATTTCATTTCAGAATTCATACTAATATTATAAATGCGAAAGTAACAATGTAAAAGTCTGTGTGTTACGCAATCACGCCTAAACGACTGAACCGATTTAAATGAAATTTGGCATGGATATAGTTTAGGACCCTGGGAAGGACATAGGATAGTTTTTATCCCGAAATTCCTACGAAATCGGGATGGACGGGAAGCCCCTCCCACGCGAACGAAGTCGCGAGCAGAAGCTAGTATTTTATAAAAAGAGAACTAGCGATGTGGGTGGAGTTCAAATTACTAGCAATCTTGTTAACCCTTCCAACTTAGCTAAATAATTATACTTGTGTCTAAAATGGGTTCACGGCAATAATTGGGGTTCAAACTCACAACCAATCCCATCACAAGTTCAACACCTTAGTCATTAAGCTATTGAGGCTTCAAATGGATTTTTAGTTTCTAGAATGTTCTTTGAATAAAGTCTGTGTTGATTTTAAGCTTCTATCTTTGCTGAAGTTTTTAATTCAATAGAGACCCTTAAATACACTGCTTCTTTAAATTCAATTGAAATATCAATAAACTGCCCCTTCCAATACTCAATTTTCTAGTAGCTCGTGTAGACTTAACCCCGGGGCACACAGTAATAAAACACACATAATTTACCTCTGTCTGTCTGTCGGTGCAGCCTGTACCCTGTGTACACACGGTCTA
This sequence comes from Tholera decimalis, assembly GCA_943138885.2. Lineage (NCBI taxonomy): Eukaryota > Metazoa > Arthropoda > Insecta > Lepidoptera > Noctuidae > Tholera > Tholera decimalis. Next base: position 39,709,047 of record OW964566.2, on the reverse strand, counting down.
ATGAAGCCGTGACTCGATTTCTGAACAGTGAATACCTTAATCCAGTTATCTTTTGACTTCCAAAAGAAATGACGATTGTTTTAAAATCTGTATGTACCTACTGAGGATGCCAATGTATACTACGCAGTTTTAATAGATGAGAACTGACAAATTTAAGTAAAATGAAAGTCATAACAATACATCGTGCTGAAAATATTAAAACAAACATTATACAGTACAATAATTTAAATTATGCTGGTAATTAAGCAACTTGAATTCCAATTAAAGCAATTTATGAATCTACGAAGATATAAACTAAATACAAAAGTTATTGTTAGAACTAGCGGTGCCCGCAACTTCGTTTGCGTACGTGTTCCCCGTATAAGTCCCAATCCCGTGGTAATTCCGGAATAAAGTCGAGCCTATGCCTTATAACCTCCTCTATATTCCAATGAAAGACTCATAGAAATTCGTTCAGCCGTTTTTGAAATTAGCTCGGACAAACATTTTGACAACAACAGACAGGAAAAAAATTAAATAGATTGTTTCAGTTTCAGTATCGTGTAAATAACTTTATGCGTCAATAGCCTAGGTGTCGAACTTGTGACCGAGAGGACACGAGTTCGAACCCCACCCAATAACACCATTGCCATCAACCCAGAAGCATATTTAGTATTATTTAATAGGAGGGGTTAACAAGATTGATAAAAAAAATATAAAAATAGTCTTTAATTCGGATAAGCAACATCCATATTATGGGTTAGTAAAAAAAAAAACAAAACATAACTTGTTAGTACCTAAACTTATGTATTATCTATTTCACAACAAGGCTGTTGTTCAAAATGCATCTTTGAACAACATCACCTAACAAAGGAGAATCGTACCTCTCCGCTATGGCCTTCAGGATGGAGTTAAGGCCAAAAGATCGCTAGATGTGCTCCGCGTCCAGTATAACAATGCTTTCAGGATGCTCTTGCGACTGCCTCGTTACTGTAGCGCCTCAGAAATGTTTGCACAAGCTCGTACGGACGCATTTCAAGCGATTATACGTAAGAAAACGGCTTCACTTCTGAGGAGAGTAAGGGACAGTCGTTACAGCATCCTGAGAACGGTGAGTGAGAGTGTGTCCTCTCCTATTATGAAGCAGTTTCTGCGGAGGGTGATGGGTACTAACACTAGATAATAAGGTATTAGGTATAAGTTACTAACATTTTATGGATTTTTGTGGTCCGAAATAAAAATATTCTATTCTTCTATAATCATAGTATCAGAACGCTCAGTTATTTTGAAATGACAGATGGACACTTCAATTTTATTTATATATACATACAAGTATGTTCAAATATATATTTGTAGGTATAGATGTTATTGTTTAATCAGGCTTTCCACAAAGTAAACTCCTCCCATTTATTTATTCAGCCACAACACAATATCAATATTAAAGTCTATACTCTTTTCCAAATAACGTAATTCGTCAAATCTCATAGACCAGCAGTTATTTACTCTACACCGCCTCTTCCGCCTCGGGTCCCTGACGGCATTAATATCGACTGGTCACGGTGAGGGTAGTGGACGAAAAATACGGAGGGCCTAGGGAGCCTTAGGGTATGTAGTGATATACAGTTCTGGAGATTATGCCGCACCGTTGGATGGGGTGAAGATTTGTGGGATAATAGATGGTACTTTGTAAAGACTACCCATGTTTAGAAGAATATTTTGGCTCTTCAGGTGTATGCAATATCGAATGAAACCTGACTATTATCTTGATGGTTTACTGACTCGTATTGATGCTCAATGGGTTTATTTCACGAAGTTCACTTGAATGGTATCCCCCGGGTGAACGAAGTGCTTTTGGTATATAATAATAATAATTCGACATACGTGGAGTCTTTGGTTCACTTTCAAATTGATTCACCCAAGTAAATAAAGGCTAATAAATATGCAATAATGATTTCCACCGAAAAAACAGTAAATTTTCTGTGTGCGGAGGGCGAGCAGGTGTAACACGCCGGCCGGTAAGGACCATTCCTGGATCGGCGGTGCGTCATCTTCCATGCACGCCTCAAAGAGCCACACTCGTCAGTGCTGCTGCACTCAGCAGCACTGACGGGACCCGACAGGGCAATGCCTGCTGTTGCTGCGGAGATGTTCTATATGATACCGTGGCCCCGGACTTCTAAGGCAACTGAAAGAACAGGGACTTTACCGGATGGTGTGCTACACCTGCTCGCCGTCCGCACACAAACAATATACTGTTATTTTAGTGGAACACGTAATTGTTAACATATCATAAAAAATAAGATACGCAATTACGCACACCGTTTACAAAACTGTTTCCTTTACTTGCTCGTTTTTAAAGCTATCATAATTTTAAAGCAAACGTAACGTTTTTAAAGCAAACTCAACTCAAAGGTTTAAAAAATCTAATAACATGATTCCAAGGAATTGGAAACGTGGATATGAATGTAAATGATATTTGCTCTGTCTGTGTGTATGGTACAAGTTAGAGACTTACAGCGTTTAGGTACATGTAGCCGTTCAAACAGAACATAATCATACAACACAAAGCAAAATTTGCCGTTTGTAAATTTTAACCGACTTCAAAAAAGGAGGAGGTTCTCAGTTCGTCTTGAACTTTTTTTTATTTTTTTTTATGTATGTTACCTCATAACTCGGAGACGGCTGGACCGATTTCGAAAATTCTTTTTGCGTTTGAAAGAGATAAATAAAATAAAAATAAAACTTTCTAGTTGGTCCCATTGTTACGAAATCAGGATCTGATCATGGGATCCTGGAGAAATCGAGGGAACTCTTCAAATATTCTATAATATTTGAAGAGTTTTGGGTATTTCTTATAGTACCTTGAGCAGTTGCTTTCGAAAAGTACCATTTGGGGAAGTTGAACTGATGATGAAGACCACAGATGGCAACTGAAACTACTCAATAATAAGTATTTCGTGGATTACGATTTGATTACTTGAGTACGGATGTTAAGCACTTTATACTCATCACAATGCATATGGTGATGTAGAGCTGATGGTCAAGTACCAGGAAAACTCCTCAAAAATTAACGGCTATGCATCGGGAAAAGCAATATTTTGTAAAAGGTGATCATTTGTCGACATTATGGCTTTTGTAACTAGATAAATTACAAACCGACCCACTAAAAAGAGTGAAAATTTTTTTTTTGCAAAAAAACCGACTATACTGATATAATATATATCGACTATATCGATTTATATCAAAAACTACAAAGCCAAAAGTAACTTTAATTTCGGAAGGCGGTGTGAAAAAAAGAAAATACAAAACCAATAACACCGACTACCGTAATTAAAGTAATTTTTGGCTTTGTATTGTTTTGTTAGAAGTCGGTTCTATTTTTTGCAAAAAAAAAATTAAGTAAAGGGATTGTAAATGGACGAATTTTTTTGAAGACCACTCGTATATTAAACTTGTCCTGAAATGCCATTTTTGTGGCATGATCAAACGAGTTACCGCGTCGATACTTGTAGGCTAAGGAACTTTCAATTCAAAAGTATCCTTTAAATTATCTCAAATCTTGAATAAACGCACTCATTTTTACATGACGGTCTTGCGTCTCGTTTGATGTCACCTCAACACTTAAGTACATGACTTACACTCACGCTCATCGCTCATCACTTAAGCAACATCGCTTAGTTAATTTCTGTTTGGGAGTTCCCCTTTGATGTCAGGAGGTTGCATATTAAATTCTCTTAGTCGACAGACCCCGATCAAAGAGCTTAATTATTTTAATATGAATCGCACACACGATTTCGACAGAATTATTTTCATAAACGAAAAATGCACGATGACGCATTTAATGAGTTTGCTATAATTTCCTTGAAAATGTGTGACGTTTTTTGTTAGTTTTAGGAGTCATTGAGACGTTTATGTATGTATCTTATATATATCGTATGTATGGGATCTTATTTTTGAGATACCAACGTCTTATTCACTGGATCTAATTTATTTATTTATTTATTAGGTTCATCAACGACTGTTTACACTGATAATAATACTTAATAACTATGGATATCCAAGAGTAATAGTTAACAACCACTTAAAGGTAAACACCACATGTACACATTTTTCTTATTTTAGTAATCTAACCTTAACATTTGTCTTTTATACAGGGTGGCCCGCTTACAGTGGTCCAAAGATTTTTTCAGCTTGAGAGCATCATAAGTGATCATTTAAAACATACTTTAGTAAGCGAAAACGTATGGTTTAGAATTATGTTCTTTATTAAATTACCCGAAATTTCAATATTTTTGACACAAAACCACTCTGTTGTGAAAAGTACTGGACCGAATCAAATGAAATTTAGTATAAGCATAGTGCAATAATCTACCTATCGCGCTATGGGCTCATCTAGTGTAAATAACAAGACTAGATTATTAAAAAAAAAAAGATTATTTCGAAACCATAAGTTTTCGCTTAACTAAAGTATGTTTTAAATGATCACTTATGATGCTCTTAAGCTGAAAAAAATCTTTGGGACACTGTAAAGGGGCCACCCTGTATAGAATAAAATTAAATACATCTTTGAAAATAATACTATTCTAATAAAATGAAAAACACCTAGGTTATCATGGATCGGGTAAGGATTTTATGTCAATTGATTTAAGCCTTGCCATGGAATCATTATGATTCCATAAAATTCCATAGAGTAATAACCAGTGATCGGAGTAGGTAGATTGATTTTTGGTACTTGTATCATAAATGCACACAGAAAGAATAACATGGATAAGCCATTTTCCCGGAAAGTAATTCCGGTATTTCCGGATTCAATTAAACATTGTTAATGTTGGTAGTGATATTATTCCTACTCAATTCAAAATTTAAAGGAAGGTATAAAAACTAAATTAATTCATTATTTATCTGGTGAATAATAAAAACAATCTAATTCCGATCGAAGCTTTAATTTTTATTTTTAGCATTTTATTACAATTCCTACCTTTCTTTTGAGGATGGCAAATCATCAAATGACTCCTTCCACTCTGGCAGAATAAAATTCCTACATAAGTTCCGGTTTTTTTTTAATAATCCACCAATTCCGGAGGAATGTCCATATTAATATATACGTTTCGGATCAATGACCCCATTTCAATCTACCTACACCGATCACTGGTAATAACACAGCGGCGTGATGGAGTGGCGTGGGATTCTTTGATTCAGACGGAGCGCGAAAGTTACAAAGTGCAAGCAGCCTAACTGAAGGAGCAGGTTGGGTTTTTAGTCAGTCGAAGTCTGACACTCCCTTCCGCTCTACCACAGCGGGAGGGGTCATTTGATGATTTTCCCACCCAGAAAAAGAATGCCTAGCCAGCACATCACCTATATAACGTTCCACTGCTGGGTTAGAGGAGGCCCGTGTGGCCTCCTCTGTATGAGAGAAAATGGCCCACGTAATCAACCACACAAGCCCATAGTGGATTTCACAAATATTCGTATTTTCGGTCTAAGGACAAACTGGTTACGGTTTCCTCTCGATGTTTTTATTCACCTATTTGTGAATAGTGATGATGAAATTTACTCTCTCTATAAATATTAAAAATTCGATAATAAAAGAAATAATTTGTGGTGATATCGACACTAGGTGTGCAACTGTGCAAGAGAGTAATAAAAAATGAAAGAGATATAAAAAAATAAAAATAAAAAATTGAATGAATCTTGATTATTTATCGAAATAATTATCACGATCACAAAGACTACTATTAAATATAAAAATAGGAATCCAACTTGCTGGTCATTCAATTACTCTGTAAACGATATCTCAATAGGTTTCAGAGAAATAAAGATGTAGATAGAAACTAATTGTCTAAACTTATCGACATGTCGCACAAACGTCACATTTCCTTGAGTTATTTAAACCATTCTCATTACTTACGATAATGGAACCAGATACATTAGATGTCCTGTCTTCTCCCCATCTTGGTTAAAAAGAATCGCTCCATCTCGATTACCTTATCGAGTGCACAATTATCGATTCTCGATAAACAGAACATCGATTAAATCGTTATTTTACAGTTTGTTTGTGGTATAAAAATATGTATTAAGCTTCACAGTTACGATGAGTGGGCACACTTGATTGTAATCATTATTTCTCACACTTTCCAATATAATAAGGTGCCATTACGGATTCTGGAGATAGCTGGAGCCACAGTATAAGTCCCAACAGAAGGTTAACTCGTAACAATATCATAACATAACCGTGCTATCAGACTCACTGAATTCGTTGCTGTTTTATGCAACTTAGTTTTAGTTATTATGAATTTTCGATATTCAGATGTTATAACCAGCATAACCACTTTATATAAAAATATCTTCCGATTGAATTGTCAGCCCTGGTTAAATAAGTGTTGTTATGAAGTTTCAAATCTGAGATTTTTGACGACAAAAAAAAACTCTTTTAAAAACTCGACTGCAAAAACTGTTTATTCCACATTGTTCACTTTGAAGCAATTTTGCCTACGTGCACTTCTAGAACTGCCACAGAATAACTGAATGCAGGTAATAATAAGACAGAAGTTATTAATCAATATAGTTGCCAAAGCCCGTAACTGTTGTATCGTTAGGAGTTGCCCCACGGCTTTCAGCTGTTCTGTGACCCGTCTCAGTAGAAAGAATCGGAGCTCTAAATTGTCGAGCCGTTGATATTAAACCAAGTGTTATGGCAACTGGTCTTAGAGTACTGTCGGAAACAAAAGCTAAGACAGTTAAATGCATGTAATTTATTATTTATATTAAAAAAATAGTTGAAATGATTTTGAATGCTGTAATACTGATATTTTTTTCCCTTGATTTAATGATGCACGATATCTTCCAAACAGTCTTCGTAGCAGACGAGTAAAAATTAACTCTTTCAAAATATTTTTTTTTCAAATTAAAATAAACAAAGCCGGTGTTTCCTAGCTAATTACCATGATAAAAACACGGGAATAAACTCAGGAGTCAGTTTCTTTCAACGTATGTACAATTAATTGATCAATGCATTATGAGAGCCGCGTAAGTTAATGCATGAGAAGATCTATTGAGGAAAGCACCACATTGATTCGAGACACTCGATAATACAAGCTTTACTATTAATATCTTTTCACCAATGTTTACCATATTGTTATTCATTGTTTTTTGGCAATTCAAAAACTAATATCAGTACGTCGATTTTGTAAAATTCGAACAACAACTCGCATCTCACATAGTTATTCGCTGTCACTTCACTTATGGTTCAAAGTGACCTTGATTTTGCATTCTGTAAACAGCGTCGAAGTGACGGAGGAATTACCTTACCGAATGCCACTTCTCACGTCATCTCATACTTTATCTGTCAAAATCTTTAGTTCAACTCGCTGACACGCTCGCAAGGGTAGCGCTAGTGTAAATTCGAATTAACAACCGAGTTTTTAAAATGCCAATCAATAAACTCACAGCGGATTCAGATTCGAAGTTTAGAATGAGGTCTTACAGAATAACACAGCAGTTCTTTCAGCCAACTGGCCATCTTTTTAATTAGTACTAGAAGTCCCACGGGGTTTCACTCCCTTGCACTTTATCAAGTTAAAAACATAAACATTCTTCTTTTGCATTTGGGTAACATTAACTTTTCTCAAGCTTCACGCTTCTTCCATACCAAATTTCATTTAAATCCACCCAAACATTCAAAGATTAGTAAGTATAAAGACACAAACTTTCCGCTATATAATATTAAATATAGATAGCATAATTATTATTTTTATTAAGCTCATAATAGCTTTAAATGTTGCCACGGGTAGAACATTACGTTCTACCCGTGGCAACATTTAAAGCCTAAAAAATTATACCATACTCCATATTGTTGCTAAGCCGCGACAACAAAACGTAAAAATTTTCCCCGAGAGAATATTTTAATAAAGTGTGAAATTTATAAAAAACATAAAATAAATGCTTTTCCTAAAAAAATATCTGGCCGAATTTCTCACGGGTGTTCAATTTGTTAAGTAATATCTGAAAAAAGTTTTATGCGAGTTAAAATGTGAGTGGCACGAAAATAAAGCAAATTAAAAATCAATATTTTACGATTCACTAAACAATACACGAGCAAAAGGAACTTGTTTTAATTATTTTTGATTCAAGTTTGTCCTAACATTTCAAACGTGTTATAGATTTTTGTGTATTCCACTACGGTGTTTGTAAACCAGAGAAATATTTTTATTTTTTTATTTTGAACTTACATGTCCTAGGAGTACGAGGAAAAAGCATAAAATAAAAATTTACAACGTGTGATAAAATAAAAAGTAATCACTTCACCACGTGACTGTACCTCGTGAAAATCGTGATCGTGAATTAACATTTTACGAGATAAATGCCTCATAAACTACTTAACATTTTAAAAATTAAGCGCACTGTACCCGATTGTAGGTACTTAATAATGAGCTTTTATTATCATTATATCAAAAAGTGATCTTATGTCAGGGCAATAAAGGTGATATTGCAATAACTTTTTGATCGAGTTTACCTACCATAATTTCTGCATTAAAAAATCTATTTAACTCAGTTATGATAGAGTTGATAATGGGTTGTGTTGGAGTGTTATGAAATATTTTACTAGTAGTGTAAGTGTATATTGTGTTATTTGCATGATAATTGACTTAATAACGCCAGTGATTGGATTTTAAACCACCTGCACCTCGGGACAATATTCACAAACTGATATTGAAGGGAAAACATGGAGTCAGTACCTACGTGTATCACGGTAATGATTTTGATAGCGTTGGAATTAATTGATCGTAGAGTTGTGAGACCGTGTGTATTGGTTGTATCGTTAAGGGTTATTTCTCACAGACACCGTGAGATTTTGTTAATACTTGTAACCATTTTTTAGAGGTGGAAATCCTTATGTTTGTCATACGTCCAGGAGTGGGCGAAAGGGTTTTTCAGACTAACTGACTAAAACCGCCCCGTGTTCCCTCGCACACTTGCGCCAGGGGAAGAGGGAACCTGGTAGAACGGAGGGAGTGAAGTGTTTGATACCCCCGCGGGGGACATAAAACAAGTTACTAGCATAACTCGCCTTAGCATACAGGATCCTTAGTCTAATACGGCTTTTCTTTTGGTAGAAGAAGTAAGCGGAGAAACATACAAAGATTTTTAGCGGTGGACTACATAGCATTCCAATTAGTAAGAAACAATCATACTATTTAAAATGCTATGTAGTTCACCAGCCCGTACTGAGCCCACGTGGTGGATTACAAACTGTTTCCTCTCAAAGAGGAGATCTGTGTCACAGTACTAGGAATGTTATAGGATGATTGTGTAACTTGTCCGATTGAAATAAATGAGACAGAATTTTAGTACTTCTTTTCTCTGTAGAATGCTGCAAAACAGCAGTTAACAGTCTCCAAACCCACCTCAATATCTTAAAAACCATACTCATAGCAGTCATTAAAAAGTTACTCCGGTAAACAGAGACTCGTTTCAAATACATATAAGCAAATACAACATTGAAACTTGTCAGTGCAAAAACAACGTGTTTCTTACTCGTTTTAACTATGACAAATTCATGTATACCTCATTGTTGAGGTCTGCGAGGGTAAATCCTGGTGCTCATGCAATATTTATTTGTCAGATAATCAGTGTACTGCTGGAGGAATCAATGCATTCTTCACTTGGAAGCCTGAAGCATGTTGATAGGCGGAGCGTGGCAAGTAGTTTCAGAGATTTATTGTTCGAAAAATAGCGAGGAGATATACAAATACATACGTAATACAAGACGAACGGTGAACCGCTAACGTTACATAGTGGACATCCCACCCAATCACAGAAAACGTTTTGAGAATATGTACTAACATTGTGCGGACTTCTAAGGAATGGAATTCCCTACTAGATTCTGTATTTCCTGGTAGCTTTAAGTTGATAGTAAAAGGTTACTTCTAGGTAACAGTGCAGACAGTGCTTCATCTTTGACCACACGTCCATCGCTTACGCTTACCTTACATCGGTGAGATGGTGGTCAAAGTCGAGTCTATCAACAAGAAAAAATAGTTGTAGTTAATAGAGTTCTATATCCTATCGTTACCTTAAAAATGCACGTTATGTTATGTCTCAGTACGAGCTATATCTTAGCTATATCTTATCTTATATATCTAGACGCTATTTGATATCTCCAATTAGACATTACTAGCTGTTACCCGCGAATTCGTTCCTGTGGCAGATTTTCCCTGCGCAAATCCAGACCCTGTGAGATTTGTGGGGTAAAATTAGCCAATATATTATTCCAGGATTTCAGCTATCTACGTACCAAATTTCATTCCGATGTGTTCTTTTATTTTTTTATTACTGATGGGCCTATTCTTGACCTCGATCTCGCCTGATGAGGTCTAAGGTGGGACGAGCGAGTCCAGAAGATGCCTATTTACTCGTGCTTTAAAGGCTGAAAGGTCATAAGTGGCAGGGAACACAGAAGCCGGCAGAGAATTCCACAGCTTGGCTGTGCGCACAATAAATGTGGAGGAGAAGCGCTTGGTACGACAAGACGGTATATCAACCAAGTGTGGGTGGTACCCAGCCGTGCTGGTAGACCGGTAGTGAAAGGGAGATGGAGGAATCAGGTCATGGAGCTCCTGCGCACACTCCCCGAAGTACAATCTGTAGAAAACCGACAGGCAAGCAACGGTTCGCCGATGAGCCAGGCTATGAAGCTTGTCCACCAGCACCTCGTCGCCTATAAGCCTTTTAGCTCTGCGCTCGATCGAGTCCAATGCATCAAGTTGGTACTTTCAGTAGTTTTTGCGTGACAGAGTAACAAACATTCATCCACACAAACTTTGCCCTTCACAAAATTAATAGCTGCTGCCCGCGACTTTATTGGCATGGAAATTTGGTGCATTTACCGGGATATATTCTGATGTTCAAGCAAATTTACTGAAAACATTCTTCTAAATCCACTCTAGAGTTTATGCGTGAAAGAGAAACAAACATCCATCCATTCATACAATCATCCTCACAAACACATTGATTATATTAGGAGGATTAGTTTAGTATACGTATTAATTATGATGTAGATGTCAATACAAGTCACACTTTACGACTTGTGACGTCACTCACAATCGCGACAATAACTCACGCAACATGTTGGAGAACGTAATTACCAGCAAACAATGTTACGAGGAGAAACAATAACTTTATGTTTACGAGCTTCCGTAAATATATTATGTTATGTTTCGTAATGTCGTGTGTGAAAATATCCTAAATCTGTTTCTGTGGCGGTTGAATGACTTTGGGAGTAACAGAAATTGTGCAAATTATCTTTAAAACGTGGAGTCCGTTGTTCTAATATTCTTTGGTAGTAAATTGGCATTTAGCTGAGATGGCAAGAATTAAGTAGGTCCTGTACTTTTTTTAGACAGATGAATGAAACTAATATAAGTCTATACCTACAACCGTGTCTAAAGAGACAGCGGACATTGCACAAATTACAGTCTATTATAATTTAGTTACGTTGTGGCCACGGACGGACTGAACGAGATTAAATTTGTCAAATCATAGAGCTCTTTAAAGCCTTAAGTTGAGCTTCACGAAAACTATGCTTGAACTGTTTGGACAAGTCCACTCAAAGTGTGGTTCTTTCCTCAAAAACCAACCGCAAGTGATTTGACCAAGCATCGATTGTAGACTTCAAAAGAGATCTTGACCTCTGAATTTGTTTCCGTATTTCTTCTCAGAATAATCAGCTAGGAATCTCCAGCCTCTTTTAGTTTAAATTTACGAATATAAATGACTCGTAAAAGTGTTATTTATAACCGACTAGCACTTCGCCCGCGACTACGTCCACGTGAATTTCGAAATAATGTATAGCACTCACAAATCATATACCTTACTACCAATGAAAAATGTTTGAGAGTTGGATCATTACTTCCAGAGATTAACCCTCTACATATAAATACAACATAAGTACAGAAATATAGATTTGCAAAATAAATATCGTTTATCAAGCCTCATTCACTTCAACCGAAATCATCAAAAATCAAGTCTACTTTTAACTCGCTTTTCTCCCAACACCATATCTCCACCTTACTGTGTTTACTACAGGAGTAGTTCAACAGCGCCATGTTTTATTCATCCCCGGCCACAATCGTCCACAGAACGACCCCCGAAGATGGTGATGTGTCAACAAGCGTTTAGTGAGAGCTTATATTTGGTTTTACAATGACATTTAACTCCAAATCCAAATAAATTTGGATTTCCAACAAATAATACATTTCGTCGAGGATAGTGCAATACAGAATACCTAGTATTTTCAATAAGGCATATTTTGTAATGTTAATTCAGCAAAAAATTGCTCTCATCGAAAATGTTAGTTAGGGGGTATTGCACTATCCCAGACAATTTTACAAGCTAAAATAATAAATATGCAAGGATTTTATAAGAGACCTCGGTTTTGGTTTGCCTCCAGTCAATTGGATGCAGCTGACTAATAGCCTTTTATACCAATACAAAATATTTATTTGATAACCAAGAAGTTTTGAATTAGTTGGTGATTGGAGCCTCCTTTTAAGCAAGTGATGCCTGTATTAGGAGACTCCGCTCTTCTAAAACAATATAAATTTACTGACTAACTTAGATATAAACAGTATTCTTATTTGTGTGTATGGTGAGTGTGAGATGGTGTTGTGTAGTGTGTGTGTGTGTGTGTGTGTGTGTGTGTGTGTGTGTGTGTGTGTGTATGTGTGTAAATATATGTATGTGGAGCGACGGCCTATCTGACCTCCACAACTAGGTATAACGATACCTGTTTAGTCCCATACGTGTTTCCGAACGCATCTTTTTTTGACATAAGGAATTGTCTATTGATTTTTGACACTTTACATACATAACCTTACTTCTTGTTTGCAAAAAAGCCGCGTTGTTGAGAGATTGATTTTCCTTAATTATTGAGTGTAATTGCAAATCCGGTTGAATCCTAGTTGCTGTTGACAAGTTGGTCGTAATTTAGTAAATCTTGAACTGAGTAATCCCCTTTTGAGTGAGACACTGGGATATTTTGAAATATAATGCCGAATTGAGGTTAGATTGAACCGGCCCGTGAATATTGGTGATAAGTAGCTGCATGCAAGCAATCTGGTGCGAAGTTACCACTACACCCCGGCCTGTACCACGCTGTGGAAACTTGCGTCTTTTGTGACCGTCGTCACACCACTTGACAACGTTACACACTCAAATACACTGACACACATACAGACCGACGCGATCTGAGAACAGGTCTTCAGCCTTGGGTAAGTGTGCATATTGTAATCTATAATGTGTAACTATTTTTACTAAGCAACGTAACTTAGGGCTCCGTGTAATCGCGGACAGTTCGACAAACCAGTTTCGTTGCACTGGGATCGGGATCGAGCAATACCCATTGGAAGACTAGTATCAGATTTTCTGACTTCTGACTTCCCAAAACGTCTGTCAAACATGTATAAATGACAGTCGGCACCAATCTCCATACGTTAAGATGGTCACCCATCCACAAACAGTCCTCGACTAGCATTGCTTAACCTTGAAGAATTAGTATTTAACAATTCTGTGTCTCCCAAACAAACGGCGATGCGCCATCGTTACATGGTGGACATCCCACCCATACGCACAAAACGTTTTGGGAATAGTTTCATTGTGCGTACGGCTAAGGAGTGGAATTCCCTGACGGAGTCTGTGTTTTCTGATCGCTATAACCTGGGGGTCTTTAAGTCAAGAGTGAATAGGTTACTTTTAGGTTAGCGTGCTCCATCTCCGACCATATCATCACTTACCATCAGGTGAGAGGGTGGTCAAACACGAACATGGTTTCAATAAAAAAATAATATTAAAATGAAATGAAATAGGTACCCTAAATCTATACTTATATTATAAAGCGGAAAAGTTTGTTTGTTTGTTTGCTTAAAAGCGCTAATCTTCGAAAGTACTGGGTGGATTTGGATGCAATTTGGTATGGAAGTAGCTTGAAGCTTGAGGAAGGTTACAGGCTTATAGGCTAGGATAGGTTTCTATAAACCTAACCTAGCCTATGCTAGGACTTTTTACGCAACTGCAAAAAAGGAGAGTTATATTTTTGTTTTATTGTTTTTACCGTGATAGAATCCACGGGAGCGAAGCCCCGCGTGAGTACTAGTTGGTTATAAAAAAAACACTTTTACACTTAATTTTTTTGTGTTCTAAATTATGCTAGATGAGGCCGGTGTTTTGTTACTGACTACTCCGAGAAGAAACACCGAAACAAACTCAGAGGTCAACGTCTCTTTTAAAGTCCGTACAATTCGTATTCATTATTTTCACTTTCATTTTACACTATTGACTAAATAAGAAGAGGTAAAATTTTCGGGGATAGAATTTAGTACACTTTATTATCCGCACATAATAGACAGACCCAGGTTGCAAGCTTTACCTTTCTACATCGCCGTTGGGTCGCAGTTTGAAGCGCAAAGCTGTATTTACAGTTTCAATATGGCGCGCGGCACGTCAGAACTTCACGGCGACTAACTTTACATAAACTGCAAATAACTAGTAACTAGATTATATTCGGTTAGTTTCAGTAAAGTTGTTTTAGTATGTAGAGCAAATCTTTCACTGTGTAAGTTTGAAAAGATTTTACGAAGGTGGATTCTAAACAGTATTTTAGTAAAACGGGATTGATTTTCAGAATATGGGCTAGGCTAGGCTAGTATATATTATATTATAAGAGCCGCATATCCAGCCATTTTAAGAGTGCATATTACTATTTTTTTATATTCAAGATAATGAAAGGAAGTGTCAGACTTCTACTGACTAAGAGTCTCATCTACCACCCAGCGTTCTAAGAATGGTGTCCTTAATGCCGTTTTTAAAACAGGTATCTATTGAATGATCGTCTGTGCCCTTACAATGTTCCAATGTGGTGGGAAAATAATCAACTGACACCTCCCCCTCTGGGTGGGGTGGAAAGGAGTGTCAGACTTCTACTGACTAAAAACCCACCTTGTTCCTTAAATTGCCCTTGCGGTCTGGGGCTGCGGTATCTCGTTAGAACGTTTCTGCAACCCTGGCAGGATGTCATAATGATTTTTTTTTAATGAGAACTTGCAATGTGGGTAGAATTTACATTACTAGCAATCTTCTGAACCCCTCCAAATAAGCTAAAAATACTGATGTCTAGAGTGGTTTCACGGCAATAGTGATTACACTATAAGGGACCGTTCAAGTATTACGTAATGCAATTTTTGAAGCTTTTTGACCCACCCTCCTCCCCTTGTAACGCACCGAAACGTTTTTCTGTACCCCCCCTCACCCTCTCTAAACATTACATAACACTCAAGTGACCATTTTTACCCTAAAGTCGCAAAAAGTTATGTTATAGTTTTTATCCTTGGTATACTTTCAATTGCCTTGCGATAATAATACTAAATAAAACAAGAGATTTTTAATACGCAACACCTGCGTATTAAGTTTATTTTTTATAAATTTTTGGCTTTAAACATAATTGTTTTCATCCTTCATTCTCCTACTTTAGCTTTTTTTAATAATAAACTCTCAAAATAAAAAAAAAACAATGTTACGTAACGTGTTGTAAGAAAGACCCCCTCCCGCCCCTGTAATGCATCGTATCGTTTTACGAGTTCCCCCCTCCCCCCAAATTGCGTTACGTAATACTTGAACGCCCCCTAACCTGTACCTTGAAATTTAATTCAATTAAGTACTTACTTAGCAATTTAAGACAAAAAATAATTTAAACTTGAAAAGAATAGAACAGTACTGGTATTATCTCCAACCCCCCACAACCCAAAGATCCACCTACTGAAGTTTAAGCTGGCTGGCAATAACCTTTGTTTTGTATTTTACTTTACCATGTTTGAATAAGGAAATAACCTTCTTTTTTTGTGTATTTTACTTAACCTTATTTGAATAAACTAATGTTGTTTGAAACCGTTTATTGTTTCAATACCAACCAACTTGCATCTGGGATTTAGTTCCGTTACCTCTAGAGGGACAAAATTTCGAATGTAACAGTGGCTACTTGGTGTAACGTGGTGGTTGAAACCGCGACCTCTCAGTCACAATTCCGAAACCTTAGCCATTAAGCAATTGACGCTTCAATTACTATCTGTTCCTTATTTAAATCCTCAAATCATTATCACCACAGCTTCCTAACCCGTTAACAAAACATCCTGTTCTCTGAAGCTCGTTGGCCGCAATCCTTGTTCTGTACAGGGCACCGGACAATGCGTCCATTCCCGTCGCCATTTGCAAGTTAAATACAAGCAAATAAATCTGTTAGCAACATTTAATACAATGCTGTACCGCTGCTCCTGTTCCTTTCAGCTGTAAGCTTTGTGTGGTGATAGATGTGGATGATCTAGGTGTTATTAACATATACTAAGTAATACAACTGCTTCTACATATTGCAAGAGTCAGGGCCTCATTTCTTTTGTGAATAATTATGTTTTTTTGCCAATAATGTGTCTACTTTAATTTACCGATAGCTATAACCAAACTTCTAGGTAAGCGTGCTTCATCTTCAACCACATCATCACTTACCATCAGGTGAGATAGTGGTCAAACGCGAACCTATTATCATTAAAAAAAAAATCTATATACCCACGTGATTTCGTTTGTGTGGATGGATTTTCCCGCGCAAATCCCGATCCCGTGGTAATTCTGGGATAAAACGTAGCCAATGAACTATTTAAGGATGTCAACTATTTGCTTACGAAATTTCATTCAGATACTTTCAGTAGGTTTTGCATGAAAGAGTAAAAAACGACCATACCCATCCTCACAAACTTTCACCTTTATAATATTAGTAAGAGTCTTTGCCAACTAGTTTACAAAACGATTTGGCTATAATTTGCCATTTACAGTCACAATCACAACATCTCCCATGAAATGATACTTAATTACGATCATGTATCAATATAAAAAAGATACATCAATCAAGCCCGACTTTGATCCCACAATCAAAAAACAGAAGAGCAAAAGATGAAAGACTCTCATTTACCTAAATATCAATAATCCAATGAGGTATCAATAAATCTAGCTAATACGAGCGGGTGACTAAACGCTAGGCCGGCCAACTGGGTGCTCTCCGTTACCCACAACCATACATCTTAGTTTGGAAGCCAGCCAGACTTAGTCTGATGCTGCATCGTTGCATGGACTATTTGCGTAAATTAGTCTGTGATTTACAAGCGGTTGATTTTTCTTTGTTGTGCAGTGCAGATAGACTAAGTGTCTAGTGTTGTCGTAAAACGAAATGGCGACGAGAAAGGATTTTAATTGAGTTTGTGTGGCGGGGATATTGTCTTTTTGCTTCTAGGAGAAGTGCATTTGGCTAGAAGCATGCAAGCTAACTAAGTTTGCTTTAGATGTAGGTATAGGAAAACAATTCTGTGCTGAACAATCTAAATTGAAGATTTAAATCTTAATGACAACCTAATGATACAGTTACTATGAAATTAACATTGTTTTAGCTGCATCAAAACGAAAGTAAACTTATCTCGATCAATGTCATAAATTAGTCAATGCAGGGACAGAATTTCAGCTAGTATGACAAGACAAGACTATTATAAGTATTAGATGACAAGTTCTGAAAAATGCACATCCATACATAACCAGCCTATAATGTTGTAACTGCTAGGAACACAAACCTCTTCTCTATGAAAACAAATGAGCCGTAAGTGACCACGCAGGCCCAGTGCGGGTTTTCAGTTATACGATGATCCTTACGGTGTCTTCCTTCACCGTTTTTAGGTGCGGTGGTGATGATGAAAATTACACAAAATAATGCTCCTGCCTGAGTTCAAACCTATGACCTACAGCTCGTAAGTTGTGCCTCTACCCACTGGACCACACTACTCATTAACATAACAAAATTTAACTTGCATATTTTCAGGAGAAGAAAAAATAAGCTCCTTTTCTTAAGCCTCTGTCTCCTCTCCTCCTCTTTCTCCTTTTCTCTAATCTAGAGATGCAATTAAACAACACCAAACGAGCGTCCGGATTTTCAATCGGACTGTTCAGTATCTTCAAGAGAATCTCTTGGCAAACTTTAGTTCTATTTCACCCCCTATTATACTAAAAAGTTCTTCCCCGTTTCACCCCCATTAAACTTAATAGGGATGAAGATAATTGAGCCGAACAGCGTCTCGTTTTGATCCCATCTTTCCATATGTACCAATATATCTACGTACTTAAGCAATAGGTACAACCAAGTACAATGTATGGTTTACAATATTATGTCTGGAGAGTGCATGCTCCCGACATGCCCTAAAGGCTTAGGATAAAACGGGGGAGCTGGTACACCGACGTATGTTGTTGATTTTGATTTTAAAGCGACTTATCTATAATAAACAGGGGTTGAGTGGTGGAGCCTCAAGCGTTTATACCGAAAAATATAATGAAGCGTCTAACTATCGACAATTTAAATCGAAAGGTAAAAGTGAAGACAAAGTTCTTTGATTATTTAAATTCGAATTCTAAACATCGTTATATGAGAATACATATTTATTAACGTTTTACATTACATATTTCAGTTACTCACGCTAATTGCTGTGAATCTATGGTTGTGTATTGGACTTTCTTCTATACATATAGATACATATATTTAAAATTGTCGGTCTCTGATTCCTAAATATCTGTGTTTATAGCAAGATGCAAAAAAACTTTCATTAAATGTTTGTCTGTCTGTTTGTCCGAGCTATTCTCTGAACCGATTTTAATGAGTCTTATACTGGGATATAAAGGAGGTTATAGAGCAATTCATTTTCTTTCCTGAAACCAAAACTACTTAAAAACAGAAACCAATTATGTACAGTAAATAGCAAAATCTATATAAATTACAACAACGCTTTCTATATGACAATACAAAACAGATTTACAATTAACAGCTGGATCCGATATTAATCATGGATTCGCGCGTAAACCGTGACGTCAAGGAGGTGGGACCGCTGGTGTCAGGACCTCATTTGTCAATCAGTGTCCCCGTGAGTAATGGCCGACGGAAATTGGACAGATTACTGTCCAAATCGATACGCAGGCAATTTATATTTTTGCGGGATAACTGCGATTTTGGCGATGTTATTTTCAGACTAGAGATGAGTAATCTACAGAATTAAAAACTGGTCCTATTTCTAGACCATCAATCTTTTTAGGGTTCTGTACGCAAAGGGTAAAACGGGACCCTATTACTAAGACTCCGCTGGCCGTCTGTCTGTAACCAGGATGTATATAGTTAAAATTTTCACAGATGATGTATTTCTGTTGCCGCTATAACAACAAGTACAAAAAAATAGAATAAATCTAAATATTTAAGGATTTATAGATAATGACGAAAATAAAATTTCATGATCATGAGCATTTTTATTTCATCTTTAACGCATAAATAAATTAATAGTTTAAAAAACCAAAAACACGCTTTTAAGACTAATGTAATGAGCAGAAATTAGAAATGTTTACTAGTAGGCAGTCCAAGGTTCTATCAGTCACCTTCCAATTCCATCGTCAGATTAGCTCGATGGTACCATAATATTGTATTGTCGTCTAATCTACACATAATTGCCAAGTTTCGTGATGATACAACAATTAGAAGTACGTTTAATTCAGATTCTTAGATTTTATTGCATATTTAGTTCGTTACAGATCGACCTAATAATAAATCTATGGATTACGCGGTAATTCAAAAAGGTTAAGAAAACCGATAATGGATTTTCTTTAGGTTTGTTATAACCTTGAAACCTGATCGTGTTCAAAATCCATTACGTGGCCTTTCTCACAAGTGCAAACACGACTATGATACGATATTCCATCATGGAATGCCAGTGCCTATCTTCCGGCTTCATCATCAGACCTTGAAACCTAATCGTGGTCAAAGTTCATTACAAGACTTTTCAAATAAATCCAAAACAGCTATGATTTGATTTTCCATCATGAAGTTCCAGTTCATATCTTCCGGCTTCAGCATCAGATCAGTTTGACAGTACCATATTATTGTATTGTCATCAGAACTACATATAGCTGCCAATTTCCATTACGCTACGACCCTTGGAAGATGGTTAAATTAGTTACCATAGATTCCATTACATAGTTAGTTACATACAGGTCGACCTAATAACAGCGTGTTAATAGCCAAATTTTTCACCTGAAGCTTTAGGGAAAAAAAGCTGGAATTAAATACGTTCTCGCCTACGTTACATACTTTTAAATCTATAAGCACTGTACAAATAAAATTTAAGTATCTGTCACTATATTTCAAAATAGTGTAGTCGTTAGCACGATACTAAAACACTAAACAAACTTTTTTATTTTTTCCATCTATCTGTTTGCCTGTCTTTTGTTTGTCCTTACCAATCTCTGGAACAGCTGAACCAATTTTAATGTAATTTATTCACTGTAAGGTAATTAAATCTTCCGAAATTTCCATGGGACCGGAGTTTACGCGAGAAATATCGCGTAGGTAATATCGAAACTGAAATAGAAACTTGGCATATTGACAGGTAGGCTCTGCCAGACACACGTCGAGTAACAATATTAAGTCCTCCTTGTCCTCACAGTGTCTGCCCTCTTCAGCTGAAAATGACGCAGTTATTACATTAATATTGTGTACATCGTCCCAACTGCTGATGACATTCAGAAGGGTTACTCGGTACAACCATCACACATTTGTGTACAGGGTGTCATATAAATAACATAACCAGCCTATAACCATTTATTTGCGAAATTTGGGTTTTTTTTAAGATTTTAAATGTTGGAATTCACACTACTAGCAATCTTGTTAACCCGTCCAACTAAATTTATTATTAGGCTATTGACGGTTACGGGAATGTTCTAAGGAGTTACCCTTTTTTTTCCTTGTGGAACAACATCAAATGACTTCTCCCGCGCTGGGTGGAGTGGAAGGCAGTGTCAGACTTCTACTGACTAAAAACCCACCCTGTTACGTCAGTTGCCCTTGTGGTCCATGACCGCGGTATCTACCTATGTATTGTATTGTATTTAGATATACAGTATGTTAACTAACAGAGGGCGTTCCCGTTAACCCGCAATAGTATATCATCCATACATACTAAAAAATATCACCATTCGAAAACAAAATGTTTTTTTTTTATATTAAAATATTCACTCAAAATATTAAATTGATACGTAAAAGAAACAAGAAGGAAGGACGGCAACGTCGCAATTTATTTATGAATGCGTACGCGTGTACAGAGTGTTTTTTTTAAATTAAAGTTTTTAAACTCCTTCCAAACGTTGTCTGGAAGATATCGCTTTCAGCGATAAGACCGCCATTGTAACCATAGAATAAGCAATATTGTTAAATAGGTGTGTTTAAATTTTGGTGTACAATTTTGTATATTCTATCTATCTCGTTAGAACATTTCCGTAGTCCCAGCAGGCAAAGGCCCTATCGGGACCCGTCAGTGCTGCTGACTGCTCTTGGAGTCACGCGTGGAACATGACTAGGGCTGTCATTCGTCCGGGTTTCCCCGGATTTGTCCTAGTTTGGAGAGCGCCCGGGGAGGTCCGGAGGGATTTTCCCTATTAGCGTCCGGGTCAAACCCGGACACATATTGGTCTTACGGTTACCGACAAGTAAGGTACCAAATATAAAGGAATTCAGACTAATTACTTATTAAAAAATTTAAAGCTCTTATAATGTTA
Source organism: Tholera decimalis (assembly GCA_943138885.2). Lineage (NCBI taxonomy): Eukaryota > Metazoa > Arthropoda > Insecta > Lepidoptera > Noctuidae > Tholera > Tholera decimalis. The sequence goes on along the minus strand of OW964566.2, from coordinate 39,687,399 downwards.
TCACCTTATCACTAACTAAAACCATAAATAAACATTAAGATAAAAATGTATTTTTCTACTGTGTCCGGGGAAAAATTGCGACTTTACTCATATTTCCGGGGTTTATGAAGTCGTTGCCTGGGGCCACCAATTTTGGTGATGGCAGCCCTAAACACGACGTGCCGGCGACCCGGGCCAGGTCCTTACCGGACGCCGAGCTACCCCTGCTCACCGCCCGCAAGCCGTACCGAGTTACCCTAAATCTTTAATTTAAAAAAATACTAAAAATTTAATCTTCTTATCTAAAAATATATACGTTAGACTCAAACGTTTTGGGAATACTTTCATCGTGCGTACAGCTAAGGAATGGAAATCCATGCCGGAGTCTGTTTCTTGATAGCTATAACCTGGGAGTCTTTAAATCAAGAGTGAATAGGTTACTTCTAGGCAAGCGTGCTCCATCTTCGACCACATCATCACTTAACATCAGGTGAGATGGTGGTCAAACGTAAGCGTATAAATTAAAAAAAAATCTCACTAAAACTAGAAAACCCGTTGGTTTGATTTAGTTAATTATTTAAAGATAAAATAAATTTCGTTTATTTTCAACCGACGACAAAAAGAGGAGGTTATCAATTCAACGCGTATATTTTTTTTTTTTTAATGTATGATCATCGATTACTCGAAGACGGCTGAACCGATTTGGAAAATTCTTTTTTTTATTGAAAGGGTATACTTCGAAATTGGTCCCATTTTCATAAACGTCAGGATCTGATGATGGGATCATGGAGAAATCGAGGGAACTCTTCAAATATTATAGGCACACCTATAGCGTTTTGGGTATTTCTTATAGTACCTTGTGCAGTTGCTCTCGATAAGCACCATTTGAGGATGTGGAACTGATGATGAAGACCCCAGATGGCCATCGAAACTACTCAATAATAAGTATTTCGTGGATTGCGATTCGATTACTTAATTGAATATGGATGTTAAGCACTTTATGCTCGTAACAATGCATATGATGATGTAGAGCTGATGGTGAAATACCAGGAGAACTCCTCAACAATTAACGGCCCAGCATTGGGAAAAGCAATATTTTGTAAAAGGTTATAAGTAGTTGACATACTACACTTGTAACTAGGTAAATAAAAAATAGGCCAACTAAAAAGAGTGAAATAAAAACTTTTTACCAAAAAATTAAACCGACTCCCAAAAAACACTGCAAAGTGAAAAATAACTTTAATTTCGGAAGTCGGTGCCAAAAACGAAAATACAAAACTAAGACTTTGCAGTGTTTTTTGGGAGTCGGTTTAATTTTTTGGTAAAAAGTTTTTATTATGTTAGTATTATGCTTCCTCTCATACGGCTAAGGTTTGTAAGGTCAGAACAGACAACATCTGTCGGGTCAGTTTGTTAAAAATATTTTTTTATATATATTCTGTCCTTATTAAGTTTGACTTCTATCACTTTATATACGGTATTATAGATGTACTCCAAAAATCCTGCCAAGGACTTTGTGAGGATAGGTAATCCTACCACACATTTCCCAATTCTCTTCAACTCCAACATCATAAGCCTATAATCACACAATATACATATCAGTTCTTCTGCACATAACTCTCATTTATCAGGGGCGTACAACCTTCGCAAGTTATTAAACCCATGTGTCTATGAGCTGGGATTAATCAAATTAATAAAGTCGTTATCTCGAGTGAGGCAATTTGCCACCCCTGTGCGACTTAATGCTGTTACTAAGTTCAGTTTAGAGACTTTTAGCGCTGATGCGGCCTTATAAATCGTATTAATATGAGCTGAGCGTATTCGAAGCTCAAATTAAATTGTTATTGGAGCATAAAGTTTACGTAAATTGATCGTAATTGTGTATTAGATTGTTATAATGGCGAATTTATGTGTAAGGTACAGAAGAGCAGAATTTAGTAGTGTGACGATGTTCTTTAACATGAATTTGGAAAGAACTTTGTTTGAACCAGAGATACGATACCTTCTTCCCGTCTCCGTCTTATCTCTGTGAAAAATACCTATCTATTATACATATACACTACTAGTTTCTACTCGCGACTTCGTTCGCATGGGAGGGTTTTCCCGCGTAAATACCAATCCTAATCCAAAGCCTATGTGTTATTCCAGGATGTCATCTATCTACTTACCAAAATTTTATCCAAATCCGTTTAGAAGTTTTTGCGTGACAAATATGAGACAAACATCCATCCATCCTCACAAACTTTCGTATTTATAATATCAGTACGATTGAATTTAGAGATATAAGTTTTGCGTTAAAAAAGTGTTGTCATGAAAACCTCCAAGTACCTTTTAAAAGGCTAAAGGTGAATATCTCTATTCAATTATAGCATAGTTTAATTATAGAAAAATGTATTATGACAATTTTATTTTATTAATTTTTATTTTACTTATTGACATTTTTATTTCATTGATTTCTTTTTTTGTAATTGTCATTTTCATTTTAATTTATTCTTTGAAAATAATATTTGGTGAGTGTGTTTTTAATTATGTTAATCTTATATGAGTTACGTTACTTGAATTAAATGCATATTATTTATTGTTTTATTTTTATTTTATAAAACTAAAGATTACAAAACTTGAAACGAACTAAATACAACAGATTTTTCTAAAAACATAACACACAATTCATACAGGAGCTTGATGAAAGCACAGTTTACCGTCCATTTACCGAGATCGTTTGCAAATGACAAAAGAACGAGTGGTCGCGTCGAGCGGGCGGGCTGCGAGATTTATGTGGTGTGACTGTGTCGTGACGTGCGGTGATATGCAGCTAAATAATGCACGGGAATCAGGGGCTGCGGGTATTGGAAACAGGGCTTCTAGCTCTTATGCGAGACCTTTCATAATAATAATGATCGATTTTAGCCACAGCGCCCAATTGCAGCGGAGATTAGTCAACGATGCAGCAAGTATTATAGTGCTCAAGTATGTGTGCAGATACAGATGAATAGTTCTCATGTGGTTCTCATAGTTCGATGGGATGGCAATCCGACATGACAAAGATATATCAGGCGCAGGACCAATGGCTTTAAATGCGAGGTATTCCTCGAAGCGCTACCATTTTGAAGCGCACCTAATGAAGCGCTCCTTTTTTATTCCTCGGAGCGCTCCTTTTAGTAGCGCTCCCGATACCATGTTATCGGAAAAGGAGCGCTCCGAGGAATAAAAAAGGAGCGCTTTATTAGGTGCGCTTCAAAATGGTAGTGCTTCGAGGAATACCTCTAAAATGCTCTCCGAGATACCGGGGTATCACACCGCCAACTTCGCCGGGCTATTAATGAGAAATTTCTAATAGAAATCCTGGACTTCTTGGTCCTCTAGACCAACGAGACGAAACTGAAACTTTTGTAGTAATATGTTTGTTTGTCTTATTTTATTATCCCCAAAATCAATTTACACCTCACTCTTCTTCTAAGCGAGGTGATGGCAAAATATTTTGCATGCAGAGCAAGATAGTAGAGTGGAGATTATCTTTTCTACGCCAGACTGTTAAGGTATTTTCAAGCCGTCTTATTGGTCGTCTAAAATACTTCAGCGTCTTTAGCGGTGATACTACCTCTGCCACCCATTCATGCTCCTAAAGAAGAAAGGTAGTTGGTTACTCATTCCTGCAAAAAGTGCAGAATGGATTTTGTTTCGCCACACTCATGCTTTTTTTATTATGACTTTGCCAATGTTGTGTCCCACAAAGGCCCTCCACCTATAACGCGCATTGAAAGCTATAGACTTCTTTCTATCCTGGTGTGTAATCTACGTGTACCAAATCGTAGGCAGAAGCTAGCAGGCTATAAATCTAACAATAGCAAAGTAGCACTAGTATGGTTAGCTTACCAAAGTTCTCATGGTGAGAATGTATTTCAATATCATTATAGTGCGACTGCACTGCAACCCCATTTTATGTAAGTTTTGACAGCATAGAATGTACATTATAGGTACCACCTAAATATGTTAAGTAAGTTAAGTATGTATGGCTCAGTGCAAGGGCAGCAAAATGTATGTGAGCGCTATGTATGAATAGGACGACCAGTTACTGCGCACTGGTCGGTACGAACGGTTCTCTAAGGGTTTCGCGTGAAATATATTCGGTCTATGTAACACCGACTTTCAATCAACCCGGATCACCCCACCAGACAAAGCAGGACTCATATAGGGAATATCCAGGTCAAAGGAATGGATGATTAAGTATCCCTAAAATACGTTATAAAGATGTTTTGAAAGCATAAGATTTATTTAAGCAATGGTGACACAGTGGCTACAGGCAAGACTGACGAATGTAGGCCGTAGGTTCAAAAACCGGTGTTCTAATGTGATACCGCGGCCCCGGAACACGCTCAATCCAGAGCAGGAAGGACCACGCTACATCCACCGAAAAAAAAAAGGATCGAAGTCAGGGTCATTACTGAGTCTCACCCGGGCCCCACGTTGTGGATTACGGCCTGTCTTCCAGCAATGGCAATGGTATAAGCTGGTTGTGTAATGTTATATGTATTCAGATCTTTTTGCTTTTGTAAAAAGAAAACACGCAGGTGTAATGCTAACAGATTTATGTGCTTTTCCTTCACAGCACTTTCTAGTTTTAAATGAAGTGACTTCGACAGCACCCAATTGCAACTTTCTCAGATAAATCAATTAAGTTTTTCTTCCTATACCTCATGATATACATTACAAAGGAAGAAATTAGGGCAACCCATTTCTGGGCCTGACCAGGGGGCCCTTACAATCTCAAGTAAAAGTGCTATAAATTATCTGAAGGAAATAGATTATTGTGTTGCGAACCTACAGCGCTGGTAGCAATTTATCACTGTTTTAACTAATAAATTATGTACGCTAATTCAAGTAGTGGTTGGCTTGAGCACACTTTAGTCGCTTCTATGTAAGTTAGCTGAGAAATATAAATACGCCATAGTTTCTGTATGGACAGAAACTGGCAAAGGCATGAGCCTTCGTCATACATTAAGAGTTTCATACCTATCCTCATATCTACCTAAATTATCTATTTCGAACTATTGATAATTTGGGTCGGTTTACAGTCTAACCGTATACAACTGGGTATCAGTATTCCACATCGAGTGACAACAGTAAATGTTATACTAAAACATTGAACCGTTAAAGAGTGACATACAAACAGACAGTGACATTTACATTTATGAATGTAATGCAAATCAGCTTTTGCCTATGATATTGCCCAGTAAAGTCGGAAATCAGCCCATGAAACCGTATAACTGGAATGAAAAGTATCCTTAGTCCTTCTCGTCGTCCAAGCTAGTCCTATACCAGATTTTAATATTACCATTTATTTACTAAAATTTTTAAATGAAAACACTAATTATTTTTACGCATACGCACACACAAACGCATGTAAATGTTTTATTATGTAAAATTTAAAATGTTCAACCTACACAAATGTATTATATATGAAATTTAAGTCCGTTAGCCCTAGAAAATGAAGAAGTTATTGGAAGAGCGAAGGACACGACATCAATATGCTTAAAAAGAGACTCCAATCATCAACTAATGTAAGACTTTTTGGTAAATTCATGAAAAATAATTATTTTTGTAAACACTTTCTAACAAACAGAAGTAGTATCTATATAAAAGGGTCTTGTATCTCTCATCTATGTCTCGAAGGGAGAAAGTGTCGAACTCGTGATATCATGTGCGGCAATCCTGACGATTTCTATCAAAACAAAGAAATAAAGATCTATTTAAAAGCCAGCGAAGTCGTGACGGAAACGAGAGCTGACTAGAAAATGTAGATTCAAAGACAACGGACAATAATACTGAAGTAAAATGTATTTTGAATGTATCATTACAACTTAAAACAGGATATTTATTGCAAGCGCCATGATCACGGATGAACTGAAGTAATTGCGGGTGGAAGTTTATGAGCAGACAATTTGTCAGCTAATAAACTGCAACTGTGCAACAGCAACAGTGCCGAAATTAGCTCAAAAACTTATATTTTGAATCTAGTCCTTAATAAACAAAACAAGAAACAAAGCGACTGTGCCAGTCACAGGTAATAAGAAGCCAGAAATTCAGACACCAGTTTTGTCAAGTCTTAATCAGATAAGTAGTCGTTCTATGTAAAACACTAGTTTTTAACTGCATCCGCTTAGCCCGAAGCTGACCCCAACATAGTCAAGAAAAAGCTAAGCCGACTATGGTGATGATAAACAAAGAGAACAATAACAACTATACTAATATTATAAAGTGGAAAAGTTTGTTTGATGTTCGTTTAAAAGCGCTTCTTCGAAAGTACTGGGTGGAGTAGTATAAAATTTGATATGAAATTAGGTAATTTTTTTTTAATATTCAAAATAGACTCACGTTTGGCACCATCTCACCTGAAGGTAAGTGATGATGTGGTCGAAGATGGAGCACGCTTACCTAGTAGTAACCTATTCACTCTTGACTTAAAGACCCCCAGGTTGTAGCTGTCAGGAAACAAAGACTCCGGCAGGGAATTCCACTCCTTAGCCGTACGCACAATGAAAGTATTCCCAAAACGTTTTGTGCGAATGTGTGGGATGTCCACCATGTAACGATGGCACATCGCCGTTTGTCTTGTAGTCCGATGATGGAACGGGCTTGGCGGTATTAGATTGTGTTTGAAATTGAAGCTTAAAGAAGGTTATTACCAAGTTCAAAAAAGGAGGGTTATGTTTTTATCGTTATAGCGTCCACGGGAACAAAACCCCGCGTGACTGATAGTAACACAATAAGCCTATAATCTATCCATTGCTGGGACGCGGACCTCCTTTCGTAGAAAGAGAATAGACCTTATTCCACTACGCAAGCGTAATGTAAATTGGTAGATAACAGATAAAAATTAGGAACACCTCTTGTCCTGTAACAAAATAACAGCAGACAGTTTAATAACTAGCGCCACGTCCCACTCACAAAATTAATAAGTGAAAACCATTACCGCTCACCTACAAAATTAAATCTCAACACAACGACAAGTTACTCAAAAAACCCAAAACGCCATCAGCATTTCTTTTTCATTTCACCTTTATTCTCCGGCACGCGCGTCCGTATTGTCGCGAAAGTAGCGTCGGATGCGGCGGCTCACGTCCGGCGTCCGGTCACGTGGCCCGTGTCCGGCTCGCACGGCCAATCAGCCTGCTCTCTAATTAATTTACTTTGAACGCTTCTTATTGGTTGCTACGTGCTCCAATCAAGACGGAACCACTTCGCGATTAGTTTCCATGGCACCGGATTTTTCCGCTGACTTTAATTTCCGTTGTTCGGGAAGTGCGGATGCGTTTGTTTTTTCTTGTTCGCTGAAGTTGGTAGTCTGATAATAATTATTATTCTAGCATCTGCACTTTTCGCGTTGAAGTTTTCTTTAGAATATTTAAACTGGAAGTAATATTTTTCTAGGATATTGCTCTTTTTTATTTTTATTACAGAGTATCATGCATGCTTTGGATAACTGTTATTAGTACTCGTGTAATACTAGTTATGAGTTGTTAACTTTTATCCCTAATATAAATAAATAAATAATTTAATGAATTATATTCAAATTCGTCTATGATTTAGATAACAAATATGTATCAAACAAGCAAAATCACAAAATTTGGAGTATAATCGATAATAGTATTGACTCCTATTTCACAAGATTTTTTTGGTTTTTGGAGCCGGATACATCAAGGAAATTAGTTTGACTTAAACGATGACGGACATGACGCTCGTTAACATTTGTGCGTTGACAATATCAAATCTGTTCAAGCAACATTGTGACTTGTGTGAAGTAAGCTAATGACTATAATCCCTTGGATCGTTGCGGTGCATTCTTGGCACGCATCGAATCCAGGTCGGTCCGATAGTTTATCCCCTAGACGCAGGTCTGTGACAATTATCACCGGCGCCTCTGAACAGGATCTACTGGAACCGTTCTAAGAATATTCGATGTGGATGCCAGGATATTTAGAAAAGGATGAAAAGATCTGCAGACCAATTTTAAATTGAGGCAGAAATGCTTTAGTGACTAAGAAAAAGACATTTAGATAGCACTAATTATTCATCATATAAGTATAATTGTATGAATGAAAACAAATCGATGCTATGGCTTGTAAATTTTGACTATTAATGAAGTTCAGTCCTAATTGTTACTATTATTTCAGTGAAATCTTCTCTGTGGACGACACTACATGTTTAAAATTGTGATCACCATTCTTCTCTCAGCAGCAGTTAGGTAGTTCTCTCTAGTTTCAACCATCTAAATCAATTAAAAAATCATTCCAAATCTTGGCTCACACACAACTAAAAATATCGAAATATAACGTAAAAGACATAACAGCCATTACAAAAGTGATCGTAAGTTTGCGCGCGCGCCGCGCGCCGCCCCTTCCACATAAACCTGTCAACGCTCGATCTGTGGTTTGCTATTACGTTTAACAGATGGCGCTGTTAGAAAAATACCCAGATCCTCTTTGTAGTGCGACAGGGACGATGATTTGTATGTCAACATATGACAAGACGCTGACAGCTATAAATCTTAGATTTTTTATGTGTATATGTCTTCTTTTGTTTGTGGTTTTATAGTTGCAGTGTGCCAGTTGATTTATCAAAATGTCGTAACTTTTAAGAGCGTTTACGCCTTACCTGATTTAGTACAAACTTTACCTTTGTCTTGAAAATTAAAGAATCGATTTGAATAAGAAGAAAATAAGAAACTAATTTAAGAACGTAATTATATTGATCAACAGCTAGCTACTCTTAAATCTGTGAATAACTTAGTGAGTAGTATATTTATTACCATGATTTTATCCTGTACTGTGTACATAATCTTTATTTTACTGCTGATTGTTATTCCTATGAGATAAAATGAGAAGAATAGACTTGATACTCATTCTCAAAATACGTAGGTCTAAATAAGAGGTTTTACAAAAGTAATATATAATGGTATTTCACTTTCTATAGAAAATTGCTCACTCTTTCTCTCTGAACTTTTTATCAAAAAGTTCTTAACTAACTATTTGGGGTAATCTATATGCACCTATGCATACCATACCATATCTCATTAAAATTGGGTCACTACATATATTTCAAAAATTAGTCCTTGAAAGTTTTTATGAAAATACCGTATAAGCTGTAAACGTTCTTGCCAATGAGGGTTTTCGGTAATAACTTCCACCAGGCGGCAACACTAAGCCATCAGGTCCGGGTACCTTCTTCTTCTTCTTCTCGGTTTGGTTTCCGCACTTAGTCTCTGCACGAGACCATTGTGCGTGAGCCGTGTCGGCCGTCACTCCATCCAGCCAACCTCCTTCCAGAAGCAGATCAGGTCTCTCGGTCTGTTCAGGATGTCTGTAAGGGAATTCAAAGACCCGAGGGTTTGCTTTCGTATGTCAGTGATTTCCGTGCACTCTAGGAGCACGTGTGCCACCGTTTCCTCCGTCCCCATGCAGGCCCTGCATAAGGGACTGTCCGTTACACCTATTGTGTGGTAGTGTTTGTTCAGTGAGCAATGCCCGGTGATGGTCCCCGCCACCATTCGCAGGCTTTTCCTGTCCATGTGTAGGAGGCGCCTGCTTAGTTTTTTGTTTAGGTTTGGCATCGCCTCCTTGGACTGCCTGCAGCCTGGTGCCGAGGACCAACATTTCTGGGCTTGAACGTGTGTGTGTTCTTTTAACCATGTGCGCAGCTGGGTGGGGGGGAGCGGCACGATGGGCTCTGGTCCGAAAACCGTCGTGTTGGACCCCCTCCTGGCCAGTTCATCCGCCGCATCATTGCCGAGTGATCCGCTGTGCCCCTTTATCCATTGTAGTGTCACAGTGTTGCGGTTCTCGACCGCCGAGCGTTGCAGCGCGTTGTGACATTCTAGTATGAGTTTAGATGTGATATAGTTTTTCCTTAGGGATTGTAGTACTGAGGCACTGTCGGAAAGTATACGGATGTGGCTATCCGTAACTCTCCTGGCTTCCAAGGCATGGATCGCTTGGATAATACCCACACATTCCGCCTGGTATACGGTGTTGAGCTTGCCTAGCGGTCTGGATATCTTTATGTTGAGATCGTTGGAGAAGACTCCAACTCCAGTTCCAGTGTCTGTCTTTGAGCCGTCAGTGTAGATTCTAAGCTTCTTGGGTCCTGAGTTGTCCTCTGGCTCCGGCATGAGCTGTATTTGGTAATTTTTTTGGAAGTGGTGTGTCTTTGTAATCTTATCATAGGGTGCAGTCATCAGAGGTTGTCGTTTGACAGAGTCCTCCATGATGCGTGTGTGCTTGATCCTGGAGTCCCTCAAGAGTGCTCCGGATATGGCGAGTCTGAAGGCTGCCAGGGCAGCCTCTTCTCGTACTATGAGATGCAATGGTGGTAGTCCCAGCATGGCCTGTAGAGCGGCAGTGGGTGCAGTTCTCATGCTGCTGGTGATCGCCACGCATGCGAGTCGTTGCAGCTTCTCGAGGTCTTTTTGTGCTGTACCTAAGTCTGTTCTGGGCCACCAGACAAGGGAGCCGTACGTGATGATTGGTCTTATAACTGTTGTGTATAGCCAGTGGGTTGTTCTGGGGCTGATGCCCCAGTTCCTGTTCAGCATACGTTTGCACTGCCACATGCAGATGCTAGCTTTCTTGGTGGTGTGTTCAATGTGTTTTGCCCAATTCAGTTGCTTATCCAAGAAGATGCCCAAATATTTGGTGTCAGCTGAGAGGCTTAAGGTGGTGCCAAAGAAACTTGGCAGCTCCAGCTCCGCTAGCTTCCTCTTTTTGGTAAAGAGTATTAGTTCGGTTTTTGTGGGGTTCACTGAGAGTTGATGCTCTCGGCACCAGTCCTCTACTATCCTTAGGGCCTGGCGCATGAGGTTGCATATGGTGTTCTCATGGCTTCCATTTATTATTATGGTTATGTCATCAGCATAGCCAACGGTAAAGTATCCTTTATTATTTAGTCTCCTGATGAGGCTGTCTGCGACCAGGTTCCATAGCAGTGGCGAGAGGTCCGGGTACCTGTCAAACGCTTAAGTTTTTGACATATGTCAAATTGACGTCAATGTCATGTATACATCAAAGATTCGTTTCCAAAGAAAAATACCTCTCCTCTCGCCTCAGTAGCGCCAACTGGTGGTTAATATTTTCCAGAAAACCCTCATTGCATTGTTATTGCCAATTTACTTATTCTTTTGTTTAAAACTGTTGCTACAAAACTTACTACAGGTAATGATCATAAGCAGTATAATTATTAAGATAGGATTAATTGAAAGAAATACATAGTTGTGAGTAGATTACGAATATGACTGGGATGAGAGCCAAATAGGACACTAGAGCGAGAACCGTCAATTCTAATTATTTACTGGATTAGTCTCCGTCGCGTCAGCGCGCTATCATCTATTTTATCGAAACGCAATGTCTTGTTACCTGGCCACAGTCACAGTTGGTAACAACATTCAAATTTGATTGAACAATATTATAATTCTATGAATCGTCTTAAATCAAACCTTAAACACGCTAAATGGCACGAGGAGCTCATAGCTAAATAATAACCCGTCGAGATCGAAGAAGATCTTTATGGTTAAGCAACGCTGGACAAGGACGGTTTGTGTACAGTCTATGACTGTACCTCCATGCTTCGGAAAACATGCAAATCGTTGGTGCTGGCTGTCATGAATAGGTACATTTCTGACAGTCCTTACTGGTAGTCAGAAGCCAGAAATCTGTCGCCGTTCTTGCCAAAGCCTACCGAATTAACCAGCTAGGTGCTGGGTTATGAAAGTCAGATACGCAATCGCAAATACTAGCTGTCCCGCCACGACTTCGTTCGCGTGGTATCCTACCCCTACCGAACCGATACCACTACCCCTATCCTACCGATACCCTACCCATACCTTACTCACCCAAACCCTACACTACCCTACCCTATTATCCTACCCTATCAATACCCTACCCCGACCCTACCCTACCGTACCGTACCCTACCCTTGAGACCTTTCCTACTTTTTTCTTTCATAAGAACCTTCTCCTGACAAAACCAAACACAACAAAAAAAGAATCAGCCAAACCGGTCCAGCCGTTTTCGTGTTTTGCGCTTAGCAACACATTTAGCGATTCATTTTAATTATATAGATAGTTAATATAGGAAGACGACCCTGACATAGGTACGACAAGGCTAAACAGACGATGATGACATAGTAAACACAAAAATCATATTCTGAAATAGATACTTAAGGGTTTTAAAGTCTCAAACTCAAAAATATTACATTTTACATGGGCCTATGTAAAAGTGTTTTTCAATTGGCACTTTTAAAACTTCAGAAGCTAGTGCACGGTCGATTCCTATGAGCTGTGGAATTCTCTGCCGGCCTCTGTGTTCCCTGCCACTCATGACCTTTCAGCCTTTAAAGCACGAGTAAATAGGCATCTTCTGGGCTCGCTCGTCACATCGTAGACCTCATCTATCGCTTACCATCAGGCGAGATCGAGGTTAAGAGCCCAGGCCCATCAATAATAACAAAAAAAAAGAACCGGCAAGAAACACCACAGTTGCTCTTTTCAAAACATAATTGATTTTCACAAAGATTACATAGTACAGTTTTATAGGTATGAGAGGACATAACAAAGTACAATTATATTGCTACTCAAAAACGAATCTAAGAATCTACAGTGTTGTCTAGATCTTCAAGAACTCAAAAACCCCATCCTTAACTATCCAACTATAAGTAATCCTAAGTAAAATAAATAGTCTCGATCCGATAATTAATCGCAACACATTTACCTCGTCGGATTCGGCGCGGTCAGCTAATGGCGTCGTACGTCACAGGACTAATGCTATGTTAGGTAGGTACACACAGCTCCATTAAGTGGTTACCACCCCAAAGACATGTGCGTTCAAATCAGTGATAGGACTAAGTTTTATATATAACTCGCGTAAAAAGTTTTTTTTTCAGAGAAAAATGAACCTATGTCACTCAGAAATAATTTGGCTTTCTAGTGGTGAAAGTATTTTTGCAAGCAGTCCAGTTGTTTTTGAGTTCATACGTTACAAACATTCAAAAATACAAATCTTTTCTTCTTATAAGTATAAAAAACAATGTATTATAATTAATCTACTGTTTTCTTTTTATTGAAGTAACCTATTTTTAAAAACTCTAAACAAATTAAATCTAATAATAATCTAAAATATGGCGTCATGAAATACCATTTTAGTGAATAAATAAGTTTCACTTTACACTTTTTTTATATATTTTTTTCTATACAACATGTACGTTTGTTATAGCGTATAAAGCAATAATAAAGTTAACATTTACGAATGGTCTTTCAACATCTTAATAGACAGGAGAATTCAATTCGTATCTACTTAAGATAGCAAATATTGACGCTGTGTGTACCTACGTTGGCTAAACGAGGTACCAGTGTTAATATTGCGAGGTACATTTGTAAAGTCTAGGTAACTCAGTAGCCATAGACGTAAGTGTAGTAAACGGGACAACAGCAATGGAATGGATTTACTTTAATTGATACATGCAGTATTGTTTCTATCAGTTTTACTGATAGAATAGAAAAGATAGAATTTATTTATTTATTTATTTTATTTATTTATTTATCACAAACACAACTATCATTACAGGCAATAATCCTAATGCGGTAGCGTGGTCTTTAGTTATTTTTCTTATTCTACTTTTGTTAAAGTTATGGAGGTTGTTACAGACATTGTTTGATACAAAAGTAGGCTCTTTAACTATTTTTAGTGTATTTTTTACTTATCGAAATTAATATATTGTTACATTATAATTAAGGAATTCGAACATAATTTATCAATAGCTTAATGGCTAAAGTGTCGGACTTGTGATCGAGAGGTCGCGGGTTCGAACCCCACCCATTACACTATTGCCGTGAACCCACACCAGACACAAGTATATTTAGCTTAGTTGGAGGGGTTGACAGGATTGATAGTAATGTGAATTCTACCCAAATTGCCAGTTATCTTTAAAAAAAATATATCTATCTAATATTATCGTTATTGCAAGTCCGAATGTCGAAGTACATTTATTAGTTTAATATACATCTAAATATATATAACTCAAACGTGACTGACTGACTGACATAGTGATCTATCAACGCACAGCCCAAACCACTGGACAGATCGGGCTGAAATTTGGTATGCAGGTAGATGTTATGACGTAGACATCCGCTAAAAAAGGATTTTGCGAATTCCCACGGGATCGGGATTTACACGGGAAAAACGTCCCACGCGGGCGAAGCCGCTGGCACAAGCTAGTGAATCATATTTGGACTCAGTTGTGCCAAAATGTTCCAACTCGCAGTGTACATAATATTTTGAGATATTTAAGTTCATATTTAAACATTAGACAATTTTTACCATATAGTCATTTTGATTTAGTTACTTATAGGTAGATTTTGCTAGAGAACAGGTACCAAAGTGACTTGCTACATGAAAATAAGGCTAATTTTAAGTAGCCTGGTACAGATAATTCCACACTGACTTTATGGGTTGGAACATTTTGGCACAACTGGGTCCAAATTAGCCCCTGACGTTCCAAATGCTGGGTCAGGCCTGCTTGTCCCAGCGCGGGATGGTAGAAATCGCATTTGTACAGATTTTTGGACCTAGGAAATGCCGCTTGCTCACTTTGTTTCCCTTCACCATTTAACAGCAGTTTACTTTAGAAATTCTCTGTTAAAAAGGCACTTTTTAAACGGTGTACCTCTTTATTTGGTGTACTTAGTACCAAAAATAATTTCAAAGGCCCTTCGCAAGCATAACACTCCCTCTGTAAACACGGTTACCGTTTTCAACGTTAAATAAAACGGTTATTATCTTTACACAAAGTTAAACCCAGATCAGAATAAATTGATGACGCTTAGCAAAAATATACTAGGATTAGCAATCGGCTTCGTTCCCATGGATATTATCACGATAAAAACAAAACTCTCCTTTTTTGCAGTCGGATAAAAAGCAGAAGCTTTTGCAGACCTTCCTCAAGCTTCAAGCTACTTACACACCAAATTCCTCCATCTCCCTTTCACTACCGGTCTACCAGACGCACGGCTGGGTACCACCCACACTTGATATACCGTCTTGTCGTACCAAGCGCTTCTCCTCCACATTTATTGTGCGCACAGCCAAGCTGTGGAATTCTCTGCCGGCTTCTGTGCTCCCTGCCACTTCAGCCTTTCAGCCTTTAAAGCACGAGTAAATAGGCGTCTTCTGGGCTCGCTCGTCCCACCTTAGACCTCATCTATCGCTTACCATCAGGCGAGATCGAGGTCAAGAGTGGGCCCATCAGTAATAAAAAAAGTACTTTCGAAGATTACCGTTCAAACTAACAAACAAACAAATTTTTCCGTTTTATAATATTGGTACTATGATAGATATGGTGTTCTTTATATCTAGTGGTGTAGAATACAAGAGTACTGGTTCACCTGAGACGACGGCTTAAATAACTGTTAGCATCAATCACAAGGGTCAATAGGGCAATTGCCTAATGGGGTTGTAGGAATAGTTTGACGATTCCGCAGTCTTGGAACTCAAAAACGACTGAAGGAATACCTTCAGTTAACCACTCTATTGAGTGGTTAACAAGGCTTTCACTCTCTTCCACTCCACCCAACGCGAGAAGAGTCATTCTATGATTTTCTCCTTAAAAAAGTATATCTAACTGCACTACGTGTAGCAAATTTAATGTACGTCTGTACTTATAATGTCGATTTGAAAGACTCAAGAAATCGCATCACTGTATCTTCGTTGAGCCTTCCTCATAGACAAGTCATCTAAGAGATTGAACATCCATCCAGGGTAAATGTAATCTGTACTGCCATGGCAGGTGGTAGCGAAGCCACAACGATAGAAAATAATGAAAAATTCCCAAAATTAATTAACTCACCAATCTCAAAGCTACTAAATGTAGTTACCACAAAGAGTAATAAATTAGATTTGCTATGATGTGTAAACAGAGCACAAAGCTGCATCAGGGCGGCGTTGTGCTGTGGCAGACAGCGGCCCCGGGCGAACGAGAGAACTAGCAAGTTCCGGGGGGGGGGGGGGGAAGGGAATTATGAAATGAGTCCAAATGACTATAAAAAGGGGTAATGATTCTTTTACAGCACACGAGAACCGTTAACAAAAAATAAATAAATATATTTTTTACGTAAAGAAAAACACAGAGAGAAACCGCAATTGTTATACATACATAGGTGTAATTGACAATACAACATGAATATCATATTAATAACAAGATCTGAACTCATAGTCAGTAACCTTGCCCCTTAAACTAGGGTTACCTGTAACTTAAGAGGCAGTGATAGCCTTTAGGGTTTCATTACATTATACAAGACTTGTGATATGTGTGAAGTCTATAACATGTGATGTGGGTAGGTATTTAATGGCATCTTTACCTAGAAATAAAGTAAAAGGAGTACATCTACACTAATATTATAAAGCGTGACCTGACTCACAAGAATGAGGGTGTTTTATCGTGAGAGCGAAGCTCCGCGTGACTGCTACTAGATATACAGGGTGTTTGGTGCTTCATGTGCCAAATTGCAATGGTCGACTGAAAAGGTCATCTGCTAACTTTTAAGATCACTTAACACCTTTCATTCCCTGTGGATTTTTATTACGAATGAGCCCGCTCTTACCCTCGATCACACCTGATGGTAAATGTAAGATGAGCTCTACGATCGAACGAGCGAGCCCAGAAAATGCCTATTCACTCTTGCTTTAAAGGCTGACGGGTCATATGTGGCACGGAACACAGAAGCCGGCAGAGAGTTCCACACCTTGGCTGTGCGCACAATGAATGTTGAAGAAAAGCGCTTAGTACGAAAAGACGGTATATTGACCAAGTGTGGATGGTATCCTGCGGTACGTCTGGTAGACCGGTAGTAAAAGGGGGATGAAGGGATTTCTTTTATCGACTTTTTATTATTTTACTAAAAAAGGACCCAGATTTTACATTCAAATACCAATTTTAGAAAAAGTATAAGGCGTAAACTATGAATTTTAATTTTATTTAGATGTGTATTGTTTAAGAGTAGTTTTAAATACAAAATTATCTACTCGCAAAGGTAAAACTTAAATTAAAGCTGTGCATGTTACAGTTGTTTATAAGGCTTAAAAAAAGCGACCGGGATCGTCCAACTCCCTCATTAATTCTCAAGTCTATCCTCTTGCTAATGATGTGCCACATGCCATAAAAAACATTTAAAAGCTTTGTGAATTCGCTAGAATTGTGAATCGAGTCACATAAGGCTTATTTCGATATTATGATTTAAAAACCTATTTTTGCTCAAATGATACCTGACAAACCTATTAAATCTGTTATCTCACTCTTATAAGGTAATATCTGTCTCCATCTTGTGGAATTTACTAGAAATAAAAAAATGCATTTTTAACATTTATTTCATAATTTTTAAAAATCCTGTTCAAATGGAAATACGACTTCGTACAACAACTGTTGAAATACGAAACAGATGTCAGACCTGCATTCGCAACATAGGCCAATAATTTGGCTCATAATGCACCAAACATTCTGTATAACGTGTAACGGAAACCCATATCTATCCAAAAGGGCTGAAGACAACATCTCTTATGGAGTTTCTATACACAGTTTCAGCTCAAATTAAGTGACTCAAAGAATTGATACCAAATTATCGGTTTCATAATTATGTTTCTTGAATACCAATCATAACAAACGTATCACAGCACTACGATGGTCAATAACTTTCCACCTCACTTACCAATAACACGATAATTATCTTAGTTCTTTTTAATTTCAAAAATTCGTTCTCTGGTATGGATGTAATGAATAAGTTCCCCACATGTAAACATAGGATTACAAAACTCTTGCAATATCGATTGTTATTATCCAAAGAAGCCGTGCACTTGGTATTTATTTACCCTTTAAATTACACGTTGTATAAGGTGAGAACGAAAGATATTCTTTATACTAATTCTTGCTGTTTCTTCCTCAGAATGTAACTGCAACGGGCACGCGCGTCGCTGCCGGTTCAACATGGAGCTGTACAAGCTGTCGGGCCGCGCCTCCGGCGGCGTCTGCCTCAAGTGCCGGCACTACACCGCGGGCAGGCACTGCCACTACTGCCGCGAGGGTTACTACAGGGACCCCACCAAACCTATCACGCACAAGAAGGCTTGTAAACGTGAGTATTTATTTATTTACTAGCTTTTGCCCGCGACTTCATTCGCATGGGAGGGTTTTCCCGCGTAAACCCAGATCCCGTAGAAATTTTAGGATAAAAACTCCTGTGTCCTTCCCAGGGTCCTAAAATATTCCCATGCCAAATTTCATCTAAATTGGTTCATTGGTTTAGGCGAGAAAAGGTAACAGACAGACAGAGTTACTTTCGCATTTATAATATTAAGTATGGATAATATAGATATTAAGTATGGATTTAATCTTTATGTACAATAGTGGATTTAATGCAGCAAGGCATTCTCTACCAATCAATCTTTGGGTTAAAAAAAACGTGAAATAAAATGAAAAAAGGGTGAAATAATAATAATATATAATACTAATAAAATACGTATATTATATGCTAGAATAATAAACTAATAAATACGGTGCTTTATAATAATCTTTCTGATTAAGAGAGCTCATAATAATTATGACGAAGACCAAACTAAGAATAACATTCCCTTAAGTAGTGATTTCTAATTTTACGCTTAAAAGAAAATTATGACTCAGTCTTCTTGATGTCAAGGGGTAGCAAGTTCCAGAGTTTAATAGTAGAAATAGCGTAAGAATTAGATAGAAACCCGGTGCGGTGAGAAAGAATGTGAAGAAGTAAGTTTTCTGCCAAACAATTTAAAATTTATTTTAAGTAAACAGGAGCACAAGGACATAATAGTGAAGAGCATACAGAGGGATCTGAGGGATTTATATTGCAAGTATGCAGTACATATATTCGTCTGCTTATTTATTGTATACTAGCTTTTGCCCGCGACTTCGTCCGCGTGGAATAGTTACTTTGGGCTAACGTTAAATTTAACCCCGATTTTGAAGCATTCTTCATTGGCGCTCCGCTCCTATTGGATATATAGCTGTACCAATATAGCTGTGCCCGCGACTCCGTCAGCGTAAGTTAATGTATTGGTAATATTGTTTAGATCACGTTCACATGAGGCTTAAGTACCTAGAGAACGCTTCGACCGCGAGACGCGTCGAGCGCGGCGACCGATTCTCAAAAATAATCCTTATAGCATGATTCAGTATTCACGCGCGATGGCTTATTATTTTATGCGTATTTCATGTATAACTTTGGTGTTTCTGTACCGATTTATATGATTCTTTTTACGGTTTCGTAGCCGAATGGCAAAAAACGGAATCTTTATAGTTTCGACATGTCTGTCCGTCTGTCTGTCTGTCTGTCTGTCCGTCCGTCCGTCTGTCACAGCAATTTTATTCCGAAACTATTAGGACTATACATGTGGAACTTGATAGGTAGATGTATTCTGTGAACCGCTTTCCGATTTTGAGAAAAAAATTAAAAACTATTTAAAATAAAGGGGGGCTCCCCATACATGGAACTAAACCTGAAAATATTTTTTTTTCATGAAATCGATGCATGTGTGGTATCTATAGACAGTTCTTTAAAAACGACATCGGGGTTTCTAAAACCACTTTTCCATAAAGTCAATCGTTTAAAAGATATAAGCTTCCAAAGTGGTTAAATGTGTGTGTGGCGGACACAACCTCTAACTTCTATAATAATAGAGTGAAAAATCTAAAAAAAATATATGTCTGTAGATCTTAATATAAACTTTCAACCAAAATTAGTTTGAACGAAATCAGTTCAGCAGTTTTTGAGATACAGCATATTTTCTAAAACCGCAAATATAACTTTGTAATTCATACAAACACCATGAAAAACAAATTTATTCGGCGCAGTTGTAAAAAATGTAAAAAAGCCAGTTTTAAGAAATTTGTAAGGTTTTTTTTTCAAAACAAATTTATTTGGCGCAGTTGTAAAAAATGTAAATAAGCTAGTTTTAAGAAATTTGTAAGGTTTTTTTTTTCGTCAAATAAATTTGCATATTATATTATAGTTACTACGGAACCCTTCATGGGCGAGTCTGACTCGCACTTGGCCAATTTTTTTATGGAATAGTTAATAATGTTAACTTTTTCAATTAGGGGTGACTGAGAGTGTTATAAACGTAAGAGTAGACAAATATTATAATCAGAAAGCTTCGAACTGCTAAGCTATCGGGAGTTACACGTGTTATTGTGAGTCAACCATAAAAGTTAGACATATGCTGTCGTGGGATATTTTTTTTATAATTTTAAGGAGAACATTTCCGTCATGAAATGATTTGTGTAGCTTTAACCATTAAGGTTACACACGCGACGGAAGCTTAAAAAATGGAGTAACTTCTCCCGTTTTCCCAACATTTCCCTTCACTGCTCTGCTCCTATTGATTGTAGCGTGATGAAAAGTATACTATAACCCGCTCAGGAGTATGAAAAATAATTGTACCAAGTTTCGTTAAAATACGTCGAGTAGTTTTTGTTTCTATAACGGTTATACGACAGACAGACAGACAGACAGACAGACAGACAAAAATTTAACTGATTGCATTTTTGGCATGAGTATCGATCCTTAATCACCCCCTGATAGTTATTTTGGAAATATATTTCATGTACAGAATTGACCTCTCTACAGATTTATTATAAGTATAGATTTATTGTACTCGTCATTCTCATTCGCGTGAAGACGGACTAGAAGTTGAGAGTACGCAAGGTACACAGGTTTGAACATTGAAGGCACACAATACAAGTTCCGACCTTAAAACTGGAGACTCTCCTCTAGTTAAGGTTTTGGCTAAAAGGTGCGTGTGTCGAAAATTTCGTGGGAGATATATCTTACCAATATTGTAATTTTGTGAGGATAGATGTATAGATCTATCGATGTTTGTTGCTCTTTCACGCAAAAACTACTTAACGGCACTTAATGAAATTTAGTATATAGATAGTTGACATCCTGTAATAACACATAGGCTTTTTTATCCCGGAATTACCAATGTACAGGATTTACGCGGGAAAACCCTACCTACGCGAACAAAATCGAGGGCAAAAGCTAGTAGTTAATTGTAGTAGTTTCAATGTAAAATATATGTATCAGTTTATAGTTACTTATTGCTTCTACATAAGTATATTTTTCTATAAGCCTTAGTAGCCTAAAATAAATGAATACATAATGTAACATATTGTCCAAAAAACGCAACCTGGTCCGACGTCATAATATCATTATCGAATAACGGTTTTTTATATATATATACTAATCATGGGCAATTAAATTCTCATTAATTGTAATCAAATTCATCTACCTTGTTAATTCTCGGTGATGGGATTTAGAGTATTATTAAAAAAAGCCGTAAAACCAAATAGACAGATTTTGTCAAATAGTTGCATTCTTTATAATTATCTCCTTTAGTAAATCAGAGACGATTTTTTACATACTTATGTTCAAAAAATTTAAAGTCCTAACATTCTGTCCACAGTCATAAACACCACTTCATTAATTAAAAAGCTATTAAGATGAACTTCAAACGATTAATTTATTTGATAGGACCATATGATATTTAGTTGAAATAGTGCCTTAAACTATCCTGTTGGCTTAGGGTTCTCTTCAACTCAAATAAAATTAAAATCAGTTTAATATAACTCCGTGCAGGACAAAGGTATGAATCGGACTTTTCCCTGGCTTCCTATACCATGCCATGGTTGCGGGAATGTTCTAATGAGATATACAACAGGGTGGGTTTTTAGTAATTTGAATTCTGACTTTCCCTTCCACTCCATCCAGGTCACTCTTTCCTGGGTTGTCTGTGCATTCAGCTGAATTTGCTCCATATCTTTAGTAGCGAGTTCAGATACTTAAAACAAAACAAAATACAATAACAAAATAATTACGAAATAATAACATTTAAACAAAAATAGTAAAATAACTTTTACTACTTTAATTCTGCTATGGTATATAATAAAGAGTCTATCTATCAATCTAATATTAGTACATATAAAAAAAACAATATACTAACTGAACAAATATACCAATATCAAATACTATATCTGGAAGTTGTGAACTATTACTGATAAAAACCGTCAACAAGCCTAAGTGACACAGCTACATCTAATGTAGAAAATTTCGAAAGCGAAAACGCGGGAAGCCGCCTGTTATTTTACAAAGGGTTAAACTTGTAAGTAGCGGGCTCGAAACTAAGAAAGCACATTATTTTGTGTAATTTTTCAGCATAACAAATGAATAAATAATTTCTAATTTCATACGCACTAAACGTTTTGGAAATACTTTTATTGTGCGTGCGGCTAAGGAGTGGAATTCCCTGCCTGAGTCTGTGTTTCCCGATAGCTATAACCTAGGGGTCTTCAAGTCAAGAGTGAATAGGTTACTTCTGGGTAAGCGTGGTCCATCTTCGACCACATCATCACTTACCATCAGGTGAGATGGTGGTCAAACGCGAACCTATTACCATTAAAAAAAAGAGTAAAGCCCGTAGTTACTTATAGGTCTGCCCTTAATGGCTCTCTGGATTTCCACTCAGCCATTTCAATTTCCTCCCTATCGTCCCATCTAATCTTACAACTCGACCTTAACTAGCTGACGTAACAATAGTATCAAAGTGATTCCATTTCCATACCCCAATCTTGACTCAATCAGCGAGAAACCTACCGCAGCCGTCAAATAAAACTGAAGGGTCTCAGGGGGCCAACTCGGACCAAAGGACCAACTCGATTTTCGGCCATTTTTATGTGAAAACTATTGTTGCCGCGACCGCGAGGACCGTGTAACCGGGACCCGTTTACTATTGGGTTTTACGACGTCACGCCTTTTTGTTTTGCAATTTCTTCGGGACCAGAATGGGATTAGTTTGGATAGGGTTAAATGTTTGTGGAGTAGTTAGTGGGTGCCATTGTGGATAGTTTTCAAGATGTACGTATGTTTATAGTAATCGGGACTTTTTTTATAAGATTTGGCATTTCGTGTCCGATATAAATATAGCAATATGAAGAGCTAGCTCTTCTTCTTCTCTAGGTTAAATAGTAACAGCTATACGGGGCGATTTTTAAAGGTTAAGCAATGCTTGCAAATATCGGTTCATGGGTGGGTCCACCATCTTAACATCCGAGTTTCTTACGTGCCATGGAAAGCACCGTAATCCGCTGGTCCCGGTTGTAATTTGTACGTCTTTGACAGTTAAGGGTATCCAGAAAAAAATCTGACATTGCTAAGTCATCCACGGCTTCCTACTACGTATTTGGTCAGTCCAGCGCATAAGTAAAATGCCGCGGGATTTTGCCGGAACGGTGGGGAAGGATTAGCGAAGGATTGTGAAGGAGACCACCACCCCTGATGTTACGACCACGTCTATTTTGTCAAGAGTGAGAAAAACTCATCATCATGTCCTTAGCCTCACAGCCCTCGCGCCCCAGCCACCGCAGGAGACGGTCCGGGCGTCGGGAGTCACAGGGTGACCCCCAGACACCGTAGGCGTGGGTCTGCGGGCTATGAGCAAGGCCTGTGTATACGGCGCGTCGTGTTCCACGTGCGCCTCCAAGAGTGTCAGCAAAAATTGTCGGGGCCCACAAGGGGCCGTTGCCTGCCAGGGTTGCGGAATTGTTCGAAAGAGTTACCGCGGTCTCGGAACACGAAGGGCTTATGATGGAACACGGATGGGTTTTAGTCAGTAAAAGTCTGACACACCCTCCCGTTTCACCCAGATCGGGAGGCAGCCATAGGATGATTTCCCATCCTTAAAAAAACCGTTCCTCAACAATATCAGGGTCGTCTGCCAGTCTAACTGGATGTAGCTAAATATTAGTGCTTTCTTCCTATATGCCCTCCTAATGTCGAAGAAAAGAAATTGCTACGTAATTATTATCTAACATACATTACATTATCAGACTGTAACGTTTCCACTGTTGACCATATAACATACATTACATTGTCAAACTGTAACGTTTCCACTGTTAACCATATAACATACATTACATTATCAGACTGTAACGTTTCCACTGTTGACCATATAACATACATTACATTATCAGACTGTAACGTTTCCACTGTTGACCATATAACATACATTACATTATCAAACTGTAACGTTTCCACTGTTGACCATATAACATACATTACATTATCAGACTGTAACGTTTCCACTGAAGACCTCCTTTCTATGAGAGAGAATGGGCCATACTTAACGTGACCATACGTCCCGCTTTAGGCGGGATTGTCCCGCTTTCAGGCTGTCTGTCCCGCTGTCCCCATCGAGAACCAAAATGTCCCGCTTTTACAAACTAACTTTTATATACCTACTTTTAAAAGTCTTCTTACTTGTCTACATTAAAATATCACTATAATCGCGCGGAAGACGTTATTAGAATAGTATTGCTTTACAGTTTACGTAGTTGGCAATATATATCGGCTTCATTTAACACATCAACTCACAACTACATATTTTATTTTTACGGTAAGTTGGTGTAACAATTAAGATGCCAGACGTGAGGTTAAGATACCTACCACAATTATTTTAAGTCACATTTAAAACCATTTTCTATTTTGCTTTTAAATATGGCATCTTACACCGACTTAGCCTAATTATATATATTTATTTATATACAAAATTCAGTTAGCGTCCCGCTTTGACACGAAAAAAAATGGTCGTTAGCCATACCACCACGCGGGCCGAAAGCGGGGTTTTTCGGATATTCGGTCCTAGTACATGCCTGTTTTCCGACGTTTTCGTATTAAGAAATATAACATACTCTACTTATTCCTAACAAGAAATAACGATAATACTATCTATAACATAAAACTTAATAGCAAAGTTAACACTAAAAATATAAAGAGCGCTCATAATCTCCGAATTGATGTAACTTTTTATCCAAATACCAACATTAAACTACGTTTAAAACGAAGTATTTGTATAACGACCGTGTCTATTTGTACACAGATAGTTTCAGATTATATCTGTCTGTTTGTCTGTCCGTGGACAGGTGTAAATGGTTATCGTCTGTTGAATTTATATTTATCTTTGACGGTTAGAATCTTTCGGTTTACGAGGAAAAAGTAAAGGTTATAAGGTTTGTTAACGTGTTGATACTGGTAGATATTGGACAGATATCTACCAGTGAACGAAGCGTCAATACCCTAATAGCCAAGGTGTAGGACTTGTGATCGAAAGGTTGCAGGTTCGAACCACACCCAAGCATATTTAGTTTAGTTGGAGGGGATAACAAGATCGCTAATAATGTGAATTCTACCCACATTAGACCTACCTACCACCTAGTTCTCCTAATATTTTTTTTTTTTTTCAAAAAAGAAACCTACTTCAAAAAACCATAAAAGCACTAAAAAGTTAAAAATAATACTACAACCTACATATATTAATAAACCTAACCTACGATTAACTGATACTAAAATTTTGTATTTGTATATGAGGAGCATGTAGGTTCATGTCTGTGGTGTTCTTTTGAGGAAATAACCACGCAAGTTTGAGCGGACCTGTCCAACAATTTTTCCAACCTATTTAGCTAAACAAGCAACTTTTCTCATTCCCATCTCAGAAAGCAAGCCAAACAATTTTCACAAGATACTGCTCCCGAAACCTTTCCCAATTCTCAGAATTCGCGAACAGCCGGGCAGTAGGCACGCCGATACAATTGCCAACATTATTTCCGATCACAGTCCCCTGTCATATACCCGGGCCGCTATAAAACGAGGGGTCAACGCACAACTCGACACTTTTCCGACCCGGACCGGACCCGCCGGGTAATCGAGTTCAGAGTCTGACGACACACGAGGGAGAATCCGATTATCGAACGTAATCAACTATATCGATAACAAATCATGACGCACAATAAAACGAATTCTGTTTCGAATAGTTTCGATTATCGATTGTGATTTAGGGTTTGGCAATTTTTCGTGCAATTTGAGATTGTGGGATACAGTAACTGCTGTGTATTTATATATTACTTAAAAAAATATTTTTAGTATTATAGAAAGAAATTTTTGTTCATAGGAATAGTAGGTACGTCATAAACTGTGGAACATTTGATGTGATTATGAAAATTATTTCACTTATGAAAACCCACACCATCAATGAGTAAATATTGATATGAAATCTTTTTTCTATTTCTCCCAGAAAAACGCAGTGAAATAACTAGTTATCTTCTGCTTAAGCCTTTCCCAACTATGTTGGCCTCCATTCTAACCGGATGCAGCTAAATATTAGTGTTTTTACCCAGTAACTGGGTAACATGTTTTAAAACCCAGTAACTGGGTAACACGTTTAAAACCCAGTAACTGGGTAACACGTTTAAAACCCAGTAACTGGGTAACACGACACCACTTGGCAAGACTCGTGTCAGATTGTTTGGCTTCTGTCTACCCGTTCTTTCCGAGGCCCGGAGGCATATAGATATTAAGTTAAATGGTTATCCATCCTGCTTAACCTAGATATAGACTTACGCAGCTGTTAGCTGATAGCAAAGAGTCCTCCGGTGAAATGGGCTAGCAAAAAAAAAAACGTAATTTTACGACTAATTTAAATCGTGTTAAAGGTTTTACTACCTAGAAACTAGTGTTGAAATTACATTGTTTACTAACTTGAACTGATTAAATTAAAAGTACCTAGGTACCTTTCGTTATAGGCCAGTACTATAAAGTTGTTACCAAGCCAATGAAACGTGATTACGCAACGTATGCGTACCTGCGTTTATTTCCACTGTTCCTAGATTGCAGTGTAACGTGTGTACTAAATCGCATTAAACTCTTAAAGCTATTTAATTCTCGAAAGAACCAATTATTTTGAGAGTTTTCTTGTGTCTCTTTGCCAGAGACTACATTCTTAGCTTAAACGTTGGCGCAAATAATGTCGTTCCATTATAGCTTTATCGTAGACAATTACAGAAAGCAGTTTCTGTAGTTAACCAATTAATAAAAATAATCTTATTTTCAATAGTATCAAATTAGAGTGAATTACAATTTTAATTATTCCTTCCCCGAGAAAATAATAGATAAGCAATTTTATAGGCAACAATAGCATAATGGTTAAGTTATCGGCCTTGTGATCGAGAGGTCGCAGGTTCGAACCCCACCCATTACGCTACTGCCGTGAACCCATTCCAGACAAGAATATTTAACTAAATTAAATATGCTTGGAGAGGTTAACAAGATTGCTAGTAATGTGAATTCTACCCAAATTCTCTTTAAAAAAAAAAAGAATAAAAATAGTAATTAAAAAAATTAAAAAACCGGACTGCAACCTTATACTAAAACTAACTGAAAACCTAATAAAAACAAGCCCATTTTAAATTAAATAAAAGTTGGAAGCAGGCGGGGCCCATACCATTATTATAGTTTCAAATTCAAATGGGTCCCGCCTGCTTCCAACTTTTATTTAATTTAAAATGGGCTTGTTTTTATTAGCTTTTCAGTTAGTTTTAGTATAGGTTGCAGTCGGGTTTTTTAATTTTTTTATTATTTTTTTTATTTCCAGCTTTTTAGTTTACAAATGTGAAAGATTTCGCCGACGATTTAGTTTTTGATACGTGTTTTTTACGATTTGTCACTTTGAATTACTTTTAACCATATAAGTTGTATAATATGTTTGTAATCACCTTTTATAACCCTTTATTTTGATACCCCATTCGATAGGTTTTGAGAAAAAAAAAAAACTTTTTTGAAGGCATAATATGGCGCCAAAAATCCGCCATTTTGGTTTTTTTATATTTTAATATACCCAGTGTCACTTTCACAGTCAATACGAATCTAACGATACCTCTCAAGCTAAAATCCGTCGAGCCGTTCAGGCCACAGAGCGTGCCAAACAATTATACATACATACATACTCTCGAAAAACATAACCCTCCTTCTGGCGCAGTCGGGTAAAAAGAAGGCTCGTGCTTTCTTTTTTAAAGTACTAAGTTTAAGCCCCATTAAAAACTATTTCTTGAATATTCCATTCGTTACTGGTAATCCTGAAGAAAACAGTAACCAAATCCTCCACCTATTGGTGCGAATACGAGAACAAAAATACTCAACTTAAAATACCATCCATGGTCGAGCCTAAAAGTACTGAATAAATGCTGATAATTTTGATATTATAACAATTTAGTTTGAGTCAATTTGATTATTCGCAAGTGTAGTTCCCATCTCTCTCAAAAACAGCAAATATTAGTTCGAAAAGTCCAACTAAAACTGTTAAGTATGAAAAGTTACGAACACGAGCAGTTCCGAAGTAACACGAATAGCTTCGAAGTAATACGAATACTGAACAGCTCGCAAATACACTGTTCGAGCTAATTTACTCAGTAAACAAGGCAAACTGCTTGCCAAGAAAACTGTATTACGAACTTAAGACTTCGTTATTCCCTGACAACGGACTTACTGTGAGAAAAAATCTTATAACAAAGAAAGAAAGGAAGTTCTCTTTTCCTTCTTTGCGAAGGCCGCATCTAAGTCTGGACAGTGATGTTATCGTATTATGTTTTTTCTTTGTCGTTTGGAGAGATAAAATTATCAGTTGCTTGTGTAGTTCTGATTGAGGAAACTATTGGCCATTGCTGTGTAAACAATAAATGTTTTTTCCATCATAATAAAGTGATCAAAATTGTTCAATGACATTCTTTGAGTCAAATAAATATAATAAGAAAATTAAACAAATATTTTCTTGCTATGCCAGTTTAAAAGTCTTATACTTAAGGATAAGTACAAGACTTTTGAACCAATAGGCAGAACATGCAAAAATGTCTATATGTTCAAAAGTCCTATTGTAGGAATCGACCATTCTGCGAACAGGCGAACGCAAGCCAGAATTGGACTTGCAAGTACCCACTGAAAATAATGTGCACTGAAAATTATAATGTAACCTTACGCTTGTGGACTGTCCTAGGAACTGCATAGCATAAAATGTTGGAAAGTTCAATGCTGTTGAATTTATTTCTAACAATACTATACAATGTGTAACAGAAACCCCATATCTATCCAAAAGGGCTGAAGAAAACATCTGGTATGGAGTCTCTATGCACAGTTTCAGCTCAAAATAACTGACTCAAAGAATTGATACCAAATTATCGGTTTCATATATTTCTTGAATAACAATAATAAAAAGC
The DNA here is from genome assembly GCA_943138885.2 of Tholera decimalis. Lineage (NCBI taxonomy): Eukaryota > Metazoa > Arthropoda > Insecta > Lepidoptera > Noctuidae > Tholera > Tholera decimalis. The sequence continues at coordinate 39,658,263 of OW964566.2, read as the reverse complement.
GTGTCACAGCACTACGAGAGTCAATAACTTTCCACGTCACTTGCCAATAACACGATACTTCTCTTCATTCTTCTTAATTTGAAAAATTCGGTCTCTGTTATCAGTGTATTGGTATTTGTAATAGGTTCTACACACGTAGACTTAGGATTACAAAACCCTTGCCATATCGTTTGTTATCATCCAAAGAAGCCATGCACTTGGTATGTATATACCCTTTAAATTACACGTTGTATAAATACTTACGTCTATTTTCAAGTGTTGTGAGTTTATACTTTGCAATCAAATCTTGGTATGAGGATATCAAGGCATGTATGTCCCCTTGGCAACCCGACTGCCTAACAGACCTTCACAAAGGTCAGTTCGGCAGTCGCTCTGTCAAACATTAGTATTCAGTTACATCTAGTTAGACTGAAAGCTAACCCAAATATAGTTGGGAAATTCTTTAGCAGATATTTTTTTAATTTTTTTATTACTGATGAGCCCGCTCTTGACCTCGATCTCGCCTGATGGTAAGCGATAGATGAGGTCTACGATGTGACGAGTGAGCTTGCCTTCTCACCGCACCGGATTTCTATCTAATTCTCACGCTATTTCTACTGATTAAAAACCACTACTTAAGGGGCTGTTATTCTTAGTTTGGTCTTTGTCATAATTATTATGAACTGTCTTAATCAGAAAGATTAATATAAAGCACCGTATTTATTAGTTTATTATTTTAACATATATGTATATGTATTTTATGAGTATTATATATTTATTATTATTAAATATATTATTTCATTCCACTTTCTCGTACACCTACCACAATGTGTTTTTTTTTTTTAACACAATGGTTGACTGGTAGAGAATGCCTTCCTGCATTAAGTCCGCCCATGTAACACAATTGTACATAAAGTTTAAATAAATAAATAAACAGATGACGGACATTTTGTCATTTAGAGCCCTGTTCCCATCGGAACTTTGCTCTTTATCTTTGACTGGACTACGTATGGTTTCGGGGATAGTGAGCTGCCAGTCTTAGTTTATATTTGGCTGCGTAAGTCCTCATTTCCTCCCCTATCATGGACATGTTCAAGATATCATGCTTTTCCTGTGTTGTCATAAACCAGGGTGCTTTGGTTATAGCAGATGATACTCGTATAACAATAAAATATATATACATATCTGTCTATTCATCTCAAAAAAAAATTCAGTGTAAGTATCTTTTCAAAGAGGGAAAACCTCGTTGAAAGGATACGATTCTAAAACAGAAAGTCGATAGCAGTTAAGTGATTCAATGTTGGGAGGTAGTTGGGCGAGGACCCGTGATTCAATTATGCCAGGTGACAACGACTCCAATCGAGCACTGTCGACGAAAAATTCAATTTCACCCAGTGCTGGCAGTTATACGAAGTGAAAAAAGTTTCACTGTTCTGATTTTTAAGAATTTTGTTCCATATGGATAGAAGATATGGATACTCTTGCGCCATTCCATCTTCCTAGCTCGACATGCTGTGCTGGCGCTGCCGCTGCGGCTGCTGAGAACCTCAAATGGCGGAAATATAACCTTGTTGGTTCGAAAAAAATGGCTCGAAAATATAACTATATTTACGAGCCGTTTGGGGTTGAAACCTTGGGGTCGTGGGGTCCGAGTGCTCACAAATAATTTAAAGATCTATCCAGACGCTTAGTTGACACTTCTCGTGACCCAAGGGCTGGCTTTTACCTTGGATAGAGGTAAAGCATTGCCATACAACGTGGCAATGCCGCCAGACTGTCGGTACATTACCAGTGGACAGCGATGCGCACGAACTTCTGGACGCCATATTTTAGTTTAATTTTCGATGTACGAGTATATACAGTATGTTAATTAACAGATGGCGTTGCCGTTAACCCGCAATAGTATAGCATCCATACATGCTAAAAAAATATTACCATTCGAAAACAAAATGTTTTAATTTTTTTTTTATATTAAAATATTCACTAAAAATGTTAAATTGATACGTGAAAGAAACACTCTGTACCGCGTACTTGAAGGACGGCAGCGTCGTAATTTATTTATGAACGCGTACGCGTGTACAGAGTGTTTCTTTTACGTATCAATTTAACATTTTTAGTGAATATTTTAATACAAAAAAAAAAACATTTTGTTTTAGAAGACAAATCAATAGAATCTGTAATCTGCAAGTTATATATAGTACTTAATTGACAACACTGACTGTGAATACATTTGCACGCCATGTTATGGCAGGATATGCTGAAATTAATTTATTGTAACACCTTATGTACGGTGGCCGGCACATCAACCTACTCCAATCTGTCAAAATAATTTAATTGATTTACAACTTTATTACAACATGATAAGGTTCAAACTCAATTGCGCAAATTTGACAGATTCGGATAGCTTGATGTGCTGGCGACTGTACCATATTCTAGCAAATAAATAGGTATTTTGATTGATTGATATTTTAAAATTGACACCCATCCACGGACCGACCTCGGCAAACATTGCTTAACTTGGAACGTTGTCGGCTGACGTAATCTATACTTAATATTATAAAGCGGAAAAGTTTGTTTGTTTGTTTGCTTGAACGCGCTAATCTTCGAAAGTACTGGGTGGATTTGGATGCAATTTGGTATGGAAGTAGCTTGAAGCTTGAGGAAGGTTATAGGCTACTTTTTACCCGACTGCAAAAAAGGAGAGTTATGTTTTTACCGTGATAGAATCCACGGGAGCGAAGCCCCGCGAGAGTACTAGTAATATTATAAAGCGGAAAAGTTTGTTTGTTTGTTTGCTTGAACGCGCTAATCTTCGAAAGTACTGGGTGGATTTGGATGCAATTTGGTATGGAAGTAGCTTGAAGCTTGAGGAAGGTTATAGGCTACTTTTTACGCGACTGCAAAAAAGGAGAGTTATGTTTTTACCGTGATAGAATCCACGGGAGCGAAGCCCCGCGTGAGTACTAGTAATATTATAAAGCGGAAAAGTTTGTTTGTTTGTTTGCTTGAACGCGCTAATCTTCGAAAGTACTGGGTGGATTTGGATGCAATTTGGTATGGAAGTAGCTTGAAGCTTGAGGAAGGTTATAGGCTACTTTTTACGCGACTGCAAAAAAGGAGAGTTATGTTTTTACCGTGATAGAATCCACGGGAGCGAAGCCCCGCGTGAGTACTAGTATATTATAATAGGAACATAATTCTTGTAGCAGTATTATAATAAGTTTTTTTAGTTGAAGATACGCGCTTACGCGCAATCAACTTGCCGGTTCAGCCACGATTAATTGTAGCACAAATCGGCAAATTATTGGTTATATCAAACAGGTTATTTCACCTATTTATCAGTTGAAGAATATGTAAATCGAACTTTTGTGTAATCTTTTTATGGGTTCACATTTTAACCACCGTCTCATCTGATGATAATCCATGGTGTGGACTGTAAAGTTTGATATTATCCGAATTAACTGAATTTTCTCTCCCTCCAGCCTGTGACTGCCACCCTGTGGGAGCGAGCGGCAAGACCTGTAACCAGACGAGCGGGCAGTGCCCCTGCAAGGACGGCGTCACCGGCACCACCTGCAACCGCTGCGCCAAAGGATACCAGCAGTCTCGCAGCCACATCGCACCTTGTATACGTAAGATATTCATCCTGAACTTTAAGGTATCGCAAGGCAAGGCTAAAAACCCGGAATAGATGAATAAGGTTGGAATGGTAATGTGGGCGTGGCGAGTGCGCCACATTTATGATACGAAAATCATAGCTTGACTGATTAATTCATTCACCGCGTTTAGTGCGCTTCGGATTACTTCGGAACACAGAGCTCTGCTTTAAATGCCGTGTTGTGCAATTATAACCTGTAAAACAAAAAGTTAGACTGCAAGTATAGAGCGAGGAGGTATATCTTTCCATCTGTAAGTCGAAAATAACATTTAATTACAATTTTATTTGTAAAAAACATAAAAATATTCTGATCACTATGACATTCCGAACATTAACAACATTATTGCAACAAGTTACAAAAAGTATACATTGCCCGATCTGTACTCGCTTAATCAACGCTTAATCCGCTTACAATGTACTGCATACGTTGCGTCTTCCACACTGCAACCATTGACGTTTCGTCCTTTGCTCTGATTGACCGAGATGCACGGCGCATGTTTATCGACAGTGAGTTACAATCAGTAGCAAGCGTGTGTAATTTATTTGTGTGCGTAATTCGCATACGTAACGGGCCTCTTGCTTGTAGTGGAGCTAAGGAGTGGGAGACAAGCGGTGACACGCGTTCTCATACAAATCAGGAACTATTTCCTTTCTAACCTCTTTTATCTGTTCTGTGGCTAAAAAAATACTCTAAAGTGGTGGGCAGGATTGGTCTATGTGAACTGTACATTCTTGGCGGGGTTGCAGGATGATCTGATGAGATACCGCGACCCCGAAACGTAAACTGAAGGAACAGGGTGGGCTTTTTGTCAATAGGAGCCTGAGATTTACTTCAGCTCCACCCAGAGTGGAAGAAACCACTTGATGATTTTCCCCGTAAACAATGTACCTACATTTATAACTGCTTTAGGTACCCCAAAATCCTCAGTTCACCATCCCAGATAAAATTTATATTTGTTTATTTGTACCCGTGGAACTTTCATCCCCTTTCGCTTATAAGCTCATGCCTTACGCCTTTAGTAATAAAAACGAACCAAGAAAAATACTAGAAAAGACTCCATTTGAGCGAAAAACTGCAAATAACTTAGCTTTCACACACCAACACTATTCATCTTCTTCATAAAGAAAATCGATGTATTGGCACTTACTATTTTTGTCCTTGATAAGGTATGAGCCAATGTCCAAGAACTGCACCTGGGAATAATCCCATGCCTTAAACGTTAGTAAAGGTGAAAAGTCGTGATTGTGAGTAGGAAGCAACATCACATAGCCACAGTCGTAACTGTGCTGTAATGGATGACTTTGTAATGCCGACAAATGGTCGCATCCTGATGGATTGTTGCACCAAGTAGGGATTTTGTGGGATTGAATACATCCTTATGTTGTAAGGTGTCAAAAGGCGTGTAATTTTCACAGAGCCGGATTAACCCTGTCAGAGGTCCTAAGGCAATGGGATTCTCGGGTCCCCTTTTCTTACTTTGACTGACCAAATCGTGTGTAAACTGAGGAAACGCACATTAAGGGCTGTGGTTTTTAATATATTTGTTTACTTATTCCCAGATTTGTTCTAAAATTGTTTTAATTCTACTACTAAATCTAACGATTTGTATTTTGTGAGATAACAGTGAGGTCCTTAAGTTCAGAAGCACATCAAATTCTCGTTCGAAGAAACATGTTTTCTTAGTGCGTGCACTGGGCCTGGGCCCCTAGTTGATGCGGGGCCCCTAGGCAGTTGCCTACTCCGCCTAATGGTTAATCCGGCCCTGGATTTTCAACGTATTTGTCGAACTGAAAACCGACTTCGACGAGTCGGTTTTCAGTCTTACCGGATGCAGTAGCTGCGTATGGCATATATTAAATAGAGAGACTGCCTATTTGATCTGCACAACCGAGTAGTTGGGTAACATATACCTTCTTTTTTGTCAGTTGGGAAAATCATCGAATGACTTCTCCTGCTCTTGGTTAAGCGGAAGGGTGTGTCAGATTTCTACTGACTAAAAACCCACCCTGTTCCTTCAGCTGCCCTTAAGTTCCGGGGCCGCGGTATCTCGATAGAACATTCCCGCAACCCGGCAAGCAATGGCCCTATAGGTACTCACTGGTGCTGACAGCTTCTTGAGGCGCGCGCGGAACACGACGCGCCGCCAACGCCGCGCGACCTGATCCTACCTCTGCTCGCCGTTCGCAAGCCCGCACCTACGGTGGCCGTAGAACGGCTCGCGATCCCCAATGCCCGGGGGGTCTTCCGCGGCGGCTGCGGCGTTAGGAAGAGATATGCCTCTGACAATAAAATTATAATGATGTCTCCTCTTATAAAATAATTAATTAAACAACACAAACTCTACATATTACCCACCCTTTAAGCGCAGTCAGCAGTAATGACGCGGTCCGATAGAGGGATATTGTCTACCGACAAGCAGACAGATGTTTAATATCAATTGCTTTTATTATTTATCAAAAGAAAGTTATATGGTGGATACCCCACACATACGCACAAAACGTTTTGGGAATACTTTCATTGTGCGTACGGCTAAGGAGTGGAATTCCCTGCCGGAGTCTGTGTTTCCCGATAGCTATAACCTAGGAGTCTTCAAGTCAAGAGTGAATAGGTTACTTCTAGGTAAGCGTGCTCCATCTTCGACAACATCATCACTTACCATCAGTTGAGATGGTGGTAAAACACGAAACTATTATCAATTTAAAAAAATACCTCTCGGGTTTGTGTGTGTGTATTCAATTCAATTGTGACTTCCATGGCATGTTCTGCACAGCTTCGCGGCTTCGTTCCGATCATTCCACTTAATAGTTTTGGTTTTCTAATGCGGAAAATAGATGTGAACTGTAGCTTGTGTGGGGTTGTGAAAGACGCTCTACATTTCGTTAATATAATATATTAACAGAATGTGTCTGGACTAGGCTACACACATGGTCATGCTTTGGATAAAACATTACTGATTTAGGATTTTATAACAGTATCCTGTCTTCTTGCATGACGCCAGAATGCTGTTCTAAATTGTTATTATAGGCTTAAGCTTGCGAGTTATTCTTGTGATTAATAACTAGTGTGACATTTTCTTTAAAGAAAACACCTCCCATTAAAAAATTATGTTCTGCACAGGTATACCGCGAGTAGTGACAGCAGTGCAGGCTATGGAAGCGGTGGACGGTGAGCCGGGCCGCGGTAAGTAGTAAGTGTACCTTCATGCACTCTCACCTCACCTACACGAGCATGGACGCAGACACTCAATCACCAGACTTTACACTCACAGAAATAGAACAGTCAACATACTCTGTCGCTTTCAATAGATCTGTTGTTTTTGTCCTTTTGAGACTTTCTAACGGCTTATTTTGGTCTTTGTTAAGTTCAAGGAACAACTTTTCATCAAATATGTCCTTTATTTGACCAAGATATTTAAGCAACAATAATTAGTGATTGAGTGTCTGTGATAAGGAGCTTACTGTACTTTACTGATGAAAATGAAACCTTTTATATCATTTTGGTTTATATTTAAACCTTGTTACTGCAATAAAACATAACGATTTTTATAATCCGTATGAAAGAAATAAGTATCTTAAGATTCAGACCAGAAAAAGATCTGAATTCTCTCCATTTTTCATCGTTTAATATACATTATGAGTGATAATAAGTTTAAAATTACAATTGCGCATAAACTCGTAAACTCAAGTTGTTTACCAAAGGGAAATAATCCCTGAATAAAAGTATCCTAAGTCATATGACTACCCATGAGTTCATAAAAATCTATTCAGGAACCGCAAAGTTACTTTAAAATAATATAAAAAAAATAATTGATCCAATTAGACGCGTTACTTTCTATATCAACAGTAGATTATAAAGTACAGTAGGCTCCATCTTAATATTAATTTGCACTTTAATTTTATTTACATCTTACTGCCTTTGATAAGTGCTTTACTTTGTTGCAAAGGCGTTGAGTAATCCCATTTGTCTACACTTTTATTACTCAAGACATAAACACTCAGAGTGTTTATGTCAAGAGCGCCATTTGATAGCAGATCAATAAAATACTTTGTTTGCTCATTGGTTTAATTATCTACTTGGTAACATTTCATGATCTTGTAAAGCCTATCAAAATGTTGTAGGTTAATGAAATCCATTCTCACACCACATTGACTAATCTCATACCAAAAATAGTTTTAACATTCATTTCTGATTAATACATTTTAATAATCACCATGAAAGTATTTTTAGATTCATTTAAGCGTCATAATAATATAGTCCCTGACTAATTAGATTCTGACTAAATTGATCACAGTCAGGTCAACTTTGGATTCAAAAACCTATTTTTTGCATTTCTTTTTCATATTTTCATGAACTGTTAACTTTTCAGTAGTGTGGGAATGATTCTGTGTCGTATTGATAATCTTATTTCATTTGAAGCTTGTTCCATGTCATCCACTATCAAACTCATAATTCTTTTGTTTTATTTTATCAGTGCCGAGTGAGAGGTAACCCTTTCATATTAACATTATTGTTCACAAAATATTTTAATTAAGGTTTCATACATATTTTTTTTAATAAAATATACTATCTAACACAGATTTAAAAGTCAATCAGATATTGATCATAATAGGAAAGCCTTAATTATTAAAACTGAAGATAAAGAAATATCCAATCATGATATTGATAATGAAAATGAAACCATACAAAGATTTGCTTTTGATGACATCTGTATAGCATCAAGACAGATAAATTTCATTACAATAGCGATAATACGTAAAACAACAAGAATTCTTAAATTTTACATAAGAATGTGCTGGCAATTACTGCGACATGATCCGTAACAACAACAGCCACATCAATAAAAATGAATAAAGTCAAAGTTGATGATGGTCAAAAATATATTGAAGATGTAAATGAGAAGGTTTTGATTACATTAGCATGTGTTGACGATGATGTTTGTGACCACAGCAGCGGAGCAGTGCGGCCGGTGTCGCGCCGCCGCTCGCACTCTAAATCTCAACAAGTTCTGCAGCCGAGACTACGGTAAGTCATCTATATCAAACTACAAATTAATATTTAAACTTACTTATAAACATCAGAAACTAGTGCACGGTCCTAAATTGGTAGTTTCCTGTGGAGAAGAGCCGGCAAGAAACTCCTTGGTTACTCTTTTCATTTATTTATTATTTTATCCAACATACATAACACAATATTTTAAATAAATGTTTTGCCATACACGAAAGCCTCTTAGACTTATACGTGTGTTGGCGAGTCGTAATTAATTTATAAAGAATTAATTGTACAGATGAAAAAAATAGAATTACTATACATAATTAACAATTTTTTGAGGCATAAACTTTTGTATCTGTACTTACAACTTTTTGCATTTGTTATGTATAGCGTTTGCAATTCCTCTAGGAGTTTGTTAATATAGTAAGGTACTGCATACTCCGAAACCCTAGTCCCATATAGATTTTTCTGATTTGGTACGCTATATTTATTTTTAAGAACTATATTTCTTAGGAAATTCGATCTAGTTTTTTCCGTTAGCAACTCGGTCAGACCAAATAATATAATAATATATAATTACAAATTAAATATAGAAAAACGAATCTAAGAGTCTACTGCGTTCTCCTATTTACATAAAAAGAAGCTTTATAAAATATAAAAATAAACTTGACAGACGACAACATTAGATTGTACATGCCAGCACATGAAGCTACCCAAAACTGTCAAATTTTCCCAATCAATCTTGAACCTAATTTCTTTAACAATAAAGTTGAAAATTTATTAAAGCAATTTGACAGATTGTTGTGCTGGCGTCTGTACTAATCTACATAGCTCTTTCCCAATTATTCATCATCTAATTAGCTCATTCGTCTGTAAATTATGTTGAGGTTGGTTTAATGTCTAACCGAATGCAGTTGAGTGGTTACTAGACTGCCCATCTGCCCTCCACGACCCAGTAGCTACAGTACCCAGCGTTACCCACACGATTTTTTGTTCCTCGGCTCTTGGAATGAAAAATTTATCTATGTATCTTAACTATTTATATAGCCTCTTTAAGGCTTCCAGAAATCTCATGTGCAGATCTTTCAATCAAAATCAAAATCAAAATTGTTTTTATTTTACATAGGCCTAAATGGGCACTCATAAAACGTCAGAAGTTACTGCACGGTTCGAAATTGGTCGTTTCCTATGGAGAAGAACCGGCAAGAAACTCCACGGTTACTCTTTTTAAAAAATTCTTGATTTTCACAATCTTTGCATAACAGATACAATTTTTATTTATTTTTTTGTTATGAGAGGACAGTATAGACTAATTGACATAATAAAATGTAATATAACTAAACAGAAATGAATCTCAGTCTATAGTGTTCACACATTTACATTAAAAATTAACTTTACTAAACTGCAAATAAACTAAAGCAAATGACATAAAAATAAAAATTATATACAAGTAAAATAATAAAAAAAAAAAAAAACAAATAATAACAAACACAAAAAAAAGTGGGATTGTTAATAGACCTTTATACAATAACGCAGTCACAATAAGCCAGGGAAGCCACATGTGCAGAAGGAATCATTGCCAAGCAGTCTTATCTTCAACGTAGTCCTTAATCTTATAATATGCTTTTTTCAAAAGGACACGTTTAATATGGGTTTTAAATTTTCCCTCGCTAAGATCTGTCACATACTTTGGCAACTTGTTATAAAAGCGTATGCTGTTTATAAGGAATGACTTGTTTGTCTTGGCTAATCTCCATTTGGGTATAACAATTTCATGTTTATTGCGCGTGTTTATTGTATGGAAATCGCTTCTAATCTTAAAAAGTCCTATATTTTTGCGTACATACAATATGCTTTCTAATATATAAAGAGAAGGCAGAGTCAGTATATTTACTTCGTTAATGTTAATAATAACACACATTACTTTGTTAAAATTGTTTCAATCATAAAGTAATTTCTTGTAGAAAATAATTAGAATTCTCGTTAATGGGTTTAAATCACCTTTCGCTTATAAAAGGTCAATAAATGTGTAATTATAAACTGTTAGTCCATTTTCATCACATCAAGTTAATTAGAATCTTTCTATCTTTAACTTAATGTGCCTTTGGCGCAAAGCGAGTTTTCTTACGTCAATCATCAAATTCTCAAAGCTTTCTGCAATAAAACCTTTATATTCTTTATTTTCCAAGAAATGTTCAAGTAATAAAGTAGTTTTTCTTAAAGTTATTACTTGTCGAATATAACGCAGCGCTAAACATATTTATTATACTCTTGAACTGTTTGGCAAAATGTACCCTCAAGGAAGTGAAGTTTGTTTGAAAGCCAAAAGTTATGATTGTCTTGCAGCAGAATGAAGGTGCTCAATTAGTTTTAGTTAAAAATATTCTACAATTTTGACAAAAGTCGGACTTGTGATCAAGAGGTGGGTTCAAACCCCACCCAATACACTATTGCCATGAATCTACTCCAGATACATTAGGGAATAACATACAGTAACACATTTTTTTAATATAATTTAGCAACATTTATACCAATATAATGTTCGAGACTCTTCGACTCAGTACACTGTTATATAAATATAATTTAGAGCATAAACTGGTATAAAAACAAAGGTTAAAGAAAACAGAAATAAATACTAACACTTATGGGTACATTATAAAAATAAAGTAGGCAAAAATTTGTGACAAATCTTAATTTGACGAATTACTTATTTATTTATCGAAGAATTGTTTAAGATTCTATTCAATGATGGCACATAATTTTTTTTTTAATATGTTTAGTGGAACTATTTAGGTTTACACAGTTTTAGAATTTAAACGATAAAACTGCAAAAGTATAGTGGTGCAACGCAGCTATTAACACTGAATTATTTAGAGGTATTACAAATATACAACGTGTAACGGAAAGGGTATATACATACTAAGGACACGGCTTCTTTGGATGATATCAAACCATATTGGAAGGGTTTCAACTCAAAATAAAATACTCTAAAAATTGATAACAAATTTTCGGTTTCGTAAGTTTCTTAAATTGAAATCATAACAAACGTGTCACCGCACTACGTAGGTCAATAACTTTCCACGTTACTTGCAAATATCGATAAATCTCTTTCGTAATTCTGTGCGCCTAGTACTATAGTAGCCTACCATACAGGCGGTGTTCTTTTGTCGGTCTCATTACTTCCGAACATGTAGAGATAGGATTAAAAAACCCTTCCAATATCGTTTGATATTACCCAAAGAAGCCGTGCCCTTGGTATGTATATACACTTTCCGTTACACTTTGTATAATAATAACACACATTACTTAATTATATTATTTAATTTCTTTAACATCTGCATGCTCTACACAGTTATAACGAGGAAGAATACACAATTATAGATAGAGGCGACAATAACCTTATGGCTAAAGTATCGGCCTTATGACCGAGAGGTGGGTTCGAACCCCACACATTACACTTTTACCATGAACCCACTCCAGACACAAGCATATTTAGCTGTTGGAGGAGTTACCAAGGTTGCTAGTAATGTTATCGAGAGGTGGAATTGAATCCTGCCTATTATACTATTGCTGTAAACCCACTCCAGACACAAGCATATTATTTATCTTAGTTGGAGAGGATAACAAGATCGCTAGTAATGTGTACTCTACCCATAATGGTAGAATTTTTCATGGTACATAATAAAAACACGATATATGGTTTGAAGAGTTTGCTTCATGGATGAGTTTGTGTGTGCAGTCATAATGGGCAAGGTGGTGGGTCGCGAGGCGAGCGCGGCGGGCGGCCAGTGGGTGCGGCTGGCGCTGAGCGTGCAGGCCGTGTACAAGCGCGCGCCGCGCAGCCGCCTGCGCCGCGGCGCCACCGCCCTGCACGTGCGCGCCGCGGACCTCGCCTGCAAGTGCCCTAAGATCAAGATAAATAAGTAAGCACTTTGACATCTATCATTGTTTTTTAAGCTATTGCATAGCTTTTATCGCGGGCTTTGAGCGCGGCGACCGAATCAAGAAATTCCGTAACGAAAATAAACCTAACATCCCCCATTCCTACCGGCACAGCGGTGCGGCGTTGAAAGCCGTGCATCGTCTAACGTCGTTTCAGTTCGACAGACTTCGGCACGGTGTTTGTGTGCGTGCGACTAGACGTATGCGTGTAGACTAGCTGCTAACTGCTCATAACTGAGTCCACGAGTGAGTTCGAGCCCGCGACTAGTTGAACCTTAACGTGTATGTATATGGTATGATTGTACGAAGCTCGCACGGATCGAGACGAGCTGCTCCGAAATCGGACGAATACGTAAGCAGCTGTTTGTGAGAAAGTATATAGGTGTATAGGTATCTATCATCTATGTACAACAGTGAATAGCTGTACGCGTAAAATTAGTGTATTAAGTGTTTTAAATATGAATAAACAAAGTGCATTTATTAATGATGAAAATTATGAAAAAAAACTGCTGAAAAAAAAATATAATTGCATAAGTTGATAAAAAATGCTATGCAATAGCTTTACTGCGGCAGTCCCCAAGTGCCACACTCATTTTTTTATGTACTATCGGCCAAAGATACGCATGCTCACTTAAGAAAATATTTCTGTGGAAGCGCAGCTAGTGACAAACCACATCCCTTCCTGGTTTCGCCCAATTAGAGACAATATAATTTTTGTGAGTACAGGGCGTGTAACATTATATTAATACTTACTATTACGAACACTACTAAAATACGCATACATGCATTAGGCGATCAAGTTGTGAGCCGTGCTATGCGATTATAGCCTTAAAGGTGAGCATGATTTGTTATTATGTTATTATGTTATATGTTATTATGTTGTGATTGGTCGATAGCACATAGTTAGGTTTAGCAGTGTTTTCAAAATTCATGTTTTAAACAAAATCGTATTAAAAATTAACTATTGATAAGTAAGTCATCTACATATACAAAAAATTACATATCTCTATTTTTTTCTGATGAACCCGCTATTGACCTCGATCTCGCGTAGTAAACGATAGATGAGATCTACGATGGGACGAGCGAGCCCAGCAAGTGCCTGTTCACTCTTGCTTTGAAGCCACACAGGTCATATGTGGGAGGGAACACAGAAGCCGGCAGACAATTCCAAACCTTGGCCGTGCATACAATAAATGTAGAGGAAAAGCGCTTAGTACGACAAGACGGTCACGATCTTGGTCACGGCATGACGCCTAATCGTCTGGACCGATAACGTTTATTCTTATTTTTATGTTTGGTTGCCGCACTTAGTCCATGCACGGGGCCATTGTTTAAAAAGAGCCTATGATCGAGAACTCATAGGTTCGAACCCCACCCATTAGGTACATTATTACCGTGAACCTACTTCAGACACAAACATATTAAGCTTAGTTGGAGGTCTAACTAGATTGCTAGTAATATGAATTCTACACACATTACTGGCTTTATAAATAAAATGTGCGTGGGCCATGTCGGCTATTACTTCATCTACCCATATTATAGTATAGTATAAAAATTAGAGTATTTATTACTATTTATGACTAAACGAGATGGTGACGTTTTAGATAGCCGTTAATCACGACATCTACGATATTGAACCTAAAATCGGTATCAGCATTAGGCTTTTCAATTTTACTAACTTTACTTAGTTCACGCTTTTATATTACGGCTCCCTCTTTCGATATCAATCGTATTATGCTCAATTAGAAAATCATCTGTATTCTGTTTATGCTTATAAACAGTAGGTATTAAAAAAGCTTCCAAAAATATTGTTTGCGATTGTCTTCAGAATTCTCCAGATGCAAAAACGCTATTGAAAGTCATTTAAAATTATAAATTTGAAAATTGCTTTTTGATTCACTCTAGTCTAACAATGGACGCAAAACCTCATTTAAAGCATTTGGAGTCAATGGAGCATCACTAAGTTTCTTAAGTGTACAGCCCAATTGCTGTATTGAATAAATCTTAACGTTTTATTTTTACTTGACATTATTCGCGAAATGTACTTAAGTTGTAAATTGTGTAATGATTTGAAAAATCACTTTCAACTTTATTTAAGCTGCCCACCATGTTTGAGACAGTAAACCCTAAGGGCTCAATTTTTCTTATATTCCTCTTTTATCTCCCAGGTCATACCTAATCCTAGGAGTGGAAAAAGAGGGCGTGTCAGCTGGTTTGCCGGGGCTGACAGTCGGCGAGAGGACACTACTATTGGAGTGGCGCGACGACTGGCACCGACGCATCCGACGGCTTCAGCGGCGCGCGATCAACTGCCATTAGCGGGCGCCATCTTGAAATGGTGGGGATAAAGCAACCAATGAGAGCGCTCCGTTCTCAACATAATCCGTCGTTGCAAACATACGTGAATTGATAAACGTAGTTGTTTTAACTGTTACTGCCATATACGTGCTGTCTATATAAATTCATATTACAATAATTTGTCTCAGGAATTAATGTTGATATTATCGTAAGACTGATTGTAATCGCCCTGCAATACATCTTCGTGTAATATAAAGGTCTTATAGGTACAGATTTTATGTCAATTCCTCTGCAGTGTCGTGACACTTTGTGTGCTAAATATAGTTGTTAGACAGAAGTATTATAAAGATAATAAGATTAATGTTGATGCGTCATATTATTAAGTCTACAATTACTTAATAATATTGTTAGATGAAGTTGTTTATTTCTTTAAGTCTACAAGCTATACATTGTGGATTAAACATATCTGAATTAGAGCCTAATTCTACATATAATTATTTTCTTGATTATGAATCGCAGGCCTAAGTTACACATCTCCAACTTTGTCAAATCTTTTAAAGAATAAGTAAGTACTTTAATCGGTAGACATTCGTCATAGTTTTTGGCACTCAATATAGCCTATTTTGCATGATAATAAATGTAATGTTGTCCATTTTATCCGACATTAATTCCTGGGGCACTTGAACGTTTACCTAGTCCGTTTTAGGAATAACGTTAATAATAAATAACTGTAGTTTGTTACGTACGACAAGTTTTTATGCCAAAAATGCAAGAGACATTGATTGAGGCGCGTGGAACTTGGTCCTTTGGTTCGGGACCAAAGACAAACTGCTACAGAGGTCGAACAAAATAAAAACTTCTACCAACGAGATCAAATATCCCGTGTCTTAGTCTTCATATTAAAAAAAAAACTTCGAAATTTTCCCAATCCTAGGATTTCGTTGAAAGAATTGTACATTATTATTATTATTATTATTTATTTTGAATAGTTTAATCTTATAAGGCAACCATAATTGTATCGTTCCATTTCTTGCATTTTTTGTATAATTGTTATTTTATATTGAAAATGCTAATGTTGATATTGTTTTTATGTGCTGTGGCTGCATAGGCTCACGAGGTCTGTTGAATTATGCTAAGAAATGCAATTGAAAATAACATTACCTTTTAAATCTTCCACGACTTGAGAGAGATTCTATTCCACTCCTTAAAAATAATATACGAAAAAAAAAACTGACACAATATAAAATGTACTTACAAAATGACATGTCATCTCTCTGCGTGACATGACAGCTCAGTTTGACAGATGACGTGAGTTGTGTGCGCGATTGTACACGTTAGATATAGGACACATTCGAAGATGAATCACCACATAGTCACAATGGTTTAACGTACCTCATTTATATTATAAATCTTATCACTAAGGTTAAGTGTTTAATTTATATCGTTAGCGCTTAGATTTTATACACTTTAAGCTAAAAATATCAATCTCTCTATGTGTTCGTATTTTTCTCTTTTTATTTTCTGTAAATTAAATGATTTAAATATTAGATCTTGCCAAAGTAACATTTTATTTTTATTTTGTATAGAGTACTTAGTTTCCTCTGTGTATTGTCTTCGCCGTTGGGGACATAACTTGAACAAATGCGTCGCCTAACTAAGGTATGTACAGTATTACTAGCTTTACTAAGAAAAATAATAATAAGAAGCTTTTGAATTTTGAAAAAGTACAATCGCAAGCAAAAAGTATTCCAATAACGCAGAACCCGATTATGAATCGACTTTAAGTTTATAAGAAACGACATTTAAAATCGTTTAAGCACCTACAGTCACAGAATTTCTATACACAAAATACCATAACCATATTTTAATTCCATATTCCATTCAGCTCAACAAAAACCATACAATAACACAACAAAGGCCATTCATAATACATAAAAAAAAATACTGAACATCTCAATCGGGAATAAAGTCGGAAAGTATGCGTAATCATTTACAATTGACTTGTCAGAATTATTTATGCTATCTCTTGGGCCGGCTAAGTACACAATAGTATAAATCAACTTCAAGGCGGAACGTTTTACAATAATCAATGTACCGGTTAAACGGTTCAGCTCAGGCTAAATTGGCTAAAAAGGCTGGCTTATAAAAGCAAAAATATATGGCATAATTATTGTTGAATGCAATATTCTTTGCTGCAAACTCATATGACATTTGGCATTCACGCAGCATTTATCCAAATTGTACTTTTTCAAGAACAAGAAAACGTAATCTATAGATAAAATAAATATTTAAAAACGATTTAGAAGTTTCGCTTGAACGTATTACGGTTTGTAAAAAGTGTATTTAGTTGTAGATTGAACTATTAACCTGTTTCTAGTTATGCATATCTTTAGATTTCATAATTTGTAATATTTTCAATTATATTTTGGCATCATAGACTTAATCTTTTAAATATTAAAACATAAAATGTCAATTTAGTAACATGTCCTCTTATCAAAGTTTACCTTTATATTATTGTGCGCCGAAATATAATTTTAAATATCGAAAAATATAATTATTAATATCTGAACGTAATTGTACCTATAGCATAGTCTTTACTTTATATTTTTATTGAATGTAATAATGTTTGTGAATATTGTTTTTTTATTTTCAATTAATTTATTCTGAACGCAGTAATAGTGTCTTTTCTTCCATTATTTGAACAAAACAAAACTTCGTAATGGGAAACAAATTAACTTACATGGCGAAAATACATTTGAAGAGTTGAGCTTTCTACCAACTTCTTACTATTGAAATCAATAAATAGCGGTAAAGAGATAGTCATCAAATTCTGACCAATCATTCCTTCACATTTAATGAAACTTTAAGTACTTACATACCTAGAATCCACAATACATTTTATGACTGACATAAAATACTATAATAATAATCTTATTGAAACTAATGTGTTAGTTACAGTGTTTAAAACTTTAATAACATGTCTTAACGGTTACTTATATTGGTTAAAAAGTAAATGAATTATTATGTAACGCACAAATAAGGCCTATATCCATACTGTCGTGGAATTTAACTAGAAACTAAAAACATCTATTTAGTTAGCGACACGTACTGTTAATAAATAGTATAATATTCATTTAGTTATACTTATTTATATTTTAAGGGATGTCAATTGAATTTAAGAAAAGTGCGCGAACGCTAGCTCCGACCACAGACCCAAAATGGCCGATTTTTCGTCTATGGTCTATGAAATATTTGGCGCGCAATGAATTGTGTTTTCAAGATACCCTGCTCCTGTGATGTAATAAATGTTATTGGTTATATTTATTTAAAAATAAAGTACATTAATATACGGACATGTGGTTTTATTATTTTTGTCTATGTAAGCTTTTTAGGTTATTAAAGCTGAGCTTGAACGTCGAAACTTATAAGTAGGAAGAGTTTACGATAGAAAATGAATTTAGAATTCCCTGCCGGACTTTATGGTTTGATAGCTATAACCTAGGGATATTTAAGACAAGAATGAATAGCTTACTTCAAGGAAAGCGTGCTTCATTTTCAACCATATCATCGCTTACTATCAGGCCAGATGTAATCAAACGCAAGTTTATCAACAATAAAAAAACCGCTCAAACATCGAGACTATGAATTTCCATAAGAACAACTTAAACTATACAACGTGTAACGGAAACCCCATATCTATCCAAAAGGGCTGAAGACAACATCTGGTATGGAGTCTCTATGCACAGTTTCAGCTCAAAATAACTGACTCAAAGAATTGATACCAAATTATTGGTTTCATATATTTCTTGAATACCAATCATAACAAACGTGTCACAGTACTACGAAGGTTAATAACTTTCACGTCACTTGCCAATAACACGATAATTCTTTACGTTCTTCTTAATTTGAAAAATTTGGTCTCTGGTATCAGTGTATTGGAATTTGTAACAAGTTCTACACACGTAGACTTAGGATTACAAAACCCTTGCCATATCGTTTGTTATCATCCAAAGAAGCCATGCACTTGGTATGTATATACCCTTTAAATTACACGTTGTATAAGGAAAGAACAAGTCGTTCGTGTAAACAAGCCCTAAAGCTAACAACTACATGAAACCCCGCGCACGTAACCATAAATCAGTTATAAAGGCCATTCCAAACAATATAGGGCTAAAGGCAGCTCAACACTCAACTGATTTCCCTCGGGACCTCTCAACGAAGTTTCTTCGATGGTGTGCCTTCAGATACAGGAAATTTTTCGATATTAACATCCATATTTAATGAGATTATCTTGATTTATAATATCAGGTATGATGGGGCGATGAATTCTGATCGGTTTGAGATTGATCGACTGAGATTGGTGTCTTTAGGTAAGTGATGCATGGGGAAGCTGATTGGGAATATTGGGATGGGCATTTTAATATTGAAGGATCTCTTCATAAAATGGAAACAGGAATTTAATACAAAATTGTTGGTGGTTATTTTTAAGTGACTATGTTAGTAAAGTTTATAGATGCCTCATGGCGCAGCGTGGATTCGGATTGAGCGACCGGCTGCTGTACTGCGCGGCACGGATTCGATTCTTGTACCGGAACAAATGTTTGTATGGCTTACAGATAGCTGTTAATTTTATTCGTGTAAGTGAATTTAGTTTTGTTAGCGCACCTGATAAGAGAAATACCTAGAGTGAAGCGACTATTTTTTATAAAGGGTAACATTGATTGATTTTGCCTTGCTTTATCTAGTACATTGGCGAAAAAAAAAACATTTTTGTTTAAAAACAATAAGATAAGGCCGGTCTTTCCTGACGAATGTGACTACCAGGAATCAAGCGCCATGCCAAGTAAAAAAAAATTTTGCAAAAAAATAAAACCGACTTCCATATCAAAACACTACAAAGCCAAAAATAATTTTAATTTCGGTAGTCGGTGTTATTGGTTTTGTATTTTCTTTTTTTTCACACCGACTTCCGTAATTAAAATTATTTTTGGCTTTGTAGTGTTTTGATATGGAAGTCGGTTTTATTTTTTTGCAAAAAAGTTTTTATTTTCGCGCTTTTTAGTGGGTCAATTTGTAATTAATCCAGTTATAAAAGCCAAAATGTCAACTACAAAAAAAATAAAAACGCGCGAACAAAAAACACAATGCGGAGTAAACGAAAATATCATCAATGTAAATATTTTTTTTAGACTTTTGTTGATTTTTCAGAAACGGCTTGTCTGATTTCGATAAAATTTTCATGGGACCATTTGGGAAGTATACCCTTTCCAACAAAAAAAGAATTTTTGAAATCGGTTGGCAAGCGACGGAGCTATGCCCGAACAAACATAAAAAAAAGAACAAACAAACATCCGAATTGAGAACCTCCTCCTTTTTCAGAAGTCGGTTAAAAAATTAAGGTTTTAACAGACCAACAGCGCAAAGAAAACAACCTACGCGTACCGTATGCTTGTTAAAACACAAATACCTACCAATAACACTGTACGCAATAAAGTCGTTTTGTTTACAACTAGACTCAAACAACACAATGTGAGGAACCCACACACACGGCTCTACAAGTTACAATAAATTTAAAATAATGTACCAACGAACGTTACAACTCCACGTTGTTCTTCAGTAGGTACAACAGCGAAAAATGTATTATAAGAATAAAGTTTAACAATATTTTGCCTTTTTAGAATCAAGTCGCAGTTCTTTATGCTTGGTTTAAAAAAAAGTTAACTTTGTTAGTTTAAGTTAGTTAAGTTTTAACTGCTATGGTGGCCTAGTTCGCAAGCGCGACCGCTGAGCAAAAGGTCTCGGGTTCAATTCTCGGGTCAAACAAAAATTGATACTACGTTTTTCTGTTAGAAATTTCTCAGTAGTATCCCGGAGCTTCGATGTTGGTGGTCTGATAATTACCTTGCTTCGAAAAGGACGTTAACACGTTGAACGCCAACGCGGTCAGTGCTGACCGACAGTGAGCTTTCCCTTCAGGTCAACCAAAAATCACAGTTCTATCCAAATTTAGACCAAATGTTTTTTTAATTGTTGATTTGACGGGAAGCCAACCTCAAAAAAAATTAGATACTTAAATCTAATGTCCAAATGTATGTTTTCATTAATAAAAGTCAACTTTAGTCATTAATTATGGAGATATTAAACGCCGGGCAGCACTGACCGACGACGCGGCCCGAACGGCAAGTCTAGTTGTCGGCCAGCACTGACCGACGCGGCCCGAACGGCAAGTCTAGTTGTCGGCCAGCACTGACCGACGCGGCCCGAATGGCAAGTCTAGTTGTCGGCCAGCACTGACCGACGCGGCCCGAACGGCAAGTCTAGTTGTCGGCCATCACTGACCGACGCGGCCCGAACGGCAAGTCTAGTTGTCGGCCATCACTGACCGACGCGGCCCGAACGGCAAGTCTAGTTGTCGGCCATCACTGACCGACGCGGCCCGAACGGCAAGTCTAGTTGTCCGCCAGCACTGACCGACGCGGCCCGAACGGCAAGTCTAGTTGTCGGCCAGCACTGACCGACGCGGCCCGAACGGCAAGTCTAGTTGTCGGCCATCACTGACCGACGCGGCCTGAACGGGAAGATGCATTTTTTTTCTTGGCGTTCAACGTGTTAACGTGTTGGTCCTGCGCCTGATCTTTCTTCAGGCGTGTCGAGGATTGTCGTCCCAATGGACAATGAGAGTAGAGGAACAGAGAGTGCACCTGTACCTGTAGTATACATACTTATGTACTATAATACATATCTCCTGCGTAGATGGCTAATCAATATAAGGGTTCCGTAGTAACTACGCCAAATAACTGTGTTTTTCATAGTGTTTGTATGAATTACTAAGTTATATTTGCGGTTTTAGAAAATATGCTGTATCTCAAAAACTGCTGACCCGATCTCGTTCAAACC
The DNA here is from genome assembly GCA_943138885.2 of Tholera decimalis. NCBI lineage: Eukaryota > Metazoa > Arthropoda > Insecta > Lepidoptera > Noctuidae > Tholera > Tholera decimalis. The sequence continues at coordinate 39,636,499 of OW964566.2, read as the reverse complement.
AATTTTCTTTGAAAGTTTACGTTAAGATCTACAGCATATATTTTTTTTTAATTTTTCGCTCCAATATTATAGAAGTTGGAGGGGGCGGCACATTTTACCACTTTGGAAACGTATATCTTTTATGAAAAAGTGGTTTTAGAAACCTCAATGTCATTTTTAAAGACCTGTCTATAGACACCTAACACGCATAGATTTCATAAAAATATATATTTTCAGTTCACCATGTATGAGAACCCCCCCCCCCTTAATTTTAAATATTTATTATTTATTGTTTTCTTAAAATCGGAAAGCGGTTTACAGAATACATCTACCTACCAAGTTTCACATGTATAGTCCTAATAGTTTCGGAATAAAATGGCTGTGACACACGGATAGATAGAGAAGATACGGATATTTTTGCCATTCGGCTACGGAACCCTAAAAAAGTATTTGTTTGAGAACTTTCAAAAATGCTTTGAATACTTTATTTATTGACATCAATAGTATCATGTCATCAACATCATGATAATCATATTAAAACAACACAACATTGGGGCATTTGTAGCCGAACTAGGTGTCAAGCCAGTACCTGATGAAGACTTCTCGCTCTTGACATCGATCACGCCTGTTGGTAAGCAATGAGGTTTACGATGGAACGAGGTTTACTCTTGCTTTAAAGGTAAAAGGGTCATATGTGGTGGGAACAGAAGCTGACAGAAGAAGAAGGTCGCGTAAATAATCACTATTATGTATGCTGTACTGCACACGGCACCAAACCACTCAGTGTAACTTACTTAATATTTTACAATATAAGTACAGTTTCACAATTAAAATTAAATATTAGCCCGTTCCATCATCGGACTACAAGACGAACGAACATCGGCTTGAACATCGGCGGCGTGTTGCAAGCATCAGTTGGCTATCTGTTACATTTCAGGGAGTGTACGATGGAATTGCACAATTTAAATCCACCAAGCCCGTTCGATCATCGGACTACAAGACAAACGGCGATGCGCCATCGTTACATGGTGGTCATGCATCACCCACCCACGCACAAAACGTTTTGGGAATACTTTCATTGTGCTTACAACTGAGGCAGGAGTCGAATTACCTGCCGGAGTCTGTATTTCGTAATAGCTGCAACCTAGGAGTATTTAAGTCAAGAGTGAATAGGTTACTTCAAGGCAAGCGTGCTTCGTCTCCGACCACATCATCACTTACCATCAGATGAGACAGTGGTTAAACGCGAACCTATCATAATAAAAATAAAATATCAATTTAATTTAATTCTACTTAAAATAGAGTAATTCAAGTTCAATTCAATTTATTATTATTATTTTTTTTTTTTTTTTTGTACATTACCTACCTGTATAACCTAAGTACTAATTTTAATTAAACTATTGTACGTCAATGTCAGATTCAAAGGCGAACTACTGCTTCGTAAACTAGACCAAGAGTCTGTGTTTTAGGAGCTAAAGTTCCTTCAGAAATGCTCACAATACGGCTTTGAAATATGCAAGTACTTATAAGTAACATAACTACATGCATTAAAAATCATACCATTTTTTTATAGTTGATAGGCTTGCGTTTAACCATAATCTCACCTGATGTTAATGTTAATAATTTAATAATTAATAATTTTTTTTTCGATCACATCATCGCTTAAGCGATGATGTGATCGAAAAAAAAATTATTAAAAATCATACCATACAAAAAACTAGGTGTCTATATCAGATTTATTCATAGTTAAATCTCATTATTTAGATTATATTTAAATCTCATAATTAAATCAGAACTGGGAGAAAATAATTTACTCAAAATAAATGAGGTGTGTCAAATACATTATCATGTATATTTGCTTGCATATGAATCTCTATTAAGCTCCTAAATCAACATAAAACCGTCATTATCTCTATTGTGCACACACTATTCAGATTCTAAGTTACTATTCCAGCTTCCACATTCTCACATTTTACCCAGCCATTCTATTCAGGGTAATACAAACCGTGGGCTATATAGCCCATAGCCTGGCCACATTGTACAGCTCGCCACATTGTGCTTCATCTCGATGCAACTTGAACATTTTCCTGAACTTAATGCCCGATCACGATGCACAATAGTGCGATTGTGCGCCGATTGGATAAAGCTGTCTGCACGTTAGCGACCGTACGGTAGAAGTAAGATTTTGTTGCTTTTTTGGTAGGTAAACTCATCAAAGAATGGTAAGATAAATGCTTTAGCTTCAATCATTAGGCATATAGGCCGAAATAATTATTTAGATTTTTAGTGCACCTACCATTTGGCGCGGAATATATACAAGGTGTAACAGATTTACCTCAGACACCCGAATTAGAATATTAAACTATAAGTCTAAAACAACATCCGTAACTAAATAAATTGAAGCCAAACCTAGACAGTTTTTATAAAATAGTTATCCTTACTAAACGCAAAACGTATGTGAATCATACAATATCCTTACGCAGACGCATACACTCATGCAATGTTAGCGGCTGACACGCGCACGAGCGCATTTCCTTGAATTAAGGATTGTATTAATTTGTCATGATACTGTGTTTTTGCGTCAAAAAACACCAATTTTTTATGACGGAAATCGATTCAGAAGCCGATTCTGAACCAACTACTTTCAGAAATTGCGTTTATTCTGTTAAGCGTTGTATAATTATAAAATTACATTTCACACTATTTCTCCGTCTATCTGTTCCACAATATGTTTTGGTGTGTGTTTAACATAGCTGAGTTACATTTCCTATGTCAAACGTAATAATCAGGGTTGCGAGGAAGCTCTTACGATATACCGCAGGAAGGAACAGAGTGGGTTTTTAGTCATTAGAAGTTTGACACTCCCTTCTACTCTACCCAGAACGAGAGGAGTCAATTGATAATTTTTCCCGAAAAAAGGCACAACTTTCAAATTTAAAATGCAAAATCATTTATTTGCTCAAATAAGGTTCAGAAAGGTCTTACAGAATTATCAGACAATTTCTTATTTTGCCTGTAATATCGGCGTGCAAAAATAGTGTACAATGATTAAACATGCTTGCTTCCATATAAATTAATTAATTAATAATATAATTATATTAATAAAACTAAGTAAGAAAGAGTGGAAAAATAAGCCATTCATATAAAAAAGAAGAAAATTCGTATCATGACTTAATGGAATGTTGGTAAAGAATATTTACACCATTTCAACAGACTTCATGCTCGATCAAAATGCATAATTATTGTGATTGTCCTCCGATTAGGTCGGGCCCTCCACAAGCTTGCGACTCCACGCAGCAATAGAGAACATTTCACTGAGCTAATGCTGAATCAAGATACATAATTGCATGATTGTGCGCCGGGCGCGCAAGGCTGGGAACACACGGACGACTCTAATACATAAACTGCATTTGAAAAGCGATACAGGAGAAACGTGTCATTTGTAAGTTGCAACGTGTACTTAAGATATCTGAGAAACTTAGTTTGCAAAGGACTTTCCAGTATAAGCGAAACAAAGTTTTTCAACTTTGTCAAAATAATTATAATTAGTCAATCCTTTATTTGTACTTGTTTTATTTTATCACGCACTTTCTTTTTTTTTAAGATTTTCTTTTTTTTAGTCTAGCTGTGCTGTGTCACACTGAAGTTACGAGTAGATTCAGTCAACCTCTGTTGTCAATACTGGGCCACCAATATACAGGCTGTGCCTAGTTTGGGGCCCATTGCTAACTTTTTTGTTTTGTAACTTTGAGTATTGTATTTTCTGTCTGCATGTCTTTCAACTTGTGTGTGTAAATAAATAAATAAAATAAAGATTATTCAATACTTTACCTAAAATACATGGTAAAAGATCTCTATCTCTCTCTTTAATTTGTTACTATGTTTTTTTACATATCCCAGCTTTTTTATGTATAATATATATATATATATATATATGTGTATTGTGTATGTAGGTTGTTACTTATGTATTGTATATAAGTGAATAAATAGTACACCATGGACTACCCGCGTATTTATTTTCTCCTGCTGTGTCAAATCCATCCAAAGATTGTCTGTAAAAGATCGCTTTTAGCGATAAGACCGCCCATTGTAACACCGTTTAGTTTTTAAGTCCTTATTTAATTCTGTTATGGTATACAATAAAGATTATCTATCTATCTACTATTTATATACAATAAAGAGTATATATCTATCTACATGATCATATCGTTGAAATATTAAAAGAGCAGTGTTAACTTGGTTATTATAGGTACGACTTAAGTCTTGTATGTCGTGAGATTGAACTCTGGCAGGTACATTTCTTTGTGTAATTTTTATCGCCACCGCTGTTCTCAAATCAGTGTAAAAAAATATTGCAAGGAAAGCGGCATTTACTAGGGTTTTAAAATCTGAAAACTTGTGAAATCCACCAATCCATAGTGGATTATAGACCATTCGCCCCCAAAGAAAGGAGCCCAGCGTCTGTTTTCCAACAGTGGAAACTTTTATAAGCTGATTATATTATGTCGCGTGGGAGGTTTTTCCCGCGTAAATCCCCATCCCGTGGGAATTCCGGGATAAAAATATCTTATGTCCGTCTCCTGGTTCTAAGCTACCTCCCTACTAATTTTCGGCCAAATCGGTTCAGCAGTTCTTGAGTTATAAATAGTGTAACTAACACGACTTTCTTTTATATATATAATATACATGTAGTTAAAATAAATTAGCTTCATGAAACTATAATGACTGCTATAAATGCACATCGTAATAACACTAACATTATTATTTATTTAATTTAGAATAGCGTCCATAAAAACCATAAAAGCTCATTATAATCATCATACAAAATATTTCCTCCAAACCAAGTATAAAATCTTAGTCGCAAGTCCGCAAACAGCCTAACAAAAGCACGAACTCTTATCCAACAATAGTCGGTAATAACTTTCTTTGTGTTGAAATATAAACTGTGTACGCATATTTTAATCACGCATTGTTGCGCCGTTCCCGAGGTTAGAGCAAACAAACACACGAATAGATTCGGATGCCGTTAGGACGTAGGCGAAATTTTCCGGGTCCATTGTTCAATCGGGGCGATGTTAAATGTCGAAAGAATCGTAAATCGTTCGAGAGCACTTTCTTTCATAAATCGTGCGTGTATTGTTTTGTGTGGTAAAGTTTTATTTTTATTTTAACTGTTCTAGGTTGTTGACTGGCCCGTTGGTTTAGTGGTCGAAAGCGCATCTGCTAAGCATGAGGTCCCGGGTTCAATTCCCTGGTCAGGACAAAAGTGCTCTTGGGTTTTTCTGTCATTTTGACATCTAAGATGGTCGTTGTGAGTAGTCAAAGTCAAAAAATTTGATACTGGTCTGGCCAAGATGTTTACAGTGTGTTAGATTAAACGAAGGACTTATTGACGTAGGGTGTTCAGTATTCGATTCTCGTTCCAAATATGTAAAAAACCTATAACCTAAATTTTTGACGTTATCTTAACATAGTATAGACATAGACATTTGGATACCACTAATAATCTTAATCTTAACATAGTATAAAGCAAAGTCGCTTCCCTGTGTCTGTCCCTATGTATGCTTAAATCTTTAAAACTACGCAACGGATTTTGATGCAGTTTCTTTCAATAGAAAGAGTGATTCAATTGGAAGGTTTTTAAGTATATAACATGCGTATTATAGTAGAATAGTTTCGAAGATATTACAGATTTAAAATGCAAGGACATAGCGGTTGCGGCGCGGTGCCGGCGGAGGCACGGCGCGCGTGCCTATGTTGCTTAGATTTGAGCGTTGAATGTTTTTCCCATGGTAAATTATGTGTCGCACTTTCAAGAGTAATTACTAAAGAGAACATGTATGTCGAATGACAAAAAGGCTCTCAACGATGTATATAAAGACATTCTATAGTATATTTAATATAAACATTGCACCCGTGCGAAGCCGGGGCGGGTCGCTAGTTGTCCAATATTTATCATGTACACTGAGCTGCAAGAGATGAATGAACTTGTAAACAATACCTAAAGTAATCACGTGGCAAAACACGGTCTGATCGTGACAATAAAGGAAGCTCGTGTGTAAACTCCGCCCCCGCGGGAGTCCCCCCGAGGACTTTAGGTATGGTTCTGTCTGTTATTTATCAGTGATTTTTTTTTGTTCATACATTTATTAGTATCATGTAAGCATACACTATTGTAGATTTGGGTTGTAGAGGTCAAATACGCAGTCGCTACATGTAAAACATTAATACTACTATTAATACTTAGCTACTTCCGACTAGACTAGAAGCCACCCCAACATAATTGGGAAACTGTTCTAGGCTTCTTACGATAGCAAAAAGATAAGCTTGCGACTTTCATAGCTGTAAAACTGTATCATAGAAACATTGTACACTTACGACCTTTCAGCCTTTAAAGCACGAGTGAATAGGCATCTTCTGGGCTCACTCGTCCCATCTTAGACCTCATCTATTGCTCACCATCAGGCGAGATCGAGGTCAAGAGTGGGCCCATCGGTAATAATTTTTTTTTTTTTTGACAGTCGTTAAAATTCTGAAAAGAGTATCTATTAAGTTTCTTACCGGTTTTTCTCCATAGCAAAAAATTTTTAGCAAAAAATAGAACCGACTTCCATATCAAAACACTACAAAGCCAAAAATAACTTTAATTTCGGTAGTTGGTGTTATTGGTTTTAGATTTTCTTTTTTTCACGCCGCCTTCCTTTGCATCGGCGAGGCGGCAGCATATGTACTTAGCAACCCATATATATAACAAAATAAACCGGCTACTGAAAATTAACTCTCTTACGCAGAACAATATGAAACAAATAATAAAAAACTGGCTTCAGTCGCTCGACTACAATGACACTGAAAAAATTATAAAATAACACATCAGACACGTACATATTTCCTATCCACACTCACAAACGCACACTAATTCACAAACACGCACACACACACACAAACACACACACAAACACACCATCTTTTTTTTTCACGCTTTTCGGTGTGTCAGTTTGTAATTTATCTAGTTACAAAAGCCATAATGTCAACAACTTATCACCTTTTACAAAATATTGGTTTTCCCGATGCATAGCTGTTAATTTTTGAGGAGTTCTCCTGGTACTTGACCATCAGCTCTACATCACCATATGTATTGTGACGAGCATAAAGCGTTTAACATCCGTACTCAAGTAATCGAATCGCAATCCACGAAATACTTATTATTAAGGAGTTTCAGTGGCCATCTGTGGTCTTCATCATCAGTTCAACTTCCCCAAATGGTACTTTTCGGAAGCAACTGCTCAAGGTACTATAAGAACCCAAAACGCTATTGGTGTGCCTATAATATTTGAAGAGTTCTCTCGATTTCTCCAGGATCCCATCATCAGATCCTGACTATGGTGATAATGGTACCAATTTAGAAGTATACCCATTCGAACAAAAAAAGAATTTTCCAAATCGGTTCAGCCGTCTTCGTGTACTCGATGATCATACATTAAAAAAAAATATATATATATATATATATATACGCGTCGAATTGATAACCTCCTCTTTTTGTCGTTTGTTGAAAATGACATTAAGGTTTCTAAAATGACTTTTTCATAAAATTGTGTCCCCCCTCTCTAACTTCTATAATAATGAAGTGAAAAATCTAAAAAACCATATGTTGTAGATCTTAATGTAAACTTTCAACCAAAATTGGTTTGAACGAGATCGAGTCAGCAGTTTTTAAGATACAGTATATTTTCTAAAACCGCAAGTATGACTTTGTAATTAATACAAATACTATGAAAAACAAAGTTATTTGGCGTAGTTGTAAAAATTGTAAATAATCTAGTTTTAAGAAATTTGTAAGGTTTTTTGTTTTTTTTTTTTCTTATAAATATATTAAGTATATTATATTTATTATAGTTACTACGCATTACGGAACCCTTCATGGGCGAGTCCGACTCGCACTTGGCCAATTTTTTGAAGTTGGTTAAAAAACAATACTTGTCAAAAAACCAAGTCTCGCAACTCAGTTCTTCTACCGTAAAAAGTTGTGAGATCCATGTAATACCAAGTCGGTTATTCGATTATTCAGTCCCTACTTAAGGGACCTTGTGTCTTAAGTTGTTACGTAATTATCTAACCTAACAACATCTTACAGTGACCATATCAATATTAAAAATCTTTAACGTTTTAAATAAATAGATTGACTCGGCCATCGCATGAAAATACAATTTATCTCACAAGTAATACATACATATATAAATTAGATTGTTTTTGCGATTGCCAAGTCAACATATTTATTTAAAACGTTAAAGATTTTTAATATTGATATGGTCACTATAAGATGTTGTTAGGTTAGATAATTACGTAACAACTTAAGACAGAAGGTCCCTTAAGTAGGGACTGAATAATCGAATAACCGACTTGGTATTACATGGATCTCACAACTTTTTACGGTAGAAGAACTTGCGAGCTTGAAGAGCGAGACTTGGTTTTTTGACAAGTATTGTTTTTTATAGGATCTCATTTCTTTTTGTAGATAGTCCTACTTTTTCCTTTCCGGCGGCGCCTTTTACTTTTTGTATACCAATAACGAATTTTCTTAAAGCCCTCTCTCTGGCCTTTTTTATTTCGTTGACCATTTTACAATTTACCTTTGAACATAATTATATCTAGATACCTATTTACACATATTATTCCATTATATTATACATAATTACATACAGGTACCTACACTGATTATTTAACTGTAAATGTAACTTTGTAATCCCATATAAATATATGGGATTACAAAGTTATTTATGCAGTTGATGTATCTAGAAAACTGGACCGAAATTGAAAAATATTTTAGTTTTTCCTTGATTTATACACTAAACACTAATTGTATTCTAAATTTGAAGCTTCTATGTCTTCTAGAAGTGCCTTAGACTTTTGATGATCGGTCAGTCAGTGAGTGACAAAATTAAGGAACTTTGACTCGTTATAATTCTTAAACTACTATACTAGTTCAAATTGAATGAAATTTGAAATATACCGTGTTCATACAATGCCTGCTTGGTTACTGAAAATTCAGGCTTCTAGTTTTATCCACAATGAAGTTATACGGGGTCGAAAATGGCCTCAATTGCTTCGAGAAAAGTATGGTACGGCCGTGCCGCTTTTTGCTCGACTTGGCGGGGGCACTGCCGTGCCCCCAGATATGAAGCTTTTTACCGGTTTTTCTCCATAGCAAAAAATCAATTCGAACCGTTCACATGTTTAATTTTAAGTGCATTATAAGTTCCCATGTATGCCTTTGTGAAATAAAATATTATTAATTGTACACCTCTGAAAAAATATTCCCCAATCTATTTGGAAAACTACTTATCATAAATCCTAGTACATCTAGACCGTTGGAAGAGACTAGTGTAGACGAGATTACTTGCCTTGTGATGGGCTTGAAATCCGAATGCTCAGTGGGTAGGGATAACATATCCAACAAATTATTGAAACAGCATGTCAATCATCTAGCACCGGCACTTGCGCACATTTTTAATTTATGTCTCGACACATGCATTTTTCCATCGCAACTAAAAAGCTCGGAAGTCCGTCCAATTTTTAAAGGTGGTGATAAAAATGAAGTATCAAATTATCGTCCAATTTCAATTTTACCCGCCATGTCTAAATTATTAGAAAAGCTCATTAATAACAGACTTATAAGCTATATGGAAAAAAAGAAATACCTGGCAAAAAATCAGTTTGGTTTTAGAGTAGGTAAATCTACAGATGATGCAGTTAATACACTAACCAACTACATTAGTACTAATCTTGACATGGGGCAGAAATGTTTGTCTATATTCATAGATTTAAAAAAAGCATTTGATACTATTTCAATTCCCATCTTGATTACGAAGCTTTTCAAACTTGGTATTAGAGGAACGCAACTCCGTCTCTTTGAAAGCTATCTTAGCGGACGGAATCAATGTGTCCGAATTGGTTGTCATGTGAGCACTGACGGCGTAGTCTCCTACGGCATTCCTCAGGGCAGTATTTTAGGCCCTAGCCTCTTTCTCATTTATATTAATGATCTCACATCCATAAACATCCCAAAAGGAGATATAATATCGTATGCTGACGACACAGCTCTCCTATTCTCTGCTGACACATGGGATGAGGTCTTTAATGCAGCGCAAACGGGATTTAACATCGTAAACAACTGGCTTCGACTCCACCTTTTAACACTCAACACTGATAAAACCAAATATCTAACTTTTAGTATTCGCCAGTCAAAATTAATTAGGAGCAACTACAAAATAGTCCCGCATGTATGTTGCTTAGATATAAACTGTAGCTGTAAACCAATTGAACATGTAGACAACATAAAATATTTGGGGGTCATTATAGACAGTAACCTTAGCTTTAGAGAACATATAAAATTACTCAGTACCCGGGTCAGAAAACTCATGTTCGTTTTCAAAAAGCTGAGACACGTTGTGGATGCTGTATTATTGAAACAAATCTACTTTGCCTTGTGCCAATCTGTAATATCATACAGCATCACATCATGGGGAGGAGCTCCAAAAACAATAATCAAACCGTTTGAGATTGCACAACGTGCTATTCTTAAGATCTGCACTTTTAAACCGCGTCTTTTTCCTACCACCCTGTTGTACCAATATTGCGAAGTACTTAGTGTACGACAGCTGTTTTTACAAGGTATTGTTTTAAAGCAATATACAGTTTTAGAATATGACCCTAATCTAAAATATAGGCAAAGGAACAGGACAGTGTGTACTCGCAATCACCACCCTCATACGTCCTTTATTCGTAAATATTTTGCCTTTTTAGGCCCTTATATATATAACAAAATCAATACTTCAATTAATATCTACTCTCTGAATAAGACCCAATGCAAAACTAGGGTAAAAAATTACTTACTAACACTAACCTATGATGAGACAGAAAAGCTTATGGAAGTTACTGAATAATCAGGAGTCCTAATTTTTTTATTATTTCTTTTTTTCTATAGTTAACTCGAAAGATTGATACTCTTTGGCACAATGTAAGAATACAAACACTCTCATACACACTACACATGCACATACACCCTCACACGTACACTGACTCACACACATACTCTCACCCTTACATCCATACTCATACACACACGAAATAAACCTATAACTCACTTAGATTTTAAGTAAATTAATTCCTAATTCTAATTTTATAATTATTTGTATAAAGTATTACTCTTAAGTGTTCTTTTTAAGTTTAAAGAAAGACTGTACTTGCTGATTTAATAAAATTTCAATGTCATAGACTGAGAGGATTGGCGCTGTATGCCGAGATACAGGTGTTTACCTAGTTCGGCTGCAGATGATCCTATATTATTTTTACTGATACTTTTTTCTATGTGCTAGTTTTTAAGCAATATTGTAATCCTTTTTGATGCAAATAAATAATTGAATTGAATTGAATTGAATTGAATTTATCGGCTTCTACTTACTACTTTTTCGAAATCCACTTTAAATTCTAAACTCTGCCCAGCATCAGTTGTCTATTACATGATAAATTATGTTTATTTTACAAATTGGTAATTAAATAACACTTTTACATGTAATTTCCTTTTCGTTAATTTAAACTAGATGAGGCCGGAGTTTCGTAACTGACTAACCTAACAAGAAACACCGAAACAAACTCAAAAGTCAATGTAGTATTTTGTCAAGCTTTGACAAAAAAAATACCAAGTAGCTTTTCACATCTTAGCAAATGGTTCCCCAAATGCCACTTGCAGGTCTCAAATTATTCTTGATAAGGAAAACAATTGTTGTCAACCGCCAATAAAATCCCAATTAAAACCAAACAAAGGCCACAAACTTCTCACAACAACATCTTTGATTTATAAAACAGAGAAAACGAAAAGCCTTTGCTAAGAAACTAATGCAAGCTGAACTTTCCTTCGCCGATAGAATGGCAAACGTAATAAATAATAAGTCCTTTGAATATGGACATTGTTGCATTAAAAGTCGAGTGAATAAACTTCGACTTAGCCTTGTCATCGCAAAAGATAAATCTAGTATTAGAAACGAAGATAAGGGTGACTACGATTTTGGTGACAATTAGGATACTTCCATTGAGCGGACAACTAAAGAGTGAAATTCTCTGTCGGACTGTGTTTGTTGGTAGGGGTTTTTAAGTCAAGAATGAATGGATTTAGAAGTAACCTATTCACTCTCGCAGGTAAGCGTACTTCATCTTTGACCACATCATCGCTTACCATCGGGTGAAATGGTGGTCGAACGCCAGCATGTCAATTATAAAATATATTTATTAATACAATATATTTATTAAAACAAACAATAATAAAAAGAATTAAAAATAGCATACAAAAGATAACAACATAGGATGTTTGACTTTGTGTGAGTGAAAAATTAGATCATGACAGAAATATAAAATTAAAATAGACACAAGAATTCCAGCAGAAGCACGTTTCACCTTGTTAAACGAAGTTACAAATAGGTAAACGGACGTTCTTTATATTTTCCTGTTTTATGGGGCACCTCGTGATGGATTTGTTTAACTATTCTTTTTATGAGCCTAATAAATAATAAGCAGGTTACAACTTTTCGCTCTATGAGAGGGACTGGTCCATAAATAACCAATGGTTGGTGGAACCAGTCTCATACAAATTATTTCTAAAATTTGTCTGTAAACCGGTCAATTACCTAATCATAGTAATCATCAATTATGAATGCTAGGTACAAACAATAAATAATGCTTAAAATACTCACTCTGATATGAAGATAAATTAAGAGAACAACAAGTTCACACCAATTAAAAATATTTCTTAAAAATGTTCTCTATCGCAATTATAAGCAAGAAAGCGACTTGCAAGTCACTTAATACACTCAAACCTATTTTTTCCACCATCTCCGATCAAAACATGCCAACCTCATAGGCGTACTTTACGAGCAGCGAACGTGCCCTAACACGGTTGCTACGGGCAAAGCAGCGTGACTGGGCAAACTTGCCCGAATGCCCGCCGCCTTTGTGGTCGCCCCAGCGAACCGTGAGCCACAATATTTGTCCAAGTGAGTGTACTAGACACGTAGGTATATTATAAGTAAGTACATAATCCTATGGGAAACAGGTTTGCTTGAGAATGATACCACTGAAACTGCTTATAGAAATGAACTAGGCGATTTAAAGGACAATTTAATTCCTTGTTTTTTTTTTGTTTTATGCGGGTCAGTATAGGGCCTTGTGGAAGTACGAAATGTGTTGCTGCTAATAAAGGCTGACCTAATTGCTGTCCTAATTTTAGTTGATAAAAAAATCTAGACAAAGCCAATATATCGAATATACCTACTCTTATCTAATAAAATCTCTGAAATCTGTGCGGTGCTTTCCTCTAAAGTTCACATTAGACATGGTTCTCATATAATATGAATCAAATCAACTTTAAAAGAGGCAGTGACCTCTGAGTTTGTTTCGATGTTTCTTCTCGGGTAATTCAGATAGGAAAACAAGGCTTCATCTAATGAAATCTGACAATCGTGTATCCAGGTATCGTGTTACCCAGTTACTGGTTTGTGCTGAGATGCAGCTGCATCCGATTTGACTGAAAGCTGACCCCGGCAGTTTGGAAAAGCTGATGAAAGATTGTTGCTCTTAAAATGATTAAAAAAAGAACTCGAAAGCTCGAGTCATTTGTTTTACCTTCATTCATATATTTCCCACAACCAATCTCAACATGTTACTTGGTGATATTCTGTTGAACTTTATTTTATAAGTATCTCATTACCTAGTGTTTATCCATTGCCTTAAGGTTGCAAAACGCAGCAAAAGGCCACGTCGTTTATAGCCATTGCAATCAGATGTCTATCAGACATCAATCAACGTTGTAATATACATACCTATATAGATTTGCAGACGTGATCTAAGGTAATGAGAAGGGAATGTAAAATTATAAAGTCATATTAAGTCATAAGTAATTTATTTCGGAACAATATAAAACGTGTAATTTAAAGAGTATATACATACCAAGTGCACGGCTTCTTTTGGATGATAATAAAAGATACGGCAAGGGTTTTCTAATCCTATGTGTACATGTGTGGAGCATATTAGAAATTTCAATACATTGATACCAGAGACCGAATTTTTCAAATTAAGAAGAACGAAGAGAATTATCGTTTTATTGGCAAGTGACGTGGAAAGTGATGACCCTCATAGTGCTGTGACACGTTTGTTATTACTGGTATTCAAGAAACATATGAAACCAATAATTTGGAGTCAATTCTGTGAGTCACTTATTTTGAGCTGAAACTTTGCATAGAGACTCCATACCAGATGTTGTCTTCAGTCCTTTTGGATAGATATTGGGTTTCCGTTACACGTTGTATATTGTGCTGAAATTTTGTAAAATTAAACGATAATAATATGATGGCACCCTGTTTATAATGCTCTCTTAAGCGGCAAATAATAAAACCGACTTCCAAAATAAACACTGCAAAGTGAAAAATAACTTTAATTTCAGAAGTCAGTGACAAAAATGAAAATACTAAACCAAAGATATTTAAATTAAAGTTATTTTTCACTTTGCAGTATTAGATAGCAGCCAAATGCACAACCACTGCGCCAACCGTATCTTGATTGAAACACTCTGCCCGCCCCCATTTAAAGTGCGGAACGTTTGAATGATCTAAAACTCTTATATCTACTCTATAGAGTAATATTCTACTCACAAATTATTTAAAGACCTTTCCAGACGCCTAGTCGACACTTCGCGTGACCCAAGGACTGGCTTTTACCTTGGACAGAGGATAAGCATTGCCATAAAACGTGGCAATGCAGCCAGTCTTGTCTTTCATCCGCGAATATTCAAAAAATGACATTCGTTACATCACTAATTATAAGTAACGTAAAGCCAATGAGCCAATATTTTTTTTATTTACATTACTAGTAGTCTTGTTAACCCTTCTAAGCTATGTTTGTGTCTTGAGTGGGTTCATGGCAATAGTGTACTTAGTGTAGTGTAGTGTAGTGTAGTGTAGTGTAGTGTAGTGTAATTTATTGTATATTTTGATCTATATGATCTACACAACGCTGAAATATACCTATAAGTTCTACTAACTACTGAATATGTCCGTATTACCGTAGTTTTTCAACCAACGACAAAAAGAGGAGGTTATCAATTCGACGCGTATATTTTTTTTTATGTATGATCACCGATTACTCGAAGACGGCTGAACCGATTTAGAAAAAACTTTTTTTGATTGAAAGGGTATACTTCTGAATTGGTCCCATTTTCATAAACGTCAGGATCTGATGATGGGATCCTGGAGAAATAGAGGGAACTCTTCAAATATTATAGGCACACCTACCTTTTGGGTATTTATTATAGTAACTTGTGCAGTTGCTTTCAAAAAGTACCATTTGAGGAAGTGGAACTGATGATGAAGACCACAGATGGCCGCCAAAACTACTCAATAATAAGTATTGAGTGGATTGCGATTCGATTACTTGAATATGGATGTTAAGTACTTTATGCTCGTCACAATGCATATGGTGATGTAGAGCTGGTGGTGAAGTACCAGGAGAACTCCTCAGCAATTAACGGCCCAGCATTGGGAAAAGCAATATTTTGTAAAAGGTTATAAGTAGTTGACATTTAGGCTCTTGTAACTAGGTAAATTAAAAATAGACCAACTAAAAAGAGTGAAATAAAAACTTTTTACCAAAAAATTAAACCGACTCCCAATTCTCTTCTTCTATTCTATTCTTCCGAAATTAAAGTTATTTTTCACTTTGCAGTGTTTTTTGGGAGTCGGTTTAATTTTTTGGTAAAAAGTTTTTATAATCTTCTCATCGCCCTTGTTATCAAAAGTACATATTTCCATATCTCACCACTTACCATATCGAGATGTAATTGAGAATTCCCGGCAGTACCTGTGTACATTAAAATTAATTTACAACCACAATTTCGCAACTTCCTGAGCGATAAGCGTATTGTTAGTAGCGCCATTGTGTGCAATCGTAACACGTTAGTTACAACCGAGGCGCACCTGCTCCCCTGTTTGTCATTTATTATTAATAACATTAATTATGTTGTTGTGTAATTCAAAGATTAGTTTTATTGTTTATTTTGTTCATTGTTTTATGATATAAGCAATCTATTTGTATTGTTTATTGTTAAACGTTCAGAACCTTCGTAATCCGGAACAGTTGCTCGACCACCAAGCGCAATTTTGGTCGTGTATGGAGTACTGCTCTGCCAAAAAAAAGCACTTGAGTCTATTGAGAAACGTTTGCAATGAGAGACTGGTCGAATTGCTGCTCCAGAGCCAGCAACATCGGTTTTCTACCGGTTACGTTACGGGGAGTGTGCGATGGAATTTAATCTGATTCCATCAAGCCTGTTCTATCTTGGCGCATCGTCGTTCGTCTTGATGAAGATGCGCCATCTTTACTTGGTGGACATGCCATCCATACGCACAAAACGTTTGGAGTGTAGCACCCTGCCGAAGTTTGTATTTCCTGATAGTTATAACCTCGGTGATATTTAAGTCAAGAGTGAATGGGTTACTTCTAGGTAAGCCTACTTCATCTTCAACCACAATACCGCTTACCTACCATCAGATTAGATGGTGGTCAAAAGCGAATCTATCATCACAAAAAATTTACATAAATAAAAAAGCGCAAAACTCGAGAAAGGACTGAGCAATTCGGTTTTTTTACGGTTCCGTAGCCGAAAGACAAAAAGAAATTGGCCAAGTGCGAGGCAGACTTGCCCATGAAGGGTTCCGTAGTAACTATGCGAGTCTGACTCGCACTTGGCCAATTTTTTTTTCTTATTTTGTTAAGGCACAAGGAAGGTTTTTATGGGGAGAATTTGTTACTAGTTTTCAGACATTTGATCATTAATTAAAAAAACAAAAGAAACAATAAAGGAGATGTTTCATTTTTATATGGGGCTCCGGCCATAACATGTACATTTCAGCAAAGCTGGGAAAAGTACCCCTAAATAGAATAAAGTATCATTTTTTTCATAATATTAAATTGTTTTTATGTACAATATTAAAATTAAAAATGTTTGACGTTTGTCCTAAGAGTTATGACAGCCATGACAGGTTGTCAAAATTACGTTTACTTAACCTTGTTTTGTTTTTGTTCATCAGAACTAACCCATAGAACATTATTACCCTAGCGGGGACCTGACTGACTAGTGATTGATAGAGTTTCAAGAAAACAATAGTGGTTATTTTGAATTCGTTCAGAAACACATTTCAAAAATGGACACTAATGATTTTTGTAACGATGAAATTATCACACTTAATTATGTTTACTCAAAAATATGTACAAGAGAATAATAGTAATTTATTTTTAACACTACAAGAATACACACATTTTTTTATTATCTTCTACGTAAAATTGATTTGATGAGACATGATTTCAGAACGAATGAAGTATGCAAGCAAACGAGACGCCATGTTGAATAAAACATGGTAATAATTGAAAAGCTATTACTTTTTGTACACAACAAATCAGGCTCAAATTCACCAGAGTATATTTTTCCCCAAGTTGTAGTATTTTTCCTCTTTTTCGATAAATGTACATCTGATGACCGAAAATAAAACATCTCCTTTGTCAACGTAACAGGATAACAGAATCATGACTAAGTCTTTTCAGGCGAAAGAATAGTGTCATAGTCAAATATTTTTTCACGAATGAAGCCGTGGCCAGAAGCTAGTTAAGAATAAGCATACATTCATTAAACCATTGATGACACGGTTGGTACAGTGGTTCGGTTCCCGCAGAGCAACAAATGTTTGTTTGTACTGCAAATATAATATGCAAGTGAATACGTTATGAAGATACGTTTACGCGTCATTAACGATAACTTTTACAGTATTAATAATATCCAGAAATACGAAAGGTTGCAGTCGTTACGTTGTTTGTCCTATTTACCCACGTATAAAATACCAAGTCACAATAATGTGTATGGTGCAAGGACGTGGGAATGCATGCTACCATCATTCTTAAATGACATGCCTGTAAATGTTATTAAAAAATTAACTCCAAAGAACTGCTGTAAAGTGCTAAAAAAACACTTTCTAGAAAGTACTTCGATCTAGAAGGTGTTTCGATGCATAGAAAGTGTTACTTTTAATGATGTATGTATGTATGTGTGGTGTGGCATCGAGTTGCCGCGGCTAGCATACCACAGATAAACCCTCGATGGTTTAGGTGGTATGTTTATATTTGTAAATAATGTACTCGCATGTTTTAAATAATAAACGATAAAAAAAAAATTAAAATGTTTGTAAACGTATCCACGATACAGGAGAAATCCCAAGCTGCGGGAATGTTTTGACGAGTTACCGCGGCCCCGGAACTTAAGGGCTGAAGGAACAGGATGGATTTTAGTCAGTAGAAATCTGACACTCTTTTACACTCCGCCCAGAACGGGAAGGGTAATTTGATGATTTGTTTACCGAAAAAACTTGAAATTAATTAAGGGCAATATTACAAAAGTTATAATACTGTTACGAGCTGGGGTTCGGGATAGAAATAATTAACACCAATTAAATTTAAGTAAATTTAAGTTTGCGAGATGCACTAGAGATGTTAAAATTTCATTATTCAAGGCGTACTGCCAGACATTTTATACCTGCAGCCTGTGGGTCAGATATACGCAGAAAACTTACAACGCCCTACGTGTCCTGTACAATAATGGGTTCAGAATGTTGCTGGGGTTGCCTCGCTTTTGCAGTGCATCAGGTATGTTTGCCGAGGCTAACATTGACTGCTTTAGAGCAATAGCACGTAAAAGAGTTGCCTCCCTGATGCAGCGTGTGCGCGGTAGCGCCAGCAGCCTTCTGAAAACCATCCTGGATAGGCTGGATTGTCCTGTGGTGAAGCACTGGAATACTGTTCACGTTTCCGGCGGTGCTATTTTTAATGTTAGGTAAAATTTACTTTTATTATTATTTTATTATATCTTATTCGAAATTTGATTAATTAATTAATTGTTTTACTTTTATTATGCTATTTTAAAATTTAATTGTAATTGTTTTATTTTTATTTGATTCTTTATTAATAATGTTCAGCAATATAATTTTAACTACTAACATACCTAGATGTAAGTATTACTAACCTATTTATGGATGTACTTAATCCGAAATAAATGTCTAAATAAATAAATAAACCAAACTTAACACTTTACTGAAATAAACACAAAACAAAAATCAACACAGTTATTCACAGTACAATACTTGTCACTTAACACTTAAATCGCACTGAAATTCAGCGGTAAAGCTTCGAATTATATCGCGTCGTATCTTGAAATAAGACTCTCTGATTTAACAAGAATGTTCTAGAACTCATAAGTTCTAGAACATTCTTGTAAAATCGACTCACTATTTATACTGCCAAGAATATTCCAGAGCTACTTGAGATACACAGTACTGCTACTCGCCGCTAGATGGCGTTAGTGTCTCAAACATTCTAGATTTCTGTCGAAGTTTCTCGACGTACTTCACTAAGCGACTGGCGTAACAATACGTCTAAGTTGGAAATACTTATAAGGTTTTAAAAATTAAACTTTATATTCCCATTAGTATCTGTCATGTAGGAGCAAACTTACATAATAATAAGTACTAACATTTAATCTAAGCTACTAACACTCATAATTACCTAACTTGTAATTTCTGTTTGTTACTTGTAAAAAACGGTTGTGCAATATTGTTAATTGTAATCTTACCAAACACCAATCATCTTTAGCTATAACATCTGTCGGTGAACCATAAATAAATAAAATAAATATCTGTTGAACAATGGATTCCCCATTGTTCAAAAACGTTATTTTGGTTAACTTAACTTTAATTATCCAGTATAGTTCATGGACCATTGTTAAGTTAAGCTATGTATATCCCTATTGTGCATAATCTTCTTTCTTTAAAAGTCATTTTAGTAATACTAATTAGTAGTACAGTTACGGAAAATACTGTTTTTATGTGTGTATTTTATTTAGTTGTTGAGAAACAGCAAATAGGTAACAACCCGGAAGATTCCATACAGTTAGCTCAAACAGTATTCGAAAATTGATTTTACCAGAATAGCTCATAAAACGTGGGCTATGTAAGTAGGTAATATAATAAGTAAACTGCAGAGGAATTCATCAAACTCCCCTAAGAGATAAACCTGTCGTATCTTATTATGTTTTACGATTGTCCTCACAAAAACATTACATGAAAAGGGTATTTTAGTCTCTTTACATGATACGACACGACGTGAAAGTGACGCAGCAAAGAAAAGAGAAATAATGAATTTTTTTTTTTTTTAGGGTTCCGTAGCCGAATGGCAAAAACGGAACCCTTCCGTTTCGATATGTCTGTCCGTCTGTCTGTCTGTCTGTCTGTATGTCCGTCCGTCCGTATGTCATAGCCATTTTATTCCGAAACTATTAAGACTATACATGTGAAACTTAGTAGGTAGTATTCTGTGAACCGCTTTCCAATTTTAAGAAAAAATAATAAAATATTTAAAAATTAAGGGGGGGCTCCTCATACATGGAACTGAAATTGAAAATATTATTATTTTTCATGAAACCTATGTGTGTATGATATCTAGAAAAAGGTCTTTAAAAATGACATTGAGGTTTCTAAAACCACTTTTTCATAAAGTCAATCGTTTAAAATATATACAAGACGCTTGCAAAGTGGTAAAATGTGTCCCCCCCTCTAACTTTTATAATAATGGAGGGAAAATCTAAAAAATAATATTTGCATCTTCTTGCAGATCTTAATGTAAACTTTCAAAAAAAAAATTAGTTTGAATGAGATCGGGTCAGCAGTTTTTGAGATATAGCATATTTTATAATACCGCAAATATAACTTTGTAATTCACACAAATACTATGAATAACAAAGTTATTTGGCGTAGTTACTACGGAACCCTTCATGGCTCTCCCATGAAGGGTTTCGTGTGACTCGCCCTTGGTCAATTTTAACATTTAAGGCCTAGTTTAAAATTATATACTTACCTACTTGCAAATTGGTATATATATTTGCTTCTATTATTTGGCTCTTATTATTATTGTAAGTATATGAAATGAAATGAAATGAAATTTAATATGTACGTTTAAAAATTTTAAATTTATTTATTTATTTATATTACTCCTTTAAGCTCGAATTCGACCCAATGTAGCTGGGAAAAAGCTGTGCAGAGACATAAATATGCCGAAGAATGCTCGTAACACTACTATTAGCCTCCTTGCTTTCATAACACATACATTTTCCACACTTTTTCATCGGTCATACATCCGTGACATCTAAATGTCCCTCAAAAGGGCAACTAACCCGTCTCCCAAAAGATTCAATTTGCAAGGGCAGGATTCGCGCAGAATAAAAAATAAAATATTATCCCCACTTTATAGGTCACCCGAGAACTGAACGAGGAAAAGAGGAACATTTAGACGGATTTGAGGACTCTTTGATAAATGTACTGTTTGGGTTAAGTTGGGTTCCTCCTGCTAACGTCCAATTATCATAATCTGCTGTTTGAGGTAGGGAAAAGTCTGTTCTCCGGTATTTCTGGAGGGAAATCTTCTCATAGCCATATTAGTTCGTTGATATAAAAATAAGATTTATTTTTTGCTCAAAGCATGGAACATTATAGGTCTCATTATATTTATACAAACCTTTCATGTTTCGCCATTAACTGGTATACTAATATTTGAACACTAATTATTAGTTTTTCGTTTGTTGTTAGTGAAATTTATTAGTATTTTTTTTCACGTTTTAAATCTTCCCTTTTTTGAGATTAAACACAACCTGCACCCTGGAGACTGGATTGCAAACTGGAAGCTGACCGATAGTTGGGATAACTAAATGAGTATAGCTTTCCATAACAATATCATATAATATCAGTACTTAAAATAAACATTGTTAAATGGTTATTATAAGTTTTACAGGGTGGCGATTAGGTTATCACAAATTAATTGATGTACTTGTAATTGTGAATATGTGCACTTGATCGATGACTTGGGGACTCGTAACTTACTGATTGAAGTGGAACACAAAGCCACTTTTAATCAATGCTTTTAACACCTAATTATTACTTTTACGGTGGTTAACTAAAGTCATAATTTTTTTTTTCATAAGTTACGAACTGTACGAATCGGTCGTGAGTTCGAATCCACAAGGCGCATTATTACTTTATGTAATTAAGATCATGGCTTGTGGCCAGTAGTGGGGAAGTTAGATGCTAGTGTTTCAGTAAGTAGATTTAAAATGTCATTTTTACACGCCACTGTTTTTGATTTAGTTTAAACTAGATGCAGCCGGTGGATATGTTTTTAGGACTAGAAATGTGGGTAGCATTCACATTACTAGCAATCGTGATAACCCCTCCAACTAAACTAAATATGCTTGTGTCTGGAGTCGGTTCACTGCAATAGCGTTATGGGTGGTGTTCAAATTTTAACATCTAACTACGAGTGAATACAATAGGGCAGTTTCCTGTGTTACAAAATAATTATTTTATTTGGTCCATTAGGTAGATTTTCAAAAAATATTGGTCACGTACTTTTTGCTTTTTCAAGTCAAGAAAAATTCACAAAGATGGAAAGCTTCAAAGTACAGGAGTGTGGGCTGCTGACGTCACACATTGTTAAGAATTATACCGAGGTGTGACGTCACGCGAAATTTCAACTCACTGTATCGTCTCAATTTTTCGTCGTATCGTCAATTACGTGGAAAAATAAAAATTACTTGTCCAATGTTTTTTGTTAAACTACGTGACGGACTAAATAAAATATTTTGGGAAACTACCCTATTGTTGTTGATAAATATCTCTTTTCTCAGACTTGGAGTTTCTAAAATATGTGTTCAGTGTGGTTTCCGGATAAGGAGTAAACTACTTCGTTTCAAGTGAATATCGTAAATCTTTAGAAGGAAATTACTTCTACATGTCCAACTTAGCTACTTTCTTCGAGTAACAGGAATTATCGACCACCCACAATGAAGTGTGTTCAATAAATAAATACCACCTACCAATACAAATGTACCTATTTGTAGAATCTGGGAAATCATTCGCCAGTACCTCGATTGTAGCGTACTTACAATGATCTGGTTGTGAAATAGGATAGTATTGATATTTTTCACAATTCTCTCAACTTATTAAAAAACAAAATTATAGAGATTGTTATTTAATTTTGACAGTTTACGTGAATTAGTCTGTTGGTTTTGTAGTTTTTCTTTTTAAGTGTCATATCTTTAAGCATGTTGTGGTTACCTATAATAAGGGTTGTAATTATCAAGATTCAAGATTAATTTAGTAAGGCAATCCCAAATAAATAAATGTGAAAACGTTTTGGGAATACTTTCATTATGCGTAAAGCTAAAGAGTGGAATTCTCTACCGGAGTCAGTGTTTCTGATAGCTTAGGTTTACCAAATCAGTCCAGTTCCAGTAGAACTACTTTTAGGCATACATACATACCATCAGGTGAGATGGTGGTTAAACTAGAGGAGAATGTGAGGAGAACTTCCCATCTCCTCACATTTTTTATGGATAATAAGGATTATCCTTAAAAAAATGTGAGGAGATAGGAAGATACTAATCCAATCTAAGTTTTCTCACATCAGACTGTATTCTATAAAATCCACCAACATATTCTAATAACTTCATGTTGTTTTCACCCCTTGAGTCGCATCCACAACGTCAATTACATCGCCCTACCAATTGTAATTCATCCCCTACAATGCGCTAATTAAGTAAATATGGCGACACACGTGACGAAGTTGTCATAAAGGAGTTAAGAATCAAGGGTGATATGTGATTTAATATCTTACTACTTATTAATATTACAAATTCAAAAGTTTGTGAGAATGGATATATGGACGTATGGATGTCTTTACTCTTTCACGCAAAAACTACTGAACGAATCTGAATGAAATTTGGTAAATAGATAGTTGCCATCCTGGAATAATTTTAAATTATATTCAAAACTACTACGAAAATTACAAATTTTATTCAAAACTTCATCCATTACTGTCTCAAAACAGTGATACAATCCTGAAGGTGGTCTGTACACACTTAATATAATAAACAGCTCCAATTCAATACAGGCTATTTCAATTATCCGTTCAACAGAGAGACTCACAATATCAGTACGATCCTTGAATTTAAGTTGATTACTTATTACTTGTTTTATAATCTGAGACTTGTTAATATCAAAGAGCCACCATGTACGGCAGATACTCTGCTGAACGAACTACCAACCTAGTGAATTTAAAAATTGAAAATAAATTTAAACAGAGAATATCAATACTATTAATATTAAGAAATAATTTTACTTCTAACTCCTTACTTAAGAATCCTTAAAAAATTTGATGTACCAGGTTAATAGTTTTTATTGATTTTAAAACTATATTTGTTATATTCTGGTTATTTACAATAATGCTAGAGTATGTATCTGTTGTCTTAATTTTTAATTTAAATCATAATTCATGATGTCAATATTTGATGCCAAGTAATGGCAGAATATTCTATTATGTCACGCTCACGCATTGCTCAATAGGATTTATAATAGCAGTAAAATTAGTGTGGCTGAAAAGTCTGATCCGGGGTTGTGGGAATTTTTAACGAGATACAGCACCCTGGAACGCAGGGCAACTGAAAAAACAGGGAGGGTTTTTAAACCATATAATTCTGACCGTTCCATCTGATCCACCCTGAACGGGAATAGTCACTTGATCATTTTTACCCCAAAAAAATTACAGTCTCTGCTGTAAAAAAGAGAAAAGTACCTCAACTGACTTCAATTCTTCCTTTAAAACATTCTATTCCTACAAGAGGTGGGTGGCAAAATAAAACACAGCAAACTCTAATGGCATAATTCATATAATGGCACAAATATCCTTTCACTATCAAAAGAAACTTCAAATCCAAAACTGTTTTATCGAAAACGTTAAACACGTACACTTATAGATATTTCATCTAATTCCATCCTAGACATTTTCAAAAGTATTGTTTATTAAGTATTGTTTTTAATTATTATCAAAACAGTCGAAACCGGATATAACGACATTAAAGAGACAATTTAACTTCGGACGCTTTAACCTGTAGCTGTTATAAGCAATACATATAGACAAATAGACAAACATGTATAAAAGGAAACAAAAACTTAATTTCTTTTTTTTTAATTGCAGTGACAAGTCAAAATAAACCTTCAATGTTTTGTTTTGCTGGAACAAATGTGACAGTTGGTCGCTAAAGCCTTTGCATTTTCATAGTTTCGTCGTTTGGAGCAATACGTCGCAATACCCGATGTTGTTATAGGCAGTTAGTTTACCTAATTGTTTATATAGGGTTTCGGCAGGGACCTTGCCATTAAGTCGTAATAATAACCGATCCGTATATTTTTATTCGGCTGTATATTAACTCCTGTGAGAGTTCAAAATAGAGAGTTCAAGAAAGAGACAACACAAAGACTGTGGAACACACAGTAATAAGACATGCTATGCTCATTCTGACCATATTAAAGCTACAGCTTGCCAGTCAACACCTCATCCCTAGCTCTTCGTAATGATTGAATTAGTCAAACCTGAGCAATGTGCCTATGTGCTCAGGATTACGCATCAGGTATCAATTTCATTACGTTGCACCCTCAAGTTGGGCCTCACGTACCTTATATTTGACGTTCACTTGTAGAATAGTTAATTTTTAAGAGCGGGTTGTGTTTTGTTAGTATTTGGTGAGAATCGTTTGAGTTAGACTCAAAACTTCAGTATTAACGCTCAGCAGATTTTTTGACATTTGCCTATTGCAATTTAACAAGGTTAGATTTGATTCTGTAGCCGCCCTGAATACCTGAACCTACCCTTCGCTTTTGATAACTTGCCGCGCATAAACAGTCATCTGAGACACGCGTACCAAGAACCGCACGTACAACGGACGCTCACAAATCGCCTCACACAATGACCACTGTAATTAAACTTATGTAAACAATACAAATTATATATTACAGTTCTATTTCAAATAAAGACATCCACATTCATTACTGCGACTTCACGCCTTGTCATTGCTCTCCCTAACTCAACCTTCAAAGTGCTTAAAGTTAATCTCTGCTGTTTAAAACAATCCTAAAGTAATTCCTAAAATAGTGCATAAAGCAAAGCACTATGATTCAATAATTCAAGTAAGTAAGTAGTCTACTTAGTACTTACTCTTTTTTATGAACATGAAAGTGGTTTTAGAAACCTCAATGTCATTTTTAAGGACATTTCTATAGACACTAGACACTAGGTTTGATGAGAAAAATATTTTCAGTTTCAGTTTCATGTATGGGAGCCCCCTTAATTTTATATATATTTTTTTATTTTTGTCTAAAAATCGGAAAGTGGTTCACAAAATACATCTACCTACCAAGTTTCACATGTGAATCTTAACAGTTTCGGAATAAAATGGCTGTGATATACGGAAGGACGGACGGACAGACAGACAAACATGACGAAACTATAAGCGTTTCTCTTTTGCCATTCGCCTACGGAACCCCAAAAAGTGGAGTTGTTGATAGACCTTTATACATTAACGCAGTCATAAGAAGCCAGAGAAGCCATTCCATATTATATTATATTCCATAATACGTATAATATGGAATTCCATATTATATTCCATTCCGTTGCCATGATTCCTTCTGCACTTAACTAGCAGTCTTATCTTCAATTTTTTTTTCATAAGGTCACGTTTAATATGGCTTTTAAATTTTTCTTCGCTGAGTTCTGTCACAAACTTTGTCAACTTATTATAAAAGCGTATGCTGTTTATAAGGAATGACTTGTGTGTCTTGTTAAGTTGTTACCCAGTTGGCCACAGCCAGGTTGTGGAGGTTAGGGGTATTCTAGCCGACCAAAAGATAGTTTGGAAAAGGCAGGTACTTATAAATTATAATTTAAAACGCTTATACTGGCTAAATTGTATAAGTATCATTTTATTAGATAGCTAAATTAAAATATTATGTACTTCTTATTTTAAAACAGATATTTTGCAAGTTTTTGTAACGTTCATTTTGTAGGTAATAATTACCGTGACTCTTATGGGGGTGCGCAAAAGCGTGGAGAAATCGAAAAAAAACCGTAGCAAGCTCAGGGATGCGGGGGCAGGGGTGCGAGGAGCAGCGGTGCGTCTTAATACGTCATTAGCGAACGATTGCTGAGTGTTTTTACACTATTCGGAATCAGGGCTGGCACAAGACACACAATCATTTATTCTAAATTATCATAACAATATTACAACATAGTCCTTGGCCTTGTTGCTAAATAATAACAGCCATGCAGGTCGATCATCAGGGGCCATATCATGACGTGTTAAAACTTGAGTCGTTCCAGCGAGAAAGAGGGATGAAGCTATGTACGCTATATAGCTCCATCCCTCTTTGTCGCTGGAACGACTCAAGTTTTAACACGTCATGAGTCCTTGACCTTGTGGCTAAATAATAACAGCCATGCAGGTCGATCATCAGGGGCCATGTCATGATGTGTTAAAATTTGAATCGTTCCAGCGAGAAAGAGGGATAAAGCTATGCACGATATATAGCTCCATCCCTCTTTCTCGCTGGAATGACTCAAATTTTAACAGGTCATGATATGGCCCCAGGATTTAAACGATGCCTGACGAGTTCGGTCCGTGGATGGGTACCCATTTTAACATATTGTTACGAGCTGCTGTTGGGGATAGAAATAATTTACACTAATTAAACCAAAATTAACACTTTAAATAAATAAAAACTTTTTACCAAAAAATTAACCCGACTTCCAAAAACACTGCAAAGTGAAAAATAACTTTAATTTCGGTAGTCGGTGTCTTTAGTTTTGTATTTTCGTTTTTGGCACCGACTTCCGAAATTAAAGTTATTTTTTACTTTGCAGTGTTTTTGGAAGTCGGTTTAATTTTTTGGTAAAAAGTTTTTATTTCACTCTTTTTAGTTGGTCGATTTATAATTTACCTAGTTACAGAAGCCTAAATCTCAACTACTTATAACCTTTTACAAAATATTGCTTTTCCCAATGCTGGGCCGTTAATTGTTGAGGAGTTCTCCTGGTACTTCACCATCAGCTTCGCTTCACCATATGCATTGTAACGAGCATATTGTGCTTACTAACCATATTCAAGTAATCGAAGTGGAACCCATGAAATACTTATTATTATTATTTATATACTTATTATTGAGTAGTTCCAGTGGCCATCTGTGGTCTTCATCATCAGATCCACTTCACAAATGGTGCTTTTCGAATGCAACTACACAAGTTACTATAAAAAATACTCAAATCACTATAGGTGTCCCTATAATATTTGAAGAGTTCCCTCGATTTCTTCAGGATCCCATCATCAGATCCTGATTTGGTGGCAATGGGACTAATTTCAAAGTATCGACGCTTGAAAGGCAATCCTAACTAAGCGACATAAATCCGTAAAATGAGTTATATATACCATTCGAACCGGCAGATTTTTCTGCGTCGTTTGGTCTAGGTCTCATAGTTCTACGACGAGTTTTATTGTCGCTTAGATATTGCGTGATTTCGGTAAAATCTACATTTTGTGCTTACTAAACGACCAAAAAATAGTGATTTTTTGAATATCTAGCAGTTATGACGTTCTAACAATTAGAAATATGAACTTAGTCGGTTTTTCATGTATTGACTTTTTCATTTATTTGTATTGACGTATTTTTACTTGTTAAGAATTTTTCCTTTGAAATTACTTAGTAGATTTTACCTACATAAAGCAATTGTAATTTATGTGGTTATATGTTTTAACTCGATAATATATTTTGTGACAGTGTCATTTGTATAAGTTAGCCTGAAATAAAGTGGAAGAATATTAGAGTTTAGATATTTTTACTTGTATATCATAATATTTATTTTTTATTCTTAGATATTTTTATTTGACAACGCTTAATACTAATGATGTCGGTTAGATAGTCTTACTTGATTTGCTAAATGGCTAACAATGGCGCGTAGATAAATTTACCCGTACGCAAAATTATATTTTCTCGTCGCTAAAGAACCGCACGAGTTTAAAAAACGTCGTGTAGGTATGCGCGACACGCGTCGTGACACGTCTATACAGGTTCTAATTCAGGCACCCGCCGTCGCTTATGCCCGAGCTACACGAGGCTAGTTTTTCAAGCTAGGATAGCAAGCTAGTGTCAGTAAGCTAGCAAGCTAGTACTTCTGGCTTCGTGTAGACAAAACTAGCTTCATTTCTAAGCTAGTAAACTAGTTGACAAGCCAGGATAGTTTTTAATAGGATGGAGTTCTATTTTTAGGTAAGTAGCGCCCCCCACCACTGATTTTACTATCCTGGCTTGTGTACTAGCTTCATGTGGCCGGCGAAGCTAGTTTTCAGTTGACTCGTAAGCAGTAACCACGCGTTTGTTTTTCTCCGCGACGTGTTTTTGAGATTTAAGATGCCCAAACTAAGTACGGAGATTAATTTAAAGTTCGTACAACTGTACCGTGACCATGAATGTCTGTGGAACTCCACCCTTCCAAGTTATAAAGACAAGTGTAAACGTGATTCAGCGCTACAAAAAATGTGTGTCGAATTAAAGACAATTGGTATTGATATGACTACCAAAGAGGTCAAAAGTAAAATTAAAAATTTAAGAGCAACGTATTCTCAAGAACTGACAAAAATTGATAAATCAACCCGGTCTGGAGCAGGTTCTCAAGAAGAATATAAGTCGAAGCTGCATTGGTTCCAGGAAATGCACAGTTTTATTAAAAATGTACCCATGAAGAGAAAAACAACGGTAAGATATTTGCAATCGTTTATTATATAGTTTTAAGTTTCGAATAAGAAAATATTAATGTAAACAATGCAATGGTGTCACCGCTGTAAAAAATATTTACATATGAATATAAAATAAAAATGTAGGTACATACAATTACTTTTAGAAGTAGGTACCTACATTTTTCTTTTATATTTAAGTAGGTAGGTACCTAATTAAAAAAAGTACCGCGTGTGTGTGTGCGTGTCTATGATCCGTCCGCGTCAGTCTGTCTGTCCGTTTTTTTAAAGTATAAAATTGGTTTTTACTACATTTGTATTAAGATCCCAACATTCAGAAGACTTGCAGTAATTATGAAATCATTCTCGATTGCCAAGGCACAGCACCTTCATTGTTAAAGTAGTTCTTAAGGGTTTCTCGTTTCTGGATTGCTGAAACCGAAGAATGGTTACTTCCTTGGTGACATAAACTTTGTAAACCTCTAGTTTCTGTTCTACAGGAACCAGAATAGACATTTCCTGTTTCGATATCTTCACGGTCTATATCAGAGCTGGTTATATAAGTTTTTCGATTTTCACTTCTCAACCAATTATGCAAAGCACATGTTGCTAATACAACTTTATCCACTGTATTTACGTTAGCTGCTATTGGTTTTTGAAATACGCGAAATCGGCTAGCCAATATCCCAAAGGCATTCTCCACTACACGTCTGGCTCTAGATAGTCGGTAATTGAAGACTTTCTGGGACCATTCTAAATTGTCACCTGGATAAGGTTTTAAAAGGTACGGTTTTAAAGGAAATGCGGCATCAGCAACAATGACTCCACCATGGGGTAAAAGGTTATTTTCCAGTTTATTGTACATGGAGCAATTTCTAAATACACTTCCATCTGATGACATTCCACAAGCTCCGACATCTATGTATCGAAAGCAATAGTCGTGATCCACTATTGCCATAAGCACAATACTGAATACTTTTTTATAATTGAAATACATAGTTCCACTGTTACCAGGTGCTACAACTTGAATATGCTTGCCATTAATGGCACCGTAGCAAAATGGAAAGTTCCATCTGTTTTTAAATCCATTTTCTATTTTCCTCCAGTCTTCATCATTAGTCGGGACCTGTAATAACATATAAATAATTAAAAAATAAAAATATGTTGTTTATATAATAAGTCAAATGATTGTTATTTTCTTTTAGGACAGTCAAGAATCAGAAGAACAAACCAATACTGAAAATACTGGTGATATTATTGACAACAATAAAGAGAATATTGATAACGTTAACAATGATGATAATGTTGAAAATTCTGATTTATCAACACAACCATCTACGACTACATCAAATGATATGATGCAACGCAACGAGTCTGAGGCAATATCCGCAAAAACTACAGCACCATCGGCAAAACTGTCTACCGAAATATCTAGTGCACCAGCTCCAAAAAAGAAATAAATTACCCAAGTAGCAACATTGGTCAACGAAATTCGGTCGATCACGAATGATTTAAATAGTGCACCCACATGTGGTTCAGTGTCACAACAAAATGAGAATGATATTTTTGGAGCATTTGTAGCTAGCCAACTTAAAATATTATCACCTCTACAGGCTATTATTGCTCGGGACGGAATCAATAGTGTATTATCTCGTTGTCAAATGGCAGATTTAAATTTGAGTAATACAACATTTTCTTACCAGACACCTAGTCACGAAGACTCTTCAAACACGACAATTGGTAGTAGTATACAAACAGTTCAAAATAACACGAATTTTACAACAACCGAATATGACGCACAAGAAGCTTCTGCGGATGACTTTGATATGATTACCACAGCATTCAAAAATGCTTAATTATGCCGATTGGCCTCTTTGAATAAGAATTTTCATTTTGCTTACGTGTTACTTGTCTAATGATGATGCTTGATATTAGGTATAATAAACGTAATACAAACCTCATTGTATTTTTTCAATGCCTTGTAGATTTCAACACAGACTTCTGGTATAAATTTTGATATGGAACATCTTGCTACTCGATAAAAGTGACTGCGCCTCCTGTAACTAATGCCGGACGATAGAAAATCTAGTGTGATCTCCAGTTTTACTTTTGCTGGTAGGGACTCTCTCATAATTGTATCCATTCGTTGTATTTTTGGCGTCACAAGACTCAACAGAATATCAAACAAATCAGGCGTCATTCGCAAAATACTCTTATATTCGCCTAAATCTTCGTTGCGAAATTCTTCCAAAAGTAAAGCAGATGATCCACGTTCTTCTCTCCTTAAAATCCACGGTCTTGTCCACACCCGTTTTTGTAATTCATCTTCTAGTTCGTCTAGTGCGAATTGGCACAGTTTTCGAAGTAACTGTTTCAGTCGAATAGTGTTTTTTTTTCGCGTGCAGTTCATTTTGGACGTGTGGTCACCTTGGTCACAGCAATAATACTAGCTCAAAATAATATAGCCTCATGTAAACAGAACTAGCATATTCCAAGCCAGGTCAGCTAGCCGACACAGTTTTAAAAAAGAACTAGCTTGCTACCCTAGCTTGAAAAACTAGCCTCGTGTATCCCGGGCATTAGGGAGGACGTACTTCACATTTTGGCGCATATTCTATGAAGATATGGTAAGTATTCAATCAAATTATGCAAAGGTACCTAGTACCTATTTCAAAACTGCATTTTATTTCGGATTATTTTTAAACCCTATTATGTTTTAGATGGAACAAAGTACTCATTTTAAATCAATTTTATTATCTTTGCAGTTAAAAATTAGTTGCTTTTTTATAATTTGTTTGAGTACCTACAAGACAAATAAACAGTAGTTATTTATCTTGTAGTTTCACTTAGGTTTCACACACGGTATAAATCTGACATCATCGAATTGATTTTTTTTGCAGTCTGCGTCAGTCACAAACAGTTTAACAAAACATTAGAGTCAGCTTCTATCAGCATTGACACTTCGAAAGATTTAGCTTTTCCGGTTCTTGCTGATAGTTTATGCACCACAACAGATCACACTGAAACGACTGCATCGATTACTGCTCCACGTATATCGGTTGATCACGCATTTAATATGACTTTAACTGCTGAACTAGACAATGAAAAACCGACTTTGAATGATCACCAGGTTGAGGAAAACACACAATATACATCACTTACGTCCGATCATGATGTACCGTCTACATCGGCATGAAAGTAAAGAATCTACCGTATCAAATCCAATTAAAAGTTAAGTTGGTAAAAGAAAATCCAAGAAAGATATTAAATATATTGATTTTATGTGTAGATACAGTGCATGCTTTTATTGAAAATAGATTGAAGAATACAACTGTTTACGCACCATCACCATGGTTTACAGTTTTTCCAGATCCAGAGATCCAGTCTCTCCGTGAGGACATGGTTGGGCGCTTGAACTTGTCCTTGAAGGCTGTCTCCGAATGGGGCGATGCCAACTTGGTCAAGTTTAATGCAGCTAAGACCCAGGAGTGTCTCTTCTCTGCAAAAAGGAGTCAATTCAAACCGGCTCCTACTTTCCGAGATGTAACCGTGCCAATAACCGATCGTATCGAGCTTCTGGGGTAACACTAACTTCTACCCTCAATTTTGGCCCGTATATCGAGGATAAGGCACAATTAGCATAAAAAAGTTGGGAATCCTAGCAAAGGTGAGACGGTACTTCACACCCGAACAGCTACTCAATCTCTATCAAGCCCAGGTTCGGTCGTGTATGGAGTACTGCTCTCATCTTTGGGATGGATCTGCCAAGTACCAGCTGGATGCGCTTGAGTCTATTGAGAAACGGGCCAAAAGACTCATTGGCAACGATATACTGGTCGAATCAAAGCTCCAGAGCCTTGAACATCGACGACGAGTTGCTAGTCTATCGGTTTTCTATCGGTTACATTTCGGAGAGTGTAAGATGGAATTACACAATCTAATTCCGCCAAGCCCGTCCCATCATCGGACTACAAGACAAACGACGATGCGCCATCGTTACATGGTGGATATCCCACCTATACGCACTAAACGTTTTGGGAATACCTTCATTGTGTGTACGGCTAAGGAGTGGAATTACCTGACGGATTCTGTGTTTCCCGATAGCTATAACCTAGGGGTCTTTAAGTCAAGAGTGAATAGGATACTGTTAGGTAAGCGTGCTCCATCTTCGACCACATCATCACTTACCATCAGGTGAGATGGTGGTCAAACGCGAGCCTATTATCAAAAAAAAAAGTTGAAATTCAGTCTAAAACCAAGGTATCCCTTTTACGTTGTTATCGATCGCAGCTTCCCATATCAAAAGCAATTGTGAGATATAATTTTTTTTAGAAACTGAGTGATGAAGATGCTAGGTAATTTATAATTGCGACAGCAATAATAATTGTTCAATTAAAAATATATTAATCTCAGACTGAATGTTATGTCATAATTAGTTTCCTGGTCATCGGCACTACATAGCGTATTTGTTTAATTTTCAATAATGACTTTTATTCAATAATAATTGATTTCATTTATTTTTGTGCATGATAATAATTACCTATACAGTTCTTGGTTAAATGTCGGTTATGAAGGGAGGTTGGGGGTAATTTTAATAACTAAGATACAATTTCCAAAATCACAAAAACCATTAAAGAATGCTTAGGTAAATTTACTTATTTTATTTTAAACTGTCAGATCTTTTTAGATCAATCTTTATGTTTCAAAATTCTAAACTAAGTAAGTTTACCTATTTTTACATGTTACTGCACACACTACAATGATGATTTAGATAATTTTACCTGTTTATCAAATCAGGTAAATTTTATCTAACCGACACAAACCGGTGTTTTTAAAAGTGTCAGGTGTCTTATTTTGACAATTTGGATAGCTATAAAAAAATGATTTCTAGGACTGTTAACATCATTTTAATCGAACAATTAGGAAAATTTTTATGATTTTTTTTGTAAATATTTGAACTTTAAATCGCTCTCCTGTAAAGTTTACTCAATGTCGCTTAGTCATGATTGCCTTTCAAGCGTCGGTATCTACCATTTCAAACAAAAAAAAAAATTCCAAGTAAACCGATTTGGAAAATTGTTTTTTGGTTTGCCATCTTCGACTAATCGGTGATATTACATAAAAAAAAAAAAAAAACAAAAATATAGGTACGCGTCGAATTGATAAACACAAAAATAAAAATTAACACAGGTATTCACACTACGATACTTGTCACTAAACACTTAAATCGCACTGAAACTAACTTGTAGATCTCAGATTATATCGCCTCGTATCTTGTAATAAGACTGCCGTCTGCGTTCCTCTGCGATCTATTTATTATTATTATTATTGCGATTTATTTATTTTTTTGTTGTTTTTCTAGAACATTCTTGTAAAATCGACTCACTGTTTATACTGCCAAGAATATTCCAGAAGCGACTCGAGATACTGAGTACTGCTACTCGCCGTTAGATAGCGTTAGTGTCTAGAACGTATTAGAAGTCAGTCGAACTTTCTCGATATACTCAGTACTGCTATTCGCCGCCAGGTGGCGTTAGTGTCTCGAAAATTCTAGGTTTTTGTCGAAGTTTCTCGACGTACTTCGCTAAGCGACTGGCGTTACAATATAATCTATATTCTTCCGTAATTTGGCAAGGACGTTAAGCAGTTAGTCCCGGCTGTTAATTGTATATCTTTGACAATAGTTACGAGTAGTCAGAAGTCAGAAAATCTGACACTGGTTTCGCCAAGGGGTATCGTGTTACCCAGCTACTGGGTTGTGGAGGTCAGATAGGCAGATGTTCCATGTAAAACACTAATACTCAGCTGCATACGGACATACTGGAAGCTGCTGACCCCAACATAGTTGGTAAAACGGTAAATACATAGTTGAATATGATGTACTTCTTGACCATTATATCCTATTTATTTGGAGTCGGTTTCCTTATCCTTCCCTTCCACTGATCAGAATTTTGTACTACTTAGGGTCCAATGCTTCTTCAGATTTTTTGAACCATCGCGTCGCAGACAAGTGTAGGGCCGTCTCCCGTGTTACCGTATCGTCACTTATTTGCCAATCTAAACATACTGGTAAATAATGATGATATACTCCTTGACCATGTATCCTGTTTATTTGGGGTCGGTTTCCTTATCCTTCCCTTCCACTGGTCAGAATTTTGTACTTACTAATTAGGGTCCAGTGCTTCTCCAGATTTTTTGAACCATCGCGTCGCAGACAAGTGTAGGGCCGTCTCCCGCGTTGCCGTATCGTCACTTATTTGCCAATCTAAACATACTGGTAAATAATGATGATATGCTCCAAGGCCATGTATCCTACTTATTTGGGGTCGTTTTCCTTATCCTTCCATTCCACTGATCAGAATTTTGTACTACTTAGGGTCCAGTTCTTCTTCAGATTTTTTGAACCATCGCGTCGCAGACTATTGTAGGGCCGTCTCCCGTGTTGCCGTATCGTCACTTATTTGCCAATCTAAACAAATACTGGTAAATAATATTCATGAATTCAGCGTGCAACCAGTCTCATTGCTACGCAAATTACGCTTTTCTTACAAAGAACGCATGAGCATTAATGTCCACACCAAGATAATTAAATCGAATACCTATATATTGACATGAAACTAAAATACCTACTAATACTGAAACATACATAATCCTTTTTACTTCCAAAAGACGGAAAAAAAGAAAATAAAATGGAATTAGTACAGAAAACTAATTTTAAAACGAAATGTCTCCATCATGGCATGTTACGAGTCTATCCTCTTCCAATTGCCTCTATTTCTGATGTGTTGTAGTTTGGTGGTGATTTCAGGCCGTACACACTACAGGGTCTTTTTTTGTTTTTTGGGTGGGAAAATCATCGAATGACTTCTTCCGCTCTGAGTCAAGCGGAAGGGTGTGTCAGATTTCTACTGACTACAAACCCGCCCTGTTCCTTCGGCTGCCCTAAATTTCCGGGGCCGCGGTAACTCGGTACAACTTTCCCGCAAAAGGGCCTTTCTTTTTTTCTTTTTTTTTTAACGTGGTAAAATTATAGTGCGGATTCTTGTTCCTAAAATATACCGGTTTCCTCACAGTGTATTCCTTCACCGCTTTGAGAAGAATAATGAAAGTAAATATGGTAAAGGTGAAAATATAGGGTTCGAATGCAGGACCTGCAACTCGTAAATCGGGACCGTAATCGTAATACATTAACGGACTTTAGTATATTAACTTCATTATATCCATGTATTTTTTTCATTTATTTATTTACATAACTAGCTTTTGCCCGCGACTTCGTCCGCGTGGAATAGTTGCTTTGGGCTAACGTTAAATTTAACCACGATTTTGAAGCATTCTTCATTGGCGCTCCGCTCCTATTGGCCTTAGCGTAATGATACAATATAGCTGTGCCCGCGACTCCGTCAGCGTAAGTTAATGTATTGGTAATATTGTTTAGATCACGTTCACATGAGGCTTAAGTACCTAGAGAACGCTTCGACCGCGAGACGCGTCGAGCGCGGCGACCGATTCTCAAAAATAATCCTTATAGCATGATTCAGTATTCACGCGCGATGGCTTATTATTATAAGCGTATTTCATGCATAACTTTGGTGTTTCTATACCGATTTATATGATTCTTTTTACGGTTTCGTAGCCGAATGGCAAAAAACGGAATCTTTATAGTTTCGACATGTCTGTCCGTCTGTCTGTCTGTCTGTCTGTCTGTCTGTCTGTCCGTCCGTCCGTCTGTCACAGCAATTTTATTCCGATACTATTAGGACTATACATGTGAAACTTGATAGGTAGATGTATTCTGTGAACCGCTTACCGATTTTGAGAAAAAAAATTAAAAAATATTTAAAATAAAGGGGGGCTCCCCATACATGGAACTAAACCTGAAAATATTTTTTTTTTATGAAATCGATGCATGTGTGGTATCTATAGACAGTTCTTTAAAAACGACATCGGGGTTTCTAAAACCACATTTCCATAAAGTCAATCGTTTAAAAGATATAAGCTTCCAAAGTGGTAAAATGTGTGTGTGGCGGACGCAACCTCTAACTTCTATAATAATGGAGTGAAAAATCTAAAAAAAATATATGTCTGTAGATCTTAATATAAACTTTCAACCAAAATTAGTTTGAACGAAATCAGTTCAGCAGTTTTTGAGATACAGCATATTTTCTAAAACCGCAAATATAACTTTGTAATTCATACAAACACTATGAAAAACAAATTTATTCGGCGCAGTTGTAAAAAATGTAAAAAAGCCAGTTTTAAGAAATTTGTAAGTTTTTTTTTCAAAACAAATTTATTTGGCGCAGTTGTAAAAAATGTAAATAAGCTAGTTTTAAGAAATTTGTAAGGTTTTTTCTTCGTCAAATAAATTTGCATATTATAATTATTATAGTTACTACGGAACCCTTCATGGGCGAGTCTGACTCGCACTTGGCCAATTTTTTTATGGAATAGTTAATAATGTTAACTTTTTCAATTAGGGGTGACTGAGAGTGTTATAAACGTAAGAGTAGACAAATATTATAATCAGAAAGCTTCGAACTGCTAAGCTATCGGGAGTTACACGTGTTATTGTGAGTCAACCATAAAAGTTAGACATATGCTGTCGTGGGATATTTTTTATATAATTTTAAGGAGAACATTTCCGTCATGAAATTATTTGTGTAGCTTTACAGCATAGAAGAGTTTTTCAAAGATAATATTGGTTCAAACTAATATGCGATTATATGTATTTTAATGACATTGTGTAATATCCGACATTATAATCATGACATTACATCTTAATGAATTTTACTGACATTTGTATCATTGTTATTTTTTATTTATTGAATTTATATTGTATAATTGTTTTGAATTTTGTTATGTTAGATTATTATAATTATTGATATTAAGACTAATAATGTTGGGACCAATGTATTGTGCAGCTAGTGTTTGCTTTATAACGACTATTAAATTTTTTTATATTGTAACATTTATAACCACTGTTCGACACAAATGTAAATTTGTTGAGAAGAATAAATAAATAAATAAACCATTAAGGTTGCACACGCGACGGAAGCTTAAAAAATGGAGTAACTTCTCCCGTTTTCCCAACATTTCCCTTCACTGCTCTGCTCCTATTGATTGTAGCGTGATGAAAAGTATACTATAACCCGCTCAGGAGTATGAAAAATAATTGTACCAAGTTTCGTTAAAATCCGTCGAGTAGTTTTTGTTTCTATAACGGTTATACAGACAGACAGACAGACAGACAGACAAAAATTTAACTGATTGCATTTTTGGCATCAGTATCGATCCTTAATCACCCCCTGATAGTTATTTTGGAAATATATTTCATGTACAGAATTGACCTCTCTACAGATTTATTATAAGTATAGATAGATTATACACATACAACTATCCTTACAGGTACTAACGCAATGCGATAGCGTAGCAAAAAGAAAAAAAAATTAGCCGTCCCTTGCTGTCGGGTAAAAAACCTTAAAACATACACAAACAAACATTAACTATAATAACATATCACAAACATTGCTGACCTTGTAAACTCACCCAAAGAACAAAAAATATGTCTGTTTCCCTAGTAATGACGCCCTAAAATCGTCGCATTAGGCTGCGTTTCCACCAGAGATGTGTGAGGATGCGTAGCGAGGGATGTGTTTGTAAAGAACCAATAGAATCGCTCCATTTACCTCGCCTCGGTCAGCACAGCTCTGGTGGAAACGACTCAGCGGAGCTAGATTTTTGCGCATACAAAACAAGCGAGGGATGTGTGCGAGGGATGTGTGCGAGAGATGTGTTGCGAGGGATGTGTTGCGAGGAATGTGTGTTGAGAAGGACGTGTTGCTAGGTTTGCGCATCCTCGCACCACACATTAATGCGCATTGTGACACATCCTCGTAGGCACATTTTCATCGCACAGCTTTGGTGGAAACCCCCACACATTTTCACAGCACAGCTAGACTTCCTCGCACGACACATTTCCATCGCACATCTCTGGTGGAAACGCAGCCTTATGCGCCTTCCCACGGAAAATCTTATTATATAAAAGAAAGTCGTGTTAGTTACACTATTTATAACTCAAGAACAGCTGAACCGATTTGGCTAAAAATTGGTAGGAGGGTAGCTTAGAACCAGGAGACGGACATAGAATACTTTTTATCCCGAAATTCCCACGGGATCGGGATTCCCGTGGGAATAACCTCCCACGCGAACGAAATTGCGGGCAAAAGCTAGTTTTAAATAAATATGAAGTGAGTGCCACTTCCATGTAATATGCTATTGTTTGTTTTCCCTAAAATAAATAACTACCTAACTATATCAATATTCTATAAAAAATATTTCCTCTTCCTGTTCTGTTCATCATAGTAACATAACTGGTTTAACCACTTTTTTACGCATTTTCCTCATACGAAAATATTTGGTAATTTTCCACCAATATTTTCACAACATTCCCGAACTACTGAGGCATAATATTATCTCATTTTTCAGTTATTTTCCTCTATATGGAAGCTTCCGTGTTTCCTGTTTGGGTTGTGACTCTATCTTTTAAAGTAATCTTTAAAAGATAGCTTTTAACGAAAAGACCACCCATTATTTCACCCTATGTTTTCTTCTATATTTTCCATTACTCAATAGGCTAGTTTCCTAAAATATTTTATTTAATCCGTCATTTAGGTTAGGTAACAAAAAATTTTGGGCACGTTATTTTATATTTTCTCACGTAAGTAATTGAAAAATGAATACGATACAGTGAGTTTATTTAGCGTGAAGTCACGCTTTTTTTCCGGGCGAGAAAATCATCGAATGACTTCTCCCGCTCTAAGTGTAGCGGATGGGAGTGAAAGACTTCTACTGACTAAAAATCCACCCCATTCCTTCAGGCGCCCTTTAGTTTCGGGGCCGCGGTATCTCATTAGAACATTCCCGCAACCCCAGTGTGAAGCATTCCAGCAGCCCCCACTCCTGAACTTTGAAGCTTTGATCTTTGTAAATATTAATTTTATATAAATAAAAACTTTTTCACAAAAAATTAAACCGACTTCCAAAAAAAAAACACTGTAACGTGAAAAATAACTCTAATGTCGGTAGTCGGTGTTTATTAGTTTTTGTACTTTCGTATTTGCCACCGACTTCCAAAATAAGCGGAGCAGGGAGTGTCAGACTTCTACTGACTAAAAACCCACCCTGTTTCTTCCACCGCTCTTACGTTCCGGGGCCGCGGTATCTCGTTAGAACATTCCTGCAACCCCAGCAGGCAATGGCCCTATAGGGCCCTGTCACTAGTGCTGACGACTCTTTGAGGTGCGCGTTCAACACGACGCGCCGTCGACTCGGGCCTGGTCCTTACCGGTTGGCGAGCTACCCCCGCTCGCCGCCCGCAAGCCCGCGTCTACGGTGGCCAGAGATCAGCTCACAATCTACGATGCCCCGGGCGTCTCCCGTAGTGATAGCGACAACCTAGAAGTATTTAAGTCAAATCACTTACCATTAGGTAAGAAGGTGGTCAAACGCGAGCCTATTATCAATAAAAAAAAACATCATCGCTTAATCTTTTACATTATTTTATTAATAATAGGCTCGCGTTTGATGGTAAACGAGTATGTGGTCGAAGATGGAGCACGCTTACCTAGAAGTACCTACCCTATTTACTCTTGACTTATGACCCCTAGGTTATAACTCTCAAGAAACAGACTCCGGCAAGGAATTCAACTTCTTAATCGTACGCACAATGAAAGTATTCCCAAAAAGTTTAATGCGTATGGGTGGGATGGCCACCATGTGAAACTTTAGAATAGCCCTTTTATACTCACTATATAAAAATACGCACGAGTAAATACTTCTTACTTTTTGTAATAACAACGCACGCATTAAATTTATCCTTAAACCATTATTCCGCGGACATTGATGTGGGTTACACGTTTACTTATATTGTAATGTGTAACTGTTTTATGTCCCAATAAAGTGAAATAAAAATAAAAATTTAACGATGGCGCATCGTCATTTTTGTTGTAGTCCGATAATGGAAATAATATGTATAATAATCAATCAAAACAATATAATGTGGTAGCAAATATACACTAATAACAATACCTACGAGTCAGCCCTACCCGGCGTGGGCCGATATCGCTCGCTAATTCTATCCGTGATTTATATGTTCACGCAGAGGCGGCAGCGGGCAGAGGATTATCGGCCGGATTACGGGTTCGATGCTCGCGCAGATAATGGTAGATTTAGACCGCGAGGCCCCGGAAAGAAGTCGTAATGGATTGGACTGTGATTGTTTCTTTGTTAATATAAATATTGCTCTTTCTCTTCGATTCCGAATCATTTGTTTGTTGACTGTCTGGACTTAAGTGTTTTTGATTCAGCTAAGTTACTTTGTTTAATTCAATTCTAATTGTTTAAGAATTCGACATTTATTTTATTCAATCGGATAAAATACATTTTATTGAAGCGTTCATACCCTAATGGCTAAGGTGTCATCGAGAGGTCACGGGTTCGAACCCCACCCAATAACCTATTGCCATAAACCCAGTCCAGATGCAAGGATATATAGCTTTGTTAGAGGGGTTAACGAGATTGCTAGTAATGTGAATTCTACCCACATTGCAAGTTATATTTAAATAAAACAATACAAAAAATAAAACAAAACCTTCATTCTATCTTCTGAATAACAATGTAAAATATGAAATCAAAAGCACTGCACAACCACCACAACCACAACATTTTGGATATTAAAGATCACCCGACTTATTATTTTTCACCAAACAATAATATGTCTAAACTATGCATATCAATACCAATATTTAAAAATATATGTTTATGATTGAGTTTGTAAGTAGCTGGTTATCGTAGAAACTACTCAAATGATTAAAAAAAGTCTTACACCAGTCGAATGCTATATTAACACTGAGTGAGATAAGCATAGGGATTCATACATTCAGCTGAAAAAATACCTAATCACGCGAGCGAACCCGCGGTAAGAAATCTAGTTCTTCTAAAAAAACATGATTACCACGGTACAGATTAAGACTCAGTATCTTTTCCGATCGTTTAGAAATATAAAACTATAAATATTGACATTTCAAACCACTCTAATCAATCATAGCTATCACGCGTTGACGTCAATGGGTAGGTAGTGATGTACGACAGCAAACAATAGCACTTTGCATTAGAAGCCATTAGAGCAACGTTGAAAGAAACCATCGAAATTGTGCGGAGATATAAATAAGGAGATATGATGAGAAGATGAGATGCACCTGCTGTTTCCTTCTTTTCACCAGAAGACATGTTTTAATTTATCACGCCATCGCAAATCAGAGGTGTGAGTATTGAAATAAAT
Organism: Tholera decimalis; assembly: GCA_943138885.2. Classification (NCBI taxonomy): domain Eukaryota; kingdom Metazoa; phylum Arthropoda; class Insecta; order Lepidoptera; family Noctuidae; genus Tholera; species Tholera decimalis. Next base: position 39,593,435 of record OW964566.2, on the reverse strand, counting down.
AAAGACATTTTATGGGGTTATTGTACCCTAAATCATGACGATACGGTAATATATGGTATAATCCTACTATATAATACTAGCTTTTGCCCGCGACTTCGTCCGCGTGGAATAGTTACTTTGGGCTAACGTTAAATTTAACCCCGATTTTGAAGCATTCTTCATTGGTGCTCCGCTCCTATTGGCCTTAGCGTAATGATATATAGCCTATAGCCTTTCTCTATAAATTTACTATTTAATTAAAAATATTTTTCAATTCGAACCAGTAGTTCCTGAGATTATCGCGTTCAAACAAACAAACTCTTCAGCCTTATATTATTAGCATAGATAGCTGTTGCCCGCGAATTCGTCCACGTTTCCGTCGTTTTTCGTAAAAAAAGTAGCCTATGTCCTTCCTCACGGTTCAGTGATTTTGATGTAACACACAGATTAACTTTCGTAATTTAGTAGGGAAATATAATATGTCAATCTATAATACTGTTGAAAAATATCGCAATACCGAACCGCACAATATTATTGTTAATAGCTGTGCCCGCGACTCCGTCAGCGTGTAACTCCTTATGTGTTATTAAGTTAATGTATTGGTAATATTGTTTAGATCACGTTCACATGAGGCTTAAGTACCTATAGAACGACAATACTTCAGCGCAAAGCTTCCAGGTAAACTATGTTGAAAGTTGACCCGTCCGGCACGTGAACATAAAGATTTCTAGAACTGCTAACCCGGGAAAGAGCGACATACTGACCATGCGAGAAACAACTGACACCGAGATCTACTCCAGCAACACGAAAAGTCTGCCCTTGAGCCTTATTAATTGTCATTGCATAACACACCGATACTGGGAATCGCGTTCTTTTAAATTGGAATGGAAAATTATTTGCTATTATGGGAATTCTGGGAATAAAGACGGTTTCTCCTACACCGCAACCTGTTAAAATTTGAGCCTCGATTATATTTTGTTGCAACTGGGTTACTTTTAGCCGAGTTCCATTGCAAAGTTGTGGTGGTTTTAAATTTCGGAGCAGAATAATAATCAGAAAGCTTCGAACTGCTAAGCTATCGGGAGTTACACGTGTTATTGTGAGTCAACCATAAAAGATAGATATATGCTGTCGTGGGATATTTTTTTTATATAATTTTAAGGAGAACATTTCCGTCATAAATGATTTCTGTGTAGCTTTAACCAATAAGGTTGCACACGCGACGGAAGCTTAAAAAATGGAGTAACTTCTCCCGTTTTCCCAACATTTCCCTTCACTGCTCAGCTCCTATTAATTCTAGCGTGATGAAAAGTATACTATAACCTGCTCAGGAGTATGAATATTAATTGTACCAAGTTTCGTTAAAATCCGTCGTGTAGTTTTTGTTTCTATAACGGTTATACAGACAGACAGACAGACAAAAATTTTACTGATTGCATTTTTGGTATCAGTATCGATCCCTAATCACCCCCTGATAGTTATTTTGTAAATATATTTCATGTACAGAATTGACCTCTCTACAGATTTATTATAAGTATAGATTATAAGTATAGATAGCTGTGCCCGCAACTCCGTCAGCGTGTAACTCCTTGTGTGTTATTAAGTTAATGTATTGGTAATATTGTTTCGATCACGTTCACATGAGGCTTAAGTACCTATAGAACGACAATAATTCAGCGCAAAGCTTCCAGGTAAACTATGTTGAAAGTTGACCCGTCCGGCACGTGAACATAAAGATTTCTAGAACTGCTAACTCGGGAAAGAGCGACATACTGACCATGCGAGAAACAACTGACACCGAGATCTACTCCAGCAACACGAAAAGTCTGCCCTTGAGCCTTATTAATTGTCATTGCATAACACACCGATACTGGGAATCGCGTTCTTTTAAATTGGAATGGAAAATTATTTGCTATTATGGGAATTCTGGGAATAAAGACGGTTTCTCCTACACCGCAACCTGTTAAAATTTGAGCCTCGATTATATTTTGTTGCAACTGGGTTACTTTTAGCCGAGTTCCATTGCAAAGTTGTGGTGGTTTTAAATTTCGGAGCAGAATAATAATCAGAAAGCTTCGAACTGCTAAGCTATCGGGAGTTACACGTGTTATTGTGAGTCAACCATAAAAGATAGATATATGCTGTCGTGGGATATTTTTTTTATATAATTTTAAGGAGAACATTTCCGTCATAAATGATTTCTGTGTAGCTTTAACCAATAAGGTTGCACACGCGACGGAAGCTTAAAAAATGGAGTAACTTCTCCCGTTTTCCCAACATTTCCCTTCACTGCTCTGCTCCTATTAATTGTAGCGTGATGAAATTATACTATAACCTGCTCAGGAGTATGAATATTAATTGTACCAAGTTTCGTTAAAATCCGTCGAGTAGTTTTTGTTTCTATAACGGTTATACAGACAGACAGACAGACAGACAGACAGACAGACAGACAAAAATTTTACTGATTGCATTTTTGGTATCAGTATCGATCCTTAATCACCCCCTGATAGTTATTTTGTAAATATATTTCATGTACAGAATTGACCTCTCTACAGATTTATTATAAGTATAGATTACTAACTACCCGGCCCGGCTTCGCGGGGTCCTCTGAAATTCCAATGTAAGCGCGCAAAAATCATGTTTTTGACGGCTTCATTGAAAAATATTGAATTTATTATACAAATACTTAATTAGGTTGTTTTGTATTTATAAACCTTCGGGAATAAATTATCTAAATAATAGTGAAACCTGCATCTAAATCCGTGGTTTTAAAGACGACGAACGACAGACAGACAGAGGCGGAGGGCGACTTTAGGTAGATAGAATACTCTTTATTATACACCAATAATTTAAACACACACTTGATTTACAATACTGCAAAATTTGCTAAATATGGTACAATGGCGGTCTTATTGCTGATAGCGATATCTTACCGACAACCTTTTGATGGACTTTAAGAACATAAAACAAAGAGAAAGATACTATTTAGTGATAAATGCGAAAGTTTATTAGGATATATCGCACACTTAGAATGAAAGTGACCTAACTCTAAATTCGTGTAATTTCAGATTTTGATGTAAACTGGCTTGAAACATAACTCTGAATTGCCGTGGAAACAGGAATCTGAATTACGAGTTATAAAGAGACAGCTTATACATTTGCCACTTGAGATATATGAATATAATTTATTCAATGCTGCTTTATTAGTTATTAAAGCTCAAATCCGAAAAATACTATTTTTTGAATTAGGTCCCTTTCATTCTGAGTGTGCGATATGTGTGTTTTGTTGCTCTTTCACGCAAAAACTACTCAACCGATCACAATTAAATTTGGTATGTAGATAGTTGACATCCTGGAATAGGCTACTTTTGTCTAAGGAAATCAGAAGACTTGCGGCATCCATCGACCCGATCGCATGTTTTTTTTATTGATAATAGGTTCGCGTTTGACCACCATCTCACCTGATGGTAAGTGATGATGTGGTCGAAGATGGAGCACGCTTACCTAAAAGTAACCTATTCACTCTGGACTTAAAGACCCCTAGGTTATAGCTATCGGGAAATACAGATACCGGCAGGGAAGTCCACTCCTTAGCCGTACGCACAATTAAAGTATATATAATGGTGGTGGTGGAATAAAACCAACGTTGGATGACAGATAGGGTTTATTTACTTTACTTCAAACACTTGACAGACTAGCAAACAAAGTTAGAGTGACGTAATACCTATTAGTGGTCCTAGGGATGGACTGCGGGGCTATCCTATCCCTTAACCTCCTAACTCGCTATTCCTGAGGGCGACGGGGCCTCCGCTCAGTTCAACCTTATGACTACAGTGGTGACTGTGGGGCTATCGACCACTGTGCCTGCTAAGCTGCGAGTGAGTAGTTTCTTTTTTTTGATACGGCCACTCGTTGTTCAGCACAGTAAGGCTGGTTACTACTTAACCGGACGATCCTGTGGTGACCTCTAAATTTAAAGGCCCTTAAAGGCCCCCAGCCAGGGCTTACAAACTAAAATTACAGCTAAATGACCGCACGCTAAGGGCACTCCCTGTGGAGTACGGGCCTGGGCATAGCGGGGTCATTGGTGGAGGGCAGCAAAGGGACAGGCTGGGTCATATTATTTACGGGAGTATTAATTGCTACTGGCTCAGCATCGCGGGCTGGCTCAAAGGTCGGGGAGGATTTCCGTTACAAGTACGCGGACGTCGCGATGAGCCTCGTCGGCGAGGCCGGAATACGGAACGCGTTTTGTGTTTGTGTTTTCTGAGAGTGCTAGTTTCCCTACTGCTCTCTTTTTGGATAGTGGTGGGGTTGTCGGGCTCATCTAGGACGTTACGCGGGCGACGAACCCGAGACATTTTGGAGGGTCTGGATCGGGCGGCCGATACAATCAGGGGGTTTGTGTGGTTTTCAGCAGAGGTGAAGAAACGCGCTGACATGCGTTTCAGCACTTGCTTTATGGTCGGGAGTTTGAGGTCTACATGGAGATCCTCGTTCCTCAAGAACCAGGGCGCTCCCGTGGCCTTTCGGAGAAAACAGTTCTGTATGACCTGCATCCTATGGATCTGACGGGGACTGGCTTGAGCAAACACCGGACAGGCGTATGTCATGATCGGACATATGCACGTCGTGAAAATTCGGATTTTACACCTAAGGGAGAGCTTACTGCGTGCATTCAGTATGTTGTGAAGCCTACCGAGAGCGATAGCGGCACGCGAGTGAACCGACTTTATGTGCTCACTGAAATTCAGGTTCTGGTCCAAATACTTAGGTGTGATCCTCGAGATCACACCTAAGTATTTAGCTCGCTTTTCCCAAGGGATTGGCGTGCCAAACATAGTGATCGGGCGGGGGAAAGTTGTTTCCCTTGGTGCGGGTTTATATAGGTGACTTGACATATTAGTGTGCATCTTCACCATTTGATGCTTGTATGTGTAACTCGTAAACGTCACGATACTTCACACGTCATATGTTAGATGTCACTAGTACTCTTCAGGTACTGTACATACAATCTGATAGAGGGCGTAAGGCGTCGTGTTATAAATATAGGATATATATCAACGAATTAGGAATGATATAGAACATGAACTCCGCTCAAAAATGGTTCCACGCAAAAGACAATCAAGTAGGCGGGGTGAAAAAAATACAATCAAAGCGCCTCTCAGTCTGACGTGCGCTCAGTGACAGACGCCAGAATCGTGTTGATTAGTGAAAAATCCAAGAAAAAGCTCGTTTCTGAGGGATAAAAATGACCTCCTGCGTAGTAAGGTGGTGTAAAAGACGGAAAGAAGGAAGTAAAATACTAACTGGGATAACTTATCACTCGTAAGTAAAATAATTTCGTGTTTTATTTTCGTATAGACAACCACGAGTTGCCAGTATTATGTAATAGGTAGCCAGCCAGTTTTTAATACTTAACTATTATATATTTTATATTAACCTCTAGCGCCCCAGCGGCACAAAAACGTGCCAGTAAACAAGTATTAGTTGAGCCCCGCTGGCATACGACAAGAGCCCGCCTGCGGTACTTGACGGATGGTTGACGTAAAAATGGCAGTCCTTGAGAGGTTAAGTACAGAGTTTTATAAATTGGATGGATTGGTTTGCCTGTGTATTTCTTATTTTAGTTACCCCAAAAAAGAGATTCGACGACTACAGTGGATCCTCCAGACATCGCAGCAGTCCGCTTAGAAAAAAGAGGGGATGACTGGTTACCAACTAATGCCAGTAGGGTTTGCTCCATACATTTTAGTAACGAAGACATATATTCGTCACGCACTGGCTATCGTATGCTAAAAAAATCAGCTGTACCTATTTGTACGGTTAGTACTGTTGCACAGCATTTCGTGAAATATTCGGGTAAATCCTAGTAACCTAATAAGATTGCTTAAGAATACAAATTTTAAATCAGGTCTAATGTGTTTTATGTTATCAGTAGGTATTACACCACGTTGAAACAATGCAGGCACTCCGTATATGAGCTGATAAATAGAGCGAGCCAATATTTAGGAGATGTTTCTGTCCATTTTACTAAACAAAAAAGTTTTGTTTTGAGTACCTCTAGTACCCTTAAATTTTGGCTCGTACTTTATAAAACCACCTGGTATATTAGATTTACTTTACTCACACATTATATATATATATATATTAATCTAGTTTCACAGCTTATAAACCTAATACACTTACAGCTTATCTTCTAATGGGGGGTTTGCTAACGACTTCTTACCTTATTTATGTACTTTAAGAAATTAATAATTATGAAATTCGGTAGATCCTGAAGAAATAATGGTTTCCATTTAAAATAGGTATTAGGTAAGTAATAAAATAACTGTTTCGTTTCAAAAGGGGAATGTCTATAAAATGCTTGAAATGGACATAAACTGGGAATAGTCCTTAATTCTCTTTAAAATAAAATATGTATAATGAAATAATGTTCAAGTTTGTTTAAGTAGGATATAAAAATATGAGAATCATTAAAATATTTAACCTGATATCCGTTTAATTAATTCTTATTTTTATTGGAGGTCAGTGTTTATTTGACACTAGTAAGTTGCATTCAGCCAAACAGGAATCGTAAAATAATTCCTGACGAATTATTTTGCAGATTTAGTGCACAGTAATTATTAATTTAATATAATTCGACCTATGTGTACTATAAATATAAAAAATAATAATATGTGCATGTCAATATTAATTATAAACAAATATTTTTTGAATAGAAAACGTATCGTAGGCTGTATGAATCACATCTCCTTTGCCTTACATATTGACAGACTGACAGTTTGACATTACTGCATTTTCAAGTGTTTATTTACTTGATTCTACAATAGCGCTTGCGAATTGAGTTACGTATGGATTGCTTTTTGATGGTATAGCAACGACTATGGTCATTTTTCGAGGACTTCTTCTACCTAGTTTTTTTTTTGATAATTATTGAAATTGTAATGGGTTACCTATGATTTGTAGTAACATTTGGCGTATATTTCACTGTTGTTCATTTCAAGTTTTTTTTTATATGGCCGACGGGCATTCCCTTTTCTGAAGCTTTACACTTTTTGTAAACTTAAGGTAAAAAGGTTTAATATTACCTAATTTATAATATTTGAGTTCATAATAAATGACTGACTCCTACTGCATACTGCATAACACCATCCTCGCCGCTCGATGTCACGAAACAATCCATCTCGTTCGCACTCGCTTGATTCGATATTTCAGTTTCACTCTAACATTATCTTACTAAATAAAATAGCACTACAAATGAATGAATTGACGGATCCATGCGCAGAAAATAAATTTAGCAAAGTATATTTTGGTTGTGTTTGTGTGCGTGTTGTATTCGTATTATCAGTTTAGTGGTATGAGTTTGGAACCATGTTTTAGCGGGCTTCGTTAGAGAGTTATGATTCCATATAATTCCTAATTCGTTGATATATATAGATATAAAGTATTGGTGGATTATGGCCCATTCCCTCTCATAGAGAGGAAGCCTGTATCCCAACAGTGGAAACGTTACAGGCTAATTATATTATGTTATGAAGCCGCAAACAAAAGCTAGTGACTATTAAAACTTTTCTCTATACGGGCTTAAACAAATCTTTTTTCAACTTTTTTTCTGATATTCGTATGGATTTTATAATTGTTTACGAGTATGTAGCTATGACAGTTACTTTTAATATTTCTTTTAATTTTCTTATCATTCTGAATCTGTATCTGATGATGATGATGAATCTCTGAGGTCATCAGAAAACTTAAGGCTTGCGGTACCGAGTCACGCCGCCAATTTCTATGGTAAGTCGTTCGCACCTCAAGCAGTACGGCTGTGGAATGCTCTACCCGTGTCAGTAAGACAAGCACAAACCCTGTCTTCTTTCAGAAACTTAGTAAAAGATCTTTATCTCTCCTTAAATTGTTGTTATTATGTATGTATTTGCTTCTTTTTTAGGGTTCCGTAGCCGAATGGCAAAAAACGGAACCCTTATAGTTTTGACATGTCTGTCCGTCTGTCTGTCTGTCCGTCCGTCCGTATGTCACAGCCATTTTATTCCGAAACTGTTAGGACTATACATGTGAAACTTGGTAAGTAGATGTATTCTGTGAACCGCTTTCCGATTTTATGAAAAAAATTAAAAAATATTTAAAATAAAGGGAGTCCCCATACATGGAACTGAAACTGAAAATATTTTTTTTTCATGAAACCTATGCGTGTGTGGTATCTATAAACAGGTATTCAAAAATGATATTGAGTTTTCAAAAACCACTTTTTCATAAAGTTAATCGTTTAAAAGATATACGCTTCAAAAGTGGTAAAATGTGTGTCCCTCCCCCTCTAACTTCTAAAATTATGGAGTGAAAAATCTAAAAAAAAATATATGTTATAGATCTTAATGTAATCTTTCAACCAAAATTGGTTTGAATGAGATCGGGTCAGCAGTTTTTGAGATACAGCATATTTTCTAAAACCGCAAATATAACTTTGTAATTCATACAAAAACTATGAAAAACAAAGTTATTTGGCGTAGTTGTGAAAATTGTAAATAAGCTAGTTTTAAGAAATTTTGAAGTTTTTTTTTTCAATTAAATATATTAAATTATATTTATTATAGTTGCAACGGAACCCTTCATGGGCGAGTCTCACTCGCACTTGGCCAATTTTTTTTATATTTATATGTATATATGTGTTTTGAGAACGTTATTTATTGTTTAGTATTTTATATAGATAAATAGTACACCGTGGACTACCCGCGTATTTATTTTCTCCTGTGTCAAATCCATCCAAAGGGTGTCTGTAAAAGATCGCTTTTAGCGATAAGACCGCCCATTGTATCACCCTTTTTAATTGTTAAGTCCATAATTTTGTTTTGCTGTTATGGTTTACAGTAAAGAATATATCTAATTGTAAAGATACCCGTTAATATTCCGCCCTTAACTTTGCGAGGAACACCGCTCAAAGTTGTCGCTCAGTTCAAAGACCTCGGGCACGTGATCACGGATTCTCTCACAGATGACAAGGATATTGACAGGGCAGGGCGTTGGCAGCCCGAGGCAACATGCTTGCTCGCAGGTTTACACGATGTGCTACTAAAGTAAAGTTGACTGTGTTCAGGGCATACTGCCAGTAATTTTGCTCGATGCTGCAGCGATTCAGAGTCAGCACCAACAGTATCCTCGCCACCTAATCGGAAAAAATTGATGGTTCTTTCCTGAGGCACTGGGTGGGTGCACACGTGAGAGCAGGGGTTCATGTGCCAAATTGAGTGTGTTGTCTTATTATTGTTTTTTTTTTTTATTACGAATGAGCCCGCTTGACCTTGACCTCGATCACACCTGATGATAAGTGTAATCACACCTGATGGTAAGTGTAAGATGAGGTCTACAGTATTTTTGTTTTGCGTAGGTAAGCTGTTTATTTTTGTATTCCTACTAACATAGTTTTTAAGTTAATACTAACAAGTTTTAATGAATCCTTGGTCTGTAATAAAAAGTATATTATTATTATTTATAAGCGTTTTGGTTCTACTGTGAGCTTGTATTGTGCTTTTTTGAATAAATTAATAAATAAATAAAACAAAACATTCGAACCCAAAATCAACGCCATTATTATTTATTTTTATTTATTTAAGGACAACCAACAAATCATACACCAATAAACATGTTAAAAATTAAAATATTGTTACAAACAATAGTGTAGCCTTAATTAAAGGCTGCCACGGCATGCCTTAAACAATAAGTGTGAAAGTAGAGATTAAACAAAACAAAAAAAACTTACTAACAATTTGTCCCCGTTTTCGCGCAGTCAGGTACCGATCTGTCACGCGAGCACGCTGATAGCGCTGTGCGGTGAGTCGCGACGCATTTTATTTATTGCTACACCATCACCAACTATCCGCTTTTCAATAAAACCACAACATGATTGCATGCCGCTCTCAAAAAACCGCATGAATACATTTCTGTTTTTGTCATACCAGTATTTTTTTGAGGGTTAATCAATTCTGCGTATCACAATACACAATATCCTTTTTATGTGTGGCATGTCGCTGATCAACCTTTGAGACGGACTTGTCTGTGATTGCCTTAATCAATTATAATTAAAGCCTCTAGCCAGGGCTTATCAAAAATCTTATAAACTAGGCTTAATAAAAAAAAAACACAAAATCGGTGAAGCCGTTCTCTATTTTAGTGAAACTAATGAACATCTAATTATTTTTAGACGTTAGAACAAGATGTATATCATAATAAAGAGATAATTTAGGTAAGCATCAATAACCTAATGGATAAGGTGACGGACTTGTGATCGAGAGGTCACAGGTTCTAACCCCACCCATTACATATTGCCGTGAACCCACTCCAGACACAAGCATATTTAGCTTAGTTGGAGGGATTAACAAGATTGCTAGTAATGTGAATTCTACCCACATTGATGGTAGGCAAGGAGAGGGGAATGGCATCAACTTAAGGAAAATACGCTGTATTTTTCAAAATATTAATTTTATTTCAAAATTTTAAACGTAACATGTTCTTTAACTATTCAGTAATAAACATTTTAACACCAAACGTATTTATGTTTCACTCATAATTATTAGGAAACTGTTTAAAAAAAATGGCAAAGTGCGAGTCAGACTAGCTCATGAAGGGTTCCGTAGTAACTACGCAAAATAACTTTGTTTTTCATAGTGTTTGTGTGAAAAACAAAGTTATATTTGCGGTTTTCGAAAATGTGCTATATCTCATAAAATGCAGACCCGACCTCGTTGAAACCAATTTTTGTTGAAAGTTTTTATTAATATCTACAGCATATATTTTTTTTTAGATTTTTCACTCCATTATTATAGAAGTTAGTGGGGGGGACACATTTTACCACTTTGGAAGCATATATTTTTTAAACGATTGATTTTAAGAAAAAGTGTTTTTAGAAACCTCGATGTCATTTTTAAGGACTGTCTATAGATACTAGACACGTATAGGTTCGAAGAGAAAAAATATTTTCAGTTTCAGTTCCCTTAATTGTTATAATTGTCTTAAAATCGGAAAGCAGTTTTTTTTTTTTTTTTTTTTTACCTACACTATCATTACAGATCTATGATCCAATGCGACAGAGTGGCCTTACTAACTAAATCCTAAATCTACACCTTATACCTAGTTGAAAAATATTTTAATCTGAATAACTTATTACATATAGTGTAACTTTTGCGAGTTCACTCAAGTTGCACCACAATACATCAACCCTCCCATGAACCTCATTCACCACGCGTATGGCTCTAGTGAGAGGAGTTCTCGCCAGTAGTTTGGTCCTGGCTGCAGGCACAGCGAGCAGGGGCGGGCGGTGCCGCCTCCACACGTACCGGTCGGGCACACACAGCTGTAGGTGTCGCAGCACTCCCGGGTTATGCGCCATGCCACGTAGTAGTTTCACTACATACGCTACGAGCGAAATCTCCCGTCGTACTCTTAGAGTGTTATACCCTACCATACCCAGAACAAATAGTGTAGGGTACATCAATGGGTATAATGGATATACCCCATACAGCTTGTAATACAAGTGTCTCGTGAACTTATTTTGGATACGTTCCAACATAACACTATATTTTGCCTCATGAGGAGCCCAAATGAATGCGCTTTGTTCGAGGTGACTTCTGACTAATGCGTCATATAGTACCCGTAGTGTCGTGATGTTGGTAAATCCTTGGGACTGCCTGAGTACGAAACCTAGGTTTCTGTATGCCTTTTTACAAATCTTATTGATATGCTCACGGAAGGTTAGTTCCTGAGAGAAGACTACCCCTAAGTCTCGTACCTGAGACACTCGTTGCATCGGCACATCCTCAACCTTGTACTGATAACTCAAGAGAGTTCGCGCGCGAGTGAACGACATCACCGAACATTTAGCAACATTAAAATGCAGTTTGTTGTCATTGCTCCATTCGACCACTCTGTTAATGTCTTCCTGTAGGTGTTCACAATCAGAGTGATCCCGAACCTCGAGCAGCAATTTCAGGTCATCCGCAAACAATAAACAAGTCCCATGTCTGACGACTTCCGGCAAGTCATTTATCATTACAATAAACTCGAGAGGCCCTACATTGCTGCCCTGGCTCACGCCCGACCTCGTGTAATATGGTCGAGATACACAGCCATTGTAGTCGACATATTGCTGGCGATCCTTCATATAGCTAGCGAAAAACTGTAGCAGAGGTAGTGTACATCCAATTTTCGCGAGCTTCCTTAACAAGATGTCATTATCCACCGTATCGAACGCCTTTTTAAAATCGAAGTACGCACAGAATACATCTACGTACTAAGTTTCACATGTGTAGTACTAATAGTTTTGGAATATAATGACTGTGACATACGGACGGACGGACAGACAGACATGACGAAACTATAAGGGTCCCGTTTTTGCCATTTGGCTACGAAATCCTAAAAACAGGCAGCTCAAAGCATGACCATACCCTAACATTGGGTAATACCGCTCAGGGAAGGAGTCATGAAGCTCAAATATATTTTCGGAAAAATATGTAGTAAGATCACCGTTTTGACTGCTCCCAAGGTGAAGGAATACTATACATCGTGACGAAACCGGCATTTCCCAAGACCGTAAATCTGAAGACTCATTCCCTCCCATAGAGAAGATGTCTCTGTCGTAGCAGTGGGAACTTTATAGTCTAATTATGTGTTTATTTATTTAAACTTTATGTACAATAGTGGTACATGGACAGGGCCGGATTAACCATTAGGCGGAGTAGGCAACTGCCTAGGGGCCCCGCATCAACTAGAAGCCCAGGCCCAGTGCACGCACCAAGCAAAACATGTTTCTTGGAACGAAAATTTGATGTGCATATGAACTTAGGGACCTCACTGTTATCACACAAAATAAAAATCGTTAGATTTAGTAGTAGAATTAGAATAATTTTAGAACAAATCTGGGAATAAGTAAACAAATAAGTATATTAAAAACCACAGCCCTTAATGTGCGTTTCCTCAGTTCACACAAGATTTGGTCAGTCAAAGTAAGAAAGGGGCCCCGGGAATGCTATTGCCTTAGGGCCTCTGACAGGGTTAATCCGGCTCTGTACATGGGCGGACTTAATGACTTAATTAACCTTGAATGTTGAGTGATGGACAAAATCAAGTGACAAAGCCCCAAACATTTATTTATTTATTTACACACGTCATGTGTGTACATAAATAAATAAATGCTGCAAACTTAAAAAAGAAAAAAGACAATAGACCACAAAGATACTGCTCATTTCATAAGAAATTTCTTCCAGCAGAGCTTCGCTATCGCTGATAATGATAGTGAATCTTACTTTTTCAATGCCTCCGGGGCTATGGGTATATTCTAACGGCATACCACGTCTCCAGAACGAAAAGGCAATTGAAGGATCAGGGTGGGTTTTTAATTACTATTAACAATCCCTTCCGCTCAACTCGAAGAGCGAGTCCCTAGTCATTTGATGATTTTCCGCCCGAAAAAAAAGGATAACCTAACCTAAATGTATCCTCACCTTTCTACACAAAATGATGACCTCATCCCTTTATGATGGTGCGTAAACTTGACCCATCAACTGGTGAGTACACTGAGTACCACTAAAGCCTACATTTAATTGTATAATCACGTCCCAACCGTCGCATCAGGCGCGCGGCCGCTTTGTGCGCTGTCGGCATTGTATATAATGTTGTAGGATACCAGGCTGAAGATCTAGAGATAATGGAAGAGGTAACCGAATTTTTGTACTTAAAAATTCAAGTCTAAATTATGATTAGGTCTATTGTGTAAACATCTAACACAATAGACTAAAGAACCCATCAAATCAAACATGACTTGACTTAAATGTCAATAGGCTAATGGCTGAAGTATCGGACTAGTGATTGGGTTCGAACCTCGCCCATTACACCATTGCCGTGAACCCACTCCAGACACAAGTACATGAATTCTACCCACTTTGCAGGATCTCTTTTTAAAAACAAAAAAAAAAATAAAGACGCTTGGGAGTTAGTTTCGCATTTATAATATTACTAGCGACCCAGCCCGGCTTCGCTCGGGTTTATATTTGCTTATATTATTTTGCTTAATTAATTTCTCGTCCGGTAATTTTTATTTTGCGATAACTCATAAAATATTCATTTTATTGATATATCGTAAAAAGCAATTTTGATCTGCATTAAATGCTCAACTCACCTATCGTATTTAATTGGATAAGAAATAATACTGTACTGTTAAAAAAAGATTCGTAAATAACCCATAATTTTATAGTAATTTGTAAAAGAAAAAAATGGTTATTGTGGGTTATATCCAAGAGATAGACATATAGCATCGCGGATTTTTTTTATGTAGACTTTTTTAAGGTGTATAAAATACTGTAGTACATTATTTTGATCTACCTCGAAGGGTTCAGCCAGCGTTTGCAATCTAAGCGCAAAAAAAATGTGTTCATTTACAACATCACATTAGAATCCTCTAAAATGATCAGTGTTTCTCTACTACATTATGCATGTTATATACATATAAACCTTCCTCTTGAATCACTCTATTTATTAAAAATAACCCGTACCAAAATCCGTTCCGTAGTTTTAAAGATCTAAGCATACACAGGGACAGACAGACAGTGGGAAACGACTTTGTTTAATACTATATTATGATTATGAAGTAGGTGTGTAATATAAGTATGCAGTTCCGCAGACAACCCTGCATATCTCTTACCAATCTAACACCTACTAAAACTTGAATGATTCTATGTACAAAATACGAAGTGTAAAACATAATAGACTACCAGATAAGCTAGTGTCAGTATTACCATACAGACACCCACAAGATTGAATTCTCCAAAGGTCGCGGGACCCCGGTCATAACATTTTAGTACCTCTAACTGAAATGTAGAAGCCGACGGAATATCTGCCGGTGTAGGATTGGAAGTATTTACGATGTTTAGGGTCCTTTTGCCATGTTTTGTAGGATTTTACCTGATATTTAACAAAACTTATTCAGTGTATAAGTTTTTAAGCTAACATAGTGGTTAAAACGGGATACTTACCGTGTGTATCTTTTGATTCAAGTTTCCGATATTTCGGCACTGTTGCAAGCGCCATGATCACGGATGAACTGAAGTAATTACGGGTGGACGTTTATGAGCAGACGGATCGGTTTTCCCTCTTTCTTGTTCGTTTTTTTTATGATCGACACTGCCACCACTGTCACATGTATCACAAAACAAAAGATACACATGGTAAATATCCCGAATGATACTGTTATTCACTGTAGTTTTTGAATGAGGCATATAAAAAACAAAAATCAAATAATTACAATAACTGGTCAGTCAAATCAATGTGACGGGTGAACTTGATGATCTCCACAGTTTTTCAAAACGGGGATGAAGGCTAGACACTGTTACTCTCATTTCTTTCTCCACATTCATCTTTGAGCGGTATTTGTTCTCCATTACAGCTATAGCTGGAAATCCAGCTTCACACGTATATGATGTTAAAACGGAATTAATATTTTTAAAGCTTTTGAAACTTTACGAGCCGATTAAAAAAACTTCACCAAATCGGAACTGGTGAATCTAGTTTTAAGGCTATCATTAGAACTTAACTTAACGGGGTATTAACATGTATACTTATTGTTTCGAGTTTTCGATATTTCGGCAATGTTGCAAGCGCCTGGTAAATATCCCGTTTTGAGTTCTTGATACTGTTAGTGACCATGTTAGCATATAGTTTTAAGGCTGCTGTCGTAAGAGATTTGGTTCAATGACACTCTCTTCCTCTTGTGACGTGAAATCTGGCGGAGATAGTGCATTGGGAAAGATCTTGGATCCGCGCAAATGGTTATCTATCTATTTTTATCGAAAACCATTCGTATAAAAATAGATAGATAGATAGAATATACTTTATTGTACACCAAAATTTAAACACACCTAATTAACATTATTTCTTAATTCTACGGTTACAATGGCGGTCTTATCGCTAAAAGCGAAATCTTCCAGACGACCTTTGGAAGGACTTTCAAAACTTTAATTAAAGTGGGGAGGGCTAAATTAGTGTACTCATAAAACAGAAAATAATATAATTATATATATATATACATATAAATATAATACAATATTTAAGTAATTATATATAAATACTAGCTGTGCCCGCGACTTTGTCCGCGCGGAATAGTGACTTTCGGCAGCATTTTTAATTTTTTAGGCTAACTATTTTGAAAATAAAGCTCATACATAATTTGAATGTCGTATTTATTAATATCTAATCAAAAGTCTTAAAAATAAGTTTCAAGCTTCTAGCTTTAAAATTGACGTTATCTCCATACAAACTTTCATCCCCTATTTCAACCCCTTGCAGCCCTTTTTTCGCATTAAAAAGCAGCCTATGTCCTTTCTCAGGCTCTAGACTATGTCCGTACCGAATTTCATTAAAATAGGCTCAGTAGTTTAGGCGTGATTGTGTAACACACAGACAGACAGAGTTACTTTCGCATTTATAATATTAGTAAGGAAAATGTGTTCTTTAACATCATGTGGAGAGGAAACAAAAGAATAATCATAAATTTGAAAAATAGTGAGAGATGACTAAATTTTTAACGCTTACGGATGTCTGTACCTACTATCTACCTTCTACCATGAAAGTACAGGCTCCCGGCATCGTTGACAGATATTACCGGTCAAAAGCCAGAAAATCTGACACTGACTTTGACAAATCAAATATGCCTGTAATTTTTTTTTTTTCATTGTAACAATCTAGAGGGGTTGCGGCAATACTGCCGCTGTTGCAGGAATGTTCTAACCACAGACATAAAACACAAGGGCAACTTGAGTACTCGTAACAGGGTGGATTTTTAATCAGTCGAAGTCTGACACTTGCTACCGAGGTGACTCATTTGATGATTTTCCCTACAGCTGCTTACTTTACTGCTTTAACAGCTTTTAATAACTGTACGAAATTCATATTGTTTGTCGGTTAAAAAGGGCTTCGGATGACAGATCTGATGATAACATGTCCTTTTTCAGTTTCGCACGTTTCCCTCCGTAATGTCTTAAAACGCCCTTCGCACTCCCCCTATTTATTATCACTAGGCAATCAAAAATAACGTCTAGGATAAAATCAATTGGAGTCGATTATGTTGACTTATATTGTACGACAATAAGTTATATTGCCTAGTTAAGCCGTCAACTACGAGAGCTCCAAGGAGCCAGTTCCAGCATATTACTAGCCCGACGCTGCGCCCGCGCAACCGTCGTTAATCTGCGCGCGCTATTGTGCATTGAACTCACATTTATGTGCGCCGACTTTGTATTTGACAACTATGTTCTGATCCATTTATGTGCTTTTGAACTTGATTATTAATGTTATTAATATTGTGTTATTGTTGTTAAAAGGGGATCAGAAATTTCAAAATATTAAGCTATGTTTTTCCGTAATTTGTAACGTACGGGGCGTTGTTTCGCCGAGTAAAGTCGGATTTGTTTGTTTAGGCGCGCTATTCTTCTGAAGTACTCGGTGGATTTGGATGAAATTTGGTATTGAAGTAGCTTGAAGCTTGAGGAAGGTTATACAATAGGCTTTTTACCCGATTACAAAAAAGTAGGATCATGTTTTTATCGTGATAACGTCCACGGGAATAAATAGGTACAATTAGTCAGTAATATCTTCTAAACTATTTGTCTGATTGATATATATGTATTATAACAATCATAATTGGGATCTAAATCTATATCGGATGCATAAAGTAAATAATGTATAGATTTGAATAAGAATTAAGTATTAATAAATTAAAGAAATTAGCTTAGCAAAAAACCTATCGTTTTATAATAAATCTGAATGAAATAACTACATGCAGTCGCGGATTTTTACGCGTTTTATACCGACTTGAAAAAAAGAAGGAGGTTGTCAATTTGGCTGTGTTTTTTATGTGTGTTACCTCATAACTCGTAGATGGCTGGACCGATCTGGAATGTTCTTTTTTTTTAATGGCTATACTTTTCAGTTGGTCCCATTGTTGTGAAATCCTGGAGAAATCGAGGGAACTCTTCAAATGTTATAGGCACACCTATAGCGATTTGGGTATGCACCATTTGGTGAAGTGGAATTAATTATAAAGACCACAGATGGCTACCGAAACGTAGTAAGTATTTCATGGGTTGCGATTCCATGGTTGTTAAGCACTTTATGCTCGTCACAATTCATATGGTGAAGTCGAGCTGATGGTGAGGTACCAGGAGAACTCTTCAACACATGCAGTGTTCTTTTTGAAAGTAGGTTATATTTTTTGTAAAAAAGTTTTTTGGAAGTCGGATTTATTAAGACGTACCTACTATTTTCTAGAACATTCATTTGATATATCGTTATAGGTTTACTTTGCAAATGCCTTGTTTTATAGTGGTCATAAGCGTGACTGCTGAACATGGGGTCTTGGGTTATATTCCTGGGTCGGTCTATGTGCTGTTGGGTTTTTCCATAAGAATATTCACTTTTAGCCAAAATGTGATTCTGATTTTGCGTATTTTGGGATAGTGGGCTCTCTGTGAGGACTCTAACTACTAAATGATCCTTGGGAGGACGGCAGCACAGTGATCCCTTGCAACCGTACACAGCATGGATTAGGGGAGACCATTTTACAGTCTCCCAAGGGGGGTGACAGGTGTTGCACAGGGAGCTCCTTCCCTTCGTGTGCTAATTGTGACAACCAGGATGGTCTTAGTGAGGTAAAAATCACACGCTCCTCAGTCTTAGGTCCAAACACCGAGCGCATTTTGAAGGTTTCTTTGGAGAAATTGAATGGAATTGATGGAATATTGGTATAACAAGAAAAGGTATCTTACTTATGTGTAAGTACTAAGATTAATTCAAATCTTCTGCTGCTGTTTCGGCTCTGTTCTCCCTCCCACATATGACCTGCCTTCAAAGCCCATTGGTATAGTGGTCAGTGGCCCTGACTGCTATGCGCAAGGTCGTGGGTTCGATTCCCACCTAGGACAAATGTTTGTGTGATGAGCACGATCATTTGTTCTTTGTCTGGGTGTAATTTATCTATAATATGTATGTATTTAGAAATATATATGTATGTTTATCAGTTGTCTAGTACTCATACCACAAGCTCTGCTTAGTTTGGGACTAGATGGCGTTGTGTGAAAGTTGTGGAATATTATATTATATTATATTATATAAATATCTTCTGGGCTCGCTCGTCCCATCGTAGACCTCATCTATCACTTTCCATCAGGCGTGATCTAGGTCAAGAGCGAGCTCATTAGTAATAAAAAAATTGTTTCATTAAAATGTAACAATTATTACTTAAAGTTTGTATAAATAAAAACTTTTTATCAAAAATTTAAACTGACTTCAAAAAAAAACAATGCAACGTAAAAAATAACTCTAATTTCGGTAGTCGGTGTCTTTGGTTTTGTATTTTCGTTTTTGGCGTATTTATACGTCGTCCCATCATCAGATCCTGACTTGATGACAATGGGACCAACCTGGAAGTATAGTCTTTCAAACAAAAACATAATTTTCCAAATCGGTCCAGCCGTCTACGAGGTATGAGGTAACAAACATAAAAAAGATACAGTTGAATTAAATCATTAAGAACCTCCACCTTTTTGAAGTCGGTTGAAATCACGTTTTTGTGGGTGTAGTGAACTAAGCCATGGATTGGTAGGAAATCTGCACTGGTCAATAAATTATCTTCAACGTGGTGTCATTTCATAGGTAAGTACTTAAATAATGAGATTTGCATCTGCGTTCAAAACGACTGTCCAAAAAAACTGGTCAACTGTGAATTGAACTATCACTCAAAAGATTCAGGACGGGCACTAACTTATAATGTTTTAATTATTTGCTTTTATAGTGAGAGGTAATAAAATAATTACATTAGATCTGTGAAAATTTCGTTTGACCACCATCTCACCTGATAGTAAGCAATGATGTGGTCGAAGATGGAGCACGCTTACCTAGAAGTAACCTATTTACTCTTGACTCTATATACTTTAAAGATTCCTCTCCTGAGATGTACGCATAATGAAAGTATTTTCAAAACGTTTTGTGCATATGGGTGGGATGTCTTTTGTTGTTAGTCAATATTTAATATATGTAAAACAAACTATAAAAACTATAGAAATCCTGTATCGCGCAAGCAGAGTTTACCGCACAACTAGCATACATACAAATCACCCGATCACAAACATCGGGCAGTTGCCTACTAGACAAAACACCTGTCTGGTCGGAAGATCCTCCCTTTTCAATGGGAATGCGGGACTTTACACCCTGTTCCGCATATCCCCAAACTGGTGACCCCGACGTGATGAACATCAGCGCAGCCTTCGTGCAGAGCTAGTTCAGCGTGACGTCATCATCACTTCATTCAAGGTTTCGAGCAGCGAGTCATACAGCCAGCCAGTACCCTCGGCTTCTACGGGTATCCTGACCACCAGCATGCAGCAGACGCGCATACCTGATCATCACCCTCAGCCTCTTCAGCAACCTTGGCACAGAACCCTGCACTTCGGCCGGTCAGCAAGCAGAGACGCACTTCTCTCCTGGTCGACGCAGCAGCCAGCCACTACGTAGCACTGTACCACTCCAACCCACTGGAGATCATGCAGCACCACTCCGACCCACTGGAGTATTATCCCGACTCACTGGAATATCACCCCGACTCAAAGGGGGCAGCACCGCAGATAGTTCCGACTCACCGCGAACTATGCGACTTCCGGTTTCGACTCACTGGAACCTACCTTTCACTGGCCCGGCAAGCATCACAAGATGTATGGACGATTCATCCTGCTACGACCTCCGGTCTCGGGGGGCAGTGATGTAGCGACATCTATCTCGCTCATAGATAAAAATATTTCTATGATCTCGCTACATGTAGATACCCTAATATTATATCTATCTATGTAGGTAGTCTTCTCCTAAGTCGTAGGGTAAACCCAGTCTATCAACGCCATAATAACTTAACTACATCTCAAACTCTTACAAACAGCCAACTATTATGCATTTCTGTCCTTTCACACGAGAATCTACCGAGAAAGAATCCTGCTCGTAGTAATTACGAATTATTATGTGCAATTATTGTTTATAATTATAATTTATGTCCGCCATTAACCGCCTGCGCGGGCGCAAGCGCGGAGAATATAGTCATCTATCATGTAAAGATAAATATTAGCCAAGAAGCCTGCAAGATTTAATGTCTGATATTTAGTTGCGAGCAGGAAAATTATAGCTAAAATGTCAGAGGTACAGAGCAGCTATTTTGTTACATCACGAATATTTGACCTAGTGGTCGAGTACTAGAAGTAAAACATCATACTTTTCCTTTGGTGTAGTAAGAAAATAACAAAAATGTTTACACAACGTGTAACGGAAACCCTATATCTATCCAAAAGGGCTGGAGACAACATCGGTTATGGAGTCTCTATGCACAGTTTCAGCTCAAAATACGTGACTCAAAGAATTGATACCAAATTATCGGTTTCATATGTTTCTTGAATACCAATCATAGCAAACGTGTCACAGCACTACGAGGGTCAAGAACTTTCCACATCACTGGCCAATAACACGATAAGTCTCTTCGTTCTTCTTAATTTGAAAAATTCGGTCTCTGGTATCAATGTATTGAAATTTCTAATAAGTTCCACACATGTAGACATAGAATTACAAAACCCTTGCCATATGGTTGTCATACAAAGAAGCCGAAAACTCGGTATGTATATATATACCCTTTCAATTACACGCTGTATACAGACTAACATGCTCACGTCTCAATCAAAAACACTAGGAAAAAAATCCTGGTTTGAATTTTAATTCTAATAGCGTTATATTTTAGTCAAAGATGGTTGATATTTTATACTAAATTGACATATAATAATACTAATTCAGCCTATTCTGTGCCCCTTGCTGAGACACAGGCATCTCTCTATGAGAGGCAATAGGCTGTAATCCGCCAAGTAGAACCGGTGCGAGTTGAATGATGCTACGTCTTCGGATTTTCGTTCCTAGGATATGCACTGGAAATAATTGTGAGAAAACTGTTTCTCACAATTATTTCCTGCAATTAGAAATCAGTTCTGATGCTAAAATACACAAAGTACCTGCCAGGATTCGAACCCAAGACTTTCCACTCTCAAGTCGAGCCCATTCAGTGGCGTGCCTAGGGTTTCAAAATAACGCAAGCCCAATAAAATTTTAACCGATTTCAAAAAAAGAAAGTTCAGTTTTCGACTGAGTATGTAGGTACCTACGTATGTATCATCGCAATTTTCTCATAAACTACTGGTTAGGTACAATAAATTAAAAGTGAATTCATCCATCTTCTTCTTTCCTCTTCTTTCTTCAATTTCACTCTTGCTTGTCGTGCGGTGAATGAGGTAACCAAAGCACACTGAAGGCATGCTAGTGCTAGATTGAATATAATAAACATATCAGCAATTGCATACCTCCGGTGGCTTTGAAAAAAGCCGTTTGGTTTGCTTCATTGCTTGAGGGAACAAAGTTATGGTAAGTAGTTGCTTCCTTCGTAACAGAACCCAGGTTACAGACAAAAAAAAAACAAAACAAAAAGTTACAAAACGAAAGTTAAAAAATAGCTAGATAGAATGTAATAAGGAATTTAAATAAATTATTTATATTCTAATTGGAATCGTCTATCTTTCTTAAGAAATGATTTAATTACATCAGAGTAAAATGTTGGTGATCGTTTTAATTCTACCAACAACTGTTTTTCAATAGCTATCATTGATAATTCGGAAAGACGCTCTTGACCTTGTGTATTTCTCAGATAGGTATGGATACGTTTAAGAGACGAAAAAGCATGTTCCGCGGAAGAACTTGTAGCCGGAATAGTTACAACAAGATACGCTAACTTTAACAGCTCGGGAAAGGCATCTTCGAGGTTATTCTCATGAATGAAATCAATTAATTCGAAAACATTACGATCTTTCAGATCAGGACTAGAATACAAGCAAATCAATTGGCTTTTTAATGTTTGTTTGTCGAAATAGTTTGCATAAATGTCAAATAATGAATCTAATTCCTCTGTAGGAAAATGTGAGTGATAATTGTCAAATTTTTTGTTGTTGAGCAGTTGGAAAAACTTTAATTTATAAATTTCAGAATATCGGTCAGTAATTTCGGTATTAATATTATCAATTACTTCTACAAAAAGTCGTCTGTATTCCGTTTTTGCACAGCGTACGTTGCGTCTCAAACGAGGAGCCAAGTTATTTTGCAACGTGTTCTCATAAATTTGATCAAATTCGGATTGAAATTCAGCACGTAACCATGCCTGAAATTCCTTTATTTTATTAATACAATAACCTACATCAACTTGTGATTTTTGTAGAATATTGTACAAGCAGTCAGTTTTTTCAAATATCCGATGAAAGATAAAAAGAAAAAAATTGAAATTATAAGATCGCAAAGTGTTTTCAAAATTCTCCGCAGCTAAAATCGTATCCCCGTCCCAGTTCTGTGGATTGTCGCACAGATCAGAAAACAACTCAATAAGTTTACTTTTTTGTTCAAAAACCGTGTTTACAACTCGCGACATGTATGTCCAACGAGTTGCGGGAGCATTAGGCAATTTTTTGCTGCAATGAGTATCGTAAAAAGCAGCTCGTTTTGTACTATTACTAAAAAAATTACACAAAGCCTGAAGGGCTGAAAAAAATAAACTAACCTCCTGAATTCTATTGCATGATTTAGACAACACTAAGGCCAAAATATGCGCATTACACCAAATGTAAATTGCTTGTGGACAAACATCTTTAACTTTTTGTTGCACTCCATTTCTTACACCGGACATTACACTAGCACCGTCATAGCTTTGCGCTACTAATTTTGCGATGCAATCATGTCTATTCAATAATTCTAAAATAATATTAGAGAGTGAGTCTGCTGTGCGACTTTCCGACACATTAAGAAAGCCCAAAAAACGGTCATGAATTTCATTTTTATAATAATATCTGAGAATCAAGCACAGTTGTTCTCTATGACTAACATCGGGGGTTACGTCAATAATAATTGAAACAAATTTTGTTTGTCTAACTTCGTAATCGATGCAAGTTTGCATCACATCGGCTACGGAATGAATAATATCGTTTTGAATTTTATTAGATAAATAACTCGGCCCCGGTTTGTCACTTTCCTGATGCTGCATATGTTTTTCTAAAACGACATCGTATTTTGAAATTAACGAGACCAGTTCTAAAAAATTGCCTTTATTTAATGAAGTTTTGGACTCATCATGTCCTCTTAGAGGAAGTTCCTGTTGTGCTAAATGACAAACAATATCGACTGATCTTTGAAAAACACTACGGTTGTTTTCAACGCGCGTGTTATATTTTGAAATTTCCTCAGATAACTGGCGTGATATAGATGTCTCAATTCGTTGTTTACCAAAATTACCGAAAGAAACCATTGCACACAGGTGTTTATGGGAATTTGCGTGCCTTTTAATGGCGCCAGATATGTTATTTAAATCATTATAACCAGATGTATTCCAAACGGAATCTTCATTCGAAAAAAATATGCAGCCCCAGCAATACAACTTATTAGTGTGCGAACAGCCAACAATCCAACTAGTTTTATACACTGATCTATTAAATTTTCGTTTATGCGATTTACTAGTCTGAGAAATACACAGATTAGGCGTCGGTTTTAATGAAGAAATTAACTGTTTTTTCTGAGCAAAGTTTAAAGATTTTACCTTATCTTCGCCAATCAAAACTTGAACGCATTTTAAATCCTCACAAGGTACAATTACCTCCATTGTTGTAGGTAAATCACCAAAACAATTGTATCACTGAGAAAATCTTAGAAAACAAACAAAAAACTTTAACAACAAAACCTTTTCACACTCAAGCAAATGAAACTGAAGTTAGTTGCACTCTAGGATGTCGGGAACTACTCAAGTGTTGTCATTTAGGCAAAAAAAGTCGCCAGGTATATGAAAAATCTAGCTAATTTTTTTTTATTTTTAAGATATTGCTTGAATACAGTCAAAATCTGTTATAACAACATCCAAGGGACCACTCATATTTGGTTGTAAAAACCGATAGTCGTAATAACCGGTGATGTTTTCAAGGTACAAAGTATTTTGTACCTATGATTTTGGTCTATATAACCGGTATGTTGTTCTAAATGATGTTGTTGTAAACGGTTTTGACTGTATTTAATTTCGTTATTTTAAAAGTCGCTAGTTTTTATTGTTGATAAATGTTAAAAAAGTTTCCAAACACGTTAAAAATCTCCAAGATCTTTCAACGTGTGGCTAAAACGGCAACACTGCAGAGTTGGCAAGCTGACAAGGTCACGCATACGCATGCAACTTCATACGAATGCCCTGCTTAAATCTGCCATAGTGATCGATTTGTTCTATGCACAAGGCCTAACTCGTTATACGGCACATCGCTATAAGTGCGAAAGTGACAGATATAGTATTTGAAAGCCCGGTAAAAGCCGGTGCGTGTAAGCGAGATAGCAATATGTAGATCATTAGATGCTACAAATGCGAAACTCTGCGCGCGAACAATCGCGATGCGTAGTAGTGTAGCAGTACTCAGTAGATACATTGTGTTATTTTGATAAGAATTAAGCGCGCGAACTTTTAAATAGTTCGGGTTTGACATTGATTCTCTATCGAGCATTTTTTAGTAAGGCATGCCAGGCTTTTGGGCTTATATGAAGGTACCGCCACTGAGCCCATTACCACTGGGACACCACTGCTTTATACATAAATAATAACTATTGCATATACATCAGTACATTTATGTTCAGATGACTCTCTATAATCTGTAATAAGCACTTAGGTGCAACTTTTATATAAATCGACCGGTTTGTTTCCGTTTCACCAGATTTTTGTTTCGACAGTAAAAGTACAATCACAAGGAGTCATAGATTTATTTAAAGTGATCTATTTATCACAAGCACAATAATTCAGCACAATACAATTATTTATACATATTTCAGCGGTAACTTTGTAAATACTTTTATTAGGATCTGCATATTATACAAGTTTACAAAAGCTTTTATTTTACACTGGTTTATTAAATTCTTTATGCTATGAAGTGACACGCTGTCGAGACAAAAATCTGTCGAAACGAAAATCTATCGAAACGGAAACAACCCATCGACCAATCAGGGGATCGGCACTGTCTCTCCTTAACACAGGCTAACTTTTAGTCTAGCTAGGTGAACGATATCTCACCTGTTTTGTATTACATTATAAAACCTAATTGCTGAATTTCAATAATTGTAGACTTTACAATCCCACTATGAAATAAATATTATTACTATAAATGCCATATAATAATGTATCAGGTCATGTAATCATGTAAGTTTATCATTTACAAGTACCGTGCCCTTTTATTATGGTGTGTACTTAGGTCAAACTTGAAATATCTACTTCAACCTGTGGACATTAAACTTCGATCAATTACATTAGCTGTTAGTGTATTTGTTGTACCCATTCATAACTCAAGCAGTCAACAGTAAACTCCCTTGGATTGAGATTTGAGCACAAACAATTTATTTAATTGAAACACTTAGTTGTGCCCGGCGTCTTCGCTTGCGTGTTTTTCTGCAAGGACAGTTCTTATTCTTAGATATTTTATTTTTGTACTCAAATAAATAGTTGGCCAATGGTATAATTCGATTTAAAATGTTCTTTGTGATTGTTAGGTCTTATTTTTAGACGTTTTACTCTTGACAGATTAATTGTGGTTTTCTCGTGCTATCGCAGTGTTAAGTGACCCGCTCTATCATCGGCGCCATTTTATTTATTTATTGCAAAATGTACACACATTTACAGGCTTGGCATAGTATGGATACATAACCCTGTTACGGCGCACCAAATTATATTAAAACTAAAATATTGCGAATTTAACTACATACAATTTATATATTTTCCCTGATGTATGCTTTTTCACGGCACTAGTGTATGGTGTTATTTTTTGACTCGGTTTGGCTTATCAGTATTTTAAAACAGTAATAAAAATGACTTCATTATTTGAAAGTATTCGTAAAAATACTGATGAAAATAGAAATTTCAATCCCAGGAACCAATTAAAATATTGAAGAAGTGTCTGTATGTATATTAGGTACATGTACTCGTATTATTAATAACGTTCAGACTGATATTTGTTGCTAATGTATATATTTGTTTATTTACACTTCACGCACATAGGTACAAAGGTGGACTTAATGCCGTTGGTATTCTCTACCAGTCAACCATGAGTGAAGACTTGTTTTTTTCCCGGAAACTTACCAGACAATAATGTAAGTAATATTATTTTAAATCAACCACAAAACAAACGAACATACAGCAAAACCTTTATTTCTCCGAACCGCCGTATGTTTACGGATAAAAGGCACACAGGGGGTAAGCAAATACTAAGCAGAAAGTATTGACAATGTGCCCAATATCGTAAGGGGAACGTTCGCAATTTGTCAGTCTGTTTGTGGCCGTTGCACAAACATGACGTTGGATTATATGGCTTATTTTGTTCAGTTGAAAAAGAGGATCATGGGCTTCTTATTTGACCATTGTTTTTTGAGGTTTCGTCCAAATTCGATAGAAAGGAAACTCCGTGATGAGATATTTTCATGAACCTTATTCGGATGAGTTTGATTCAGATAGTAAATGAGATTGGATTTCTTCTTACTTAACCTTTTGTTTTATCAGTATTGCACCTATCTCTATTTATCTCTATACAACGCAGATGTTGGCTAGTAGTTTTTTCGGAGCGATAACCGGGTGATTTTCAAAATTTTTGTACAGTTACAAAAATGAAACAAAAAGGATTACCGTTACAAAAACGAACTACGTCACAAAAAATAACAAAATGGAAATATTAGGGCTATTTAACAGACGACAATCATTTAAAACAACGAAATTGTATTTTAATAATTTATTAGTAACATGATGAACAGCAGACTGCTGCTGACTTACAGCCATAAATTGTCTATTTCTTAACACTTTTTAAATAATCTATTGGAATGTCTAGCCGAATCAGTCTGTCTTACCAAATAATAATAATCAAAATAAAAATGTTGTCGAGAAATCTAAAGATGAAAATTGATAACTATCTATTGCATTTTTTTTATATTTTAGAGTTCGTCTCTTAAGAGAGCTGGTAGACATTTTGGGTAGGTGTTTGAGGCACGCTGAAAAGGTGTACAATACTTCTCGAATAATATCCGAACTCAACATTTTGAAAGTATAATAAGTCTCGTCGTTCCTCAAGTAATAATTTAGTATTTAGTATTAATTTACTATTTAAATACTTTTATTGTATTTCATATTTAATAACGTTTTTCAACACATTTGCGAGAAAACTCATAATTGTTAGTGAAGCAAACTTTTGATATCAGTCGGAAAGTCATAACTACCTTGCCGTTTCTAATATACTAATATGGAAATGGCGCGATTTTACAAATGGCGCCACGAAAGACTAATTTTCTAAAACACATACTTTGTCTCATTTCGTCTTTAGTATTAAAGTGAGAAAAACATATTTAGCGAAAGCCCTTGCAAGGCGGTTCGTTCATCTAGCTTATTTATTCTCGTAATGTGAAAATCCTTCGTGGAATTCTTATATATTTATATATATATATATATATATATATATATATATATATATAATAAAAAAACCGTAAAGGATACGCACGGCACTATACATCGGAACATAGGCTAAAACATGTACTTAGATGAGAGTACCTATTTTACCGCACGTTCCATTGTATGGTGCTATTTTTTACTTTCAAACAATGTAAATAGGCTCCCTAAATGCATTATTTGAACATATGTGTTGACAATTATATTACCAAACTAAACATTATAAATTTAACCTTTTAAGTTGACGTTGTACGTTGTCCTGATACTTTTGGGCTATTATTTTTTAGATTTTTAAATTAATATTTTTTGAATATTATTAAAATTATGTGTTAATAAAATTAATAAATGAAGCATTATCCGTCAACAAAAAAACGTAACAAATCGTTAGAAAAATTAAATCAATCATGAGTTGAATAACAACCTCAAACATTTGGAGGTTAGAAATAATACTATTGGAATTATCCAGCTTCCTTTTAGTAGTTAGTCAAAATTATTCTTTAAATTTACGCAAAATTTATAAGAGATAGCTTTACCGTTGTTTTTATAGCTGATCAACCAAAATGAAAGATTTATTGTTGGAAAACAGGAACAAACACACTTTTCTTGTTGGTGGCACCCGCTGACAAAATGGTGGACAAACATTCCGTTGTCATCTGATTGGACGGTTTTAAATAGAGAATCTTGTCAGTTGAAAATCTCACATATCTACTAATATTTGTGTTACAACAAAGAATAACAAAAATGAATTAAATGGAAGACACATATTGAAACAATGTTATTATTATTATGCATTGGGTTATTTATTTATATTTTACACATTGAAATCATAATTACAGTCTTAAAGATATTGTGTAACAAGAACTGTAAATATGTGAGTAGTTTCTTCTTTATGCTTTTTTTTGTAACGCTCTTTTGCTTGGAGACACTGGGTTGTTGTATGAAAATATTATGAGATTGAAGAACTAAACATCATTTTTTTATTAATTACTTATTATTATGATCTGAAATGTTTGATACCTATCTGGAAAAAATGTTTCTCAAGGATAATAATACTAGTTTGATCACTTCAATGCAGTTTTTTTGGATGATATTCGAGTAGACGTTTTCACACAACAAAATGTACAAAAATTTTGAAAATCACCCATCAAATGACTCCACTCGCTTTGGGTGGAGTGGAAGGGTGTGTCAGACTTCTACTGACTAAAAACCCACCCCGTTCTTTCAGTTACCCTGTAGTTGGAGCCACGATATCTCCACAGAAAGTTCCTGCAACCCTAGCAGGCAATGGTCCTATCAGGTCCCATTTTCGTTGCTGACTGTTCTTAGAGACGTCTGCTTAGAAGTAAATAGGCTACAGTATTTATCCTTACTAATATTATAAATGCGAAAGTAACTCTGTCTGTCTATGTGTTACGCAATCACGCCTAAACTACTGAACCGATTTTAATGAAATTTGGTACGGACATAGTCTAGAGCCTGATAAAGGACATAGGCTACATTTTTGCAAAAAAAGGCTGTAAGGGGTTGAAATAGGAGATGAAAGTGTGTATGGAAATTGCGTCATTTTTAAAGCTAGAAGCTTGAAACTTATTTTTTAGACTTTTGATTAGATATTAATAAATACGATATTCAAATTATCTGTGAGTTTTGTTTTCAAAATTATTAGCCTAAAAAATTAAAAATGCTGCCGAAAGTCACTATTCTGCGCGGACGAAGTCGCGGGTACAGCTAGTATTGAATATACATATACACTTAAATAAAAAACCCTAAACTATATATATGTATGTAGTTTAGGGTTTTTTATTTCTGATCTAAAAATAAACTAAAATATAATGGCGTCCAGAAATTTGTGCACAATATTTAATAAATAAATTATTAAATGGTTCGTGAAGATATAAAAACACTTTATTATTATAATCATGTTCTTAAAACAAAAGATGAAGATTTTTATTGGTTTCAGAAACGAGCCCTGCACATACGAACATAGCTTTTCATACCATTTAATCTTTCAATTAGATTTACATTTCCTACTCCGCCAAGACGATTTATTTTCTCACAAATCCGAAATTACGACACCTTAATTTTTTCCCATTTCCGCACGAAAAAATAGAATGTTCCGTACCGTTTTACCCCCAGACCCCAGTGGAAGGATTGCAATCATTCGGGGAGGAGGGTCACTATTATCATAATGAGGAAGCCAGACAGGGGTCGTAACAAGCTGGAAGATTTTTCATAATTCCCACCCTTTATCTCTGGGGCTTTAACGCTGTGGAAAAATACGGGGTCGAAATGGAGACGACGAGGACGGAACGTTGAGCGACAAAACTTATTATAAAACTCAAGTGAGCATTCTGGTCCCAGTTTAATACAACCCCATAAAACGTTAACGCTTCGTTGATGTCACCTTGCTAGCTTGCCCGATATAACATAGATAAGAAGTGACTAACTCAAAAATTTTAATTGATTTGTTTTTAAGTTTCAATACGATTCAGTTGAAAATTACTAAGTGTTTGTTTTGTGTGTTAACTTAGTGATATTAACATTACATTTTTAAATATACCTACTAACGAATTGAAGGATAATTTACTGAGGTTGCTGCAGCAGACCAAGGCG
The DNA here is from genome assembly GCA_943138885.2 of Tholera decimalis. NCBI lineage: Eukaryota > Metazoa > Arthropoda > Insecta > Lepidoptera > Noctuidae > Tholera > Tholera decimalis. The sequence continues at coordinate 39,562,234 of OW964566.2, read as the reverse complement.
CATCTTCATCGATCTTTTCGTTATAGTTTGGCTTATAATTATTATCATTTCATTTAAATATCGCAATATATGCTGAGGTAGGTTCCTTTTGGGTCACGCACAGGTCTCTTCTTAATTGTTAGCCAGCAGATAGTCACCAGAATTATGTAATCTGGGGGCACGGCAGTGCCCCCGCCAAGTCGAACAAAAAAGCGGCACGGCCGTACCATTCTTTTCTCGAAGCAACTCAGGCCATTTTCGACCCCTTCGTAATCCCTTTTATTTCTTACTTTAGTACTCAACTAAATCGGGTTAGACTGGAAACTTAACTCAATAAAAGTTCAAGTTGGGACAGATGACTAGGCTAATGAGTTATTAAGTTATACAAATACTAAATGTTCGTGTAAGTTTTAGAAGTGCAGGGCATCCTAGCACAGGCTAGCCACATAGTCTAGCAGTAGTAGTTCTTCCTTCTATATACAGTCTATTCTTCTGTGGAATGCTTTACCTCTGGATATCAGTACGGCCACCAGAGAAAGTTGCGGGATTATTTTCTTAACAAATAGTGGAAACAGAGTTTTCATAGTCCCCTTCCCATAGAAAGGGGGCTAAAATTAAAGGACTTTTTATTAATATACAACGTGTAATTTAAAGGGTATATACATACCAAGTGCACGGCTTCTTTGGATGATAATAAACGATATGGCAAGGGTTTTCTAATCCTATGTGTACATGTGTGGAACTTATTAGAAATTTCAATACATTGATACCAGAGACCGAATTTTTCAAATTAAGAAGAACGAAGAGAATTATCGTTTTATTGGCAAGTGACGTGGAAAGTGATGACCCTCATAGTGATGTGACACGTTTATTATTATCGGTATTCATGAAACATACGAAATCAACAATTTGGGGTCAATTCTGTGAGTCACTTATTTTGAGCTGAAACTTTGCATAGAAACTCCATAGCAGATGTTGTCTTCAGTCCTTTTGGATAGATATGGGGTTTCCGGTACACGTTGTATATATTTTTGGTATGTATTATGATAAATATGTATGTAAGTTTATTCTAGTTTTAACTTTTACTTTGAATATATTATCTACTTAGTTTATTTTTTATGCACCTGCCATGTTATCTCTTCACCACCGATGGTTGACTGGTAGAGAATGCCTATGGCATTAAGTCCGCCTTTGTACATTTTGTGTTGCATAAAGTTTTAATAAATAAATAAATAATTAAAAGGAGACGCTAGTGTAAGACAGGTATAGGTAAAGTTACTGAATAAAGACATTAATAATTAGCTTCATACCACTTAATTTATCTTCTTTTATGACTTGTGCGGGTCCCAAATATATTTTATTTGATTGATTTAAATTTTATTTATTATATACTTTATTGTACACCTTACAATACACTTAAGGATACAAATAATAAAACTAGTGTACAATGAGCAGCCTTATCGCACAGGGCAATCTGTTACAGACAACCTTTGGATGGACAGAAATTAAAGAAGATAGATTGGCTTTCTTAGTCAAGACCAATGTTAAATAGTTTGGTTACTGTAATGACTGTCAAAGATTGGCGAACAACAGCCAAATAGCGGCTTGACTTGCTTTGCGAGCCACGGAGGAGTATCAGGACATCACAGACCCAAGGATCATCTTCTTCCTATTCTTGACTATGCTGATGCAAGTTTTCCAGACCTCACTGAAGTGCAGCTAGATAAGCTTGAGCGACTCCAAAATTTCTGTATCAGATTCATATTTGGTTTGCGCAAATACGATCATGTTTCTGAGTTTCGTATTAAGCTCAAGTGGCTGCCTATCGTCTTCGCCGGAATGCGCATATTTTATCATTACTTTACAATATTCTGTTCAATCCAAGAATTCCCTTTTACCTCAAAGAACGTTTTAAGTTCCTTCATGACACACATACTAGAGATTTGAGATCATCGGTAAATTTGACACTTTCAATGCCTGCGCATTCCACAAAATTTTATGATTCATCATATACGGTGCAGGCTACTCGTCTGTGGAACGCATTGCCGTTGTCAGTTAGACAAGCGCAGTCACTTGCTCTGCTTTTAAAAGCTCTGTTGTCAATCATTTTTATACACTCCTATGATTTTACCTTGTATTTCTTTCCTTATGACATATTTATATATATGAAAGTACACTGACTTTCTCCTCCCCTCTTTGTTTTATGTTCTTAAAGTCCATCCAAAGGTTGTCTGGAAGATATCGCTATCAGCGATAAGACCGCCATTGTAACCATTTTTTTTTGCATTATTGTAAATCAAGTGCTTGTTTAAATTATTGGTGTACAATAAAGAGTATTCTATCTATCTATCATGGCAGCTATTGCTTAATCTTGTATGTATATAGTTTCTTGGGCTGTTATTCTTTATTATTGAATATAGACTCGCGTTTGACCACCATCTCACCCGATGGTAAGCGATGATGTGGTTGAAGACGAAGCACGCTACCTAGAAGTAACCTATTCACTCTTGACTTAAAGTCCCCCAGGTTATACAACGTGTAATGGAAACCCCATATCTATCCAAAAGGACTGAAGACAACATTTGGTATGGAGTCTCTATACAAAGTTTCAGCTCAAAATAAGTGACTCACAGAATTGAACCCAAATTATCGGTTTCATATGTTTGTTGAATACCAATAATAACAAACGTGTCACAACACTATGAGGGTCATCACTTTCCACGTCACTAGCCAATAACACGATAATTCTCTTCGTTCTTCTTAATTTGAAAAATTCGGTCCTAGTATCAATGTATTGAAATTTCTAATAAGATCCACACATGTAGACATAGGATTACAAAACCCTTGCTATATCGTTTGTTATCATCCAAAGAAGCCGTGCATTTGGTATGTATGCAAGGTGTAACAGAAACCCCATATCTATCCAAAAGGGCTGAAGACAACATCTGGTATGGAGTCTCTATGCACAGTTTCAGCTCAAAATAACTGGCTCAAAGAATTGTTACCAAATTATCGGTTTCATATGTTTCTTGAATACCAATAATAACAAACGTGTCACAGCACTACGAGGGTCAATAACTTTCCACGTCACTTGCCAATAACACGATAATTCTCTTCGTTCTTCTTAATTTGAAAAATTCGGTCTCTGGTATAATGTATTGGAATTTGTAATAAGTTCTACACACGTAGACTTAGGATTACAAAACCCTTGCCATATCATTTGTTATCATCCAAAGAAGCCATGCACTTGGTATGTATATACCCTTTAAATTACACGTTGTATATATCAGGAAACACGGACTATTTACCTTAAGTGGTTTAGTGGTGTTCATTTGTATCCTATGAGGCTCACCTTTGAGGGTCACCTCCAATTGTTTCCAAAATGCTTCGGTTAATGCTACCGAAGCAATGAATTCAAAGTGATTCTTGAGCATATTAATTAGTGTAGTGTAGCTTTTTGAATGTCAATTCTTGGCTTAAGTTTTGAATAATTCTGCCACATTGTCCCGAAATAAAAGGATGGTATTTTCATTTAATACTAACTTCTGACTTCGTTCGTACTTAGATTTCGTGCATCTTTGCTAATATTTTCTTTGAATAAAAATATTGTCCTGAGAATAACGTACTCTGCAAAAAACGAATTAGTTCAGGCGCTCCATAATTAAGCGCAAACATTTCGACGGTTCATTTTATTTTATGCAAATGACAAAACAATATCCATTTTATTTTACAATTGGTTAACAACATTACCTATACATATTTAATAAAATAAAATAAAATTTAAAATAACTGTGTCTTTTTTAAGTGCTTATATTTATTAACACGATAGTAAACAACCTACAAACCTTTGTATTTCTTTCCGTTTTGTAACGACTGAACCGAATTTAAAGTGACTTTTATTGGTAGATAGAGGAAGTTATAGGAAACATGTAGGTAGGCCACTTTTTATCCCAGAACTTCTACGAGAAAAGAATTTAAGCGGTAAAACTCCCTACAAAGTCACGGTCCTAGATAAATCCTGTTATTATAGTAACGTTGGTTTATTTAATGGGAGCCGAACACTAAAATCCTAAGTGCTTAAGGCATCCAGTCAGTTGTCTTTGATTTGGTTTGGACTAGAGGCCCTGTGTCGTGGTCGCAGAGCCTGAGTAAATGCAATCGACTCACGATCGAACGCGAAATCGTGAATCGTATTTACTTGCCAGCTATTTGCATTTTCGTTTTAGATTTTCTGAAGAAATTTCATTTATTAATTGGCTGTTTCCTTCGTGTGTAATGTATTATGTGTATTTTGTTACGAGGATAAGTATGTACTTTTCATAATTCGCTGTTATACTTAAAGGAAGGTCCCTAACTGTCTACTTGCTTATTGACAGATTGCCAAATAATAAAACAGAAACGAGCGACACATTGATATGACTTGCTTATGTTTCTCCATGACCATATCGCTGTCACCCAAAAACATGCTTAGAAGACGAACTTGGCTTGCAGCTAAGCGCAATGACAATTTTAATATGTTTATTAAAAATGATTCGTTATTTATTAGAGATGGGCCGAATGTGGTTTGAACCGAATCCGAACTTCGGCCGAACATTCGGTTAAAATGAAAAGTTCGGCCGAAGTTCGGCCGAATTTCGGTTCAATTTCGCAAAAATAAGTACCCTTTAGTTAATGAATGTTTAGTTTGTGAATCAAAAACGTGATTTTTTAATTCAATTTACGAATTGTAATCCAGATGTTTGTTAGAAGAATAATAAGTTTATTTAATTTTTGTAATATTATGTCTAATTATTATGTCAGATTAATTAGGCAGAGATTATCAAGACTAATAAGAAGAACCGATTTAATTTAAGATTTACATTTACCGTGTTCGTAACTAAAATAAATGACCAGGAGTGAGTAAAAGACATAATTTTATAACAGTAAGTAATGCTATTCTAATTCTATAAAATTTTAGTCAAAATAGTGCAAGTAAGTATTATTTTTCTTGTGCCGAATGTTCGGCATCTTAACCGAATTTCGGCCGAATGCCGAAGTTCGGATCAAGCTGCCGAAATTTGGTTAAACCGAATGTGAACCGAATTTCGGCCCATCCCTGTTATTTATTAATGAGACGGTTTTTTAAATCATCACATTAATAGGTTTTTCAATTACCAAAATGTCCCCCTCATTAGGGAGTACAAACATAATATTAGTATATTAGAGGACCCGTGATCTAAACGTTTTAACCCCGAGAATCTGAAAATTGCCTACCCGGGTTGCGGGAATATTCTAACGAGATACTGCGGCCCCGTAACTAAGGGCAGTTAAAGGAACAGAGTAGATTTTTAGTCAGTAGAAGTCTGACACTCCCTTCCGCTCCACCCAGAGTGGGAGAAGTCATTCGATGATTTTCCCAGCCGGAAAAAAAAGCATCTGAAAACTAATAAAATTGGCTCTAATTCGATTCACGACGCTAAAAATAAGTTGCAAAATCTCCTGTACCTTCTCGACTATGCGCAAACCAAGAAACTGCTATTGCCCTTAATATAAATAATCCTAAAAGTCACAAACACATACCCGGACTTACAAATGTAATGTATGTATATAATTATAATACAATGTCAACAATTGTACACATGATCACGCACTCAAACAAACACGCACGCACACACACACGCACGCACACGCTCAAACATAATCACGCATACACACTCCCACGGTTTCTACTCTCTTACACACTCGCAACACACACGCCCATGCTTACAAATAGTTAATTTCTTACTTTTCTTGTTTATATTCACTGTGTAATATAATATATATATATATATAATCTTTATATCTAGCGATTGTACGGTTTCTTATAAGGGTTAAAACTAAGTCCAAGCCACAGTAGAACACTGCCTCCTAAGACACAGGTTATCCTAGTTTAAGAGGCAGTGTTGAAATATTTATGTACCTACTTATACCTTCCACTAATTGTAAATAAGCTAGTTTTAAGAAATTTGTAAGGTTTTTGTCAAATAAATATATTATTATTAAAAAAAGAAATTCACATCATCCATAAATTATCTAAGTTCCTCTGCTTGTAGCTACGCGCAAAACTAAATCCCGTATGTCATCGCAGGGCGGTTCTGTAGCACATATAATCGGTTTAGAGCAAGCGGGTCGCGGCGCGATTCTGATCAAATAAGCGTTTGAATGGCGTCTCCTGATTCACAATACAGGATTACTCCGCGTGCCACTCACAAATATCTCATAACACATTTACTGTTGAAATGTTTGCTGGATTGTGAGCTGCTTCGTGTTACGTAAGAAGGTATTTTATAAATATATCTACTTCTTCTTCTATCTTTCTCAGGATTTTAACCAACATCAAAAAAGAGGTTCTCAATTAGAATGTACATATATTTTTTGCATGTTTTTTCAGCAACGTCATCGACAGTTGGCAACCGATTTTAGTAATAGTTTTTTTGTTTAATCAGCAACCAAGACGGCAGTAACAGTGATAATCTTCACAGATGGGGATTCACAGACCACTCAGATATCAGAGCAACGTGTCTCCACAGACTCTGGACCACCTTCTATCTTGCTCCGCATGCCCTGGGTACTGTACACTTAACAATCTTTTGTCAGCATTCGCCAGCGGATACAACATTAATAAATATTAATCCTCTAGACTGATTTCGGCCACATTGCTATTCTTAGCGGAGCTTAGTCTGTAAGTAATGAGATTGTTTTCTAGAAAAACCCAATAACACTTTTTGCTCGACCCGGAAATCGAAACCGACACTTATTGCTCAGCAGTCGCCTTTGTGACCACTAGACCATCGTGACAATCAGAATACAACAAGATCTGCTAACAGACAACAGAACACCTAATGAAATCAGCGCTATTCCTATTCCTTACCGCGTCGCTTTGTCCGTATCGTTTAGTCGCAGGCGGCGCTTGATTGATCAGTGCTAATGTGCTGTAAGCGCTGCACCGCTGCCCGTGCAGCGATACAGCGCAATTTGTCACTACTAAGCCCACGATAATGATACTAGGTTAGTGTGGCAATGGTGGTGGTAATCAGGGTTGAGTGTTTAGTTATTTTTTTCTGAAAAGACAGACCATTTTTCTTGACAGATATTTGCAGGAATCGCTTGTAGTTAAATTTATATTTCATTTTCAACCGACGACAAAAAGAGGAGGTTATCAATTCGACGCGTATATTTTTTAATGTATGATCATCGAGTACTCGAAGACGGCTGAACCGATTTGGAAAATTCTTTTTTTGTTCGAATGGGTATACTTCGAAATTGGTCCCATTATCACCAAAGTCAGGATCTGATGATGGGATCCTGGAGAAATCGAGGGAACTCTTCAAATATTATAGGCACACTTATGGCGTTTTGGGTATTTCTTATTGTAACTTGTGCAGTTGCTCTCAAAAAGTACCATTTGGGGAAGTGGAACTGATGATGAAGACCACAGATGGCCGCCGAAACTACTCAATAATAAGTATTGAGTGGATTGCGATTCGATTAATTGAATATGGATGTTAAGCACTTTATGCTCGTCACAATGCATATGGTGATGTAGAGCTGATGGTGAAGTACCAGGAGAACTCCTCAACAATTAACGGCCCAGCATTGGGAAAAGCAATATTTTGTAAAAGGTTATAAGTAGTTGACATTTAGGCTCTTGTAACTAGGTAAATTAAAAATCATCCAACTAAAAAGAGTGAAATAAAAACTTTTTAACAAAAAATTAAACCGACTCCCAAAAAACACTGCAAAGTGAAAAATAACTTTAATTTCGGAAGTCGGTGCCAAAAACGAAAAAACAAAACTAAAGATACCGACTACCGAAATTAAAGTTATTTTTCACTTTGCAGTGTTTTTTGGGAGTCGGTTTAATTTTTTGTTAAATAGTTTTTATTGTTGCTGTTGTCATGTTGTGCGATTACGCTCTGGGTCGCAATCAGCCCAAAACATATTATGTGTATTGTTATAATAAGTGGATTGTAACCTGTTGTAATTGCCTTAAGAATAAATAAATAAAGAACTAGAATGCTACTGAATAATACGGCCTTGTTAACTTATGAAATATCATTGAAAGCTATTTCTGAACTAATTATAATCATTTATTTCTCTTTTTACAGGCTTTACAGGCGTTGAGATATACCATCTATCCATTTAATCATTTCTTATTTTGTTTATATTTTATTATAAGTAATAGAAGTAACAACTCTGAAATCTATCTATATAATATAAAAGCGAAATACCACTCACTGATTAACACGCACTGAATCACGAAACCTCAGAAACTTCAAGTAGTAGGGCTCTCAAATTTTGCATGGTGGTTCCTTTTAGTACGTAGATGTTCGCTAAGACGGGATTTTACGACGAAATTTCCACGGGATCGGGATTTACACGGGAAAAGCTTCCTAGGCGAACGAAGTCGCGAGCAACTGCTAGTATTTAATATGACTAAATCTACCTACATGTAAAAAGAAATTATCTTAAAACTTCAACATCAAGTTTTTGTGTAAGTGGTGCTAAAATAATGTACCTAGCGCGCGCGTGCATGCGTTTGCATGCATTTATGTGTATTGTATGTCAAACTACTTATCCCTGAGTTATATATTAACCATGCTTGCAAGCAGGTATTTTTCTGGCTTAGCCAGGGTCCGCCATAATAAGCATTCATATTTAATCTGTACCACAGCTTACAACCGACAGAAAAAAAATGTTGTTCACCAAAGAGGTCGCCGTGCATTCTCTATGGCGCATGCCGCTATTGTTTACCCGCGCCTTTTGTCGTGCGCAACAACCAGTCATCTTGGATCTCCAGCTTTTAATTCTGTTTCTTACTTTTTATGATATTCGCTTAACTGCTTTGTTTCGCTCTGCTTTTTCGTGTTAAATAATGATGTCCCTGATCTGGGTTGATAAAATTACATTTAATAATGACAATTCAGTAATTTAATATTCCTTTTAGCGGCTCTGATTTACTATGGCGGTGTAAGTTGAAGTAGTATTTAGAGTATTAGGTTTTAAGTATCTAGTATTTGTACAGTAGTACACTAATATAGCCCTCCCCATTTTAATTAAAGCTCGTGAAGTCCTTCCAAAGGTTATCTGGAAAATATCGCTCTCAGCGATAAGACCGCCATTGTAACCAATTTTATTTACAACTAGCTTGTGCCAGCGGCTTCGCCCGCGTGGGAAGTTTTTCTCGTGTAAATCCCGATCCCGTGGGAATTTCGCAAAATCCTTTCTTAGCGGATTGCTACGTCACAACATCTACCTGCATGCCAAATTTCAGCCCGATCCGTCCAGTGGTTTAGGCTGTGCGTTGATAGATCACTATGTCAGTCAGTCAGTCAGTCACCTTTGAGTTATATATATTTAGATATTGTTATTTAAGTGTGATTCAATTATTGGTGTACAATAAAGTATATGCTATCTATCTATCTAGTCGCAACAATTATTATGAGATTTTTTGCTTCTTAAGATGTTAGAAAAAGATTAAGCATATACCTAAAACGCGTTGCTAGTCAAGAAACCATAACACAACATTCGGTAAAACAACAAAAAAATCAATTCTAGTCCAACCAGCACTCGACAAGCGTAAAGCAAAGCAATTCCAACAAATATTATCGTGTTACATTTTGCAAATCATCTTTTCTGACAAGGCAAGCCGTGGGCCACGCCACGGTAGGCCACGCTATGCTGGCCCACCATCGCCCACTCACCCCCACTCCACGTCAAGTGCTCCCAAGAGCACGTTTGTTAAAGATACACGTCCGCTTGAGATATTTCCGATAAATTCCTTCTTGTTACATATTTATTAATGATAACATAGTTGGATGGACATAGCTTCGATGTCGTCGAATCGCGAATTCTCAATAATATTTAGGAATGCGAAGTATTAGGATGTTCATAAACTGCCAGGATTCAGACAAGTCCCTTTTGCAATATATGGCAAAATATTTTTCCCAGTAGTTGTTTAGGTGTTAGCTTATTTGTAAAGCCGAATCCATCTTTACATGGTGGACATCCCACATTCCCACCCAATATGCACAAAGCATTTTGGGAATACACGTATTGTGCGTACAGCTAAGAATTGGAATTCTCTGCCGGAGTTTGCGTATCTGGGGGCACGGCAGTGCCCCCGCCAAGTCGAGTGCAAAGCAAACACTGCCGTACCATCCTTTTCTGGAACCATTTCGGCGTATTTTCAGGCTCCTATTTGGGGACCTCTGGATAGATTTAGAACGCTGAAATTATCGTTATGTAATAAGCTACCAGCATACACTTTAACCACAAAATTTCATGTTTGTAGCTTGTTTATTTCCTAAGTTATGCAAAAGCAAAGGTGTACTATTTCGACATATATAGACTCACTGATCATCAAAATAGAACTAGTACTTCCCATAAGCCTAGAGAGCTGAAATTTGGCATAGAGGTAGGGTTTAGTGCTTACATGAAGGAAAACTATCAAAACTAGGATTATGGAAGATCTGGAGTACCTCATGACCCTGAGGAGAAACCGTAACAGACCAGCCAAACTATTGAAATTATCGACATGCTATGTTCACAAAGTTTATTGAGCGTGGTTAGCCCTTTCTTTTGGCCTAAAAGTGCATAGTTCATAAAATGAACATATATATAATTTTCAATTTTCAAAGTTCATAAATGTTCATAGAATGTTACATAAAATCTAACTATATTAATAAAGAAATCGCAGTAAAGATCCTTAGACGTGGCTGCGCTTTGCTTAGAGATTTCATTAGTTTTTATAGAGAAACAAGCAGCTTAGGCGAGATTTGGCTAGTTTTTTACAGGATGTTTTTGGTGGGTCCTGAACCTAATAGCTATATCTGGGGTTCAAATCAAGAATGAATAGATTACTTCTAAGCACGGTTGCTTTATTTTCGACAATATCATTGCTTACCATCAGGTGAGATGATAGTCAGATATGAGCATATCATCAATAAAAAATATCCAGTAATCGAACATTGAATACAGACATCAATACTTTCAACAGGATTGATGTAAGTAAAGCGATATAAAAACGAAACAAAATCAACCTAAGTCTATAGCATAACTATGTATGTAAGTATTATATGCTTCGATTCATACGCTGCCGTACGCACCTAACAAACGAGTAAATATTACCTTCGCGTCTATCTCTAATCCTCTTGAACAATAGGCATTCGACCCCAGACTGATAAAGGTAACAAGGTGACATCCACATTACGTGCCGTCCTTTGTTTGTCGCAAGTGGGTCAGCACAGAGCCAGGCCAGGCTCAGATTCTATGAGCGCTACACAATATGCCGTTAACGGCCTCAATTAGCTACATCTGTGTTTTTATTGCTCAGAGGTTACAAAGGAAATTGTTGTCCTCGGCAATGTGTGGTGTAGGGTAGCTTCAGACGAACAGGATAAAACGCGGCAGCAAACGGCTAAGCAAAAAGCTAAAGTACTGAATAAATGATTTCCATAGTTGCAAAGTAACTTCAGTTTTCAGATATACCTTTTACTGACAATGCTGACAATTTTTGAAGTGAAAACTTCTTTAGCATCGCTGTGATTTGAAAGTTTATGAAACGAAAAAGCGACAGTAAAAAGAGACAGACATAAATTTTTTGAAGGTTTCACTTCTACCACGTGTGAATTGCACACATTTTTTTTTATATATACATTTTATCTGGTAATTATTGTTTAGTTATACTTATAATAATCGATTTTACATTTGATTTAATTTATATTTTTTTGTTATTTAATTGCATAATGTCATTTATAGTTGAATTACTTTTGTGAATTAAATTATTGTACCTTTGCAAGCCTTCTGGTAAAATATGGCTGAACTCACATTGTACCCTTACACCACATGTTATTGTACTACCCATATTTGCAAAATAAAGTATCTTATCTTATAATACACTTTTGCGGCGGTAAGACCTCTCTTTGAGGAGTGGCTAGATCGGCGTCACGGCGTCCTAACCTACCGCATGACGCAGGTCCTCACCGGACACGGAAGTTTCGGGAGGTACCTGTGTCTGATGGGAAAGGAGGAAACGCCTGGGTGTCACCACTGCGAGGGTCGCCCTGAGGACACCGTAGAGCACACGGTGCAAGACTGCCCCGCCTGGGCAGAGCACCGACGTGTCCTCACGGCGGCGATAGGCGGAGACCTCTCGCGCCCGGCATTGGTCGAGGCCATGCTGTGGGGCGAGAGGGAGTGGGAAGCGGTCGCCTCCTTCTGCGAAGCAGTCATGCTTCCGAAGGAGGAGGCGGGCCGCGTGAGGGAGAGGATGGCGTCCTCCCTCCAGCCCAGCCGCAGTGGTAGACGCCCACGGCGTCGGACGTCGGCCGACGATCTCCGGCCACCGTAGGCGCGGGCATGCGGACAGCGAGTAAAGGGCAACTCGCTGTCCGACCATGGATGCCCGGGTCGACGGCGCGTCGTGTTCCACGCGCGCCTCAAAGAGCGTCAGCAACATGACGAGGCCCCCTCTGCAGAGAGCCGAAGCCTGCCGGGGTCGTGGGACTCATCCCGTTACCGTGGCCCCGGTATGTAAAGGGTTATTGAAGGAACACCGTGGATTTTAGTCAGTAAAAGTCTGACAGTCCCTCCCACCCTGCCCGGAGTGGGAGGACTTATTTAATTTTACCACGTTAAAAAAAAAAAAAATCTTATAATACACTTATTTACATACGTTACTTTCTTTTCTTATCGTTGAAAACATAATATGTGCTAAAAAAATATTTTTTTATATGAATGATGATTAAAGTTTTACGAATTACATACAATTACTATTTACAAGTAAAGTCGATTACGGAAAAGAATGAAATTGAAAACTTTACACAGTGCTGTCCTTTAAAGATAACCCCGGCAGGCAATGGCCCTATTGGGCCCGGTATACTACTCACACATATAATGAACATAACCAAAAAGAGAATAAAATTTGACATTCTGACATCATTCTTTTTTATATTTTTATTTTTTATATTAACATTTAATTTGATAGTTTGACATTTTATAACAGGATAAGTTGTTCTCACTTAATCACCTATATGTTATTTTGACATTTAGAATTTATGATTGTTAGCAATAGTAGCATGATTATTTTAATTTAATTTTATATGGGTGACCCGCAATATTTTTTTTAATAAAAATATAAAAGCACTTAAAATCTGCTAGCCTACGTATACGTAGGCTAGCAGATTAGGCTTATAAGCCTACATGTAACGTTTCAACGCGCGATCAAGCGCGACAATCTGAAAATACCTTAACAGGTCATGAGAACTCGGGAACATTTCCCCGGATTCGTGTTTTCTGTTATTGTTTAGTTATCAGGGTTATTAAGGATGCCGTCTTTTGTTACGCGGTGGTATTGTGTGCTTACAAGAGGCTTTGCCACAGCTTATCTTCAGTGTCGGTTCCCTTATGAGTATGCTCATTCATATTCATATCGATTGGTTAAGTAGTAGGTATTACCTACACGCTGGTTTCACTTAGGATCATTTATAAAAAAAACGACTTATCAATTGTAAATCGTAGGTTCGAACCCAAACAAAAACATCGCTCTCAGCGATAAGATCGCCGTTGTTACCATAGTCTAAGCCAAGGCTTCCCTAACTGTGCGTCGCGACGCCCTGGGGCTCCGCGGTATTATTCCAGGGGCGTCGTGAGGAGATCTAAATGTTTTGTTTTTATGTTTTGTTCTTTATTTTCTAATAAAAAAATTAGATGCTATTTGGAGTTTTTCAGACAAATTGTTATTAAGCTAGAACTACAACTAGTAGGTAAATGTATGGCATGCAGTCCAGGTCGTCGCAGAAATATGACAACTTCCCGAGGGCGTCACAGTTAAAATAACTTAGGGAAGCCCTGGTCTAAGCAATATGTAATACTAGCTTCTGCCCGCGACTTCGTTCACGTGGGAAGGGTTTCCCGCGTAAATCCCGATCCCGTGGGATTTTCGGGATAAAAACTATCCTATGTATATATAATGTTAGTATGGATTATATTTTAGTATCTACATAATTATATTGAATTGATTATTATTTAAATATTTGATTGAATTCCATATCTTATTATCAATACTAATATTACGAAGAAGTATAATTTTTTTGTAATGTTCTAGGGGGTAAACTTCGGAACTAATGATCTAATTAAAAAAATTCATTCTTTGGTAGTATAAGCTCCATTATTGAGGAGTGCTTAGACTATAATTTTTTTTACGAAATCCACGCAGATGAAGTATATAAAAGTTAATATGAAACCGAATTCAATAAAATATTAGGAATAGGGCCTCGTATACGTATTCCCCTATTTCTATAACACATTTTCGCAAGAAAACTTCAATTTACAAACGTCAGAAAATTACATACTCATAGACAATACTTAATGTCTACGAAGTTTGTAAATAATCAATTTTTTCCCTCCAACGACGCAACAATACAAACTACAATAACGAACTCTATAATTTGTAAATAACATTCATCCGCAGTAGGATCAAATACCAAACAATGCGCCAATTACTATATTTTTGTTCCCATAACCACTGCAATTTCATCCACTCACATCCAACCATAGACAAATACAATCACTATGATAACTATTCCGATAATGGCGGGAGAAATTCTCGAAAATAAAAGAAATTGTGCTCGCTTTAGTATAATTATGATCAGGTCATGTTGGTATTATTGTAACCACAGACACAGTATAAAAATAATAGACATCTGTGCCACAGATCACCAAACGTTTCAAGTAGCTAGTGTGTTTTCCTCGGGAAAATCGTCTGATGACTCCTCCCCTCTGGGTAAAGGGCGGGAGTGTTAGACTTCTACCTACTAAAAACCACCCTATTCCTTCAGTTGCCCTAGCGTTCCGGGGTCGTGGTATCTCGTTACTGCATTCCCTCAACCCCGGCACGTAATTCTCATTTCGCGCGCTGTCATTAGCTAGCTATGTAGTGTGTTAGTATTGGCTAGCTATACCTGCACCTGTACAAATGTAGTGAAAATCTAAAATGATCATTAGGACATAAGTTAATTGTATTTTCCCGACTGTACTACAACACCTGTTTAGTGAATAAAGTTTTTATTTATTATTTATTTATTAGTGCTAACTACTTCCTGAGACGTGCATTGAACACGATGTGACGTCGACTCGGGAAAAGTAAGGCTTCTTCTTAGCATAATTCTGTGCAATGGGAGGACATGACAGCTGAATCATGACATTCGCTTACATTGTGGGTACGGCTAAGGAGTGGAATTCCCTGCCGGAGTTTATGTTTATGTTACTTCTTGGTTAAGGTGCTTCATCTTCGACCACATCGCTTACCATCAGGTGAGATGGTGGTCAAACGCGAGCGAAATCAGTAAAAAAAAAGATAAAACCAATTTACGTTTAGTTAAGAATTAGTAATGGCGTCTCTATCTATACCTGCAATCATTCCGAGTTCTGTGATTGCAACAATGATAGTTTGGCTGTAGAGAACGGTAGAGTAATGAGTGTCGATGATGGAATCCTATACGTAGTACATGGATATTTAACACGGTTTCATGTCGTAGGTAAAAGGTGAGGAATAGAAAAATATATTGGTTGTATTAGTAAAAATCTACAAGACAGTGTTTAAGCAAATAATAATACACGAATAAGTAAATAAATAAATAAAATAACGTTTATTAACACAAGAACCTTAGTATACAAAGCTATTACAAAAACACTATAGGAACTTTGAATTTTAGTGAAAGGTTGCATATATAGTGAAAGACCCTGCCTCCTAAACTAGGGGGGACCCTGTCACTTAGGAGTCAGTGTTCTACTGTAACTTCGTGTACAAAAATACACGTGTGATAACATAATGATCCTACATAATATAATGACATGGTTTACTAAGAACTACTATGAATATATAGGTATGTGTGTTAAAGGAGGGAGATGTGGCTTAGTAGTGTGATGTGGTGTGGTGTGGTTGTGTCGTGTTATGGTGTGGTGTGGTTTGTTGTGTTGTGTTACAAGACAGCGTTTAAGCAAATAATAATACACGAGTAAGTAATTAGCATTTTACAGTATAATAAGTAATAACGGCCGTATGAGGTCGGTCCATAGATGGGGACCATCTCACCAATTAATTTTTCAAACTAAAATAATGTTACTTGCTGATAATGTAACTTTATATTGGTGAAATAATTTTTGAAATCGGTCCAGTAAGTAGTTATTTATTCATTACTAGCTTTTTCCCGTGACTTCGTTCGCGTGGGAGATTTTTCCCGCGTAATTCCTGATCCCGTGGGAATCCTATGTCCTTCCCAGGATCCTAAACTATTCCATTGACAAATTTCATCTAAATCGGTTCATCGGCTTAGGTGTGAAAAGTTAACAGACAGACAGACAGAGTTTCTTTAATAATATTAGTATGGACTAACCAACAAAAAACATTTTTTTCTTCTTTATAATATAGAATTATACATAAAAGTATAGATATAATCGTTTAATTTGTAATTTTCTTGTTTGCTAAGTGTGGTAGTGATCGAAAATTACTCACCTGGACAAGAACATGTCTAGAAGAAAAATAGAGCTATAGTATTCCAACCACACTGGGCTGAATATTATATATTTACACAAATTTATTTCCTCGTAATATCAAGGCGTAAATAAGTATTAAATCCAATGCTGAGTAATAAGTAATAATAGTAGTAATCATATTCTAATGAAAACCTTTTTTTATACCTAGTCATTTCTATATCCCTTTTTTTTTTTTTTTATCGTGGTAAAATTATCAAATAAGTCCTCCCACTCCGGGCAGGGTGGGAGGGACTGTCAGACTTTTACTGACTAAAATCCACGGTGTTCCTTCAATAACCCTTTACGTACCGGGGTCACGGTAACGGGATGAGTCCCACGACCCCGGCAGGCTTCGGCCCTCTACGGGGGGGCCTCGTCATATTGCTGACGCTCTTTGAGGCGCGCGTGGAACACGACGCGCCGTGGACCCGGGCATGGTCCATGGTCGGACAGCGAGTTGCCCTTTACTCGCTGTCCGCATGCCCGCGCCTACGGTGGCCGGAGATCGTCGGCCGACGTCCGACGCCGTGGGCGTCTACCACTGCGGCTGGGCTGGAGGGAGGACGCCATCCTCTCCCTCACGCGGCCCGCCTCCTCCTTCGGAAGCATGACTGCTTCGCAGAAGGAGGCGACCGCTTCCCACTCCCTCTCGCCCCGCAGCATGGCCTCGACCAATGCCGGGCGCGAGAGGTCTCCGCCTATTGCCGCCGTGAGGACACGTCGGTGCTCTACCCAAGCAGGGCAGTCCTGCACCGTGTGCTCATTTCTATATCCCTAAGGAACAATACTCCGGCTTATTAATATCCAGTTGTACGCGTAGCAAATAAATTTCCTGTAAGACTTTCTTCTGAGAATATCTATCTATTGCCCATTTTTTTCGGCGGGATAGTTATCAAATGACTCCTCCCACATACGAAATTTTGAATAATAATGATTTACATATACTTCATTTACTTTACCTTCTTAAATATTTCTATACCATTATATAAATATGGCAAACATGACGACCTGTGTATACTATTTCTTAACAACTTGCATGCTTTTCTTTTGTGTGTGTACTCAAGTTTGGACAAATAAAATGATCTAATCTTATCAATCTGGGTGAAGTGGAAAGGAGCTTCAGACTTCTACTGACTAAAAACCCACCCTGTTCCTTTAATTGCACTTGTGGTCCAGGGCCACGGTATCTCGTTAGAATATTGCCGCAACCGTGGCCGGAGATCGGCTTGTCCGCGACGCCCGAAGCGTCTCCCGTGGCGGCTGAAGCGTGAGGTAGAGCGTTGGCTCTCCCTCACGCGTTCAGCCTCCTTATCTGCATCCCATTCCCGCTCGCCCCGCACCCCATGGTGCGGGGCGAGCGGGAATGGGAATCTGAACCTGGGACGGGCGCGAGAGGTCGCCGTCGCAGATCGCCCCCACGAGGACACAGCGGATCTTCACCCAAAAGCGGGGCACACTTCCACCGTGTGTGGCTCCACCGTGTCCTCCGGTAAACATTGCTCCACACTATGAATTTTTCCTGCATCTTGGGTGCATTTTTACAAACACCCAGACCTGGAACAAATATTTGTAGGTCATATAAATTTGTATCCCGGTACGGGAATCGAACTTCCGACACTCAGCGCAAAAGTCGGTCGCTCAATCACTGCGCTTGTTGCTAGTTAACTATTAATAAGACTTATTGTTTTACCTATGTAGCAATTCCTGTTGCGTTAACAAGAAAATGCAATTATTGTAACTACACAAACACAAAGCCGGGTGCGAAGTCGGCTCAATGAGAGAATTAATCAATTTCCCTTACCATTTGTCAACAATCCGGTGTTGTCTCGTTGGCATCCAAAGGAAATTAATTAATCCCCTTAGTCTTTATATATTTTTAACTAAATCTTGTATACAGTAGGTACAAGTACCCAGTAACTGGGTTGTGGAGCCTATGGAAAAAAAAAACAGCCAGCGGTAAATGCTAGAACACAATAAACTCTCAGATCCGTTTCCGATTAGTAATTAAATTGTATAATGTTAATTGATCAATACTGTTAAACTGTGTTCTGCAAAGATTGTGGAAATCATTTCTTCTCCATAGAAAACAACCAATTCTAACCATGCACTAGCTTTTGTCGTTTAAAAGTGCCCATTTAGGCCTACGTGAAAGCTTTTTGATTGATTGATGAGAACGAGAGCACAATTCAAAAATGCGTTTTAAACCAAAAATATTAAGAGTTCACGCTTTAAGTTTCTTCTGCCTTGCTCTTTCAGTATAAAAATGACACTGCCGAGCTCATGTTGGTGATGTTCTTCGTCATGTTAAAACGTTGCTTTTCAAAGTTTTTGAACTTGCATCCTACTATTTTCCTGAAAAGTTAACCGTCAGCTTTTAAGGCAATAGTGAACAGGCATATTCTAGTTTTACTCGTTCCATTGACCTCATCTATCGCTGACCATCAGGCGTGATCGAGGTCAAGAGCAAGCTTAATCGTATTTTTTTTTAAGTTACGTTTTTTAGTTACGTATTTTTTCTATTCGTATCTTTTTCTATATTATACCCTCAAGAAAGGCGTCACCGATGTTGGTGATAACTCTCCAAGGCTAAAGTAGGGTTAAGAGGCGCACATCTATAGGATGCACAAAAACAGATGGACCAATATCGTAACGTGGTGGGTGCTTCAAGACGGACATTGTAGGCGAAACAGGCCTAAGCAGCGCTGGCGTGACTATGTTGACTCATTTCTGATGAATTGGCTGGAGAAGACTGCAGATAAGGCTACATAGGAAAACGTTAAAAAAAATCACGATAAAAACGATTGAAAGTTATTGCCAAATTCCTTCGTCCAACCTTAGTAGGGGCAGCAAGTTAGCTTCGTCCCTCACAGCACAACGTAGGCGATACGTGAGCCAAATTACTGGATCACGGAGACTATGCACGTACACGGAGTACACAGGGTACGAGCATACCGACAACGGAATCACATTATGTACGGCCACCTATACGGACAACAGCAGACTAAGTGATATAGAAGTTTTAGTTGGAAAACTGATTTATGATGCAGTGTGGGATGTATTGGAAGTGGGTTTTGAGTTTAGAGGCTGGCTTTTGAAGCGGTACCTTTTGGCGTAGTTAATATGGATGGGCTTGTTGGGTATGTATATCGTTGTGATGACTGTTCAACTATAGAATAAAGAAGTTAGGACTTCTTTTATAAAAAAGGTTCCTAATACTTACTCGACTTACCCCCACTATCATCTAAACTATACGAATATGCAAAATTTCATCCTAATCAGTTGAGGATAACCGCTTTAAAATCCAGTTGCAAGATTTTATTTGGACAAACTCCTAACCGATTTTGGAAACAACAGCTCATCTCATAATTCATTAGTCGTCTGCGCAGGAGATATTATACAAGTATGTAAGTCTACTAAGCTGCATCCAAATACGTTCAGTTCGTTCATGACGGAATTTTTATTATTAGTATCAATTAAACTGATTCTTTATTGTATTCCCAATTTTTTTGCCCCATCATAATTTGTCCGAATGATAACTTGCCCGAACTTAATGACACAAAATATCACACGCTATTAAATTGATATCCCTGAATACAATATGCCCTATATTGGGCCAATTTGGCGCAGCCGTGAGTCACACAGTAATATTAATCGTCCTAGTATCTATTCAATTTTTTATTTTATTTTTTATACTTTTTTAATTATAATATGAGTTATGTTTCGGCGGTCGGGATTTTAGTAAAAAAAAATATATTTATTTATTACTATATTAATTTAATTATAAAAATACAGGATATTAAGTCGGTGGCTGATACAAGACTGAATATAATGCAAAGTAAAATAATTCTATTGAATTTCCGGTAAATGCATAGTTGCAATACGACGCATGCTGACGGCGACCGCATACTCAGCGTAAACGCATGTTACGATAAGTTAATTTATGATGTTATTTTTTTTTTAATGTGTGTACTTGTGACATGTGTCAATAAACGTTTTTTTCTATCTTTCTTACAATCAATACTATACAAAAGAGGTAAATCTGTTTTCCATAAAAGTTATAAGTTTTAAATTGAAATTATTTAATGTTTATTTATCCTAATTTTGTGTTACAAAGGTTTTGCTATGAACTTCTCTTAGGCGTTACGTTGATACAAGTTATATTATGACAGCAGGCAATGTTTTTCTTCTACCGACTTGTTTTGAGATAGTTCATCTTTTCTGTACTTTTGTTCGAAGTAGCAGGACAAATACTTTTTTGTTACAAAATATATCAAAAATAATTATTGAAAATGCTGCAATGTGTAGGACAAACAAGGGCGACATAATTAGAATTTGTCTAATTTAACTACTAATGTTAAAATAATATTTTTTAATGAAAAATTATCAGATTTTGTTTTAAAATTGCTCTTTATTTTACTAAATCCAACTCATACAATAAATAGATAGTAAAGCTGCAAAAGCAATATGGCTTTTTTTACGGCTACGGCAGTAAGCAAGTAGCATTCAGTATGCAAGCAACCATGCAACATGCAAGTGAACATGCAACATGCAGCAGGCATGGTTTCTGTCACGGCTACGGCGCTGCGTGTCTTCGGCAGTCCCACGCGTGCTAATCGTCGCAAACGCCTTTCGCTCACCGCCTCCTGCTCCTATGCACGCGGGCCGCCCCACCCCTGCGGGCCTACGTAATTCTAAATTACACTGTAGGGGTGGGGCAGATCCTACCTGGGCCCTGGAACTCCACCCAGAGCGAGAAAAATCATTAGGTGATTTTCCCCCTAAAAAAGGCAATAAGCATTCTCTCTCATATATTTATAGCTAAAATAGAATTACTTACATTCATATTTTTCATAAAATTAAACATTCCAATATTTATACAATATCCAATATACTTGCTAGCTCTGCGTTCGCCCGGGGCCACCGTCCGCCACAGCACAACGCCGCACTGATGCAGCTTTGTGCTCTGTTTACAATATCATAGCAAAGCTAATTTATTACTCTTTGTGGTAATTACATTTAGTAGCTTTGAGATTTGTATATTAATTAAGTATTCCGTAAAATACCAGAAAACAAATTACATATTAAATCTTGTTTCGCGAATATGAACATTGTCTCATATTAAAATTCCGAGAGATTTTTGCGCAGCATTCCCATGAGAAGCCAGTAGCAAATTAGTTTCTGTTTTCCATTTTTATGTAAATTTGTTGAAAAGTATAACATTATAACCTAAACTGAACTTATCAACTCGAAATTCATACAAAGTAATATACATAAATTGTAAACAGAATTATTATTTCGATTTCTATCAAACTATCCATAGATTCATACTGTCCCACGTCTTATCCTTTCGCAAGAATGTGATTTATGAGAGAGCTACGAAACAGGAAAAAACCAAATTCGCAATCATGGAATACATATTACCCATATCAATCTCGTAAACGATATATATTTTAAATAAATAACAAACCTAGAAACACCGTCAAGAAAATAAAGCGGCATGGCACATTTTCCCGCCAAATCCGCCATTTTGATCAATCGTTACGTTCGGAAACGGCACCAAATCAACACCCGCGAGATTGGAACGCGTGCTTGGAATACGCACAGGTTCAATGCAACGCCTCTATTCGTTCCGAAACCGTTTTACATAAGAATGTGAATTCACGATCCAGTGACTCGGATAATAGTGAGTGCCGGAGTGAATTTTGGAGGATCACTTTTGGCTGTATAGCCGATATCATTGCTTTTTGGAACTTTAAAAAGGGTAACGACCGGAAAATCGGATATAGGAAGCTTATAACGCCAGAATATAAATGCGATTTATCAAAGAGTTACCCCATGAGCGAAATTTCCGCAAAGTTGGGTTTGTAGGTTTTTTACTGTTAGGTATTTGATAGGTACCTATTAGGTATTTGGGTCCAATTCTAGGAAAAGTTATGACGCTATCTATATTACTGGGGATATCAAGTTAAAATTACTTTCTGGTCATTTATTTATTTATTCATTAACAATTCACATTGTGTTGAATATACGATTAATAATAAGATATATACAAGAAAAATACAAAATACAACTATGAAGATAATATTTGTGTCAATCAGTGTTAAAAATTATGTCATAGATTTACATGTATAATGTTTAAGTTTTAAAGATAATGTAAATGTAAATTAATGTTAAAAGTCAGCAAAAGAGTCAAAATTATATAATGTCTGTATTTCTGTTTCAAAGAACTTGTTGTAGAAGTTGGCATAATAATATCAGCAATCAAAGGCATAGGAACGTACACAATATCTACCTGCACAATACAACAAGTTGATTAATTATTTTATCTCATAAAGTTTCCCTGTAGGTACTGAAACTGCTCCGTTCCGTTTTCTTCAAAGCTTTTCTCAAGACCGCAAAACTCTAAAACGGTTACTTACCAAAACATATTGGAAAAACAGATTTAGTTCCGTTCGAAAACACATAAATCCGTTTAGGTGATTTGTTTTAAAAAGAAAAACAAACTTTAAAAAATCGCAAGCTCCTTATTTCCGCCTCGCGAAATAACGGTTCGGAAACGTAGACGAATCAAAAGGATTCATCCTTTTCGATCGCAATGAATTTCCCGCGCTTTGTAGGGCCATTACAACCTCGAGAACTATACGGTGTCACCACAAGAAGATACTGCATATTTTTTAAGGATGGGAAATCATTCAATTACTGTCTCCTGATCTGGGCGAAGTGGGAGGGTGTGGTGTGTCAGACTTTTACTGACTAAAACCCATCCGTGTTCCATCATATGCCCTTCGTGTTCCGAGGCCGCGGTAACGTTTCGAACAGTTCCGCAATCCCGGCAGGAAGATACTGCTTGGAAGTTAAAAGATTAGTGGAAAAAGCAAAAGGTCTCATTAAATGTCCTATAGGTGGGGCTTTCTATGGGGGTCCAAGCTAAACCGTGTCTAAGTATGTGGCTAGTGCTTATCCCATTATTATATTTTCTGTCCAAAAATATCGAGAATTCTCTCACTCCTTAAATACAAGCGCATTTCTCTACCTACGAACAAGAATAAATAAACTCCACGTTTTTATAAAAAAAAAATATTTCCCACTTGGCTCTAATTTACAAGATTAATTTTTTTTTTAATAAAACTAAATTATTCTATCTTGTTTATTTTTTTAACTTACGTAAGGTATGACTAACTAAAACCTTTGATTTTATTTAATTAATTACTAATATTACAAAAAGTTTTCTGTTTGATTAAGGGTTAAAAACCACATACCATATCATGAAAAGGGACGTTGTACCTTAAAAACTTGTTAAAGTATCTATTGCAATTTGAAATCTACAGATACAGGAGGTACATGATCTGGTAATACAAAAAAGGAACAATTATGGTCTCTATCGGGCACAGCAAATTTAAAATGAGGAGAGAGGAAGAGCGTTGAGATAGATTTTCCATAACACAAAACTTAATTTAAAATTTAGTCATTATCTGCTACAAATTTAAGGCAATAAAAACTTTTATATTGTTGTAGTATAGTACTACTATAGCACTCACAAGAGTTGCGTATTTCGTGGCTACAAACTTACATCCGCTTTTCGTGTCGCGGATCGGATATTCGTTGGTCTGCAATCCTGCCTGAAAACTAACACTACTACCAAATGAAAACATTTGTCACCACCTCCACAAATTCAACCAGTGAAGCTGCTATAGATCTCAGAGATCTCTTTGATGATGAATTCTTCAAATATAGAAGAAAAAAGAGAGAAAAAGTATTTATTGCCAACAGACAAACGACTTGCTAACAATATTAAAAACTTATTTTAGTTCCTTATTAGAATAGAGTTAGTATTTTTGTTTTTTTTTTAAATATAATTGATAGGCTTACGTTTGACCACCATCTCATCTGATGTTAAGCGAGGATGTGGTTGAAGATGAAGCACGCTTGCCTAGAAGTAATTCACTCTTGATTTAATGACTCCCAGGTTATAGCTATCAGGATTGGATTTTATAATTATGCTAGTAGGTAAGAATAAAGATTTAATATATTAACAATTTAAGAAAAAAAAAACAGGAATGGTTTGCTGCCCTCTAGGCTCTGCTACTGTTACTCTTTGCGTTGCAAAAATATTCTGCCCTTAAAGACATCTACTACATACATGTAAATAAAATTAAAGATTCTGGCTTTAATTTCAAAATAACTGTGTTTTCTTAAGTGCTTACAGTTATTTACACGGTACTAATAGGGTAAAAGCCGCCATAGTGATGGCGCCACTTTTCATAAAAGCCCTGGTATTAAAAATATGTACTTTTTAATGTTGAAATCGAAGTATAGTCAAAGAATAGTCAGCAGCAATGACTGGCCCCGATATATTTTTTATTCGAAGTTTGTATGAAGAAAAATAAACCTAAACATTAAGATCCGGGATATGACAGTGTGAAGTGAGAGTATGTCAAGTGAATTTCAAACACGATTATATTAAGCGCTGAAATATTTAATACTTATAGCTTTACATATCAAATATACGCGAACGAATAAAACTAATACATATTTAACATATTCTGTGCGCCACGAAAATTAAATTTATTTCGATATTCTCGAAAGTAAATAAACGAACTCGATCAAAGTGTGGCTCCATGGAAACGATTGAAGTAATAAAGTGAAATTTAATACGCTACGTAGACGATACCCTAGGACAAATAAATAAATATCGGGCAGCCTGAGAACAGCGAACAGCGTGATGTACGCTTTGTTTGTGTAGAAGGGCTTTTAACTTTAACTTTGAAAACGTACATGATCAGTATCGGTTTAATGACACGATTTTTTTTTATTGATAACAAGCTCGCATTTGAGCACCATCTCACCTGATGGTAAGCGATGACGTGGTTGTAGATGGAGCACGCTTGCCTAGAAGTAACCTATTCACTCTTGACTTAAAGACTCCCAGGTTATAGCGATCAGGAAACACAGACTCCGGCAGGGAATTCCACTCCTTAGCCGTACGCACAATGAAAGTATTCCCAAAACGTTTTGTACGTATGGGTGGGATGTCCAGCGTGTAACGATGGCGCATCGCAATGTGTAGAAGGGCTTTTAACTTTAACTTTGAAAACGTACATGATCAGTATCGGTTTAATGACACGATTTTTTTTTATTGATAACAAGCTCGCATTTGAGCACCATCTCACCTGATGTTAAGTGATGATGTGGTCGAATATAGAGCACGCTTACCTAGAAGTAACCTATTCACTCTTGACTTCAAGACCTCCAGGTTATAGCTATCGGGAAACACAGACTCCGCTAATGAATTCCACTCCTTAGCTGAAAGTATTCCCAAAAAAAGAACATTACAGTTCCCTTATATAAATTGAGAAAAGTTGGTAGCTATTATATGAAAAGTAAGTGAACAGTGACCATACACAGAAAAAGTATAACCACGTTTCTGATTTCCGTGCACAGCTCAAATCGCTTTCGCCGGAATCTTCACTTACTTTCTCTGCTTTATAATGTGCTCTTTAATCCTTTTACTCCTTTTTATCTTAAGGAACGTTTTCAGTTACTCTGTAACACACATTCTAGATCCTTGAGATCATCGAAAAATCTATAGTTAAGTATTCGTATGCATTCCACTTCTTTTTTTGACAAATCTTTTACTATTCAAGCAGCTCGTTTGTGGAATGCATTACCCATAGAAGCGAGGCGTGTTCAAACGCTACCAGCGTTCAAAAGATTGGTGAAGGAGCATTATCTTTCCCTGTAGCTTTTCCCCATCTTTCTCAACTGTGCATGTAATATTTATTGGTATATGATTTTTGTATTTTATTATATTATGTATTTTATATTATTATGTTTCAGTGAACATTATTTATGATGTTTGTACACTGGCAGCCCTAAATCTGTCTCCTTTAGTTTTGTCCATCCAAAAGTTGTCTGTAAGAGATCGCCCTGAGCGATAAGACCGCCCATTGTACACAAGTTTTAATTTTTGTATCAAATGAAATATTGTAAGGTGTACTATAAACATAGAAATATAAAATACAGTATTACAAATACTTATTTATTTTATCTATGATTATAAATTATATAACTTATTAAATACTAGCTGACCTGACAAACGTTCTTTCTGACGTTCTAATACTTCCCTGTATGAGAGGAAACAACTCGGAGCTTAACGGCTCTTTTGTAGTCCATACAATCCGTACTGATCAAATCATAATTATGAGAACCATGTAGTTATATGTGTGTGGTGCTTTTTTGAGGAAAGTAACTCAGAGATATTATATCTTTTGAGGGAAGTAATGTTGTCAGTTAGGTATCACGTAACTTAATTTGAAACTTTAAGTAGCTCGAAGAATTTAACGAAAGTATAAGGTAGATAGATAGATATACTCTTTACTGTACATCATAACAGCATGAAATGAGGACTTAAAAACTAAAGGGTATTACAATGGGCGGTCTTATCGCTAAAAGCGATACGCGATCTTTTACAGACAACCAGCAGGAGAAAATAAATACGCGGGTAGTCGGGTAAGGTAGGTACTGAGTACCTACCTTATTCACTTTAATAAGTGAACCGCTCTGTCTGGTAGGTTACTGTCGTGATATTCTTAATTTTCCTACATAAGTATATGTGATGGTAGATTGATAGATTCAGGATACAGTTCGCTTCAATTCTTAAAATACCTAAATAGATCATGACCTGTGTTCTACTCATAGATAAAACTATATTTTAGATTTCTATGGTTCTACTGGTAGCCGGAATAATAATTAAGTCTTAATAATAAGTGAGTCTCTATAGCATCAATCGCAGCTGAGTACATGGATGGGAAAGTACCTACATGGAGCAACTGTCTACCTGACCCCACTATCCAATAACTCGAAATTCCTTGGCAAGAAGTAACGGTATAAGTTTTTAAGCTAACATGGTCACTAACAGTATCATTAGAACTTAAGAGTTAGGTACTTAAAGTTCATCCATGTTCATGGCGCTTGCAACAGTGCCGAAATATCGGAAACTCGTAACAATAAATACACATGGTAAATTTCCCTTTTTAGGGTTCCGTAGCCGAATGGCAGCCATTTTATTCCAAATCTATTAGGACTATGCATGTGAAACTTGATAGATAGATGTATTTTGTGAACTGCTTTCCGAATTTAAGATAAAAATTAAAAAATATTTAAAATAAAGGATACAAGATTTGGATGGAGAATATTTCTTTTTCATGAAACCTAGTCGTGTATGGTATCTATAGACAGGTCTTTAAAAATGACATAGAAGTTTCTAAAACCACTTTCTCATAAAGTTAATCGTTTAAAAGATATACGCTTCCAAAGTGGTAACTTCTATAATAATGGAGTGAAAAATCTATTTTCTAAAACCGCAAATATAACTTTGTAATTCATAAAAACACTATGAAAAACAAAGTTATTTGGCGTAAAAATTGTAAATAAGCTAGTTTTAAGAAAGTAAGGTTTTTGTTTTGTCAAATAAATATATTATATTATATTTATTATAGTTACTACGGAACCCTTCATGGGTGAGTCTGACTCGCACTTGGCCAATTATTAAGTTTTAATGATACCCGTAACGATGACCTTGGCAAGTGTTGCTTAGTCTCTTAATAAATAAATAATAGACACAAATAACACTAAGTAGGTAGGTACTCGGGCACGCCGCAATTGCGACGGTAAGACCCCTCTTTGAGGAGTGGCTAGATCGGCGTCACGGCGTCCTAGCCTACCGCATGACGCAGGTCCTCACCGGACACGGTTTCGGGAGGTACCTGTGTCTGATGAGGAAGGAAGAAACGCCTGGGTGTCACCACTGCGAGGATCGCCCTGAGGACACAGTAGAGCATACGGTGCAAGACTACTCCGCTTGGGCAGAGCACCGACGTGTCCTCAAGGCGGCGATAGGCGGAGACCTCTTGCGCCCGGCATTGGTCGAGGCCATGCTGCGGGGCGAGACGGAGTGGGAAGCGGTCGCCTCCTTCTGCGAAGCAGTCATGCTATCGAAGGAGGAGGCGGGCCGCGTGAGGGAGAGGATAGCGTCCTCCCTCCAGCCCAGCCGCAGTGGTAGACGCCCACGGCGTCGGACGTCAGCCGACTATCTCCGGCCACCATAGGCGCGGGCATGCGGACAGCGAGTAAAGGGCAACTCGCTGTCCGACCATGGACCATGCCCGGGTCGACGGCGCGTTGTGTTCCACGCGCGCCCCAAAGAGCGTCAGCAAGATGACGAGGCCCCCCTTGTAGAGGCCGAAGCCTGCCGGGGTCGTGGGACTTATTACCGTGACCCCGGAACGTAAAGGGCTATTGAAGGAATACCGTGGATTTTAGTCAGTACAAGTCTGACAGTCCCTCCGGCCCTGCCCGGGGTGGGAGGACACATCTGATGATTTTACAACGAAAAAAAAAATTTGGTAGGTACTGAAAACTAAATAGCTTTTATAACCAAAACTCATTAAGTTTTCAGTACTCATGAGTATACGTCCCGACATCTCCACCAGCCTGCACAAATAAGTTATTTAAATGCAAATGTGGTTTCTTTTCTAATTCAAAGATCAGAGGCGAAAAAGAGAAACATAAATAAAACTATTTCATTGGCAAGTAAATGAAAACGTTCAGGTTTTCGCGTCACGTCTTGTCCTTCGTCCTTTGTCGTCGGCCTCCGGTGACAGGCCGAATGCCAAATGTTAATGTAACTGGGATGTCCATCGATAAACACTTTATTGATAACGTATTGGTTTAAGGAACGGGAGTTTTAAAATGCCGATAGATATTCTAATGATACTTATTTTTAACTAGCTTTTGCCCGCGACTTCGTCCGCCTGGAATAGTTACTTTGGGCTAACGTTAAATTTAACCCCGATTTTGAACCATTCTTCATTGGCGCTCCGCTCCTATTGGCCTTAGCGTAATAATAGCCTATAGCCTTTCTCTATAAATTGACTATTTAATTAAAAAATAATTTTTCAATTCGAACCAGTAGTTCCTGAGATTATCGCGTTCAAACAAACAAACAAACTCTTTAGCCTTATATTACGTCCCCGTTTCCGTCGTTTTTCGTAAAAAAAGTAGCCTATGTCCTTCCTCACGGTTCAGTGATTTTGATGTAACAGACAGATTAACTTTCGTAGTTTAGTAGGGAAATATAATATGTCAATCTATAATACTGTTGAAAAATATCGCAATACCGAACCGCACAATATTATTGTTAATAGCTGTGCCCGCGACTCCGTCAGCGTGTAACTCCTTGTGTGTTATTAAGTTAATGTATCGGTAAATATGTATATTGTTTAGATCACGTTCACATGAGGCATAAGCACCTATAGAACGAAAATACTTCAGCGCAAAGCTTCCGGGTAAACTATGTTGAAAGTTGACCCGTCCGGCACGTGAACATAAAGATTTCTAGAACTGCTAACCCGGGAAAGAGCGACGTACAACTGACACCGAGACCTACTCCAGCAACACGAAAACTCTGCCCTTGAGCCTTATTAATTGTCATTGCATAACACACCGATACTGGGAATTGCGTTCTTTTAAATTGGAATGGAAAATTATTTGGTATTATGGGAATTCTGGGAATAAAGATGGTTTCTCCTGCACCGCAACCTGTTAAAATTTGAGCCTCGATTATATTTTGTTGCAACTGGGTTACTTTTAGCCGAGTTCCATTGCAAAGTTGTGGTGGTTTTAAATTTCGGAGCAGAATATTAATCAGAAAGCTTCGAACTGCTAAGCTATCGGGAGTTACACGTGTTATTGTGAGTCAACCATAAAAGATAGATATATGCTGTCGTGGGATATTTTTTATATAATTTTAAGGAGAACATTTCCGTCATAAATTATTTCTGTGTAGCTTTAACCATTAAGTTTGCTTTCGCGACGGAAGCTTAAAAAATGGAGTAACTTCTCCCGTTTTCCCAACATTTCCCTTCACTGCTCTGCTCCTATTGATTGGAGCGTGATGAAAAGTATACTATAACCAGCTCAGGAGTATGAAAAATAATTGTACCAAGTTTCGTTAAAATCCGTCGAGTAGTTTTTGTTTCTATAACGGTTATACAGACAGACAGACAGACAAAAATTTTACTGATTGCATTTTTGGCATCAGTATCGATCCCTAATCACCCCCTGATAGTTATTTTGTAAATATATTTCATGTACAGAATTGACCTCTCTATAGATTTATTATAAGTATAGATTACATAGGCACCCTCTTATAAAAGTGAGATGTGCAAATCTGAGTGTGAACGCGACTCGGCTCTACTAAGAGACAAACCTCATTCTATGGGCAGTTTTTTAATTCAAATTTTTTATGGAGACTTTGAATTAAGAATCTTGAATCAGTATTTAAACTAATCGTTTGAATAAGGAGTTTTTATAAATGAGGTTGTAATAACATCTATGTTACTACAACTATATATTGTAAACTCCTGTACGGAATCCACTAATTTCGGTATTAATAAAAAACTACGTTCATGGCGCCCCTTGGAATAAAAGGTAGCAAGTAGAAATAATAGACAGGTTCACAGGTACTTACTTATTATATTTCCCCAATGCTTACAGAGTAGAAAAATATGTAGGTCACACATTCTATTTTACGGCTACGAAATATCAATTACAACTCAGTTAATTTTCTAGTATTTTTGCTCCGAGTTTTTCACACCACAGCCATGCCCAGGACAACCCAAGATTGCAACCTTCTGTCATTCGCTCTTTTCAACCGACGACAAAACAGCAGGTTATCAATTCGACGCGAATATTTTTTTTTTTTATGTATGATCATCGATTACTCGAAGACGGCTGAACCGATTTGGAAAATTCTTTTTTTGATTAAAAGGGTATACTTCGAAATTGGTCCCATTTTCATAAACGTCAGGATCTGATGATGGGATCCTGGAGAAATTGAGGGAACTCTTCAAATATTATAGGCACACCTATGACGTTTTGGGTATTTATTATATATATATTAATATTTTGTAAAAGGTTATAAGTAGTTGACATTTAGGCTTTTGTAACTAGGTAAATTAAAAATAGACCAACTAAAAAGAGTGAAATAAAAACTTTTTACCAAAAAATTAAACCGACTCCCAAAAAACACTGCAAAGTGAAAAATAACTTTAATTTCGGAAGTCGGTGCCAAAAACGAAAATACAAAACTAAAGACACCGACTACCGAAATTAAAGTTATTTTTCACTTTGCAATGTTTTTTGGGAGTCGGTTTAATTTTTTGGTAAAAAGTTTTTATTAAATCACGCTCTGTGATTGGTTGACGTGTTACGGCGAGCACTATTGGGTTGGTACCCTTGTGGGCATGGCATTCGTATGTACCATAGAATACTACGATTATCTTTAATATTTTACATTGGGAAAGTTTAAGTAAGTTTATGTTGCTAACAATATATACTTAATTTATAAAAGCGAAAGTTTAAATGTTTGAATGTATAGATACTCCTGAACGGTTCTGAATTAAATTTAGGTAAATAGATAGTTGACGTCCTGGAATAACACATTGGCTAATTTTTATCCTAGAATTCCTATGGGTTCAGGATTGACGCGGGAAAATTCTCCCACGCGAACGAAGCCGTGGGCAGAAGGGAGTTTGTAATAATCATGGTCTTTCCAACCAACATACATTCCCCGCATTCATCTTCATTCAATATACTTACACAGTTGAATACCTAACTGGGATCGCAACTACATTACCATTACTTTTGGTAATGGTAATGTAGTTGCGATCCCAGTTTTCGCACCGCCCTTCAAACGCGTCGTATCGAAGGGTATCGAAATTTGCAATTTTATAAGATACGCATCGGCCATACATCACGATAATTCAGCAATTAGGCCGAATGAGACTGGTACTTACGTAGATTTACGTGCCCCTCTCAGATTGGGCCTCTCTCTGTAATTACTGTTGCGTTATCACTTTAAAACTTGGTTTGCATTTAATTGATTGGTGATAAAAGTAATTATAAAAACCTTTTATAATTACTTTTATCACCGTTTATCACCTATACTCAACCACTTTTATACATACCACTATAGCGCTAAAATACTCTCTTTACTGATAGTTTGTTTGATACATAGATTAATCACTCTTGTTATTCTTACTTTTTTTAAATGTTGCTTTCTTTTATTTCTACTATTGTTTAAAACAATGATTTTTTTTTATGTAACTCACACGACCTAATTTTGTAGACTTAAATTTATGTCCTGTTAAATTGCAAGAGCTCTGGTACCTAAAACACAAGTTAAATCTTACTTTGGGTACCATTATTCAACTAGTTTAGCTTACATACATACGTTCAAAAATTTGTCTCATAACTATCTCATGTAATTTAGTCGAATTATTAAATATTCTATTCTATTAATTGATTAATTTTAATTGAATTAATTTCAGACGTGCAGTGTTTGATAAGGTTCTTTTAAAGTGATAAACTTTTTGTTATTTTAAGTAAGTGCTAGTCAACCAGGCCTCCATAATCTGGATTCAGGTAGGATGAATAGAATAGAATAGAATAGAATATAATATAATATAATATAATATAATATAATATAATATAATATAATATAATATAATATAATATAATAGAATAGAATATCATTTATTTCTAAGCATATGGTACGTTGAGATCTTAATATTAACATAGTTTCACATACACTACCGTTACCGGTGTAGAAATATTCAGTGAATTACATTAAAAAATGTTGAATTATCATTTATACAAAACTTAAAATAAATTGAGATGATGGTAATAATGTCTATCCATAATAACTAGAACTATCAAAGATGTAAAATTTACTTTTAAGCGTAAAATTAAAAACCACTTCTTAAGGGGCTGTTATTCTTAGTTTGGTCTTTGTCATAATTATTATGAGCTCTCTTATTCAGCAAGAATATTATAAAGCACCGTTATATATAGCACCGTTACCATATCTATTATTTGGTCATTTTAGCATATATGTATGTGTATTTTATTAGTTTTATTATATATTAGTAGGATGATCAAATATGGAGTTCCTCAGGGTAGCGTATTAGGACCCTTGTTATTTTTAATATATATTAATGACCTGCCGAAAATAACAGGGCACGAAATGGTACTTTTTGCTGATGATAGCACGGTTATTATAAAATGCAATAATCCTAGTAATTACGAACTTGACATTAATGACACTCTCTCGAAAATAATTAATTGGCTTAAGGACAATAATCTTGTAATAAATCTAAATACAGCCAAAATTATGCATTTCCACCAACGGCTTGTAAATACTCCAGTTAATGTCACCTATAATCAGTCTAGAATTGAAGAGGCTAGCATTGCAAAATTCTTGGGTATCTCTATAGACTGCAAACTAACCTGGAAACCACATTTGGAAGAAGTTTGCAAACGATTAAGCAGATCAGCATATCTTCTGTTTCAACTGTCAAAAAAAGTTAGCTCTGAAACACTCTTAACGGCTTATCATGGATTGGTAGCTTCGATTTTGCGTTACGGTGTTGTTTTTTGGGGACAGTCAACAAACCGAGAACTTGTTTTTAAAATTCAAAAGAGATGCATACGGTCGATGTTTGGTTTAAGAAGGACTGACAGTTGCATCCCGTATTTAAAAAAATATAATATTTTAACTTTTCCTGCTTTGTACATCTTGGAAACTTGTTGGTTTGTAAAAAATAATCCCCACTTATTTAAAAAAATGGCCACAGTCAAGAAATTACCCATACGTGCTCAATATATGAACACATTATGCCATGTTAAATGTAAAACTGCACTGATGAAGAAAAGTTTCTTTGGTATTGCTCCCCAAGTTTTTAATAAAGTTCCCGATGCAATTAAATGTATGCCATTACAAAAATTCAGAAACACTCTACAGAAGCTGCGACTTGAAAAATCCTATTACACATTACACCAGTTTCTGAATGATAAATTTAATTAATCATAATTTTGGAATTATTATTTTGTTATTATTTAATTTTATTTTATTATAATGCAATTGCAAGTTTTGACAATTCTAATCTCTGCTGACATTGTATTTTTTATGACATTTAGACTATTTTAATTTAATTAATTTTGACGACTATAATATTGTTGACATTGCTTTATCTTTTTGTACTGTTTTATTTAACTTTTGTCAATTTTATTTGCTGACATTGTTTTTTTATTTTTATTTTATTTAATTTTGATCCTAGCATCACTATTTTGTATGCCTGTTGGCGGAACATAGGTTGGACCAAACACTATACACATATACATAAGATCATTGTACCCTGTGTTCACAAAATAAATGAATTTTGAATTTTGAATTTAGTATTATATTTATTAGTATTAAATATATTATTTCATTCCATTTTCTTGTACACCTACCACAGTGTGTTTTTTTTTTTTAACACAAAGGTTGACTGGTAGAGAATGCCTTGCTGCATTAAGTCCGCCCATGTAACACTATTGTACATAAAGTTTAAATAAATAAACAAAAGGCTTCTTTTCCGTTGCGAAAATCATCAAATGACTTCTCCCGCTCTAGGTGGAGTGTCAGAATTCTTTGTTGCCCTTGTGCTCCAGGGTCGCGTTATCTCCTTAGAACATTCCCGCGACCCAGGACAAACGGCTTACCGTGCTTTTGCACCCATCAACGGACTGATTTCAGCAAACCCTGCTTAACCTCATACGCACAAAACGTTTTGGGAATACTTTCATCGTGCGTACGGCTAAGGAGTGGAATTCCCTGCCGGTGTCTGTGTTTCCTGATCGCTATAACCTGGGAGTCTTAGTGAATAGGTTACTGTCTTCTAGGCAAGCGTGCTCCATCTTCGACCACATCATCACTTACCATCAGGTGAGATGGTGGACAAACGCGAGCTTATTCTGAATTAAAAAAAAAATAGATCAAACCGCAGGTTTTGCTTCTATCTATACTAATATTATAAAGAGGTAAAATTTGTAAGTTTGTATGTAGGGGGTAATCTCTGAAACTACCGAACCGATTTTGAAAATTCTTTCGCTTACATGTAGCTGCATTATCCCTGAGTGCTATAGGCTATAAATTATCTTTATATCATGCATATTAGCCGAGCTATTATTATCTTTGTCAAGCAAGTCGGGGACGGGATCCCGTGGAATATTTTCGACTTCTACGCGGACGAAGTCGCAGGCAGAAGCTAGTAAATAAATAAATCTTTATTCAGTTACCATAACGGGTCGGATTTTAACACCGTCGTTGATAATCATTTCGTGGTTGTGAACAGCGCTACCTAAAGAAAAGACTGCCTGATTGATCTAGTGTTCGCCAACGCGACTACTGAGCATGAAGATTTAGGGTTCGATTACCGGATCGAGCAAAAAGTGCTATTGGGTTATTGTACAGGAAATTTCTCAGTAGTAGCCCGGAGTTTCCGGGGTTGCGGGAATGTTCTATCGAGATACCGCGGCCCCGGAAAGCAAGGGCTGCTGAAGGAACAAGGTGTGTTTTTAGTCAGTAGAAGTCTGACACTCCCTTCCGCTCCACCCAGAGCGGGAGAAGACATTCGATGATTTTACCACTCGGAAAAAAAAGCCAAATTGGCTGTGTTTGGAAATTGGCTGTGTGGTACCCCTGCAGAGTCTTGGAATACTTCGGTCAGGAAAGACGGTAGCAACCTCGAAAAGCTCATTGTAACCGGCAAAGTAGACGAGAAAAGGCCTCGTGAACGTAGCCCAATACGTTGATCTGATCAGATCCGCACCGCTCTCGACTCAACGGTTCACAACGCCTTTCACACCGCCAGAGACAGAAACATCTGGAGGAAAATAGTACGGGAGAAAGTGATGCAGAAGGGAGGTCACGAACCTCAGTTATGAGGAAGACGACGCAAAGAGGAGGTACCCCTGTGCCTTGGCAAGTACAGATGCCAGCACATGAAGCTACCCGAAACTGTCAAATTTTCCCAATCAACCTTGAACCTAATTACTTTAACAATAAAGTTGAAAATCTATTAAAGAAATTTGACAGATTGTTGTAGCTTGATGTGCTGGCGACTGTCGAATCGTTAAGGGTGGTCAGGAGCCATAAAATCTGACTCTGGTCTTACCAAGGGCTATCGTCTTACCCGACTACAGGGTTGTGGAGGTCAGACACGCAGTCGCTCCATGTAAGACACTATAACTTAGCTGCATCAGGTTAGGCAGTTAGACTGGAAACCGACCCCCAATATAATTGGGTAAGGCTAAGCAGATGAGGCTTGTTATCGAGAAACGGGCCAAAAGACTCATTGCCAACAATTCACTGGTCGAATCAAAGCTCCAGAGCCTTGAACATCGACGACGAGTTGCAAGTCTATCGGTTTTCTATCGGTTACATTTCGGGGAGGGTGCGATGGAATTACACAATCTAATACCGCCAAGTCCATTCCATCATCGGACTACAAGACAAACGGTGATGCGCCATCGTTTTGGGAATACTTTCATGGTCGTACGGCTAAGGAGTGGAATTCCCTGCCGGAGTCTGTGTTTCCTGATCGCAATAACCTGGGAGTCTTTAAGACAAGAGTGAATAGGTTACTTCTAGGCAAGCGTGCTCCATCTTCGACCACATCATCGCTTACCATCAGGTGAGATGGTGGTCAAACGCGTGCCTCTCTATACTTATAATAAATCTGTAGAGAGGTCAATTCTGTACATGAAATATATTTCCAAAATAACTATCAGGGGTTGATTAGGGATCGATACTGATGCCAAAAATGCAATCATTAAAATTTTTGTCTGTCTGTCTGTCTGTCTGTATAACCGTTATAGAAACAAAAACTACTCGACGGTTTTTAACGAAACTTGGTACAATTATTTTTCATACCCCTGAGCTGGTTATAGTATACGTTTCATCACGCTACAATCAATAGGAGCAGAGCAGTGAAGGGAAATGTTGGGAAAACGGGAGAAGTTACTCCATTTTTTAAGCTTCCGTCGCGTGTGCAATCTTAATGGTTAAAGCTACACAGAAATAATTTCATGACGGAAATGTTCTCCCTAAAATTATATAAAAAAATATCCCATGACAGCATATGTCTATCTTTTATGGTTGACTCACAATAACACGTGTAACTCCCGATAGCTTAGCAGTTCGAAGCTTTCTGATTATAATATTTGTCTACTCTTACGTTTATAACACTCTCAGTCACCCATAATTGAAAAAGTTAACATTATTACCTATTCCATAATAAAGAATCATATAAATCGGTATAGAAACACCAAAGTTATACATGAAATACGCTAATAATAAGCCATCGCGCGCCATACTGAATCATGCTATAAGGATTATTTTTGAGAATCGGTCGCCGCGCACGACTCGTCTCGCGGCCGAAGGTATAAAATTTCGTTCTATAGGTACTTAAGCCTCATGTGAACGTGATCTAAACAATATTACCAATACATTGACTTACGCTGACGGAGTCGCGGGCACAGCTATTAACAATAATATTGTGCGGTTCCGTATTGCGATATTTTTTAACAGTATTATAGATTGACATATTATATTTCCCTACTAAATTACGAAAGTTAATCTGTCTGTCACATCAAAATCACTGAACCGTGAGGAAGGACATAGGCTACTTTTTTTTACGAAAAACGACGGAAACGCGGACGAAGTCGCAGGTGACAGGATCTGTAAATTTATGTAATAAAATACGAATATTAATAAGAAAATAAACACGATATTTTTGTAGTAATTCTAAATTTTTGATCATTATTAAATTCTCCGGTATAAAATAGTATTGTATTTGACTAATATTCGTAATGCACAAGTAAAATATTAATCGCATAATTTTAAGTGTTATTTGAGGTAATAATTTGTAATAATTTAAGTTTGATATTATAAATTGTAATACGTTAGCAAATGTATTTTAAAATATATTTCAAAGTAACGAATGTGCTGTTTTTGGTTGATCAATTGAGTTGGACGGTGTGGTATAAAAGCGTTAGATAATGCACCGTCCAGCACAGACCGGTTAAGTAGTACATTAGCCGTATAGAGCTAAACTACGAGTGGCCCTACCTAAAAAAAAAAAAAAAAAGAAAAAAGAACACCGTCCAGTACAGTTGAGTCTCGACTACGGAACGGATCACTACTCCTTAAAGTTAAGTATAGCATTTTATTACTAGAGTGGATTATAATATTTGTGTACTTTATATGTGTTATATGAATATAATGTGTTGTATAACTATTATGTGTTATTGTGTTATGTTTATTATGTATTAAAGTAGAAGAGTATATTACGTCATCTTTTGTGTAGTTGTCTACCCTCCTTGTCTCATTATAATAATAGTGGTCCAATAAAATGTATTCAGATACACATTTGTTTTTTTGTCTTCCTCCTTACTGTAATACTTGGTTTTTCATGTAGAAATTCACTAGGCAAAGCTCAAATTAGGTCACTGGTAGTTCAGTCTAGAAAAACTTATAGCTATTTTGATGTTTTTTGTAGCTGAACACACTACTATTTAATATTTGTATCTGACATCAGAAGTGGGATAGTTCCTTAGCCTCTCATAATTAATTTATTTTTATGTAATTTCCAGGATGGATTCTGAAATGATTACCAATCTTCTCAAAGCAATCCGAGATGCTGTATCTACAACCCAACAAAAGGACGATGACATCGCTCTGCCGCTATTTGACCCCGACAAGAACAATTGTGGAGCGAAGAGTTGGTGCGACAGCATTGATACTCTCCGTGCGGATTTGAAATGGAGCAGTATCAAGACAGCAGCTAAAGCTGGCAAGGCTCTCAGAGGTTCCGCCGCGACCTGGTTCGAGTCCTGGGAACCATCAGAAGGCAGATCTTGGGAAAAGTTTTCCACGGACATTATCGATGCCTATCCCGAAAAGAAAAACTTATCCGAGAGGCTTAGCAAGGCGGTTCTATATACATCGGACTCCGCTAGTTCTTATGGTGAGTACACTAGAGAAAAAATAAGACTGTATCGTAATACTAAAATATCTTTTACGGATAACCAACTGATTGAATTAGTTTGCGGTGGAATAACTGATGTTGACGTCAGGATGGCTTCACTAAACAGCGGCGTCACTACTACTGCTGCCCTTATAGCCCTTCTTTCAGTTTATGTGAAAAACAAAAAAAGACCGTTAGAAAGCAGTGATTCGGATCTCTCGGGAATTAAACGGCCTAAATTTATTGGTGAAAAGAAGTGTTTCGCTTGTAATCAAGTTGGCCATGTACATTCTCACTGTCCCAAAAATAAGCAAACATCTGTTCGAAGCTTCACAACTTCCCAAGCCTCCTCATCAGCCCAATTATCTAAGCTTAATGTTCCTTGTCCAAAAGTATGCACCTTTTGTAAAAAGATAGGTCACACTGAATCAGTCTGCTTACATAAGCAAAGAGCTGAGACAAGCAAATCTTCATCCATTAACATATTACCAAGTAAAGAAGTTAATTTTTTAGAAAAACCGAATTGAACTTGACACGTGTCGTAGTTAATGGGGTGGCAATTGATTCACTAATAGACACTGGAGCCAATTGTAGTTTAATAAAAGAATCAGTAGCAAGACGCTTGGGATGCCATTTTTCACCAAAATCAGTTTATTTAAACGGAATAGGACCAAATAAAATTCATGTTTTTGCCATCATTACTGTGCTTGTCCAATTTAAAAAAGTTTGTTTAGAAGTAGATATACATGTTGTCAGGGATTATGATTTCCAATATAATTTACTTATAGGCAGAAACGCTGTTCAGTACCCAGACATACAGATTGTGACAGATTCATTAGGTAGTCAATTAGTTAGGAAGTCGGTGCAAACCAAGACGGAAGTAAATGTAGTTACTAACATATCAGAATTAAATGACTTAACTTCAATTATTGAGCACCTTGATTTAGAATTACAAGAAAAATTGAGAAAAATTTTTCAAGAATATCCTTCTGTCTTGGATGAGACCAGTACAGTAAAAACCGGTGAACTAAAATTGCGCTTAGCTAAAAATGAAATCGTAAATTATCACCCTTATCGTCTGGCACCGATTGAATGGGAGAAGGTGAATGATATAGTTAAAGATCTTTTGAAACAAAATATAATTCGAGAAAGTGATTCTCCTTTTGCGAACCCGGTTATTTTAGTAAAAAAGAAGGACGGAAGCGATAGGCTTTGTATAGATTATAGAGCACTAAATAAAATTTTGGAAAAAGATCGGTACCCTCTTCCTCTTATCGAAGACCAGATAGACAGGCTAGGGAAAGCTAAATATTTCATTTCCATCGATATGAAAAATGGATTCTATCAAATTCCAATAGCATCAGATTCAATAAAATACACTGCATTTGTGACTCCCGATGGCCATTACGAATTTTTGAAAATGCCGTTTGGTATCTGTAATGGACCGGCTGTTTTTCAAAGGGCGATCACGAAGGCCATACATCATTTAAAGTTTTTATTAGTATATATTGATGATATTCTTATCCCATTTTCAACGATAGATGAGGGTCTGCATTACTTAAACGAAACCGTTCACGCACTGTGCCACGCTGGGTTTACTATAAATATTAAAAAATGTAAATTTTTCGTTGAAAGCATAGAATACTTAGGAAGAGTTATTTCACGAGAAGGTGTTAGGCCAAGTGAAACAAAAGTAGCTGATCTAGTAAACTCCCCTGTCCCTAGTAACGTTAAGCAGGTACGCCAGTTTATGGGACTTGCTAGTTACTTCCGCAAATTCATCCCAAATTTCGCAGCTCGTACTGCTTCTATAACAAAATTAACAAAAAATAATCAAAAGTGGGAGTGGAGAGCACAGCAAGATGCGGCTAGGGATTACGTTATAAAACATTTATCATCTAAACCCTTATTAACTGTGTTTGATCCTGAATTTCAAACAGAACTTTATACAGACGCTAGCTCTTTGGGTTATGGTGCCATTCTTGTACAAAGAGTAAATAATAATAAGAAAGTAATAGCCTACTTCAGCAAACGTACATCACCTGCAGAATCTAAATATTGTTCATATGATTTAGAGACTTTGGCAATTTACAATGCATTAAAACATTTTAGAGTATACATTTTAGGTATTAAATTCAAAATTTTAACAGACTGTAATTCTATTAAAGCTACGATGAATAAGAAAGATTTAACTCCCCGCGTTGCCCGATGGTGGACTTTTCTACAAGATTTTGATTTTGAAATCGTATATAAAAAGGGCAAATACATAGGCCACGTTGATTTTCTTAGCCGTAATCCTGTTGAAATCCCCGATCCTATTAACTGTACTGCGTTAGTCATTGATTCTGTATCGCATCAAATTGCCGCTAACATTGAGACACAAAGCGCTACTAAGGTGGTTAATTTAATTGAAGATCCACAATCTTGGCTAGAAATTGCACAACAAAATGACCCGGAAGCGCAAAATCTAATTGCTCAGGTTATATCAGGTGAACTAGATGAAAATCGATATCTCTTCCATAATAATTTATTATTTTATAAAGTCCGATCCAACGAATCGAAGCTGTATGTTCCTAAAGGATCAAGATTTAGTCTTTTAAGACTTTTTCATGATGAGAACTGCCATGTAGGGTTTCACAAAACTTTCAAAAAACTTTCTGAATATTTTTGGTTTCCTCGCATGTGCGCTTTTGTTCGAAAATACTTAAAACACTGTTTAATATGTATTGAACGTAAATGTCATTCAGGTCCAAAGCAAGGTTTTTTACATCCTGTTAATAAAATTCCAATTCCTTTCCATACAATTCATCTAGATTGTACCGGTCCATTTACACAAACCAATGAAGGATACAAATATATTCTACTCATGGTGGATGCATTTACAAAATTTAGCTTGTTGAAACCTCTCAAAACCCTTAATTCCCAAGAACTAATACCCATTATAAGGGAAACCATTACTTTATTTGGCACTCCATCAACAGTCATAACAGATAGGGGAACTAATTTCAGCTCCACCCAGATTCGTTCTTTATTTAACGAATTACAAATAGAACATCATATGATTTCCACGGGTACACCAAGGGGTAGCGGGCAAGTGGAGCGGTATGTTACTACTGTTATCAATATGTTAAATACTACATGTAACGGCTCGTCAGATTGGCCAAGCGAGTTATGGAAAGTACAGCAGTCAATTAATACCACTATCCAGAAATCTACGGGTTTCACACCAATTCGTTTGCTTATAGGTTGTAATGCAAATATCCCTCCTATCCAATCTCATCTAAATGAAATTGTTCTTCCCGAAAATAACTTTGATATAAGGACAGATCGTGAACTAGCTTATCAGCGTTTATGTGCAGAGGCCGATAAACTCAAAATCCGTTTTGATTTTGTAAGGCGAGATAACAAAGTTTTTAACGTTGGCGACACCGTATATATAAACCAAGACCATAGGCGTCATGATAGGTTGAGTCCCAGATTCAAAGGCCCTTATAAAATAATTGGTATTCTACCAAATGATAGATATTCTCTTAGAGGAATAGGAAACTTAAGGAACATTATTATAGCTAAAGATAAATTGAGGTTATGGCCAGGTGTATGGGTTGATGGGAATAATGTTTAAAATTGTGTAGGTTTAAGTTTACAAAATATGTTTTATGCCATATATAGCAATTAGTGATTATTATTAGATATTAATTAATTACATAACTATAAATATTTGATAATATTAAATTAAACTGTTGCTGTGTCAACACCATATGTATGTATATTTGAAGAATGAGAGATCTGAACTGCTGAAGTTAGTTGTTTTACTAGCCCGTCTCATGTGCAGCAGGTGTGGTGCTAGATGTCTAAAACACTAACCGTTGTTACTTAGTCGTCTTAATGTGAAAAGATCGACGGTAACAATGAAAATGTATTAGACTAAGTATTATGTTATTTAGTCGTCTTAATGTGAAAAGATCGACGGTAACAATGAAAATGTATTAGATTAATTATTATGTATTTCAATCATCTTATGTAATATAATT
Organism: Tholera decimalis; assembly: GCA_943138885.2. Classification (NCBI taxonomy): domain Eukaryota; kingdom Metazoa; phylum Arthropoda; class Insecta; order Lepidoptera; family Noctuidae; genus Tholera; species Tholera decimalis. The sequence continues at coordinate 39,518,760 of OW964566.2, read as the reverse complement.
TGTACTTCGAGAACGAAGTACATGTCAGTATGGCCGTGACAGGATCTGTAAATTTATGTAATAAATGTTGAAGGTTGTATTCAATTGAGCTGCTGGCTAGAAAGATTGTCTATTGACGTGACAAAGTCACTTTTGAAGATGATTGTTTTTTTTTTTGGTGTATGAATACGATGTAATGAAAAGTCCTTACGTAAAATAAACGTAATTTTAATTTTGATCTCAAGTAATCTTTGATTCTAGTTGCACACTCTGCGTTACAGAAGCGTAGCCTTCTAACAGGTTATTGGCCTAGAATAGCCAAGAGTTTAATAGCTTTTAATAAGTTATGGCGACACAAGAAATAGAGTTACTGAATCATCAAAATTACGATACGTGGAAAATACAAGTACAGGCTTTACTCATAAAAAATCAAGCCTGGAAGTATGTTAACGGCTCCCTAACGAAACCGGCAGCTACGGAGGCGGTATGCGAATGGTCCGAGAAGGATGACATGGCGAAGGCCGACCTGATTATGGCAATAAGTCCTGGTGAGTTAAAACATATTCGAGGGTGTGTAACTGCACACGAGATATGGAAGAAGTTGGAGACCGTATACGCATCGAAAGGTCCGGTAAGAAAAGCAAGTCTACTTAAAAAGCTTACGTTGAGCCGTATGAAGGAGGGCGATGATGTACAGCGTCATTTAAGTGATTTCTTTGAGGCAGCGAACATGTTAAATGATGTGGGTGTTGAGATACACGAGGACATGTTGTCGATTTTATTGCTGTATAGTTTACCGAAAAGCTATGACAATTTTAGATGCGCTATGGAAAGTAAGGACGAATTACCGAAAGCAGAAGTGCTCAAAATTAAGATATTAGAAAAAGCTAACATTTCAAATTCAACGGAAGCTGAGAATATCGAGGGCGCTATGTACGTGAAGCGTAGAGTACCGAAGAATGCAAAACAGGAAGAACAAAAACCTAAGACCTATAAATTTACCTACAAATGCTTTAAATGTCATGAATATGGTCATAAAGCTTCAGAATGTAAGATGAAGCGGAGCAATGAAGATGCTAAATATATAGCAGATCCAGAAGAGGAAGAGGACAGTACTTTTGATATTCTTTTTAATTGTACAAATTTTTCGAACTCTTTTCAAACTACAAAGAATGACTGGATACTTGATAGTGGATGTACATCGCATTTGTGTAATAATTTAGATAAATTTACAGATAACTTTTGTGTTTTGCAGGATAAACTCAACTTAGCATCTAATCTGTCGACTGATGTAAAGGGCAAAGGTGATATACGGTTGTCAGCATCAAACAGGAGAATTACCTTCAAAAATACCTTGTTCGTACCAGATCTTCGTAGCAATTTACTGTCAGTAGCCAAAATTGCAGATAACGGGTATGAGATTAATTTCACTAATGATAGGGCCTGTATAAATGATGCGACGTCTGGTAAGACCGTGATGACAGCTGTACGAAAGGGAAATCTTTACCTTGTTAAGGAATTGAATGAACAAGCTTATTCTGCTGTAGATTCAATTGATATCCTAGCTTGGCATGAGCGTATGGGTCATTTAAATGGTAGAGATCTCGTAAAACTACTGAACCGTTGCGGGCATAATATAAAAGAGGCAGATTTACGTGATATATCCAATTGCGATATATGTGCTAAGGGAAAAATGAGTTCATTACCTTTTTCTAAGTCGAGTGGACCGTGTAATGAGTTTTTACGTATCGTACACTCCGATGTGGTAGGTCCAATGAAAACGCAATCCATAGGAGGCGCGAAATATTTTGTAACCTTTATCGATGACAGTTCCCGGTGGTGTGAAGTTTATCTACTAGGGAAGAAAAGTGCAGTATTTAGTGCATTTAAACTTTATAAAAATTACGCTGAGAAGTTGACAGGAAAGAAAATAAAATTTCTTCAGACTGACAATGGTGGTGAATATTGCAATCGCGAGTTTGATGAGTTTTTAGAGAATGAAGGTATCAGACGAAGATTGACAATACCACATACTCCTCAGATGCAATGCTAGGTGCATGTTGTTGTCGTCTGGTCTATCTGTAAGCTTTTGGGCGGATGCGGTTGTGACAGCATGCTACGTACGTAACCGTTGTCCAACCAGCAGTTTAGATGGAGGCATTCCTTTTGAAAAATGGACTGGAACTGCTGTGGACTTAACGATTATCCGAAGTTTTGGTACCAAAGCGTACGTTTTGGATAAGACACCAGGGAAAGACAAGTTCCATGCACGTGCCCGCGAGGGAATCTTAGTTGGATATCCGAGATCTACGAGGGGATACCGAATTTGGATTCCAGCTGAACACAAAGTTATTGAAGCTAGAGACGTTAAATTTCAAACAGAAGTAAAAACCTTGAAGAGTGATAAGAATATTGAAATAAAAGTTGATAATAATATTCAAACACGAGAGAAACCTATAATTCGAACTGTAGAATTTGAAGTACCAAATGAAGCCACACAAAAACCTACCTTAGGTGCTGGTGATTTTGCTAGAGAACAAGAACTCACTGTAAGAGAGCGCTCAGGAGGTGGTGACTTTCAAGACAACAGAGACAACTCTCGTTGCAATTGTGATAAAGATATGGATCAAATTGAAGAAGTTGCGGAGGATTGTCGTAGACAGCCAATTTTAAAGCGAGCTCCTGGAAGACCTAAACTCATTAAGGGGCAGCGTGGACGTCCGAAGAAAGTACACAACATGGTAGAAGTACATTCAGGAGATACAGAACGAACGGAAGGAAATGAAGAACATCAAGGTAATGTTAATGAGACAGATCCACAAGTTGAAGGTGAAGTGCTGAACAATGAAAATCGTGAAGAAAATGATGAAGAATTCTTTTCTGCAGTGGCTGAAATATCTCTTGAAGAAGCGTTATCAAGCAATGATCATGTGGGGTGGCGAGAAGCAATCCTATCCGAGATAACAAGCTTAATAAAAAATGAAACTTGGGATATTGTAAAGAAGCCTAAAGACCGAGACATTGTAGGCTGTCGTTATGTATTGACAACAAAATTGTATGTTGACTTGAGCACGAAGAAGAAGGCTCGATTGGTAGCAAAGGGTTTTAGTCAACGTTATGGAATAGACTACCATCAAACGTATGCACCAGTAGCAAGACTCGAATCAATTAGATTACTAATGGCACTTGCTGTAGAATTGAACCTCGAAGTACATCAATTGGATATCAACACAGCATATTTGAATGGTCGACTTGATGAAGAGGTATACATGCAAATACCGAAAATTCTTTATGAGAGTCTTAATACGTTGATTCGAAGAGAAGATAAGAACTCAGTCATTCATGTGCGCGCTAGAAAAATGTTACGAGACCTCAAAGCTGGAGGAGACGCCTGTTTACTAAGGCGATCTTTATATGGTTTAAAGCAAGCCGGACGACAGTGGTATCTCAGATTAGATGAGAAGCTTCGTCGAATGGGCTTAATGCCAACTAAGAATGAACCATGTCTTTATCAACAGCGGAGGGCAGATGGAACAATTTTAATAGTAACAATTTACGTTGATGATGTTTTAGTAGCTTCACAGAATATTAAATGGATAGAACATTTTAAGAAAAACTTAGCTGAAGATTTTGAGCTGAAAGACTTTGGACCAGCCAAATACTGTCTAGGGATAGAAATTGAAAGAAAAGATGGTGCTATAAGTCTGTCACAGCGAAATTATATCAAAGATACCTTAAAGAAATTTGGTATGGAAGATTGCAAAACAGTGTCCACTCCATTTGAAGTTGGACTGAATTTTGCAGAGCCGAAGACAGATCGTGATAAAGATCACAAAGAACAGGTAACGTGGCCGTATCGAGAACTGATAGGCACGTTAATGTACCTAAGCGTGGGTACGAGACCTGATATTTGTAATACTGTTTCAAAATTAGCTCAGTTCACGACTTGTCCTAACCATACGCATTGGATTTCGGCTAAGAGGGTTCTTCGATATTTGAAGAAAACAATCGACTATCGTCTAACGTTTCGTAAGACAGGCAAAACGTTGATAGGTTACTCGGATGCCGACTGGGGTAATTGTTTAATCGATAGGCGGTCATACTCCGGTTATGCTTTTATTTTAGGAGGTGCAGCCATTTCTTGGCGATCTCATAAACAGAGAACTGTAGCCACGTCATCCACTGAGGCAGAATATATTAGTGCTAGTGAAGCGCTGAAGGAAGCTCTCTACCTAAGTAGTTTATTGAGGGAGATAGGATTTTCAGGGCTATCTAAAACTACTGTATGTGCTGACAACCAGGGGGCGATATACCTTGCTAAAGATCCTGTCTATCATGCTCGCAGCAAACACATAGACATAAAGTATCACTTTATGAGGGATGTACTCAAGGGTAACATCGTTGAGTTGAAACATGTGTCGACAGATTTCATGCTGGCTGATGTTTTGACGAAAGCTTTACCTGTATGTAAGCATTATAAATGTACTGAAGGCCTAAGCCTTCAGTACATTTATAATGCGCGTAATATTTATACGCCCCCTCAATTTAGCTGCTGCAGCCCTAAGGCTGCAGCAGCTAAATTGAGGGGGCGTGTTGAAGGTTGTATTCAATTGAGCTGCTGGCTAGAAAGATTGTCTATTGACGTGACAAAGTCACTTTTGAAGATGATTGTTTTTTTTTGGTGTATGAATACGATGTAATGAAAAGTCCTTACGTAAAATAAACGTAATTTTAATTTTGATCTCAAGTAATCTTTGATTCTAGTTGCACACTCTGCGTTACAGAAGCGTAGCCTTCTAACAATAAAATACGAATATTAATAAGAAAATAAACACGATATTTTTGTAGTAATTCTAAATCTTTGATCATTATTAAATTCTCCGGTATAAAATAGTATTGTATTTGACTAATATTCGTAATGCACAAGTAAAATATTAATCGCATAATTTTAAGTGTTATTTGAGGTAATAATTTGTAATAATTTAAGTTTGATATTATAAATTGTAATACGTTAGCAAATGTATTTTAAAATATATTTCAAAGTAACGAATGTGCTGTTTTTGGTTGATCAATTGAGTTGGACGGTGTGGTATAAAAGCGTTAGATAATGCACCGTCCAGTACACACATTCCGCTTCCGACGCTCGCCCGCGACGGTCGTACCGCTCCGCGCTCTCGATCGTTCCGTGCCTGAGTCATCGCTACGCTTCGTCACGCTCGCCGTGACGTCACTCGTAGTCGCCGACTACGACGCCTGGTCCGGATCCGCCTTTTTCGAGGCGGTGAAGGATATCCTGTTTCTATAACAGAGTATCGTCAAAAACAATTTGGTTTGGCCCCTTCAGGGTAAAACCACAGTTTCGTGGTCCTTGGTTGGAAACCTCACGGTGTCAACAATACCAAGGGGGTGCTGACCCGACGCACCCGCTGATCCCCTTCAGGGTGATGCAGTAAATTGGAGTCGAGTGCTAGGTTTTGGCCTTGGGGGATCTCCTAGTCAAACCTAGTTACTGAGTTTCCTTTTCAGCTACACACCTAGTGTCGGTTGGGTGTGTCTACCCCTTCGCACTAGACCCAATAGGGCCCGGTTCGCACAATAAGACTGGCGACCGGTTACAAGCTTAGGGCTCACCATTAGGTACTCACCTCCCAGTCTCTACCCGACTGGGAGGGTTACACATCCCCGGACCCATCCATCCGGGGAGTTAGGCCAGTTAGGCTTTAAATAGGCCCCCCGCGGGAGAGAAATCTCCAAAATTTCCCCATTCAATTTTGATCCAATTGCCAATCATGGCGAACTCCAATATTTTGGAGATTCTGTTAGAAATCCTTAGGGAAAACCCTACTATTTCCGCCAAATATGGCGGAAAAATCCAGCGTGAAATCGCTAATTGTCCCCCGGCTACCGAAGCCAACGTCGCTGATTTTAGTGACGCGCTTGACAGCCCATTATCTCCCCCGCTTGCCGATCAAGGCATCCCGGTAGGTCAGTTCACGGAAGTATTTATTAACTCCGATCCCATTGTTCGTCAAACAACGAACGACTTCCAGGTAGATAGCCCTTTATTGCCCCCGCCCGCCGACAAAGTCGTGCCGATCGCCCGATTCCCGAAATCACCCATTGTTTCCGGCCCACCTGCTAATCCCATTGTTCCTAAAACAATGGACGCCGCGCAGGTGTGCGCTGCACCTGAATTCCGTGAAATGGACACCACTGAACCTGTGTCCAATAACAACTCTGACAATGATTTGTCATCATGCCCCTCGTCCTCGGAAGACGACTTTCAAGTCGTCACCGGTGGCAAGAGGAAGAAAGGGAAAACCTCCCAGGCCAGCAAGGCCAAAAAGACCACCGCGTCGCCCCCGTCCCCAACTCAAACGCCCGTTCGACCCGCTAGCCCCGCCCCAACTACCTCTGCTCGAGCACAGAATAGTCGTCCCGCCAGCCCGATAGCCCAAACTTCCTCAGCCCAAAGGAAGCAACGCCCTCCGCCCCCCTTTTACATCCAGGACAAGGGTAAATGGACTGATGTGTCCAAGATGTGTGTTGATCGAAAGATCAACTACACAAACGCCCGTGCCTGCCAAAATGGCATTAAAGTCACCGTCCCTACGTCGAACGACTATAGGGAACTATATCGCGCCCTCCGTGAAAGGAATATTTCCTTTCACACTTTCTCCTTCCCCGAGGACACGCCCACTCGTGTTATTATTAAACGTGTCCCTAAAGAAATCCTAGTACAGGATATTAAAGACGACCTTGCCGATCAAGGTATACCAGTGATCGCCGTCCATCGCTTACATAAAGCGAGAGGCGGTGAATTGTACGACATGGTTCTTGTCATTTGTGAACCAACCGAAGGTCATCACCCAATATTTAAGATTAAGTCTATTTGCTCCCTATCCGGTATCTCAATAGAAAAGCCCTACAAAACCGCAACAGTGGGACAATGCCACCGTTGCCAACTGTATGGCCATGCGCAGAGCAACTGCTATGCGACTCCCAGATGCGTCAAGTGTCTGGGCGAGCATAGCACTGCGGACTGCCCACGGCCTAAAGACCGAACCCTCTGTTCGGAACCACCCAGCTGCGTTCTCTGCGGCCAGACCGGTCACCCGGCAAACTACCGCGGCTGTCCCAAAGCCCCCAAACTCGCTCCTAAATTAGCGAAGCGCGCCAACGCCCGCCAACAGAGAGAGGCACCTTCTTCTCAAATTCCCCAACGTCTCGCTCCTCAGAGACCGTCCCCGTGGAACAGGCTAAACCACGAAAAAGCCTTTCCCTCCTTGGCCCCTGCCAAACCTTTGCAGGCACTGATGGATATACCCATCGCAGCGCAGATCCTGCCTATAGCCGTGGCTACAGAGCCCACAGCCAGTCACAAACCCGCGCCTCAAACCACTGCTGCTCCTGCAGTCAAACAACCGCCCAATCCCTCACCCGTCGCGCATGGCGAGGCTTGCGCCCAGACTATACTGCGCCATTATAGGTTATTTATGACCCGCCAAGCCAGATCTCTCCGCGATGCCCTTCTGGCTGCCGAACAGCAGAATAACGGCAAAATTACGACGGCAATGTACAGCCAAATATTCAGCACACACAGTGATGTGGTGCTAGGTCTCGACCAGATGGATGCGATGGACTGATCCAATGGATTCCCAACGCACAAACCACACTAGGCCTCGATCCCTCAAATTAGGTTTTTTCAACGCCAATGGAATTTTCAACCAACGCGCCGAAATAACTAAATTCCTCCGCGACCACCAATTAGACGTCCTCCTTATACAGGAGACCCTTTTGAAACCCCACCGCGCTGATCCCAAAATTGCGAATTACCGTCTAGTTCGCAATGACAGAACACGTTGCCACGGCGGCGGTACCCTTATTTATTATAGAAAGGAGTTATACTGCATCCCTCTGACCCCACCCGCGCCTCTCTCTCACCTAGAGTACTCTGCCTGTCGACTAGGCATGACTGGTCATCCTCCGATAACCATCATCTCTGCCTACCATCCCCCACCATCGGTCGCGTCTCTTGCTTCAGACGATCCTATCGCGCTCACCAGCGATCTCACGACTCTCTTCGGCCTGAGTGACTCCGTCTTACTAGCGGGCGATCTCAACGCCAAAAACCCCGCTTGGAACAGCAACACGACAAATGCCAGAGGCAGAATCGTGTATAACCTAGGCGCGACCCTAAACTACGACGTCATCGCTCCGATGACTCCCACCCACTACCCACACGACCCCAACCATAACCCCGATGTCCTCGATGTGGCGCTCCTAAAGAATGTAAACCTCCGTTTACACTCCATAGAAGCGCTTCACGAGCTCAACTCGGATCACCGTCCCGTTATCCTACACCTAGGTTCCCGCTCGGGTAACCATGATCCTACCCAACCTCCTCCGACCCAATTGATCACCGACTGGAGGAAAGTAAGTGAAAAACTGAAATCCACCACGTCGCCTCAATTGGACACCATTCCTGACCACATAGTCTCAGTCGCTGACACGACGGCGGCGATCGACTCGCTTACAAATCACGTACAATCCGTCCTGAACGATTGTTCAAGGGAAGTTCCTGTAGTGGAAGACCACCGCTGGAAACTCCCGGACGATGTACGGAATCTGATAACCGAGAAGAACGCAGCCATCCGTGCGTACAGCGCTTTTCCCTGCGCCGCAAACAAAGCTCACATGCGCAACTTACAGCGTGCTGTAAGGAAACGCATTACCGAGCAGCGTAATGCGAGCTGGGACAAGATGCTGAGCGAACTTGAGCCCACCCATCTTGCCTTCTGGCAGCTTCAGAGGAAGTTACGATCCACTGAAGAGGCCACAATGCCTCCTCTCATTCGTCCCGATAAGAGTGTCGCCTTCGATAACTCTGAAAAAGCAGAATGCCTAGCCGACAGCCTAGAGTCCCAGTGTTCTCCCAGCTCTCAACCAGTAGACCAAGCCCACCTCGATATGGTGAACGCCGAAGTCGAACGTAGAACTTCCCTTCCGCCCGTCGAAGATCCCGATAATCCACTGGCCCCCATCACTCCTGATGAGGTCCAGGATATCATTAAAAGTCTCCAACCGCGAAAAGCCCCTGGCTCCGACGGCATCACCAATAGGGTTTTCAAACTTTTCCCCGCCCAGCTTATAGTGCTAATGACTGCCATCTTCAATGGTGCATTGAGCAATAATATGTTCCCCGCAACCTGGAAACAGGCCACCGTCATAGGTATTCCCAAACCAGGCAAGCCCAAGTCTGACCCGTCTAGCTACCGTCCCATTAGCTTACTCAACGTCCTTGGTAAAATCTATGAAAGGCTTATATATAAGCGGCTCAAAGATTTTGCCGAAGCAAAGAGTCTTATACCCAATGAGCAGTTTGGATTTAGAACCGAACACTCATGTATCCAACAAGTCCACCGCATCATAGAACACGTCAGCGCCGGCTTCCAACGGGGCGCAATAACGGGAGCCTTATTCTTCGACATAGCGAAAGCGTTCGACAAAGTCTGGCACAATGGCTTAATCTATAAGCTATACCAACTCGGCGTGCCTGACCGTCTCGTGCTCATCCTACGGGACTTTTTATCGAATCGCACTTTTCGTTACCGAATTGAGGGGGAGCTTTCCTCCCCCCATCCCATTCGCGCAGGAGTTCCTCAAGGCTCCGTACTATCCCCCCTCGTTTTCACGCTATTCACTAGCGATATCCCCAAGCACAAAAATACTCAGCTAGCCCTATTTGCCGACGATACGGCTATCTATTATACCGGTCTTAAACCCGATGCCATCGCTCGCACTCTCCAAACTTCCGCAAACACTCTGGCCAAGTGGTTCCGGAAATGGAGAATCGAAGTCAATCCAGACAAAAGCCAGGCAGTCCTCTTTTCTAAGCCGCGGATAAACCCACCCTCCCCCCGTCCGATTACCATGTACGGCAAGCCGATCCCCTGGGAAAAGCAAGCCAAATACTTAGGCGTGGTCCTCGATAAACACCTTTCCTTCGCTGAGCACATAAAGCAGGCACGTTCGCGCGCCGCTTTCGCTCTAGGTAGGCTCCACTTCATTCTTAGCTCCCGCAGCAAGTTATCACTCAGGTGCAAGCTGCGTATTTTCACCGCGGTCATCCGTCCCATCATGACCTACGCCTGCGTTGTTTTCGCACACGCAAAGCCCTACCTCCTCCACAAGATGCAGACCCTTCAAAACCGATTCCTCCGTAGAGTCACGGGAGCCCCCTTTTATGTTCGAAATGAGCTTCTTACGTAGACCTCAAGATGCCCACCATCCAGCAGTTCATGAAACGTGTCTCCAAGCGTTTCTTTGATACTGCAATCCAACATAGGAATCCCCTTATCGTATCGGCCGCCCAATACGAACCCTCGCGTATCTCTAAGATTCGCCGACCAAGGCACACCCTTGTCACTCCCGATGACGCAATCACCCTGCTCCAAGAGAGCCGTAGGGAAACAAGTACAGTGGCACACAAAAACAAAAACCGACCGTCCTTCCGTCCTCGCCGCCGAGGCCCGCCGCGACGTCCCCGTAATAGTCCGCCCCGACCCTTGCCAGAGCCAGCCCGCGACGCTGAGCCAGTAGCTTTAAATTCCCTTATTAATAATAAAAATGATATGATCCAGCCTGTCCCTAGCTGCCCTCCCACTGCGACGCCCTAAGCCGAGGTCCGTACCCCACAGGGGGTGCCCTTAGCGTGTAGTCGCCTAGTTTGTAAGTTTTCTAATAAGCCCTGGCTGGAGGCTTTAATTAATTAATTAATTAAGGCAACCACAGGCAAGCCCGGTTAAGCAGCCGACAACCTCAGAGGTTGACCTGCGAGATGCCAAACAAAAAAAAAAAAAAAAAAAAACCGTCCAGTACAGTTGAGTCTCGACTACGGAACGGATCACTACTCCTTAAAGTTAAGTATAGCATTTTATTACTAGAGTGGATTATAATATTTGTGTACTTTATATGTGTTATATGAATATAATGTGTTGTATAACTATTATGTGTTATTGTGTTATGTTTATTATGTATTAAAGTAGAAGAGTATATTACGTCATCTTTTGTGTAGTTGTCTACCCTCCTTGTCTCATTATAATAATAGTGGTCCAATAAAATGTATTCAGATACACATTTGTTTTTTTGTCTTCCTCCTTACTGTAATACTTGGTTTTTCATGTAGAAATTCACTAGGCAAAGCTCAAATTAGGTCACTGGTAGTTCAGTCTAGAAAAACTTATAGCTATTTTAATGTTTTTTGTAGCTGAACACACTACTATTTAATATTTGTATCTGACACAGGCAACAGCTATCTATACTTATAATATAAGGCTGAAGAGTCTGTTTGTTTGTTTCAACGTGATAATCTCAGCAACTACTGGTTCGAATTGAAAATATTTTTTAATTAAATAGTCAATTTATAGAGAAAGGCTATAGGCTATATATCATTACGCTAAGGCCAATAGGAGCGGAGCGCCAATGAAGAATGCTTCAAAATCGGGGTTAAATTTAACGTTAGCCCAAAGTAACTATTCCACGCGGACGAAGTCGCGGGCAAAAGCTAGTACTGAATAAAATAAAGTAAAAATATTGTACAAGTAAATAAGCAAGAAATTATCCCGTACATCTTAATTCCACAAACAATCACAGCACAGCCATTTACAGCAGTAGCACCGTTCTAATTAAAACAAACAGCAACATTGCCTGTAATTCAGTATCACGTCGGCACCTCGGCGCAGTTCGGCAGCTCTTTAACTAATTGTCCGATTCATTCGCACTAATTAAATTTACATTTACAATCATTTCCTGTCTCCCTTCTTCTCTTCGGGCTGTTTTGTTTTCGCGGCTCGTTGTGATTTTAGCTAAACAATCTGTTTAAGAGATTTCTTAGGAGTAGGGTGTTTTTGTCGAGTCATTTTAGATGGGTAGGTAAATTGATGGTGTATTGGGGTCTTGATAGTGAAAGCTTTAGGTGTTATTATTACAATTTCCATTTACTTTGAACCATATTACATTGGTTTTAATATGTAGTATACAGAACAAAAGTTAGGCTATGTTATTTATTTATATGAATATTAATTTATTTAGCCCTATAAACTGGTTGAGTGATTTGATCTATTTAGTGACTTCGATCGATTGTGTTATAGTTATACGAATAGCTTCCATTGTTTCCGGTCTTGAGCAACTCTTCCCCATTTGGTTCCCCTCAGTAAGTTAAGGCTCTTCCTACCAGTGCATTTGTTTTCGTCCTCGATTACTTTTACCATTTCTTGGTTACTATTCTGTTATAATTTTGATTCACAGTCTATGTTAGTATAGTAGGGACTATTATTAAAATATGCATCTTTTTCTTAGCGTATGTTGTGTCTTACTGTCAGCAGTAAGACACAACATACGCTAAGAAAAAGATGCTCAGGCCAAGGTCCCCCAAAACTGTCTATCTTAAGGAATATCCGACCATATTTACCCCGCGTACAAGACCACATCGTCACCCTACCTGCGCCGTGGTCAATCTTGGTGGCATTGTCCTCCTTCAGGCGTCCAGACTGCAGTGAGTGATGATCTTTGCCCATAAGTAACTTTATCAGGTAGATATTTGGTTAGTTCCTATTCCAAACGACAAAAAGAAAACCTGAACAATAACAATAATCAATCAATCCTTTTATTTCAGGCAACTTGACCCATAGAAATAAATACATCCTATTACAATTAATATAAATAAACTAATATATAATTAAAATATATCACTTAACCAAAACTTATAGGGGAGAGTTGGATAATACCGAGCCCCTAAGGACTCAGGTCCATAATTAGGAAAATGTTTGATATTAAAATAAACAAAATGCAGTAATTAGTAGGACATTTATTCAGGTACATATAACGTATAACAAAAAAATTGAAAATTGAAAAAGGAAGTAATTATTGTAAATTTACAAAAAACGTTAAAGGCGTGGTATTGTCAAACTGGTCTGATAATATCGTGCCTACATTAATTGCTTGATCCCATGACTTCTTCTTTTTCTTTGGCACAGATTCATCCATCTAAAACGAAAATAAAATGAAGTTATATTATGTTGATTTGTATGTATTGTATTTTAATTAGTCATATTAATCACAACAATCGATATCACACACAATTGTTTATCTTAAACTCAATTAATGACCCAAATTAAATCGAAATCGGTATTTCGTCTAGGAGCTACAATGACACTGACAGACAACAGACGCACAGACAGACACATCATACATAACTTTTTTTTCGGGGGTAAAAACAAGTTAATGTAAATAATACACTATTTTCATAGTTTACAATTACGCGCCCTCCTCTGATAATATCGCGTCCCGGGCGCGAAATTGTCAAACTTACTCTTTTCAATTTTTAACCTCCAAATAATATGGAAAAGTTTATAGTATGTAAAAACGTATTTTAACATTAATTCTACAGTGTACAAGCATTAAAACTCTATAGTATCAAAGTATTATAATAATACAGTACCACTTACCTCTTATCGAAAGTATGTACGAAATTTTATAAGGTGTGACGATAAAAACTTCTCAAGCAAATGCCGTCTCCGTCATCGCGTGGAACGTATTGGCGATGCACGGGAAAGGGTGTAGGCATGTCGAGCTTCGATGTTTACGCACTGTATCGCAGAACTAATGGATGGTTTTTGAAATATGCTGATGCGCGGAATTATCAACCGCGCGGTAATATCCAACTCTCCCCTACTATATTACACGAGTTCATACAATATAATTTTATTTGTTTTTTACTGTGTGTCAATAAACGTTTTTTCTTTCCTTGTTTCTTTTCTTAGAACTCCTGATGAGTCGAACAACAAAAATTATCCTGATAATCAAAAAGGTACACCGTAGGCATTTCAGCGAGCCTTGGTAACAGCAGGAAGTCAAGTCACCCCTGGACCCACCTTCCATTTTAAGTGCACGGTGTGCCTACAATCACACCAAACGCAGATTGGAAACGAATAAAATACTCTTCCAATATCCAATAAAGTGCGCTCCACGCAAAAGTTTCAAGCAAATAGGTTTTATTTAACATTCTCCGTGCGTTCCTTTTCACTCAGCCGCCGCGCCGCCGCGCAATCAAACTTGTAAAAAGTAAAAATGGCGAATTGAGAAACTCCCATGAAGGTATAGAATAAACTGGAGGCCAAACCCAGTACTTTTAGTTGAAGCCAAGTAGGTATAAACTCTGTTGACCTTTCGTTGGACTCCTGGGTGGCTATCTCATAAATCTAAATTTGCCCGGGACCTGTTTCATAAAAGTTACTGATATTATTACCTACTTTTATTTTTCTGTTTCATAAACTTTTTGATAACAGTAATAATATGGATTCTTTGTCGTCACTAACATCATTAGACTTAAGAGTTTAACTATGAATTAGTTTGTACTTACGTGAAATCTACTCAAAAATTGAATCCAAGATGAAAAACATAAGCAAAGTGTATAATAAGCAACCACTACAATGAAATAGTAAAAAATGGTACGCAAAATGCTGCAGGCAGATACAAAGCTGTAAATAAATAGAAATTCGTAACTTTTGACTCAGTTATTTCAATTTCATTATTCAATATTCCCGAATTGTTATCAGGGCCGGATTAACCATTAGGCGGAGTAGGCAACTGCCTAGGGGCCCCGCATCAACTAAGGGCCCAGGCCCAGTGTACGCACCAAGAAAACATGTTTCTTCGAACGAGAATTTGATGTGCGTGTGAACTTAGGGACCTCACTGTTATCTCACAAAATAAAAATCGTTAGATTTAGTAGTAGAATTAAAACAATTTTAGAACAAATCTGGGAATAAGTATTAAATATATTAAAAACCACAGCCCTTGATGTTTCCTCAGTTCACACACGATTTGGTCAGTCAAAGTAAGAAAAGGGGCCCCAAGAATGCCATTGCCTTAGGGCCTCTGACAGGGTTAATCCGGCTCTGATTGTTATTAAAACGTTTAATTCGTAATATTATATTCCATTAGGTAATTAAGCAAATTCCTGAATTAAATCATCTCAATTATTTTTCTGAATTTCCCCATTGTTGTGGTAACTGGCATCCTCAAACAACGGTAACACCGCATGTGTAAATATGGCGGATGTCAATTTCTAATTTTATCGACTCGAAAGTTGTGATTTATACTAAAACGTTTCTCGCTATCAAAACGTGAAAAATGGTTCAAAAATGTGTAGTCCTAGGTTGTGGAAGTAAATGGTATCCTGGATATTCCTTGATATTTCACAGGTGAGTCGTAAATTGACATAATCAATTATTGTTTGCAATTTATCAAACATGATAGTTGTATTATTAACCCTTTGTTTTTCGATCATTTACGATAACCCAGTTTCCAAATTAATATTATTCAATAGGTTTCAGTTGCAATATTTCAGAATTTCACTAATGAAACAACAGTAAAGTAAACACTAATAGGGTGACCATGACCATGAAAGGGCGATAAAGTGATTTTCGTATCTGTCTCAGTCTAAGGGTTATTTACCAGCAGGTTTAGTTAAGTAAAGCGCGTTATACACGGTCCATCTTGCTGTACGTCCCGCCAAGGCCATGCACGATGCACGATGCAAAACTACCATGAATAGGCTTGACGTACGTCGATAATTATTATTAATTGTTTGCTGGACTTGCACGACCAATTTTTCATCCAGCGAGCACCCCCACCACCGCGAACGTCGTGCAGAGAGACAGTGAATAATGCGGACGTACGTCAGAGCAATTCTGCATCGTGCATGCTTGATCGTGTATAAACTTGCTGTATAGCAGATTAAACAGATATATGTATCATCTATGGATATAATATATCATAGAGCTTGTATGAGTCGCACGTCAAAATAGATCGCAAAACAGTAGCAAGATTTATCGAACGTTAATAAGTCCCACGAATGTCTGTGGAATGTCTCTAGTGCAGACTACATGCACAAACAAAAAAGAATGCATGCATTATTAGATTTGGTGACCATTTTAGGGGAAGCTGCAACTATAGACACCGTGCGTAAAAAATAGACGGTTAGAAACGGTTATTTCAGAAAGAAAGTTAATGCCAGCTCGTCCACAGGGACGTCCGCAAATTGACCTTGAGCGGACGTACAGCGCGGATGGACCATGCTAGATATGCACACGATAGTGTGTATGCTACGTCCAGCGCCGCGGCCTTGAGCGGACGTACAGCGCGGATGGATCGTGTATAACGCGCTTAAGGCTAATAAGATCTCTCATTGTTGATTATAAGGCATTTGAGATTTTGTGTTTACTACTAAACTTTTGCACTAACTAAGCCATAACTAGACTTAATGGAAGCACAAACTGCACACAATGTAAAAATATGTAATGCAAAATGCACACATATTTTTATAATTTATACCACAGATAAATATAGGCATACATTTATGTTACAATATTTTATTACTTTGACTTCATTACTATTAACAATATAACATGAACTTTGTTTTTTTTTAATTCCATTTTTAGTTTTCCTAAGGGTCCAACAAGGAGAAGCCAATGGCTATCAAGTGTAAAGTTAAAAAATAAATTTTATGAAACTGCAAAAATATGCAGTAATCATTTTGTGGCTACCGATTATATAACGGAGAATCGGTTAAAACCTACAGCTATTCCCTTTTATTCTGATGTGGTAAGTAAAAATCCGTAGGTTAGACTTAATTAGTAGCAAAAAAATACAGACTGGTGACAGCAGTTTGTTTTTTTTTAGCTCGCTTGATCCAACTTTTACATGTCCATAAAATAACTAGCTTGTGTATTCATTAAACTAATACCATTGTATACTGCATTCAAAATTTCATTTTAGAATTAATTCAAATTTGTTATTTTATATTTAGACACAGGAAAATATTATACATATATTTAAATGTTTTAACATTCGAACATAAAAGACTCGCACTTAGTATAGATTTTGTTTATGTTTATCCTTCATAGACAATTTTAATTTACTATTTTGTTCAGTTCACTGTATTCATGTCACTTTCTGATTCAAAAAAGGAATTTGGGAATTGCTAAGGAACAAGATATTTTTATTTATTCTATCTACTATGTCATGAAGAAATGGTCTCGAAGTAACTTAACACATTCAGGGACAGTGAATGAGACAATAGAATTTCTATTGTTATGGCGTCTGTAGCTTTTTTCTCACTGAATGTGTTAATTGCTTAACGTCAGTTTCTATAAGACAGAATAATCAATTTTTTTTTTTCAGTTGGAACAATCCAAACTGAAAAGTGATCCATCTTCAGTATCAGTTTATTATACTACAGTGAGACATGATACCATATTCCCTTCTACACCTTCAACATCTCGTTGTGGATTGTCAGATAGTCTTGCTATGGTAACAAATAAATAGTATTTATTATCATTACCATTTTTTAATTGATACATAATTCGTGTTTGTATATCTATAGCTATTTATTTTACGTTTTTAGCACGAAGAATCATTACCAAAGAGCAGTGCAACTATGTTAACCCCGATTGTTGACCTTGAAAAACTTTTGAAAGGTGATAATTTAATTGAAAACATCCCTTCAAAGACTGCAGAACAAGGTGATATTTTACCTCCAAAGAAAAAAATATGCTGTAGAGAAGTTCTGGGAGGAATTAATGTCGACAACGAGGTAAAGTTTGTTACTTTCACTTTTTAGCACTTTATCTAAAAGTATATGTCGCGTTTTTACCATAGCAAAGTAATATGTTCATATTTAGAAATGAGTACATTCTTTAAAAATCTAGATTACTCAGATTGCCGTACTTTAAACATTATATCGAAAAAAGTCTTAAAAAATCGTGCATATAACTTCTCTTCCTACCTACCTAGAATCGTGTGATATTTAAATTTAATAAATTTATATCCATTTTAGGTCGGCGATGAAAACACTGCGCCCATGAGACCTTCCTATTTAGAAAAAAGTGTACAAGTAAAATTAAAAACAAAACGAGAAGAAATTTTGCAGAAACGGAACAAGAGCCTTGTACAAAAATTTGCACGACAAAAAAATAAGATTGATAATATGAAGTCACTGCTTGCGACTATACGGGACTATACAAACAATTCTGAAATTGAAAATATTATTAAAGGCAATTTTGCAAATATATGTAAAATATTCAAAAAACCGCCAGCTGATCCACGTGGTGTGCGGTATAGCGATGAAGTTAAAGCGTTTGCGTTAACATTACACTTTTATTCGCCAAAAGCATACGAATTCCTAAAAAAACTTGTTGCTCTGCCTCATGTTGAAACATTACGAAGGTCTTTAGCAACTTTCAATTGCAACGTTGGCTTTTTAACTGAAGTATTAGACTATTTGAAGCAAGAGGTATTGAAATCCGACAAGATATATTTAAAAAACGTGGCCCTTATCTTTGACGGTATGTCCGTGAAAAAGGATTTATCTCCTGATCAAAAAACAGGCAAAATCTTTGGATATGTCGATTTAGGGCAAATCACTGTTAATGATCCCGAACAATTAGCATCTGAAGCACTTGTTTTTCAAATAGTGTCTTACGGCCACTACTTTCAATGTCCGGTAGCTTATTTTTTCATTCAGAATTGCCTATCGGGGGATCTGCTAGCAGAATTATTACATACTGCAATAATTTTATTACATGAAATTGGTATTACCGTACGCAGCTTGACTTGTGATGGTGCAGCTTCAAATATAAAAGCCTATGAATGTCTAGGCTGTTCTTTGGAAGAAGACAATTGGAAGCCATATATTTTGCACCCAAATAGTGTAACTAATGTTTATTGCCTTTTAGATGCAGCTCACATGCTAAAATTAGCACGAAATACTTTAGCTGAATTTGTTATCACATCTGAAGCTGGAAATATTTCATATGAATTCATAAAAAAATTACATGAAATTCAAATGAAAGAAGGTTTAAAATTTGCCAATAGATTGAGCGCCACCCATGTAGATTTTAAAAATAAAAAAATGAATGTAAAACTTGCCGCCCAAGTCATAAGTTCATCTGTAGCTGATTCTTTGCATTTTTTAAAAGCTAGCGGAAACCCAGATTTTGCAGATAGTGGACCTACAATAGAATTTTTACGTGTAATCGACAGGATATTTGACATTATGAATTCTAAATCCCCTTTTGACACTGGTTACAAGTCCCCGCTTTCTCTTAAGAATAAAAATTACTGGGAAGGCATATTTAACGAAACTGAAACATACCTTAGGTCCCTAAATATTAATGGTCAGAATATTTTAAGCCACAGAAGGAAAACATTTGCCTTAGGTTTTTTGATGAATATGACCTGTCTATCATCCCTAGTTACAGATTTGTGTACTATGGAAGTAAATCCTCTGAAATATTTACTGACTTTTAAAAGTTCCCAGGATAACTTGGAAATATTTTTTTCTTGTATCAGGGCACGTGGTCGGGCCCAAGATAATCCAAGTCCCCTAGAATTTCGTTACATTATGAGAAAATTATTGTTTCGGAATTCTGTCCAGCCTTCAGTAAACGCTAATTGCGTAGACTACGGGTTCCAATCATCGCACGTTCTGGAATTTAGTAAAAAACATAAAAATTTATTAGAGGCACCACTGGAACCAGAATGTGAGGCGGAAGTACATGAATTAGCCGCGTTAATTCAGTCCGTCGAAACAAGTCCCTATCAGGAAAATATACTTTTCTATATCACGGGATATATTATTAAACAAATGTTGACTCACATTTCGTGTAAACATTGCCAAAATTCATTGTTAGCTGAAAATGGTTCCCAAAAATACCATTTGTATGCAATGGACATAAATAAATTCGATACTTTTACAACCTTTGTAAATAGAGGAAAATTACATTTCCCTTCTGTTTCAGCATACAAAATCGTGAAATACGCAGATAAAGTATTCAGACATACAGTTTCATTAAATAAGCTAAATTCAAATTTAGTTGAAAAAAATATGATTAATATTGTTCAGCAACATTTTTTATCGTCTTTAACGCAATTGTTTATACATCCAGTTTCTGAATCAATAACTTGCGATGAATTGCACGAAATAAATTTATTAAAAAATATTTCAAGTTTGTTTTTCAAAATGCGTATAAAAGCTTACTTGAAAAGCAAAATGGAATCAACTCTTGGCCCTTTACGAGGGAAACGCCAAAAACATCATAAAACTGTACTATTTAGTAACCTGTAAATACATATAAATGAAAATATATAATGATTGTGTACTTATGACCTACTTTGTTTTATTTCTATCTACATAAGGGCAGTACTAAGTCCAAAGTGTTACACCTGACAAGCTGTTCACTGTACCTATTTTAAATTATATTTTAAAGCTGGTTCATTTAAAATATTAGATTATTTAAGTATGAAATTGCCGTTTGTTCTTGAATAATTTGAAATTGGCTTGTACTTTTTTATTGTTACATTGAAGTAAATTAATTAAATTAGGTAGGTAAGTATTTAATTTAAGTCATTCATTGTTATGAAAAAAAAACAGTAATACAAAAATAGCAAAACTAATCACCGTTAAAATCTTTATTTTAACAGCCAATTTTCTCTTATGAACCGTTTAGTTACGTCCTCGCCTCAGCGGGGCACAGAGGTGCGGGAGGCAGGTACCTGCCGCCCGCACTCCTGTCGGTCCCCGTTCTCGTCCTACCCCCCAGCCCCAGTTTATCTATAATTCCGTTACTAAATCCTTCGCCTATTCTACCTTTACTTACTGGGTATATAGAGAGTATAACTGCCTCGTTGGTCTAGTAGTCGCAAGCGCGACTGCTGAGCGCAGGGTCTTGGGTTCGATTCCCAGGTCGGGCAGTGTTATTGGGTTTTTCTATCTGGATTTTCTCAGTAGCAGCCCGGAGTTTGGAAGTTGGCGGTGTGACACCCCCGTGCCTAGGAAAGCACGTAAAGCAGTTGGTCCTGCGCCTGATCTATCTCCGGTCGTGTCGGATTGCCGTCCCATCGGACTATGAGAGTGAGGGAAGAGAGAGTGCACCTGTGTTTGCGCACACACTTGTGCACTATAATATTTCCCGCGCAGATGGCTAGTCTCCGTTGAGATTGGCCGCCGCGGCCGAAAACTCGGCCTGGAGGACTTAATTTTTTATATAGACAGACATTAATTTGGACTGTTTTTGAGTCTGAAAAAATGGCAATTTCATAGTTAGACCGAGAGACCAGATAAACTAAATTGGTCTAAACTTTTAACACCTACTAATATTATTTATTAATTATACTTATAATCCTTGTAACATTTTGGAAAGCAAATAAATTGAAATTGACCTTAGATAATTTGATAGGTACGTTTTCACATAAATCACGTGTCTACTCTGTTGCTATTTGTAATTGTCTTCTTTACTTTGTTGTTGTGTGGACACCCTATTTAGAAAGAGAGGAGGGGGACCTAAGGAGCGAGATAGAATGCAGTCAAGGTCAAATTTATTTGCTTCAAGTAGGTATGGAGGAGTTTGGCCTCCAGTTTATTCTATACCTTCATGGAAACTCCACTGTTACGAAATTACGACAGGGGAGACAACCGTGGGTTATGACTTTACGGAGACTTTTTATGTCTGGATTAGGGATGTTATGTCATTTATTTTGAACGAATGAGAAGGTGGAATGGCAAGCGCAAAAAAACAATACTTAGGTAATGAAAAAGAAGACGACCTGCAATTGACCCCCATCTCACCTGATAGTAATTGATAATGTTGTTGAAGTACGCTCACCTAGAAGTTAACCTATTCACTCTTTACTTTTAGACCCCTGCTTATAGCTATCAGGTAACAACATAGAAAGGTAACACAGACTCCGGCAGAAAATTTCACTCTTTAGCTGTAGGCACATTGAAAGTAGATATTCCCAAAACTTTTTGTGCGCATGGGCGAGATGTCCACCGTGTAACGATAGCGCATCACCATTCGTCTTGTAGTCGGATGATGGAACGGGCTTGGTGGAATTAGACTGCAATTCCATCGCCCACTCCCCGAAATGTAACCGATAGAAAACCGATAGGTTCTATTGCCTGGTCTCGACTAATTTCGAAAAACTTTAGTTAAAAAAAACCGGTCAAGTGCGTGTCGGGCCACGCGCAGTGTAGGGTTCCGTAGTTTTTATAACAACCAAGTGCGTGTCGTATTCGCTGACTGATCGTTTCGTACCATGCTCTAACTAAAACCCAAACATGACTACCTAACTAATTTGACTTCCTATACAAATCCTCACCTGATCCGATAATTTTGCACGGAAAGCTTTAATTTTTTTAGAGATTTGTATAAAACTTGTCATAGCCGGTGTTTTGAATTTAAATACAGGACACAGAGCTACACTACTCATTAGTCACAAAAAAATAAAATTGAGGAAGTAGTTTGCTGGGGGAGCTTTGTGTTTGATATTATATAGCAAAATAATAAAAAAAAAACATGTGTGCAATTCACACGTGGTAGAAGTGAAACCTTTCCACGACATAAGAAA
The DNA here is from genome assembly GCA_943138885.2 of Tholera decimalis. Classification (NCBI taxonomy): domain Eukaryota; kingdom Metazoa; phylum Arthropoda; class Insecta; order Lepidoptera; family Noctuidae; genus Tholera; species Tholera decimalis. Next base: position 39,496,308 of record OW964566.2, on the reverse strand, counting down.
CACTGTATAATGCTTCCTATCTCATTTTCTCCCACGTTAAATCTTATGAATTTATGTGTCTGTCTCTTTTTACTGTCGATTTTTCGTTTCATAAAATTTCAAATCACAAAGATGCTAAAGAAGTTTTCACTTCAAAAAAATTCCTTCAAAAATTTACGAAATTTGAAAGGTATACGTTAGCCCTGGTTTGCCCATATAAAATTTCCACGACATAAGAAACACTGTATAATGCTTCCTATCTCATTTTCTCCCACGTTAAATCTTATGAATTTATGTGTCTGTCTCTTTTTACTGTCGCTTTTTCGTTTCATAAAATTTCAAATCACAACAACGCTAAAGAGGTTTTCACTTCAAAAAACCCTGTTTCTTGCTGCTATTCAAGGCTAATATTTAAATGAGTTTCCCGTTTTATTAAGGTAAATAAAATATAACTTAATTTAAATTACTTTTGTAATAGAATTTACTTAATTAACAATCCACATTATCAATTATTGTAAATAAATCGCTTAAATCCCGACTTGGCGTTTCATATGAAATTTCGGAATTCTTAAAGTCATACATGTTTACATTATAGAACTGTAACATTTTTGGAGATGGAGACAGATGGAGTAAAAGTAACGCAAGATCTACAATCACGTTTCAAAATTAATCGTGTCATCATAAAACTTTACAGCATTTCAAGGGACAATCGGTTTCGTAATTTGTTTTTCAGTATATAATATATCGAAAAAGCGCGTTCAATTTTAAAATGGTACAGTCATGAATGCAAGTGCAAATTTTGAAATATTTTTAAAACGCTTATTAAATGCCCACTACCACTTCTCACGCACAATGGTCTCGTGCAGAGACTAAGTGCGGAAACCAAACTACATGCCCACTAGCGTCACAATCGTCAAATACTTCCGAATACTGCCTAGTACTAGTACCTACATAGATACACTACTTCCTAGTACTAGTACATAGATAATCTGTAATGTTGTAGTACTAGGCCGCAGACCGACGCGCGCCCCGCGGCCATTTATATGATGCTTGTAAATGTATGTATGCCCCTAAAAATAGCCCTACATATTTTTGGGCCCGAAAAATCCCAATTAGCATTATTTAACCCTAAATTTGGGGCTAATAGCCCTAAGAAGTTTAATCCTGGATTAAAAATCTTTACTAAGTTTGAGTGAACAGGTATACGTTTGGGCATATAAAATTTCCACGACATAAGAAACACTCTCTCTCTCTACCTCAACCCCCCTCAAGTCCCCACGAGACCCCCCCTCAACACCCCCCCAGGTACCCCTCAACTCCCCACGTGACCCCCCTCGGTTCCCCACGAGACCTCCCTCAACTCCCCGCTCAACTCCCCGCTCAACTCCCCGCTCAACTTCCCGCTCAACTCTCCGCTTAACTCCCTGCTCAACTCCCCGCTCAACTCCCCGCTCAAATTCCCGCTCAACGCCCCACTCAACTCCCCGCTCAACTCCCACTCAACTCCCCGCTCAACTCCCCGCTCAACTCCCTGCTCAACTCGCCCCTCAACTCATCCCTCAACTCATCCCTCAACTCATCCCTCAACTACCCCCTCAACTCCCCCCTCAATCCCCCTCATCTCCCCCTCAACTCTTTCCTCAACTCATCCCTCAACTCATCCCTCAACTCCCCCCTCAACTCACCCCTGAACTCACCCCTCAACTCACCCCTCAACTCAGTCCTCAACTCACCCCTCAACTCATCCCTGAACTCACCCCTCAACTCACCCCTCAACTCAGCCCTCAACTCAGCCCTCAACTCAGCCCTCAACTCAGCCCTCAACTCAGCCCTCAACTCAGCCCTCAACTTACCCCTCAACTCACCCCTCAACTCCCGCCTCAACTCCCCCTCAACTCCACCCTCAATTCCCCCTCAACTCCCCCCTCTACTCCTCCCTCAACTTCCCACTCAACTCCCTCTCAACTCCCCCCCCAACTCACCCCTCAACTCACCCCTCAACTCACCCCTCAACTCACCTTCAACTCACCCCTCAACTCACCCCTCAACTCACCCCTCAACTCCCCGCCCCCCTCTCAGGGCTACCTTAACCCCCGCGACCTAACTTCTAGGTATAGGAACAGATACTGTCGCTTATTCGTTTCATTAATTTTCAAATCACAACGATGCTAAAGAAGTTTTCACTTAAATAAATAAAAACATTTATTTGAATTCAACTCTAACAACGGGCCCAGATAGGGCGATAGTAACTGAAGAAGGAATTATAAAATCCAACTTCACAGGGGAAATTAGAAAAAATATGATCTATTTGAGTACCACCGCGTGTTTAGGGAAGTGGTTGTAATAAAGACTGGTAACCAGCGTCACATATTAATTTGAAAACTGCAGTTGTCGTTACGGAGATAGTCTTCATTAAAATCTCCAAATATTATGCAAGGACTGTTATGCGATAGTAAATTACTTACAAGACCTACTGCGCGACTGTTGGGACATTTGCGTGATCTATCAAAAGCTATAATCTTCACTGCATTTATTTCGAAAATTACTACTTCACAGTGGTCACCTCCAGCAATGTCAATGTAATACCGTGGGTTGCTATACACACCAAAACCTGGGTTTGAACTAGACTATTTAGGGCCATTTGTTCTAATTTTTTACTTAAAACTAGCGCGATACAACTGACGCTTAGCGCCATCTATCGACATTTCTATGGAGCTGTTCGAAATTTTCGAATCAAATACAATTGATCGACTATTACTCGTAAACTTTTAAAGCCCACTTATGTGTGATAGTTTTCCTTTAAACTTCGTTATATATAGGTACTACTGCCGTGACATTTGAATTTCTAACTACAACCGTTTAGTTGATAGAGAGGGACACTTGACTCTAACGAAAATTGTTACTTTAAAGCTTGATAAGTCACGAACGGTTTACTTAATCAAAAAACGTTCTTGCCAAACCCCTAATATTTTTGAAAGACCTATCCAACGATATCCCACACTATGGGAAGGACGTAAAAAAAAAATTATCATCCCACTTTACATGTAGGGGAGATACCCTAAATAAATGTCTTTTTCAAAATTTTATTTTACCACTTTTTTGGCGTCATCAACGTGTATACTCATGCCAAATTACAGCTTTCTAGTATCAATAGTTTTTGAGCTAAACCGCGGACAGACGGACAGACAGACGGACATGGCGAAACTATAAGGGTTCCTTGTTGACTACGGAACCCTAACAATAACTACCTACTTAATATAAATTACTTTAACCTACTTAATAAAATGACCATTTTACAATCACAGTTTTTCTCTTTAATCAATTTATAAATAACAATTTATTCACCTACAACCTAATTGTATTATACAAAACAAAATACATTTTGTGTTTGATGTTACCGAGCTGACGAATTTTTAAATACGTCAGCTCGGTAACATCGCGTCGACTAATTCTGAACAAAAACTCCCCAATATTCCATTGAGTTATAATGTACTACGTACAATAATTCAACAGAAATTAACATGGTAGGTACTCTAAGCGTATTTGTGGATTTGTAATTGTATAAAAATTGCAATTATTTTGTCATAGTTTACGGGACGGATAACTGCGAAACACTGTAAGTACGTCCGACTTGCACTTGGCTGGTTTTCAACACCACACCAAAAAATACACACGCACAGAATTCTATACATGTATATACTCGAGTAGCGGTGGATTAAAATTATTTCGAATCATTAATTTACTATAATAATAGTTTTAATAAAAAAACTTGGAGGCACAACATCGCAAGAATTGGAAGGAATGACGGGAGGCCTTCACTAAGGAATGGGAGAAATGGGCTATTTAAAAAAAGTTTTATTTATTTTCTGTTTTAAAAAAAGAATTTTCCAAATCCGTTCAGCCGTCTTCGAGTGAAACAACGAGGTGATCATCAGTGATCGGAGTAGGTAGATTGATTTTTGGTACTTGTATCATAAATGCACACAGAAAGAATAACATGGATAAGCCATTTTCCCGGAAAGTAATTCCGGTATTTCCGGATTCAATTAAACATTGTTAATGTTGGTAGTGATATTATTCCTACTCAATTCAAAATTTAAAGGAATGTATAAAAACTAAATTAATTCATTATTTATCTGTTGAATAATAAAAACAATCTAATTCCGATCGAAGCTTTAATTTTTATTTTTTTATTTTTAGCCTTTTATGGCTAGAACTTTTATAGATAGACATAAATTGTTGCACTTAAATTTAAATATTTTCATAGTAGTCATGGTAATTTGCATTAAGGGTAGAATAAATGACGGGGCCCCATAGAGGGCCAATGCCTGCTGGGGTCGTGAGACTGTTCTAAGGATGCACCACGACTCTGAAACGTAAAGGGCATACGAAGGAACAGGTTGATTTTAGTCAGATTTTAGGACCAAAAAAAAGGGGTAGAATAAAGAAAAAAGATAAAAATCAACATTGTTTATCGTTAAATATGTACATTTTACATTTATTCACATTTTTAATCTTCATCGATTACAATGTCAGCATCCTGGTAATCCTGATCTTTACAATTAAAATATATAACTATGAGTTTCTCTATATTTTCAATTTACAACCTATTTCTTTTAACATCTAAAATCCGTTTATAAATGGAAAAAGACCGTTCTACATCTGACGATGTCAAAGGAGCAAATTTTAAAAAAGGTATTAAATTATGTGCTTCATTTTTTTCAATGGCCTCACTATATTCTCTAAGTGTGTCTAAATCTAGGTTTCGTTCCATAACACATTCTATTTTATTTTTTATATTTTCTGAATTGCACTGATTTATAGCATCTCTGACGTTGTCAAATGCTAAAAGTGAATCTGTCAACGATAAATTATGCTTTTACAATTATTTTAAAGACAATTGAATTATAAAATAGTTGTCTTTAATGTAATTTAAATCTTCTTTTAAATTTTCTTTTTCTATAATATTTTTTGCCTCTCGAATAGATACCGCATCAGAGCTGCTTAAACAAGATAATACTTCTTTTATTTTTTCCAAAGTTTTGAGCGTAATAAAATGCTGCCTCTAACCAAGTGCCCCATCTTGTAACAACTGGTTGGGGAGGTAGCGGCAAATCTGGATATTTTTCTTTTAAAATTTTGACTCTACTTGGGGCTTTCAAAAATACCTTTTTAACATTTGCTATTAAAATGTTAACATCGTGATATTCTAACCTAATTTGCTCAGATACGCGATGAAGAGAGTGCGCCGAACATGTTACGTGCTTCATTTCAGGTAAGTATTGTTTTAAATTTCGTCCTGCAGACAGCATATATGCAACGCTATCAGTGCAGAGGACAAGAATGTTACCTACCTTCGATTCAAAAGAATCTTCCCAAAAGTTTTCCAAACATTCTAACACAAATTGCGTGATTGTTTGTCCATTAACTACAGTTAGCATTTTACATGCTACCAAATAAGGTCTAGTCAAATTGCTAGGATGTAATGGTTTTATTAAAAAATGGACTATATAGCGACCTAAAAAGTCTGTCGTTTCATCTAATGATATCCATAGTTTCTCATTTTTATAATTTTGCCGAATCGAATTGATTTTATTCTTAAAAAACTTATCCAAGTAAACTTTCTGTAACTGTGATTCATCTGGCAGAGTACGATTAGTACACGTACAACAACCTGTTGTACCTAAGTACCTGTACTACACATATATTTTTTAAAGAAATCTTGAAAAGTAGTATTTTTCATCTGAGACCACGGAATATTGCACAAAATGAGAAATTTTATAAGATCGAAATAAAATTCCTCTTCGGGCCGCTCAAACTTTCCCTGGTGTACTGCTCCTTCGATATGTCTTTTAACGTTTCCTTTATTTATGGTTTTCAAATGGCTTTCACATTTTGAACAGTATATTGTACCACTAGCGTGATCGTAAAGTAGTTCGGGATGACCGGATATCCATTTTTCTACAGTTTCAGCCTTGACGTTTGCCATATCTGAACTCTGTTGTAGAGATGGAACCTCGTATATATCACCTAAAACAAAGACATGAAAAAATACATTTTATTTAGTTTATTTAGCTTACTCCGTTTGTTTTATTTTTCGTGGATCAAATTTAGTCATTGAAATTTCACCCTCTTCCTGTCAACCGATTGATCTAAAATTTGGTATTCGCCTTTGATTCTGGTGACAATACAATTATGTATATTCAATATTATTGTCAATCCAAAATGGCTGCCGCTACAAGATGGCGGACAACTTAGTTTTTTTTCAATCCCATCAATATGGGTATCAAATGAAAGGGCTTGTTACGTAGAATATTTTGTAGAGAAGTAGATAAGGCCTATAGTAATTTATTTTACCAATACATTGCAAGAGGACACAGCACACAGGGCATTCGAATTATATACGGATTCCAGTAAAATGTCGGTTAATAGTAGAGTTAGCTGAATTGCGACTACATTACTAGAATATCATAATTTTGTTTCGCACTAAGCTCACTGGTTCATACTCTATTAAAGATTTAACAATATTAAGACTCATGGTATGTTCAGCAGGTTAAGCGAACAAACACAATACTAAAAATATTCTTATAGTACATCCAAACATGCTTTATACTCCTTGTAACTAGTAAAATATTACTTACCAAAGCTTGGTTTAAATATGTAGATCCAATTCAATAGTGAAAAATCTGAGTCCGTATATTCGAGCCAAATCGTGGTTTAGAGCAGATTCCAGAAGTCAGTATGTACACAAGCCAGGGTCAAGTAACGTTTTCACAACACAGTAACAAACAAAGATGCGCACTCGAACCGAAGTAAACGAGTGAGCTACCTGGCATGTCGTCGGCGGGCGTACGCATTGTTCTGATAACCGGTTATTGTACCACCCATGATCCTTTGTTCTGATTGGTCGTTGGGTTTTGTCAAATCGTGACTGTGTGCCGTTAAAAAAAATATGAAGAATAATAAAGAATAATATTGCTCATTTTATTACAATTCCTACCTTTTTTTTGAGGATGGCAAATCATCAAATGACTCCTTCCACTCTGGCAGAATAAAATTCCTACATAAGTTCCGGTTTTTTTTTAATAATCCACCAATTCCGGAGGAATGTCCATATTAATATATACGTTTCGGATCAATGACCCCATTTCAATCTACCTACTCCGATCACTGATGATCACCGATTACTCGAAGACGGCTGAACCGATTTAGAAAATTATTTTTTTGTTTGAAAGAATATACTTCGAAATTGGTCCCATTGTCACCAGATCAGGATCTGATGATGGGATCTTGAAGAAATCGAGGGAACTCTTCAAATATTATAGGCACACCTATGGCGTTTTGGGTATTTCTTATAGTAACTTGTGCAGTTGCTCTCAAAAAGTACCATTTAGGGAAGTGGAACTAATGATGAAGACCACAGATGGCCGCCGAACCTACTCAATAATAAGTATTTCGTGGATTGCGATTCGATTACTCGAATATGGATGTTAAGCACTTTATGTTCGTCACAATGCATATGGTGAAGTAGAGCTGATGGTGAAGTACCAGGAGAACTCCTCAACAATTAACGGCCCAGCATTGGGAAAAGCAATATTTTGTAAAAGGTTATAAGTAGTTGACATTTAGGCTCTTTTAACTAGGTAAATTAAAAATCGACCAACTGAAAAGAGTGAAATAAAAACTTTTTACCAAAAAATTGAACCGACTCCCAAAATCACTGCAAAGTGAAAAATAACTTTAATTTCGGAAGTCGGTGCCAAAAACGAAAATACAAAACTAAAGACACCGACTACCGAAATTAAAGTTATTTTTCACTTTACAGTGTTTTTGGGAGTCGGTTCAATTTTTTGGTAAAAAGTTTTTATTAGAATCAAGTTGCAGTTCTTTATGCTTGGTTTAAAAAAGTTAACTTCGTTAGTTTAAGTTATTTAAGTTTTAACTGCTACGGTGGCCTAGTTCGCAAGCGAGACTGCTGAGCAAAAGGTCTCGGGTTCGATTCTCAGGTAAGACAAAAAGTGATACTACGTTTTTCTGTTAGAAATTTCTCAGTAGTATCCCGGAGTTTCGATGTTGGTGGTCTGATAATTCCCGTGCCTCGAAAAGGACGTTAACACGTTGAACACCAACGCGGTCAGTGCTGACCGACAGTGAGCTTTCCCTTCAGGTCAAGCAAAAATCACAGTTCTATCCAAATTTAGACCAAATGTTTTTTTATTAATTGTTGATTTGACGGGAAGCCAACCTCAAAAAAAATTTGATACTTAAATCTAATGTCCAAATGTATGTTTTCATTAACAAATGTCAACTTTAGTCATTCATTATGGAGATATTAAACGCCGGGCAGCACTGACCGACGCGACGCGGCCCGAACGGCAAGTCTAGTTGTCGGCCAGCACTGACCGACGCGGCCCGAACGGCAAGTCTAGTTGTCGGCCATCACTGACCGACGCGGCTCGAACGGCAAGTCTAGTTGTCGGCCATCACTGACCGACGCGGTGCGAACGGCAAGTCTAGTTGTCGGCCATCACTGACCGACGCGGCTGAACGGCAAGTCTAGTTGTCGGCCAGCACTGACCGACGCGGCTGAACGGCAAGTCTAGTTGTCGGCCATCACTGACCGACGCGGCCCGAACGGCAAGTCTAGTTGTCGGCCAGCACTGACCGACGCGGCCCGAACGGCAAGTCTAGTTGTCGGCCATCACTAACCGACGCGGCCTGAACGGCAAGCAAGTCTAGTTGTCGGCCATCACTGACCGACGCGGCCTGAACGGCAAGCAAGTCTAGTTGTCGGCCATCACTGACCGACGCGGCCCGAACGGCAAGCAAGTCTAGTTGTCGGCCATCACTGACCGACGCGGCCCGAACGGCAAGCAAGTCTAGTTGTCGGCCATCACTGACCGACGCGGCCCGAACGGCAGGCAAGTCTAGTTGTCGGCCATCACTGACCGACGCGGCCCGAACGGCAAGCAAGTCTAGTTGTCGGCCATCACTGACCGGCGCGGCCCGAACAGCAAGCAAGTCTAGTTGTCGGCCATCACTGACCGACGCGGCCCGAACGGCAAGCAAGTCTAGTTGTCGGCCATCACTGACCGACGCGGCCCGAACGGCAAGCAAGTCTAGTTGTCGGCCATCACTGACCGACGCGGCCCGAACGGCAAGTCTAGTTGTCGGCCATCACTGACCGACGCGGCCTGAACGGCAAGCAAGTCTAGTTGTCGGCCATCACTGACCGACGCGGCCCGAACGGCAAGCAAGTCTAGTTGTCGGCCATCACTGACCGACGCGGCCCGAACGGCAAGCAAGTCTAGTTGTCGGCTATCACTGACCGACGCGGCCCGAACGGCAAGCAAGTCTAGTTGTCGGCCATCACTGACCGACGCGGCCCGAACGGCAAGTCTAGTTGTCGGCCATCACTGACCGACGCGGCCCGAACGGCAAGCAAGTCTAGTTGTCGGCCATCACTGACCGACGCGGCCCGAACGGCAAGTCTAGTTGTCGGCCATCACTGACCGACGTGGCCTGAACGGGAAGATGCATTTTTTTTCTTGGCGTTCAACGTGTTAACGTGTTGGTCCTGCGCCTGATCTTTCTTCAGCCGTGACCAGGATTGTCGTCCCAATGGACAATGAGTGTAAAGGTACAGAGAGTACACCTGTACCTGTAGTGTACATACATACTTATGCACTATAATACATATCTCCTGCGTAGATGGCTAATCAATATGAAATCGGTTAGGTGAATCAAAAAAAAATTGGCCATGATGGCCACGCCCATGAAGGGTTCCGTATTAACTACGCCAAATAACTGTGTTTTTCATAGTGTTTGTATGAATTACTAAGTTATATTTGCGGTTTTAGAAAATATGCTGTATCTCAAAAACTGCTGACCCGGTCTCGTTCAAACTAATTTTCGTTGAAAGTTTACGTTAAGATCTACAGCATATTTTTTTTTTAATTTTTCGCTCCAATATTATAGAAGTTGGAGGGGGCGGCACATTTTACCACTTTGGAAACGTATATCTTTTATGAAAAAGTGGTTTTAGAAACCTCAATGTCATTTTTAAAGACCTGTCTATATGTCTATAGACAGGTCTTTATGAATTTTTATTCATATTTTTATGAAATCTAGGCGTGTTAGGTGTCCCTAACACGCATAGATTTCATAAAAATATATATTTTCAGTTTCAGTTCCATGTATGAGAACCAGCCCCTTAATTTTAAATATTTTTTATTTATTGTTTTCTTAAAATCGGAAAGCGGTTTACAGAATACATCTACCTACCAAGTTTCACATGTATAGCCCTAATAGTTTCGGAATAAAATGGCTGTGACATACGGATAGATAGAGAAGATATGGATATTTTTGCTATTCGGCTACGGAACCCTAAAAAAGTATTGTTTGAGAACTTTCAAAAATGCTTTGAATACTTTATTTATTGACATCAATAGTATCACGTCATCAACATCATGATGAATTTGTCATATTAAAACAACACAACATTGGAGCATTTGTAGCCGAACTAGGTGTCAAGCCAGTACCTGATGAAGACTTCTCGCTCTTGGCCTCGATCACGCCTGTTGGTAAGCAATGAGGTTTACGATGGGTCATATGGATAAAAGGGTCATATGTGATGGGAACAGAAGCCGGCAGAAGAAGAAGGTCGCGTAAACAATCACTATTATGTATGCTGTATCTCAGCACACGGCACCAAACCACTCAGTGTAACTTACTTAATATTTTACAATATACAGTTTCACAATATTAGCCCGTTCCATCATCGGACTACAAGACGAACGAACATCGGCTTGAACATCGGCGGCGTGTTGCAAGCATCAGTTGGCTATCTGTTACATTTCAGGGAGTGTACGATGGAATAGCACAATTAAATTCCACCAAGCCCGTTCGATCATCGGACTACAAGACAAACGGCGATGCGCCATCGTTACATGGTGGTCATCCCACCCACGCACAAAACGTTTTGGGAATACTTTCATTGTGCGTACAACTGAGGGAGGAGTGGAATTCCCTGCCGGAGTCTGTATTTCGTAATAGCTATAACCGGGGTAATTAAGTCAAGAGTGAATAGGTTACTTCAAGGCAAGCGTGCTTTGTCTCCGACCACATTATCACTCATCATCAGGTGAGATAGTGGTCAACGCGAACCTATCATAATAAAAATAAAATAACAATTTAATTTAATTGTATTTAAAATACAGTAATTCAATTTCAAGTTCAATTCAATTTATTATTATTTATTTGTACATCACCTGTATAACCTAAGTACTAATTTTAATTAAACTATTGTACATCAATGTCAGATTCAAAGGCAAACTACTGCTTCGTAAACTAGACCAAGAGTCTGAGTTTTAGGAGCTAAAGTTCCTTCAGAAATGCTCACAATACGGCTTTGAAATATGCAAGTACTTATAAGTAACATAACTACATGCATTAAAAATCATACCATAAATAAACTAGGTGTCTATATCAGATTTATTCATAGTTAAATCTCATTATTTAGATTAGATTTAAATCTCACAATTAAATCAGAACTGGGAGAAACTAATTTACTCAAAATAGATGAGATGTGTGTCAAATAAATTATCATGTATAGTTGCTTGCACATGAATCCCTATTAAGCTCCTAAATCAACATAAAACCGTCATTATCTCTATTGTGCACACACTATTCAGATTCTAAGTTACTATTCCAGCTTCCACATTCTCACATTTTACCCAGCCATTCTATTCAGGGTAATACAAACCGTGGGCTATATAGCCCATAGCCTGGCCACATTGTACAGCTCGCCACATTGTGCTTCATCTCGATGCAACTTGAACATTTTCCTGAACTTAATGCCCGATCACGATGCACAACTGTGCGATTGTGCGCCGATTGGATAAAGCTGTCTGCACGTTAGCGACCGTACGGTAGAAGTAAGATTTTGCTGCTTTTTTTGGTAGGTAAACTCATCAAAGAATGGTAAGATAAATGCTTTAGCTTCAATCATTAGGCATATAGCCCGAAATAATTATTTAGATTTTTAGTGCACCTACCATTTGGCGCGGAATATATACAAGGTGTAACAGATTTACCTCAGACACCCGAATTAGAATATTAAATTATAAGTCTAAAACAACATCCGTAAGTAAATAAATTGAAACCAAACCTAGATAGTTGTCATAAAATAGTTATCCTTACTAAACGCAAAACGTATGTGCGTCATACAATATCCTTACGCAGACGCATACACTCATGCAATGTTAGCGGCTGACACGCGCACGAGCGCATTTCCTTGAATTAAGGATTGTATTAATTTGTCATGATACTGTGTTTTTGCGTCAAAATTTAACACCAATTTTTTATGACGGAAATCGATTAAGAAGCCGATTCTGAACCAACTACTTTCAGAAATTGCGTTTATTCTGTTACGCGTTGTATAATTATAAAATTACATTTCACACTATTTATCCGTCTATCTATTCCACAATATGTTTTGGTGACATATGATAGGGTTTAACATAGTTGAGTTACATTTCCTATGTCAAGCATAATAATCAGGGTTGCGAGGAAGCTCTAACGATATACCGCAGGCAGGAACTGAAGGAACAGAGTGGGTTTTTAGTCAGTAGAAGTTTGACGCTCCCTTCTACTCTACCCAGAACGAGAAGAGTCAATTGATAATTTTTCCCGAAAAAAAGTCACAACTTTCAAATTCAAATTCAAAATTATTTATTTGCTCAAATAAGGTACAGAAAGGTCTTACAGAATTATCAGAGAATTTCTTATTTTGCCTGTAATATCGGCGTGCAAAAATGGTGTACTATGATTAAACATGCTTGCTTTCATAGAAATTAATTAATTAATAATATAATTATATTAATAAAACTAAGTAAGAAAGAGTGGGAAAATAAGCCACTCATATAAAAAAAAAGAAAATTAATATCTCTGTATCATGACTTAATGGAATGTTGGTAAAGAATATTTACACCATTTCAACAGACTTCATGCTCGATCAAAATGCATAATTATTGTGATTGTCCTCCGATTAGGTCAGGCCCTCCACAAGCTCGCGACTCCACGCAGCAATAGAGAACATTTCACTGAGCTAATGCTGAATCAAGATACATAATTGCATGATTGTGCGCTGGGTGCGCAAGGCTCGGAACACACGGACGACTCTAACACATAAACTGCATTTGAAAAGCGATACAGGAGAATCGTGTCATTTGTAACTTGCGACGTGTAGGTACTTAAGATATCTGAGAAACTTAGTTTGCAAAGGACTTTCCAGTATAAGCGAAACAAAGTTTTTCAACTTTGTCAAAATTATTATAATTAGTCCAATAATTTATTTGTACTTGTTTTATTTTTAACCGACTTCAAAAAAAGGAGTTATACAATTCGTCTTGAACTTTTTTTTTTATGTGTGTTACCGCATAACTCGGAGACGGCTGGACCGATTTGTAAAATTCTTTTTGCGTTTGAATGGGTATATTTTCTAGTTGGTCCCCTTGTTACGAAATCAGGATCTGATGATGGGATCCTGGAGAAATCGAGGGAACTCTTCAAATATTATAGGCATACCTATAGCGTTTTGGGTATTTCTTATAGTACCTTGAGTAGTTGCTTCCGAAAAGTACCATTTGGGGAAGTTGAACTGATGATGAAGACCACAGATGGCTACTGAAACTCCTCAATAATAAGTATTTCGTGGATTACGATTCGATTACTTGAGTACGGATGTTAAACACTTTATGCTCGTCACAATACATATGGTGATGTAGAGCTGATGGTCAAGTACCAGGAGAACTCCTCAAAAATTAACGGCTATGCATCGGGAAAAGCAATATTTTGTAAAAGGTGATAAGTTGTTGACATTATGGCTTTTGTAACTAGATAAATTACAAACCGACCCACTAAAAAGCGTGAAAAAAAACTTTTTAACAAAAAATAGAACCGACTTCCATATAAAAACACTACAAAGGCAAAAGTAACTTTAATTTCGGAAGGCGGTGTCTTTAGTTTTGTATATATTTTCGTTTTTGACACCGCCTTCCGAAATTAAAGTTATTTTTGCCTTTGTAGTGTTTTTATATGGAAGTCGGTTCTATTTTTTGTTAAAAAGTTTTTTATCACGCACTTTCTTTTTTTTTAGTTTTTCTTTTTTTTGTGTCTAGCTGTGCTGTGTCACACTAAAGTTACGAGTAGATTCAGTCAACCTCTGTTGTCAATACTGGGCCACCAATATACAGGCTGTGCCTAGTTTGGGGCCCATTGCTAACTCTTTTGTGTTTTTTAACTTTGTGTATTGTATTTTCTGTCTGCATGTCTTTCAACTTGTGTGTGTAAATAAACAAATAAAATAAAGATTCTTCAATACTTTACCTAAAATACATGGTAAAAGATCTCTATCTCTCTCTTTAATTTGTTACTATTTTTTTATATATCCCAGCTTTTATATATATATATATATATGTATTGTGTATGTAGGTTGTTACTTATGTATTGTATATAAGTGAATAAATAGTACACCATGGACTACCCGCGTATTTATTTTCTAGGTTCTTATAGGTACGACTTAAGTCTTGTATGTCGTGAGATTGAACCCTGGCAGGTTGTACATTTCTTTGTGTAATTTTTATCGCCACCGCTGTTCTCAAATCAGTGTAGAATAATATTGCAAGGAAAGCGACATTTACTAGGATTTTAAAATCTGAAAACTTGTGAAATCCACCAATCCATGGTGGATTACAGACCATTCCCCCCCAAAGGGAGGAAGCCAGTGTCTGTTTTCCAACAGTGGAAACTTTTAGAAGCTGATTATATTATCTCGCGTGGGAGGTTTTTCCCGCGTAAATCCCGATCCCGTGGGAATTCCGGAATAAAAATATCTTATGTCCGTCTCCTGGTTCTAAGCTACCACCCTACTAATTTTCGGCCAAATCGGTTCAGCAGTTCTTGAGTTATAAATAGTGTAACTAACACGACTTTCTTTTATATATATATAGATGTAGTTAAAATAAATTAGCTTCATGAAACTATAATGACTGCTATAAATGCACATCGTAATAACACTAACATTATTATTTATTTAATTTAGAATAGCGTCCATAAAAACCATAAAAGCTCATTATAATCATCATACAAAATATTTCCTCCAAACCAAGTATAAAATCTTAGTCGCAAGTCCGCAAACAGCCTAACAAAAGCACGAACTCTTATCCAACAATAGTCGGTAATAACTTTCTTTGTGTTGAAATATAAACTGTGTACGCATATTTTAATCACGCATTGTTGCGCCGTTCCCGAGGTTAGAGCAAACAAACACACGAATAGATTCGGATGCCGTTAGGACGTAGGCGAAATTTTCCGGGTCCATTGTTCAATCGGGGCGATGTTAAATGTCGAAAGAATCGTAAATCGTTCGAGAGCACTTTCTTTCATAAATCGTGCGTGTATTGTTTTGTGTGGTAAAGTTTTATTTTTATTTTAACTGTTCTAGGTTGTTGACTGGCCCGTTGGTTTAGTGGTCGAAAGCGCATCTGCTAAGCATGAGGTCCCGGGTTCAATTCCCTGGTCAGGACAAAAGTGCTCTTGGGTTTTTCTGTCATTTTGACATCTATGATGGTCGTTGTGAGTAGTCAAAAGTCAAAAAATTTGATACTGGTCTGGCCAAGATGTTTACAGTGTGTTAGGTTAAACGAAGGACTTATTGAGGTAGGGTGTTCAGTATTCGATTCTCGTTCCAAATATGTAAAAAACCTATAACCTAAATTTTTGACGTAATCTTAACATAGTATAGACATAGACATTTGGATACCACTAATAATCTTAATCTTAACATAGTATAAAGCAAAGTCGCTTCCCTGTGTCTGTCCCTATGTAAGCTTAAATCTTTAAAACTACGCAACGGATTTTGATGCAGTTTCTTTCAATAGAAAGAGTGATTCAATTGGAAGGTTTTTAAGTATATAACATGCGTAATATAGTAGAATAGTTTCGAAAATATTACAGATTTAAAATGCAAGGACATAGCGGTTGCGGCGCGGTGCCGGCGGAGGCACGGCGCGCGTGCCTATGTTGCTTAGATTTGAGCGTTGAATGTTTTTCCCATGGTAAATTATGTGTCGCACTTTCAAAAGTAATTACTAAAGAGAACATGTATGTCGAATGACAAAAAGGCTGTCAACGATGTATATAAAGACATTCTATAGTATATTTAATATAAACATTGCACCCGTGCGAAGCCGGGGCGGGTTGCTAGTTGTCCAATATTTATCATGTACACTGAGCTGCAAGAGATGAATGAACTTGTAAACAATACCTAAAGTAATCACGTGGCAAAACACGGTCTGATCGTGCCAAAAAAGGAAGCTCGTGTGTAAACTCCGCCCCCGCGGGAGTCCCCCCGAGGACTTTAGGTATGGTTCTGTCTGTTATTTATCAGTGATTTTTTTTTGTTCATACATTTATTAGTATCATGTAAGCATACACTATTGTAGATTTGGGTTGTAGAGGTCAAATACGCAGTCGCTACATGTAAAACATTAATACTACTATTAATACTTAGCTACTTCCGACTAGACTAGAAGCCACCCGAACATAATTGGGAAACTGTTCTAGGCTTCTTACGATAGCAAAAAGATAAGCTTGCGACTTTCATAGCTGTAAAACTGTATCATAGAAACATTGTACACTTACGACCTTTCAGCCTTTCAGCCAAAGCACGAGTAAATAGGCATCTTCTGGGCTCGCTCGTCCCATCTTAGACCTCATCTATCGCTTACCATCAGGCGAGTCGAGGTCAAGAGTGGGCCCAAAGGTAATATTTTTTTTTTTTTTGAAAATTTTTGACGTTCTGAAAAGAGTATTTATTAAGTTTCTTATCGGTTTTTCTCCATAGAAAAAAATTTTTAGCAAAAAATAGAACCGACTTCCATATCAAAACACTACAAAGCCAAAAATAACTTTAATTTCGGTAGTTGGTGTTATTGGTTTTATTTAGATTTTCTTTTTTTCACACCGCCTTCCGAAATTAAAGTTATTTTTGGCTTTGTAGTGTTTTGATATGGAAGTTGGTTCTATTTTTGCAAAAAATTTTTTTTACGCTTTTCGGTGGGTCAGTTTGTAATTTATCTAGTTACAAAAGCCATAATGTCAACAACTTATCACCTTTTACAAAATATTGGTTTTCCCGATGCATAGCCGTTAATTTTTGAGGAGTTCTCCTGGTACTTGACCATCAGCTCTACATCACCATATGTATTGTGACGAGCATAAAGCGTTTAACATCCGTACTCATGTAATCGAATCGCAATCCACGAAATACTTATTATTGAGGAGTTTCAGTGGCCATCTGTGGTCTTCATCATCAGTTCAACTTCCCCAAATGGTACTTTTCGGAAGCAACTGCTCAAGGTACTATAAGAACCCAAAACGCTATTGATGTGCCTATAATATTTGAAGAGTTCCCTCAATTTCCCCAAGATCCCATCATCAGATCCTGATTTTGTAACAATGGGACCAACTAGAAAGTATACCCATTCAAACGCAAAAAGAATTTTTCAAATCGGTCCAGCCGTCTCCGAGTTATGAGGTAATAGATTGACTCGGCCATCGCATGAAAACACAATTTATCTCACAAGTAATACATACATATATAAATTAGATTGTTTTTGCGATTGCCAAGTCAACATATTTATTTAAAACGTTAAAGATTTTTAATATTGATATGGTCACTGTAAGATGTTGTTACGTTAGATAATTACGTAACAACTTAAGACAGAAGGTCCCTTAAGTAGGGACTGAATAATCGAATAACCGACTTGGTATTACATGGATCTCACAACTTTTTACGGTAGAAGAACTGAGTTGCGAGACTTGGTTTTTTGACAAGTATTGTTTTTTATAGGATCTCATTTCTTTTTGTAGATAGTCCTACTTTTTTCCTTTCCGGCGCCTTTTACTTTTTGTATACCAATAACGAATTGTCTTAAAGCCCTCTCTCTGGCTTTTTTATTCCGTTGACCATTTTACAAGTTACCTCTGAACATAATTATATCTAGATACCTATTTACACATATTATTCCATTATATTATACATAATTATATACAGGTACACTGATTAATTAACTGTAAATGTAACTTTGTTGTTATTTCTGCAGTTGATGTATCTAGAAAACTGGACCGAAATTAAAAAATATTTTAGGTTTTCCTTGATTCATACACTAAACACTAATTGTATTCTAAATTTGAAGCTTCTATGTCTTCTAGAAGTGCCTTAGACTTTTGATGATCGGTCAGTCAGTGAGTGACAAAATTAAGGAACTTTGACTCGTTATAATTCTTAAACTACTAGTTCAAATTGAATGAAATTTGAAATATACCGTGTTCATACAATGCCTGCTTGGTTACTGAAAATTCAGGCTTCTAGTTTTATCCACAATGAAGTTATACGGGGTCGAAAATGGCCTCAATTGCTTCGAGAAAAGTATGGTACGGCCGTGCCGCTTTTTGCTCGACTTGGCGGGAGCACTGCCGTGCCCCCAGATATGAAGCTTTTTCTCCATAGCAAAAAATCAATTCGAACCGTTCACATGTTTAATTTTAAGTGCATTATGGGTATTTCTCATTTTCAGTAAAATTATCTGTGACAGAGATTTTTTTCTTTAATAACAAAGGGCACGCGGTCTTGATATATTTATCAAGGCAGTGCTACCATGTCTGGTGAAGACTACATGAAAATATACAAAATTTATTGATCTCATTATTTTAAATATTAAAAAATAATCGCCAAAAGGTCTTTTCCGGGATGTGACTGAAGCAAATTTATTTATTTATTTATTTTATTTTCGGAAGGCTTACAGACTAATAACATTATAACAATAATATATAAAAACTAAGTTGCTAATTACAAGCCCTCACAGATAAATAAAGTTATGTAAAAAAAAAAGACTATGTTCAAACTGAACTAGCCTAATACAAAATAGACTGATGTGTTCTATTCGACTACACAAGTTAACTAAAACAATAAATTTATGTTCAGGTGTGCAGTTCAATTCAAATGCAAGTAGGTGCAACAGGTTCAAAAAATGGCTTTGCTAAGAGCTTCCTTAGTGTGTTTGCATTGGTGCAAAACAAATCCACATCATGTTCACAACAAATTTTGTTGAAGCTGCGACTCGCTCTACAGAAATAGGCATTACGCCTATAGTTAGTGTTTACAGAAGGTACACGTAGAAGTGGTCGCTGTCGCAGCCCCATTTGATTAGTGCGTAACGTTAACTTAGAAACAAGTTCAGTACTGTCAATTAAATCATTTGCAATATTTAATAAGTAACATATGTCATTAATATTACGCCTTTGGTCAAGCGGCAGAAAATGGTACCTTCTACATCGGTGATTGTAATCTACAGATACTTGTTTCGCCCTGTAATCTAGGTACTTAAGAAATTTTCTCTGAATACCCTCAATGCGAGAGATGTAGATCCCGTACTGAGGGTTCCAGACTTGTGATGCATACTCAAGATGACTGCGTACGAACGAACAATACAAAACTTTGATCGGTTTTAGCGATCGGAAAGAAGCCGAGGTTCTAATTATGAAACCAAGTGCTCTCGATGCTTTTTTTACTATTCCATCAATATGCTTATCGAAGAGCAGCTTGCTGTCTTGTATAATCCCAAGATCTCTAACAGTATTGACCTTCCCTATACCGATATTGCATAATGTGTATGATGAATCAATTAACGACTTCTGGCGCGTAAAAGTCATGTGATAACATTTTGATACATTCAATTCAAGCCTGTTACGTCTACAATATTCATCAAATCTATTCAAATCAGCTTGTAACAGGTACGTATCAGGTATATTTCGGATAGTTTTATGAATCTTCATATCGTCGGCATAAAGTAAAATATAACAATTTTCGAAACAATATTTCACATCGGCAATAAAAATAGTAAACAATAGGGACCCTAATATGGAACCCTGAGGAACTCCCGAGGGGACAAAACACCATCCAGAGGTGTAACCCTGAAGCACTACAGCTTGCGTTCTGTTATCAATATACGAGGAAAACCAACGATATAAATCTCCATGTATTCCGGCCTTAAATAACTTCTCCATGAGCAGTGCGTGGTCAATACGATCAAAACATTTACTATAATCAGTATAAATGACGTCAACTTGTGCGCGGTTTCCCATACCCTCGGATATGTATTCATGGGATAAGATTAAGTTAGATGTAGTGGAACGCTTCCTGAGAAAACCGTGCTGCTCATCACCAAAGTAGCACTTCAAAGCATTGTATACGTCAGTAAACACAATACGTTCTAAGATTTTTGAGAACAGACATATCTTGGATATCGGTCGGTAATTAGAGATATCCGACTTATTACCTTTTTTAAATACTGGAGTAACGAACGCAGACTTCCAAATTTTTGGAACTATGCCTTCGGACAGTGACCGCCTGAATAAAATACAAAGTGGTTCAACTAAGCTGTCCGCACAATTTACTATAAATAATGGAGGCATGTAATCAGGACCGCCAGATTTGGCAAGGTCCATGGTCTTTAATAACTTTAGAACTTGAGAATGAGACACACGAATTGAGCCGATACAGGTACACACAACAAATACTGACCCATATCAGCTTATAACTTAATATTCAATTGATAAAAATAAGAACTAAAAACCTAATTAAAATATGTGACTTAAATTTTGGTCACTTCCATGGACAAAGGTCATAATAACTTTTTACCGAGAAAAAAAACAGCGTGTGTCCGAATTTATGTGAGCATTGACAAGCCGTCAACTGTTATAACCATAATGAGATGTCAATTTCTTACTGGCTGCAATACTTTTGTCGTGAAAAAACAATAATATTACCTAATTAAAACTCGTCAAGCATACGTGATCACTACTGTGGTTGTTTTGCCAAGTAAGTATATAATGTTAAATTTACATTTGTTTTGCTGTTTTGTATGTTTGATGGTCAAATTACGATTGCCGAAATACTTTGCTAAGACGAGATTTTTTAGATTAGTTTTCCGTATTTAAACCAAAAAATGTCCTTTCCATGGATGTCACTTCCATTGATTACGTGGATATTTTTCATGGATGTGAACTTTAACTTGGATCATTCCAATTATTTTGGTTGTTTAATTACTGCCATATACATAGATACACAAAACACTTTTACATACAAATTAGTGATGTGTCAACTCGATTTACTAACTCGAGTTAACTCGAGTTGGGCTTAAATCGAGTCAACTCGAATTGAATTCTCTTTAACTCGATTTAGTCGATTTGAATACTTCCGCCCTAGCGCGTAAGCCAAATGAAAGACACTGAGATGGCGCGAAGTTTGCCGATCATTTATGACTATATTCATTCATTTAATTCGCTACAAATGCCAATTATGTCAATGTCACAACAACACAACATTGCATTGTTGCAGATTTGAGTTTATTTTGGAGTGCCGGTTGTTATTCTTGTTAGTTTTTTGAATTATTTAGTACTGTATAGAAAAAATGCCGGGAAAAAAATGGACATGCTAAGTGCAAACAGTGTTCAGATTCATACAAATATAGTTTTGTTGTTAATTAATAGAAATACTTACTTTATTTATGTTACGAAAATTTAATTCTAAATACATAAAACATAAATAAATGATAAATAAATAAATTTCTTTTTTTATTTAAATTCTACCTATTTTAATTCTAATGGTCCCCATACATATTTATGCTGAATCTGTTCAATTTATTTAAATATTGTTACGAAAACAAATCATTTACTCAGTTTCATTTTACCCAATTAACTCTTGTTGAAGTGAATTTTGTGTTGTGAATTTCAACTCGAGTTAACTCGAGTTGTGTTTATTCCGAGTTGACACATCACTAATACAAATACATGTTTTACTTTTTTTGGATGGCGAGAAATAAAAGACCAAAGACAGCAAAAGAAATTCGTAAACAAAAAAGAGAATGCGAACGAAAACAAGAAGCTCGTATTAAGGCTAACCCCGACGTGTATAAAGCCAGTCAATTTAACATTTTTAGTGAATATTTTAATATTAAAAAAAAAAACATTTTGTTTTCGAATGTTAATATTTATTTAGCATGTATCTCCCTCTGTTAGTTAATATACTGTATGACAGAGATAGCGAAAAACAGGAGAATAAGGAACCGGATAGTGAAACTAAAGAACAGGATAATGTGGTACTTGACAGTGAGATAAAAGGACAGGAATTGGAGGAACTGGATAGTGAGACTGCAGAATAGGAGGATAAGGAACTAAACAGTGAGATTAAAGAACTGGAGGATAGAGAACTTGATAATCAGACTGAAGAAGAAGAAGATAACGAGCTTGATAGTGAGACTGAAGAACGGGAGGATAGAGAAATTGATGATCAGACTGAAGAAGAAGAAGATAACGAGCTTGATAGTGAGACTGAAGAACAGGAAGATAAGGAACACGATGAAAAGAGAGGATGAGGATCTTTGACAGTGAGAGCGATGATGACCTCGAAATATTTGTATTAAGAAATATTTCTAAAGTTATAAAATAACTTGAAGGTTTTAATACATATTAAAATTTTATTGAGACTGAAATTAGAAATTGCTATAAATACAATGTTTTTGACCTCTTTAGCAGTTACTTTTAAAAATATATAATATGTTTCATATTTATTACAAAATATGGTTGATACCATAATTCCTAAGATAAAACATGTGATTTAAGTTCAAAGCAATTAAAGCTGATTTTCCAAACATTTGTTTTATTTAATAAATCCAGTGTTTTCATTATTTATTGATTTGTGACTTCATCTTTTATATAAAATATGTAGAATTTCACGTCCATGATTTGAAGTTATTTCCATAGTTAAAAAAACTGTATGGAAAGTCACTTCCCTGGATTCAGTGTCACTACCATGGACGTTCGAAATTTCATTGCGTATTTCTAGTAAAACTAAAAAGTTGTAAGCTCGGTACATATTTTTTTGTAGTAGGTTATGACCTAAATTATTGATATTTACAGCTATTTCACGTAAAGTTGACCAAAGCATTTTTTTTGTTTTCGTCATCAGAAGTGAAAAATACCCTTATAAGTTCCCATGTATGCCTTTGTGAAATAAAATATTATTAATTGTACACCTCTGAAAAAATATTCTCCAATCTATTTGGAAAACTACTTATCATAAATCCTAGTACATCTAGACCGTTGGTTATAATATAGGTATTTATCGGCTTCTGCTTACTACTTTTTCGAAATCCACTATAAATTCTAAACTCTGCCCAGCATCAGTTGTCTATTACATGATAAATTATGTTTATTTTACAAATTGGTAATTAAATAACACTTTTACCTTTTATTTTTTCTTTTTCCTTTTCGTTAATTTAAACTAGATGAGGCCGGAGTTTCGTAACTGACTAACCTAACAAGAAACACCGAAACAAACTCAAAAGTCAATGTAGTATTTTGTCAAGCTTTGACAAAAAAAATACCAAGCGCTTTTCACATCTTAGCAAATGGTTCCCCAAATGCCACTTGCAGGTCTCAAAGTATTCTTGGTAAGGAAAACAATTGTTGTCAACCGCCAATAAAATCCCAATTAAAACCAAACAAAGGCCACAAACTTCTCACAACAACATCTTTGATTTATAAAACAGAGAAAACGAAAAGCCTTTGCTAAGAAACTAATGCAAGCTGAACTTTCCTTCGCCGATAGAATGGCAAACGTAATAAATAATAAGTCCTTTGAATATGGACATTGTTGCATTAAAAGTCTAGTGAATAAACTTCGACTTAGCCTTGTCATCGCAAAAGATAAATCTAGTATTAGAAACGAAGATAAGGGTGACTACGATTTTGGTGACAATTGGGATACTTCCATTGAGCGGACAACTAAAGAGTGAAATTCTCTGTCGGACTGTGTTTGTTGGTGGGGGTTTTTAAGTCAAGAGTGAATAGATTTAGAAGTAACCTATTCACTTTCGCAGGTAAGCG
This sequence comes from Tholera decimalis, assembly GCA_943138885.2. NCBI lineage: Eukaryota > Metazoa > Arthropoda > Insecta > Lepidoptera > Noctuidae > Tholera > Tholera decimalis. The sequence continues at coordinate 39,472,317 of OW964566.2, read as the reverse complement.
TGCTTCATCTTTGACCACATCATCGCTTACCATCGGGTGTGATGGTGGTCGAACGCCAGCATGTCAATTATAAATAATAAACAGAATTAAAAATAGCATACAAAACATAACAACATAGGATGTTTGACTTTGTGTGAGTGAAAAATTAGATCATGACAGAAACATAAAATTAAAATAGACACAAGAATTCCAGCAGAAGCACGTTTCACCTTGTTAAACGAAGTTACAGATAGGTAAACGGACGTTCTTTATATTTTCCTGTTTTATGGGGCGCCTCGTGATGAATTTATTTAACTATCCTTTTTATGAGCCTAATAAATAATAAGCAGTTTACAACTTTTCCCTCTATGAGAGGGACTGGGCCATAAATAACCAATGGTTGGTGGAACCAGTCTCACACAAATTATTACTAAAATTTGTCTGTAAACTGGTCAATTACCTAATCATAGTAATTGTTGGGAACCAAACCCAACATACATGCGGCCGACGCGTGAGCAGCGCTCTTACCTGTGCCACATTGAATTTTAAAATAGTTTTAGTCTTACATTTGCGTTACTTTTCATAAAATACGGTGTATGAAAATCTAATATTACTGTGTGAACGTTATTAAAGTGATTAACTCTATAGTGCCTAAAATAAAAAGTGTTAATATGTGGAATAGTACGAAAACCAACTATAAAACAATTTAAATTGCATTAAAAAAAGTTACTAATAATAAAAACTGTACGAAAGTCCTATTTAACTGTGTGAACGTTATTTAAATGGTTAACTCTATAGCGTATCAAATAAAAGTATTCGATATAGTATTCACGAATAGTTCAAATACCAACTATAAAAGTGACAATCATAAGTGATAAAAAGACTGATGGTTATTAATCCACCAAACATTATTCAAAGTGAAACTACTCATTTCAAAAATATATACCTACGTAAAGTGGAAAAAAAAACCACAGAACTCTTTAGTCATACCCACCGTTGTTCTATATTAAAATTTCTAATACTTTGGCTTACTATAACTAATTTCAACCCAGTTACCTAATAACTGCGTGGCTCAGACGGTAAGTCAGATACACCTCTACAGAGGATTGTCGAGTTCAAATCTTGGGCACACTTGAGAATTCTTTTTGTGAGAATTAATTTCTTACAATAACTTTGTGCTTCTTCCGAGCTAAGATATTCTTTAGACAACCACGGCCTACTAGAGGGCGCTGCCTGTCATACAAATAAATATATCATTTGAAAGTATAAAACATGGATAATACCGATAGCTATGTCACACAGCGGAAACATAACACTGCCGGATCTTTAACTGACTTATCCGATATGACAAATGACGTTGAAAACACAATACTTGACACGACAATTATGAGCATACCGGACAGCCTACATGACAAAAATTATAATGATGACATTGTTAATGATTTAAACAAACAGATACAATCACTTACGATGCAACTAATGAGTGAACATCAGGAAATAGAAGACCTCAATAGTGAAAACTATAAATTAAAATCAGATTTACAAAAATCCTTGAAGACTGTTGAATCTTGTAAAAAAATTTGCTTAAGGCCTGATAGAAAATCTAGCACACCATCTTCATCGCGCAAGAAAAAAACAAAGCACCATGTAATGTCACCAATGACGTTTACGAATAATAATAAAACTTCCAACAATTCTCATGTAGAAACTAAAGTCGACATGCTAGATAAAGAAACTCAAACTTCTGATTTGACGTATAATGATATATTGATACAGAATCAGAAACGGACTTTAACAATTTAGCAATTGAGTGATATTGCTAAAAAGAAACATCAGGCGTCATTTCTGCCAAAACATAAAAACAGACTAGCTATATTTAGCAGCAGTTGCACAAAAGGAACTCTGCCGATTATTGAAAAAGTCTTCTCAGAACATTTTGAGTATTGTCATTATGTGCTACCAAACGCCATTGCAGAGGGCGTCTTGTGTACTATAAATTGATTGCAAATTAAAAGACTTCTCAATTAACGACTACTGCTTAATTTTATTGGAGAAAATTATTATGTTGTAATTATTAATAATTTAAAAAACTATCTGAGAAATGCCACACACACCAATATTGTTGTATGTGCCCCGACTTACATAAGAGGTGCATTAATATATAATTACAAAGTCGAGGTCTTCAACAACCTCCTCTGTTTGGACATAAGAAGTAACAAATACGCATATTTTTTCGACACTAACCGCGCCCTGTCACTTGAAATGTTTTCCAACAATACAGGGAAAATAAACAAATACGGAAGGAAAAACATCTTTGACCAAATCATGTCCAACATAATTATTGACTACAATTGTTTCTGCTCTCAAGATGATTTGACACATTCTAATGGCAGGATGGAAGACAAGACACCACTGACAAGTAATACGGGGAATTTAAGTGATCTGAATGAATTGAGTGCAACGCAACAAACTAATGACTTTTTTCGTAGGTAACAGGACGAAGGACAACAGTTTAAATAATGTTAAAAGTAAAAGTCAAACCTATATGATGTTACCCCATTTAACAAACATCAATATATTTCACCAAAATGGGTGCGGTATTAGTAATAAAAAAAATGAATTAAATATTGATTTACAATCACTTGGAATCAGGGTAGACTACATATGTACCTATTAGTGAACATTTTTTAAATGACAGGTCCATTCTTTCTTTTTATTTAAACAACTACAACCTGATTTCAAGCAACACTAGGAGTAAAAAGACTAGAGGTGGTAGTTTGATACTGGGACATGTGGATAAAAAAGTAGAGAATATTGATGTTATTAACAAGATGTATAAGATGGATAGCTTTGAAATATGTTGTGTTAAAGATGTCGATACTGGTTTGTATATATGTTGTTGTTATCGTAGTCCTTATGACAAAAATTTTGAATTTTTTTTAAACCGCTTGGAAAAGATGCTGGAGCACTTATTTAATAGGAAATGCATAATATGTGGGGATTTTAATATTGATCTACTTTCAGATAGTCATAAACGCACTGAATTTGTAAGTTTGTTAAAATGTTACAACTTTAGGTATCTTGTAAATACTCCAACTTTCATTCGAAATGGCTCACTTTCGTGCATAGATAATATTTTAAAAAATTTGCCTGAACATAACACAGTGAAATGTGAAGTGGACCACAAAGGCCTAGCTGATGGCCATGGAGGTCTTTTAGGCCGTTTTTACTTAGAAAGCCTCTCGAATAAGTCAAATGATAACAACCAGCATATTACTAATAAGAGAGTCTTGAACTTCAGGAACGGTATGTATTTTAAGCAAGCAATACTGAAACAGAATTGGAGTGATATGGGGATTAATGCATTTACTGGGAAGTTTACAGAGACTTTTAAACATTGTTACAAAATCAAGAAGTGTAAAATTAACTTAATTAAAAGTACTAGGACTAATTGGATCACCAAAGGTGTCAAAATCTCTAGTAAAATGAAACGCTTTTTATGTGCTAATAACGGTAATAACCTTGATAGTAGTGTTCAAAACTACAAAACGAATTATATTCGAATTTATAGAAGGGTTATAATGAAATCTAAAAAACTAATAGTTAGAGATAAAATAAATAACTCTAAAAACACTAGTAAAGAAATTTGGAAACCGAAAGAAACTGGTACAGGCAGAGCATTTACTAATTAAAATTGATGATAAAATAATTAATAATTCTGTAGAAGTAGCTAACACCCTAGCACAACATTTTGATTACAAGTGCCTTAACAGTGGAAATAAACATGAGGAAGCTACCATGTTACTCCAACAAAGTACACAACGGGTCGAAAATGAAATTTGTTTTACGCCTACCACTCCTAATGAAATTTTTTTTCTAGTAGTGTCAGAAAAATGGGTAATAAACGTTCTTGTGGTTACGATGAAATTCCTATATCTGTTATTAAAGATCATTTAAATATACTTGCTGAACCACTCTCTTGCTTTTTTAATAAATGTATTGACGAAGGAATATTCCCAGAACAGCTAAAGGTAGCCAAGATCATACCAATCCACAAAAAAGGCAACAAATCTGATCCTAAAAATTACAGGCCTATCTCTTTGCTACCAACGCTCTCAAAGATTTTCGAAAAAATACTAAAATATCGGCTTTTACTTCATATTAACTTAAATAAAGTTTTAAATAAAAGACAATTTGGATATCAAAAAAATGTGGGCACAGGGGATGCTATATATACTCTTGTTAATGATATAATCAGCAAGTTAAATAATAAAATGAGAGTAGCTGGTGTATTTTTAGATTTAAGCTCAGCTTTTGACACTGTTGACCATGACTTACTAATAACTAAATTAAATCACTATGGAGTGAGAGGAAAAGCCTTACAACTTTTGTCTTCCTACCTAAAAAACCTAAAAATGTTTGTTGAAATCATTGAGACGAAAGATGGACAAAGGCAAACCCATAGATCTACTTTATTTAATATTTGTGCCGGTGTTCCACAAGGATCTGTATTGGGTCCCATATTGTTCATTTTGTTCACTAATGATTTAATTAATTATATTAATAACGTTCTGTCAGACTTGAACCTTGTGGTTTTTGCGGATGATACAAATGCCATTATTGCAGCTGAGCATATAAATGAACTCACGAAAAAGGTAAATGCAGCTTTAAGCTACCTTTACTCATGGTTTACTGCAAATAAACTTAAAATCAATAGTATGAAAACCAAAATACTTTTGTTCTAAACAACTGCTCGTAATAAAGATACCATGGAGGTTAAACTCAATGAAAACAAAATAGAACTTGTGAGTGAAGCAAAATTCTTGGGCATACATATGGACGAATCGCTCAATTGGAAAAAAGAGCTAGCCACTATAGATGCAAGTATATCATCTGCATGTTATGCATTGAGAACCCTTCGTGATGAAATTGACACTAGACAATTAAAAATAGTATACTACGCACTAATTGAATCTAGTGTGGCGTAGTGGTTTAGGTGGTAGAATAAAAACTAATAGACCACAGGTTTACAGCATTTATTTGAAGGGGGGTGGGTTCAGTTCACAGGGGTTCCTTCACTGGTCGAAGGTATTGGATGGTACTGCCCTGAGCTCAGGCCGCGACGCACGCAGATCGGCGGGCCGATCCCGAAGCCGGCAGCGACCACGTGTCCGAAGCAGAGGATAGGCAGGGCAGGCCACGGGAGAGGAGGTCTCTCCTCCTCACCCAACTCGCACGTGGCAGGCGCAGAGGTTGGCAGGTAGACCACGCGACAGCGCGTCTCTCCGGCAGTAGTACGCGGAGGCAGCGGTGACACCCGTCGCGTGGCAGACGTTGAGGTAGTTGAAATTCGAGACCGAAGGCAGTAAAGAAAAACGAAGAAGAAAAACCTGGAATCACACGAAGGGTGCTTCCGTAAGCGTGGTGCCAGGAATCGTGAGCGCCGGCGATGCGTGCGTCTCCCAGCCGTGAGCCCAAAGAACAGTACCCGGGAACCGAATGGGAAACTCACCATCGCGGCGGTTCACAAAGGTTATAGATAAGCGTAAGCATGCCGCGTGCAACGATATAGAAGGTAACCGCGTGACAAAGCGTTTAAGCTCGTAGCTGCTATGACACAGCAGGAAAGGGATGCTGCGGCCTGCTTACGCTTCACTAATTTAGCAACACTAGTGGAAAACAGATGACAACCTTGACAACCGGGCAATTATATTAATTTACAACGCTGCAGATTATGGTGAAATAAGAGGATTACGATTTGGCAAGATGGAGAGAAAATGGCAGATACGACGAGCACTTACCCTTGGGCACAGAGGGTTTCTATATTAGTTACTTGCAACTGTAGGCGGTGAAATAGAACTCAGCGAACCGGAGGTTAGAATTTATAGCCGGTCACCGCATAAGTGTTGTCACTCCGTGAAACCATAGACATTGGGGATGAGCGTGGTAATTCGATTTTAGTTTAATCGACTATCACGCTACACTAGATTAAGATATAGCATACAATTTTGGGGAAATAGCTATAATTATAATTGCCAAAGAGCTTTCGTCCTTCAAAAAAGAGCCATACGAACCATTGTCCGAATTTCACAAAGACAGAGTTGTCGTCCACACTTTGTACATCTAAAAATCCTAACCATACCCAGCCTCTACCTGTTAGTACTCCTGACTCACCTTAAAAAGTATATGCACGAATATGAGACATTTGAGGAAAGACTGGTTAGGGAGAATACACGCAGGAAGGATTTAAAAAATAAAATTAGTCCTTGCTTAAATATAGTGAAGCACAGTCCACGTTACCAAGCAGTGCAAATATTTAATAAATTACCCTTATCCCTAAAAAGCATTTTTTACACATCCGCATTTAAGAAAAATCTTTAGGTCTTCCTATTGGATAAGTGTCTCTACTCAATTGATGATTTGTATCTTTATGACATATGTGTTTGCACTTGTATATTACTATGTTTTCTTTTTTTTATTTCTTCTAATTGACAAGAACTTAATATTATGTGTTAATGTTGTGAACGTATAGGATTTATATTTTTTGACTATGTTATTTTTATTTTTATTATTGTATTGCAACTGTAGTTTTATAGGATAATTTCACACACAATGTATATTGTTAAATGAATAAATGAATGAATGAAATTTCCTGAGTCATCGGCGGCGAGCGGCGGTGGGGACGTGTGCGGCGAGGGGGCGACGGAGCGAGAAGGGCTTGGACCGACACTCGCGCTCTCGGATACCACCGACTACGGTCATTTTATCGTTCTTTTAAATCTTTTTCTGTTTGTCCGCGAAGCTCTTATTTTTGTAAAAGGGAAGGCAATAAACCGCGCCTACAAATTTTATATACAGGCCATTTTATTTAACATCCCATATTGGCTTCAATATGGTCCTTCGAGCCGGATTCAATAGCCGCAAGGGCTTCACGTGCACCATATTACATGGACTAAACCACTCGACTAAATCGAGACACGAGATGCAGACTCAGCTGTTCGTTCCATAAAACACCATTTAAAAAGGTTGTTACATACCACTCAATTAACTTACGAGGAAATGGCTACTTGCCTCGCTCAAACAGAAGCTGTTTTAAACTCCCGTCCTCTTACTCCTCTTTCCCCAAATCCTCTTGACTTCTCCGCTCTTACACCTTCTCACTTTTTAATTGGACGACCTCTTAATGCTCTACCTCATTCGCAGGGTACTGATGTAAACATTGAGAAGATCAACAGTTTGGAGCGTTTCAAGCGAATAGAGCTCATACGTCGACATTTCTAGGACCGTTTCTCTCTGGAGTATGTAGCTCTACTTCAACAGAAGGTGAAGTGGCAATCCTCAAGGTTAGAGCTGAAGCTCGGCTCTCTGGTCTTAATAAAGGACAGAGCTCTTCCTCCTTCACTTTGGAGCCTAGGACGAGTAACCAAGGTGTATCCTGGTAGCGACGGTATATCCAGAGTCGCAGAGATCAAGACGAAGAGGGGCACTATCAGGAGGGCCTTTAATAATATTTGTCCCCTTCCAGAATTTCGAAGTTCCTTCAACCCGGGGAACATGTTGGGAATCAAACCCAACATACACGCGGCCGACCCATGAGCAGCGCACTTACCTGCGCCTGAGTCATCGGCGGCGAGTGGCGGTGGGGACGTGTGCGGCGAGGGGGCGACGGAATGAGATGGGCTTGGTCCGACACTCGCGCTCTCGGACACCACTGACTACGGTCATTTTATCGTTCTTTTAAATCTTTTTCTGTTTGTCCGCGAAGCTCTTATTTTTGTAAAAGGGAAGACAATAAACCGCGCCTACAAATTTTATATACAGTCCATTTTATTTAACATCCCATATTGGCTTCAACAGTAATCATCAATTATGAATGCTAGGTACAAACAAAAAATAATGCTTAAAACACTCACTCTGATATGAGGATAAATTAAGACAACAACAAGTTCACACCAATTAAAAATATTTCTTATAATGTTCTCTATCGCAATTACAAGCAAGAAAGCGACTTGCAAGTCACTTAATACACTCAAACCTATTTTTTCCACCATCTTCAATCAAAACATGCCAACCTCATAGGCGTACTTTACGAGCAGCGAACGTGCCCAAACACGGTTGCTGCGGGCAAAGCAGCGTGACTGGTCAAACTTGCCCGAATGCCCGCCGCCTTTGTGGTCGCCCCAGCGAACCGTGAGCCACAATATTTGTCCAAGTGAGTGTACTAGACACGTAGGTATATTATAAGTAAGTACATAATCCTATGGGAAACAGGTTTGCTTGAGAATGATACCACTGAAACTGCTTATAGAAAATAATGAACTAGGCGATTTAAAGGACAATTTAGATAGATAGATGCCTTTTTTTGTTTTTGTGCGGGTCAGTATAGGACCTTGTGGAAGTACAAAATGCTTTGCTGCTAATAAAGGCTGACCTAATTGCTCTACTAATTTTAGTTGATAAAAAAATCCAGACAAAGCCAATATATCTAATATACTCTTATCTAATAAAATCTCTAAAATCTGTGCGGTGCTTTCCTCTAAAGTCCACATTAGACATGGTTCTCATATTTAATATGAATCAAATCAACTTTAAAAGAGGCAGTGACCTCTGAGTTTGTTTCGATGTTTCTTCACGGGTAATTCAGATAGGAAAACTCGGCCTCATCTAATGAAATCTGACAATCGTGTTACCCAGTTACTGGGTTGTGCTGGGATGCAGCTGCGTCCGATTAGACTGGAAGCTGACCCGGCAGTTTGGAAAAGCTGATGAAAGAATGTTGCTCTTAAAACGATTAAAAAAAGAACTCGAAAGCTCGAGTCATTTGTTTTTCCTTCATATATTTCCCACAACCAATCTCAACGTGTTACTTGGTGATTTTCTGTTGAACTTTATTTTATAAGTATCCCATTACCTAGTGTTTATCCATTGCCTTAAGGTTGCAAAACGCAACAAAAGGCCACGTCGTTTATAGCCATTGCAGTCAGATGTCTATCAGACATCAATCAACGTTGTAATATACATACCTATATAGGTTTGCAGGCGTGATCTAAGTTAATGAGAAGGGAATGTAAAATTATAAAGTCATATAAAGTCATAAGTAATTTATTTCGGAACAATATATATTATGTTGAAATTTTGTAAAATAAAACGATAATAAAATGATGGCACCCTGTTTATAATGCTGTCTTAAGCGGCAAATAATAAAACCGACTTCCAAAATAAACACTGCAAAGTGAAAAATTACTTTAATTTCAGAAGTCAGTGACAAAAAACGAAAATACAAAACCAAAGATATGGACTTAAGACAGGTTAAATTAAAGTTATTTTTCACTTTGCAGTGTTTGGCAGCAGTTGACAGCAGCCAATTGCACAACCACTACGCCAACCGTATCGTCCGTATCTTCATTAAAACACTCTGCCCGCTCCCATTGCAAGTGCGGAACATTTGAATGATCTAAAACTCTTATAACTACTCTATCACTTGACAAAAGAATTGTACATTATTATTATTATTATTTATTTTGAATAGTTTAATCTTATAAGGCAACCATAATTGTATCGTTCCATTTCTTGCATTTTTTGTATAATTGTTATTTTATATTGAAAATGCTAATGTTGATATTGTTTTTATGTGCTGTGGCTGCATAGGCTCACGAGGTCTGTTGAATTATGCTAAGAAATGCAATTGAAAATAACATTACCTTTTAAATCTTCCACGACTTGAGAGAGATTCTATTCCACTCCTTAAAAATAATATACGAAAAAAAAACTGACACAATATAAAATGTACTTACAAAATGACATGTCATCTCTCTGCGTGACATGACAGCTCAGTTTGACAGATGACGTGAGTTGTGTGCGCGATTGTACACGTTAGATATAGGACACATTCGAAGATGAATCACCACATAGTCACAATGGTTTAACGTACCTCATTTATATTATAAATCTTATCACTAAGGTTAAGTGTTTAATTTATATCGTTAGCGCTTAGATTTTATACACTTTAAGCTAAAAATATCAATCTCTCTATGTGTTCTTATTTTTCTTTTTTTATTTTCTGTAAATTAAATGATTTAAATATTAGATCTTGCCAAAGTAACATTTTATTTTTATTTTGTATAGAGTACTTAGTTTCCTCTGTGTATTGTCTTCGCCGTTGGGGACATAACTTGAACAAATGCGTCGCCTAACTAAGGTATGTACAGTATTACTAGCTTTACTAAGAAAAATAATAATAAGAAGCTTTTGAATTTTGAAAAAGTACAATCGAAAGCAAAAAGTATTCCAATAACGCAGAACCCGATTATGAATCGACTTTAAGTTTATAAGAAACGACATTTAAAATCGTTTAAGCACCTACAGTCACAGAATTTCTATACACAAAATACCATAACCATATTTTAATTCCATATTCCATTCAGCTCAACAAAAACCATACAATAACACAACAAAGGCCATTCATAATACAGAAAAAAAATACTGAACATCTCAATCGGGAATAAAGTCGGAAAGTATGCGTAATCATTTACAATTGACTTGTCAGAATTATATATGCTATCTCTTGGGCCGGCTAAGTACACAATAGTATAAATCAACTTCAAGGCGGAACGTTTTACAATAATCAATGTACCGGTTAAACCGTTCAGCTCAGGCTAAATTGGCTAAAAAGGCTGGCTTATAAAAGCAAAAAATATATGGCATAATTATTGTTGAATGCAATATTCTTTGCTGCAAACTCATATGACATTTAGCATTCACGCAGCATTTATCCAAATTGTACTTTTTCAAGAACAAGAAAACGTAATCTATAGATAAAATAAATATTTAAAAACGATTTAGAAGTTTCGCTTGAACGTATTACGGATTGTAAAAAGTGTATTTAGTTGTAGATTGAACTATTAACCTGTTTCTAGTTATGCATATCTTTAGATTTCATAATTTGTAATAGATTTCATAATTTGTAATATTTTCAATTATATTTTGGCATCATAGACTTAATCTTTTAAATATTAAAACATAAAATGTCAATTTAGTAACATGTCCTCTTATCAAAGTTTACCTTTATATTATTGTGCGCCGAAATATAATTTTAAATATCGAAAAATATAATTATTAATATCTGAACGTAATTGTACCTATAGCATAGTCTTTACTTTATATTTTTATTGAATGTAATAATGTTTGTGAATATTGTTTTTTATTTTCAATTAATTTATTCTGAACGCAGTAATAGTGTCTTTTCTTCCATTATTTGAACAAAATAAAACTTCGTAATGGGAAACAAATTAACTTACATGGCGAAAATACATTTGAAGAGTTGAGCTTTCTACCAACTTCTTACTATTGAAATCAATAAATAGCGGTAAAGAGATAGTCATCAAATTCTGACCAATCATTCCTTCACATTTAATGAAACTTTAAGTACTTACATACCTAGAATCCACAATACATTTTATGACTGACATAAAATACTATAATAATAATCTTATTGAAACTAATGTGTTAGTTACAGTGTTTAAAACTTTAATAACATGTCTTAACGGTTACTTATATTGGTTAAAAAGTAAATGAATTATTATGTAACGCACAAATAAGGCCTATATCCATACTGTCGTGGAATTTAACTAGAAACTAAAAACATCTATTTAGTTAGCGACACGTACTGTTAATAAATAGTATAATATTCATTTAGTTATACTTATTTATATTTTAAGGGATGTCAATTGAATTTAAGGAAAGTGCGCGAACGCTAGCTCCGACCACAGACCCAAAATGGCCGATTTTTCGTCTATGGTCTATGAAATATTTGGCGCGCAATGAATTGTGTTTTCAAGATACCCTGCTCCTGTGATGTAATAAATGTTATTGGTTATATTTATTTAAAAATAAAGTACATTAATATACGGACATGTGGTTTTATTATTTTTGTCTATCTAAGCTTTTTAGGTTATTAAAGCTGAGCTTGAACGTCGAAACTTATAAGTAGGAAGAGTTTACGATAGAAAATGAATTTAGAATTCCCTGCCGGACTTTATGGTTTGATAGCTATAACCTAGGGATATTTAAGACAAGAATGAATAGCTTACTTCAAGGAAAGCGTGCTTCATTTTCAACCATATCATCGCTTACTATCAGGCCAGATGGTAATCAAACGCAAGTTTATCAACAATAAAAAAACCGCTCAAACATCATTCTTAAACTCCGCAAACATCGAGACTATGAATTTCCATAAGAACAACTTAAACTATATAACGTGTAACGGAAACCCCATATCTATCCAAAAGGGCTGAAGACAACATCTGGTATGGAGTCTCTATGCACCGTTTCAGCTCAAAATAACTGACTCAAAGAATTGATACCAAATTATTGGTTTCATATATTTCTTGAATACCAATCATAACAAACGTGTCACAGTACTACGAAGGTTAATAACTTTCACGTCACTTGCCAATAACACGATAATTCTTTACGTTCTTCTTAATTTGAAAAATTTGGTCTCTGGTATCAGTGTATTGGAATTTGTAACAAGTTCTACACACAGAGTACATTTTTATATACTGGTTCTACACACGTAGACTTAGGATTACAAAACCCTTGCCATATCGTTTGTTATCATCCAAAGAAGCCATGCACTTGGTATGTATATACCCTTTAAATTACACGTTGTATAAGGAAAGAACAAGTCGTTCGTGTAAACTAGCCCTAAAGCTAACAACTACATGAAACCCCGCGCACGTAACCATAAATCAGTTATAAAGGCCATTCCAAACAATATAGGGCTAAAGGCAGCTCAACACTCAACTGATTTCCCTCGGGACCTCTCAACGAAGTTTCTTCGATGGTGTGCCTTCAGATACAGGAAATTTTTCGATATTAACATCCATATTTAATGAGATTATCTTGATTTATAATATCAGGTATGATGGGGCGATGAATTCTGATCGGTTTGAGATTGATCGACTGAGATTGGTGTCTTTAGGTAAGTGATGTATGGGGAAGCTGATTGGGATGGGCATTTTAATATTGAAGGATCTCTTCATAAAATGGAAACAGGAATTTAATACAAAATTGTTGGTGGTATTTTTATAGACTTATTTTAAGTGACTATGTTAGTAAAGTTTATAGATGCCTCATGGCGCAGCGTGGATTCGGATTGAGCGATCGGCTGCTGTACTGCGCGTCACGGATTCGATTCTTGTACCGGAACAAATGTTTGTATGGCTTACAGATAGCTGTTAATTTTATTCATGTAAGTGAATTTAGTTTTGTTAGCGCACCCGATAAGAGAAATACCTAGAGAGAAGTGACTCTTTTTTATAAAGGGTAAAATTGATTGATTTTGCCTTGCTTTATCTAGTACTAGCTTCCGCCCGCGACTTAGTCCCCGTGGAAAAAAGAATCCCCCGATTTTGAAACATTCTTCATTACTGCTCCGCTCCTATTGGTGTTAGCGTGATGATATATAGCCTATAGCCTTCCTCGATAAATGGGCTATCTAACACTGAAAGAATTTTTCAAATCAGAACGGTAGTTCCTGAGATTAGCGCGTTCAAGCAAACAAACAAACAAACAAACTCTTCAGCTTTATAATATTAGTATAGATATTGGAGAAAAAAAAAAACTTTTTTGTTTAAAAACAATAAGATAAGGCCGGTCTTTCCTGACGAATGTAACTACCAGGAATCAAGTGCAATGCCAAGTAAAAAATCAAGGTTTTAACAGACCAACAACGCAAAGAAAACAACCTACGCGTACCGTATGCTTGTTAAAACACAAATACCTACCAATAACACTACGCAATAAAGTCGTTTTGTTTACAACTAGACTCGAACAACACAATGTGAGGAACCCACACACACGGCTCTACTTATAATAAATTTAAAATAATGTACCTACGAACGTTACAACTCCACGTTGTTCTTCAGTAGGTACAACAGCGAAAAATGTAAGAATAAAGTTTAACAATATTTTGCCTTTTCAACCGACGACCAAAAGAGGAGGTTATCAATTCGACGCGTATTTTTTTTTTATGTATGATCACCAGTGATCGGAGTAGGTAGATTGATTTTTGGTACTTGTATCATAAATGCACACAGAAAAAATAACATGGATAAGCCATTTTCCCGGAAAGTAATTCCGGTATTTCCGGATTCAATTAAACATTGTTAATGTTGGTAGTGATATTATTCCTACTCAATTCAAAATTTAAAGGAAGGTATAAAAACTAAATTAATTCATTATTTATCTGTTGAATAATAAAAACAATCTAATTCCGATCGAAGCTTTAATTTTTATTTTTTTATTTTTAGCCTTTTATGGCTAGAACTTTTATAGATAGACATAAATTGTTGCACTTAAATTTAAATATTTTCATAGTGGTCATGGTAATTTGCATTAAGGGTAGAATAAATGACGGGGCCCCATAGAGGGCCAATGCCTGCTGGGGTCGTGAGACTGTTCTAAGGATGCACCACGACTCTGAAACGTAAAGGGCATACGAAGGAACAGGTTGATTTTAGTCAGATTTTAGGACCAAAAAAAAGGGGTAGAATAAAGAAAAATGATAAAAATCAACATTGTTTATCGTTAAATATGTACATTTTACATTTATTCACATTTTTAATCTTCATCGATTACAATGTCAGCATCCTGGTAATCCTGATCTTTACAATTAAAATATATAACTATGAGTTTCTCTATATTTTCAATTTTCAACCTATTTCTTTTAACATCTAAAATCCATTTATAAATGGAAAAAGACCGTTCTACATCTGACGATGTCAAAGGAGCAAATTTTAAAAAAGGTATTAAATTATGTGCTTCATTTTTTTCAATGGCCTCACTATATTCTCTGAGTATGTCTAAATCTGGGTTTCGTTCCATAACACATTCTATTTTATTTTTTATATTTTCTGAATTGCACTGATTTATAGCATCTCTGACGTTGTCAAATGCTAAAAGTGAATCTGTCAACGATAAATTATGCTTTTGCAATTCTTTTAAAGACAAATGAATTATAAAATAATTGTCTTTAATGTAATTTAAATCTTCTTTTAAATTTTCTTTTTCTATAATATTTTTTGCCTCTCGAATAGATACCGCATCAGAGCTGCTTAAACAAGATAATACTTCTTTTATTTTTTCCAAAGTTTTGAGCGTAATAAAATGCTGCCTCTAACCAAGTGCCCCATCTTGTAACAACTGGTTGGGGAGGTAGCGGCAAATCTGGATATTTTTCTTTTAAAATTTTGACTCTACTTGGGGCTTTCAAAAATACCTTTTTAACATTTGCTATTAAAATGTTAACATCGTGATATTCTAACCTAATTTGCTCAGATACGCGATGAAGAGAGTGCGCCGAACATGTTACGTGCTTCATTTCAGGTAAGTATTGTTTTAAATTTCGTCCTGCAGACAGCATATATGCAACGCTATCAGTGCAGAGGACAAGAATGTTACCTACCTTCGATTCAAAAGAATCTTCCCAAAAGTTTTCCAAACATTCTAACACAAATTGCGTGATTGTTTGTCCATTAACTACAGTTAGCATTTTACATGCTACCAAATAAGGTCTAGTCAAATTGCTAGGATGTAATGGTTTTATTAAAAAATGGACTATATAGCGACCTAAAAAGTCTGTCGTTTCATCTAATGATATCCATAGTTTCTCATTTTTATAATTTTGCCGAATCGAATTGATTTTATTCTTAAAAAACTTATCCAAGTAAACTTTCTGTAACTGTGATTCATCTGGCAGAGTACGATTAGTACACGTACAACAACCTGTTGTACCTAAGTACCTGTACTACACATATATTTTTTAAAGAAATCTTGAAAAGTAGTATTTTTCATCTGAGACCACGGAATATTGCACAAAATGAGAAATTTTATAAGATCGAAATAAAATTCCTCTTCGGGCCGCTCAAACTTTCCCTGGTGTACTGCTCCTTCGATATGTCTTTTAACGTTTCCTTTATTTATGGTTTTCAAATGGCTTTCACATTTTGAACAGTATATTGTACCACTAGCGTGATCGTAAAGTAGTTCGGGATGACCGGATATCCATTTTTCTACAGTTTCAGCCTTGACGTTTGCCATATCTGAACTCTGTTGTAGAGATGGAACCTCGTATATATCACCTAAAACAAAGACATGAAAAAATACATTTTATTTAGTTTATTTAGCTTACTCCGTTTGTTTTATTTTTCGTGGATCAAATTTAGTCATTGAAATTTCACCCTCTTCCTGTCAACCGATTGATCTAAAATTTGGTATTCGCCTTTGATTCTGGTGACAATACAATTATGTATATTCAATATTATTGTCAATCCAAAATGGCTGCCGCTACAAGATGGCGGACAACTTAGTTTTTTTTCAATCCCATCAATATGGGTATCAAATGAAAGGGCTTGTTACGTAGAATATTTTGTAGAGAAGTAGATAAGGCCTATAGTAATTTATTTTACCAATACATTGCAAGAGGACACAGCACACAGGGCATTCGAATTATATACGGATTCCAGTAAAATGTCGGTTAATAGTAGAGTTAGCTGAATTGCGACTACATTACTAGAATATCATAATTTTGTTTCGCACTAAGCTCACTGGTTCATATTCTATTAAAGATTTAACAATATTAAGACTCATGGTATGTTCAGCAGGTTAAGCGAACAAACACAATACTAAAAATATTCTTATAGTACATCCAAACATGCTTTATACTCCTTGTAACTAGTAAAATATTACTTACCAAAGCTTGGTTTAAATATGTAGATCCAATTCAATAGTGAAAAATCTGAGTCCGTATATTCGAGCCAAATCGTGGTTTAGAGCAGATTCCAGAAGTCAGTATGTACACAAGCCAGGGTCAAGTAACGTTTTCACAACACAGTAACAAACAAAGATGCGCACTCGAACCGAAGTAAACGAGTGAGCTACCTGGCATGTCGTCGGCGGGCGTACGCATTGTTCTGATAACCGGTTATTGTACCACCCATGATCCTTTGTTCTGATTGGTCGTTGGGTTTTGTCAAATCGTGACTGTGTGCCGTTAAAAAAAATATGAAGAATAATAAAGAATAATATTGCTCATTTTATTACAATTCCTACCTTTTTTTTGAGGATGGCAAATCATCAAATGACTCCTTCCACTCTGGCAGAATAAAATTCCTACATAAGTTCCGGTTTTTTTTTAATAATCCACCAATTCCGGAGGAATGTCCATATTAATATATACGTTTCGGATCAATGACCCCATTTCAATCTACCTACTCCGATCACTGATGATCACCGATTACTCGAAGACGGCTGAACCGATTTAGAAAATTATTTTTTTGTTTGAAAGAATATACTTCGAAATTGGTCCCATTGTCACCAGATCAGGATCTGATGATGGGATCTTGAAGAAATCGAGGGAACTCTTCAAATATTATAGGCACACCTATGGCGTTTTGGGTATTTCTTATAGTAACTTGTGCAGTTGCTCTCAAAAAGTACCATTTAGGGAAGTGGAACTAATGATGAAGACCACAGATGGCCGCCGAACCTACTCAATAATAAGTATTTCGTGGATTGCGATTCGATTACTCGAATATGGATGTTAAGCACTTTATGTTCGTCACAATGCATATGGTGAAGTAGAGCTGATGGTGAAGTACCAGGAGAACTCCTCAACAATTAACGGCCCAGCATTGGGAAAAGCAATATTTTGTAAAAGGTTATAAGTAGTTGACATTTAGGCTCTTTTAACTAGGTAAATTAAAAATCGACCAACTGAAAAGAGTGAAATAAAAACTTTTTACCAAAAAATTGAACCGACTCCCAAAATCACTGCAAAGTGAAAAATAACTTTAATTTCGGAAGTCGGTGCCAAAAACGAAAATACAAAACTAAAGACACCGACTACCGAAATTAAAGTTATTTTTCACTTTACAGTGTTTTTGGGAGTCGGTTCAATTTTTTGGTAAAAAGTTTTTATTAGAATCAAGTTGCAGTTCTTTATGCTTGGTTTAAAAAAGTTAACTTCGTTAGTTTAAGTTATTTAAGTTTTAACTGCTACGGTGGCCTAGTTCGCAAGCGAGACTGCTGAGCAAAAGGTCTCGGGTTCGATTCTCAGGTAAGACAAAAAGTGATACTACGTTTTTCTGTTAGAAATTTCTCAGTAGTATCCCGGAGTTTCGATGTTGGTGGTCTGATAATTCCCGTGCCTCGAAAAGGACGTTAACACGTTGAACACCAACGCGGTCAGTGCTGACCGACAGTGAGCTTTCCCTTCAGGTCAAGCAAAAATCACAGTTCTATCCAAATTTAGACCAAATGTTTTTTTATTAATTGTTGATTTGACGGGAAGCCAACCTCAAAAAAAATTTGATACTTAAATCTAATGTCCAAATGTATGTTTTCATTAACAAATGTCAACTTTAGTCATTCATTATGGAGATATTAAACGCCGGGCAGCACTGACCGACGCGACGCGGCCCGAACGGCAAGTCTAGTTGTCGGCCAGCACTGACCGACGCGGCCCGAACGGCAAGTCTAGTTGTCGGCCATCACTGACCGACGCGGCTCGAACGGCAAGTCTAGTTGTCGGCCATCACTGACCGACGCGGTCCGAACGGCAAGTCTAGTTGTCGGCCATCACTGACCGACGCGGCTGAACGGCAAGTCTAGTTGTCGGCCAGCACTGACCGACGCGGCTGAACGGCAAGTCTAGTTGTCGGCCATCACTGACCGACGCGGCCCGAACGGCAAGTCTAGTTGTCGGCCAGCACTGACCGACGTGGCCCGAACGGCAAGTCTAGTTGTCGGCCATCACTAACCGACGCGGCCTGAACGGCAAGCAAGTCTAGTTGTCGGCCATCACTGACCGACGCGGCCTGAACGGCAAGCAAGTCTAGTTGTCGGCCATCACTGACCGACGCGGCCCGAACGGCAAGCAAGTCTAGTTGTCGGCCATCACTGACCGACGCGGCCCGAACGGCAAGCAAGTCTAGTTGTCGGCCATCACTGACCGACGCGGCCCGAACGGCAAGCAAGTCTAGTTGTCGGCCATCACTGACCGACGCGGCCCGAACGGCAAGCAAGTCTAGTTGTCGGCCATCACTGACCGACGCGGCCCGAACGGCAAGCAAGTCTAGTTGTCGGCCATCACTGACTGACGCGGCCCGAACGGCAAGCAAGTCTAGTTGTCGGCCATCACTGACCGACGCGGCCCGAACGGCAAGCAAGTCTAGTTGTCGGCCATCACTGACCGACGCGGCCCGAACGGAAAGTCTAGTTGTCGGCCATCACTGACCGACGCGGCCTGAACGGCAAGCAAGTCTAGTTGTCGGCCATCACTGACCGACGCGGCCCGAACGGCAAGCAAGTCTAGTTGTCGGCCATCACTGACCGACGCGGCCCGAACGGCAAGCAAGTCTAGTTGTCGGCCATCACTGACCGACGCGGCCCGAACGGCAAGCAAGTCTAGTTGTCGGCCATCACTGACCGACGCGGCCCGAACGGCAAGCAAGTCTAGTTGTCGGCCATCACTGACCGACGCGGCCCGAACGGCAAGCAAGTCTAGTTGTCGGCCATCACTGACCGACGCGGCCCGAACGGCAAGCAAGTCTAGTTGTCGGCCATCACTGACCGACGCGGCCCGAACGGCAAGCAAGTCTAGTTGTCGGCCATCACTGACCGACGCGGCCCGAACGGCAAGTCTAGTTGTCGGCCATCACTGACCGACGCGGCCTGAACGGCAAGCAAGTCTAGTTGTCGGCCATCACTGACCGACGCGGCCCGAACGGCAAGCAAGTCTAGTTGTCGGCCATCACTGACCGACGCGGCCCGAACGGCAAGCAAGTCTAGTTGTCGGCCATCACTGACCGACGCGGCCCGAACGGCAAGCAAGTCTAGTTGTCGGCCATCACTGACCGACGCGGCCCGAACGGCAAGTTTAGTTGTCGGCCATCACTGACCGACGCGGCCCGAACGGCAAGCAAGTCTAGTTGTCGGCCATCACTGACCGACGCGGCCCGAATGGCAAGTCTAGTTGTCGGCCATCACTGACCGACGTGGCCTGAACGGGAAGATGCATTTTTTTTCTTGGCGTTCAACGTGTTAACGTGTTGGTCCTGCGCCTGATCTTTCTTCAGCCGTGACCAGGATTGTCGTCCCAATGGACAATGAGTGTAAAGGTACAGAGAGTACACCTGTACCTGTAGTGTACATACATACTTATGCACTATAATACATATCTCCTGCGTAGATGGCTAATCAATATGAAATCGGTTAGGTGAATCAAAAAAAAATTGGCCATGATGGCCACGCCCATGAAGGGTTCCGTATTAACTACGCCAAATAACTGTGTTTTTCATAGTGTTTGTATGAATTACTAAGTTATATTTGCGGTTTTAGAAAATATGCTGTATCTCAAAAACTGCTGACCCGGTCTCGTTCAAACTAATTTTCGTTGAAAGTTTACGTTAAGATCTACAGCATATTTTTTTTTTAATTTTTCGCTCCAATATTATAGAAGTTGGAGGGGGCGGCACATTTTACCACTTTGGAAACGTATATCTTTTATGAAAAAGTGGTTTTAGAAACCTCAATGTCATTTTTAAAGACCTGTCTATATGTCTATAGACAGGTCTTTATGAATTTTTATTCATATTTTTATGAAATCTATGCGTGTTAGGTGTCCCTAACACGCATAGATTTCATAAAAATATATATTTTCAGTTTCAGTTCCATGTATGAGAACCAGCCCCTTAATTTTAAATATTTTTTATTTATTGTTTTCTTAAAATCGGAAAGCGGTTTACAGAATACATCTACCTACCAAGTTTCACATGTATAGCCCTAATAGTTTCGGAATAAAATGGCTGTGACATACGGATAGATAGAGAAGATATGGATATTTTTGCTATTCGGCTACGGAACCCTAAAAAAGTATTGTTTGAGAACTTTCAAAAATGCTTTGAATACTTTATTTATTGACATCAATAGTATCACGTCATCAACATCATGATGAATTTATCATATTAAAACAACACAACATTGGAGCATTTGTAGCCGAACTAGGTGTCAAGCCAGTACCTGATGAAGACTTCTCGCTCTTGGCCTCGATCACGCCTGTTGGTAAGCAATGAGGTTTACGATGGGTCATATGGATAAAAGGGTCATATGTGATGGGAACAGAAGCCGGCAGAAGAAGAAGGTCGCGTAAACAATCACTATTATGTATGCTGTATCTCAGCACACGGCACCAAACCACTCAGTGTAACTTACTTAATATTTTACAATATACAGTTTCACAATATTAGCCCGTTCCATCATCGGACTACAAGACGAACGAACATCGGCTTGAACATCGGCGGCGTGTTGCAAGCATCAGTTGGCTATCTGTTACATTTCAGGGAGTGTACGATGGAATAGCACAATTAAATTCCACCAAGCCCGTTCGATCATCGGACTACAAGACAAACGGCGATGCGCCATCGTTACATGGTGGTCATCCCACCCACGCACAAAACGTTTTGGGAATACTTTCATTGTGCGTACAACTGAGGGAGGAGTGGAATTCCCTGCCGGAGTCTGTATTTCGTAATAGCTATAACCGGGGTAATTAAGTCAAGAGTGAATAGGTTACTTCAAGGCAAGCGTGCTTTGTCTCCGACCACATTATCACTCATCATCAGGTGAGATAGTGGTCAACGCGAACCTATCATAATAAAAATAAAATAACAATTTAATTTAATTGTATTTAAAATACAGTAATTCAATTTCAAGTTCAATTCAATTTATTATTATTTATTTGTACATCACCTGTATAACCTAAGTACTAATTTTAATTAAACTATTGTACATCAATGTCAGATTCAAAGGCAAACTACTGCTTCGTAAACTAGACCAAGAGTCTGAGTTTTAGGAGCTAAAGTTCCTTCAGAAATGCTCACAATACGGCTTTGAAATATGCAAGTACTTATAAGTAACATAACTACATGCATTAAAAATCATACCATAAATAAACTAGGTGTCTATATCAGATTTATTCATAGTTAAATCTCATTATTTAGATTAGATTTAAATCTCACAATTAAATCAGAACTGGGAGAAACTAATTTACTCAAAATAGATGAGATGTGTTTCAAATAAATTATCATGTATAGTTGCTTGCACATGAATCCCTATTAAGCTCCTAAATCAACATAAAACCGTCATTATCTCTATTGTGCACACACTATTCAGATTCTAAGTTACTATTCCAGCTTCCACATTCTCACATTTTACCCAGCCATTCTATTCAGGGTAATACAAACCGTGGGCTATATAGCCCATAGCCTGGCCACATTGTACAGCTCGCCACATTGTGCTTCATCTCGATGCAACTTGAACATTTTCCTGAACTTAATGCCCGATCACGATGCACAACTGTGCGATTGTGCGCCGATTGGATAAAGCTGTCTGCACGTTAGCGACCGTACGGTAGAAGTAAGATTTTGCTGCTTTTTTTGGTAGGTAAACTCATCAAAGAATGGTAAGATAAATGCTTTAGCTTCAATCATTAGGCATATAGCCCGAAATAATTATTTAGATTTTTAGTGCACCTACCATTTGGCGCGGAATATATACAAGGTGTAACAGATTTACCTCAGACACCCGAATTAGAATATTAAATTATAAGTCTAAAACAACATCCGTAAGTAAATAAATTGAAACCAAACCTAGATAGTTGTCATAAAATAGTTATCCTTACTAAACGCAAAACGTATGTGCGTCATACAATATCCTTACGCAGACGCATACACTCATGCAATGTTAGCGGCTGACACGCGCACGAGCGCATTTCCTTGAATTAAGGATTGTATTAATTTGTCATGATACTGTGTTTTTGCGTCAAAATTTAACACCAATTTTTTATGACGGAAATCGATTAAGAAGCCGATTCTGAACCAACTACTTTCAGAAATTGCGTTTATTCTGTTACGCGTTGTATAATTATAAAATTACATTTCACACTATTTATCCGTCTATCTATTCCACAATATGTTTTGGTGACATATGATAGGGTTTAACATAGTTGAGTTACATTTCCTATGTCAAGCATAATAATCAGGGTTGCGAGGAAGCTCTAACGATATACCGCAGGCAGGAACTGAAGGAACAGAGTGGGTTTTTAGTCAGTAGAAGTTTGACGCTCCCTTCTACTCTACCCAGAACGAGAAGAGTCAATTGATAATTTTTCCCGAAAAAAAGTCACAACTTTCAAATTCAAATTCAAAATTATTTATTTGCTCAAATAAGGTACAGAAAGGTCTTACAGAATTATCAGAGAATTTCTTATTTTGCCTGTAATATCGGCGTGCAAAAATGGTGTACTATGATTAAACATGCTTGCTTTCATAGAAATTAATTAATTAATAATATAATTATATTAATAAAACTAAGTAAGAAAGAGTGGGAAAATAAGCCACTCATATAAAAAAGAAGAAAATTAATATCTCTGTATCATGACTTAATGGAATGTTGGTAAAGAATATTTACACCATTTCAACAGACTTCATGCTCGATCAAAATGCATAATTATTGTGATTGTCCTCCGATTAGGTCAGGCCCTCCACAAGCTCGCGACTCCACGCAGCAATAGAGAACATTTCACTGAGCTAATGCTGAATCAAGATACATAATTGCATGATTGTGCGCTGGGCGCGCAAGGCTCGGAACACACGGACGACTCTAACACATAAACTGCATTTGAAAAGCGATACAGGAGAATCGTGTCATTTGTAACTTGCGACGTGTAGGTACTTAAGATATCTGAGAAACTTAGTTTGCAAAGGACTTTCCAGTATAAGCGAAACAAAGTTTTTCAACTTTGTCAAAATTATTATAATTAGTCCAATAATTTATTTGTACTTGTTTTATTTTTAACCGACTTCAAAAAAAGGAGTTATACAATTCGTCTTGAACTTTTTTTTTTATGTGTGTTACCGCATAACTCGGAGACGGCTGGACCGATTTGTAAAATTCTTTTTGCGTTTGAATGGGTATATTTTCTAGTTGGTCCCCTTGTTACGAAATCAGGATCTGATGATGGGATCCTGGAGAAATCGAGGGAACTCTTCAAATATTATAGGCATACCTATAGCGTTTTGGGTATTTCTTATAGTACCTTGAGTAGTTGCTTCCGAAAAGTACCATTTGGGGAAGTTGAACTGATGATGAAGACCACAGATGGCTACTGAAACTCCTCAATAATAAGTATTTCGTGGATTACGATTCGATTACTTGAGTACGGATGTTAAACACTTTATGCTCGTCACAATACATATGGTGATGTAGAGCTGATGGTCAAGTACCAGGAGAACTCCTCAAAAATTAACGGCTATGCATCGGGAAAAGCAATATTTTGTAAAAGGTGATAAGTTGTTGACATTATGGCTTTTGTAACTAGATAAATTACAAACCGACCCACTAAAAAGCGTGAAAAAAAACTTTTTAACAAAAAATAGAACCGACTTCCATATAAAAACACTACAAAGGCAAAAGTAACTTTAATTTCGGAAGGCGGTGTCTTTAGTTTTGTATATATTTTCGTTTTTGACACCGCCTTCCGAAATTAAAGTTATTTTTGCCTTTGTAGTGTTTTTATATGGAAGTCGGTTCTATTTTTTGTTAAAAAGTTTTTTATCACGCACTTTCTTTTTTTTTAGTTTTTCTTTTTTTTGTGTCTAGCTGTGCTGTGTCACACTAAAGTTACGAGTAGATTCAGTCAACCTCTGTTGTCAATACTGGGCCACCAATATACAGGCTGTGCCTAGTTTGGGGCCCATTGCTAACTCTTTTGTGTTTTTTAACTTTGTGTATTGTATTTTCTGTCTGCATGTCTTTCAACTTGTGTGTGTAAATAAACAAATAAAATAAAGATTCTTCAATACTTTACCTAAAATACATGGTAAAAGATCTCTATCTCTCTCTTTAATTTGTTACTATTTTTTTATATATCCCAGCTTTTATATATATATATATATATATGTATTGTGTATGTAGGTTGTTACTTATGTATTGTATATAAGTGAATAAATAGTACACCATGGACTACCCGCGTATTTGTTTTCTAGGTTCTTATAGGTACGACTTAAGTCTTGTATGTCGTGAGATTGAACCCTGGCAGGTTGTACATTTCTTTGTGTAATTTTTATCGCCACCGCTGTTCTCAAATCAGTGTAGAATAATATTGCAAGGAAAGCGACATTTACTAGGATTTTAAAATCTGAAAACTTGTGAAATCCACCAATCCATGGTGGATTACAGACCATTCCCCCCCAAAGGGAGGAAGCCAGTGTCTGTTTTCCAACAGTGGAAACTTTTAGAAGCTGATTATATTATCTCGCGTGGGAGGTTTTTCCCGCGTAAATCCCGATCCCGTGGGAATTCCGGAATAAAAATATCTTATGTCCGTCTCCTGGTTCTAAGCTACCACCCTACTAATTTTCGGCCAAATCGGTTCAGCAGTTCTTGAGTTATAAATAGTGTAACTAACACGACTTTCTTTTATATATATATAGATGTAGTTAAAATAAATTAGCTTCATGAAACTATAATGACTGCTATAAATGCACATCGTAATAACACTAACATTATTATTTATTTAATTTAGAATAGCGTCCATAAAAACCATAAAAGCTCATTATAATCATCATACAAAATATTTCCTCCAAACCAAGTATAAAATCTTAGTCGCAAGTCCGCAAACAGCCTAACAAAAGCACGAACTCTTATCCAACAATAGTCGGTAATAACTTTCTTTGTGTTGAAATATAAACTGTGTACGCATATTTTAATCACGCATTGTTGCGCCGTTCCCGAGGTTAGAGCAAACAAACACACGAATAGATTCGGATGCCGTTAGGACGTAGGCGAAATTTTCCGGGTCCATTGTTCAATCGGGGCGATGTTAAATGTCGAAAGAATCGTAAATCGTTCGAGAGCACTTTCTTTCATAAATCGTGCGTGTATTGTTTTGTGTGGTAAAGTTTTATTTTTATTTTAACTGTTCTAGGTTGTTGACTGGCCCGTTGGTTTAGTGGTCGAAAGCGCATCTGCTAAGCATGAGGTCCCGGGTTCAATTCCCTGGTCAGGACAAAAGTGCTCTTGGGTTTTTCTGTCATTTTGACATCTATGATGGTCGTTGTGAGTAGTCAAAAGTCAAAAAATTTGATACTGGTCTGGCCAAGATGTTTACAGTGTGTTAGGTTAAACGAAGGACTTATTGAGGTAGGGTGTTCAGTATTCGATTCTCGTTCCAAATATGTAAAAAACCTATAACCTAAATTTTTGACGTAATCTTAACATAGTATAGACATAGACATTTGGATACCACTAATAATCTTAATCTTAACATAGTATAAAGCAAAGTCGCTTCCCTGTGTCTGTCCCTATGTAAGCTTAAATCTTTAAAACTACGCAACGGATTTTAATGCAGTTTCTTTCAATAGAAAGAGTGATTCAATTGGAAGGTTTTTAAGTATATAACATGCGTAATATAGTAGAATAGTTTCAAAAATATTACAGATTTAAAATGCAAGGACATAGCGGTTGCGGCGCGGTGCCGGCGGAGGCACGGCGCGCGTGCCTATGTTGCTTAGATTTGAGCGTTGAATGTTTTTCCCATGGTAAATTATGTGTCGCACTTTCAAAAGTAATTACTAAAGAGAACATGTATGTCGAATGACAAAAAGGCTGTCAACGATGTATATAAAGACATTCTATAGTATATTTAATATAAACATTGCACCCGTGCGAAGCCGGGGCGGGTTGCTAGTTGTCCAATATTTATCATGTACACTGAGCTGCAAGAGATGAATGAACTTGTAAACAATACCTAAAGTAATCACGTGGCAAAACACGGTCTGATCGTGCCAAAAAAGGAAGCTCGTGTGTAAACTCCGCCCCCGCGGGAGTCCCCCCGAGGACTTTAGGTATGGTTCTGTCTGTTATTTATCAGTGATTTTTTTTTGTTCATACATTTATTAGTATCATGTAAGCATACACTATTGTAGATTTGGGTTGTAGAGGTCAAATACGCAGTCGCTACATGTAAAACATTAATACTACTATTAATACTTAGCTACTTCCGACTAGACTAGAAGCCACCCGAACATAATTGGGAAACTGTTCTAGGCTTCTTACGATAGCAAAAAGATAAGCTTGCGACTTTCATAGCTGTAAAACTGTATCATAGAAACATTGTACACTTACGACCTTTCAGCCTTTAAAGCACGAGTAAATAGGCATCTTCTGGGCTCGCTCGTCCCATCTTAGACCTCATCTATCGCTTACCATCAGGCGAGTCGAGGTCAAGAGTGGGCCCAAAGGTAATATTTTTTTTTTTTTTTGAAAATTTTTGACGTTCTGAAAAGAGTATTTATTAAGTTTCTTATCGGTTTTTCTCCATAGAAAAAAATTTTTAGCAAAAAATAGAACCGACTTCCATATCAAAACACTACAAAGCCAAAAATAACTTTAATTTCGGTAGTTGGTGTTATTGGTTTTATTTAGATTTTCTTTTTTTCACACCGCCTTCCGAAATTAAAGTTATTTTTGGCTTTGTAGTGTTTTGATATGGAAGTTGGTTCTATTTTTGCAAAAATTTTTTTTTACGCTTTTCGGTGGGTCAGTTTGTAATTTATCTAGTTACAAAAGCCATAATGTCAACAACTTATCACCTTTTACAAAATATTGGTTTTCCCGATGCATAGCCGTTAATTTTTGAGGAGTTCTCCTGGTACTTGACCATCAGCTCTACATCACCATATGTATTGTGACGAGCATAAAGCGTTTAACATCCGTACTCAAGTAATCGAATCGCAATCCACGAAATACTTATTATTGAGGAGTTTCAGTGGCCATCTGTGGTCTTCATCATCAGTTCAACTTCCCCAAATGGTACTTTTCGGAAGCAACTGCTCAAGGTACTATAAGAACCCAAAACGCTATTGATGTGCCTATAATATTTGAAGAGTTCCCTCAATTTCCCCAAGATCCCATCATCAGATCCTGATTTTGTAACAATGGGACCAACTAGAAAGTATACCCATTCAAACGCAAAAAGAATTTTTCAAATCGGTCCAGCCGTCTCCGAGTTATGAGGTAATAGATTGACTCGGCCATCGCATGAAAACACAATTTATCTCACAAGTAATACATACATATATAAATTAGATTGTTTTTGCGATTGCCAAGTCAACATATTTATTTAAAACGTTAAAGATTTTTAATATTGATATGGTCACTGTAAGATGTTGTTACGTTAGATAATTACGTAACAACTTAAGACAGAAGGTCCCTTAAGTAGGGACTGAATAATCGAATAACCGACTTGGTATTACATGGATCTCACAACTTTTTACGGTAGAAGAACTGAGTTGCGAGACTTGGTTTTTTGACAAGTATTGTTTTTATAGGATCTCATTTCTTTTTGTAGATAGTCCTACTTTTTTCCTTTCCGGCGCCTTTTACTTTTTGTATACCAATAACGAATTGTCTTAAAGCCCTCTCTCTGGCTTTTTTATTCCGTTGACCATTTTACAAGTTACCTCTGAACATAATTATATCTAGATACCTATTTACACATATTATTCCATTATATTATACATAATTATATACAGGTACACTGATTAATTAACTGTAAATGTAACTTTGTTGTTATTTCTGCAGTTGATGTATCTAGAAAACTGGACCGAAATTAAAAAATATTTTAGTTTTTCCTTGATTCATACACTAAACACTAATTGTATTCTAAATTTGAAGCTTCTATGTCTTCTAGAAGTGCCTTAGACTTTTGATGATCGGTCAGTCAGTGAGTGACAAAATTAAGGAACTTTGACTCGTTATAATTCTTAAACTACTAGTTCAAATTGAATGAAATTTGAAATATACCGTGTTCATACAATGCCTGCTTGGTTACTGAAAATTCAGGCTTCTAGTTTTATCCACAATGAAGTTATACGGGGTCGAAAATGGCCTCAATTGCTTCGAGAAAAGTATGGTACGGCCGTGCCGCTTTTTGCTCGACTTGGCGGGAGCACTGCCGTGCCCCCAGATATGAAGCTTTTTCTCCATAGCAAAAAATCAATTCGAACCGTTCACATGTTTAATTTTAAGTGCATTATGGGTATTTCTCATTTTCAGTAAAATTATCTGTGACAGAGATTTTTTTCTTTAATAACAAAGGGCACGCGGTCTTGATATATTTATCAAGGCAGTGCTACCATGTCTGGTGAAGACTACATGAAAATATACAAAATTTATTGATCTCATTATTTTAAATATTAAAAAATAATCGCCAAAAGGTCTTTTCCGGGATGTGACTGAAGCAAATTTACAGATATAATAATTTTTTCCCAGTCTTTAGCATGATATTTCTTAAATATAAGGATATTATCTTAAACTTTAACAAATACTGACCCATATCAGCTTATAACTTAATATTCAATTGATAAAAATAAGAACTAAAAACCTAATTAAAATATGTGACTTAAATTTTGGTCACTTCCATGGACAAAGGTCATAATAACTTTTTACCGAGAAAAAAAACAGCGTGTGTCCGAATTTATGTGAGCATTGACAAGCCGTCAACTGTTATAACCATAATGAGATGTCAATTTCTTACTGGCTGCAATACTTTTGTCGTGAAAAAACAATAATATTACCTAATTAAAACTCGTCAAGCATACGTGATCACTACTGTGGTTGTTTTGCCAAGTAAGTATATAATGTTAAATTTACATTTGTTTTGCTGTTTTGTATGTTTGATGGTCAAATTACGATTGCCGAAATACTTTGCTAAGACGAGATTTTTTAGATTAGTTTTCCGTATTTAAACCAAAAAATGTCCTTTCCATGGATGTCACTTCCATTGATTACGTGGATATTTTTCATGGATGTGAACTTTAACTTGGATCATTCCAATTATTTTGGTTGTTTAATTACTGCCATATACATAGATACACAAAACACTTTTACATACAAATTAGTGATGTGTCAACTCGATTTACTAACTCGAGTTAACTCGAGTTGGGCTTAAATCGAGTCAACTCGAATTGAATTCTCTTTAACTCGATTTAGTCGATTTGAATACTTCCGCCCTAGCGCGTAAGCCAAATGAAAGACACTGAGATGGCGCGAAGTTTGCCGATCATTTATGACTATATTCATTCATTTAATTCGCTACAAATGCCAATTATGTCAATGTCACAACAACACAACATTGCATTGTTGCAGATTTGAGTTTATTTTGGAGTGCCGGTTGTTATTCTTGTTAGTTTTTTGAATTATTTAGTACTGTATAGAAAAAATGCCGGGAAAAAAATGGACATGCTAAGTGCAAACAGTGTTCAGATTCATACAAATATAGTTTTGTTGTTAATTAATAGAAATACTTACTTTATTTATGTTACGAAAATTTAATTCTAAATACATAAAACATAAATAAATGATAAATAAATAAATTTCTTTTTTTATTTAAATTCTACCTATTTTAATTCTAATGGTCCCCATACATATTTATGCTGAATCTGTTCAATTTATTTAAATATTGTTACGAAAACAAATCATTTACTCAGTTTCATTTTACCCAATTAACTGGAGTTACGTGAATTTCAACTCGAGTTAACTCGAGTTGTGTTTATTCCGAGTTGACACATCACTAATACAAATACATGTTTTACTTTTTTTGGATGGCGAGAAATAAAAGACCAAAGACAGCAAAAGAAATTCGTAAACAAAAAAGAGAATGCGAACGAAAACAAGAAGCTCGTATTAAGGCTAACCCCGACGTGTATAAAGCCAGTCAATTTAACATTTTTAGTGAATATTTTAATATTAAAAAAAAAACATTTTGTTTTCGAATGTTAATATTTATTTAGCATGTATCTCCCTCTGTTAGTTAATATACTGTATGACAGAGATAGCGAAAAACAGGAGAATAAGGAACCGGATAGTGAAACTAAAGAACAGGATAATGTGGTACTTGACAGTGAGATAAAAGGACAGGAATTGGAGGAACTGGATAGTGAGACTGCAGAATAGGAGGATAAGGAACTAAACAGTGAGATTAAAGAACTGGAGGATAGAGAACTTGATAATCAGACTGAAGAAGAAGAAGATAACGAGCTTGATAGTGAGACTGAAGAACGGGAGGATAGAGAAATTGATGATCAGACTGAAGAAGAAGAAGATAACGAGCTTGATAGTGAGACTGAAGAACAGGAAGATAAGGAACACGATGAAAAGAGAGGATGAGGATCTTTGACAGTGAGAGCGATGATGACCTCGAAATATTTGTATTAAGAAATATTTCTAAAGTTATAAAATAACTTGAAGGTTTTAATACATATTAAAATTTTATTGAGACTGAAATTAGAAATTGCTATAAATACAATGTTTTTGACCTCTTTAGCAGTTACTTTTAAAAATATATAATATGTTTCATATTTATTACAAAATATGGTTGATACCATAATTCCTAAGATAAAACATGTGATTTAAGTTCAAAGCAATTAAAGCTGATTTTCCAAACATTTGTTTTATTTAATAAATCCAGTGTTTTCATTATTTATTGATTTGTGACTTCATCTTTTATATAAAATATGTAGAATTTCACGTCCATGATTTGAAGTTATTTCCATAGTTAAAAAAACTGTATGGAAAGTCACTTCCCTGGATTCAGTGTCACTACCATGGACGTTCGAAATTTCATTGCGTATTTCTAGTAAAACTAAAAAGTTGTAAGCTCGGTACATATTTTTTTGTAGTAGGTTATGACCTAAATTATTGATATTTACAGCTATTTCACGTAAAGTTGACCAAAGCATTTTTTTTTGTTTTCGTCATCAGAAGTGAAAAATACCCTTATAAGTTCCCATGTATGCCTTTGTGAAATAAAATATTATTAATTGTACACCTCTGAAAAAATATTCTCCAATCTATTTGGAAAACTACTTATCATAAATCCTAGTACATCTAGACCGTTGGTTATAATATAGGTATTTATCGGCTTCTGCTTACTACTTTTTCGAAATCCACTATAAATTCTAAACTCTGCCCAGCATCAGTTGTCTATTACATGATAAATTATGTTTATTTTACAAATTGGTAATTAAATAACACTTTTACCTTTTATTTTTTCTTTTTCCTTTTCGTTAATTTAAACTAGATGAGGCCGGAGTTTCGTAACTGACTAACCTAACAAGAAACACCGAAACAAACTCAAAAGTCAATGTAGTATTTTGTCAAGCTTTGACAAAAAAAATACCAAGCGCTTTTCACATCTTAGCAAATGGTTCCCCAAATGCCACTTGCAGGTCTCAAAGTATTCTTGGTAAGGAAAACAATTGTTGTCAACCGCCAATAAAATCCCAATTAAAACCAAACAAAGGCCACAAACTTCTCACAACAACATCTTTGATTTATAAAACAGAGAAAACGAAAAGCCTTTGCTAAGAAACTAATGCAAGCTGAACTTTCCTTCGCCGATAGAATGGCAAACGTAATTAATAATAAGTCCTTTGAATATGGACATTGTTGCATTAAAAGTCGAGTGAATAAACTTCGACTTAGCCTTGTCATCGCAAAAGATAAATCTAGTATTAGAAACGAAGATAAGGGTGACTACGATTTTGGTGACAATTGGGATACTTCCATTGAGCGGACAACTAAAGAGTGAAATTCTCTGTCGGACTGTGTTTGTTGGTGGGGGTTTTTAAGTCAAGAGTGAATAGATTTAGAAGTAACCTATTCACTTTCGCAGGTAAGCGTGCTTCATCTTTGACCACATCATCGCTTACCATCGGGTGTGATGGTGGTCGAACGCCAGCATGTCAATTATAAATAATAAACAGAATTAAAAATAGCATACAAAACATAACAACATAGGATGTTTGACTTTGTGTGAGTGAAAAATTAGATCATGACAGAAACATAAAATTAAAATAGACACAAGAATTCCAGCAGAAGCACGTTTCACCTTGTTAAACGAAGTTACAGATAGGTAAACGGACGTTCTTTATATTTTCCTGTTTTATGGGGCGCCTCGTGATGAATTTATTTAACTATCCTTTTTATGAGCCTAATAAATAATAAGCAGTTTACAACTTTTCCCTCTATGAGAGGGACTGGGCCATAAATAACCAATGGTTGGTGGAACCAGTCTCACACAAATTATTACTAAAATTTGTCTGTAAACTGGTCAATTACCTAATCATAGTAATTGTTGGGAACCAAACCCAACATACATGCGGCCGACGCGTGAGCAGCGCTCTTACATGTGCCACATTGAATTTTAAAATAGTTTTAGTCTTACATTTGCGTTACTTTTCATAAAATACGGTGTATGAAAATCTAATATTACTGTGTGAACGTTATTAAAGTGATTAACTCTATAGTGCCTAAAATAAAAAGTGTTAATATGTGGAATAGTACGAAAACCAACTATAAAACAATTTAAATTGCATTAAAAAAAGTTACTAATAATAAAAACTGTACGAAAGTCCTATTTAACTGTGTGAACGTTATTTAAATGGTTAACTCTATAGCGTATCAAATAAAAGTATTCGATATAGTATTCACGAATAGTTCAAATACCAACTATAAAAGTGACAATCATAAGTGATAAAAAGACTGATGGTTATTAATCCACCAAACATTATTCAAAGTGAAACTACTCATTTCAAAAATATATACCTACGTAAAGTGGAAAAAAAAACCACAGAACTCTTTAGTCATACCCACCGTTGTTCTATATTAAAATTTCTAATACTTTGGCTTACTATAACTAATTTCAACCCAGTTACCTAATAACTGCGTGGCTCAGACGGTAAGTCAGATACACCTCTACAGAGGATTGTCGAGTTCAAATCTTGGGCACACTTGAGAATTCTTTTTGTGAGAATTAATTTCTTACAATAACTTTGTGCTTCTTCCGAGCTAAGATATTCTTTAGACAACCACGGCCTACTAGAGGGCGCTGCCTGTCATACAAATAAATATATCATTTGAAAGTATAAAACATGGATAATACCGATAGCTATGTCACACAGCGGAAACATAACACTGCCGGATCTTTAACTGACTTATCCGATATGACAAATGACGTTGAAAACACAATACTTGACACGACAATTATGAGCATACCGGACAGCCTACATGACAAAAATTATAATGATGACATTGTTAATGATTTAAACAAACAGATACAATCACTTACGATGCAACTAATGAGTGAACATCAGGAAATAGAAGACCTCAATAGTGAAAACTATAAATTAAAATCAGATTTACAAAAATCCTTGAAGACTGTTGAATCTTGTAAAAAAATTTGCTTAAGGCCTGATAGAAAATCTAGCACACCATCTTCATCGCGCAAGAAAAAAACAAAGCACCATGTAATGTCACCAATGACGTTTACGAATAATAATAAAACTTCCAACAATTCTCATGTAGAAACTAAAGTCGACATGCTAGATAAAGAAACTCAAACTTCTGATTTGACGTATAATGATATATTGATACAGAATCAGAAACGGACTTTAACAATTGAGCAATTGAGTGATATTGCTAAAAAGAAACATCAGGCGTCATTTCTGCCAAAACATAAAAACACACTAGCTATATTTAGCAGCAGTTGCACAAAAGGAACTCTGCCGATTATTGAAAAAGTCTTCTCAGAACATTTTGAGTATTGTCATTATGTGCTACCAAACGCCATTGCAGAGGGCGTCTTGTGTACTATAAATTGATTGCAAATTAAAAGACTTCTCAATTAACGACTACTGCTTAATTTTATTGGAGAAAATTATTATGTTGTAATTATTAATAATTTAAAAAACTATCTGAGAAATGCCACACACACCAATATTGTTGTATGTGCCCCGACTTACATAAGAGGTGCATTAATATATAATTACAAAGTCGAGGTCTTCAACAACCTCCTCTGTTTGGACATAAGAAGTAACAAATACGCATATTTTTTCGACACTAACCGCGCCCTGTCACTTGAAATGTTTTCCAACAATACAGGGAAAATAAACAAATACGGATGGAAAAACATCTTTGACCAAATCATGTCCAACATAATTATTGACTACAATTGTTTCTGCTCTCAAGATGATTTGACACATTCTAATGGCAGGATGGAAGACAAGACACCACTGACAAGTAATACGGGGAATTTAAGTGATCTGAATGAATTGAGTGCAACGCAACAAACTAATGACTTTTTTCGTAGGTAACAGGACGAAGGACAACAGTTTAAATAATGTTAAAAGTAAAAGTCAAACCTATATGATGTTACCCCATTTAACAAACATCAATATATTTCACCAAAATGGGTGCGGTATTAGTAATAAAAAAAATGAATTAAATATTGATTTACAATCACTTGGAATCAGGGTAGACTACATATGTACCTATTAGTGAACATTTTTTAAATGACAGGTCCATTCTTTCTTTTTATTTAAACAACTACAACCTGATTTCAAGCAACACTAGGAGTAAAAAGACTAGAGGTGGTAGTTTGATACTGGGACATGTGGATAAAAAAGTAGAGAATATTGATGTTATTAACAAGATGTATAAGATGGATAGCTTTGAAATATGTTGTGTTAAAGATGTCGATACTGGTTTGTATATATGTTGTTGTTATCGTAGTCCTTATGACAAAAATTTTGAATTTTTTTTAAACCGCTTGGAAAAGATGCTGGAGCACTTATTTAATAGGAAATGCATAATATGTGGGGATTTTAATATTGATCTACTTTCAGATAGTCATAAACGCACTGAATTTGTAAGTTTGTTAAAATGTTACAACTTTAGGTATCTTGTAAATACTCCAACTTTCATTCGAAATGGCTCACTTTCGTGCATAGATAATATTTTAAAAAATTTGCCTGAACATAACACAGTGAAATGTGAAGTGGACCACAAAGGCCTAGCTGATGGCCTTGGAGGTCTTTTAGGCCGTTTTTACTTAGAAAGCCTCTCGAATAAGTCAAATGATAACAACCAGCATATTACTAATAAGAGAGTCTTGAACTTCAGGAACGGTATGTATTTTAAGCAAGCAATACTGAAACAGAATTGGAGTGATATGGGGATTAATGCATTTACTGGGAAGTTTACAGAGACTTTTAAACATTGTTACAAAATCAAGAAGTGTAAAATTAACTTAATTAAAAGTACTAGGACTAATTGGATCACCAAAGGTGTCAAAATCTCTAGTAAAATGAAACGCTTTTTATGTGCTAATAACGGTAATAACCTTGATAGTAGTGTTCAAAACTACAAAACGAATTATATTCGAATTTATAGAAGGGTTATAATGAAATCTAAAAAACTAATAGTTAGAGATAAAATAAATAACTCTAAAAACACTAGTAAAGAAATTTGGAAACCGAAAGAAACTGGTACAGGCAGAGCATTTACTAATTAAAATTGATGATAAAATAATTAATAATTCTGTAGAAGTAGCTAACACCCTAGCACAACATTTTGATTACAAGTGCCTTAACAGTGGAAATAAACATGAGGAAGCTACCATGTTACTCCAACAAAGTACACAACGGGTCGAAAATGAAATTTGTTTTACGCCTACCACTCCTAATGAAATTTTTTTTCTAGTAGTGTCAGAAAAATGGGTAATAAACGTTCTTGTGGTTACGATGAAATTCCTATATCTGTTATTAAAGATCATTTAAATATACTTGCTGAACCACTCTCTTGCTTTTTTAATAAATGTATTGACGAAGGAATATTCCCAGAACAGCTAAAGGTAGCCAAGATCATACCAATCCACAAAAAAGGCAACAAATCTGATCCTAAAAATTACAGGCCTATCTCTTTGCTACCAACGCTCTCAAAGATTTTCGAATAAATACTAAAATATCGGCTTTTACTTCATATTAACTTAAATAAAGTTTTAAATAAAAGACAATTTGGATATCAAAAAAATGTGGGCACAGGGGATGCTATATATACTCTTGTTAATGATATAATCAGCAAGTTAAATAATAAAATGAGAGTAGCTGGTGTATTTTTAGATTTAAGCTCAGCTTTTGACACTGTTGACCATGACTTACTAATAACTAAATTAAATCACTATGGAGTGAGAGGAAAAGCCTTACAACTTTTGTCTTCCTACCTAAAAAACCTTAAAATGTTTGTTGAAATCATTGAGACGAAAGATGGACAAAGGCAAACTCATAGATCTACTTTATTTAATATTTGTGCCGGTGTTCCACAAGGATCTGTATTGGGTCCCATATTGTTCATTTTGTTCACTAATGATTTAATTAATTATATTAATAACGTTCTGTCAGACT
Source organism: Tholera decimalis (assembly GCA_943138885.2). NCBI lineage: Eukaryota > Metazoa > Arthropoda > Insecta > Lepidoptera > Noctuidae > Tholera > Tholera decimalis. The sequence continues at coordinate 39,434,974 of OW964566.2, read as the reverse complement.
TGAACCTTGTGGTTTTTGCGGATGATACAAATGCCATTATTGCAGCTGAGCATATAAATGAACTCACGAAAAAGGTAAATGCAGCTTTAAGCTACCTTTACTCATGGTTTACTGCAAATAAACTTAAAATCAATAGTATGAAAACCAAAATACTTTTGTTCTAAACAACTGCTCGTAATAAAGATACCATGGAGGTTAAACTCAATGAAAACAAAATAGAACTTGTGAGTGAAGCAAAATTCTTGGGCATACATATGGACGAATCGCTCAATTGGAAAAAAGAGCTAGCCACTATAGATGCAAGTATATCATCTGCATGTTATGCATTGAGAACCCTTCGTGATGAAATTGACACTAGACAATTAAAAATAGTATACTACGCACTAATTGAATCTAGTGTGGCGTAGTGGTTTAGGTGGTAGAATAAAAACTAATAGACCACAGGTTTACAGCATTTATTTGAAGGGGGGTGGGTTCAGTTCACAGGGGTTCCTTCACTGGTCGAAGGTATTGGATGGTACTGCCCTGAGCTCAGGCCGCGACGCACGCAGATCGGCGGGCCGATCCCGAAGCCGGCAGCGACCACGTGTCCGAAGCAGAGGATAGGCAGGGCAGGCCACGGGAGAGGAGGTCTCTCCTCCTCACCCAACTCGCACGTGGCAGGCGCAGAGGTTGGCAGGTAGACCACGCGACAGCGCGTCTCTCCGGCAGTAGTACGCGGAGGCAGCGGTGACACCCGTCGCGTGGCAGACGTTGAGGTAGTTGAAATTCGAGACCGAAGGCAGTAAAGAAAAACGAAGAAGAAAAACCTGGAATCACACGAAGGGTGCTTCCGTAAGCGTGGTGCCAGGAATCGTGAGCGCCGGCGATGCGTGCGTCTCCCAGCCGTGAGCCCAAAGAACAGTACCCGGGAACCGAATGGGAAACTCACCATCGCGGCGGTTCACAAAGGTTATAGATAAGCGTAAGCATGCCGCGTGCAACGATATAGAAGGTAACCGCGTGACAAAGCGTTTAAGCTCGTAGCTGCTATGACACAGCAGGAAAGGGATGCTGCGGCCTGCTTACGCTTCACTAATTTAGCAACACTAGTGGAAAACAGATGACAACCTTGACAACCGGGCAATTATATTAATTTACAACGCTGCAGATTATGGTGAAATAAGAGGATTACGATTTGGCAAGATGGAGAGAAAATGGCAGATACGACGAGCACTTACCCTTGGGCACAGAGGGTTTCTATATTAGTTACTTGCAACTGTAGGCGGTGAAATAGAACTCAGCGAACCGGAGGTTAGAATTTATAGCCGGTCACCGCATAAGTGTTGTCACTCCGTGAAACCATAGACATTGGGGATGAGCGTGGTAATTCGATTTTAGTTTAATCGACTATCACGCTACACTAGATTAAGATATAGCATACAATTTTGGGGAAATAGCTATAATTATAATTGCCAAAGAGCTTTCGTCCTTCAAAAAAGAGCCATACGAACCATTGTCCGAATTTCACAAAGACAGAGTTGTCGTCCACACTTTGTACATCTAAAAATCCTAACCATACCCAGCCTCTACCTGTTAGTACTCCTGACTCACCTTAAAAAGTATATGCACGAATATGAGACATTTGAGGAAAGACTGGTTAGGGAGAATACACGCAGGAAGGATTTAAAAAATAAAATTAGTCCTTGCTTAAATATAGTGAAGCACAGTCCACGTTACCAAGCAGTGCAAATATTTAATAAATTACCCTTATCCCTAAAAAGCATTTTTTACACATCCGCATTTAAGAAAAATCTTTAGGTCTTCCTATTGGATAAGTGTCTCTACTCAATTGATGATTTGTATCTTTATGACATATGTGTTTGCACTTGTATATTACTATGTTTTCTTTTTTTTATTTCTTCTAATTGACAAGAACTTAATATTATGTGTTAATGTTGTGAACGTATAGGATTTATATTTTTTGACTATGTTATTTTTATTTTTATTATTGTATTGCAACTGTAGTTTTATAGGATAATTTCACACACAATGTATATTGTTAAATGAATAAATGAATGAATGAAATTTCCTGAGTCATCGGCGGCGAGCGGCGGTGGGGACGTGTGCGGCGAGGGGGCGACGGAGCGAGAAGGGCTTGGACCGACACTCGCGCTCTCGGATACCACCGACTACGGTCATTTTATCGTTCTTTTAAATCTTTTTCTGTTTGTCCGCGAAGCTCTTATTTTTGTAAAAGGGAAGGCAATAAACCGCGCCTACAAATTTTATATACAGGCCATTTTATTTAACATCCCATATTGGCTTCAATATGGTCCTTCGAGCCGGATTCAATAGCCGCAAGGGCTTCACGTGCACCATATTACATGGACTAAACCACTCGACTAAATCGAGACACGAGATGCAGACTCAGCTGTTCGTTCCATAAAACACCATTTAAAAAGGTTGTTACATACCACTCAATTAACTTACGAGGAAATGGCTACTTGCCTCGCTCAAACAGAAGCTGTTTTAAACTCCCGTCCTCTTACTCCTCTTTCCCCAAATCCTCTTGACTTCTCCGCTCTTACACCTTCTCACTTTTTAATTGGACGACCTCTTAATGCTCTACCTCATTCGCAGGGTACTGATGTAAACATTGAGAAGATCAACAGTTTGGAGCGTTTCAAGCGAATAGAGCTCATACGTCGACATTTCTAGGACCGTTTCTCTCTGGAGTATGTAGCTCTACTTCAACAGAAGGTGAAGTGGCAATCCTCAAGGTTAGAGCTGAAGCTCGGCTCTCTGGTCTTAATAAAGGACAGAGCTCTTCCTCCTTCACTTTGGAGCCTAGGACGAGTAACCAAGGTGTATCCTGGTAGCGACGGTATATCCAGAGTCGCAGAGATCAAGACGAAGAGGGGCACTATCAGGAGGGCCTTTAATAATATTTGTCCCCTTCCAGAATTTCGAAGTTCCTTCAACCCGGGGAACATGTTGGGAATCAAACCCAACATACACGCGGCCGACCCATGAGCAGCGCACTTACCTGCGCCTGAGTCATCGGCGGCGAGTGGCGGTGGGGACGTGTGCGGCGAGGGGGCGACGGAATGAGATGGGCTTGGTCCGACACTCGCGCTCTCGGACACCACTGACTACGGTCATTTTATCGTTCTTTTAAATCTTTTTCTGTTTGTCCGCGAAGCTCTTATTTTTGTAAAAGGGAAGACAATAAACCGCGCCTACAAATTTTATATACAGTCCATTTTATTTAACATCCCATATTGGCTTCAACAGTAATCATCAATTATGAATGCTAGGTACAAACAAAAAATAATGCTTAAAACACTCACTCTGATATGAGGATAAATTAAGACAACAACAAGTTCACACCAATTAAAAATATTTCTTATAATGTTCTCTATCGCAATTACAAGCAAGAAAGCGACTTGCAAGTCACTTAATACACTCAAACCTATTTTTTCCACCATCTTCGATCAAAACATGCCAACCTCATAGGCGTACTTTACGAGCAGCGAACGTGCCCAAACACGGTTGCTGCGGGCAAAGCAGCGTGACTGGTCAAACTTGCCCGAATGCCCGCCGCCTTTGTGGTCGCCCCAGCGAACCGTGAGCCACAATATTTGTCCAAGTGAGTGTACTAGACACGTAGGTATATTATAAGTAAGTACATAATCCTATGGGAAACAGGTTTGCTTGAGAATGATACCACTGAAACTGCTTATAGAAAATAATGAACTAGGCGATTTAAAGGACAATTTAGATAGATAGATGCCTTTTTTTGTTTTTGTGCGGGTCAGTATAGGACCTTGTGGAAGTACAAAATGCTTTGCTGCTAATAAAGGCTGACCTAATTGCTCTACTAATTTTAGTTGATAAAAAAATCCAGACAAAGCCAATATATCTAATATACTCTTATCTAATAAAATCTCTAAAATCTGTGCGGTGCTTTCCTCTAAAGTCCACATTAGACATGGTTCTCATATTTAATATGAATCAAATCAACTTTAAAAGAGGCAGTGACCTCTGAGTTTGTTTCGATGTTTCTTCACGGGTAATTCAGATAGGAAAACTCGGCCTCATCTAATGAAATCTGACAATCGTGTTACCCAGTTACTGGGTTGTGCTGGGATGCAGCTGCGTCCGATTAGACTGGAAGCTGACCCGGCAGTTTGGAAAAGCTGATGAAAGAATGTTGCTCTTAAAACGATTAAAAAAAGAACTCGAAAGCTCGAGTCATTTGTTTTTCCTTCATATATTTCCCACAACCAATCTCAACGTGTTACTTGGTGATTTTCTGTTGAACTTTATTTTATAAGTATCCCATTACCTAGTGTTTATCCATTGCCTTAAGGTTGCAAAACGCAACAAAAGGCCACGTCGTTTATAGCCATTGCAGTCAGATGTCTATCAGACATCAATCAACGTTGTAATATACATACCTATATAGGTTTGCAGGCGTGATCTAAGTTAATGAGAAGGGAATGTAAAATTATAAAGTCATATAAAGTCATAAGTAATTTATTTCGGAACAATATATATTATGTTGAAATTTTGTAAAATAAAACGATAATAAAATGATGGCACCCTGTTTATAATAATATTGTTTTTTTTTTTTTTTTATAATAATATTTTTTTTTTTTTATTTCATCAAAGTAGGTACAATTTTCTTAATATTATGACAAATTAAATCTAAGTTTACAGGTTGTACGCTGTCACATAATTATGGAGTTTCCTAACTCCTAAACTAAGTAAAACTTGTATTATAGGAGTTAGTGAGCTATTGACTCAGACCCAACCTTGAACTTATGTATCTTAATAACATAAACAAAATTATTAAAGCTTAATATAAAAACAAAACATAAACCTACAGTAAAGTCATACAAAATGATATAATTTAACATTTACAACCATTATACTATACAAACAATTCTTGACACCTATTATATAATTACTTTTTAACTATTAACAGTAATTCTGTCTGATCATAAGTCAAAGTTAACAACCAATTGTTCAACTTATGCTTTACCTCACGTGTGGTTAAATTGTATATTGCCAGTCTTTTATTAATCTCATTATACATTCTTGAGCTAGCGACCTCATATTGGCGGCTTGCAAAAGCTGTTCTGCAGCTAACACCGGGACATACAAGTGCACCGGAGCGCTTTGTACTTGTTTTTTGATTTAGAGGTAGCCGGAGGTGTTTTCGGAGTAAGGTTTTTTGAATGTATAGTTGTCTCACGGTTAGTACGCGGCATTCAGCATATAATTTTGTAGTTGAATACAATCGAGGCTTATGATGAATTACCTTTAAGACTGCTCTCTGTGATCTCTCCAACTTAAGAAATAGGGTTTTATAGGTACCACCCCATATAGGTATGCAGTAGGTTAGTAAAGATTGGCAGAGGGCGGTATATACCATGTAAATCGTAGATTTATCTGCAGTAGATCTGAGCTTCTTAAATAATGCTGTCTTAAGCGGCAAATAATAAAACCGACTTCCAAAATAAACACTGCAAAGTGAAAAATTACTTTAATTTCAGAAGTCAGTGACAAAAAACGAAAATACAAAACCAAAGATATGGACTTAAGACAGGTTAAATTAAAGTTATTTTTCACTTTGCAGTGTTTGGCAGCAGTTGACAGCAGCCAATTGCACAACCACTACGCCAACCGTATCGTCCGTATCTTCATTAAAACACTCTGCCCGCTCCCATTGCAAGTGCGGAACATTTGAATGATCTAAAACTCTTATAACTACTCTATAGAGCTGACGGGCCTGTTGGTATAGTGGTCAGTGGCCCTGACTGCTATGCTCAAGGTCGTAGGTTCGATTCCCACCCATGACAAATGTTTGTGTGATGAGCACGATCATTTGTTCTTTATCTGGGTGTAATTTATCTATAACATGTATGTATTTAAAAATATATATGTATGTTTATCAGTTGTCTAGTACTCATACCACATGCTCTGCTTAGTTTGGGACTAGATGGCGTTGTGTGAAAGTTGTGGAATATTATTATATTATTATTATTATTCTACTCACAAATTATTTAAAGACCTTTCCAGACGCCTAGTCGACACTTCGCGTGACCCAAGGGCTGGCCTTGAGCCCTTGACCTTGGACAGAGGATAAGCATTGCCATACAACGTGGCAATGCTGCCTTCAGTCTTTTGGGAACATTACCAGTGGACAGCGATGCTCACGAATTTCTGGACGCTATCTTTTAGATTATTTGTAGATATACAACGTGTAACGGAAACCCCATATCTATCCAAAAGGACTGAAGACAACATCTGGTGGAGTCTCTATGCAAAGTTTCAGCTCAAAATAAGTGACTCACAGAATTGACCCCAAATTATTGGTTTCATATGTTTCTTGAATACCAGTAATAACAAACGTGTCACAGCACTATGAGGGTCATCACTTTCCACGTCACTTGCCAATAAAACGATAATTCGCTTCGTTCTTCTTAATTTGAAAAATTCGGTCTCTGGTATCAATGTACCTATTGAAATTTCTAATATGCTCCACACATGTACACATAGGATTAGAAAACCCTTGCCATATCGTTTATTATCATCCAAATAAGCCGTGCACTTGGTATGAATATACACTTTAAATTACACGTTGTACCTATATAGTTTAGAGTTTTTATGTAAGTGTATATTTTCTGATTTGAACTAAAATAAATTTATCACAAATATAGTAATTATTTCTCTAAAGAGTAGACGACCATAAATGTGACTGTGAATGTGAATGTGAATTCATGTGACTTTTGATAATATTCAGAATGTCGGTTTTAACATAAAAGTGCTCAGAAGTGTACCCGTACCCGTTGGAATATGGATAAATTATAGTATTAAATGAACAGTTAACAAAAATTCTGAAGTCATATAAGATAATAAGGAATTAAAATAATAAAATTTTAAATGTACTAAATTCAAAATTATAAACATCAACATCAACAATTTAAACAAAGTCAAAGATAACATTTCAAATTAAATATAAACAAAAGAATACGACATAAATATAATTATTTATCTATACTTACTTATAATAAATCTGTAGAGAGGTCAATTCTGTACATGAAATATACACACATCAAAAGTGTCTAGGGATCAACATATATTTTTGCAATAACTTTTCTCCTGATTGATATTAATTAAAATTTTCTTTAAGGATTCATCAGATAAAGTGTTTTCGTTTGTCACAGTAACGATAAACCAAGTCACCTTTGCATTAATAAAGAAATTTGCCATTTTCCTAATAAAGGGATTTTTGACATTTGAACCACTAACATTAAAGTTCGAAAAAAAGACTGAAATAACAGTTTTCTTTAAAATTTTATTGGGTAACTTAAACAATTAATAATCCGTGTTTCTACCGCGAACACTAACAACACAAGAACATCGGTTTGGCATACTCAAAATGAGTTCATCCAAATCACGCTGTGGAATGGCCGCCCATGTTCGTTGCAACAACAAAAAAAGGTCTTCTTGCGACTGGATACCCTCCATATTCGGCAGAGCTCTTCTCTGTAGCATATCCCATGCATGCTCAATCGGGTTCAAGTCTGGCGACTGAGCAGGCCAGAGCAGGACATTGATGTTAGCTGCGGCGAGAGTCTGTCTTACAACTCTTGCGGTGTGCGGTCGTGCATTATCATGCATTAACTGAAATAAGGGACCGATTTGCACTTGTAGAGGAACGATGACGTCAGATACAATCGTCTCAGCATAAATTTGAGCGTTGAGGTTGCCTCTGATCCAAATCAACTCAGTTCTTCCGCCGATCCAAATACCCGCCCATACCATGATGGTTCCACCACTATAAGGATGGACTTCCTGGCAGGATTTTAATCGCTGTTGGCGTCCAGGGGTTCTCCAGTGTCGTATACGTCTTGTATCCGGTCTCATACCAAAACGAGACTCATCAGAAAAGCACACGAAACGCCATTGTTCTTCTGCCCAATTTCTGTGTTCAAGAGCCCATTGATATCGAATCCTACGATTGTGCATTGCTATAGGTGGTACCCGTAGCGGTCTTCGGGAATGAAGGTTCACTTCATGCAAGCGGTTTCTGACTGTTTGGTCGCTAATTAAGTTCCCTGAAGAGTGATGAAGCCTCACGGCTAACATCATGGCGGTTATTGTTGGAGCTCTTCGAGTTAAGATTTGAATGTATCAGTCTTGTCTCCGTGTGGTGCAGCGATACCGTCCTCCATGGCGCTCAGCCATGGTACCAGTGCTTCGGTAACGTGTCCAAAGTCGACTGATAACACTCTGACTTGTATTCAGAGCTAAAGCCACAGTACGTTGCCGGGAACCAGCTTCTATCATTCCCACGGCTCTGAGCATTTCTTCCCTGCTTAAATGACGTCGCCGCTCCATAATAACGTTGGTTTTAATCAGTAGTAGGGAAACAGTAGCACTAATAATGTCTTCAATGCGTTGTATGTTTTTATAGGGAAAATATTGACAGCTGATTTTCATCTTTTACTCGAATTTGATTAACAGTTCCTGTTTCAAATTATGAAATGCACCAAAAAGGATCCATATAAATTTATAAAATCATAAATTTATTACAAAGCCACATCTCAATCTCAAGAAATCCGCATAAAAATGCTTGGTCCCTAGACACTTTTGATGTGTGTATTTCCAAAATAACTATCAGGGGGTGATTAAGGATCGATACTGATGCCAAAAATGCAATCAGTTAAATTTTTGTCTGTCTGTCTGTCTGTCTGTATAACCGTTATAGAAACAAAAATTACTCGACGGATTTTAACGAAACTTGGTACAATTATTTTTCATACTCCTGAGCGGGTTATAGTATACTTTTTATTACGCTACAATCAATAGGAGCAGAGCAGTGAAGGGAAATGTTGGGAAAACGGGAGAAGTTACTCCATTTTTTAAGCTTCCGTCGCGTGTGCAACCTTAATGGTTAAAGCTACACAGAAATCATTTATGACGGAAATGTTCTCCTTAAAATTATATAAAAAATATCCCACGACAGCATATGTCTATCTTTTATGGTTGACTCACAATAACACGTGTAACTCCCGATAGCTTAGCAGTTCGAAGCTTTCTGATTATTATTCTGCTCCGAAATTTAAAACCACCACAACTTTGCAATGGAACTCGGCTAAAAGTAACCCAGTTGCAACAAAATATAATCGAGGCTCAAATTTTAACAGGTTCCGGTGCAGGAGAAACCGTCTTTATTCCCAGAATTCCCATAATACTAAATAATTTTCCATTCCAATTTAAAAGAACGGAATTCCCAGTATCGGTTTGTTATGCAATGACAATTAATAAGGCTCAAGGGCAGACTTTTCGTGTTCCTGGAGTAGATCTCGGTGTCAGTTGTTTCTCGCATGGTCAGTTGTACGTTGCTCTTTCCCGGGTTAGCAGTTCTAGAAATCTTAATGTTCACGTGCCGGACGGGTCAACTTTCAACATAGTTTACCCGGAAGCTTTGCGCTGAAGTATTTTCGTTCTATAGGTACTTAAGCCTCATGTTAACGTGATCTAAACAATATTACCAATACATTAACTTAATAACACACAAGGAGTTACACGCTGACGGAGTCGCGGGCACAGCTATTAACAATAATATTGTGCGGTTCTACTACTAAATTACGAAAGTTAATCTGTCTGTAAAGCCCGATTTATACTTCAATAAGTACAGTAGCCAGTTAAGAACTCAGACAGTTAAGTAATAAGTAGTAAGTTGTAAGTAGCGTCCAAACGTAGGCGAGTGAGTAGTCATAAGTTGCCCGAGAAGAAGTAAAGAAAATAACACGTGTTTACGGCCGTAACCTTCAAATTTATGGACTGTACTAAACTCGCCCGTCTACATGGCCAGCCAGTTAAGTTGGCGGGGTGCGGGAGACGTGAGAGAGGGGGCTACTTCGCACTGGACTCGCCGAAAAATAGGATCGCGATCTATTTAGCTCAACTTAATCAACAACTTACTACTTAACTCGCTTTTGCCGTTCAAACTACAATAACAACTTAACTCGCCGATAACGCAAGTTAACTCGCTACTGTACTTATTGAAGTGTAAATCGGGCTTTACATCAAAATCACTGAACCGTGAGGAAGGACATAGGCCACTTTTTTTACGAAAATCGACGGAAACATGGACGAAGTCGCGGGCAACAGCTATCTATACTAATAATATAAGGCTGAAGAGTTTGTTTGTTTCTTTGTTTGAAAGCGATAATCTCAGGAACTACTGGTTCGAATTGAAAAATTATTTTTTAATTAAATAGTAAATTTATAGAGAAAGGCTATAGGCTATATATCATTACGCTAAGGCCAATAGGAGCGGAGCGCCAATGAAGAATGCTTCAAAATCGGGGTTAAATTTAACGTTAGCCCAAAGTAACTATTCCACGCGGACGGAGTCGCGGGCAAAAGCTAGTTTATTAATAAAAAGAAGAACCGACAGCTATTTTAATCTGTATTGACTGCAGTGGTATTATAAGCAGTGATCGGAATAGGTAGAGCTATTTAGATTCATTGACCGCAAACATTGATGTTAATATGGATATTCCACGGGATTCCGACTAATATTACGGGATTTTATTGATTTTCATTTTTTTTTTGTTAATTTGAATAAAAATGGTTTATGTAAGCCAATAAGCGCATGAGCGACGTTGTAAATTTAAATACGAATTGTTCTATTTGATAATGTTTTGATTTTCTGAGGAACAAATAATTTGTATGGTAATATGTTTTTGTACAACTTCAGAATAAAAATGTTTAAATGATTGTGGATTCTTGAATAATAAATTGTTACGTAAAAAATATACCTATGTGGTTTAATGAATCAAGTTTATCGATTTAATATACTATCCTTAATCCCGTCCTTCTTACCCGTCAGAAAGGAAGTGTAATCTTTCATTAGTCCCGAAGGCGAGAATTTTTTTTTTATGATTTTACTACTTAATAACCAAATCCCGGGACTCGGGGAATATCCATATTATTCTAACCTATGGCAAGTACATAAAACAGCTCTACCTATTCCGATCTCTGATTATAAGTAACGTAAAGCCAATGAGCCAATATTTTATTTACATTACTAGCAATCTTGTTAACTCCTCCAACTAAGCGTCTGGAGTGGGTCCACTGCAATAGTGTAGTGGTGTTCGAACCCGCGACCTTTCGATCACAAGTCCAACACCTTATCCATTAGGCTATTGTCACTTAAAATATGAGAGAACCTAATTAATATATTTTAATCTATATGATCTACACAACGCTGAAATATACCTATAAGTCAACTACCTACTGAATATGTCCGTATTACCGTAGTTTTTAATTCCATTTTAGGATCTTCTCATCGGCCTCGTTATCAAAGGTACACATTTCCATATCTCACCACTTACCATATCGAGATGATGTAATTGAGAATTCCCGGCAGTACTTGTGTACATTAAAATTAATTTACAACCACAATTTCGCAACTTCCTGAGCGATAAGCGTATTGTTAGTAGCGCCATTGTGTGCAATCGTAACACGTTAGTTACATTACAACCGAGGCGCACCTGCTCCCCTGTTTGTCATTTATTATTAATAACATTAATTATGTTGTTGTACAATTCAAAGATTAGTTTTATTGTGTATTTTGTTCATTGTTTTATGTTATAAGTAATTTATTTGTATTGTTTATTGTTAAACGTTCAGAACCTTTGTAATCCAGAACAGTTGCTCAACCTTTACCAAACGCAATTTTGGTCATGTATACTGTAACTGCTCTGCCAAAAAAACAGTTTGATGCAATCTATTCTATTGAGAAACGTGCTTTAAGGTTTATTTGCAATAAGAGACTGGTCGAATTAAAGCTCCAGAGCCTGCAATAACGGCGATGTGTTGCAAGTCAATCGGTTTTCCATCGGTTAAATAAGGGGGAGTGTGCGTTGGAATCACACAATCTAATTCCATCAAGCCTGTTCTATCGGACTACAAGACGAACAACGATGCGCCATCTTTACATAGTGGACATCCCACCCATACACACAAAACGTCTGGAGTGGAGTACCCTGCCGGAGTCTGTGTTTCACGATAGCTATAACCTGGAGGTAATTAATTCAAGAGTGAATAGGTTACTTTTAGGTAAGTGTGCTCCATCTTTGCCCACATCACCGCTTACCATCAGGAAAGATAGTGGTTAAACGTGAGCTTATGATCACAAAAAAAAAACTATATTGGTAAATAAAAATGAATCACTAATTATCATGTTAAGTAGAAAACTCGAGAATAGACCGAGCAATTCGGCAGTTTTATTTTTTAAATTATTATTTAAAAAATAATTATTATATTATATTAAATTAATTATCGTAACAGGACAACAGAATCATGACGAAGTGTTTCCAGAAGAAGAATTTATAGTGTTATAGTTAAATAATATTCACGCGAATGAATCCACACGCAGAAACTAATTAAGAACAAGCATAAATTCATTGAACCTGTGTGACAGTAATTTCCTTAACCTAAACAATTTGTAGTTTCGATGACACGGTTGGTTAAGCGACCGGCTATAGCGCTGCGTGTCGCAGGTTCGGTTCCCGCACAGGAACAAATGTTTGTACGGCAAATATACTCGTACGTAATACGCATGTGAATTAAAATGTTTGTAAACGTATCCACGATATGAGGAGAAGTCCCAAGCTGCGGGAATGTTTTAACGAGTTACCGCGGCCCCGGAACTTAAGGGCTGAAGGAACAGGATGGATTTTTAGTCAGTAGAAATCTGACACTACTTTACGTTCCACCCAGAGCGGGAAAAGTAATTTCATGATTTGTTCACCGAAAAAAACTTGAAATTAATTAAGGGCAATATTAATAATAATAATAATAAGCTGGCAACACTAGCCGTCAAATCAAGTTTTGTTTTCAGTTCCTACAAAATAAATTCGCAAAATATAGTGATAAGTTTTCCCATCCAAATTTCTCAATATTTACGAAAAGAGGACAGATTGAACAAACTTTAACAAACAAAACTTGATGATGCTTACTAGAGCAGCTTCGCAACGTGCACGCCCACCACCCCCGGACCCGTCGCTCAGCTCCGCCTCGCCACCGGATTTAGGATTACCTACGTCACCGGCGGCTGCATCCGCGTCGAGCTCGAGCGACGAGTATTTCTCTCCGCCGACGTCGCCAACACCTGTGCGTCGGCAGGGGAGAGGCCGGCTACCGAACAGCTTGGGACTTAGGAGCCAACTGGCTGCGAGTCGGGTCCCCGCTACCGGTGGTGTGCAGCGCATGAGATGGACTCAGTCCATAAACGAAAACGTCATGCGCGTGTTAGAAGTGATAGATATATATAGATATAAACATATATTAAACATGATTACTAGGTGTTTTATAGAAATAATTAGTAGTCTGTATAGCAATATCAGTTTATTAATTTACCACCGGTTCGGAAAGTAGTTATCTATGGAGAAGAGCCGGCAAGAAACTCCACAGTTACTCTTTTCAAAACATCGTCACTTTCACATAATTTCAAGTAAAAATTAACACAATATTATTAGGACACCGATACAACAACATAATTCTATATATAAAAATATTATAAAATATTAATAAAAGTTAGAAACAACACAAGTTCACTTAACTTAGGTCCGTTCGGTGTGACTGCTCCAGAGCGACTGAGAGTGACTGTGTCTAGAACGACTGAGCGGCGGCTTTTATACACAGTGGTAAACAAGTGACGTCACATCGTACGATTTTAAAACAGATTTGTTAACCTTTGTATTTTAACATTAAGCTATGATTAAATGATATAAAAATACAGTAGATATGTTGAAATTAATTAGTTCAATTACATATTAGTCTTACGATGACAGATGATTCAACACACAAAGAAGGGTTATTTCTAAGTAACAAATTAGTGTTTTATACAATAAAGTTATTAGATTAATGTGAATATCTTTAGCAAAATATGATATTAATTATATAATATAATAATAAGTTACTATTATCTAACACGGCCATACTGACATGTACTTCGTTCTCGAAGTACAATTATAATATTCTAACACGATCATTTCAACGTACAATTTAGGTACATATTATTAGAATAAACCAATAAGTAAGAAAAAATAAATTAGCAACATCTGCAATGCTACAATATTTCGTAATCATTATTACTTCGCAACGTCTATCAATAAGTCATAATCACATTAAAAATCAATAATAGACAAAGCTAAATCACCCGCGTTCAGAGAATGTCAGACAACAGTTAAGGCATTTCATCGGTCATAATAATTACGAAATATTCATAATACAATTCACCTGAAATAATAATAACAGCATAACAAAAACAGTAGTGTTATCACTTAACTTCTCATACAATATTTCGTTTTCATCATACAATATTTCGTTTTCATCATACAATATTTCGTTTTCATCATACAATATTTCGTTTTCATCATACAATATTTCGTTTTCATCATACAATATTTCGTTTTCATCATACAATCATTATGTTATTGTACATAATCCATCATTATCGTACAATAAGCCATCATTATTTCATCGTACAATAATCCATCATTATCATCATATAATAATTCATTGTCATCATATAATAATTCATTGTCATCATATAATAATTCATTGTCATCGTATAATAATATACATAAATTCTATAATAAAGTCTTTCATTATACAATTATTTTTCTTCACTTATATCGAAACAGTATACATTATATAGAGATTTTATAAAATAAAACAGTACCATTCAAATATAAAATAAAAAAAAAAAAAACAAAAAAAAAAATACATATCAAACAAATTTAAAGTGATAATAACCCACATTCAATGTAAAAATAATTAGTAGTATAATAAAACAATAGTCAAATAAAAAGGAAAATCGAAAACCAAATTGGTATGGAATAATAAACATCAAAGATTTATGACATTTAAATTAAAAAAAAAATTAAGCAATAAAATAAAAAATGTGTAAAAATGTTAACAATATGTCATCTAATTGTAAAATAAAATGTCAAAGATAAAATTTATAATTATACTAGAGATAACAACAAAATCACAGTATTCATGGATAGTTGAACTTTCCACACACCGCTCGGCTAGTCTGACACATCAGTACAAGAAGTATTTATCATATTTGTAATGAAGGTAAATGGTATTAAGGACTTTTTTTCTAAGACATGAAAATATAGCAAGAGCAACTTGTTTGTGTAACGGAGTGGATCCAAAAAAAATTCTGTGACAGTGCTGTTATAAATTGCTCACTGATTATAAACTTAATAGTATTCAAATAAACATTGGAGAGAAAAAAAAACTGTCAATAGAAATATTAAAAGAAAACAAAGTTATAGTTAAAACTAAACAGAAATGCATTTTTTTTTTTTTTTAACAAATATTGGTCAATATATGGTGGTGGTATTACAAATTGTAAATTATATCACATCTTGTGAAAATCTATACCATTTCTTAAACTTATTAGCAAAATTGTATGGGATGCTCATCATTGAGAAAAAAAAAAAAAAAATATTGTAATCAACTTAAGTTAGGAAACACGGGATTCATCTAGTAACTGAAAATGGCAATAATTGCGGAACTAAGTTCAATGAATCTGTACTTGAGGAACATTCTAAAATTGAATCTCGCCTCAAAACTAGTTATAAAGAGAGATCAATGCCTATGTGACCTAATTTGACTATTGAAATAAATTATTTGGCAACATTTTAAAAACCATTTCAGATTATTTAATAATTAGCGACTACGGAACCCATAATGAATTTTGTTTTCAATTGTGATAAGTGTAAGTCTCAAAAATTCAAATTAAATATTCCCTATACAAATCGTGACGCATTACTACCTCACAAGTTTGTCAATAAGTGAACAAACATCAAGTTTTCTAAATGATATAAATTATCATCATTCTGAAATTTGAGTCAAATTATTTGTGATTTCTGTATAAAAATGAGTTACAAATGGTGTACTTTATCAAAACGTATAAATACTTCAGTAAAAACCACACAACATTTATTTAATAAAAAACAAACCGGTTTCGGACTTATACTTCTCACAATCAACGAGAAATCAAGTAAATAGCCAGGAAAAATATCTTGGAAGATGGCTGAACGACAGGCTCAATTGGAAAGTACACATTGATCGTGTTAAAACAAAATTAAAAACATTGATAGGAGCGTTAAGCAAATCTACAGAATATCGAAAAAAAAAGAAGTGCCTGATTCTTAGTAAAATTTCATATTGAATACTTAATCGAGAGATGGGGATCAGCTTGTAAACCTAATCTTAACAAAGAAAACAAAAAAAAGAATCATAAAATCCTTATTTCACTATCAGTATCTTCATACAACTAAGAAAAATCATTAACAACATCGCCATTAATTCATTACAACTGCATATCAATAAGTTGCAGCTAATGACTGACAAGTGCATAGACTAATTACGGGAAAATTACTATATTATTTGTGTACGGCTGTACTTTGGTCTGCAGGAGGATTTGAAACGAAATAATAGTGTCAATATCTTCAAAAATATACTGAAGAAACATGTTCGAACAAAGTAATATATCGCCTCCAACTTTTTCAAGAGTGAACACTACTTAATAATTATTATTCAAATATATACAATACTTTGTATCTCATTTTAAGTGAATCATAATGTTATTATGAGAGGTAAATGACATAACTACACAGGTTCCAAAGAACTTTCCAAGAAACTTTCTCAGAGAAATTGTGATGATATAAAGCCGAATACATTTTTTTTTTCATATTTATGTGAAAACTGCCATTATTTGAACAACCCATGATAAGTGTACTTAGTTGGAAGTTTTAATATTTTTCAGCTCAGGAGAATAAAAATCTAAATTATTTTTGGAACATCTCCGATCACTATGGCGTCAATTTTTAGGCATATTTTTACCGTGTGCTTTCACAAAATTAGTATCCATTATCATAGATCTCTATCGAGTACAGTGTACAATTGTAATAAATCCTTTAACATAATGCGAAAAGTAAACGAAAGTAAACACCATAACATTAGTAACATTATGTCAGACGGAGTGACATTGACAAGTGGGCTTTTGGGAAAAAAAAATCGATAGTCTTTTATAAAATAATCGACTATATCGGCAACTTTTTAAATCTCAATGAATCTATAGTCAATACTTATTTTTGAGATCAAATTAGATCATCAGTATTTATTACAATTGTCGTACAACGAATATATGTAATACAACATACTATTTTCATTATATCCGAGAAAAAGTTTAAATGTTGATCACCATACCGTCAGCACGTTTGCGCCATAAGAATATGCATAAAACTTGACGAAGAAAAAGAATATCGATACTTATTACATTTCCTCGATAATAATCGTTACAGTTTAAAAATAATGATTCTACATTTACCGATATATTTCCTTTAGTTAATTTATATGGATTACTTATAATAACACTTTTTTTTAAATATAGCCTATTGGTTCAACGTTATTTAGTAGTTTCTTTTTCTTACTTGACTCCCGTTATGATGTTGGTCCATCCAATTTCTTTGCAAAGTGTTTTGATTCCATAACACCATCAGGCTGCACCGCTGTCACTGAACTGGAAGCGCCGCATAATCATCTGAACGGCGGTAACAGCCCGAGACAGCATCACGGATGAAGAGGCCTTCCAATATTGCAGGATTCATTCTGAAACTTTCACTTCAATGCATTAGTATTTGGGCAAGAGCGATATACATACATGTACCTTCTACTTGAAATAAAGGCCTAAAACAAATGTACAGCTAACCAAAACTAACTTGCAAGAAAAATAACTACAAAACAATCTGACAATAGTGACCTATATTCAAGTACCCGCCGCTTAAAAAAAAATCACATCGGCTATGAATCAAACCTCGATACCGAAAAAAAATAAGTGGGCTGTGAACTATCCCACTTCTGATGTTAGAAGTGATAGATATATATAGATATAAACATATATTAAACATGATTACTAGGTGTTTTATAGAAATAATTAGTAGTCTGTATAGCAATATCAGTTTATTAATTTACCACCGGTTCGGAAAGTAGTTATCTATGGAGAAGAGCCGGCAAGAAACTCCACAGTTACTCTTTTCAAAACATCGTCACTTTCACATAATTTCAAGTAAAAATTAACACAATATTATTAGGACACCGATACAACAACATAATTCTATATATAAAAATATTATAAAATATTAATAAAAGTTAGAAACAACACAAGTTCACTTAACTTAGGTCCGTTCGGTGTGACTGCTCCAGAGCGACTGAGAGTGACTGTGTCTAGAACGACTGAGCGGCGGCTTTTATACACAGTGGTAAACAAGTGACGTCACATCGTACGATTTTAAAACAGATTTGTTAAACTTTGTATTTTAACATTAAGCTATGATTAAATGATATAAAAATACAGTAGATATGTTGAAATTAATTAGTTCAATTACATATTAGTCTTACGATGACAGATGATTCAACACACAAAGAAGGGTTATTTCTAAGTAACAAATTAGTGTTTTATACAATAAAGTTATTAGATTAATGTGAATATCTTTAGCAAAATATGATATTAATTATATAATATAATAATCAGTTACTATTATCTAACACGCGCATATTATGGGTCTACAGAGGGGGGAACTAACCTCACTGCGTATCGTGTCAGGATGCTGTCTCTGTTCCAGGACCTAGAACCAGCTGTCAACGTCTCGGCCCAACGACTGTCGGATCAGGTGCGGGTCATCCAGCGTAGCCACAGGTTGGATGACGCAACACTTGATAGGCTGCGCTCAGAGGTACTGAGCAACCATATCATCTCGTCTCCGACACAAGCCGTGGTACAAGCGCCCACTAGTAGCACAATGACATCGCGGCTCTATAGTCATAATAATGAGCTAGATGATAGGGTTGTCACGGTAAGTAGCCAATGCAACGATCGACTCAGGAGCGCACTGGAGGATGCGCTTCGCGAGTATAGATCGGCTCCGCCCGAACTTAGACCCCGGTTACCACGGTTACCCATGCACAAAAAAAATAGGGCGCTGGTGTGTGCTTTGGACTCGCTGCTTGAGAACATTTTTGAGAGCAGCGAAAACCTCGTTGATACGCACTCAATCCTGTATTGCGGGGCTGTTGCGGCATTTCGCTTAGCTAACATTAAATTCCCTAATAACGACGAAGCTATTCGACCAAAATCTGCTGTACCAGCCTGGCAGTATAGGATCGAGAGGCGTATCGATGAGGCCAGAACACTCATCGGCAAACTATACTGCTTCAAGGAAGGCAATGCACGCCCACGTGTAATGCGTTTTGTACAGCGGGCTTTCTCGGGGACTGGAATCAGCCCTCGAGAATACACACCCCACATTACGGAGCGCATTGACTTCCTGAAGCAGAAAATTTATGCATGGGCAAGCCGTATCCGACGGTTTAAGCGGCGAGTTGACCGGTACTCACAGAATCGCATGTTCCAGAGCGATGAAAGGTGGGTATACAGAGCTTGGGAGCGACCCAATCAAAATGTGACTGACGTGTGCCGCCCGGATGATACCGCCACGAATTTATTCTGGCGCAACATCTGGTCGGTACCCGTCTGTCATGTTGAGGGTGACTGGATGCGTGAAGTTGAACGCGTGTGTGAAGCTATACCACAAATGGATAAAATAATCATTAACGCTTCTGATGTAGCCAAAGCAGTTCATCCGTTACCAAACTGGAAGTCTCCAGGACCGGATGGACTGCACAACTTCTGGCTCAAGTGGTATAGCAGCTCGCACGCGCTTTTGGCTTCTCAATTCCAGGCATCCTTAGAGACTGGGTCTCTACCAGAGTTTTTAACAACAGGCTGTACCCACCTGCTTCATAAGAGTGGTAGTCCCATGGAACCCAAAAATTATAGACCGATTACCTGTCTGTCTACGGTCTATAAGGTTCTTACGTCCATCCTGAGAGTGAAAATAAATATGCACATTGAGTGCAACTCAATTATGTCCGCTTCTCAGAATGGATGTAGGAAAGGGTCCCGTGGCACTAAGGAGCTACTCCTCATTGACATGGCCATTAGCCAACAGGCTCGTCGATCCCGAAAAGATCTATCGACATGCTGGATAGACTATAAAAAAGCCTTTGATTCTGTTCCTCATACCTGGCTTATCAAGGTGCTAGAGCTTTATAAAATAGACCCAACTCTACGCACCTTCCTTGAGTCATGTATGAGGCAATGGAAGACGGTACTTCGCTATCCAGGATGTCGACCGATCCGTGGGAATGATGAGCCTATATGGATCAGACGGGGAATATTTCAGGGTGACAGTTTGAGTCCACTTTGGTTTTGCTTGGCCCTGAATACTCAAAGTACAATGCTAGAGGAGTCAGGCCTGGGCTATCGGTTGAGAAGAGGAGGTCAAAGTATATCCCACCTCCTTTACATGGATGATTTGAAACTCTTTGCCCCCAACAACTTGCAACTGATGGAACTACTGAAGGTAACTGAAACTTTCAGTAGCGCCATCAAGATGGAATTTGGTGTGGACAAATGTGCAATCATGCATGTAAAACGAGGAGAGATTATGGAATCTGAAGGAATTCAACTTTCAGATTCCATACACCTTAGATCTCTCTGCTTAACCGAAACTTATAAGTATTTGGGTATGTCGGAAGCTTTGGGCATTAATGTTGCTGACATGAAGCAATCGCTGAGGGAGCGCTTCTTTGGCCGCCTGACAAAGGTATTAAACAGCCTTTTGTCGGGAGGAAATAAGGTGCGCGCTTTCAACGGTTGGGTCATGCCCGTGTTGATGTATTCTTTCGGCATACTCAAATGGACTCAAACCGAACTGGACGCCCTGGATAGGAGGGTCCGTACACTGCTAACCGCAAATCGGATGCATCACCCACGATCATCGGTGATGAGACTGTATATCCCGCGGAAATGTGGAGGTCGAGGCTTTTTAAATGCCAAAACTCTCCACAACCGCGAGATTTGCAGTCTCAGGGAATATTTCCTTAAAGCCGATGTGGGTATGCACCGAGATGTGATTGCAGTGGACAAGGGACTCACCCCGCTGACTATGGCTAAAGAGAACTGGCACAAACCTGTTATACTTACCCCAGATGACCGCAAGGAGGTATGGAAAAGCAAGGAACTTCATGGTCGCTACTATCGGGCTCTTTATGGGTCCGATGTAGATTTGACAGCTTCCGTTGCCTGGCTACGCTTCGGGGATCTCTTCGGAGAAACTGAAGATTTTGTCTGTGCAATTATGGACGAAGTTATCTTGACGAATAATTACCGGAGACATATTATGAAGGACGGGACGATTGACGTGTGTCGGGCATGCCATCGTCCTGGTGAGTCCATCAGACATATTGTCTCCGGTTGTTCTCGTCTAGCTAACGGCGAGTACTTGCATAGACACAACCAAGTAGCCAGAATTATCAACCAGCAACATGCTTTGAAATACAAACTTGTCGATTCTGAGGTACCGTATTACAAGTATGTACCCGACCCAGTTCTCGAAAATGACCATGTCACGTTGTACTGGGATCGGTCTATCATCACTGATAGGACTATTGTTGCCAATAAGCCTGATATAGTGGTGATAGACCGATTAGTGCGCCGCGCAATGATAATCGATGTTACCATCCCACATGACGAGAATCTCGTGAAAGCTGAGAAAGAGAAACACATTAAGTATCTCGACTTAGCTCATGAGGTTGTTGACATGTGGGATGTGGACTCGGCTGTCATTGTGCCGATTGTCATATCAGTCAATGGGCTGATAGCTAAAAGCTTCGACGACCATCTGTCGAAGCTGGCTTTGCACAGCTGGATAAAGGGCCTGATACAGAAGGCAGTTCTCCTCGATACAGCTCGTATTGTGAGGAGGTTCCTTTCTCTGGAGACCTAACCACCGGTAGCTTGGACCCCGTTCCCGATACCAGTGGACTGCCATTTTTTATATTTTTAAATGTTTTTTTACTGTCACTTTTTTATAGAAAAATATTTAAAAATGTAATTTTTGAGAGGTATATAAAATAAAGGAAATAATAATAAAATGTAATTTATATGTGTATAATTAGAAATAAAGGAAATAATAATAATAATAAGAAAGTATAATTTGCGGTCGCTTCCCGGGGTGCGCCGGGGCGCATCTGGAGCCGATGCTGGATGCCACAGTATGCATCGGCGGTGAGACGTTGAGCAGGCGGACTCTCACCGAAAATTCTGTTACAGCCGATCGCTGTGAACTGAACAGGCGGGTTCATAACGTGGAAGCTACAGCCGAATCCACGAGCGATGATACTAGTTCGTTATTTTCATCTATACCTTCGACTCACCCATCTTACATGACAAGACGAACAGCTAGATTGTCATCCACTAGCACGCTTGATAGTGTTGTGCAAGGTGTCTACGTCGACACGGAGCTTGCACCCACTACAGGCGCTAAAAACACGCGTAGACGATGGACAACTGAAATGAATAAATTCATACTGCGCACTTATCTACAATTAACTACATTAGACACTGACACAAGAGCTTATCTTGACCCTTTACACTTGAAATTTATTGTAAAATTCCCAAATATGCAGGTTAGTCGGCAACGAGTAGGAGACCAACGTAGAGCTATAGTTCGAAACAAACTACTACCACAAATAACAATTGATGAGATACACAATGAAGTTAAAGAAGAGCTTAATCAATCACAATATTCCCATACGTTTAATAGTAACACACAACAATCACAGACATCGATACAACCTACACAAAACCATCTTATAGCCCATGTACTGCCAATAGCCCACAAAAGAACACGCACGTGAATGAGATGGACTAATGAACATAACGAAGCTATAATGCGGTCATATTATCGAGTCACAGATCTGGGTAGAAATGAAACCGCATATCGTAAACCGTTATACAATGATTTTATCAACAGTTTCCCCACACTTGCTCACCTAAGTGAACAACGAGTAGCTGACCAAAAAAGAGCAATAATAAACAACAAATACATTGATACTGACAGATTAAATTCATTAAAATTACAAATAGCTCAAGAATTAGGACAATATAATTTAAATTCAAGATTACGCACTAGCGAAACGACCACAGATAGTTCAAATAATATGAATAAAATTGGCACACAATTTATAGACATATCTGATTTAAATACTACATATGAACCCCCTCCTACCACACAAGTACATGCCATTGAAACGAATAGCTCTGAACTTCAGTCTACCTCACAAACGTGTCTAGAAAGAGTTCCAATAATAGATGACAACTTTCAACAGACCTTTCAATTTTATTCAGAAACTAGTCCTATAGATAGGAATTATATCCCTCGACAGAAACCATCCAAAAACCTTTCAGGTATAGTTGACTACCTAAACAAGTTTATTCTCCCCGAGAACGTCAATAAAGACACAGACTTTCGTACATTTCAGACAGTTATATACTGTGCAGCGTGGACTGCTGCTAAAGTTAATGGTGCTAAAATAACCCTCCAAGCAAGAGGAATTAGTCGAGGCCAAAAAAAAGAATATATACCAAATTGGCAAAGGCGGCTGGAACGAAAATTATATGATTTACGGTCAAAAATAGGGAGAATGACACAGTATATCAATGGTAACAGAAGTAGAAAAGTAATAAAATATGTAAATAATACAATGAAACAATATAAAATTCATACAATACATGAAGAGCCAAATACACAAGTAACACACACATTAGATACACTGAAACAGAAACTTTCTGTTGTAACAGGTCGACTACAGATATAAAGCATGCACCCAAAGGAAACAACAAAATACTCAATTCACCCACAATGAAAAACTATTTTATCGCAATATTAGACAAACATCAACAAATACCCAGGAAAACCACCCAAATCATGTCACCGTGGAACCAAACATATTTCAAAGTTTCTGGGCAAGTATATGGGAACAACCAAAAGAACACAATGCCCGGGCTGACTGGATACAAACAGAACTAACACACAATGACACGAACGTTCAAGCAATGCCATTCGAACACATATCACCACAGATATTTCACAAAGTACTTTCTCAACTACATAATTGGAAAACACCCGGATCAGATCATATTCATAGCTATTGGTACAAAAAATTCACAGCAATCCATGGTTATCTATATAATTATATAAACACTTTCATTCAGGACCCCGCAACAATACCATCCTATATAACATCAGGCACCACTTTCATGATACCGAAAGACCGCAGTGACCTCTCTAACCCAGCAAAATACAGACCTATTACCTGCCTTCAAACTTTATACAAAATTATTACATCCTGTATATCTGAACTGATGTACCAACACATTGACGCTAATAACATCTTAGCTGAACAGCAAAAAGGATGTCGAAAATTCAGCCAAGGTTGCAAGGAACAATTACTCATAGATTCTGTAATCTTAAAAGACACCCAAAAATCTAAATCCGATTTATTTACTATGTATATCGATTACAAAACAGCATATGATTCTGTACCCTACTCATGGCTAGTAAAAGTATTAGAAATTTATAAAATACACCCAACATTGGTTAACTTCCTAAAAGTCACGATGGGCACCTGGAGCACCGTACTTAGACTTACTACACCAACCGAAACAATAGATACCAGTCCAATAAAAATACAGAGAGGAATCCAATATTTTAAATGCAACTGCTGTAGGAATTAATTTAAAAGCACCGAATATAACTGTTGATAACGAACAATGTAACGCACAAAAAACCATCTTAAATCACCTTTTGTACATGGATGATATTAAGTTATACGCAGAAACAGAAATTCAACTCGATGAACTAGCTAATAAGACAGAGCGGTTCTCAAATGATATTAAAATGGAATTCGGCATAGACAAGTGCAAAATAAATTCCGTTAGAGCAGGGCAGAACTATAAACACCAATACACCTTAGAGACAGGAGAACACATAGAGTCGTTAGATGAACAGGACACTTATAAATATCTAGGATACACACAATCACGTCAAATACACTTCAAAGAAACTAAACAAAAACTTAGACAGACATTTCAACACAGATTAAATACGATACTGAAAACACAACTCTATGCGCGAAACACAATAAAAGCAATCAACACCTTTGCTATACCTGTACTCACTTACTCTTTCGGCATAATCAACTGGACCAAAACAGACCTTAAGGCCCTACAACGTAAAATTAATACAACAATGACTAAATTTCGCAAACACCACCCAAGATCATGCCTGCAAAGGCTAACACTACCGAGAAAAGAAGGAGGCAGGGGCCTTATTGACATTATAAACTTACATAACAGACAAATCACAAGTCTAAGACAATATTTCTTTACCAAGTCTACAACTTCCATATTACACAAACTAATAGCACAAAAAGACCAACACTTTACACCTCTTAATTTAAAAGACAAAAATGATAAAAATAATGAAAAAGTAACTGATGATAAAACCAAGATTTTAGAGTGGAATCAGAAGTCTCTGCACGGAAGACACCGCCATGATTTATGCCATATTAATGTCGACAAAGAGGCGTCGAACGCATGGCTCTATCGAGGTGAACTCTTCCCAGAAACCGAAGGTTTCATGCTTGCAATACAGGACCAAACCATTGAAACCAAAAATTATAGAAAATATTTTATTAAAAATTTAACTACTGACACCTGTAGAAAATGCAATAGTTCTCCAGAAACAATTCAACACATTACAGGCGCATGTAAGTCAATAGCCCAGACGGACTATAAACACAGGCACGACCAAGTAGCCAAAATAATTCACCAAAAACTAGCTCACCAATTTAAACTAATAGAATCCGTAGTACCATATTACAAATATAATCCCGAAACAATGATGGAAAATGCGGCCGTGAAACTGTATTTTGATCGTGCCATACTCACCGACCGAACCGTTCATTTTAACAGGCCAGACATCACCATAATAAATAAAATTAGTAATACAGGATATCTCATAGACATAGCTGTACCAAATACACATAACTTACAGACTACTATAGCTGAAAAACTTTCCAAATATATTGAGCTAAAAGACGAAATAACCCGTCTTTGGAATTTACAAAAAGTCACAATAGTCCCTATAGTATTATCAACAACTGGCGTAATACCCAAACAACTTCATCAATCCCTTCATTCTCTAAATTTACCCCCAAGCATTTACCAACTGCTGCAGAAAGCAGTGATATTAAACACATGCAGGATAGTCAGAAAGTTCCTGCAATGTGAACCTGATAACCTGCATCAAAACATCCACACTGACACACCGCCAGTGATCATTCACCCTACTGTACCCACTCTTGACCCCATTGATGAACACTTGGCTTAGGCCCGTGCCATCAATTCGTCCCGGTTTTGCCGAGAAAAATAAATATAAAACATAATAATAATAACGTTTATTTGGCTTAAATAAGTTATGTTAACAATATGAGCACTGTTACTTAAACTAGGTATAAGCACCTGTGCTATAAGCATCAGTTACAATTCGTGGTTGATCTAATATTACAATATAGGAAGTATTGTGCAACAATCCGTTATTACATATATAAGCAAGGTAAAGTAATTAAAAGTTAAAAATTAATATTAAAACAAAGTAAAAAATTAGGTAATGAAAAATAGAATGTTTGTACGAGACATAATTACGTTTGTATGTGTGTCGATGTGTGTGTGTGTGTGTGCGTGCGTGCGTGTGTGTGTGTGTGTGTTTGTGTGTGGGTGTGTGTGTGTGTGTCGTGTGTGTGTAAATGTGTTTATAATTTGGAATGATACGTGAAAAAAATACGTGTAAGAAGTTAGATATGCAGGAACTTAGTGTGTAATTGCGTTACCCAGGAACAGTTAATAAATTTTCGGTTTCTTGGTAATTTACACTACTAACAAGTTCTTAACAACTTTTTTAAATTTGAAATGACGTATTTTCTTTAAGGACACATCTTTACTCATTTTTTGTATATATAAGGAGCTATTATATAGGGATATCTCTTTGCAAATACTGTTTTATGTGGAGTGGTTTTGAATACGATGTCGTTTCTTCTTCTATTATCTATTTGGGAGCCGATACTCAGTAAATGGGTGTGTGCATAAGTAAGATTGCGTGAAATAAATAATTGGCGTACAGTAAGGACATTAAACTCTTTGTATAGTTTTGCAGTAGGGTATAGCCTTGGTTTGGAAAGAATAACTTTAATTGCCGCTCTTTGTGCTCTTTCGAGCTTAATAAGAAATATCTTGTGAGACCCTCCCCAGACAGAAATGCAGTATCCCAATACTGACTGACAAAGTGCAAAGTAGATTATTTTCAAGACATTCAAATCCTCTATATGTCGTACCTTTTTGAAAATAGACATAAGTTTCCGAATTCAGTTTGTCAAAATTTCAATATGGTGATGCCAGTTAAGGTTTTTATCAACCCAGACACCTAGATATTTAATATTACAAAACTTATAATACGTCTAATCTGGGAATATGAGGTTTTAAAAATTAAACCTTATATTCCCATTAGTATCTGTCATGTAGGAGCAAACTTACATAATAATTAGTACTAACATTTAATCTAAGCTACTAACACTCATTACCTAACATGTCATTTCTTTTTGTTACCAACTTGTAAAAAACGGTTGTGCAGTATTGTTAATTGTAACCTTACCAAACACCAATCATCTTTAGCTATAACATCTGTCGGTGAACCATAAATAAATAAAATAAATATCTGTTGAACAATGGATTCCCCATTGTTCAAAAACTTTATTTTGGTTAACTTAACTTAGGTACTTAAACTTTAATTATCTAGTTTAGTTTATGGACCATTGTTAAGTTATGTATATCCCTATTGTGCATAATCTTCTTTCTTTAAAAGTCATTTTAGTAATACTAATTAGTAATACAGTTACGGAAAATACTGTTTTTATGTGTGTATTTTATTTAGTTGTCGAGAAACAGCAAATGGGTAACAACCCGGAAGATTCCATACAGTTAGCTCGAACAGTATTCTAAAATTGATTTTACCAGAATAGCTCATAAAACGTGGGCTATGTAAGTAGGTAATATAATAAGTAAACTGCAGAGGAATTCATCAAACTCCCCTAAGAGATAAACCTGTCGTATCTTATTATGTTTTACGATTGTCCTCACAAAAACATTACATGAAAAGGGTATTTTAGTCTCTTTACATGATACGACACGACGGGAAAACGACGCAGCAAAGAAAAGAGAAATAATGAAATAATTATGTTTATTTTGCAAATAGGTTACACATAACACTTTTACACGTTGTTTCGTAAATGGAAACTAGATGAGGCCGCGGCCGGTGTTTCCGAACCGACTACTCTGAGAAGAAACACTGCAACAAACTCAAAGATCAACGTCTCTTTTGAAGTCCATGCAATCCATACCGATCAAATCATATGAGAATTATATAGGTTTATATCTGTAGAGCTTTGTTGAGGATAGAAACGTACAGATTTGAGCAGCCGTCCAAACAGTGCAAGCATTTGTCAGTTATCGCGTAGTTCTACTTAGAACTTTAGAATGATTTGACGCACATTACCAGATTAAGGACATTAAGGGAATATCTATTGGGAAAGTATTATCACAAAAATATATGTAAGTACTTAGCAAGAGGAGATCGTGGTTATTTATATTATTCCTTTAGGCTTGAAGTCGACCCAATGTAGCTGGTAAAAAGCTGTGCAGAGACATAAATATGCCGAAGAAATTATTTAATATTATTAATATAGAATGCGAGGGTGATCGCAGATATTATAATTAGGTACTGAATATATTTCGTAAAACTTGTCGAATAGATGAACTTTTGTTATGATCGATCGCTATTGTCACTAAGGCTTTTAATTCAGGGGGAAGATGATCAAATGTCTCTTCTCGCCCTTGGTACAGCGGAAGAGTGTCGGACACATAGAAATATAAAAAACAGGACACCTACTCAATAAAAATCCACCCTGTTCCTTCAGTTTTGGCATAGAGGCCGCGGCATCTCAAATATTCATTGCAATCCATAATGGACACCTAAAGGTGATAATACAAACAAAAGAAACAATTATGGAACCTGTCGGGCACAGCAAATTTAAAATGAGTAGGAGAGAGAGAGTGCTAAAATAAATTTTTCGTAATATGAAACTTAATTTAAAATTAAATCTACCTATCGCCAATCTACTCTTACGCCAGTCGTGTAGGTAAGTACGTCAAGAAACTTCGACAGAAATCTAGAATGTTCGTGACACTAACGCCATCTAGCGGCGAGTAGCAGTACTGAGTATATCGAGTCGAGACACTAACGCCATCTAGCAGTACTGAGTATCTCGAGTAGCTTCTGGAATATTCTTGGCGTGAAAGTTCGACTGACTTCTAATACGTTCGAGACACTAACGCCATCTAGAGGCGAGTAGCAGTACTCAGTATCTCAAAAGCTTCTGGAATATTCTTGGCAATATAAACAGTGAGTCGATTTTACAAGAATGTTCTAGAACTCATAGACCGGGGTATAAACAGATCGCAGAGGAACGCAGACAGCAGTCTTATTTCAAGATACGAGACAATAAATAATCGAAGCTTTACAAGACGTGAATTTCTGTGCGATTTAAGTGTTGAGTGACAAGTATTGTACTGTGAATAACTGTGTTAAGTTTTATTCGGTGTTTATTTAAGTAGTGTTAATTTTGCTTTAATTCTGATATCCCGATTCACTACTATTAGCCTCCTTGCTTTCATAACATTTTTCACACTTTTTCATCGGTCATACATCCGTGACATCTAAAGGTCCCTCAAAAGGGCAACTAACCCGTCTCCCAAAAGATTCAATTTGCAAGGGCAGGATTCGCGCAGAATAAAAAATAAAATATTATCCCCACTTTATAGGTCACCCGAGAACTGAACGAGGAAAAGAGGAACATTTAGACGGATTTGAGGACTCTTTGATAAATGTACTGTTTGGGTTAAGTTGGGTTCCTCCTGCTAACGTCCAATTATCATAATCTGCTGTTTGAGGTAGGGAAAAGTCTGTTCTCCGGTATTTCTGGAGGGAAATCTTCTAATAGCCATATTAGTTCGTTCATATAAAAATAAGATTTATTTTTTGCTCAAAGCATGGAACATTATAGGTCTCATTATATTTATACAAACCTTTCATGTTTCGCCATTAACTGGTATACTAATATTTAAACACTAATTATTAGTTTTTCGTTTGTTGTTAGTGAAATTTATTAGTTTTTTTATTCACCTTTTAAACTTTACCGTTTTTGAGATTAAACACAACCTACACCCTGGAGACTGGATTGCAAACTGGAAGCTGACCGATAGTTGGGATAACTAAATGAGTATAGCTTTCCATAGATCATATAATATTAGTACTTAAAATAAACATTATTAAATGGTTATATTTAATGGTTAATGTGATAACCTAATCGCCACGCTGTATAATAAGTGCACTCGATCGATGACTTGGGGACTCTAACTTACTGATTGAGGTGGAACCCAAAGCCACTTTTAATCAATGCTTTTAACACCTAATTATTACTTTTACGGTGGTTAACTAAAGTCATAATTTTTTTCGTCATAAGTTACGAACTGTACAAATCGGTCGTGAGTTCGAATCCACAAGGCGCATTATTACTTTATGTAATTTATATCATGGCCTGTGGCCAGTAGTGGGGAATTTATATGCTAGTTCAGTAAGTATATTTAAAATGTCATTTTTACACGCCACTGTTTTTGGTTTAGTTTAAACTAGATGCAGCCGGTGGATATGTTTTAAGGAGAACTGGCAATGTGGGTAGCATTCACATTACTAGTAATCTTGTTAACCCCTCCAACTAAACTAAATATGCGTGTGTCTGGAGTGGGTTCACTGCAATAGCGTTATGGGTGGGGTTCAAACCCATGACCTCACGATCACAAGGCTGACACCATAGGTATAATACAATATCTTAGATCATAGAAATACATTATTTTAACATCTAACTACGAGTGAATACAATAGGGTAGTTTCCTGTGTTACAAAATAATTATTTTATTTGGTCCATTAGGTAGATTTTCAAAAAATATTGGTCACGTATTTTTTGCTTTTTCAAGTCAAGAAAAATTCACAAAGATGGAAAGCTTCAAAGTACAGGAGTGAGGGCTGCTGACGTCACACATTGCTAAGAATTATAGGTGTGACGTATATTTATGAAACTGCCTTATTTGTTAAGTCAAATTTACACTTGTTTCCTCAAATATCTGATATTGTTAAACGTAACAGGCGTAATGAAATGTTACGGGGACGGAGAGCCAATACTGCTCTAATGAGGAAAAGCATATTCTGCATTCAGCTCCTCAAGTGTAGGTACAACAAGATTCCAAAATCAATTAAAGAATCAAATTTATTAAGTTTTAAAAACAAGCTTAAGGAATTCTTGTGCAATAAATGTTATTATAGTTTAAATGATTATCTGAATGATACCTTAACATCCTAATTAAATTGTATTATTATATATTTTTGGACATAATTAACTCTGACATTGTACTTAGACATCCTAATTAAATTGTATTTTTTATATATTTTGACATAATTTACTCTGACATTGTATAAAATCTTGACATCTATTCAATTGTAATGTTATTATTATCCACTGAAACATATTTTAATGTTAATTTTGTAGTCATCAATGCTAAGCATGAACTTATTCATTTATATTTTTTAATTATGTAAATACCAATATTTGCACGCCACATATGGCAGAATGTGAAGAAGCTATTTAATAATAATTTTAAGACCTTACAATGTACCATGTTCAGACAAATAAATGATTATGATTATGACGTCACGCGAAATTTCAACTCTCTGTATCGTCTCAATTTTTCAATTACGTGGAAAATAAAAAAATACTTGTCCAATGTTTTTGTTAAACTACGTGACGGACTAAATAAAATATTTTAGGAAACTACCCTATTGTTGTTGATAAATATCTCTTTTCTCAGACTTGGAGTTTCTTAAATATGTGTTCAGTGTGGTTTCCGGATAAGGAGTAAACTTCGAACTTCGTTTCAAGTGAATATCGTAAATCTTTAGAAGGAAATTACTTCTACATGTCTAACTTAGCTACTTTCTTCGAGTAACAGGAATTATCGACCACCCACAATGAAGTGTGTTCAATAAATAAATACCACCTACCAATACAAATGTACCTATTTCTAGAATCTGGGAAATCATTCGCCAGTACCTCGATTGTCGCGTACTTACAATGATTTGGTTGTAAAATAGGATAGTAGTTGATATTTTTCACAATTCTCTCAACTTATTAAAAAACAAAATTACAGAGATTGTTGACCGTTGACATGATTTAGTCTGTTGGTTTTGTAGTTTTTCTTTTTAAGTGTCATATCTTTAAGCATGTTGTGGTTACCTATAATAAGGGTTGTAATTATCAAGATTCAAGATTAATTTAGTATAAAAATTGTCCACGCTTTTGACAATCCCAAATAAATAAATGTGAAAACGTTTTGGGAATACTTTCATTATACATTATACATGCATACAGCTAAAGAGTGGAATTCTCTGTCGGAGTCAGTGTTTCTGATAACCCTCATGTTTACCTATTCAGTCCAGTTCCAGTAGAACTACTTTTAGGCATACATACATACCATCAGGTGAGATGGTGGTCAAACTAGAGCCTTATTATCCATAAAAAAATGTGAGGAGATAGGAAGATACTAATCCAATCTAAGTTCTCTCACATCAGACTGTATTCTATAAAATCCACCAACATATTCTAATAACTTCATGTTGTTTTCACCCCTTGAGTCGCATCCACAACGTCAATTACATCGCCCTACCAATTGTAATTCATCCCCTACAATGCGCTAATTAAGTAAATATGGCGACACACGTGACGAAGTTGTCATAAAGGAGTTAAGAATCAAGGGTGATATGTGATTTAATATCTTACTACTTATTAATATTACAAATGCAAAAGTTTGTGAGAATGGATATATGGACGTATGGATGTCTTTACTCTTTCACGCAAAAACTACTGAACGAATCTGAATGAAATTTGCTAAATAGATAGTTGACATCCTGGAATAATTTTAAATTTTATTCAAAACTACTACGAAAATTACAAATTTTATTCAAAACTTCATCCATTACTGTCTCAAAACAGTCATACAATCCTGAAGGTGGTCTGTACACACTTAATATAATAAACAGCTCCAATTCAATACAGGCTATTTCAATTATCCGTTCAACAGAGAGACTCACAATATCAGTACGATCCTTGAATTTAAGTTGATTACTTATTACTTGTTTTATAATCTGAGACTTGTTAATATCAAAGAGCCGCCATGTACGGCAGATACTCTGCTGAACGAACTACCAACCTGGTGAATTTAAAAATTGAAAATAAATTGATGATTTTTTAACCAATGTTCTGTTAAACAGAGAATATCAATACTATTAATATCTATACTAATATTATTAAGCTGAAGAGTGTGTTTGTTTGTTTGCTTGAACGCGCTAATCTTCGAAAGTACTGGGTGGATTTGGATGCAATTTGGTATGGAAGTAGCTTGAAGCTTGAGGAAGGTTATAGGCCTAAAATCAACCTTAAATGTTTTGTTTTGCTGGAACAAATGAACTGTCACATTTGTTCCAGCAAAAGGTCACTAAAGCCTATGCATTTCCATAGTTTCGTCGTTTGGAGCAATACGTCGCAATACCCGATGTTGTTATAGGCAGTTAGTTTACCTAATTGTTTATATTCAAGACTTCAAGACTGCTCATTGCTTCAGGAAGACCTCGACAGACTTTCCAACTATTGTTCACATAATAAACTTCACCTTAGCTTACCTAAGTGCAATGTTATATCATTTACAAAAAAATAAAAATATAATTAAATACTGCTATACTTTACAAGGCACTACTCTTAAAAAAGTCGATCATATTCGTGACCTAGGAGTTACACTTGACTCAAAATTGCATTTTGACCATCACATCGATAATATTATTAACAAAGCCTACAGAATGTACGATTTCGTTATGCGATCCTCAGTTGATTTCAAACGACCGCGTACGTTCATAACTTTATATACAACCTTAATACGCTCCCAATTGGAATATGCAGCCCCAATATGGTGTCCTCTATATGATAAATATAAGAAAAGGATTGAAATGGTCCAAAAAAAATTTTTACGCTCCATTCACTATAAATGTTACCGTTCAAAACTACCGTACCCACAATTACTAAAACAATACAAACTCCTAGGCTTGGAGTCCAGGCGTACCCTACTCATGGCTGTGATGCTGCATGGCATATGTAATAACAACTTTGACTGCTCTGAAATCACCAATAAACTTTGTTATGTTGTACCCAGAACTGTATTACGGCGGGAGGCGCGCGTGCCCCGGCTGTTTCACACTGTAAAGTGCAGAACCAATGCTGGCGCAAGGGCGCCCCTCCGTCGTCTCTTAGAAACATATAACACACACTTTTTCGATCTTGACATATTTTCATTGTCTCAATCAAAATTTAAAAAGATGGCTATTCAATTGCTTGCACAATAATTACTACTTATTTTACTAACCCAAATCGCCTCCAGATGCGTGATTTTGTTTTAAGTCTACTTAATAGTTTATTCCGCGGACATTGGTGTGGGTTACATGTTTACCTCTATTACACTAGCTTAATATTTACCAAAATTATAACATGTAACTGTTTTATGTCCCAATAAAATAAAATAAAAATAAAAATATAGGGTTTTGGCAGGAACCTTGTCATTAAGTCGTAATAATAACCGATCCGTATATTCTGTTCTTTTTCCGTATATTCTTGTATTTGACTTAAAAAACCTTTTTTAAAGACAAGACTAGGTACTTCACTATTAACTCCTGTCAGAGTTCAAAATAGAGAGTTCAACCAAGAGACAACACGAAGACTGGAACATACAGTACTAAGACATGCTATGCTCATTCTGACCATATTAAAGCTACAGCTTGCCAGTCAACACCTCATCCCTAGCTCCTCGTAATGATTGAATTAGTCAAACCTGAGCAATGTGCCTATGTGCTCAGGATTACGCATCAGGTATCAATTTCATTACGTTGCACCCTCAAGTTGGGTCTCACGTACTTTATGTTTAACGTTCACTTGTAGAATAGTTAATTTTTAAGAGCGGGTTGTGTTTTGTTAGTGATTGGTGAGAATCGTCTGAGTTAGACTCAAAACTTCAGTATTAACGCTCAACAGATTTTTTGACATTGCCTATTGCAATTTACCAAGCTTAGATTTGATTCTGTAGCCGCCCTGAATATCTGAACCTACCCTTCGCTTTTGATAACCTGCCGCTCATAAACAGTCATCTGAGGCACGCGTACCAAGAACCGCACGTACAATGGACGCTAACAAATCGCCTCACACAATGACCACTGTAATTAAACTTATGTAAACAATACAAATTATATATTAACAGTTCTATTTCAAATAAAGACATTCACATTCATTACTGCGACTTCACGCCTAGCCATTGCTCTCCCTAACTCAATCTCCAAAGTGCATAAGTTAATCTCTGATGTTTAAATCAACCGTAAAGTAATTCCTAAAATAGTGCATAAAGCAAAGCACTATAATTCAATAATTCAAGTGAGTAAGTAGTCTACTTACAAGTTGTTTTGTTAAGTACATTTATTTTTATTTTAGAAAGCTTTTTTTTCATGAACATAACATTGAAAAGAATAGGTAACCGTGGAGTTTCTTGCCGGTTCTTCTCCATAGGAAACGACCAATTCGAACCGTGCACTTATTGACGTTTTATAAGTGTCTAATAAATTGTATAAGCATCATTTTATTAGATAGGTAAATTGAAATATTATGTTCTCTCTTATTTTAAAACAGATATTTTGCAAGTTATTGTAACGTTCATGTTGTAGGTAATAATTACCGTGACTATCTCAAGGGGGGTGCGCAAAAGTGTGAAGAAATCGAAAAAAAAAACGTAGCAAGCTCAGGGATGCGGGGGCAGGGGTGCGAGGGGCAGCGGTGCGTCTTAATACGTCATTAGCGAACGATTGCTGAGTGTTTTTACACTGTTCGGAATCAGGGCTGGCACAAGACACACAATCATTTATTCTAAATTATCTGAACAATATTGTAATAGTCCTTGGCCTTGTTGCTAAATAATAACAGCCATGCAGGTCGATCATCAGGGGTCATGTCAAGACGTGTTAAAACTTGAGTCGTTCGAGCGAGAAAGAGGGATGAAGCTATGCACGCTATATGAAATAAAATGAAATGAAATGAAATATTTATTTTGTAAATTGGTTATAAATAACACGTCATGTTTTTTTGCGTGTTAAGTTTAGCTAGATGAGGCCGGTATTTCCTAACTGACTACTCTGAGAAGAAACACCGAAACAAACTCAGAGGTCATAGTCTCTTTTAAAGTCCAGACAATTTGTATTTGTATATGAGAAGCATGTAGGTTCATGTCTGTGGTATTTTTTTGAGGAAATAACCACGCAAATTTGAGCGGACCTGTCCAGACAGTGCAAACATTTGTCAGTTATCGTGTAGCTCAACTTAGAACTTAAGGAGCTCAACAATTTGACAAAAAATACCAACGGACATTTGGGTAGGCCACACAAGTACTCAAACTGCTTGACATCATTAAATAAATTAATAGTGAAAGTAAAAACAGCGAAAAAAGAATAACCTACATTGTCCTCATATTAACAATAATGAAATAATTATATAAAAAAAATCAAAAACAAAATAAAAAGGTAGGTTATACAATACTTAACAAAACAAATATTTTAATCAATAAAAAATAAATCAACTATCAAAATTTAAAAAATAAAAAAGGCTCACGTATATTACTGGAGCAGCTCATTCCCAAGCCTTCTTGTCCTCAATATAATCTTTAACAGTGTAAAAAGCTTTCTGACATAGCTTACGTTTTATAAATAATTTGACTTTATTAATACTTAGTTCTTGAATATGGCTAGGAATTTTATTGTAAAAACGTATACATTGGCATCTATATATAGCTCCATCTCTCTTTCTCGCTGGAACGACTCAAGTTTTAACACTTCATGATATGGCCCCAGGATTTAAACGATGCCTGACGAGGTTGGTCCGTGGATGGGTACCCATTTTAACATATTGTTACGAGCTGCGGTTCGGGATAGAAATTATTTACACCAATTAAACCAAAATTAACACTTGAAATAAATAAACAAAAAAATAACAATTAACACAGGTATTCACACTACGATACTTGTCAGTAAACACTTAAATCGCACTGAAATTCACTTGTAGATCTCAGAATATATCGCCTCGTATCTTGTAATAAAACTGTCGTCTGCGTTCCTCTGCGATCTATTTATACCCTGATCTATGAGTTCTGGAACATTCTTGTAAAATCGACTCACTGTTTATACTGCCAAGAATATTCCAGAAGCTACTTGAGATACTGAGTACTGCTACTCGCCTCTAGATGGCGTTAGTGTCTCGAAAGTATTAGAAGTCAGTCGAACTTTCTCGATATACTCAGTACTGCTATTTGCCGCCAGGTGGCGTTAGTGTCTCGAAAATTCTAGGTTTCTGTCGAAGTTTCTCGACGTACTTCGCTAAGCGACTGGCGTAACAATATAATCGATATTCTTCCGTGCTTCGGCAAGGACGTTAAGCCGTTAGTCTCGGCTGGTATTTGTATATCTTTGACAATCGTTACGAGTAGTCAGAAGTCAGAAAATCTGACACTGGTTTCAACAAGGGGTATCGTGTTACCCAGTTACTGGGTTGTGGAGGTAAGATAGGCAGTCGCTCCATTTAAAACACTATTACTCAGCTGCATACGGACATACTGGAAGTTTCTGACCCCAACATAGTTGGTAGAACGGTAAATACATAGTTGAATATGATGTACTTCTTGACCATTATATCCTATTTATTTGGAGTCGGTTTCCTTATCCTTCCCTTCCACTGATCAGAATTTTGTACTACTTAGGGTCCAGTGCTTCTTCAGATTTTTTGAACCATCGCGTCGCAGACAAGTGTAGGGCCGTCTCCCGTGTTACCATATCGTCACTTATTTGCCAATCTAAACATACTGGTAAATAATGATGTTATCCTCCTTGACCATGAATCCTATTTATTTGGGGTCGGTTTCCTTATCCTTCCCTTTCACTGGTCAGAATTTTGTACTACTTAGGGTCCAGTTCTTGTTCAGATTTTTGGAACAATCCCGTCGCAGACAAGTGTAGGGCCGTCTCCCGTGTTGCCGTATCGTCAGTCGTCACTTATTTGCCAATCTAAACATACTAATAATAATAAATAATAATATTCCACAATTTTCGCACAACGCCATCTAGTCCCAAACTAAGCAGAGCTTGTGGTATGAGTACTAGACAACTGATAAACATACATATATATTTCTAAATACATACATATTATAGATAAATTCCACCCATACAAAGAACAAATAATATTCATAATAATAATACTGGTAAATAATATTCATGAGTTCAGCGTGCAACAGTCTCATTGCTACGCCAATTACGCTTTTCTTACAAAGAAAGCATTTGCATCAATGTCCACACCAAGATAATTAAATCGAATACCTATATATTGACATGAAACTAAAAAACTAATACTGAAACATACATTTAATAATAATCCTTTTTATTTCCAAGACAGGAACAAAAGAAAATAAAACGGAATTAGTACAGAAAACTAATTTTAAAACGAAATGTCTCTATCATGGCATCCGTCTATCCTCTTCCAATTGCCTCTATTTCTGGTGTGTTGTAGTTTGGTGGTGATTTCAGTAGTGCGGATTCTTGGTCCTAAAATATACCGGTTTCCTCACAGTGTATTCCTTCACCGCTTTGAGAGCAATAATGAAAATAAATAATGGTAATGGTGAAAATATAGGGTTCGAATGCGGGACCAACAACTCCTAAGTCGGGACGGTAATTATATTATATAAAGCTAAATTACCACTCACTGACTGACTGACTCACTCATTGACATAATTGTTCTCCCAGATGGTGGATGGGGAGGTGGGTATATTTTGACAGATTCGTAAACAAGTAACTCTCAAACCTACGGGAAAAGTGCCAAACCTCCCCTTTTCACCCCCCTTCTCCCCCCTCCCAATCGTATCTCGGAAACTACGAGACCCGTATTTTTTGTTTTTTACGGATTCGTATAGAGGAGGCTCGGTAAAGTAAAAACCATTTTTCAAAGTCCCCCCCCCCCCCCCCGCCCCCCTTCTCCCCCCCTTTAGGCGGATCTCGGAATCTAAGAGACTTGAACCATTTTTTTTTTCAGATTCATTTAGAGGGGCAATGCTTTAGTCGAAATACTTGTGCAACCCCCCCCCCCATCACCCCCCCTCTTTTTTTTTTTTTTTCACAAGCACGCGAGGTGCTTGCACCTCGCGCAACACGCAAATACTAAACCCCCCCATCACCCCCCCCCTTTTTTTTTTTTTTTTCACAGGCTCCCGAGGTGCTTGCACCTCGCGCAACACGCAAATACTTTTTTTTTTCACAAGCACGCGAGGTGCTTGCACCTCGCGCAACACGCAAATACTTTTTTTTTTCACAAGCACGCGAGGTGCTTGCACCTCGCGCAACACGCAAATACTAAACCCCCCCCATCTCCCCCCATCACCACCACCCTTTTTTTTTTTTTATCACAAGCACGCGAGGTGCTTGCACCTCGCGCAACACGCAAATACTAGTTATATTATATAAAGTTAAATTACCACTCACTCACTGACTGACTCATTGACATAATTGTTCTCCCAGATGGTGGATGGGAAGGTGGGTATATTTTGACAGATTCGTAAACAAGTAACTCTGAAACCTACGGGAAAAGTGCCAAACCTCCCCTTTTCACCCCCCTTCTCCCCCCCCCCCTATCGTATCTCGGAAACTACGAGACCCGTATTTTTTTTTTACGGATTCGTGTAGAGGAGGCTCGGTAACGTAAAAACCATTTTTCAAAGTCCCCCCCCCGCCCCCCTTCTCACCCCCTTTAGGCGGATCTCGGAAATTAAGAGACTTGGATTTTTTTTTTTTAGATTCATTTAGAGGGGCAATGCTTTAGTCGAAATACTTTTGCAACCCCCCCCCCCTCCTATCACCCCCCCCCCTTTTTTTTTTTTCACAAGCACGCGAGGTGCTTGCACCTCGCGCATGACGCAAATACTTGATTTAGAGGGGCAATGCTTTAGTTTTTTTCACACGCAACACGCAAATACTAGTTATACTATATAAAGCTAAATTACCACTCACTGACTCACTGACATAATTGTTCTCCCAGATGGTGTATGGGGAGGTGGGTATATTTTGACAGATTCGTAAACAAGTAACTCTCAAACCTACGGGAAAAGTGCGAAACCTCCCCTTTTCGCCCCCCTTCTCCCCCCTCCCTATCGTATCTCGGAAACTACGAGACCCGTATTTTTTTTTTTTTACGGATTCGTATAGAGGAGGCTTGGTAAAGTAAAAACCATTTATCAAAGTCGCCCCCCCACCCCCCTTCTCACCCCCTTTAGCCGGATCTCGGAAATTAAAGGACTTGGAACATTTTTTTTTTCAGATTCATTTAGAGGGGCAATGCTTTAGTCAAAATACTTCTGCAACCCCCCCCTTTTTTTTTATTTCACAATCACGCGAGGTGCTTGCACCTCGCGCAACACGCAAATACTAAACCCCCCCATCTCCCCCATCACCACCCCCACTCTTTTTTTTTGTTTTTTTTCACAAGCACGCGAGGTGCTTGCACCTCGCGCAACACGCAAGTACTAAACCCCCCCATCACCCCGCCCCAATTTTTTTTTTTTTACAAGCACGCGAAGTGATTGCACCTCGCGCAACACGCAAATACTAAACCCCCCCATCACCCCGCCCCAATTTTTTTTTTTCACAAGCACGCGAGGTGCTTGCACCTCGCG
Organism: Tholera decimalis; assembly: GCA_943138885.2. Classification (NCBI taxonomy): domain Eukaryota; kingdom Metazoa; phylum Arthropoda; class Insecta; order Lepidoptera; family Noctuidae; genus Tholera; species Tholera decimalis. The sequence goes on along the minus strand of OW964566.2, from coordinate 39,393,960 downwards.
CAACACGCAAATACTAGTCTTAATATAACATTAACGCACTTTAGTATGATAGCTTCATTATATCCATGTTTTTTTTTTCATTTATTTATTTACTTAATTATACACATACAACTATCCTTACAGTTCCTTACCCAATGCGATAGCGCAGCAAAAAGAAAAAAAAATAGCCTTCCCTTGCAGTCGAGTAAAAGCCATAAAACATACACACACAAACATTAATTATAATAACATATCACAAACAGTGATCTTGTAAACTCACCCAAAGAACAAAAAATATGTCTGTTTCCCTAGTAATGACGCCCTAAAATCGTCGCATTATGCACCTTCCCACGGAATATCTATACTATCTGTACTATATATATATATATATATATATATATATAATATTATAAAGCTGAAGAGTTTGTTTGTTTGTTTGTTTGTTTGCTTGAACGCGCTAATCTTCGAAAGTACTGGGTAGATTTCAAAAATTCTTTCTGATTATGATAGGCAGTTTCATGAGGAAGGCTATAGGCTATCTAACATTACGCTACTCGTCTCAGTTTTCCCACAATAAAGGTATTGGTGAAGTAAGTCGGAAGAAAATATGCCGCTAAATTACTATAATCGCGTGAGCTGGCGAAATGCTGAGTTATACGTAAAGATCATGTACTACAAAAATATAGGTTTTATGTAGATCTAAAACAAAAGTCCGTGGTCCTGCATATCTAACTTTTATAAATAATCCACAATAAGGCAAATTATGTTAAGAAAATATTTAAAAAATAAGGAATGACTTTGTAGTATTATTATTATGCGGCCATATTAATATTTGCGTTTGAAAGTAATTTCATCATCAAGACAATTTTATGAAGATTATCTTTGCCTTTTACAGAATATAATTTGGACTTATAGTTTAAGAGAAAATGTAAAATTAAAATTATTCCACAACGCTATTCACCGTAACGGCCGCGGCGGCCCGGGGATGCACGACGCGTCTAGCATGACTCGCGTACTCTACCACTCCGCAATAGATACCGCACTGATAGTGAACCTTATCTTGGTTTCATTTCGACTTCTTGGCTAAGAGACTTCCTATGTAAAATTATTTCAGCTTCTTTTACGTCAAATGTGTATTTTTGTATTTATACATTTAAATATTTATATTTTACTTTCTCTTTAGTTGAATAAGTAATTTTGATAGGGTGTTGTTTTGTTCATCCCATTTTTTATGTCATCGTTCAGTTTAAAGGTATGTTGTAATGAGATACCGCGGCCCCGGAAGGCAAGGGCAGCTGAAGTAACTGGGTGGGCTTATATTCAGTAGAAGTTTTACACTCCTTCTCGCTCCACCTAGAGCGAGAGAAGTCATTCGATGATTTTCCCATCTGAAAAAACGGGTCAGACATTCAACGTTGGCATTGTTTAAAAGCGATGTTGTTAGGATTCCTTAGCCGAATAGCAAAAAAACGGAACCCTTATACTATTCGTCATGTCTATCTGTCCGTCTTTCCGTATGTCACAATCATTTTATTCCGAAACTATTAAGACTACAGAGTTGAAACTTGATATATAGATGTATTCTGCAAACCGCTTTCCGATTTTTATGCGAAAATAATGTAAAAAAAAACATTAAGGGGAGGCTCCCCATACATGGAACTAGAACTAAAAAATTTTTTACGTCAAGGCTGTACGCCTATGCGGGTGTCGCGTCTATAAATAGATCTTTAAAAATGATACTGAGGTTCATGTAATCATTTTTGTCAAAGTCAATCGTTTGAAAGATATATTTGGGGACACATTTTACTACTTTGGAAGTTCCAAAATAGTAAAATGTGTCTCTAACTTTTAAAATAATAAAGTGTAAAATATAAAAAATATGCTGTAGATTCTAATGAAAACTTTTAACTAAAATTGATTCGAACGAGATACAGTTTTTGAGATTACATTTTCACATTTGCAAAATCCGCAAATAAAACTTTGTCATATAAACATTATGATAACAGCATGTTTTTAACCGACTTGAAAAAAAGGAGGTTTACAATTCGTCTTGAACATTTTTATATACTATAATATAATACATACGAGTAAATATAATACATACGAGTATGGTGATGTAGAGCTGATGGTCAAGTACCAGGAAAACTCCTCAAAACTTGACAGATATGCATCGGGAAAAGAAACATTTTGTAAAAGGTGATAAGTTCTTGACATTATGGCTTTTGTAACTAGATAAATTACAAACCACCCACTAAAAAGCGTGAAAAAAAAATTTTTAACAAAAAATAGAACCGACTTCCATATCAAAACACTACAAAGCTAAAAATAACTTTAATTTCGGAAGGCGGTGTGAAAAAAACAGAAAATCCAAAACCAATAACACCGACTACCGAAATTAAAGTTATTAACCGACTTGAAAAAAGGAGGTTTACAATTCGTCTTGAACTTTTTTTTTTATGTATGTTACCTCATAACTCGGAGATGGCTGGACCGATTTGGAATTTTTTTTTTGTTCGAAAGGGTATACTTTCTAGTTGGTCCCATTGTTACGAAATCAGGATCTGATGATGGGATCCTGGAGAAATCGAGGGAACTCTTCAAATATTATAGGCACTCCTATAGCGTTTTGGGTATTTCTTATAGTATCTTGAGCAGTTGCTTTCGAAAAGTACCATTTGGGGAAGTTGAACTAATGATGAAGACCACAGATGGCCACTGAAACTACTCAATAATAAGTATTTCGTGGATTGCGATTCGATTACTTGAGTACGGATGTTAAACACTTTATGCTCATCGGAATACATACGAGTATGGTGATGTAGAGCTGATGGTCAAGTACCAGGAGAACTCCTCAAAAATTAACAGCTATGCATCGGGAAAAGAAACATTTTGTAAAAGGTGATAAGTTGTTGACATTATGGCTTTTGTAACTAGATAAATTACAAACCGACCCACTAAAAAGAGTGAAAAAAAATTTTTAACAAAAAATAGAACCGACTTCCATATCAAAACACTACAAAGCTAAAAATAACTTTAATTTCGGAAGGCGGTGTGAAAAAAACCGAAAAACCAAAACCAATAACACCGACTACCGAAATTAAAGTTATTTTTAGCTTTGTAGTGTTTTGATATGGAAGTCGGTTCTATTTTTTGTTAAAAAAATTTTTTACGTTAATCTATGCTAGCAAGCATAGCTACAGAATTCTTCATGGGCGAGTCAGTCGAAAGATATACGCTTCCAAAGTGGTAAAATGTGTTTCACCTCCCACCCCCTCTTACTTATATAATAATGGAGTCAAAAACCAAAACAAAATATATGCTGTAGATCTTAATAAAATTTTCAATTAAAATTGGTTTGAACGAGATCGGGTCAGCAGTTTAAAAATACTCTAAAAATACTCTAAACGTATTCTTGACAATATTATTAAATTAAACTATATTTACTTCGCGAAACTCTATCCAGTGCGAATTAGATTAACGCATAAAATTACACATTAATAATAGTAGCAGGATTATACGCGGGTGAAACCGCGGGGCACAGCTAGTTCTATTATATAAAAGAAAGTCGTGTTAGCTATTACTATTTATAACTCAAGAACAGCTGAACCGATTTGGCTAAAAATTGGTAGGGGGGTAGCTTAGAACCAGGAGACGGACATAGGATACTTTTTATCCTGAAATTCCCACGGGATCGGGGTTCCCGTGGGAATAACCTCCCACGCGACCGAAATTGCGGGCAAAAGCTAGTTTTAAATAAATATGAAGTGAGTGCCACTTCCATGTAATATGCTATTGTTTGTTTTCCCTAAAATAAATAACTACCTAACTATATCAATATTCTATAAAAAATATTTCCTCTTCCTGTTCTGTTCATCATAGTAACATAACTGGTTTAACCACTTTTTTACGCATTTTCCTCATACGAAAATATTTGGTAATTTTCCACCAATATTTTCACAACATTCCCGAACTACTGAGGCATAATATTATCTCATTTTTCAGTTATTTTCCTCTATATGGAAGCTTCCATGTTTCCTGTTTGGGTTGTGACTCGACACATTTTTGGAAACATACCTACCTACTTGTAAGTTGTGACTCAATAAACTTCAGTCTACTATCTGAATATTGAAATGAAATCAAGCAGAACTTTATTTTTCAGCGAGACTCAGTTTTATATATTTATTTACATTTTACATTGTGTTTTTTACATACGAGCTGTGCCTGCGACTTGACTTGCATGTGAAGTTTTCCCGAAAAAGTATGTGTTACTGCAGAATTTCAGCTCTCTACATACTCAATTATAGTCAGATCCGTTCAGCCGCCTAAACTTGATAGAGTTAACGAACATACATTTAAACTTTCGCATTTATAATATACATTCTTTGTCAACAAATAGTACCTACTTACACTTCTCTCTTAAAAATCCTTTCAAAGTAATCTTTAATAAAAGATATCTTCTAGCGAAAAGACCACCCATTGTTTCACCCTATGTTTTCTTCTATATTTTCTGTTACTCAATAGGCTAGTTTCCTAAAATATTTTATTTAATCCGTCATTTAGGTTAACAAAAAATTTTGGGCACGTTATTTTTTATTTTTTCACGTAATTGAAAAATGAAGGCGATTCAGTGAGTTCATTTAGCGTGAAATCACGCTTTTTTTCCGGGCGAGAAAATCATCGAATGACTTCTCCCACTCTGGGTAGAGCGGAAGGGAGTGAAAGACTTCTACTGACTAAAAATCCACCCTGTTCCTTCAGGTGCCCTTAAGTTCCGGGGCCGCGGTATCTCATTAGAACATTCCCGCAACCCCAGTGTGAAGCATTCCAGCAGCCCCCACTCCTGAACTTTGAAGCTTTGATCTTTGTAAATATTAATTTTATATAAATAAAAACTTTTTCACAAAAAATTAAACTGACCTCCAAAAAAAAAAACACTGCAACGTGAAAAATAACTCTAAATTCGGTAGTCGGTGTTTATTGGTTTTGTACTTTTGTATTTGCCACCGACTTCCGAAATAAGCGGAGCAGGAGGGAGTGTCAGACTTCTACTGACTAAAAACCCACCCTGTTTCTTCCACCGCTCTTACGTTCCGGGGCCGCGGTATCTCGTTCGAACATTCCTGCAACCCCGGCAGGCAATGGCCCTATAGGGCCCTGTCACTAGTGCTGACGACTCTTTGAGGCGCGCGTTCAACACGACGCGCCGTCGACTTTACCGGTTGGCGAGCTACCCCCGCTCGCCGCCCGCAAGCTCGCGTCTACGGCCACTGGCCAGAGATCAGCTCACGATCTACGACGCCCCGGGCGTCTCCCGTAGTAATAGCGACAACCTAGAAGTATTTAAGTCAAATCACTTACCATTAGGTAAGATGGTGGTCAAACCCGAGCCTATTATCAATAAAAAAAAAACATCATCGCTTAATGGGGTGATGGGTACTAACACTAGATAATAAGGTATAAGTTACTAACATTTTATGGATTTTTGTGGTCCGAAATAAAAATATTCTATTCTATTCTATTCTTAATCTTTTACATTATTTTATTAATAATAGGCTTGCGATTGACCACCATCTCACTTGATGGTAAAAGATGATGTGGTCGAAGATGAAGCACGCTTACCTAGAAGTATTTACCCTATTTACTCTTGACTTATTAACCCATAGGTTATAGCTCTCAAGAAACAGACTCCGGCAGGGAATTCAACTTCTTAATCGTACGCACAATGAAAGTATTCCCAAAACGTTTAATGCGTATGGGTGGGATGGCCACCATGTGAATCTTTAGAATAGCCCTTTTATACTCACTATATAAAAATACGCACGAGTAAATACTTCTTACTTTTTAGGGTTCCGTAGCCGAATGGCAAAAAACGGAACCCTTATAGTTTCGACATGTCTGTCCATCTGTCTGTCTGTCCGTCCGTCCGCACGCGCACCTCAAAGAGCTGTCAACACCAGTGACGGGATCTCATAGAGCCATTACCTGCCGGGGTTTGTGGGAAAGTTCTATGGAGATACCGCGGCCCCGGAACTTTAGGGCAGTCGAAGGAACAGGGTGGGTTTTTAATCAGTAGAAGTCTGACACACCCTTCCGCTTAACCCAGAGTGGAAGAAGTCATTCGATGATTTTCCCACCCTTCCTGGGTGGGAAAATCATCGAATCGAATCGAAAGAAAAAGAAAGGGAGATGATGTTTAAAATAAAAACAACTTTTTGAATAACAGTTATCTTTTATTCATCTTCAATTATAATCCAAAAAGCTCATGTTAAGTAGGTGGTGGACTCTTGATGCAAGAGAACGACCACAGCGAAGACAAACACTACGTTGGCCAAGTTGTTGTGCTTCATCAACAGATGATTCTTGAGCCAAATCCCAACAAGCTTGGCAAACATAGTCACTGCTGTTTACATGAAAGATGAGAAAAGTTTTTAATGTCAATAAATCATGTTTACAGTAAAATATACCAGCAGTTAGGTTTTAACTTAAATGTAAACAATCTCCATGTGCCTTTTATATGTAGCGTTACTTTAGTTCCTGCATAAGGTTTATGGAAAATAAAAGAAGAAACCTGTAGACCAGCATTGTAGACACTGGGTAGCTAGAAAAGGTGACTTCAGGTTTGTACTTACAGGTTGTGGTGCACGTCAATGACGAATCACTGACAGTGTCGTTACATCATTTAAAGCTCGTCGGCCAAGTGTATTACAGCGACTAGTCGCTATAGGTACTGCAATTAACACAGCGATCTATGGTGTCAATCTGGTGTCAATATCCAATCGATAAGCAGGCTGTAAAATCCAAATAAGCGAGCCAGTCAGACGAGAAAACGAGATTATCCGTATCCGGTATGATAGCAAGGGTCGTACTAGTTTAGCAATATCAGAAGTCCGTAGGAAGAAAGCAGTGGTCAAGGAAAATATCAATAAAACAACGGGAAATACTCAAAACGCACGCACACGAAACGAGTGATTAAGGATGTGAAAATAATTGATTATGGAAATAATCGAATTTTATCATAAGAAAAGTGGATGTCAATATATGACTTAATTTTTATGAATAATCGATTAATAATCGATTTTTTTATTATCATTCAATCAATTATTACCCATTTTTTATCTGCAACTCCCCATCATTAACTTTGGTGTTCTGGCTCGGAGCCCGGAACGCGAACTCCCAAAGAATACTATCTCCATAATACTACATTAACGCTATCTGTGCATCTATGATGGCATTTCTTCTGTGATTTTGAAACAGTTTAGTTTATTAGTATAAATTAGGAAAAAAAAAAAGATTAATATAACAAAATCGATTATTTTCATACGAAAAATCGATTATTTATTTATCGATGTTTCATGCTAAATAAATAAACGATTTCTAATTAAAAATCGATTTTTATGTCCAATGTCACATCCCTACTAGTGATCAGTGATTATTGAAATTCTAGAACTGTCAAAAGATATTCTGTGACTGTCCCTGTCAGCACAGATTAAATAATACATTAGCCAAACACAAGTAATAAATCGATTTGTAAACGAGAATTGACTTTAACATTTCTTTATAATATGTTGTTTTTTTTTTTAACGTGGTAAAATTATCAAATAAGTCCTCCCACTCCGGGCAGGGTGGGAGGGACTGTCAGACTTTTACTGACTAAAATCCACGGTGTTCCTTCAATAACCCTTTACATACCGGGGCCACGGTAACGGGATGAGTCCCACGACCCCGGCGGGCTTCGGCCCTCTGCAGAGGGGGCCTCGTCATGTTGCTGACGCTCTTTGAGGCGCGCGTGGAACACGACGCGCCGTCGACGCGGGCATGGTCCATGGTCGGACAGCGAGTTGGCCCTTTACTCGCTGTCCGCATGCCCGCGCCTACGGTGGCCGGAGATCGTCGGCCGATGTCCGACGCCATGGGCGTCTACCACTGCGGCTGGGCTGGAGGGAGGACGCCATCCTCTCCCTCACGCGGCCCGCCTCCTCCTTCGGAAGCATGACTGCTTCGCAGAAGGAGGCGACCGCTTCCCACTCCCTCTCGCCCCGCAGCATGGCCTCGACCAAGGCCGGGCGCGAGAGGTCTCCGCCTATTGTCGCCGTGAGGACACGTCGGTGCTCTGCCCAAGCTGGGCAGTCCTGCACCGTGTGCTCGACTGTGTCCTCAGGGCGACCCTCGCAGTGGTGACACCCAGGCGTCTCTTCCTTACCCATCAGACACAGGTACCTCCCGAAACTTCCGTGTCCGGTGAGGACCTGCGTCATGCGGTAGGTCAGGACGCCGTGACGCCGATCTAGCCACTCCTCAAAGAGGGGTCTTACCGCCGCAATTGCCGCGTGCCCATATAATATGTTGATATTGTCACATAATGCCACATAATATCAGTATTTTAAAATAATATGTTGATATTTTATTATTTTAAAATACTAACATTATGTTAATTGTAATGTATTTATTTAATATGGTGCAAGTAGTTTTGTGTTCAATAACTCATTCACATTATCGATTATAGTAATCGATATCCCATTTTATTCGTGACTCAAAACTTATTTTTAAGATTTCTCGTCTTCTAGATTGTGAATTAGGCTAATTTTTTGTATTTAGAAATAGAAAAATATTACGCTTTTTTAAACCATATCTCAACTTATTGCAAAATGGCCCAGAAATCCCCGTCTCCTTTATCCTTAAACCATTATTCCGCGGACATTGATGTGGGTTACACGTTTACTTATTTATAAATTTTATTTCTACTCACTTATATTGTAATGTGTAACTGTTTTATGTCCCAATAAAGTGAAATAAAAACAAAAATGTAACGATGGCGCATCGTCATTTTTGTTGTAGTCCGATGATGGAAACAATATGTATAATAATCAATCAAGACAATATAATGCGGTAGCAAATATACACTAATAACAATACCTACGAGTCAGCCCTACCCGGCGTGGGCCGATATCGCTCGCTAATTCTATCCGTGATTTATATGTTCACGCAGAGGCGGCAGCGGGCAGAGGATTATCGGCCGGATTACGGGTTCGATGCTCGCGCAGATAATGGTAGATTTAGACCGCGAAGCCCCGGAAAGAAGTCGTAATGGATTGGACTGTGATTGTTTCTTTGTTAATGTAAATATTGCTCTTTCTCTTCGATTCTGAGTGATTTGTTTGTTGGACTGTCTGGACTTGAGTGTTTTTGATTCAACTAAGTTACTTTGTTCAATTCAATTTTAATTGTTTAAGGATTAGGCATTTCTTTTATTTAGTCGATCCCTAATGGCTACGGTATCGGCCTTGTCATCGAGAGGTCACAGGTTCGAATCCCATCCATTGCACTATTGGCGTGAACCCACTCCAAACACAAGCATATTTAGCTTATTTCTACCCAAATTGCTAGTTCTCTTTTTAAATTAAAAACAAATCCACATTCTAACTTCTGAATAACAACGAAAAATCTGAAATCAAAAGCACTGACCCATCCTGACCATTTATAGATATTCATCAGTAGAATGCTACCTTATCACAGTTATCACAGACTAATATAGGCATACACACATTCCGCCGAAAATTCTATTTTCACGCGAGCGAAACCTCGGTAGCAAATATAGTTCTTTTAAAAAAATCATGATGACCACGGCACGGAATTAGACTCAGTATCTTTTTCCATCGTTTAGAAGTATAAAGTTATATAAATATTGACATTTCAAACCACTCTAATCAATCATAGCCATCACGCGTTGACGTCAGCAGGTAGGTAGTGATGTACGACAGCAAACAATAGCACTTTGCATTAGAGGCCATTAGAGCAACGTTGAAAGAAACCATCGTAATTGTGCGGAGATATAAATAAGGAGATATTATGATGAGATGCACCTGCTGTTTCCTTCTTTTCACCAGAAGTGCATGTTTTGATTTTTCACGCCATCGCAAATCAGAGGTGTGAGTTATTAAAATAAATAAAGACATTTTAAGAGGTTATTGTACCCTAAATCATGACGATACATTAATATATGGTATAATTCTACTATATAATAATTACTAGCTACCCGGCCCGGCTTCGCGGGGTCCTTTGAAATTCCAATGTAAGCGCTCGAAAGTCATTTTTTTGACCGTTTTATCAGAAAATATGGAATTTTCTCTATTATACAAATACTTAATTAGAATGTTTTGTATTTATAAACCTTCGGGAATAAATTGTCTAAATAATAATTAAACCTGTCTAAATAATAGTGATAAATGCGAAAGTTTATGAGGATGTATGTATGTTTGTTGCTCTTTCACGCAAAAACTACTGAACGGATCGTAATGAAATTTGGTATGTAGATATATAATAGGTTCGCGTTTGTCCACCATCTCACCTGATGGTAAGTGATGATGTGGTCGAAGATGGAGCACGCTACTTAAAAGTAACCTAATCACTCTCGACTTAAAGGCTCCTAGGTTATAGCTATCGAGAAACAAAGACTCCGGCAGGGAATTCCACTGCTTAGCTGTACGCAAAACGAAAGTATAAATACAGAATATATATAAATTATTGGTGGATTACAGCCCATTCCCTCTCATAGAGAAGTCCTGGGTCCCAACAGTGAGTATGTTACAGGCTAATTATATTATGTTATGAAGCCGCAAGCGAAAGCTAGTAACTATTAAAACTAACTTTCACAGACCGGTTAAGTAGTACATTAGCCGTATAGAGCTAAACTACGAGTGACCCTACCTAAAAACTAACTTTCTGTAAATCTATACGAGTTTGGAGATTTGCGGAACAGGGTGTAAAGTCCCGCAATCCCTCCGACCAGACAGGTGTTTTTGTCTGGTGGGCAACTGCCCGATGTTTGTGATCGGGTGATTTGTATGTATGCTAGTAGTGCGGTAAACTCTGCTTGCGCGATACAGGATTTCTATAGCTTTAGTTTGTATGTTGCGAGATAGATGTCGCTACACGAGCTTAAACAAAACCTTTTTTCAACTTTTTTTCTGATATATTGTTACGAGCTGGGGTTCGGGATAGAAATAATTAACGCCAATTAGACCAAAAGTAACACTTTAATTCGATAAACACAAAACAAAAATTAACACAGTTATTCACAGTACAATATTTGTCACTTAACACTTAAATCCTACCGAAATTCACTTGAAAAGCTTCGATTATATCGCCTCGTATCTTGAAATAAGACTACCGTCTGCGTTTCTCTGTGATCTATTTATACCCCGGTCTATGAGTTCTAGAACATTCTTGTAAAATCGACTCACTGCCTATACTGCCAAGAATATTCCAGAAGCTCTCCACTAGATGGCGTTAGTGTCTCGAACATTCTAGATGTCGGTTAAAGTTTCTCGACGTACTTAGCTAAGCGCCTGGCGTAACAATATTATCCCATAAAAAACAATACTTGTCAAAAACCCAAGTCTTGCAACTTAGTTGTTCTACCGTAAAAAGTTGTGAGATCCATGTAATACTAAGTCGGTTATTAATTTATTCAGTCCCTACTTAAGGGACCTTCTGTCTTAAGTTGTTACGTAATTATCTAACCTAACGACATCTTATAGTGACCATATCAATAATAAATATCTTTACCGTTATAAATAAATAGATTGTCTCGGCCATCGCATGAAAACACAATATATCTCACAAGTAATACATATATAAATTAAATTGTTTATTGCGATTGCCAACTCAATCTATTTATTTAAAACGGTAAAGATTTTTAATATTGATATGGTCACTATAAGATGTCGTTAGGTTAGATAATTACGTAACAACTTAAGGCAGAAGGTCCCTTAAGTAGGGACTGAATAAATTAATAACCGACTTAGTATTACATGGATCTCACAACTTTTTACGGTAGAACAACTAAGTTGCAAGACTTGGGTTTTTGACAAGTATTGTTTTTATGGGATCTCATTGCTTTTTGTAGAAAGTCCTACTTTTTTCCTTTCCGGTACCTTCTACTTCTTGTATACCAACAACGAGTTTTCTTAAAGCCCTCTCTCTGTCTTATGAGCTTTTCTTATTTTTGTAGGTAGCCTTCCTTTTTTATTTTCTGGTACTACTTCTTGAACTTCAGCTAAAGTTTTTTTCAAAGCCCACTCCCTGTCTCTATGGGTTTTTTTCGGAGGCTTTGATACGCACATATGAATACGCACGTACGTCTTTTGCATTAGTTAGTAATAATTAATGGCGCACTCGTCAAACGTCTCGGTTAAAGTTAATCCATAAGTAAGTAATTATGCAATTTCGGGCAATTTACTCTACTTAATACTCCCCAATACTCTTAATACTTCTTGCTTTTTTATTCCGTTGACCATTTAACAAGTTACATTTGAGCATAATTATTATATCTAGGTACCTATCTACACTGGAAGACACGGTGGAGCATATGGTCGAGGTGTGCCCTGCATGGGTGGAGCACCGTCGTATCCTCATAGAGGCGATCAGCGGCGGCGACTTCACGTGACCTGCTCTGGTTTAGACCATGGTGCTAAGCGAGAGGGAATGGGATGCAGTCACCGTCTGCTGCGAAGCAGTCATGCTAGCGAAGGAGGAGGTCTAACGTGCGAGGGAGAGGCAACTCTCTTCCTCGTGCCCCAGCCGCCGGGGGAGAAGCCCCGGGCGTCGTGGATCGCGAGTCGATTTCGGGCCACCGTAGGCGCGGGCCAGCAGATGGCGAGCAGGGGTCGCTCACCGTCCGGTAAGGACCAGGCCCGGGGCGGTTGTGTTCCACGCGCGCCTCAAAAAGCTGTTAATACCAGTGACGGGGCCTCATAGGGCCATTACCTGTCGGGGTTTACGGGAAAGTTCCATCGAGATACCGCGGCCCCGGAACTTTAGGGCTTACGAAGGAACAGGGTGGGTTTTTAGTCAGTAGAATTCTGATACACCCGAGCGGAAGAAGTCATTCGATGATATTTTTCACCAAAAAAAAAAAAAAGTACCCGTCTACATCTATTATTTCATTATATTATACAGGTACACTGATTAATTAACTGCAAATGTAACTTTGTAAACCTATATATTTATATGGGATTACAAAGTTATTTATGCAGTTGATGTATCTAGAAAACTGGAACGAAATTGAAAAATATTATAGTTTTTCCCTGATTCATATACTAAACACTAATTGTATTCTAAACTTGAAGCTTCTATGTCTGCTAGAAGTGCTTTAGACTTTTGATGATCGGTCAGTCAGTGAGTGACAAAATTTACAAAATTAAGGAACTTTGACTCGTTATAATTCTTAAACTAGTGGTTCAAATTGAATGAAATTTGAAATATACCGTGTTTATACAATGCCTGTTTGGTTACTGAAAATTCAGGCTTCTAGTTTTATCCACAACGAAGTTATAGGGGGTCGAAAATGGCCTGAATTGCTTCGAGAAAAGAATGGTACGGCCGTGCCGCTTTTTTGCTCGACTTGGCGGGGGCACTGCCGTGCCCCCAGATATGTATGGTGTTTTGCTATGACATCCAGTTACTTTTAATATTTCTTTTCATTTTCTTATGTCTGACATTCTGTATCTGCATCTTATAATAATTAATTGTTATTTTGGTTCTACTGTGAGCTTGTATTATGTTTTTAATTAAATTAATTAATAAATGCATGCAATATTGGAACCCAAAATCAACGCCATTATTATTTTCAATTTGTTCCCGTTTTCGTGCAGTCAGATACCGATCTGTCACGCGAGCACGCTGATAGCGCTGTGCGGTGAGTCGCGACGCATTTTATTTATTGCTACACCATCACCAACTATCCGCTTTTCAATAAAACCACAACATGATTGCATGCCGCTCTCAAAAAACCGCATGAATACATTTCTGTTTTTGTCATACCAGTATTTTTTTGAGGGTTAATCAATTCTGCGTATCACAATACACAATATCCTTTTTATGTGTGGCATCTCGCTGATCAACCTTTGAGGTTGTCAGCTTCTTAACCGGACTTGTCTGTGATTGCCTTAATCAATTATAATTAAAGCCTCCAGCCAGGGCTTATCAAAAATGTAATAAACTAGGCGTAATATCAAAACAATCCACAAAATCGGTTAAGCCGTTCCCCTTTTTAGTGAAACTAACGAACAGATAATTAATTTTAGACGTTAGAACAAGATGTATATCATAATAATGAGATAATTTAGGTAAGCGTCAATAACCTAATGGATAAGGTGACGGACTTGTGATCGAGAGGTCACGGGTTCTAACCCCACCCATTACATATTGCTGTGAACCCACTCCAGACACAAGAATATTTAGCTTAGTTGGACGGATTAACAAGATTGCTAGTAATGTGAATTCTACCCACATTGATGGTAGGCAAGGAGAGGGGAATGGCATCAACTTAAGGAAAATACGCTGTATTTTACAAAATATTAATTTTGTTTCAAAATTTTAAAACATAACATGTTCTTTAACTATTCAGTAATTAACATTTTAACACCAAACGTATTTATGTTTCACTCATAATTATTAGGAAACTGTTTAAAAAAAATGGCAAAGTGCGAGTCAGACTAGCTCATGAAGGGTTCCGTAGTAACTACGCAAAATAACTTTGTTTTTCATAGTGTTTGTATGAAAAACAAAGTTATATTTGCGGTTTTCGAAAATGTGCTATATCTCATAAAATGCAGACCCGACCTCGTTCAAACCAATTTTTGTTGAAAGTTTTTATTAATATCTACAGCATATATTTTTTTTTAGATTTTTCACTCCATTATTATAGAAGTTAGTGGGGGGGACACATTTTACCACTTTGGAAGCATATATTTTTTAAACGATTGACTTTAAGAAAAAGTGTTTTTAGAAACCTCAATGTCATTTTTAAGGACTGTCTATAGATACTAGACACGTATAGGTTCGATGAGAAAAAATATTTTCAGTTTCAGTTTCCTTAATTGTTATAATTGTCTTAAAATCGGAAAGCAGTTCACAGAATACATCTACGTACTAAGTTTCACATGTGTAGTACTAATAGTTTTGGAATATAATGAGTGTGACATACGGACGGACGGACAGACAGACATGACGAAACTATAAGGGTCCCGTTTTTGCCATTTGGCTACGAAATCCTAAAAACAGGCAGCTCAAAGCATGACCATACCCTAACATTGGGTAATACCGCTCAGGGAAGGATTCATGAAGCTCAAATATATTTTCGGAAAAATATGTAGTAAGATCACCGTTTTGACTGCTCCCAAGGTGAAGGAATACTATACATCGTGACGAAACCGGCATTTCCCAAGACCGTAAATCTGAAGACTCATTCCCTCCCATAGAGAAGATGTCTCTGTCGTAGCAGTGGGAACTTTATAGTCTAATTATGTGTTTATTTATTTAAACTTTATGTACAATAGTGGTACATGGACAGGGCCGGATTAACCATTAGGCGGAGTAGGCAACTGCCTAGGGGCCCCGCATCAACAGAGGCCCAGGCCCAGTGCACGCACCAAGCAAAACATGTTTCTTGGAACGAAAATTTGATGTGCGTATGAACTTAGGGACCTCACTGTTATCACACAAAATACAAATCGTTAGATTTAGTAGTAGAACTAGTATTTGCGTGTTGCGCGAGGTGCAAGCACCTCGCGTGCTTGTGAAAAAAACGAAAGCATTGCCCCTCTAAATCAAGTATTTGCGTGTTGCGCGAGGTGCAAGCACCTCGCGTGCTTGTGAAAAAAAAAAAAACAAAAAAAAATGGGGGGGGTGATAGGGGGGGGGTTGCAGAAGTATTTCGACTAAAGCATTGCCCCTCTAAATGAATCTGAAAAAAAAAATGTTCCAAGTCTCTTAGATTCCGAGATCCGCCTAAAGGGGGGAGAAGGGGGGCGGGGGGGGGACTTTGAAAAATGGTTTTTACTTTACCGAGCCTCCTCTATACGAATCCGTAAAAAGAAAAAAATACGGGTCTCCGTAGTTTCCGAGATACGATAGGGGGGGGGGGAGAAGGGGGGGGAAAAGGGGAGGTTTGGCACTTTTCCCGTAGGTTTGAGAGTTACTTGTTTACGAATCTGTCAAAATATACCCACCTCCCCATCCACCATCTGGGAGAACAATTATGTCAATGAGTGAGTCAGTCAGTCAGTCAGTCAGTGAGTGGTAATTTAGCTTTATATAATATAATTAGAATAATTTTAGAACAAATCTGGGAATAAGTAAACAAATATATTAAAAACCACAGCCCTTAATGTGCGTTTCCTCAGTTCACACAAGATTTGGTCAGTCAAAGTAAGAAAGGGGCCCCGAGAATGCTATTGCCTTAGGGCCTCTGACAGGGTCAATCCGGCTCTGTACATGGGCGGACTTAATGACTTAATTAACCTTGAATCTTGAGTGTTGGACAAAATCAAGTGACAAAGTCCCAAACATTTATTTATTTATGTACACACGTCATGTGTGTACATAAATAAATAAATGCTGCAAACTTAAAATAGAAAAAAAGACAAAAGACCACAGATGCTGCTTATTTCATAAGAAATTTCTCCCAGCAGAGCTTCCGATCGTTATCGCTGATGATGTTAGTGAATCTTACTTTTTCAATGCCTCCGGGGCTATGGGTATATTCTAACGGCATACCACATCTCCAGAACGAAAAGGCTACCTACTGAAGGATCAGGGTGGGTTTTTAATCACTATTAACAGTCCCTTCCACTCAACTCGAAGAGCGAGTACCTAGTCTTTTGATGATTTTCCGCCCGAAAAAAAAAGGATAACCTAACCTAAATGTATCCTCACCTTTCTACACAAAATGATGACCTCATCGCTTTATGATGGTGCGTAAACTTGACCCATCAACTGGTGAGTACACTGAGTACCACTAAAGCCTACATTTAATTGTATAATCACGTCCCAACCGTCCCATCAGGCGCGCGGCCGCTTTGTGCGCTGTCGGCATTGTATATAATGTTGTAGGATACCAGGCTGAAGATCTAGAGATAATGGAAGAGATAACCGAATTCTGGTATTTAAAAATTCCAGTCTGCATTATGCTTAGGTCTATTGTGTAAACATCTAACACAATAGACTAAAGAACCCATCAAATCAAACATGACTTGACTTAAATGTCAATAGGCTAATGGCTGAAGTACCGGACTAGTGATTGGGTTCGAACCTCGCCCATTACACCATTGCCGTGAACCCACTCCAGACACAAGCATATTAAGCTTATTTGGAGGGGTTAACAAGATTGTTATTAATGTGAATTCTACCCACATTGCAGAATCTCTTTTTAAAAACAAAAAAATAAAGACGCTTGAGAGTTATTTCGCATTTATAATATTACTAACGACCCGGCCCGGCTTCGCTCGGGTAATAGAGTTTATATTTGCTTATATTATTTTACATAATTAATTTCTCGTCCGGTAATTTTTATTTTGCGATAACTCATAAAATATTCATTTTATTGACATAGCGTAAAAAGCAATTTTGATCTGCATTAAATGCTCAACTCATCTATCGTATTTAATTGGATAAGAAATAATACTGTACTGTTAAGAAAAGATTCGTAAATAACCCATAATTTTATTGTAATTTGTAAAAGAAAAAAATGGTTATTGTGGGTTATCCCCAAGAGATAGACATATAGCATCACGGACTTTTTTTATGTAGACCTTTTTAAGGTGTACGATACTGTAGTACATTATTTTGATCTACCTCGTAGGGCTCAGCCAGAGTTTGCAATTTAAGCGCAAAAAAAATGTGTTCATTTACAACATCACATTAGAATCCTCTAAAATGATCAGTGTTTCTCTACTACATTATGCATGTTATATATAGGTATATAAACTTTCCTCTTGAATCACTCTATCTATTAAAAAAACCCGTATCAAAATCTATTCCGTAGTTTTAAAGATCTAAGCATACATAGGGACAGACAGCGGGAAGCGACTTTGTTTTATACTATGTAGTGATGAAGTAGGGGTGTAATAAATGTATGCAGTTCCGCAGACAACCCTGCAAATCTCTTACCAATCTAACACCTACTAAAACTTGAATGATTCTATGTACAAAATACAAAGTGTAAAACATAATAGACTACCAGATAACCTAGTGTCAGTATTACCATACAGACACCCACAAGATTGAATTCTCCAGAGGTCGTGGGACCTCGGTCATAACATTTTAGTACCTCTAACTGAAATGTAGAAGCCGACGGAATAGCTGTCGGTGTAGGATTGGAAGTATTTACGATGTTTAGGGTCCTTTTGCCATGTTTTATAGGATTTTACCTGATATTTAATAAAACTTATTCACTGTATACATTTTTAAGCTAATATAGTGGTTAAAACAAGATATTGATGTTTGTGTGCCTCTTAAAAAACAGAAATCTATAAATAATAGGTATGTGTATCCGGTTTGGTACACATCAAATATTATAAAAGATATTAAATTAAAATATTATCTTCATAAGAAGTATAAGGTTAGTGGATTACGCAGTGATTATGAGGCGTTTGCTCAGTGCCGCGCTAGGATAAAGGTAGAGTCGAAACTCGCTCATGACCGTCATCGTGACCGAGTGCAAAACCATCTGGCATCTGAGCCTAAAGCTTTCTGGAACTACGTTAATTCCAAAAGAAGTGATTCATATAGTTTTAAGTTAAACAAAAATGGAGAACTTCTAACTGATCAAGATTGTGCTAACGAGTTCGCTCGATTCTTTCATTCTGTATATAATCCGAAGCCTGCCGAGTTAAATGTAGGGGCTGCAAGCGCTACTGCAACGACCAGCGGAACCTGGGCCCATCTAGGTCGTCTTGAACCATCGGCGGTGGAAAGAGCGCTTGTCCGCTTGTCTCCTAAACGGTCAACGGGCCCAGATGGAATACCACCTTTTTTACTTAGGGACAGTCGCATGACCTTAATCGGACCTTTGTTGCATCTATTTAATGTGTGTATAGCAGCAGCAAAGTTTCCTGAACTTTGGAAGCTGACCCGGGTGGTACCGGTGCCGAAAGGCCGAGGTGGTAACGAAGCCAGCGATTATAGACCTGTGGCGATACTTTGCGCTCCAGCTAAGGTGTTTGAGATGACCATCCATAGTTGCTTATATGAACAGGTGAGCGCCCATTTATCTGATGAACAGCATGGCTTCCGACCCGGACGAGGCACAACAGGAAACTTGCTCCACCTCATGTCTATACTTGTTCCAGCAGTAGATGCAGGGTTACAGGTGGATGTCGCATATTTGGATTTTAGAAAGGCATTTGACACAGTTGACAATGATGTCCTTCTCCTAAAATTAGCAGCAAAAGGTTTTACACCTCACACTTTGGAATTTTTTGCAAGCTATTTGAGAGACCGACGTCAGTTTGTGGATTGTGGCGGATATCATTCTGCACCATATTTCACTAGATCTGGAGTCAGTCAAGGAAGTAATTTAGGACCTTTTCTCTTCATTTTGATGGTAGATGACTTGCCAAAAGTAGTTTCTGACTCAACTTGCCTCCTTTTTGCTGACGACGTTAAGCTTTGTGTTGTAGTGAGAGACATTACGGATCACGACGTTCTGCAGAGGGACATTGATAGGGTTGCACAGTGGAGCAAAGACAATAAGCTGCATTTCAACATAGAAAAATGTTCAGTAATATCTTTCACTAGAGCTCGAATACCTAACCACAACTTATATAAAATTGAAGGTCAGTCTTTGCAGCGCGTTACAGAAGTAAAAGATCTTGGCATTCAATTTTCAAATGATATGACTTTCCGGAAACACGTAACGATGGTATGCAAAAAGGCTTATCGTAATTTAGGATTTAGCCAATGAATTCACCAACATAAGTGCATTAAGGGCTTTATATGAAGCTTTAGTTAAAAGTCACTTAGAGTGTAATGCGGTAGTTTGGAGCCCCCACGAAGCTAAGTATAAAACAATGTTGGAACGTATTCAGAATAAATTTATTAGATTTTTATATTTTAAATTATATAAGGTTTATCCTGGTTATCCAATGTTATATCCTACATTGTTTATACTTGGTATGGTAGGATATTATAAATTAGAAATAAGGCGGGAAGTGGCTTTAGCCACATATATGTTTAAAATATTACGTGGCAAGATTCATAACCCTAGTATCTTGTGCGAAATACATATTAGTGTTCCGGACGGCTATGCGGAGCGCCGGCGGCGGCCGCCGCTGCTGGTGGTGCCTAGCGCGCGTACCAACTTGCTACAGCATGCGCCGATGACGCGAGCCTTGCGGGCACTCAACACTGTAGCCTCACGTATTGACTTATTTTCCTGTGCAATGAGCGAGTTCACAAAAGCCATATATTCTGTGTTATGTTACCATGATTTGTAAATATAGTAAGGGAATCTTAATTGTGTTTATATAATGTTTAATTATAACTTATCTATCGCATTGGGTGCAACCTGTAATGGTAGATTTAAGTTTGTAATAAAATAAATAAAAATAAAAAAAATATTTACCGTATGTATCTTGTGTTTTGAGTTTCCGATATTTCGGCACTGTTGCAAGCGCCATGATCACGGATGAACTGAAGTAATTACGGGTGGACGTTTATGAGCAGACGGATCGGTTTACCCTCTTTCTCGTTCGTTTTTTATGATCGACACTGCTACCACTGTCACATGTATCACAAAACAAAAGATACACATGGTAAATATCCCGAATGATACTGTTATTCACTGTAGTTTTTGAATGAGGCATATAAAAAACAAAAATCAAATAATTACAATAACTGGTCAGTCAAATCAATGTGACGGGTGAACTTGATGATCTCCACAGTTTTTCAAAACGGGGATGAAGGCTAGACACTGTTACTCTCATTTCTTTCTCCACATTCATCTTTGAGCGGTATTTGTTCTCCATTACAGCTATAGCTGGAAATCCAGCTTCACACGTATATGATGTTAAAACGGAATTAATATTTTTAAAGCTTTTGAAACTTTACGAGCCGATTAAAAAAACTTCACCAAATCGGAACTGGTGAATCTAGTTTTAAGGCTATCATTAGAACTCAAAACGGGGTATTTACCATGTGTACTTATTGTTTGGAGTTTCCGATATTTCGGCACTGTTGGAAGCGTCACTCGAAACAACATGGAAAATATCCCGTTTTGAGTTCTTGATACTCTTAGTGACCATGTTAGCATAAAAACTTATATAGTTTTAAGGCTGCTGTCGTAAGAGATTTGGTTCAATGACACTCTCTTCCTTTTGTGACGTGAAATCTGGCGGAAATAGTGCATTGAGGAGGATCTTGTTTACGCGCAAATTGTTATCTATCTATTTTTATCGAAAACCATTCGTATAAAAATAGATAGATAGATAGAATATACTTTATTGTACACCAAAATTTAAACACACCTATTTTAACATTATTTCTTAATTCTACGGTTACAATGGCGGTCTTATCGCTAAAAGCGAAATCTTCCAGACAACCTTTGGAAGGACTTTCAAAACTTTAATTAAAGTGGGGAGGGCTAAATTAGTGTACTCATAAAACAGAAAATAATATAATTATATATATATATATATAAATATAATACAATATTTAAGTTATTATATATAAATACTAGCTGTGCCCGCGACTTTGTCCGCGCGGAATAGTGACTTTCGGCAGCATTTTTAATTTTTTAGGCTAACTATTTTGAAAATAAAGCTCATACATAATTTGAATGTCGTATTTATTAATATCTAATCAAAAGTCTTAAAAATAAGTTTCAAGCTTCTAGCTTTAAAATTGACGTTATCTCCATACAAACTTTCATCCCCTATTTCAACCCCTTGCAGCCCTTTTTTCGCATTAAAAAGCAACCTATGTCATTTCTCAGGCTCTAGACTATATCCGTACCGAATTTCATTAAAATTCAGGTTCAGTAGTTTAGGCGTGATTGTGTAACACAAAGACAGACAGAGTTACTTTAGCATTTATAATATTAGTAAGGAAAATATGTTCTTTAACATCATGTGGAGAGGAAACAAAAGAATAATCATAAATTTGAAAAATAGTGAGAGATGACTAAATTTTTAACGCTTACGGATGTCTGTACCTACTATCTACCTTCTACCATGAAAGTACAGGCTCCCGGCATCATTGACAGATATTACCGGTCAAAAGCCAAAAAATCTGACACTGACTTTGACAAATCAAATATGCCTGTAATTTTTTTTTGTCATTGTAACAATCTAGAGGGGTTGCGGCAATACTGCCGCTGTTGCAGGAATGTTCTAAACTTCTAACCACAGACACAAAACACAAGGGCAACTTGAGTACTCGTAACAGGGTGGATTTTTAATCAGTCGAAGTCTGACACTTGCTACCGAGGTGATTCATTTGATGATTTTCCCTACAGCTGCTTACTTTACTGCTTTAACAGCTTTTAATAACTGTACGAAATTCATATTGTTTGTCGGTTAAAAAGGGCTTCGGATGACAGATCTTCATGACATGATCATGATGACATGTCCTTTTTCAGTTTCGCACGTTTCCCTCCGTAATGTCTTAAAACGCTCTTCGCTCTCCCCCTATTTATTATCACTAGACAATCAAAAATAATGTCTATGATAAAATCAATTGGAGTCGATTATGTTGACTTATATTGTACGACAATAAGTTCTATTGCCTAGTTAAGCCGTCAACTACGAGAGCTTCAAGGAGCCAGTTCCAGCATATTACTAGCCCGACGCTGCGCCCGCGCAACCGTCGTTAATCTGCGCGCGCTATTGTGCATTGAACTCACATTTATGTGCGCCGACTTTGTATTTGACAACAAGTTCTGATCCATTTATGTGCTTTTGAACTTGGTTATTAATGTTATTAATATTGTGTGGGTATATTGTTGTTAACAGGGGATCAGAAATTGCAAAATATTAAGTTATTTCTTTCCGTAATTTGTAACGTACGGGGCGTTGTTTCGCCGAGTAAAGTCGGATTTGTTTGTTTAGGCGCGCTATTCTTCTGAAGTACTTGGTGGATTTAGATGAAATTTGGTATTGAAGTAGCTTGAAGCTTGAGGAAGGTTATACAATAGGCTTTTTACCCGATTTCAAAAAGTAGGATTATGTTTTTATCGTGATAACGTCCACGGGAATAAATAGGTACAATTAGTCAGTAATATCTTCTAAACTATTCGTCTGATTGATATATATGTGTTATAACAATCATAATTCTGATCTAAATCTATATCGGATGCATAAAGTAAATAATGTATAGATTTGAATAAGAATTAAGTATTAATAAATTAAAGAAAATAGCCTAGCAAAAAACCTATCGTTTTCTAATAAATCTGAATGAAATAACTACATGCAGTCGCGCATTTTTAGGCCTTTTTTACCGACTTGAAAATAAGGAGGAGGTTGTCAATTTGGCTGTTTTTTTTATGTGTGTTACCTCATAACTCGTAGATGGCTGGACCGATCTGGAATGTTCTTCTTTTTTAATGGCTATACTTTCCAGTTGGTCCCATTGTTGTGAAATCCTGGAGAAATCGAAGGAACTCTTCAAATGTTATAGGCACACCTATAGCGATTTGGGTATGCACCATTTGGTGAAGTGGAATTAATGATAAAGACCACAGATGGCTACCGAAACGTAGTAAGTATTTCATGGGTTGCGATTCCATTTAACTTGAATGTGGTTGTTAAGCACTTTATGCTCGTCACGATGCATATGGTGAAGTCGAGCTGATGGTGAAGTACCAGGAGAACTCTTCTTCTTCTTTTTCTTCAGTGTTATTTTTGAAAGTAGGTTATATTTTTTGTAAGAAAGTTTTTTGGAAGTCGGATTTATTAAGACGTACCTAGTTACTATTTTCTAGAACATTCATTTGATATATCGTTATAGGTTTACTTTGCAAATGCCTTGTTTTATTGTGGTCATAAGCGTGACTGCTGAACATGGGGTCTTGGGTTATATTCCTGGGTCGGGCTATAAGTTCTATTGGATTTTTCTATAAGAAATTTGACTTTTTGTCAAAATGTGATTCTGATCTTGCGTATTTTAGGATAGTGTGCTCTCTGTGAGGACTCTAACTACTAAATGATCCTTGGGAGGACGGCGGCACAGTGATCCCTTGCAACCGTACACAGCATGGCTTAGGGGAGACCATTTTGCAGTCTCCCGAGGCAGGTGACAGGCATTACACAGGGAGCTCCTACCCTTCGTGTGCTAATTGTGACAACCAGGATGGTCTTAGTGAGGTAAAAATCACACGCTCCTCAGTCTTAGGTCCAAACACCGAGCGCATTTTGAAGGTTTCTTTGGAGAAATTGAATGGAATTGATGGAATATTGGTATAACAAGAAAAGGTATCTTACTTATGTGTAAGTACTAAGATTAATTCAAATCTTCTGCTGCTGTTTCGGCTCTGTTCTCCCTCCCACATATGACCTGCCTTCAAAGCTTTTGCATTTGCATTGGTATAGTGGCCAGTGGCCCTGACTGCTATGCGCAAGGTCGTGGGTTCGATCCCACCTAGGACAAATGTTTGTGTGATGAGCACGATCATTTGTTCTTTGTCTGGGTGTAATTTATCTATAATATGTATGTATTTAGAAATATATATGTATGTTTATCAGTTGTCTAGTACTCATACCACAAGCTCTGCTTAGTTTGGGACTAGATGGCGTTGTGTGAGTTGTGGAATATTATATTATATTATATATATCTTCTGGGCTCGCTCTTCCCATCGTAGACCTCATCTATCACTTTCCATCAGGCGTTATCTAGGTCAAGAGCGAGCTCATTAGTAATAAAAAAATTGTTTCATTAAAATGTAACAATTATTACTTGAAGTTTGTATAAATAAAAACTTTTTATTAAAAATTTAAACTGACTTCAAAAAAAAAAACAATGCAACGTAAAAAATAACTCTAATTTCGGTAGTCGGTGTCTTTGGTTTTGTATTTTCGTTTTTGGCGTACTTATACGTCGTCCCATCATCAGATCCTGACTTGATGACAATGGGACCAACCTGGAAGTATACTCTTTCAAACAAAAAATAATTTTCCAAATCGATCCAGCCGTCTACGAGGTATGAGGTAACAAACATAAAAAAGACACAGTTGAATTAAATCATTAAGAACCTCCTCCTCTTTGAAGTCGGTTATAAATCACGTTTTTGTGAGTGTAGTGAACTAAGCCATGGATTGGTAGGAAATCTGCATTGGTTAATAAATTATCTTCAACGTGGTGTCAATGCATAGGTAGGTACTTAAATAATGAGATTTGCTTCTGCGTTCAAAACGACTGCCCAAAATAAAACTGGCCAACTGTGAATTAAACTCTCACTCAAAAGATTCAGGACGGGCATTAACTTATAATGTTTTAATTATAGCCTTTATAGTGAGAGGTAATAAAATAATTACATTAGATCTGTGAAAATTTTGTTTGACCACCATCTCACCTGATGGTAAGCAATGATGTGGTCGAAGATAAAGCACGCTTACCTAGAAGTAACCTATTCACTCTTGACTCTATATACTTTAAAGATTCCTCTCCTGAGATGTACGCATAATGAAAGTATTTTCAAAACGTTTTGTGCATATGGGTGGGATGTCTTTTGTTGTTAGTCAATATATAATATATGTAAAACAAACTAAAAAGACTATAGAAATCCTGTATCGCGCAAGCAGAGTTTACCGCACAACTAGCATACATACAAATCACCCGATCACAAACATCGGGCAGTTGCCTACTAGACAAAACACCTGTCTGGTCGGAAGATCCTCCCTTTTCAATGGGAATGCGGGACTTTACACCCTGTTCCGCATATCCTCAAACTGGTGACCCCGACGTGATGAACATCAGCGCAGCCTTCGTGCAGAGCTAGTTCAGCGTGACGTCATCATCACTTCCTTCAAGCTTTCGAGCAGCGAGTCATACAGCCAGCCAGTGCCCTCGGTTTCTACGGGTATCCTGACCACCAGCATGCAGCGGACGCGCATACCTGATCATCACCCTCAGCCTCTTCAGCAACCTTGGCACAGAACCCTGCACTTCAGCCGGTCAGCAAGCAGAGACGCACTTCTCTCCTGGTTGACGCAGCAGCCAGCCACTACGCAGCACTGTACCACTCCAACCCACTGGAGATCATGCAGCATCACTACGACCCACTGGAGTATCATCCCGACTCACTGGATTATCACCCCGACTCAAAGGGGGCAGCACCGCAGATAGTTCCGACTCACCGCGAACTATGCGACTTCCGGTTTCGACTCACTGGAAACTACCTTCCACTGGCCCGGCAAGCATCACAAGATGTATGGACGATTCATCCTGCTACGACCTCCGGTCTCGGGGGGCAGTGATGTAGCGACATCTATCTCGCTCATAGATAAAAATATTTCTATGATCTCGATACATGTAGATACCCTAATATTATATCTATCTATGTAGGTAGCCTTCTCCTAAGTCGTAGTGTAAATCCAGTCTATCAACGCCATAATAACTTAACTACATTTCAAACTCTTACAAACAGCCAACTATTATGCATTTCTGTCCTTTCACACGAGAATCTACCGAGAAAGAATCCTGCTCGTAGTAATTACGAATTATTATGTGCAATTATTGTTTATAATTATAATTTATGTCCGCCATTAACCGCCTGCGCGGGCGCAAGCGCGGAGAATATAGTCATCTATCATGTAAAGATAAATATTAGCCAAGAAGCCTGCAAGATTTAATGTCTGATATTTAGTTGCGAGCAGGAAAATTATAGCTAAAATGTCAGAGGTACAGAGCAGCTATTTTGTTACATCACGAATATTTGACCTAGTGGTCGAGTACTAGAAGTAAAACATCATAATTTTCCTTTGGTGTCGTAAGAAAATAACAAAAATGTTTACACAACGTGTAACGGAAACCCTATATCTATCCAAAAGGGCTGGAGACAACATCGGTTATGGAGTCTCTATGCACAGTTTCAGCTCAAAATACGTGACTCAAAGAATTGATACCAAATTATCGGTTTCATATGTTTCTTGAATACCAATCATAGCAAACGTGTCACAGCACTACGAGGGTCAAGAACTTTCCACATCACTGGCCAATAACACGATAAGTCTCTTCGTTCTTCTTAATTTGAAAAATTAGGTCTCTGGTATCAATGTATTGAAATTTCTAATAAGTTCCACACATGTAGACATAGAATTACAAAACCCTTGCAATATGGTTTGTTGTCATACAAAGAAGCCGAAAACTCGATATGTATATATATACCCTTTCAATTACACGCTGTATACAGACTAACATGCTCACGTCTCAATCAAAGACACTAGGAAAAAAATCCTGGTTTGAATTTTAATTCTAATAGCGTTATATTTTAGTCAAAGATGGTTGACATTTTATACTAAATTGACATATAATAATACTAATTCAGCCCATTCTGTGCCCCTTGCTGAGACACAGGCACAGGCTCTATGAGAGGCAATAGGCAGTAATCCGCCAAGTAGAACCGGTGCGAGTTGAATGATGCTACGTCTTCGAATTTTCGTTCCTAGGATATGCACTGGAAATATTTGTGAGAAAACTGTTTCTCACAATTATTTCCTGCAATTAGAAATCAGTTCTGATGCTAAAATACACAAAGTACCTGCCAGGATTCGAACCCAAGACTTTCCACTCTCAAGTCGAGCCCATTACCACTGGGACACCGCTGCTTTATACATAAATAATAACTATTGCATATACATTAGTACATTTATGTTCAGATGACTCTCTATAATCTGTAATAAGCACTTAGGTGCAACTTTTATATAAATCGACCGGTTTGTTTCCGTTTAGACAGATTTTCGTTTCGCCAGATTTTTGTTTCGACAGTAAAAGTACAATCACAAGGAGTCATAGATTTATTTAAAGTGATCTATTTATCACAAGCACAATAATTCAGCACAATACAATTATTTATACATATTTCAGCGGTAACTTTGTAAATACTTTTATTAGGATCTGCATATTATACAAGTTTACAAAAGCTTTTATTTTACACAGGTTTATTAAATTATTTATGCTATGAAGTGACACGCTGTCGAGACAAAAATCTGTCGAAACGAAAATCTATCGAAACGGAAACAACCCAATCGACCAATCAGGGGATCGGCACTGTCTCTCCTTAACACAGGCTAACTTTTAGTCTAGCTAGGTGAACGATATCTCACCTGTTTTGTATTACATTATAGAACCTAATTGCAGAATTTCAATAATTGTAGACTTCACAATCCCACTATGAAATAAATATTATTACTATAAATGCCATATAATCATGTAATCATGTAAGTTTATCATTTACAAGTACCGTGCCCTTTTATTATGGTGTGTACTTAGATCAAACTTGAAATATCTACTTCAACCTGTGGACATTAAACTTCGATCAATTACATTAGCTGTTGGTGTATTTGTTGTACCCATTCATAACTCAAGCAGTCAACAGTAAACTCCCTTGGATTGAGATTTGAGCACAAACAATTTATTTAATTGAAACACTTAGTTGTGCCCGGCGTCTTCGGTTGCGTGTTTTTCTGCAAGGACTGTTCTTAGATATTTTATTTTAGTACCTACTCAAATAAATAGTTAGCTAATGGTATAATTCGATTTAAAATGTTCTTTTAAGCTTGTTAGGTCTTATTCTTAGACGTTTTACTCTTGACTGATTAATCGTAGTTTTCTCGTGCTATCGCAGTGTTAAGTGACCCGCTATATCATCGGCAGGATTTTATTTATTTATTGCAAAATGTACACACAGTTACAGGCTTAGCATAGTATGGATACATAACCCTGTTACGGCGCACCAAATTATATTAAAACTAAAATATTGCGAATTTAACTACATACAATTTATATATTTTCCCTGATGTATGCTTTTTCACGGCACCAGTGTATGGTGTAATTTTTTCGCACGGTTTGGCTTATCAGTATTTTAAAACAGTAATAAAAATGTCTTTATTATTTGAAAGTATTCGTAAAAATACTGATGAAAATAGAAGTTTCAATCCCCGGAACCAATTAAAATATTGAAGAAGTGTCTGTATGTATTTTAGGTACATGTACTCGTATTATTAATAACGTTCAGACTGATATTCGTTGCTAATGTATTATTTGTTTATTTACACTTCACGCACATAGGTACATAGGTGGACTTAATGCCGTTGGCATTCTCTACCAGTCAACCATGAGTGAAGACTTGTTTTTTTCCCGGAAACTTACCAGACAATAATGCAACATTATTTTAAATCAACCACAAAACAAACGAACATACAGCAAAACCTTTATTTCTCCGAACCGCCGTATGTTTACGGATAAAAGGCACACAGGGAGTAAGCAAATACTAAGCAGAAAGTATTGACAATGTGCCCAATATCGTAAGGGGAACGTTCGCAATTTGTCAGTCTGTTTGTGGCCGTTGCACAAACATGACGTTGGATTATATGGCTTATTTTGTTCAGTTGAAAAAGAGGATCATGGGCTTCTTGTTTGACCATTGTTTTTTGAGGTTCCGTCCAAATTTGATAGAAAGGAAACTCCGTGATGAGATATTTTCATGAACCTTATTCGGATGAGTTTGATTCAGATAATAAATGAGATTGGATTTCTTATTACTTAACCTTTTGTTTTATCAGTATTGCATCTATCTCTATTTGTCTCTATACAACGCAGATGTTGGCTAGTAGTTTTTTCGGAGCGATAATCATTAAATGACGCCACCCGTTTTGGGTGGAGTGGAAGGGAGTGTCAGACTTCTACTGACTAAAAACCCACCCTGCTCCTTCAGTTGTGAAGTACAGCATTCCAGGGCCACGGTATCTCTTTAGAACGTTCCCGCAACCGTGGCGGGCAATGGCCCTATTAGGTCCCGTCGTTGCTGCCGACCGCTCTTTGAGACGCGCGTGGAAACCGATGCGCCGTCTACCCGGACTTGGAAGTAACTACAGTACAGTATTTAATTAATAAATTAAATAGATGATGTTCCGTCAAGGTATAAAGACACTTTTTTATTATAATCATGTTCTTAAAATACAGATGATTTTTTGTTTTATTTGTATCAGGAACGAGCCCTACACATACAAACATAGCTTTTCATACCATTTAATCTTTCAATTAGATTTAAATTTCCTACTCCGTCAAGACGATTTATTTTCTCACAAATCCGAAATTACGACACCTTAATTTTTTCCCATTTCCGCACGAAAAAATAGAATGTTCCGAACCGTTTTACCCCCAGTGGAAGGATTGCAATCATTCGGGGAGGAGGGTCACTATTATCATAATGAGGAAGCCAGACAGGGGTCGTAACAAGCTAGAAGATTTTTCATAATTCCCACCCTTTATCTCTGGGGCTTTAACGCTGTGGAAACATACGGGGTCGGAATGGGGACGACGACGGAACGTTGCGCGACAAAACTTATGAAATATTAGTGTGTGAGCATTCTGGTCCCAGTTTAATACAACCCCATAAAACGTTAACGCTTCGTTGATGTCACCTTGCTAGCTTGCTCGATATAACATACATAAGAAGTGACTGTAACTCAAAAAATTTAATTGATTTGTTTTTAAGTTTCAATACGATTCAGTTGAAAATTACTAAGTGTTTGTTTTGTGTGTTAACTTAGTGATATTAACATTACTTTTAAATATACCTACTAACGAATTGAAGGATAATTTGCTGAGGTTGCTGCAGCAGACCAAGGCGCATCTTCAGCGATCTTTTCGTTATAGTTTGGCTTATAATTATTAACATTTCATTTAAATATCGCAATATATGCTGAGGTAGGTTCCTTTTGGGTCACGCACAGGTCTCTTCTTAATTGTTAGCCAGCAGATAGTCACCAGAATTATGTAATCTGGGGGCACGGCAGTGCCCCCGCCAAGTCGAGCAAAAAAGCGGCACGGCCGTACCATTCTTTTCTCGAAGCAACTCAGGCCATTTTCGACCCCCTATAACTTCGTAATCCCTTTTATTTCTTACTTTAGTACTCAACTAAATCGGGTTAGACTGGAAACTTAACTCAATAAAAGTTCAAGTCGGGACAGATGACTAGGCTAATGAGTTATTAAGTTATACAAATACTAAATGTTCGTGTAAGTTTTAGAAGTGCAGGGCATCCTAGCACAGGCTAGCCACATAGTCTAGCAGTAGTAGTTCTTCCTTCTATATACAGTCTATTCTTCTGTGGAATGCTTTACCTCTGGATATCAGTACGGCCACCAGAGAAAGTTGCGGGATTATTTTCTTAACAAATAGTGGAAGCAGAGTTTTCATAGTCCCATAGAAAGGGGGCTAAAATTAAAGGACTTTTTATTAATATACAACGTGTAATTTAAAGGGTATATACATACCAAGTGCACGGCTTCTTTGGATGATAATAAATGATATGGCAAGGGTTTTCTAATCCTATGTGTACATGTGTGGAACTTATTAGAAATTTCAATACATTGATACCAGAGACCAAATTTTTCAAATTAAGAAGAACGAAGAGAATTATCGTTTTATTGGCAAGTGACGTGGAAAGTGATGACCCTCATAGTGATGTGACACGTTTATTATTATCGCTATTCATGAAACATACGAAATCAACAATTTGGGGTCAATTCTGTGAGTCACTTATTTTGAGCTGAAACTTTGCATAGAAACTCCATAGCAGATGTTGTCTTCAGTCCTTTTGGATAGATATGGGGTTTCCGGTACACGTTGTATATATTTTTGGTATGTATTATGATAAATATGTATGTAAGTTTATTCTAGTTTTAACTTTTACTTTGAATATATTATCTACTTAGTTTTTTTTTTTATGCACCTGCCATGTTATCTCTTCACCACCCATGGTTGGCTGGTAGAAAATGCCTATGGTGTTAAGTCCGCCTTTGTACATTTTGTGTTGTATAAAGTTTTAATAAATAAATAAATAGTTAAAAGGAGACGCTAGTGTAAGACAGGTATAGTTAAAGTTACTGAATAAAGAAATTAATAATTAGTTTCATACCACTTAATTTATCTTCTTTTATGACTTGTGCGAGTCCTAAATATATTTTATTTTATTTATTTATATTTTATTTATTATATACTTTATTGTACACCTTACAATACACTTAAGGATACAAATAATAAAACTAGTGTACAATGGGCGGTCTTATCGCACAGGGCAATCTCTTAGAGACAACCTTTGGATGGACAGAAATTAAAGGAGATAGATTGGCTTTTTTAGTCAAGACCAACGTTCAATAGTTTGGTTACTGTAATGACTGTCAAAGATTGGCGAACAACAGCCAAATAGCGGCTTAACTTGCTTTGCGAGCCACGGAGGAGTATCAGTAGGGCATCACAGACCCAAGGATCGACCATGGCAGCTATCGCCTATAACCTTGTATGTATATAGATTCTTGGGCTGTTATTCTTTATTATTGAATATAGACTCGCGTTTGACCACCATCTCACCCGATGGTAAGCGATGATGTGGTTGAAGACGAAGCACACTATCTAGAAGTAACCTATTCACTCTTGAGTTAAAGTCCCCCAGGTTATACAACGTGTAATGGAAACGCCATATCTATCCAAAAGAACTGAAGACAACATCTGGTATGGAGTCTCTATACAAAGTTTCAGCTCAAAATAAGTGACTCACAGAATTGAACCCAAATTATCGGTTTCATATGTTTCTTGAATACCAATAATAACAAACGTGTCACTTCACTATGAGGGTCATCACTTTCCACGTCACTAGCCAATAACACGATAATTCTCTTCGTTCTTCTTAATTTGAAAAATTTGGTCTCTAGTATCAATGTATTGAAATTTCTAATAAGATCCACACATGTAGACATAGGATTACAAAACACTTGCTATATCGTTTGTTATCATCCAAAGAAGCCGTGCACTTGGTATGTATATATACCCTTTAAATTACACGTTGTATATATCAGGAAACACGGACTATTTACCTTAAGTGGTTTACTGGTGTTCATTTGTATCCTATGAGGCTCACCTTTGAGGGTCACCTCCAATTGTTTCCAAAATGCTTCGGTTAATGCTACCGAAGCAATGAATTCAAAGTGATTCTTGAGCATATTAATTAGTGTAGGTAGTGTAGCTTTTTGAATGTCAATTCTTGGCTTAAGTTTTGAATAATTCTACCACATTGTCCCGAAATAAAAGGATAGTATTTTCATTTAATACTAACTTCTGCCTACGACTTCGTTCGTACTTAGATTTCGTGCAACTTTGCTAATATTTTCTTTGAATACAAATATTGTCCTGAAAATAACGTACTCTACAAAAAACGAATTAGTTCAGGCGCTCCATAATTAAGCAAAACATTTCGACGGTTCATTTTATTTTATGCAAATGACAAAACAATATCCATTTTATTTTACAATTGGTTAACAACATTACCTATACATATTTAATAAAATAAAATAAAATTTTAAATAACTGTGTTTTTTTTAAGTGCTTTTATTATTAACACGTTAGTAAAAAAGCTACAAACCTTTGTAGTTATTTCTTTCCGTTCTGTAACGACTGAACCGATTTTAAAGTGACTTTTATTGGTATATAGAGGAAGTTATAGGGCAACATGTAGGTAGGCCACTTTTTATTCCAGAACTTCTACGGGAAAATAATTTAAGCGGTAAAATTCCCTACAAAGTCACGGTCCTAAATAAATCCTGTTATTATAGTAACGTTGTTTCCGAACACTAAAATCCCAAGTGCCTGAGGCATCCAGTCAGTTGTCATTGTACGTTTCATTACACAGCACACTTTCATTTGGTTTGGACTAGAGGCCTTGTGTCGTGGTCCCAGAGCCTGAGTAAATGCAATCGACTCACGATCAAACGCGAAATCGTGAATCGTATTTACTTGCTAGCTATTTGCATTTTCGTTTTAGATTTTCTGAAGAAATTTCATTTATTAATTGGCTGTTTCCTTCGTGTGTAATGTATTATGTGTATTTTGTTACGAAGATAAGTATGTACTTTTCATAATTCGCTGTTATACTTAAAGGAAGGTCCCTAACTGTCTACTTGCTTATTTACAGATTGCCAAATAATAAAACAGAAACGAGCGACACATTGATTGACATTATGTTTCTCCATTACCATATCGCTGTCTCCCAAAAACATGCTTAGAAGACGAACTTGGCTTACAGCCAAGCGAAATGACAATTTTAATATGTTTATTAAAAAATGATTCGTTATTTATTAATGACACGGTTTTTTAAATCATCATATTAATAGGTTTTTCAATTACCAAAATGTCACCCTCATTAGGGAGTACAAACATAATATAAGTATATTAGAGGACCCGTGATCTAAACGTTTTAACCCCGAGAATCTGAGAGTTGCCTACCCGGGTTGCGGGAATATTCTAACGAGATACCGCGGCCCCGGAACTAAGGGCAGTTGAAAGAACAGGGTGGGTTTTTAGTCAGTAGAAGTCTGACACTCCCTTCCGCTCCACCCAGAGCGGGAGAAGTCATTCTATGATTTTCCCAGCCGGAAAAAAAAGCATCTGAAATCTAATAAAATTGGCTCTAATTCGATTCACGACGCTAAAAATAAGTTGCAAAATCCCCTGTACCTTCTCGACTATGCGCAAACCAAGAAACTGCTATTGCCCTTAATATAAATAATCCTAAAAGTCACAAACACATACCCGGACTTACAAATGTAATGTATGTATATAATTATAATACAATGTCAACAATTGTACACATGATCACGCACTCAAACAAACACGCACGCACACACACACGCACGCACACGCTCAAACATAATCACGCATACACACTCGCACTCCCACGGTTTCTACTCTCTTACACACTCGCAACACACACGCCCATGCTTACAAATAGTTAATTTCTTACTTTTCTTGTTTATATTCACTGTGTAATATAATACATATATATATATATATATAATCTTTATATCTAGCGATTGTACGGTTTCTTATAAGGGTTAAAACTAAGTCCAAGCCACAGTAGAACACTGCCTCCTAAGACACAGGTTATCCTAGTTTAAGAGGCAGTGTTGAAATATTTATGTACCTACTTATACCTTCCACTAATTGTAAATAAGCTAGTTTTAAGAAATTTGTAAGGTTTTTGTCAAATAAATATATTATTATTAAAAAAAGAAATTCACATCATCCATAAATTATCTAAATTCCTCTGCTTGTAGCTACGCGCAAAACTAAATCCCGTATGTCATCGCAGGGCGGTTCTGTAGCACATATAATCGGTTTAGAGCAAGCGGGTCGCGGCGCGATTCTGATCAAATAAGCGTTTGAATGGCGTCTCCTGATTCACAATACAGGATTACTCCGCGTGCCACTCACAAACATCTCATAACACATTTACTGTTGAAATGTTTACTGGATTGTGAGCTGCTTCGTGTTACGTAAAAAGATATTCTTCTATCTTTCTCAGGATTTTAACCAACATCAAAAAAGAGGTTCTCAATTAGAATGTACATATATTTTTTGCATGTTTTTTCAGCAACGTCATCGACAGTTGGCAACCGATTTTAGTACTTAATAGTTTTTTGTTTAATCAGCAACCAAGACGGCAGTAACAGTGATAATCTTCACAGATGGGGATTCACAGACCACTCAGATATCAGAGCAACGTGTCTCCACAGACTCTGGACCACCTTCTATCTTGCTCCGCATGCCCTGGGTACTGTACACTTAATAATCTTTTGTCAGCATTCGCGAGCGGATACAACATTAATAAATATTAATCCTCTAGACTGATTTCGGCCACATTGCTATTCTTAGCGGAGCTTAGTCTGTAAGTAATGAGATTTTTTTCTAGAAAAACCCAATAACACTTTTTGCTCGACCCGGAAATCGAAACCGACACTTATTGCTCAGCAGTCGCCTTTGTGACCACTAGACCATCGTGACAATCAGAATACAACAAGATCTGCTAACAGACAACAGAACACCTAATGAAATCAGCGCTATTCCTATTCCTTACCGCGTCGCTTTGTTCGTATCGTTTAGTCGCAGGCGGCGCTTGATTGATCGGTGCTAATGTGCTGTAAGCGCTGCACCGCTGCCCGTGCAGCGATACAGCGCAATTTGTCACTACTAAGCCCACGATAATGATACTAGGTTAGTGTGGCAATGGTGGTGGTAATCAGGGTTGAGTGTTTAGTTATTTTTTTCTGAAAAGACAGACCATTTTTCTTGACAGATAATTGCAGGAATCGCTTGTAGTTAAATTTATATTTCATTTTCAACCGACGACAAAAAGAGGAGGTTATCAATTCGACGCGTATATTTTTTTTTTTTTTTAATGTATGATCATCAGTGATCGGTGTAGGTAGATTGATTTTTGGTACTTGTATCATAAATGCACACAGAAAGAATAACATGGATAAGCCATTTTTCCGGAAAGTAATTCCGGTATTTCCGGATTCAATTAAACATTGTTAATGTTGGTAGTGATATTATTCCTACTCAATTCAAAATTTAAAGGAAGGTATAAAAACTAAATTAATTCATTATTTATCTGTAATTTTTATTGTTTATATGTAATTTAATTTTTATCTGTAATAATATTGCTCATTTTATTACAATTCCTACCTTTTTTTTGAGGATGGCAAATCATCAAATGACTCCTTCCACTCTGGCAGAATAAAATTCCTACATAAGTTCCGGTTTTTTTTTTAATAATCCGCCAATTCCGGAGGAATGTCCATATTAATATATACGTTTCGGATCAATGACCCCATTTCAATCTACCTACTCCGATCACTGATGATCATCGAGTACTCGAAGACGGCTGAACCGATTTGGAAAATTCTTTTTTTGTTCGAATGGGTATACTTCGAAATTGGTCCCATTATGACCAAAGTCAGGATCTGATGATGGGATCCTGGAGAAATCGAGGGAACTCTTCAAATATTATAGGCACACCTATGGCGTTTTGGGTATTTCTTATTGTAACTTGTGCAGTTGCTCTCAAAAAGTACCATTTGGGGAAGTGGAACTGATGATGAAGACCACAGATGGCCGCCGAAACTACTCAATAATAAGTATTGAGTGGATTGCGATTCGATTAATTGAATATGGATGTTAAGCACTTTATGCTCGTCACAATGCATATGGTGATGTAGAGCTGATGGTGAAGTACCAGGAGAACTCCTCAACAATTAACGGCCCAGCATTGGGAAAAGCAATATTTTGTAAAAGGTTATAAGTAGTTGACATTTAGGCTCTTGTAACTAGGTAAATTAAAAATCATCCAACTAAAAAGAGTGAAATAAAAACTTTTTAACAAAAAATTAAACCGACTCCCAAAAAACACTGCAAAGTGAAAAATAACTTTAATTTCGGAAGTCGGTGCCAAAAACGAAAAAACAAAACTAAAGACACCGACTACCGAAATTAAAGTTATTTTTCACTTTGCAGTGTTTTTTGGGAGTCGGTTTAATTTTTTGTTAAATAGTTTTTATTGTTGCTGTTGTCATGTTGTGCGATTACGCTCTGGGTCGCAATCAGCCCAAAACATATTATGTGTATTGTTATAATAAGTGGATTGTAACCTGTTGTAATTGCCTTTAGAATAAATAAATAAAGAACTAGAATGCTACTGAATAATACGGCCTTGTTAACTTATGAAATATCATTGAAAGCTATTTCTGAACTAATTATAATCATTTATTTCTCTTTTTACAGGCTTTACAGGCGTTGAGATATACCATCTATCCATTTAATCATTTCTTATTTTGTTTATATTTTATTATAATAGAAGTAACAACTCTGAAATCTATCTATATAATATAAAAGCGAAATACCACTCACTGACACGCACTGAATCACGAAACCTCAGAAACTTCAAGTAGTAGGGCTCTCAAATTTTGCATGGTGGTTCCTTTTAGTACGTAGATGCTCGCTAAGACGGGATTTTACGACGAAATTTCCACGGGATCGGGATTTACACGGGAAAAGCTTCCTAGGCGAACGAAGTCGCGAGCAACTGCTAGTATTTAATATGACTAAATCTACCTACATGTAAAAAGAAATTATCTTAAAACTTCAACATCAAGTTTTTGTGTAAGTGGTGCTAAAATAATGTACCTAGCGCGCGCGTGCATGCGTTTGCATGCATTTATGTGTATTGTATGTCAAACTACTTATCCCTGAGTTATATATTAACCATGCTTACAAGCAGGTATTTTTCTGGCTTAGCCAGGGTCCGCCATAATAAGCATTCATATTTAATCTGTACCACAGCTTACAACCGACAGAAAAAAAATGTTGTTCACCAAAGAGGTCGCCGTGCATTCTCTATGGCGCATGCCGCTATTGTTTTCCCGCGCCTTTTGTCGTGCGCAACAACCAGTCATCTTGGATCTCCAGCTTTTAATTCTGTTTCTTACTTTTTATGATATTCGCTTAACTGCTTTGTTTCGCTCTGCTCTTTCGTGTTAAATAATGATGTCCCTGATCTGGGTTGATAAAATTACATTTAATAATGATAATTCAGTAATTTAATATTCCTTTTAGCGGCTCTGATTTACTATGGCGGTGTAAGTTGAAGTAGTATTTAGAGTATTAGGTTTTAAGTATCTAGTATTTGTACAGTAGTACACTAATATAGCCCTCCCCATTTTAATTAAAGCTCGTGAAGTCCTTCCAAAGGTTATCTGGAAAATATCGCTCTCAGCGATAAGACCGCCATTGTAACCAATTTTATTTACAACTAGCTTGTGCCAGCGGCTTCGCCCGCGTGGGAAGTTTTTCTCGTGTAAATCCCGATCCCGTGGGAATTTCGCAAAATCCTTTCTTAGCGGATTGCTACGTCACAACATCTACCTGCATGCCAAATTTCAGCCCGATCCGTCCAGTGGTTTGGGCTGTGCGTTGATAGATCACTATGTCAGTCAGTCAGTCAGTCACCTTTGAGTTATATATATTTAGATATTGTTATTTAAGTGTGATTCAATTATTGGTGTACAATAAAGTATATTCTATCTATCTATCTAGTCGCAACAATTATTATGAGATTTTTTGCTTCTTAAGATGTTAGAAAAAGAATAAGCATATACCTAAAACGCGTTGCTAGTCAAGAAACCATAACACAACATTCGGTAAAACAACAAAAAAATCAATTCTAGTCCAACCAGCACTCGACAAGCGTAAAGCAAAGCAATTCAAACAAATATTATCGTGTTACATTTTGCAAATCATCTTTTCTGACAAGGCAAGCCGTGGGCCACGCCACGGTAGGCCACGCTATGCTGGCCCACCATCGCCCACTCACCCCCACTCCACGTCAAGTGCTCCCAAGAGCACGTTTGTTAAAGATACACGTCCGCTCGAGATATTTCCGATAAATTCCTTCTTGTTACATATTTATTAATGATAACATAGTTGGATGGACATAGCTTCGATGTCGTCGAATCGCGAATTCTCAATAATATTTAGGAATGCGAAGTATTAGGATGTTCATAAACTGCCAGGATTCAGACAAGCCCCTTTTGCAATATATGGCAAAATATTTTTCCCAGTAGTTGTTTAGGTGTTAGCTTATTTGTAAAGCCGAATCCATCTTTACATGGTGGACATCCCACATTCCCACCCAATATGCACAAAGCATTTTGGGAATACACGTATTGTGCGTACAGCTAAGAATTGGAATTCTCTGCCGGAGTTTGCGTATCTGGGGGCACGGCAGTGCCCCCGCCAAGTCGAGTGCGAAGCAAACACTGCCTTACCATCCTTTTCTGGAACCATTTCGGCGTATTTTCAGGCTCCTATTTGGGGACCTCTGGATAGATTTAGAACGCTGAAATTATCGTTATGTAATAAGCTACCAGCATACACTTTAACCACAAAATTTCATGTTTGTAGCTTGTTTATTTCCTAAGTTATGCAAAAGCAAAGTTGTACTATTTCGACATATATAGACTCACTGATCTGATGAAAAGTATATGGGAAAAGTATATAGTTTATGGGAAGTACTAGTTCTATTTTGATAAATAGAACTAGTACTTCCCATAAGCCTAGAGAGCTGAAATTTGGCATAGAGGTAGGGTTTAGTGCTTACATGAAGGAAAAACTATCAAAACTAGGATTATGGAAGATCTGGAGTACCTCATGACCCTGAGGAGAAACCGTAACAGACCAGCCAAACTATTGAAATTATCAACATGCTATGTTCACAAAGTTTATTGAGCGTGGTTAGCCCTTTCTTTTGGCCTAAAAGTGCATAGTTCATAAAATGAACATATATATAATTTTCAATTTTCAAAGTTCATAAATGTTCATAGAATGTTACATAAAATCTAACTATATTAATAAAGAAATCGCAGTAAAGATCCTTAGACGTGGCTGCGCTTTGCTTAGAGATTTCATTAGTTTTTATAGAGAAACAAGCAGCTTAGGCGAGATTTGGCTAGTTTTTTACAGGATGTTTTTGGTGGGTCCTGAACCTAATAGCTATATCTGGGGTTCAAATCAAGAATGAATAGATTACTTCTAAGCACGGTTGCTTTATTTTCGACAATATCATTGCTTACCATCAGGTGAGATGATAGTCAGATATGAGCATATCATCAATAAAAAATATCCAGTAAACGAACATTGAATACAGACATCAATACTTTCAACAGGATTGATGTAAGTAAAGCGATATAAAAACGAAACAAAATCAACCTAAGTCTATAGCATAACTATGTATGTAAGTATTATATGCTTCGATTCATACGCTGCCGTACGCACCTAACAAACGAGTAAATATTACCTTCGCGTCTATCTCTAATCCTCTTGAACAATAGGCATTCGACCCCAGACTGATAAAGGTAACAAGGTGACATCCACATTACGTGCCGTCCTTTGTTTG
This sequence comes from Tholera decimalis, assembly GCA_943138885.2. Lineage (NCBI taxonomy): Eukaryota > Metazoa > Arthropoda > Insecta > Lepidoptera > Noctuidae > Tholera > Tholera decimalis. Next base: position 39,353,200 of record OW964566.2, on the reverse strand, counting down.
TCGCAAGTGGGTCAGCACAGAGCCAGGCCAGGCTCAGATTCTATGAGCGCTACACAATATGCCGTTAACGGCCTCAATTAGCTACATCTGTGTTTTTATTGCTCAGAGGTTACAAAGGAAATTGTTGTCCTCGGCAATGTGTGGTGTAGGGTAGCTTCAGACGAACAGGATAAAACGCGGCAGCAAACGGCTAAGCAAAAAGCTAAAGTACTGAATAAATGATTTCCATAGTTGCAAAGTAACTTCAGTTTTCAGATATACCTTTTACTGACAATGCTGACAATTTTTGAAGTGAAAACTTCTTTAGCATCGCTGTGATTTGAAAGTTTATGAAACGAAAAAGCGACAGTAAAAAGAGACAGACACATAAATTTTTTGAAGGTTTCACTTCTACCACGTGTGAATTGCACACAGTTTTTTTTATACATACATTTTATCTGGTAATTATTGTTTAGTTATACTTATAATAATCGATTTTACATTTGATTTAATTTATATTTTTTTGTTATTTAATTGCATAATGTCATTTATAGTTGAATTACTTTTGTGAATTAAATTATTGTACCTTTGCAAGCCTTCTGGTAAAATATGGCTGAACTCACATTGTACCCTTACACCACATGTTATTGTACTACCCATATTTGCAAAATAAAGTATCTTATCTTATAATACACTTATTTACATACGTTACTTTCTTTTCTTATCGTTGAAAACATAATATGTGCTAAAAAAAATATTTTTTTATTTGAATGATGATTAAAGTTTTACGAATTACATACAATTACTATTTACAAGTAAAGTCGATTACGGAAAAGAATGAAATTGAAAACTTTACACAGTGCTGTCCTTTAAAGATAACCCCGGCAGGCAATGGCCCTATTGGGCCCGGTATACTACTCACACATATAATGAACATAACCAAAAAGAGAATAAAATTTGACATTCTGACATCATTCTTTTTTATATTTTTATTTTTTATATTAACATTTAATTTGATAGTTTGACATTTTATAACAGGATAAGTTGTTCTCACTTAATCACCTATATGTTATTTTGACATTTAGAATTTATGATTGTTAGCAATAGTAGCATGATTATTTTAATTTTATTTTATATGGGTGACCTGCAATATTTTTTTTAATAAAAATATAAAAGCGCTTAAAATCTGCTAGCCTACGTATACGTAGGCTAGCAGATTAGGCTTATAAGCCTACATGTAACGTTTCAACGCGCGATCAAGCGCGACAATCTGAAAGTACCTTAACAGGTCATGAGAACTCGGGAACATTTCCCCGGATTCGTGTTTTCTGTTATTGTTTAGTTATCAGGGTTATTAAGGATGCCGTCTTTTGTTACGCGGTGGTATTGTGTGCTTACAAGAGGCTTTGCCACAGCTTATCTTCAGTGTCGGTTCCCTTATGAGTATGCTGATATAATTTGTGATTATAATTGAGCCGCTGTTGGGTGTTATGCGTTTCTTGGCTTCATATCGATTGGTTAAGTAGTAGGTATTACCTACACGCTGGTTTCACTCAGGATCATTTATAAAAAAAAACGACTTATCAATTGTAAATCGTAGGTCTGAACCCAAAAAAATACATCGCTCTCAGCGATAAGACCGCCATTGTTACCTTACTTTGGTATTGTTGAGTTCCTTAAGTTCTAAGTTGAGCTACACGATAACTGACAAATGCTTGCACTGTCTGGACAGGTCCGCTCAAACTTGCGTGGTGACTTCCTCAAAAGAACACCACAGATATGAACCTACATGCTTATCATATAGGTACAAATACAAATTGTATGGAATTTAAAAGAGATTTTGACCTCTGAGTTTGTTTCGGTGCTTCTTCTCAGAGTAGTCAGTTAACACGTTCGGTGACAGTGAGCACTTACCCTGACACCACATTACGACAGTACAATTTTCCACGACGTACTCTTAAAAATAAGTGGCCCCTCCCTCGACGTACTGTCATAACACTCATAACGCACTATTTTAATTTCCCGCCTAACGACGTACTGTCAGCGAACGTGTTAAGAAACACAGGCCTCATATAGCTAAACTAAACTTAACATGCAAAAAAAACATGACGTGTAAAAGTGTTATTTATAACCAATTTACAAAATAAATATTTTTTTTAAACAATATTGTTAATATAGAAATTAGGTGGGTTTATTTTAGTGAACAATAATGTATACTTATTTTATCTATTGCGTAACTTCCATCAAAACCAGTGTTCTTTAAACGATATTTTTTTATTTTATTTAGAGGTGACCGGTATGTCCTAGGACTTCGGTCCTACCCCACTAACACGCACTAGGCCCGAGCCTCGTGGTGGATTGCGGCTCAGTCTCTCTTATAGAGGACACCTGTACCTCAGCAGTAGGAACACTATAATCTGATGAGAGACGAAGGTGGTCAAACACAACCCTATAAACAATAAGAAAAAACATAAATACAACGTGTAACAGAATAGGTAAACACAATTCCTGAAAGTAGTTGGTTCAGAATCGGCTTCTGAATCGATTTCCGTCATAAAAAATAGGTGTTAAATTTTGACGGAAGAATCTTTCATTTAACTTAAAATGTAAACACAGTATCATGACAAATTAATGCAATCCTTAATTCAAGGAAATGTGCTCGTGTGCGTGTCGGCCGCTAACATTGCATCAGTGCATGCGTCTGCATAAGGATATTGTATGACGCACATACGTTTTGCGCATATTATTTTATAAAAAATGTCTAGGTTTGGTTTCAATTTATTTAATTACGGATGTTGTTTTAGACTTATAATTTAATATTCTAATTGGGGTGTCTAAGGTATTGCGCTTAATCTGTGACAATCTCTATATATTCTATAATAATAATTGTAAATATAACATCAAAATAAAATGTAGCATTGAAAAAATCTTCTCAACGTTGTCAAAGAGCCCAAGAGACCAGCGCGGTTTTGCCATTTCATAGGGCAATACTTAGTTACTCGCCAAAGTAAAAACCACCCTCGGTTCATGGGAAATATCAACCAACTATTTCGAAAAAATATTGAGTAGCTGTCATCACTAGAGTTCAGGCCTGTCAAACGAAATCAACATCCAATGTGTCGAAAATATAATTAACAATTTGGCTGCTATATTTTCGCCGCTTGAGGTTTTCCAGCCAGCACAGCGAGATGAACTGAGAATTTTATTTTTGTATCAATCAAATAATTTATTTATCTAACATAGGTAGAAAAATTAAGTTATTAATATTAAGAGCGCTATGTTATGCCCGAAGGCGTACATATTTTAAATGTCAAAATTAAAGTATAATTACATCATAATTACTGAACGAAATGGCAATCATTATTATTACATTAGTCACAATATAAATATAAAAAATATTTCAATCAGTCATCAATACATCTATATGTATAATAAACTAGTTTCTGGCCGCGACTTCGTTCGTGTGGGAAGGGTTTCCCGCGTAAATCCCGATCCCGTGGGAATTTCGGGATAAAAACTATCCTATGTCCTTCCCAGGATCCTAAACTATTCCTGTGCCTTTGATCTAAATCGGTTCAGCGGTTTAGACGTGACAGACAGACAGACAGTTACTTTCGCATTTATAATATTAGTATGAATTATATTTTGGTATCTACATACTTATATTGAATTGATTATTATTTAAATATTTGATTGAATTCGATATCTTATTATCAATACTAATATTACGAAGAGGTATAATTTTTTTGTAAGTTTGTAGGGGGTAAACTTCGGAACTAATGATCTAATTCAAAAAATTCATTCTTTGTTAGTATAAGCTCCATTATTGAGGAGTGCTTAGGCTATGAAATGAAATGAAATGAAATATTTATTTTGTAAATTGGTTATAAATAACACTTTTACACGTCATGTTTTTTTGCGTGTTAAGTTTAGCTAGATGAGGCCGGTATTTCCTAACTGACTATTCTGAGAAGAAACACCGAAACAAACTCAGAGGTCATAGTCTCTTTTAAAGTCCAGACAATTTGTATTTGTATATGAGAAGCATGTAGGTTCATGTCTGTGGTATTTTTTTAGGGTTCCGTAGTCAACAAGGAACCCTTATAGTTTCGCCATGTCCGTCTGTCTGTCCGTCTGTCCGCGGTTTAGCTCAAAAACTATTGGTACTAGAAAGTTGTACTTTGGCATGAGTATACACGTTAATGACGCCGAAAAAGTGGTAAAATAAAATTTTGAAAAATACTATTATTTAGGTTACCTCCCATACATGTAAAGTGGGATGATAATTTTTTTTTTTCGTTCTTCCCATAGTGTGGGATATCGTTGGATAAGACTTTCAAAAATATTAGGGGTTTGGTAAGACCGTTTTTTGATTAAGTAAACCGTTCGTGACTTATTAAGCTTTAAAGTACCAATTTTCTTTAGAGTCAAGTGTCGCCCCCTCTATCAACTAAACGGTTATAGTTAGAAATTCAAATGTCACGGCAGTAGTACCTATATATAACGAAATTTAAAGGAAAACTATCACACATGAGTGGGCTTTACAAGTTTACGAGTAATAGTCGACCAATTGTATTTGACTCGAAAATTTCGAACAACTCTATAGAAATGTCGATAGATGGCGCTAAGCGCCAGTTGTATCGTGCTAGCTTCTTGTGACGATTGAGTAGTGCTAGTGTAGCTCTGTGTCCGTATTTAAATTCAAAACACCGGCTATGACAAGTTTTATACAAATCTCTAAAAAAAAATTGAAACTTTCCGTGCAAAATTGTCGGATCAGGTGAGGATTTGTATAGGAAGTCAAATTAGTTAGGTAGTCATGTTTGGCTTTTAGTTAGAGCATGGTACGAAACGATCAGTCAGCGAATACGACACGCACTTGGCTGTTATAAAAACTACGGAACCCTACACTGCGCGTGGCCCGACACGCACTTGACCGGTTTTGAGGAAATAACCACGCAAATTTGAGCGGACCTGTCCAGACAGTGCAAGCATTTGTCAGTTATTATGTATATGTGCTATAATTTTTTTTTCGAAATCCACGCAGATGAAGTATATAAAAGTTAATATGAAACCGAATTCAATAAAATGTTAGGAATAGGGCCTCGTATACGTATTCCCCTATTTCTATAACACTTTTCCACAAGAAAACTTCAATTTACAAACGTCAGAAAATTACATACTCATATACAATACTTAATGTCTACGAAGTTTGTAAATAATCAATTTTTCCCTCCAACGACGCAACAATACAAACTACAATAATGAACTCTATAATTTTGTAAATAACATTCATCCGCAGTAGGATCAAATACCAAACAATACGACAATTATCTCTATTTTTGTTCCCATAACGACTGTAATTTCATCCACTCACATCCAACCATAGACAAATACAATCACTATGATAACTATTCCGATAATGGCGGGAGAAATTCTCGAAAATAAAAGAAATTGTGCTCGCTTTAGTATATGATCAGTAGGTAGAAGATCCTTGTCAGGAGGTCATGTTGGTATTATTGTAACCACAGATACAGTATAAAAATAATAGACATCTGTGCCACAGATCACCAAACGTTTCAAGTAGCTAGTGTGTTTTCCGCGGGAAAATCGTCTGATGACTTCTCCCGCTCTGAATCAAGGGCGAGAGTGTTAGACTTCTACTTACTAACAACCACCCTATTCCTTCAGTTGCCCTCACGTTCCGGGGTCGCGGTATCTCGTGACATCATTCCCGCAACCCTGGCATGAATTCTCATATCGCGCGCTGTCATTAGCGCTAACTACTTCCTGTGACGTGCATTGAACACGACGTGACGTCGACTCGGGAAAAGTAAGGTTTCTTCGTAGCATGATTCTGTGCAATGGGATGACATGACAGCTGAATCATGATATTCGCTTACATTGTGCCGTTGTGCGTGCGGCTAAGGAGTGGAATTCCTGGAGTTTGTGTTTCCTTTAGCTATAACCTGGAGGTCTTTAATTCAAGAGTGAAAATGTTACTTCTTGGTTAAGGTGCTTCATCTTCGACCACTTCATCGCTTACCATCAGGTGAGATGGTGGTCAAACGCGAGCGAAATCAGTAAAAAAAAATTATAAAACCAATTTACGTTTAGTTAAGAATTAGTAATGGCGTCTCTATCTATACCTGCAATCATTCCGAGTTCTGTGATTGCAACAATGAGAGTTTGGCTGTAGAGAACGGTAGAGTAATGATAGTGTCGATGATGGAATCCTATACGTAGTACATGGATATTTAACACGGTTTCATGTCGTAGGTAAAAGGTGAGGAATAGAAAAATATTATATGTATATTCGTAAAAATTTACCAGACAGACAGTGTTTAAGCAAATAATAATACACGAATAAGTAAATAAATAAATAAAATAACGTTTATTAACACAAGAACCTTAGTATACAAAGCTATTACAAAAACACTATAGGAACTTTGAATTTTAGTGAAAGGTTGCATACATAGTGAAAGACCCTGCCTCCTAAACTAGGGGGGACCCTGTGACTTAGGAGTCAGTGTTCTACTGTAACTTCGTGTACAAAAATACCTTTATATACGTGTGATAACATAATGATCCTACATAATATAATGACATGGTTTACTAAGAACTACTATGAATATAAGGTATGTGTGTTAAAGGAGGGAGATGTGGCTTAGTAGTGTGGTGTGATGTGGTGTGGTGTGGTTGTGTCGTCTTATGGTGTGGTGTGGTTTGTTGTGTTGTGTTACAAGACAGTGTTTAAGCAAATAATAATGCACGAATCCGTATTTACCATTTTACAGTATAATTAGTAATAATAACAGCCTTATGAGGCCAGTCCATAAATGGGGGACTATCTCACCAATTCATTTTTCAAACTAAAATAATGTTACTTGCTGATAATGTACTTTATATTGGTGATATAATTTTTAAATCGGTCCACCAATTAGTTATTTATTATTTATTAATTACTAGCTTTTGCCTGCGACTTCGTTCGCGTGGGAGGTATTTCCCGCGTAATTCCCGATCCCTATGTCCTTCCCAGGATCCTAAACTATTCCCATGCCAAATTTCATCTAAATCGGTTCATTGGTTTAGGCATGAAAAGTTAACAGACAGACAGACAGAGTTACTTTCGCATTTATAATATTAGTATGGATTAATCAACAAAAACATTTTTTTCTTCTTTATAATATAGAATTATATATAAAAGTATAGATATAATCGTTTAGTTTGTTATTTGCTTGTTTGCTAAGTGTGGTAGTGATCGAAAATTACTCACCTGGTCAAGAACATGTCACCACATTAGGCTCAATATTATTATATTTACACAAATTTCTTTCCTCGTAATATGAAGACGTAAATAAGTATTAAATCCAATGCTGAGTATGAATATTCTAATGAAAACCTTTTTTTGTACCAAGTCATTTTTATATCCCTAAGGAACAATACTCCGGTTTATTAATATCCAGTTGTTACGTGTAGCAAATATTCTGTAAGACTTTCTTCTGAGAATATCTATCTACTGCTCATTTTTTTTCGGCGGGATAGTTATCAAATGACTCCTCTCACATACGAAATTTTGAATAATAATAATTTACATTACTCACCTTCTTAAATATTTGTATGCCATTATATAAATATGGTAAACACGACGACCTGTGTATAAAGAAAAGCATGCAAGTTGTTAAGAAATAGTATACTATTTCTTAACACACATGCTTTTCGCATGCAAGTTGCATGCGAAAAGCATATGTGTACTCAAGTTTGGACAAATAAAATGATCTTATCTTATCTTATCACTCTGGGTGAAGTGAAAAGGAGTTTAGACTTCTACCCCGCCCTGTTCTTTTAATAGCACTTGTGGTCTAGGGCTGCGGTATCTCGTTAAGCCTGCAATACATGTTGGCCGAGCGTTGTCGAGTGAAGGCCAATACCAACATGTAGACAGTACATTTGCCTTGTCTTGCTATCGCTCGGTGTCACTTGCCTAATTGGCCGAGTGTAGGCCAGCGCCAACGTGTATAGAGCTCATTTGGTGCAACTTGTCTTCGCTCGCCGTTGCTCGTGATCACTTGCCTCACTTCGGATCGGTGTCGGTTTTTGGTCACAAATCAAAGGTGCTCGCCTGCGCTCGGCCAAAGTGTGGGCAGCTCTACAGACCCTCTTCTACATTGGTCGTATGCATTGGCGTTCGACGAACTTGTCGAACGTGTGGACATTATTTCTTGTCATGTACCTATTTGCCAACGCTCGCGTTGGTCTATGCTCGGCCAACATGTATTGCAGGCTTTAGAATATTGCCGCAACAGTGGCCGGAGATCGGCTTGTACGCGATGCCCGGAGCGTCTCCTGTGGCGGCTGAAGCGTGAGGTAGAGCGTTGGCTCTCCCTTACGCGTTCAGCCTCCTTATCTGCATCCCATTCCCGCTCGCCCCGCACCATGGTCTGAACCCGAGACGGGCGCGAGAGGTCGCCGTCGCGGATCGCCCCCACGAGGACACAGCGGATCTTTACCCAAAAGCGGGGCACACTTCCACCGTGTGTGGCTCCACCGTGTCCTCCGGTAAACATTGCTCCACACTATGAATTTTTCCTGCATCTTGGCTGCATTTTTACAAACACCCAGACCTGGAACAAATATTTGTAGGTCATACAAATTTGTATCCCGGTACGGGAATCGAACTTCCGACACTCAGCGCAAAATTCGGTCGCTCAATCACTGCGCTTGTTGCTAGTTAACTATTAATAAGACTCTTTTTTTTACCTGTGTAGCAATTCCTATTGCGTTAACAACAAAATGCAATTATTGTAACTACACAAACACAAGGCCGGGTGCGAAGTCGGCTCAATGAGAGAATTAATCAATTTCCCTTACCATTTGTCAACAATCCGGTGTTGTCTCGTTGGCATCCAAAGGAAATTAATTAATCCCCTTAGTCTTTATATATTTTTAACTAAATCTTGTATACAGTAGGTAGTACCCAGTAACTGCATTGTGAAGCCTATGGAAAAAAAACCAGCCAGCAGTAAATCCTAGAACACAATAAACTCTCAGATCCGTTTCCGATTAGTAATTAAATTGTATAATGTTAATTGATCAATACTGTTAAACTGTGTTCTGCAAAGATTGTGGAAATCTTTTCTTCTCCATAGAAAACGACCAATTCTAACCGTGCACTAGCTTTTGTCGTTTAAATGTGCCCAAGGAGGCCTACGTGAAATATTTTTGATTGATTGATCAGAACGAGAGCACAATTCAAAAGTGCGTTTTAAACCACGCTTTAAGATTCTTCTGCATTGTTCTTTCTGTATAAAAATGACACTGCCGAGCTCATGTTGGTGATGTTCTTCGTCATGTTAAAACGTTGCTTTTCAAAGTTTTTGAACTTGCATCCAACTATTTTCCTGAAAAGTTAACCGTCAACGTTTAAGGCAAGAGTGAACAGGCATATTCTAGGTTTACTCGTTCCATCGACCTCATCTATCGCTGACCATCAGGCGTGATCGAGGTCAAAAGCAAGCTAAGTCGTATTTTTTTAAAGTTACGTATCTTTTTAGTTATGTTTTTTTTTTTCTATTCGTATCTTTTTCTATATTATACCCTCTAGAAAGGAATCACCGATGTTGGTGATAACTCTGCAAGGCTAAAGTAGGGTTAAAAGGTGCACATCTATAGGATGCACAAAAACAGATGGACCAGTATCGTAACGTGGTAGGTGCCTCAAGACGGACGTCGTAGGCGAAGCAGGCCTAAGCAACGCTGGCGTGACTATCTTGACTCATTCCTGATGAATTGGCTGGAGAAGACTGCAGATAAGGCTACATAGGAAAACGTTAAAAAAAATCACGATAAAAACGATTGAAAGTTATTGCCAAATTCCTTCGTCCAACCTTAGTAGGGGCAGCAAGTTAGCTTCGTCCCTCACAGCACAACGTAGGCGATACGTGAGCCAAATTACTGGATCACGGAGACTATGCACGTACACGGAGTACACAGTGCAACGGAATCACATTATGTACGGCCACCTATACGGACAACAGCAGACTAAGTGATATAGAAGTTTTAGTTGGAAAACTGATTTATGATGCAGTGTGGGATGTATTGGAAATGGGTTTTGCGTATAGAGGCTTATGGCTTTTGAAGCGGTAGCTTTTGCCGTAGTTAATATGGATGGGCTTGTTGGGTATGTATGTCGTTGCGATGAATGTTCAACTATAGAATAAAGAAGTTAGGACTTCTTTTATAAAAAAGGTTCCTAATACTTACTCGACTTAAAGGGAGAAGGAAAGTTACCCCCACTATCATCCAAACTATACGAATATGCAAAATTTCATCCTAATTAGTTGAGGATAACCGCTTTAAAATCCAGTTGCAAGATTTGATTTGGACAAACTCCTAACCGATTTCGGAAACAACAGCTCATCTCATAATTCATTAGTCGTCTGCGCAGGAGATATTATACAAGTATGTAAGTCTACTAAGCTGCATCCAAATACGTTTAGTTCGTTCATGACGGAATTTTTATTATTAATATCAATTAAACTGATTCTCTATTGTATTCCCATTTTTTTTTATCCATAAGCTAAAGCGCCATGTTTTTTTGCTCCATCATAATTTGTCCGAATGATAACTTGCCCGAACTTAATGACACAAAATATCACACGCTATTAAATTGATATCCCTGAATACAATATGCCCTATATTGGGCCTATTTGGCGCAGCCGTGAGTCACACAATAATATTAATCGTCCTAGTAGGTACCTATTCAATTTTTTATTTTATTTTTTATACTTTTTTAATTAGGTATAATAATAATAACAATAAGGCGTACTTGCATAGACACAACCAAGTAGCCAGAATTATCCATCAGCAACTTGCTTTGAAATACAAACTTGTCGATTCTGAGGTACCATATGACAGGTATGTGCCCGACCCAGTTCTCGAAAATGACCATGTCACGTTGTACTGGGATCGGTCTATCATCACTGACAGAACTATTGTTGCCAATAAGCCTGATATAGTGGTGATAGACCGATTAGTGCGCCGCGCAATGATAATCGATGTTACCATTCCACATGACGAGAATCTCGTGAAAGCTGAGAAAGAGAAACACATAAAGTATCTCGACTCATGAGGTTGTTGACATGTGGAATGTGGACTCGGCTGTCATTGTCCCGATTGTTATACCAGTAAATGGGCTGATAGCTAAAAGCTTCGACGACCATCTGTCGAAGCTGGCGTTGCACAGCTGGATAAAGGGCCTGATACAGAAGGCAGTTCTCCTCGATATAGATCGTATTGTGAGGAGGTTCCTTCCTCTGGACACCTAACCACCGGTAGCTTGGACCCTGCTCCCGACACCGGTGGACTGCCATTTTTTATATTTTAAATATATTTTTTTTATTTTTATTATAGAAAAATATTTAAAAATGTAATTTCTGAGAAGTGTTAAATAAAGGAAATAATAATAGTATAACAATAATATTCCACAACTTTCACACAACGCCATCTAGTCCCAAACTAAGCAGAGCTTGTGCTATGAGTACTAGACAACTGATAAACATACATATGTACAGGGTCTTTCATTAAGCGTGTCCTATCTTTAAATTTAAATAAAACAAAGTGTGTGTGAGATATTATCGAAATTATTTATTTATTTTAAAGATATAGTGATGCCATTATGTGTGGAATATGACATCATTCAAGTGTCCGCCACGGCTTCTCTGGGTGGAGCGCATGCGAGATATCCAATTTCCCATGACTTTTGCGCATAAATCAGGTTGAATTCGACCTATGGCACAGGTTATGTCGGCTTTGAGGACCGCTGTGGTTGTGGTTGTGGTGGTGTGGTGATTGTTGTTTATTTGCATAGACCTGCGACTTAAGAAAACCCCACAAGAAAAAGTCTAGCGGGGTTACGTCACAAGATCTCGGTCTCGGATTTTTCTGTGAAAATTACGGTCAGTTGCTAACTGCTCCAGTGCCCATTCAGCGAACACACGTTGTTGTCTATGGTCGTTTACCTTCAATTCCTGGGTGAGTTGAATTTTATACGGGTGCAGGCTTAAGTCACGACGCAAAATTCGCCAAGTTGTGGTCTGTGAAAGGCCGAGTTCTTGTGAGCGACGCGAAATCGACTGCCTCGGATTCTCCTGCACACTCTCACGGACAGCGGTGATGTTTTCGGCAGACTTTGCGTTTCGTTGACGTACGGGTGTTGGTCGATCATTTACCGAATCAGTGGACTCAAATTTATCCACCACACGACGAATAGTCCTCTCGGTAGGACGATTATGGCGACCATAAAATGGGCGAAGCGCGCGGTGCGTTGCCCGAACAAAACACTCATTTTGATAAAACAATTTTATCATTTGCACGTGTTGTTGAATGCTATAGCTATCCATGATGATTTGGCAAAACAGAATGAATAAATGACAACCAATTTGACAGATGTAGCTTCAACAAGATGGCCGCTACTAACTGTCAAAGTTCGGACGTGCCTATTGGAAGACCCGTTATTTCTAAATACATACATATTATAGATAAATTACACCCAGACAAAGAACAAATGATAGTGCTCATCACATAAACATTTGTCTTGGGTGAGAATCGAACCCACGACCTTGAGCATAGCAGTCAGGGCCACTGATCACTAGACCAATACAATAACATGATGTTATTTGTTTTTTTTTACTGTGTGTACTTGTGGCATGTGTCAATTGTTTTTTCTTTCTTTCTTACAATCAATATTATACAAAAGACGTAAATCAGTTTTCCATAACAGTTATAAGTTTTAAATTGAAATTATTTAATGTTTATTTATCCTAATTTTGTGTTACAAAATATACTCAAATCAAAAATAATTATTGAAGATGCAGCAATGTGTAGGACAAACAAGGGCGACATAATTACAATTTGTCTAATTTTTTTAACTAGGTACACAATTAAGATTATAATTAATTTATCTACGTTAAAATAATATTTTTAAATGAAAAATTATCAGATTTTGTATAACAAGATTTTTATTTTATTTATTATAATTGCTCTTTATTTTACTAAATCCAACTGATACAATACATAGATAGTACAGCTGCAAAAGCAATATGGCTTTTCTTACGGCTACGTCAGTAAGCAAGCAGCATTCAGTATGCAAGCAACCATGCAACATGCAAGTGAACATGCAACATGCAGCAGGCATGGTTTCTGTCACGGCTACGGCGCTGCGTGTCTTCGGCAGTCCCACGCGTGCTAATCGTCGCAAACGCCTTTCGCTCACCGCCTCCTGCTCCTATGCACGCAGGCCGCCCCACCCCTGTGGGCCTACGTAATTCTAAATTACACTGTAGGGGTGGGGCAGATCCTACCTGGGCCCCGGAACTCCACCCAGAGCGAGAAAAATCATTAGATGATTTTCCCCCTAAAAAAGGCAATAAGCATTCTCTCTCATATATTTGTAGCTAAAATAGAATTACTTAGATACATATTTTTCATAAAATTAAACATTGGAATATTTATACAATATCCAATATACTTGCTAGCTCTGCGTTCGCCCGGGGCCACCGTCCGCCACAGCACATGCACAACGCCGCACTGATGCAGCTTTGTGCTCTGTTTACAATATCATAGCAAAGCTAATTTATTACTCTTTGTGGTAATTACATTTAGTAGCTTTGAGATTTGTATATTAATTAAGTATTCCGTAAAATACCAGAAAACAAATTACATATTAAATCTTGTTTCGCGAATATGAACATTGTCTCATATTAAAATTCCGAGAGATTTTTGCGCAGCATTCCCATGAGAAGCCAGTAGCAAATTAGTTTCTGTTTTCCATTTTTATGTAAATTTGTTGAAAAGTATAACATTATAACCTAAACTGAACTTATCAACTCGAAATTCATACAAAGTAATATACATAAATTGTAACCAGAATTATTATTTCGATTTCTATCAAACTATCCATAGATTCATACTGTCCCACGTCTTATCCTTTCGCAAGAATGTGATTTATGAGAGAGCTACGAAACAGGAAAAAACCAAATTCGCAATCATGGAATACATATTACCCATATCAATCTCGTAAACGAGATATATTTTAAATAAATAACAAACCTAGAAACACCGTCAAGAAAATAAAGCGGCATGGCACATTTTCCCGCCAAATCCGCCATTTTGATCAATCGTTACGTTCGGAAACGGCACCAAATCAACACCCGCGAGATTGGAACGCGTGCTTGGAATACGCACAGGTTCAATGCAACGCCTCTATTCGTTCCGAAACCGTTTTACATAAGAATGTGAATTCACGATCCAGTGACTCGGATAATAGTGAGTGCCGGAGTGAATTTTGGAGGATCACTTTTGGCTGTATAGCCGATATCATTGCTTTTTGGAACTTTAAAAAGGGTAACGACCGGAAAATCGGATATAGGAAGCTTATAACGCCAGAATATAAATGCGATTTATCAAAGAGTTACCCCATGAGCGAAATTTCCGCAAAGTTGGGTTTGTAGGTTTTTTACTGTTAGGTATTTGATAGGTACCTATCAGGTATTTGGGTCCAATTCTAGGAAAAGTTATGACGCTATCTATATTACTGGGGATATCAAGTTAAAATTACTTTCTGGTCATTTATTTATTTATTCATTAACAATTCACATTGTGTTGAATATACGATTAATAATAAGATATATACAAGAAAAATACAAAATACAACTATGAAGATAATATTTGTGTCAATCAGTGTTAAAAATTATGTCATAGATTTACATGTATAATGTTTAAGTTTTAAAGATAATGTAAATGTAAATTAATGTTAAAAGTCAGCAAAAGAGTCAAAATTATACAATGTCTGTATTTCTGTTTCAAAGAACTTGTTGTAGAATTTGGCATAATAATATCAGCAATCAAAGGCATAGGAACGTACACAATATCTACCTGCACAATACAACAATTTGATTAATTATTTTATCTCATAAAGTTTCCCTGTAGGTACTGAAACTGCTCCGTTCCGTTTTCTTCAAAGCTTTTCTCAAGACCGCAAAACTCTAAAATGGTTACTTACCAAAACATATTGGAAAAACAGATTTAGTTCCGTTCGAAAACACATAAATCCGTTTAGGTGATTTGTTTTAAAAAGTAAAACAAACTTTTAAAAATCGCAAGCTCCTTATTTCCGCCTCGCGAAATAACGGTTCGGAAACGTAGACGAATCAAAAGGATTCATCCTTTTCGATTGCAATGAATTTCCCGCGCTTTGTAGGGCCATTACAACCTCGAGAAATAAACGGTGTCACCACAAGAAGATACTGCATATTTTTTAAGGATGGGAAATCATTCAATTACTGTCTTCTGATCTGGGCGAAGTGGGAGGGTGTGGTGTGTCAGACTTTTACTGACTAAAACCCATCCGTGTTCCATCATATGCCCTTCGTGTTCCGAGGCCGCGGTAACGTTTCGAACAGTTCCGCAATCCCGGCAGGAAGATACTGCTTGGAAGTTAAAAGATTAGTGGAAAAAGCAAAAGGTCTCATCAAATGTCCTATAGGTGGGGCTTTCTATGGGGGGTCCAAGCTAAACCGTGTCTAAGTATGTGGCTAGTGCTTATCCCATTATTATATTTTCTGTCCAAAAATATCGAGAATTCTCTCACTCCTTAAATACAAGCGCATTTCTCTACCTACGAACAAGAATAAATAAACTCCAAGTTTTTATAAAAAAGAAATATTTCACACTTGGCTCTAATTTACAAGATTAGTTTTTTTTTTAAATAAAACTAAATTAATCTATCTTGTTTATTTTTTTAACTTACGTAAGGTATGACTAACTAAAACCTTTGATTTTATTTAATTAATTACTAATATTACAAAAAGTTTTCTGTTTGATTAAGGGTTAAAAACCACATACCATATCATGAAAAGGGACGTTGTACCTTAAAAACTTGTTAAAGTATCTATTGCAATTTGAAATCTACAGATACAGGAGGTACATGATCTGGTAATACAAAAAAGGAACAATTATGGTCTCTATCGGGCACAGCAAATTTAAAATGAGGAGAGAGGAAGAGCGTTGAGATAGATTTTCCATAACACAAAACTTAATTTAAAATTTAGTCATTATCTGCTACAAATTTAAGGCAATAAAAACTTTTATATTGTTGTAGTATAGTACTACTATAGCACTCACAAGAGTTGCGTATTTCGTGGCTACAAACTTACATCCGCTTTTCGTGTCGCGGATCGGATATTCGTCGGTCTGCAATCCTGCCTGAAAACTAACACCACTACCAAATGAAAACATTTGTCACCACCTCCACAAATTCAACCAGTGAAGCTGCTATAGATCTCAGAGATCTCTTTGATGATGAATTCTTCAAATATAGAAGAAAAAAGAGAGAAAAAGTATTTATTGCCAACAGACAAACGACATGCTAACAATATTAAAAACTTATTTTAGTTCCTTATTAGAATAGAGTTAGTATTTTTGTTTTTTTTTTAAATATAATTGATAGGCTTACGTTTGACCACCATCTCATCTGATGTTAAGCGAGGATGTGGTTGAAGATGAAGCACGCTTGCCTAGAAGTAATTCACTCTTGATTTAATGACTCCCAGGTTATAGCTATCAGGATTGGATTTTATAATTATGCTAGTAGGTAAGAATAAAGATTTAATATATTAACAATTTAAGAAAAAAAAAAACAGGAATGGTTTGCTGCCCTCTAGGCTCTGCTACTGTTACTCTTTGCGTTGCAAAAATATTCTGCCCTTAAAGACATCTACTACATACATATAAATAAAATTAAAGATTCTGGCTTTAATTTCAAAATAACTGTGTTTTCTTAAGTGCTTACAATTATTTACACGATACTAATAGGGTAAAAGACGGATAGTTGTGCCACTTTTCATAAAAGCCCTGTTATTAAAAATATTTATTTATTTATTTATTTATTTTATTATTTATGTACACACAGTAAAATAAAATAGGACAACATAATTATAATATTTGAGTACAAAGGTACTGCTTATTTCTTTAGAAATTTCTTCCAGCAGACCTGCGAAAGGAGAAGTGAAAAAGAAATGTAGACAATAGTGTGTGAGAACAAGAAGAGAAATGAAAATTAATATGTGAAGTCTAAAACTAAAATATTAAATATACCTACACATACTTATAATGCAATAAAATAACATATACTTAAATAAATACATAATGTTAGAATATACATACATACATAATGTTAGAATATACGTACATATAAATATATACATAAATAATTAACACAGTTAAGAGGAAAGGTAATGCTCTTTTAATCGACATTTGAATAAAGATATAGTTTTTAAATCACGAATGCTAGGCGGAAGTGAGTTCCACAATCTTACAGCATGGACAGAGAAGGAATAAGAGTAGTAGCTAGTTTTATGAGGATGAGATTTAAGGAGGGATCTAAGGTGTGATCTACACGGTACGTCGCTAGAACGAGCGTAAGAAAAACGCTCACGCAGGTAAGAAGGGTAAGACGGGTTGTGTAAGATGTTGAAGAGGAGACACAAAATCCTAGTGTTCCTGCGAAGACGGATTGGGAGCCACTTGAGTTCCTTGCGAAGGTGAGAAACATGGTCATACTTACGAAGACCGAAAACAAAGCGAATGCACAGATTTTGCAAGCGCTCAAGCTTGTTTAATAGCTCCTCGGTAGCATCCAAATAGCAGGCATCGGCATAATCTATAATCGGCTGAATAAGTGTTTGTGCCAAAGAAACTTTAGTCTTCAACGGCAGAAGACTTTGAAGGCATTTCAGCGAATGAAAGGAGAAATTTACCTTTCGGCTGACCTCATTGACCTGAGCACGCCACGAGAGATTGGAGTCAATAACCACACCCAGATCTTTAGCGGTTTCGGTATAGTCAATGCGAACACCGTCGAGATATAAAGGCATCAGAGATGCAACAACAGCCGCACTGCGAACGAATCTGCTGCCAATAATCATGGCCTGGGATTTAGTCGGGTTAATTTGCAAACCAAATGACTTAGCCCAAACGCTGATGCAAGCCAGGTCATGATACATATGTACTTATGATAGATATGATAAATATGTACTTTTAAATGTTGAAATCGAAATATAGTCAAAGAATAGTCAGCAGCAATGCCTGGCCCCGATATTTTTTTTATTCGAAGTTTGTATGAAGTAAAATAAACCTAAACAATATCCGGGGTCAAACATACGATATAAGATGACAATGTGAATTGAGAGTACCTATGTCAAGTGAATTTAAAACACGATTTAATTATTAAGCGTTGAAATATTTAATATAGCTACTATCAAATATACGCGAACGAATTCGAGGACAGCAAACAGCCAGTTCTAAATACATATTTAACATATTCTGTGCGCCACGAAAATTACATTTATTTCGATATTCTCGAAAGTAAATAATCGAACTCAATCAAAGTGTGGCTCCATGGAAACGATTGAAGCAATAAAGTGAAATTAAATACGCTACGTAGACGATACCCTAGGACAAACAAATAAATATCGGGCAGGCTGTGAACAGCGAACAGCGTGATGTACGCTTTGTTTGTGTAGAAGGGCTTTTAACTTTAACTTTGAAAACGTACATGATCTGTATCGGTTTAATGACACGATTTTTTTTAATTGATAACAAGCTCGCATTTGAGCACCATCTCACCTGATGTTAAGTGATGATGTGGTCGAATATAGAGCACGCTTACCTAGAAGTAACCTATTCACTCTTGACTTCAAGACCTCCAGGTTATAGCTATCGGGAAACACAGACTCCGCTAATGAATTCCACTCCTTAGCCGAAAGTATTCCCAAAAAAAGAACATTACAGTTCCCTTATATAAATTGAGAAAAGTTGGTAGCTATTATATGAAAAGTAAGTGAACAGTGACCATAGATAGAAAAAGTATAACCAGGTTTCTGATTTCCGTGCACAGCTCAAATCGCTTTCGCCGGAATCTTTACTTACTTTCTCTGCTTTATAATGTGCTCTTTAATCCTTTTACTCCTTTTTATCTTAAGAAACGTTTTCAGTTACTCTGTAACACACATTCTAGATCCTTGAGATCATCGAAAAATCTAGAGTTAAGTATTCGTATGCATTCCACTTCTTTCTTTGACAAATCTTTTACTATTCAAGCAGCTTGTTTGTGGAATGCATTACCCATAGAAGCGAGGCGTGTTCAAACGCTACCAGCGTTCAAAAGATTGGTGAAGGAGCATTATCTTTCCCTGTAGCTTTTCCCCATCTTTCTCAACTGTGCATGTAATATTTATTGGTATATGATTTTTGTATTTTATTATATTATGTATTTTATATTATTATGTTTCAGTGAACATTATTTATGATGTTTGTACACTGGCAGCCCTAAATCTGTCTCCTTTAGTTTTGTCCATCCAAAGGTTGTCTGTAAGAGATAGCCCTGAGCGATAAGAACGCCCATTGTACACAAGTTTTAATTTTTGTATCAAATGAAATATTGTAAGGTGTACTATAAACATAGAAATATAAAATACAGTATTACAAATACTTATTTATTTTATCTATGACTATAAAGTATATAACTTACTAGCTTTTGCCCGCGACTTCGTTCGCGTGGAATAGTGACTTCCGGCAAATTTTTGGTTTTACCCACATAGTTCCCGATCTCGCGGGATCTCTTCAAAAATGAAATGTCGAAGATATTCTAGGGAACTCTTCAAAAATCAACATAATGAGCTCTGCGTTTGAATTGAAGATATGTATACTCACTTAGGGCATTAAAGCCGTTATTGCCGATCGAAAAAGGCGAAAATGTTATTTTTCCCTTATTTTCAAAATATTATTTTGATTTGCCATTTCAGAAAAAAATACTGTTTCTCCCTTGACAAATTTTCTATTATTTTAGGCTTTAAAGATTATTAAAGTTTCTTACACCAAGACATTTCTGTATACCACGTTTTTAGTTTTGCCATCCTGTGCAAAAATATATAGGTCTTGTGGTTTTGACACTCTTGAGCACGCAACGTAGAGTTGTCCATGGGAGAAAGTCTTTTTCAAGATGTACCCCCGCAACTTTAAGCGTTTGCCCTTGGGCTTTATTTATGGTTATTGCAAACGCAGTTTTCAGCGGAAACTGAACTCTTTTGAATTGGAATGGCAAATCAGTTGAAATGATGGGAATGCGGGGAATAATTACAGTTTCGCCTTTTGCCATTCCAGTCATAATAACGGCTTTAATGACATTCCGTCCTAAATAGGTTACTTGTAACCGTGTGCCGTTACATAGCCTTGGTGGATCTAGGTTTCTCATAAGCATCACAGGAACTCCAACTTTCAGCCTCAACTTGTGAGAAGGCACTCCTGATAACTCTAAGGAGTTGAGAAACTCTGTTGGGTAAGAGATGTCACTTGCTCGGTATCCACGACGTTATCTACTGATAGATACTCGATGACATCTCCCTCTACGTCAGACATAATTTGGTCATTTATCCGGCCTACTATTTCATTTGTTGGCGCCAATATCGCCCTTACGCATAACCATTCCCGATTTTCGATATTAGCGCGTAAACCCGGATAGACACTATTTTTTAAATTGCATGTGCTATCCACAATTTGGCATAATTCGCTGCTCAGCGTGATCACACTCTCGGAGTCGGTAGGCATAACCTATTCTCTTAATAACCAAGCTTAAAACTAAATAATTTAAAAAGAACGATCTAATTAATTTAAAAATTAGAACGAATTTAGACATACAATTTTAGTATCTACTAATAATCGAGATCAAACTAAACTTACATTATACAACAACCTAGGGATGGTACGTATTTACGCGACCAGGTATTTACACCAGGTATTTCCTTCCAAGTACGTACACCAGGTACCGATCCGAAATACTTGCAAGACTTCAAAGTATTTTATACGGCTACTCGGAGTCGGACTCGCTCCGGTGGGGGCTTGACGATCGCCCGACTATGCGATTATGCTCCTTATCTGTAAGAGACTACGTAACAATTTCGTATGCAAGTCTATTCTAGTATATGGATTGTCTTTGCAAGTATTTATATGTAAACGCGATTGTGCTTCTTATTTATAAGAACTCACGGGTCAATTTCCTATGCAAGTATTTTTTCATTCAACAGGGCTTGGATTGAGTAAAAGTAGAAACGTTCGTCTCTATGCAGGTATTTATTTGTAAACGCGATTGTGCTCCTTATTCTTAGGAAGTCACGGTTCAATTTCCTATACAGATAGAAAATACTTTCAATTTCGTATGCAAGTCTATTCTAGTATACGGTTTGTCTTTGCAAGTATTTATATGTAAACGCGATTGTGCTTCTTATTTATAAGAAGTCACGGGTCAATTTCCTATGCAAGTATTTTTTCATTCAACAGGGCTTGGATTGAGTAAAAGTAGAAACGTTCGTCTCTATGCAGGTATTTATTTGTAAACGCGATTGTGCTCCTTATTCTTAGGAAGTCACGGTTCAATTTCCTATACAGATAGAAAATACTTTCAATTTCGTATGCAAGTCTATTCTAGTATACGGTTTGTCTTTGCAAGTATTTATATGTAAACGCGATTGTGCTTCTTATTTATAAGAAATCACGGGTCAATTTCCTATGCAAGTATTTTTTCTTCCAACAGGGCTTGGATTGATGTGAAAATACTTGCATAGGAAATTGATTCGTTTTGCTTCAGCAAAAAGGAGCATAATCGTATCAGAAAAAAAAATACTTGCAAGGTTCAAAGTATTTTTCATTTGCAAATGCGATTGTGTAGTATTTCTCTAAATATTCCAAAGTTGTCTGAGTACATAAACCGAAATCTGTGTAGGTGTGTGCATCAGGGAACTTTTTCTTTTCTTTTGAGTAGTTTGCGGCGCCATTCACCCTAATGACTAATAATAAAAGACACATTATTGCGTGAACGAAAGTATTTTAGAAAATATTTTGTTATGTTTACGTTTTTTATTTTTCTTTCGTCAGTTGTCGTTTGAGTGAGTGCATAGATGATACATATAAATACTGAGAAGTGAGTGCGAGCTTGTTATGCAATTTACCAACTGACCGTGACTTTCTTATTTCGCGAGTTTATTGAATTTAAACTATTAACAGTTAGTGTGTAAATAAACAAAACTGCTTTTTTATGTGTACGTGACTTTGTTTATTAGTTAGGAATGTAAATATTTAAATAGGTAAAAGACGATTTTTGAACGTAGTTGAATGTAGTTAAGTGTTTTCTTTTAAAATTGATAAGACTTACTAGTTGTAAATAAAAATACAGTTACAAACCATGGCTCCTAAGAAAAGTTTGGCTAAAATAAAGCTGAATGTAAAATGTGCAAAGCATTAATATCATACAAATCGGGAGTGTCAAACCTTATGCCTTATGCTTGCATGTGCAAAGAAAACATATTTCCGTGAATTTTAAGTGAGTGAATTATCAACCGACGACCAAAAGAGGAGGTTATCAATTCGACGCGTATATTTTTTTTTTTATTTTTTTTTTTATGTATGATCATCGAGTACTCGAAGACGGCTGAACCGATTTGGAAAATTCTTTTTTTGTTCGAATGGGTATACTTCGAAATTGGTACCAATATCACCAAAGTCAGGATCTGATGATGGGATCTTGGAGAAATCGAGGGAACTCTTCAAATATTATAGGCACACCTATGGCGTTTTGGGTATTTCTTATAGTAACTTGTGCAGTTGCTCTCAAAAAGTACCATTTGGGGAAGTGGAACTGATGATGAAGACCACAGATGGCCGCCGAAACTACTCAATAATAAGTATTGAGTGGATTGCGATTCGATTACTTGAATATGGGTGTTAAGCACTTTATGCTCGTCACAATCCATATGGTGATGTAGAGCTGATGGTGAAGTACCAGGAGAACTCCTCAACAATTAACGGCTCAGCATTGGGAAAAGCAATATTTTGTAAAAGGTTATAAGTAGTTGACATTTAGGCTCTTGTAACTAGGTAAATTAAAAATCATCCAACTAAAAAGAGTGAAATAAAAACTTTTTACCAAAAAATTAAACCGACTCCCAAAAAACACTGCAAAGTGAAAAATAACTTTAATTTCGGAAGTCGGTGCCAAAAACGAAAAAACAAAACTAAAGACACCGACTACCGAAATTAAAGTTATTTTTCACTTTGCAGTGTTTTTTGGGAGTCGGTTTAATTTTTTGGTAAAAAGTTTTTTTAATTTCTGTAAATTAAGTAGGAAGGAAAGATTTCATCTACAAAAGCCGTACTAGATTGTGGCATGGTACGACCGGACTATTAGACTGAAATCCGAAGTGGCTCAAAATACTTTCTAGTATTTTAATACCTGGTTTCCAACCCTGGTATTTTTACAGACTCGTACTTGCAAGCCCTGGTATTGATATTTGCAAGTATATCTCATCTCTACAACAACCAGACAAGGACAACTCAACAAATAAACCTTTTAATCGACAAATACAACGGAACCAATTTTGAAAACAACCAACCAGACCACCCAACAAATAAAACTTATAATCTACTAATACTACCGAGCCAATTTTAAATTTACGAAATAATCAATCCACAATTCCACGACAGTACCTTAGCGCTCGCTCGGCCAATACCCAACCAAATGCGTGTAACGAAACCATAGCGCGATCTATTTCGATCCCAACGCCATCTATCGAGCATAGTGACAACTCGGACTATTTATCTATACTCCGTTCGGGCATTTTCTTTGTACTAAAAGTTTTATTATATTGATATTATTTTTTTCATACCTTTTTACTATTTATTTACTTTTTTCCGATGAATTAAAACAATAACATGAACCGAACTCGTGCACTCGAACTCGATCGACACCATTGCGCGGTCACCAACTCGACATATAGTACTAATAGAATTATCTATACTCCGTTAGAGCATTTTCTTTGTACTAAAAGTTGTATTATATTATATTTTCATACCTTTTTACTATTTATTTACATTTTTCCGATGAATTTTCAGTACTGAATTGATGCCGACTCTTGACAAATAGATGGCGCTATGGAATAAATTTTATTTTTTATTTTATTTTTTGTAATAAAAACTATTCTATGTCCTTTCTCAAGTTCCAAACTATGTCTGTACCAAAT
Source organism: Tholera decimalis (assembly GCA_943138885.2). Lineage (NCBI taxonomy): Eukaryota > Metazoa > Arthropoda > Insecta > Lepidoptera > Noctuidae > Tholera > Tholera decimalis. Next base: position 39,329,093 of record OW964566.2, on the reverse strand, counting down.
TTCACACAAATCGGTTCAGTAGTTTAGGCGTGAAGCAAAGACAGACAGACAGACAGACAGACAGAAAGACAGACAGACAGACAGACAGAGTTACTTTCGCATTTATAATATTAGTTTGGATTAAATACTAGCTGACCTGACGTTTGTCAGGTCAGCTAGTATTTAATCCAAATTCTGACGTTCTAATACTTGCCTGTATGAGAGGAAACAACTCGGAGCTTAACGGCTCTTTTGTAGTCCATACAATCCGTACTGCAGGCCTACCACAATGTTTTACGAAACAATCTTATTTCAAGAGAGTTTTGTTTCAAGCCTGCAATAACATTACTCATATTCGTACCATGACCTTCATCGTTCAATATTGTTTTATACCTGCTTAGTGCTGGGAAAGAATGAACTATTTGTAAGATTTGTCTATTGCCTGCTATAGTAGAAAAGAAACAACGCTATATGAATTGTATAGCGCTGTCCTTTTCATTAGTTTTCACACGTTGGTCCGAATCGCTGCAACGAAGTATGGTCTTGAAGCAAAATATTATTTTCTTTTGCTTAAAAAATATTACTTAGCATTAGAATCTATTTTTTATGAGTAATTTCCATGAAATTGACAAAAATATTAAAAGATTTTGCTTTGAAAACTGATAAAACAATTGAATAAAATAAAAATAAGCTACGGCTAAGTTGTCATATGATATGAATCGGAACAAAATGTGTTCTTATCTGGAACGCAATTTGATACTCAATGTGACGATTTTTTTGTTTACAAGTGGTTGTTAGTGGTTGAACTTATTATAATATATTTTGATCTAACTGGCTACAAAGTCGACACAGAGTACATTCATATATATAGTAATAAAGTCGACTTGGAATCAAGATAAGGTAAATACGTTTACTCAGTGAATACGATTTAAAACAAAGAAATATTTTTCTGTAATGTTTTGACGAAGATAGTTCGAACCATTGTGTGGTCAGACTGTGATTAGTGTTTAATTATTAATTTTGCAGCCGAAGAGTTAATCGGGTTTCCGGGCGGCAGCTAGAGATACTCTGGGAATTTTTAATTTCAAACAAATCTATAGCTACTGCGCATAATCGCTCTCTACAAGCCAAGGAGTAGGTACTCACGAAGAAAGTGGCACGAGATTGCGGAAATATTGAACTCGCAAGGTGAAGGCGTTCATAAAGATTGGGCTGGCTGGAGCAAAATAACTATATTACTTTTTATTTTGTCAATTTAAATTATGTAGATACATATAACGTATCAATATTAAATTAAACAATATTTATTTCAGTACTGGGTAGATTACAAGGCCAAACTTAAAAAGCGGGTTGCTGTTTTACGGACTTCTCATGTGCAGTCTAGGGGAGGGCCTTCCACTGAGAGGCCCTTGAAAAGTCCTCTAAATACAGGAGAAGATATTGGCCAGGGTTTGCCAAGTGTTCAGGTGGAAATAGTAAGAAAACATGAGTACTTATGAGCGTATTTTCTAAAAGTTGGAAACGTAGCAAATAGCTGTCAAATATTTACCTGTTTTTATTAATTTGTTACTATTAATGTATGGAAATATGAAATATCACTAATTAGAGACTTAAAATATTAATAACTAGCTACGCCCCGCGGTTTCACCTGCATAAATCTCGATCCCGTGGCTTCATCGGGATAAACAGTATCCTATGTGTTAATCCAGGTTATAAACTATCTGTGTGCCAAATCTTATCCAAATCCATTCAGTAGTTTTTGAGTGAAAGGGTAACAAACATCCATACATACAAACTTGTAATATTGCCAAATTAATCAAAACAGCGAAATATTTGAGTTATTTGCGGTGTTGCCCACTTTCAGAATGCACGCTCTTTAGCATCATTTATAATATTAAAAACATAACTCTTATGCTTTCTCTTTGTAGCCTCCAGAGATTGGTGCTGCTATAATAGATGCGGATGTACAAGATTCCCCTGCTTCAGAATCCATCCTACAAAATGTCCATTCGCTCCTAGATCCAACAGTCCTTTTACCTAACCAAAATGTAAATTTTGAGCCCATCTTAAACCCACCGCCTCAAAATGTACCTCTGGAACTTATAGTCCAAGATCCACCAGCTCGCTCCTCCCGCAGAACTCCTACCTTGTTGCCCGCGACGTCGAAGGCGCCTCCACAGTCACTGGAGGCTGCCAGACGCGCGCTCGTCCGTTCCACACAACTACACTCCGAGTCTGCTGTGAGGATTGACAGCATTTGGAAATACAGCAACGAGGATTGAAAGGTACAAAACTTAAATATGTCTACCTTCTTTAAATCGCCGATAAACTATATAGGTACTATCCAGAACTGAGTATAGAATTTTTTTTTTCACATTTTTCACACAACGCCATCTAGTCTCAAACTAAGCAGAGCTTGTGCTATGAGTACTAGTTATAGACAACTGATAGACATACATATATATATCTAAATACATAGATACATATTATAGATAAATTACACCCAGACAAAGAAGAAATGATCGTGCTCATCACACAACCATTTGTCCTAGGTGGGAATCGAACCCACGACCTTGCACATATGTAGATATTAATAGAATTTGGGTTTTTTTTAAATGTGTCTACTATGACATAAGTAAAAAAAATGTTAAAATAGCAATCAAGTTTAATTAAACAAACAAAAATACAGTAAAAAGACGATGTAACTTAAAAAATATACATATAAATGAAAATAAAATATTGTATATTTTGTGTTTCAGGATCTTAAATGCCGCCTTTCCCACAACCGCTGTACAAGAGAATCACGAGTAGCCAAACCCTGCTGCAGAGCGATATTATTACGACGTGGCTGCTCACTCGCATTGTCTTGTTGCTGTAATTGGACTCCTTGAAGCACATCTTCATTGTCCAATTGTTCCACAGATACGTTAGCCCTATTGCAAATATTGTGTAATATAACACAAGCATTTATAATAGAGCCAGCTATTTCTGGTGAATAGTGTAAGACTCTGTAAACAAGTAAGCAACGAAAACGTGCTTTGAGAAGACCAATAGTGCGCTCAACGATATTCCTTGCACGGACATGCAAGTCAGTGTAGTGTGCTTCCGGTGAGTCAAGTGCCGCATCCAGTATTGGTGTCATCATGGTCTTTCTCAAAGGATATACGGAATCTCCTATTGAAAACAAAGTTAATTTAAATTATTATTGACCAAAGTTATAAGTTGAATTTAAATACAAAATATTTTTTTAATAAAAGATCAAATGGATGCAATACACACCAAGAAACCAAGTATCTTCTGTGTTGCTAAGATCTTCCAAGTGCCCACAAGTGCAAGTGGATGAATAGCCCATATAAAAGAATCATGAGTTGCACCACCATGACTTGCATCTACACTTATTATTTGCATGTCCGCATCACAAACCTGAAAATGTTTAAATTAATATCTGAAAGACTGTAAAGTGCCATATTTATAGTATAACTTAAGACTTGTATGTATGATCTCTTATATTAAGTAATAAATGAGTAGAGAACTTTTTACATTTTTGTTTAAAATTACTCGTTTTTGTTACTTTATTTTCTATACTGTATAATCAAACACTTACCAATTGAACATTCAATGAATGGTAATGCTTCCGACAGAAGTAGCGCTCCTCATGTAGTACTGGGCGTACTATAGCTACATGGGTACAATCTATACAACCCAGAACCCCGGGAATCCGAAATTTATTGTAAAATCTGCAACAAATAAGTTAATTTAAAATCTGCAATAGATGGTATTTTTTTACAAATATACCTTAGTTACTAATAAACAAAATAAAGAATTTAAAATCACCATTAATGATGATAATATTTAACTCTTTATTATGTCAGCCTATCATAGTCCACTGCTGGATATAAGTCACTCTAAAATTATGCCACACAAATAAACATGCCTTACAATTCAATTATCAACTGTTACTCATTTTTAACTATTCTTTGTTGTTATTTGTTATCATTTAGCAAAGTGCCTCATTCTACAGCTAAACAAGGACTTAACATAATATTGTAATAAAAAAGGTATATACTTACTCCATTTTAATTCTGTTACGTTCTTGATCATTCACTGGAAATTTGATATATTTCTGTCTCATCTGCAGTGAGTTAAGACACGCAGTAACCTGTGCGATGACTGAAGAGACAGTCTGCTGAGCCACAAAATGACCCTCACTACTGCCTACTGGACGTTGGTATGAACCAGTTGCATAAAATGATAATGCAATTAACACCTAGACAAAAGTAATATAACTTAGTAAGTATATAGGTACATAAAAGTGGTAAATGACAAATATACAATACACTGCTTTAGTGGTATTCGCGGTAGAAATAAGGTTATTACCTTCGTCTCTACAGACAAGTCTGTAGATTTTGTAGGGTTCTTCAACATTTGCCTCAACTCATTGCACAGGTTATATGCTAGAACCTTTGTCAGTCTGTATCGCTTAACAAACTCAGCTTCGTCTAAATTGAAGGGGTCGCATTCCTTACGTAGCTGCACACGACGACGCTTTCTTGTATTCTTAACTTCTGCGTTGTCAGCTTCCAAAAACTCAAATATTTCGTATGCATTCGCCATCTAGAATCAAACAATAAATTAATTAACTATGTACTAAAATCTCTACATACACAATTCATTCAGCAAGTTTACGTAAATAAATATATTTAACTTACTTTATATGCCACGAAAATGTTCTTAGTTAATATAAATTTGCAAAACAATAATATTTCCGTCGAGTCCGAGGAACTTTTTTAAGATTGCTAAATTTGACACTAAAACAATATTGCTAGTTGTCAAATGTCACGTCATGGTACGAATTGAATGAACTTTTAGAGGTGACGTCACCAAAATCGCTAATAATATAACATTGTTTCAACATTAAAGGAAGGTTATTTTAAGGACGTCATGGTACGAAAAGTCAAAGTAAGATTATAATAATACTGTTATAAGAGCTGGTGGTAGGCCCCCTGATCAAATCATAATTATGAGAATCATGTAGTTATATGTGTGTGGTGCTTTTTTGAGGAAAGTAACTCAGAGATATTATATCTTTTGAGGGAAGTAATGTTGTCAGTTAGGTATCACGTAACTTAATTTGAAACTTTAAGTAGCTCGAAGAATTTAACGAAAGTATAAGGTAGATAGGTAGATAGATATACTCTTTATTGTACATCATAACAGCATGAAATGAGGACTTAAAAACTAAAGGGTATTACAATGGGTGGTCTTATCGCTAAAAGCGATACGCGATCTTTTACAGACAACCAGCAGGAGAAAATAAATACGCGGGTAGTCGGGTAAGGTAGGTACTGAGCACCTACCTTATTCACTTTAATAAGTGAACCGCACTGTCTGGTAGGTTACTGTCGTGATATTCTTAATTTTCCTACATAAGTATCTATATGTGATGGTAGATTGATAGACTCAGGATACAGTTCGCTTCAATTCTTAAAATACCTAAATAGATCATTGATCTGTGTTCTACTCATAGATAAAACTATATTTTAGATTTCTATGGTTCTACTGGTAGCCGAAATAATAATTAAGTCTTAATAATAAGTGAGTCTCTATAGCATCAATCGCAGCTGAGTACATGGATGGGAAAGTACCTACATGGAGCAACTGTCTACCTGACCCCACTATCCAATAACTCGAAATTCCTTGGCAAGAAGTAACGATATAAGTTTTTAAGCTAACATGGTCACTAACAGTATCATTAGAACTTAAGAGTTAGGTACTTAAAGTTCATCCATGTTCATGGCGCTTGCAACAGTGCCGAAATATCGGAAACTCGTAACAATAAATACACATAGTAAATATCCCTTTTTAGGGTTCCGTAGCCGAATGGCAGCCATTTTATTCCAAATCTATTAGGACTATGCATGTGAAACTTGGTAGATAGATGTATTTTGTGAACTACTTTCCGATTTTAAGAAAAAAATTAAAAAATATTTAAAATAAAGGATACAAGATTTGGATGGGGAATATTTTTTTTTTTCATGAAACCTAAGCGTGTGTTGTATCTATAGACAGGTCTTTAAAAATGACATTGAAGTTTCTAAAACCACTTTCTCATAAAGTTAATCGTTTAAAAGATATACGCTTCCAAAGTGGTAACTTCTATAATAATGGAGTGAAAAATCTATTTTCTAAAACCGCAAATATAAATTTGTAATTCATAAAAACACTATGAAAAACAAAGTTATTTGGCGTAAAAATTGTAAATAAGCTAGTTTTAAGAAAGTAAGGTTTTTGTTTTGTCAAATAAATATATTATATTATATTTATTATAGTTACTACGGAACCCTTCATGGGTGAGTCTGACTCGCACTTGGCCAATTATTAAGTTTTAATGATACCCGTAACGATGACCTTGGCAAGTGTTGCTTAGTCCCTTAATAAATAAATAATAGACACAAATAACACTAAGTAGGTAGGTACTCGGGCACGCCGCAATTGCGACGGTAAGACCCCTCTTTGAGGAGTGGCTAGATCGGCGTCACGGCGTCCTGACCTACCGCATGACGCAGGTCCTCACCGGACACGGTTTCGGGAGGTACCTGTGTCTGATGAGGAAGGAAGAAACGCCTGGGTGTCACCACTGCGAGGATCGCCCTGAGGACACAGTAGAGCATACGGTGCAAGACTGCCCCGCTTGGGCAGAGCACCGACGTGTCCTCACGGCGGCGATAGGCGGAGACCTCTTGCGCCCGGCATTGGTCGAGGCCATGCTGCGAGGCGAGACGGAGTGGGAAGCGGTCGCCTCCTTCTGCGAAGCAGTCATGCTATCGAAGGAGGAGGCGGGCCGCGTGTGGGAGAGGATAGCGTCCTCCCTCCAGCCCAGCCGCAGTGGTAGACTCCCACGGCGTCGGACGTCGGCCGACGATCTCCGGCCACCATAGGCGCGGGCATGCGGACAGCGAGTAAAGGGCAACTCGCTGTCCGACCATGGACCATGCCCGGGTCGACGGCGCGTTGTGTTCCACGCGCGCCCCAAAGAGCGTCAGCAAGATGACGAGGCCCCCCTTGTAGAGGCCGAAGCCTGCCGGGGTCGTGGGACTTATTACCGTGACCCCGGAACGTAAAGTGCTATTGAAGGAATACCGTGGATTTTAGTCAGTACAAGTCTGACAGTCCCTCCGGCCCTGCCCGGGGTGGGAGGACACATCTGATGATTTTACAACGAAAAATAAAAATTAGGTAGGTACTGAAAACTAAATAGCTTTTATAACCAAAACTCATTAAGTTTTCAGTACTCATGAGTATACGTCCCGACATCTCCACCAGCCTGCACAAATAAGTTATTTAAATGCAAATGTGGTTTCTTTTCTAATTCAAAGATCAGAGGCGAAAAAGAGAAACATAAATAAAACTATTTCATTGGCAAGTGAATGAAAACGTTCAGGTTTTCGCGTCACGTCTTGTCCTTCGTCCTTTGTCGTCGGCCTCCGGTGACAGGCCGAATGCCAAATGTTAATGTAACTGGGATGTCCATCGATAAACACTTTATTGATAACGTATTGGTTTAAGGAACGGGAGTTTTAAAATGCCGATAGATATTCTAATGATACTTATTTTTAATTACATAGGCACCCTCTTATAAAAGTGAGATGTGCAAATCAGTGTGAACGCGACTCGGCTCTACTAAGAGACAAACCTCATTCTATGGGCAGTTTTTTAATTAAAAATTTTTATGGAGAATTTGAATTAAGAATCTTGAATCAGTATTTAAACTAATCGTTTGAATAAGGAGTTTTTATAAATGAGGTTGTAATAACATCTATGTTACTACATCTATATATTGTAAACTCCTGTACGGAATCCACCAATTTCGGTATTAATAAAAAACTACGTTCATGGCGCCCCTTGGAATAAAAGGTAGCAAGTAGAAATAATAGACAGGTTCACAGGTACTTACTTATTATATTTCCCCAATGCTTACAGAGTAGAAAAATATGTAGGTCACACATTCTATTTTACGGCTACGAAATATCAATTACAACTCAGTTAATTTTCTAGTATTTTTGCTTCGAGTTTTTCACACCACAGCCATGCCCAGGACAACCCAAGATTGCAACCTTCTGTCATTCGCTCTTTTCAAGCGACGACAAAAAGAGCAGGTTATCAATTCGACGCGAATATATTTTTTTTTATGTATGATCATCGATTACTCGAAGACGGCTGAACCGATTTGGAAAATTCTTTTTTTGATTAAAAGGGTATACTTCGAAATTGGTCCCATTTTCATAAACGTCAGGATCTGATGATGGAATCCTGGAGAAATCGAGGGAACTCTTCAAATATTATAGGCACACCTATGACGTTTTGGGTATTTATTATATATATATTAATATTTTGTAAAAGGTTATAAGTAGTTGACATTTAGGCTTTTGTAACTAGGTAAATTAAAAATAGACCAACTAAAAAGAGTGAAATAAAAACTTTTTACCAAAAAATTAAACCGACTCCCAAAAAACATTGCAAAGTGAAAAATAACTTTAATTTCGGAAGTCGGTGCCAAAAACGAAAATACAAAACTAAAGACACCGACTACCGAAATTAAAGTTATTTTTCACTTTGCAATGTTTTTTGGGAGTGGGTTTAATTTTTTGGTAAAAAGTTTTTATTAAATCACGCTCTGTGATTGGTTGACGTGTTACGGCGAGCACTATTGGGTTGGTACCCTTGTGGGCATGGCATTCGTATGTACCATAGAATACTACGATTATCTTTAATATTTTACATTGGGAAAGTTTAAGTAAGTTTATGTTGCTAACAATATATACTTAATTTATAAATGCGAAAGTTTAAATGTTTGAATGTATAGATACTCCTGAACGGTTCTGAATGAAATTTAGGTAAATAGATGGTTGACGTCCTAGAATAACACATTGGCTAATTTTTATCCTAGAATTCCTATGGGTTCAGGATTGACGCGGGAAAATTCTCCCACGCGAACGAAGCCGTCGGCAGAAGGGAGTTTGTAATAATCATGGTGTTTCCAACCAACATACATTCCCCGCATCCATCTTCATTCAATATACTTACACAGTTGAATACCTAACTGGGATCGCAACTACATTACCATTACCAAAACGTTTCGCACCGCCCTACAAACGCGTCGTATCGAAGGGTATCGAAATTAGCAATTTTATAAGATACGCATCGGCCATACATCACGATAATTCAGCAATTAGGCCGAATGAGACTGGTACTTACGTAGATTTACGTGCCCCTCTCAGATTGGGCCTCTCTCTGTAATTACTGTTGCGTTATCACTTTAAAACTTGGTTTGCATTTTAAACTGATTGGTGATAAAAGTAATTGATTAATTTTAATTGCATTAATTCAGACGTGCAGGTTTTGAGAAGGAATTTTAAACTGATAAGCTTTTTGCTATTTTAAGTAAGTGCTAGTCGACCAGGACTCCATAATCTGGTTTCTGGTAGCATGGTAATAGGATACCCTTTGGTGAGACTTAAGTGTCAGAATTAGTATGATGTCTATCCATAATAACTCTAACTATCAGTGGCGAAGTCTCCATACAACTGGATTGCTACCGGCTTCCCTTTTGAAATATGGCGAATATTAGTCTATTATTTTATATATGAATATATAAATAGTTATCTATTATTTTCATAATATACATAATATTATTTCATATAACTAGAAAAGTAGTTAGTTTAAAGAATTATGTAACAGTAAAGTAGACCCATAAAAAACAATACTTGTCAAAAAACCAAGTCTCGCAACTCAGTTCTTCTACCGTAAAAAGTTGTGAGATCCATGTAATACCAAGTCGGTTATTCGATTATTCAGTCGCTACTTAAGAGACCTTCTGTCTTAAGTTGTCACGTAATTATCTAACTTAACAATATCTTATAGTGACCATATCAATATTAAAAATCTTTAACGTTTTAAATAAATAGATTGACTAAGTTTTGATTTGATAAGATTGATTGAATAGGAAAATAATACGGGAGAAAGTGATGCAGAATCCCGGTCACGACCCTCAGTTATGAGGAAAACGACGCGAGGAGGAGGTACCCCTGTGCTTTGGCAAGTACAGAAACTGTCAAATTTTCCCAATCAACCTTGAACCTAATTTCTTTAACAATAAAGTTGAAAATCAATTAAACAAATTTGACAGATTGGTGTAGCTTGATGTGCTGGCGACTGTCGAATCGTTAAGGGTGGTCAGGAGCCATAAGATCTGACTCTGGTCTTACCAAGGGCTATCGTCTTACCCGACTACAGGGTTGTGGAGGTCAGACACGCAGTCGCTCCATGTAAGACACTATAACATAGCTGCATCAGGTTAGGCAGTTAGACTGGAAACCGACCCCCAATATAATTGGGTAAGGCTAAGCAGATGAGGCTTGTTATCGAGAAACGAGCCAAGAGACTCATTGGCGACAATTCACTGGTCGAATCAAAGCTCCAGAGCCTTGAACATCGACGACGAGTTGCAAGTCTATCGGTTTTCTATCGGTTACATTTCGGGGAGGGTGCGATGGAATTACACAATCTAATACCGCCAAGTCCATTCCATCATCGGACTACAAGACAAAAGGTGATGCGCCATCGTTTTGGGAATACTTTCATGGTCGTACGGCTAAGGAGTGGAATTCTCTGCCGGAGTCTGTGTTTGCTGATCGCTATAACCTGGGAGTCTTTAAGTCAATAGTGAATAGGTTACTTCTAGGCAAGCGTGCTCCATCTTCGACCACATCATCGCTTACCATCAGTTGAGATGGTGGTCAAACGCGTGCCTATACTGAATAAAATAAAAAAAATATTGTACAAGTAAATAAGAAAGAAATTATCGCGTACATCTTAATTCCACAAACAATCACAGCACAGCCATTTACAGCAGTAGCACCGTTCTAATTAAAACAAACAGCAACATTGCCTGTAATTCAGTATCACGTCGGCACCTCGGCGCAGTTCGGCAGCTCTTTAACTAATTGTCCGATTCATTCGCACTAATTAAATTTACATTTACAATCATTTCCTGTCTCCCTTCCTCTCTTCGGGCTGTTTTGTTTTCGCGGCTCGTTGTGATTTTAGCTAAACAATCTGTTTAAGAGATTTCTTAGGAGTAGGGTGTTTTTGTCGAGTCATTTTAGATGGGTAAATTGATGGTGTATTGGGGTCTTGATAGTGAAAGCTTTAGGTGTTATTATTACAATTTCCATTTATTTTGGACCATACTATTGGTTTTAATAGTATACAAAATAAAAGTTAGGCTATGTTATTTATTTATAACTGAATATTAATTTATTTAGTCCCATAAACTGGTTGAGTGATTTGATCTATTTAGTGACTTCGATCGATTGTGTTATAGTTATACGAATAGCTTCCATTGTTTCCGGTCTTGAGCAACTCTTCCCCATTTGGTTCCCCTCAGTAAGTTAAGGCTCTTCCTACCAGTGCATTTGTTTTCGTCCTCGATAACTTTTACCATTTCTTGGTTACTATTCTGTTATAATTTTGATTCACAGTCTATGTTAGTATAGTAGGGACTATTATTAAAATATGCATCTTTTTCTTAGCGTATGTTGTGTCTTACTGCTGAGCCAAGGTCCCCCAAAACTGTCTATCTTAAGGAATATCCGACCATATTTACCCCGCGTACAAGACCACATCGTCACCCTACCTGCGCCGTGGTCAATCTTGGTGGCATTGTCCTCCTTCAGGCGTCCAGACTCCAGTGAGTGATGATCTTTGCCCATAAGTAACTTTATCAGGTAGAAAATCTATGAAGTATTTGGTTAGTTCCTATTCCAAACGATAAAAAGAAAACCTGAACAATAATCAATCAATCCTTTTATTTCAGGCAACTTGACCCATAGAAATAAAATACATCCTATTACAATTAATATAAATAAACTAATACATAATTAAAATATATCGCTTAACCAAAACTTATACTATATTACACGAGTTCATACAATATAATGTTATTTGTTTTTTACTGTGTGTCAATAAACGTTTTTTCTTTCCTTGTTTCTTTTCTTAGAACTCCTGATGAGTCGAACAACAAAAATTATCCTGATAATCAAAAAGGTACACCGTAGGCATTTCAGCGAGCCTTGGTAACAGCAGGAAGTCAAGTCACCCCTGGACCCACCTTCCATTTTAAGTGCACGGTGTGCCTACAATCACACCAAACGCAGATTGGAAACGAATAAAATACTCTTCCAATATCCAATAAACTGCGCTCCACGCAAAAGTTTCAAGCAAATAGGTTTTATTTAACATTCTCCGTGCGTTCCTTTTCACTCAGCCGCCGCCGCGCAATCAGACTTGTAAAAAGTAAAAATGGCGAATTGAGAAACTCCACTGTTACGAAATTACGACAGGGGAGACAACCGTGGGTTATGACTTTACGGAGACTTTTTATGTCTGGATTAGGGATGTTATGTCATTTATTTTGAACGAATGAGGAGGTGGAATGGCAAGCGCAAAAAAACAATACTTAGGTAATAAAAAGAAGACGACCTGCGATTGACCCCCATCTCACCTGATAGTAATTGATAATGTTGTTGAAGTACGCTCACCTAGAAGTTAACCTATTCACTCTTTACTTTTAGACCCCTGCTTATAGCTATCAGGTAACTAGGCTTGTTCATACTCGGTCACTGACAGGAGCGCTCCGAACTAGTACAATTGTTCAAATGTACTAGTTCGGTCTTCTAGTACTATTAGTTCATTTTAGTTCATCGATTATTAAGGCGTCAGACGTGATGGAATACCTGCATATTTGATTTTCCTTCATACTTTGCAGGCTTAGGACTATCATTTTAATTATGATACATTTTAAATAATTTGAATATCATTTAAATAAGTAATATTGAATGAATTATTAAAATGGCGTATTTAAAAATCAAATATTTACAGTGATCTTCATTTTTATATACATATTTTCTTTTTTACAATCCACACGAAACAAAACCAAGCATAACTTAAGCAACATGAACTTATATTGTTGTACCAATGACGTTGAGTAACTTCACTTAACAAAGTTAAAATAACAAATAAAAACATCGAAACTATCAAAGAGCCATAGAACGTCCGGGCCATAGATTATGCACATAAATGACCGGGCACAGTTTCTCGTTCTCCAGGTCATCGTAGTTCGTACATCACTTATTAGTTCAGCCGTTCTTGCTCGGCTCTCGCGATTGGATGTCGCTTGGATTGGTGATTAGTTCACTGTACTAGATGCAAGGATCTTCTACCCTAGATGTACTAGATGACCGATTTGTGCGACAGAAACAGAATAGTTCGTTCTAGTTCACATGACGGAATAGCGTCCTAATAGTTCATAGTACATGTACTACACAAGCCTACAGGTAACAACATAGAAAGGTAACACAGACTCCGGCAGAAAATTCCACTCGTTAGCTGTAGGCACATTGAAAGTAGATATTCCCAAAACTTTTTGTGCGCATGGGCGAGATGTCCACCGTGTAACGATAGCGCATCACCATTCGTCTTGTAGTCGGATGATGGAACGGGCTTGGTGGAATTAGACTGCAATTTCATCGCCTACTCCCCGAAATGTAACCGATAGAAAACCGGTAGGTTCTAGAGCTTGGTCACGACTAATTTCGAAAAACTTTAGTTAAAAACAATAACTACCTACTTAATGAAATCTCCATTTCACAATCACAGTTTTTCTCTTTAGTCAATTTATAAATAACAATTTATTCACCTACAGCCTAATTGTATTATACAAAAAAAAAAACATTTTGTGTTTGATGTTACCAAGCGACGAATTTTGAAACTTATAAGCGTTAACTAATTCTGAATAAAAGCTCCCCAATAATTCAATAGAAATTAACATGATAGACGCATTTGTGGATTTGTAATTTTATAAAAATTGCAATTATTTTGTCATGGTTTACGAGACGGATAACTGCGAAACATTGTAAGTAAGTACGTCGTCCGACTCGCACTTGGCTGATTTTTATCACCACACCAAAAAATACACACGCACAGAATTCGATTTATATGTATATACTCGGGTAGCGGTGGATTAAAATTATTTCGAATCATTAATTACTTTTAATAAAAAAAAACTTGAAGAGGGGAGACACAACATCGCTAGAATTGGAAGGAATGACGAGAGGCCTTCAATCAGGAATGGGAGAAATGGGTTAATTAAAAAAAAGTTGTATTCATTTTCTGTTAAAAAAAAATAATTTTCAAAATCGGTTCAGCCGTCTTCGAGTGAATATGAGGTGATCATACATAAAAAAAATATATAATATACGCGTCGACTTGATAACCTCCTCCTTTTTTGTCGGCGGTTGAAAAAAACAACTTGATGTTTTTTACTAACGTGTACGCAACAATGATATTATACTTAGGTACGGAAAATTTTCTATATATTGACCTAGTCAGGTAAATTAACACTTATGATCAACATAACAGGGTTATAATGTTGTTACAGTCAAAGTCAAATCCATTAATACAAAACTTTTTACCAAAAAATTAAACCGACTCCCAAAAAACACTGCAAAGTGAAAAATAACTTTAATTTCGGTAGTCGGTGTCTTTAGTTTTGTAAGTATTTTCGTTTTTGGCACCGACTTCCGAAATTAAAGCTATTTTTCACTTTGCAGTGTTTTTTGGGAGTCGGTTTAATTTTTTGGTAAAAAGTTTTTATTTCACTCTTTTTAGTTGGTCTATTTTTAATTTACCTACTTACAAGAGCCTACTTATCAACTACTTATAACCTTTTACAAAATATTGCTTTTCCCAATGCTGGGCCGTTAATTGTTGAGGAGTTCTCCTGGTACTTCACCATCAGCTCTACATCACCATATGCATTGTGACGAGCATAAAGTGCGTAACATCCATATTCAAGTAATCGAATCGCAATCCACTCAATCAATACTTATTATTGAGTAGTTACGGCGGCCATCTGTGGTCTTCATCATCAGTTCCACTTCCTCAAACGGTACTTTTTGAGAGCAACTGCTCAAGTTACTATAATAAATACCCAAAACGACATAGGTGTGCCTATAATATTTGAAGAGTTCCCTCGATTTCTCCAGGATCCCATCATCAGATCCTGACGTTTATGAAAATGGGACCAATATCGAAGTATACCCATTCAATCAAAAAAAGAATTTTCCAAATCGGTTCAGCCGTCTTCGAGTAATCGATGATCATACATTAAAAAAAAAAAAAAAAATACGCGTCGAATTGATAACCTCCTCTTTTTGTCGTCGGTTGAAAAGACGGTTATTTGTATATAGTATTATAAGCTTCTTTGTCTATGTTTAATCAAATGTTACCGCTGGTTTTTATACATATAGGCTTTAATTCCAATAAACAAAGTTTATAAATTTTCAAATTGGTAATAATCATGTGAAAATTATCACAATGAAGTAATTAAGGAAATTAATTACACACATATAACACGCGCTTCTAATTTGATCCCAGCAATCCGCACACTAATTCGTAAGTAACACGATATTCTCAACATCAGTAATACGCTGCTAAACTAATTGTCTTACACGTAGTACTTACTAATTCCGTGCTAGTCAACACACAATAGAATACGAACCGATGTAATTCGAGACACATACACGTAGGTACTACACACTGACTCACTAAATATAAAGAGGCGTTCCCATTGGCTTAGTGGATAGTGAGATTTGATCATCCTTCTAGCTAGATGTTAAAAACCATTGTCTATCTCTCTAATGCTCTTCCGTGTCTAATAAAAACATAATTATCAGCTTATTTGATTGCAACAGTTTTTATAAAAGGATATAATAATTACAATACTTATATCTTTTTTCGGTGAGAAAATCATCAAATTAATAACTCAGGGAGTGTCAGACTTCTACTAACTAAAAACCCACCCTGTTTCTTCACTGCCCTTACGTTCCACAGCCGTAGTATCTCGTTAGACCATTACCGCAACCAATCGGCGTCAATGGCCCTGTCGGGCCCCGTCAATGCTGCTGACTGCTCTGATTAGATTAGCCAACGCAATAATCGTGTGGCTTGTATCACAATAATCTAAATAAATGAAATGAATTAAATATAACGTGATCCTTACTACTCATCATAGTCCGAAAAAAATTGGGCTAAAGCTGCGCGAAAAGCTTCACATTTTAAAAACCCCTGAAAAAGAAAAGTCCTTGGTTTTAAGCAAGTTTTATGTTACTAATCCTCACCAGTAGAAACACGCCTTTCCGACCATTCCAACTACTCCAAAGTGTAAAGTAAGTTATCCCGAACTGAGAGAACTCCAACAATGACTAAGAATCAGCCAGACATGTTTATAGCGCGAACTGGATGCCGACCTGCAATCCGTCCCCAAGCTTAGTGCACCTGAATAGCGGTACTAAACTTAGTTTAGTTACCAAGTTTCCCTTTAATCTTTGTACAAAAGTTAGGTGAGGAATATACGAAGCTTAAACAATTTTTAAGCCAGAAAACATTTTCATTAAATTCCTTCCTTTCCTCATTTTTCATACAACTTACTTTAAACAATAAGAAGAGAGTTTTAAATCTTACATTAAAATTATTAAGAAAGACGCCGCGTCAAATTCATTCCGCTGAAAGTTTAAAAAACAAGAACAGCAAACTCCGTCACAAACCACGCAGACTGTTTGAAATTAAAAAAGAATTCAATTCAAATTTGGAATTCTTTTGGGGGCTGGGGTTGCCACCTCGCCGAACTTTACCCATAACATGTAAATGGGGAAAGTTTTGGCTAATTGCTTGCAAGACTGTCGCCAGACGAGCTCGACTCACTTAATTAAACCTACAGTCTTTACTACGAGGTAACTTATGTTTACTATTAATTACTCGTTGATGTACCTTAGATAATTCATGCATTTTAATAAATTACTTACGTGTTGAGATATAGGACCTATTAACAATGTAATCATGGGATTTCTAAAGTAAAATGGTATAGGTAAGTACAGAGGCGGCCTTAACCATTGCGAGGCTCCGGGTGGCAGGACTTTCCGAGGCCCTTTGTCCTTCGTGAAAAGTATGTGATGCGAAAGTAGGTCTGGTTGTTTGGTTTAGGTATTTGTCATGTTTGAGGAGAAATGCTAAAGTTATACAAATAAATAAAATTTGAGTTTTAAAATAGTTTACATTGAAAGGTTTACAAAATTAACAAATACAGAGATGATAAATATTAAAATTGATGTTTGCGGCTTTTCCTAAGACTAAAATCTTTAATTAAAGCACAATAATCTAACAAATGAGCTACGTCATTTTCTACTGAAAGAATATCAAAGGACTGAAAGCCGATCTTGTGTCATCGAATTCGTCAAATATGTTTTAATAAATTTAAGCCTCGAAAAACTCCATTGGCAGACGCAATAATTCTCAGGACTATTTCGATAGTGGGGTAAACTTCAGTAAATTTTTTTCTATTATGTATTTCAGCACCGAGATAATGTCATCGTTTCCTTCATACACACGGATGAACATGTTAAGTTCTTCGTACAATTCATGTCCATCAATATCACATGATTCTCCTACTGTCATAGATATTTACAAGTCACTGCATTACTTCAAAAGTTCACTATCACTAATTTCCTTTAATCTTTTTATATTATACATGAAACCAAATATGCTCTCATGATGTTTAAGAGCCTCAAACCTAGGATAGCAGCTTGCGCGCATATTGTCAACAATGACATGAAAATTGTTTAAATTGAAAATTTCTTCCGCATTGAATTCATGAGGTTCATATTCCCCTTCATAATCAAAATGCCTTTTTTTACGTCGGCTTCCGACATCTTTGAACTGTCTGTCAATATCATTTTCCTCAGCTATTTCTCTCGCTGTTACAAGAGATGACTGAAAACCATTTTCTCGATAATTATCGAGCCAATTTGTGAATGCGTCTAGGTGTTGTATAGCCACATCTAAGTGCATGTTTTCGCTTTGCCACATTTTACTTATAACATTTATCTTTGGAAGAATGTAATACCATATGAAAAGTGAAACTACAAATTCGTAAGTAGTTATTTCCTTTGCTATAGAATGCTTTTTTTTGTTTGCGACAGGTGTCACTCCTCCTTTGGGTCCGCTCTGTGCAGGCTGCACATTTTGAGAAGGAGATCGAGGTCTTGAAGTCTGGTAGGGTTAAGTTGTCGGGAGCCATTAGTAAGCTGAATCCCTTCTTGGATAAGACGGGTCTTTTGCGTGTTGGAGGACGGTTGAGGCTCTCTAGCCTTCCTAATGGGGCCCGTCACCCCCTTTTGTTGCCCAAGGAGGGCCACTTGGTTCAATTGTTGGTGACTGATCGTCACATTAAGAACTCGCATGCCGGTTGTAATGCGCTGTTGGCCATTCTGCAGCGAGAATTTTGGATTTTGCCGGCTGATCGTGTCAATGAGGCGAGGCCCTTTGCTGGCGTCGGAACGGACTTTGCTGGTCCCCTTTTGTTGAAGACGTCCACACTTCGAAATAGTAAGATTGTTAAGGCTTATTTGTGTGTTTTTGTCTGCCTGTCAACCAAGGCAGTACTTTGGAGCTGGTAACCTCCCTCTCGACAGAGGCCTTTGTGGCGACTTTGGAAAGATTTGTGTCTCGCCGTGGGTTACCTTCTTTGATTAGGTCTGATTGCGGTACGAATTACAAGGGTACAAGTAACTATTTGAAGGAGGTATACGCCTTCCTTAATGAGAGCCTGGTTGACATTGGTAATAGTTTGGCCCGCCGAGGGGTCACTTGGTCGTTTGACCCGCCAGCCTGCCCCCATTGGGGGGGTATTTTTGAGGCCGCGGTGAAAGCGGCAAAGGGACACTGGCGGAGATTGTTGGGAGACACCGTTCTCACCTTTGAGGAACTAGCTACGGTATTTTGCCGCATTGAAGCTGTGTTAAATTCGCAACCTTGTCAAGACTTCCAATTGATTAGCGGACGGGTAGGCCCGTCCGGGGGGGGTAGATGTTCCGTCCGATATGTGTTTCCGAACGTACCTTTTTTTGACATAAAGAAATTTGATCTTGACATAACTTGGCTTGACAGATAACTTTGCCTTGTTGAAATAATGTCCGCTCGTGGGACCCGTTGATTTTGTTGTAATTGGAAATATCGTGTTCAATCGCCCATTGTTACCGATAATTGGGTCGCGATTAACGATAAGTTGAAATTATAATCCCGAATTGACGAAAAACCTGGGATATTTTGAACCATAACGCCGTATTGACGCCAGACCGCATGGCACGCGAGTTTGTTGAAAGCAATTGTGAATAAGTGATAAATAGCTGCTTCAATCTGGTGCGAAGTTTGTGCTGTGATTGCTGCCGGACCGCGTTGTGAGGACCTGCATCTTTGAGAACCTTCGTCCATCAACATTTGCTCACATTACACCTTTCAAATATACTCACACACACACACACGGACGTGATCAGAACAGATCCTCGCTTGGCGTCTACAGCTCAGGTAAGTCTAGGCTATAAGCTTAATTGTTTTACTGGAGCCTAAGAGGCGACATATTGTGTTTGCAAGCAACAGTCAAGCTCCACGTACCGTGGACAGTTCAGCATACCAGTTACCGTTGGCTGGCTTGGGACTGAACACTTTTGATAGCTCGTTTCCTTTTTGAACTACCTGACCTGACTCAAATTTTCTACCGGCATCACGATCACACGAACTCATTTCGTGTATCTTGTTTTGTTTCGCACCAACAGTCAGAAATAATTTTTAAGTATCAGACAGTTTTTTTTACACATTTTCAGCTTATTTAATGCTTCAAATACTATAATTTACACTTTTCTAGCTCACTGAATACTTTAAATACTATAGGAACTAAAATTAAAATAAAATAATTCCAAGGTGACAAGAGTTTATTTTTTATTTTTATTTAAAATAGGTTCGCGTTTGACCACCATCTCACCTGATGGTAAGTGATGATGTGGTCGAAGATGGAGCACGTTTACCTAAAAGTAACCTTTTCACTCTTGACTTAAAGACTCCTAGGTTATAGCTATCGGGAAACACAGACTCCGGCAGGGAATTCCACTCCTTAGCCGTACGCACAATGAAGGTATTCCCAAAACGTTTTGTGCGTGTGGGTGGGATGTCCACCATGTCCACCATGTCTCGTAATCCGATGATGGAACGGGCTTGGTGGAATTAGATTGTGTAATTCCATCGCACACTCCCCGAAATGTAACCGATAGAAAACCGATAGACTTGCAACTCGTCGTCGATGTTCAAGGCTCTGGAGCTTTGACTCGACCAGTGCATCATTGCCAATGAGTCTCTTGGCCCGCTTCTCGATAGACTCAAGCGCGTCCAGTTGGTATTTAGCAGATCCATCCCAAAGATGAGAACAGTACTCCATGTTGACGAACGAAATGAAACACTGGGATTTCCCGAGCGATAGAGGAGCAGAACATTCAATATTATGTCCCAACTCCCAAGTTGACCCGAGTGCTATGCGATTAAAAAACCGATCTTTAAATGTTTCGAAGCAAGGCATTCAAGTAATACATAATGAATTTTTAAATTATGTTTTGAATTAATGATTTAGTTAACTAACTTTATTTTATATACCGTTATGTTATAACCTTAATAAGTAATTAAAGATCAAAATCAAAAGTTTTAAATAACCAAATATAGTTAAAGCAATCGCTTGGGTTGTAGCGCAAGGCCCCTGCAAGAGCGAGGCCCCGGGCCATTGCCCTGTTCGCCACCCCCTAAGGCCGCCACTGGGTAAGTAGGTAGGAAGGTACCTTTATTATACAGTTTAGTTTTTTTTATTAGAAAATAGTTAATAAAATATATAAAACCATCAAAATAAATAAAAATACCTAGATACCTACTAAGATAACTTTTAAATAGGATAAAACTCAAGAGCTTTAAAAACTTTTCATTTTGTAAATGTGCTCCAAAAAGCTCTTAAGGGATAAGTATTTCAATGAAATTAAATTACCTCCAAAAAACCTTCCTTATAGATTTCCCCGTCACGCAGCCCATCAACAAAGTTAAATAAACTTTTGAAACATTAAAGTAACGTCGCCAAAATCGATAACCTACAGTAAAGACCATAGACAAGCTTATTAAAAACTCCCCCTACAATCGTTTTGCAACAGTCCGCGGGCAAAATGTTATTTAAACGACATTTTTTCGGCAATTACTCTTCAATTAGGGGATTTTTGGGAGATGGGGGAAACGGTGGGATTTACTTGTTTTATGTTATGCTTCCGTATAATGGAACGGATCTGTGATGCAGATTTTGCTGAATAATTTTATTGTTTGTGAAAATTTAAGCGGACTATTTGACGATATTCAACCATGCACGCAGTCATCAAACCGAATTGAATTGTAAAAATGGTTCGGGCTTTCATTATCCTACAGGTATAAACATAAAAAATAACGTGTTTTTTATCATTCTTATCATACACAAGGCAGAAAAATATGTATGGAGTTTGTTTCGCTCCTATCGTAACCTTCTTTAGTTCTCAAAGTAGTTCGATCTCTGTATTCTATGTATTTTCCTCTAAGGCTTCATAGCCATGAGCTGAAGATGCGGCCAGCTGAAAATATTTATGCGCAATAGGTACGCATGAGTGTGAAATACCAACAGTTTTTATTTTGTATGGGCGAAAGGACAAGATCTACAAGATATAATAACTTAATAGTTTAAAAATCACTAGAAAAAAAACGCTTTTATAAATGCACGTAAAAACAAAAAAATTGTTCGCGCTTTTCCTATTTTTTGTAGTCTCCGTTTTCTTTGTGTTGCTGTTTCTTTTTTTGTAGTTTTTGCCATATTATTCCCACGAGTAGTGAACAATTAAACGGTAGATCCCCCCAGAGGATTTGAAAGTGACATCTATACAAAAATAAATCTATGGATTACGCGGTAAGAAAACCGATAACAGATTTTCTTTAGCTTTGTTATAACCCTGAAACCTGATCGTGTTCAAAGTCCATTACGTAGCCTTTCTCACAAGTGCAAACACGACTATGATACGATATTCCATCATGGATTGCCAGTGCCTATCTTCCGGCTTCATCCTCAGACCTTGAAACCTAATCGTGGTCAAAGTTCATTACAAGATTTTTCTAAGAAATCCAAAACAGCTATGATACTTACGATTTTCCATCATGAAGTTCCAGTTCATATATCTTCCGGCTCCATTATCAGACCAGTTCAACGATATTATTGTATTGTCATCAGAACTACATACAGCTGCCAATTTTCATTACGCTACGACCCTTGAAAGATGGTTAAATTAGTTACCTTAGATTCCATTACATAGTTAGTTACATACAGGTCGACCTAATAAAAGTGTGTTAAAAAAATTACAAATGAAGTACCTAATTAGCAAAGAGAGTAAGAAAAATGTACTGTAATGTACCCGCTGACTCTCTGGTCTAAAAGTCGCTGTCTATTGCAGATTTGGCGCCGGCGCCGGTCAGTCGTTGCTCGTTGCCGAGGGATGGTTTTCTTAGCCTAGATATCATAGGTGTAATAAAATAGAATGTTTGTTGTAATGTTGTAAATACGTGTAGACTGCATAATTATGTCATGTAAACATACCTATATGTGAGTAATAAGTAAGTAGTTAGTAAGTTTATCTACCTATTTATGTTTAATGTAAGTTACGAGCGATTCTCGCCAACAAACTGTGAAGTTTGGCGAGTAAAATATAGTTATAAAACTGTTATTTTTTTTGCTTCAATCTGCAATCAGTAATTGTACTATAAGCAGATGAGTTTGAGGTAAAATGTCAGGGCGAGCGTGACTCCAGGGAGTCATCTACTCATTAGGCTTTACATGGCCTCGCAGGGCCTTGTAAGATGTATTTCCTTTTCAGCCGTTTTGTGTAAGTTCGTATTGTCAAAGCTGAGGCCAGATTATTGGAGTGTTTTTGCCAGCCTGCCACAGTATTTAGATTTGCACTTTTGGATTTCCTCCGTGATGGAATCCATTTTTAATCCCTTATGGATTTTAGCGTTTGTAACAAACCAGGGAACTCCACTGATTGAGCACAAGATGGCATTTTGCATTCTCTGTATTATGCTGATTGTTGATTTGCAAGCGCTACCCCAGAGTTGGATTCTGTAAAGCCACACTGGCTTAAAGATAACTTTATATATAAGGAGTTTGTTGTCGATACTTAATTTACCGTTTATCGGATATTCAATTCCTGTCTTTTGGTCTGTACATGTTTTTTCCACGTCGAACGGCAATCAAGATATAGACCGAGATATCTTACACTGTCTCGGTGGGGTAATATGGTATTCTCAAGACGGTCGGATGGTCAGTCACCGGTGGCGGCGCTAGACCTCATGTGGACGTCGGTGACATTAATTTCGCGAGGCCTCTTCTTAATCTTAACATAGTATAAAGCAAAGTCGCGTCCCTGTGTCTGTCCCTATGTATGCTTAAATCTTTAAAACTACGCAACGGATTTTGATGCAGTTTCTTTCAATAGAAAAAGTGATTCAATAGGAAGGTTTTTAAGTATATAACATGCATAATATAGTAGAGGAACACTGGTAATTTTTGAGGTTTCTAATGTGATGTCGCAAATAAACACATTTTTTTGCGCTTGATTTGCAAACACTGGCTGAACCCTCCGAGATAGATCAAAATAATTTACTACAGTAATGTACACCTTAAAAAGGTCAACAAAAAGTCCTGGATGGCATCTGTCTATCTCTTATAGATAACCCACAACAACCATTTTTTATCCTTTACTTTTTACGAGAAATACGAGCATATTTTACAAAGCGATTTTAAGCAATACAACATTAATCCTTATCCAATTAAGTACCATAAATACATTGTGCATTTAATATAAATCAATATTGCCCTTTACGGAATATAATTGAAATAAATAGTTTCGAAGATATCACAGATTTAAAATGCAAGGACATAGCGGTTGCGGCGCGGTGCCGGCGGAGGCACGGCACACGTGCCTATGTTGCTTAGATTTGAGCGTTAAATGTTTTTCCCATGGTAAATTATGTGTCGCACTTTCAAGAGTAATTACTAAAGAGAACATAGATGTCGAATGACAAAAAGGCTGTCAACGATGTATATAAAGACATTCTATAGTATATTTAATATAAACATTGCACCCGTGCGAAGCCGGGGCGGGTCGCTAGTTAATTTTATTTTATTATCTTAGGAAAACTACAGCTAGGATACAGATAGTTGAAAAATATTGACAGAAGGCCAATTACGTTTTCACAGACAGTATTAGACTAGAACAAGAGACAGTAGACAGATAAAAGAAAGCAAGAAGTAAAAGCACTCGGAGCGAGTTATTAATAAATAGAACCGTATACAAGTAATGGTTTTAGTGTTGTTCAAAAAACTGCTCATACATTGTTTTTTTGAGTTTAGTGACGCTGGTGGAGAATAAGTCAAGATCATTAACAGTGTGACATAATGCATTATATGATCTGCTAGCTCTTATCATACAAGAGTTTTGCCGATAAATGCACTGCACAGAACGAACATACAGAGGTCGATGATTCCTTAACCTGAGAGAAAAAAGGAGCCAATTTCAGCCGGCTCCTTCTTTCCGTAGTGTAACCGTGCCGATAACTGATCGCATCGACCTTCTTGGGTTACGTTGACATCCACT
This sequence comes from Tholera decimalis, assembly GCA_943138885.2. NCBI lineage: Eukaryota > Metazoa > Arthropoda > Insecta > Lepidoptera > Noctuidae > Tholera > Tholera decimalis. The sequence goes on along the minus strand of OW964566.2, from coordinate 39,304,467 downwards.
CTTAATTTTGGTCCGTTTATCGAGGCTAAGGCTCAATTGGCTGCCAAAAAGCTGGGAATCCTAGCAAAGGTGAGACGGTACTTCACACCAAAACAGTTGCTCAACCTTTATCAAGCGCATGTTCGGTCGTGTATGGAGTACTGCTCTCATCTCTGGGACGGATCTGCCAAATACCAGCTTGATGCACTTGAGTCTATCGAGAAAGAGAGAGAGAGGCTCATAAGCAACGACAAACTGGTCGAGGCAAAGCTCCAGAGCCTTGAACATCGGCGGCGTGTTGCAAGCCTGTCAGTTTTCTATCGGTTACATTTCGGGGAGTGTGCGATGGAATTGCACAATTTAATTCCACCAAGTCCGTTCCATCATCGGACTACGAGACAAACAGCGATGCGCCATCGTTACATGGTGAACATCCCACCCATATGCACAAAACGTTTTGGGAATACTTTCATCGTGCGTACAGCTAAGGAGTGGAATTCCCTGCTGGAGTCTGTGTTTCCTGATAGCTATAACCTGGGAGTCTAAGTCAAGAGTGAATAGGTTACTTCTAGGCAAGCGTGTTTCATCTTCGACCACATCCTCGTTAACATCAGGTGAGATGGTGGTCAAACGTAAGCCTATCAATTATAAAAAAAAGAGAAGAAACACGTAGCCCAATTTTGCCAATCAGTTCCAAACAGTTACTTCGCAGTAAAAAAACGTTAAATTAAGTGAGCTAAATTATAAAATAATGTATGAGTAAACGAGTTTTATTGTTGACTAGCTTTTGCCCGCGACTTCGTCCGCGTGGAATAGTTACTTTAGGCTAAAGTTAAATTTAACCCCGATTTTGAAGCATTCTTCATTGGCGCTCCGCTCCTATTGGCCTTAGCGTAATGATACAATATAGCTGTGCCCGCGACTCCGTCAGCGTAAGTTAATGTATTGGTAATATTGTTTAGATCACGTTCACATGAGGCTTAAGTACCTAGAGAACGCTTCGACCGCGAGACGCGTCGAGCGCGGCGACCGATTCTCAAAAATAATCCTTATAGCATGATTCAGTATTCACGCGCGATGGCTTATTATTATAAGCGTATTTCATGTATAACTTTGGTGTTTCTATACCGATTTATATGATTCTTTTTACGGTTTCGTAGCCGAATGGCAAAAAACGGAATCTTTATAGTTTCGACATGTCTGTCCTTCTGTCTGTCTGTCTGTCTGTCCGTCCGTCCGTCTGTCACAGCAATTTTATTCCGAAACTATTAGGACTATACATGTGAAACTTGATAGGTAGATGTATTCTGTGAACCGCTTTCCGATTTTGAGAAAAAAATTAAAAAATATTTAAAATAAAGGGGGGCTCCCCATAGGCGTAGAAAGGGGGGGAGCCGGGTGGGCCGTGCCCACCCCAGAATGGTCTGGTGCCCACCCGAGAATTTTTACTAACAAACAATTATGGCTGAAAAATTTAAAAATCTGGCCAATCGCTTCTACTACTGGGGGCCAGGCCCCCCCTGGGAAATATCTCTAGATACGCCAATGGGCTCCCCATACATGGAACTAAACCTGAAAATATATTTTTTTCATGAAATCGATGCATGTGTGGTATCTATAGACAGTTCTTTAAAAACGACATCGGGGTTTCTAAAACCACTTTTCCATAAAGTCAATCGTTTAAAAGATATAAGCTTCCAAAGTGGTAAAATGTGTGTGTGGCGGACACAACCTCTAACTTCTATAATAATGGAGTGAAAATCTAAAAAAAATATATGTCTGTAGATCTTAATATAAACTTTCAACCAAAATTAGTTTGAACGAAATCAGTTCAGCAGTTTTTGAGATACAGCATATTTTCTAAAACCGCAAATATAACTTTGTAATTCATACAAACAATATGAAAAACAAATTTATTCGGCGCAGTTGTAAAAAATGTAAAAAAGCCAGTTTTAAGAAATTTGTAAGGTTTTTTTTTTTCAAAACAAATTTATTTAGCGCAGTTGTAAAAAATGTAAATAAGCTAGTTTTAAGAAATTTGTAAGGTTTTTTTTTCGTCAAATAAATTTGCATATTATATTATAGTTACTACGGAACCCTTCATGGGCGAGTCTGACTCGCACTTGGCCAATTTTTTTATGGAATAGTTAATAATGTTAACTTTTTCAATTAGGGGTGACTGAGAGTGTTATAAACGTAAGAGTAGACAAATATTATAATCAGAAAGCTTCGAACTGCTAAGCTATTGGGAGTTACACGTGTTATTGTGAGTCAACCATAAAAGTAAGATATATGCTATCGTGGGATATTTTTTATATAATTTTAAGGAGAACATTTCCGTCATGAAATGATTTGTGTAGCTTTAACCATTAAGGTTGCACACGCGACGGAAGCTTATAAAATGGAGTAACTTCTCCCGTTTTCCCAACATTTCCCTTCACTGCTCTGCTCCTATTGATTGTAGCGTGATGAAAAGTATACTATAACCCGCTCAGGAGTATGAAAAATAATTGTACCAAGTTTCGTTAAAATCCGTCGAGTAGTTTTTGTTTCTATAACGGTTATACAGACAGACAGACAGACAAAAATTTAACTGATTGCATTTTTGGCATGAGTATCGATCCTTAATCACCCCCTGATAGTTATTTTGGAAATATATTTCATGTACAGAATTGACCTCTCTACAGATTTATTATAAGTATAGATAATCAAATGATGACAAAAAATAATTACACACATTCTAGAAATTAAAATAGTCGAACTTTTCGCCGAACTAATTTTTTCAGGATTGTGTCATAGCTCTAAGACTAGCCGCTATTTCAGCTTCAATTGACAGAACTGATAACGCGGATAGTCTGTCTTGGCTCATCGTGCTTCTTGTCGTCACCTCATCGTGGTCTTTATCAATTTCGACTTTGAGAAGCGTCTCTCAGCGGAAGCTGTAGGTACTGACCGGAACTGTGAGCATAATTCTAATTGTGGGTCATTATCAGGAGACTCGTTATTTGGTTGACTTCGGTGGCCATATTTTTTTGTTGATTTAGGTATTACTAACATAAAATATCAAATCTAGAGCTAATTTGAAACATATTAGTAGTGGAGGGAACAATATAGACCGAATAGATATGAAGGTATTCAAATTTTTAAAAATGGTGTTCACCGAAATCAATATTCTTATCACCGAAATCAAATATATTAAATAATTTCTATTTCAAAGACTGTTTTATATATATTTGTTAACTGCCTTAGTCCTACTATGACTATAATGCCTGTAAAAATTGAAGGTTGGTTTTAGAACAAACTATTTAATTTTATCAAGACTTATGCCCCATTTATTAAGTTATATTACAAACATCACTTAAAATCAGTATTTTCAACAACATCGACAAGTATAGAAGGCAATTACTGTCGAAGCACTATTTTCACAATGTGTTGACACAGGTGTCCAGAAGCACTTTCATGCATTTTAATGTCTGAGGTTAAGGTATGGGACAGGCGCTGCTTGGTTTCGTAGAAGTCATCAGCAAGATCAGCAGGAGAGCTTCTACTAGGTTAAATTTCAATATTGGATAAAATTTGAAGTTTGGCTGCACCGACTACACCCCTATTTTAGGCTTGAGTTAACTTTTTGACCAGATCAATTTTCTGAGTCTTGTTTTCGTTGGTTCTATCAGTCAGTAGTCTATCAGTATGCTCGCCTAACGTATAATCCTAGATGATAGCCATGTTCACACGACACTGAATTAATTTTACGCTTGCCTTCGAGGGACCTCATTTTTCTCATCGATAGTTGTATTGAGCACATTGGCATTCCATACTGTTTGATGAACTTTAATAGCCCTTGCAAATTGCTTAAGATCGGATGGAATGAAGAATTCTTTTTCATAAACACCGGAATCGTTAATAGTCTTCGTTATAATATCTTCAACAGTAAAGCCGCATTGAGTTATGCATTATGCTTTCTTCGTCAGTGAGTTCGCTTTTAATTTTTTTTTTTTTGAACCTGGTTGACTTGGTTGATCATAATTCCAGTAAGACATGTATGGATTCACAATTTTTTTCTGAAATGCTTCTCTAGGGAAAGTTTTTACTTCATATCAATGGTGCTGCCAAGTCGCGGTAAGCTTCAATGACGAACGATGAATTCGATGTTAGCAAAACAAAATAGAAACTTGCCTTAGATGAAGTGGTCCTTATTGTTTTGGTTGTGATTGTGGAGTCACAACAAAATCGACAGTTTCTTCATTTACTTTTGATACAATTATTAAATACCTACTCTTCAAGATACCTGCGCCTTCTGCCTGCGTTTTTTAATTATGTTTGTTGGAAGAGCTACGTAGAGGACTAGAATAAGTTCTCTACGTAGAAATTCGTTGTTTGCACTGCATAAAGCCCTGGATCCCTGCAAATACGAGTTTCCGACGTTGTTTAGACAATATTTTTATAGCCAACCGATCTTCTTTTGAATCTACCATAATCACAATACTGAAAACCATGAGAGGTGATCGGTAAATTAAATAAACTATCTTAAAATGTAAATACATAACTGCACAGTGCACGTATTTTCCACCAAAAACACCGAAATCAATTCCACTGAAATCAAAATAATTAACAAAATGCTAATAGTAACCCGAATTATTAATATTTATCTCTTTTATTGAAATCGAATACACATAAGACATACTTTTATTATAGTTTAAAAATATTAATTCTAATAGTGCTGGATAAAATGAATTCACCGAAATCAATTTGAAGGGTATACCAAGGCACCGAAAACGAATACTTACCTTAATAAAAGATTTGAATGATACGCACAGAGATGGTATCCTTACCACTGATGCAGTGCGACTGAAAGTTCATATTACTCTAACAACTATTGCTCGAAGACACTAGAATATAGGATTTATAGACGGATCGGTGCGCTCCACTGATATCAACTCAAAACGTCGGACGCGGAGACAATTACCAGTTGTAACTTGTGTATTAATCCCTATTATGGTATAGAAATAATATTGATTGAGGTAATAACTATCTAGTTCTTTGTGAACACATGCGAAATAGCGTCATGTATTGGAGAAAAAAAGACAAAAAATAATTTTCGCCGCAAACTGGGGCCGGACGCGGCACCGAGGTCAATATTTTATAGGTTTTTATTTTTTTTAACTAACTTGTATTTAATTTATTAATAAAATAACACCGGCCCCACCTAATATTTTGATCGAACCTATTACAGAAAAAATATCAAGTTGTTAGGTATCCATTTAGTACTTGATTTCAACTCGGACGCGCTTTTTTGAAGCCAATGAAAATGACCCTTGTAATGTAAACATTTGGATATACTTCTAAATTATTTTCTAAAATGTATTGGATGAGTTGTTTCGCGTCGTTGATAGAGTCTAGGGAATTAGATTTAAAAAGCTGAAGTTCTTTATATAGTTAGTTTATATAGTATATAATAATTGATATCATTAATAAAAACAAATTTCTCAAAAAAATCATTGAGCGCTTTATATCGACATTCGGTGTCGACTATTATAGCATCTATCATTGTGTTAAAAAAGTTGACTCTGAACTGCATTTCAGGAGATTCAACTAGTTCATCAGTATGTTCATAATGAACATTAGTTTTTCCTGGTTATTCTTTTTTCCTTAAAATGAGACTGAATTTCGTAAGTACTTTTCCCCACAAACAATCTAGTTCCTGGAATGATTTTTCAAACCCTGTATTACAGAATTCTTGAATCCAGCTACAAAATGAACATAAAGTATCAATAGCGACTTTCAAGTTGACTTGAACCGATTGCCATAGTGTAGTTACTTACACCTACGCCTAGCACCGCCACTGACTGTCACCTTTCCGTAGCGTAAATGTGACATGGACCAATTTGCTTGCACTCGCTTTTATGCGCCATTTCTGTAACCATGTGGTAATTTTATCAAGGCATGTTTGGAGCTGATGCGATGCCATGGTAGGGTCAGCGTGGTTTGCTAGAATTGCCGTGTCGTCAGCAAACGTTGTCGCGGTTATATTATCGTCCTGAGGCAAGTCGCAGTAAATATTGTATACAAGAGAGGCCCCAGGACTGATCCTTGCGGGATTTCAACTAGCGCTTCGTAGAACCTTGATGTCACATCCATGTCTTTCACTTGAAAGAATCTCCTTGACAGGTAAGATTTTATTAATAAGTAATACTGGTGAGGTAGGTTGATTTTTATCTTGTAAAGCAATGCCGTGTGCCAGACCTTGTCGAACGCCTGCTGAAAGTCTAGGAACGCCGAAGAACTGTACAGTTTTTCTTCTTGGCTTTTTTTTATTTTGGCACAGACTCTATGAACATGTTCAATGGTAGAGTGTTCCTGTCTGAACCCAAATTGATGGTCTGGGATGATCTTTGCACTGTTTAAGATGGGTAGAATTCTGCTCAATAATAGTTTTTCAAAGATCTTCGAGAGGATTGACAGCAGGCTAATAGGTCTATACGAGGATACTTCGTTGGGAGGTTTACCCATCTTGTGTACCATGATTATACGTGACACTTTCCATGACAGGAGGGAAGTAGGTACTGGGATCTCAGACTTGCATTGAAGAGAGATGTTAGGAACACTACAGCTTTTCTTGGCAGTTGCTTCAATAATTCTTTGGTAAGTAGATCAGACCCGGGAGCTTTTTTGTCCTGTAGCTTCGTAATAACTCTCCAAACCTCTCTTACTGAGATAGGACGCGGGGTAGTGTCATTTGGAAGTCTTGTTTCAACACTCTATTAATGTGTTCTTCATTCGGAAGGTCTGACGCTGGATTTGGTGTAAAAACGTTTTCTAAGTGCTGGGCAAACGCGTCTACCCTTTCGTGTGATGTTCGCGGCCATCCTTCGGCTGTTCTTAGTGGAGGCTTGGCATTGTGAGGCCTTTTGTAGATAAAACTATGTTAATAATGCAGAAAATTTAATAAAACAAATAAAATTTCTATCATATTAACAATTTTTCATTCACAAAAATAATCTATTTACTTATTATAATAACAGTGGATGACGAAAATATAGCAGCAAATTGTAGGTACAACGACTCCGCTAGGGGTCGTAGATTCGGTCGTAAGATAAATGACCAAATATAAGCTTGGAATAGCGAGGTGCTCGCATAGTCTACATAATATGTATAACTATGAATAATAAGAGTAAGCTAGTAATAGGTACTTTTTTTAGAGGGAAAATCATAAAACGGCTCCGCGCGCTCTAAGGCCGTGCGTGCACTGCCTTGCGGTGGCCGCAATTGCGGTAGTTCTACCGCACCGGTAGAATGACCGCAATCTCAGGTGCGCGCACTGCGGTGAGAAAAACGCACCTTTTGTCTGACAATGTTGCCATACATACAGATTTCTTCGTATTTATACATATTTTCGATGTGTGATTCAGATTAGCACTCGATACAGATTTTTATACAAATTTCACACTGTACTGATAAAATTAACTGGTACAACTAAAGAAATTAATTAATTAAATTAATTAAAGACAGAACTTGGCAAAACAAATTACATAGATACCGCATTTATTACGTTACACACACCATTGTATGATTCTATTTTTTAAAGTAATTTTTTAATTTTTTATAAACAACGTTAATTTAAACATTCTAATTAAGTATTTTTATTATAGAGAAAATTCCATATATTTTGTGATGAAGCTGCCAAAAAACAATTTTCAAGCTCTTCCATTGCAAGTAATACGTCAATAGACACCAGCCTATGTTAAAATAATTTACTACGGAAATTAATTAAAATAATAAATTAAAATTAGAATTTTTAGAATTAGAATGAGAATTAGAAATTTAGAATCATATATATTTTAATAATATTTTTTTTCTCTATTTTCATGAGTAGAAAGTACACTAATTTTGCCCTCCCCACTTTAATTAAAGTTTTTAAAGTCCTTCCAAAGGTTGTCTATCTATCAATACAGTGTGAAATTTAGATAAAAATCTGTATCGAGTGCTAATCTGTATCACACATCAAAAATATGTATAAATACAAAGAAATCTGTATGTATGGCAACATTATCAGACATAACGTGCGTTTGTTTCACCGCAGTGCGCGGTACTACATACATTCCTATGCGATACAAAATATTTGCGGTAGACTCACCGCAATTTTGCAGCGAGGGGCCACCGGTGACTCTACCGCACGCGTTTATTCCACCGCAGTACGCGCACTTCTATGACACTCCATACTTCACAGATTTTGCGTTTTCAAAACGCAACGCAGTGCGCGCACGGCCTTAGTGCAGCGGAAGGTAGCATGGGACTACAAAAGTACTTACTAAAACCCCACCGGTTTTACTTCAGTAGCCCTTGCGTATGATGCTGCGGTATCTCTTTGGAACATTCCTGAATCCCCGGCAGGCTAGGTAAGTACTCCAATAACTATTTTCAGCCTTGTTCTCACAACCAATACAAAGTTAGGTCCTTTGTAAAGTCACTCTCTCTGTAGTCGATTGTTCATGACTGAGGATTGCGATAACCGGATGGTTACCACCACCATAGATGAAGGATTTGATCTATGGTGGCTATACAGACAACTTGTGGAATCTGTGGGTGTTGTTCGGCTTCCGTTGTCCCGACTACTATAAATACGGAGATCACCCTCTAGATCTCTTGTGCACTAAGTTCCATAAAATAGTTATCGTCAATCTTGTTTTAAGAAACTTTAAACAAAGTTTTTTTTTATAATTTTATCTGTTCCGTAGGCGAGTGACCTGGACTCCTAAAATACAATGTTTCCCTAAATTAGGCTCCATTCCACCCTTGAATATTGCAATTAGTATTTGTTAAGATGCTTGAGTGATGTGTATAGTGTTTAGCTTCGATAGCTTCAACGTATATTAAGGTTTTAACAAACAAGATGCGTCTACGCGTAGTTGATTTGAAGTGGTGACTGGTGTTCCGCTTTAGGTAGGCTAGGGCCACTCGTAGATCAGCTCACTAAGGCTGTGCGTCTACTTAACCGGTCTGTGGTGGTCCGCGTCGTGGCGCGGCGCTAGTAATCGTAGCGCCCGCCCTCTCCCCTCTTCACCGTGGAGACCCACTGCCGGCCCTTCGCCCGCGCGCGTCTCCCCGCCGCACATCTCCAGTCCGTAGACAATGGATCTTGCATAGACAGTATTTAAAGAATATTTTAATTAGTAAGTACATAATTGTAACATATCTATACTAACCAAACTATATGCAAACTAATATAAAGCGGAAAATTTTTGTTAACCTGCTTTTCGAGGCACGGGAATGTCACACCGCCAACTTCCAAACTGCTACTGAGAAATTTCGATTAGAAAAACCCAATAACTCTTTTTACCCGACCCGGGAACTGAACCCAAGACCTCTTGCTCAGTAGTCGCACTTTCAACCATCAACAACAACAACAAGATACCTAACGAAAATAAAACTATTATTTTCGATGCATTATAAAGACAACAATCCGAAGAATATAATCAATGGTCATCAATCTAACATTGCACAGGTGACATCTGGTGTGCCTCAGGACTCTATACTTGGTCCTCTTTTGTTTATTTTATACATCAATGACATCAGCCAATGCTTTCGCAATACCAAGTTTTTATTATATGCTGATGACCTCAAGATTTATAGAGCCATACGACAAACAAATGACTGCCTTCTGCTGCAACAAGATTTGGACCGACTATCCTATTACTGCCAAATAAATAAGTTGCAACTAAGTTTACCTAAATGTAACTTTTTAAGCTTTACCAAAAATAAAACAAAAATTAACTATACATACACTTTGTGCAATGACCCCCTACTTAAAGTGGACTTCATTCGTGATCTCGGTGTTATCCTTGATTCTAAACTTTGCTTAGACCTACACATGGGAAGGATTGTTAATAAAGCATATCAATTATATGGATTTGTAATGCGATCAACAGTCGACTTTAAAAAGCCCTCTTCCTATATGTGCTTGTACAAGTCACTAGTACGGTCTCAACTGGAGTATGCCGTGTCCGTCTGGAGTCCATACTATAAAAAGTACGTTGAAATGATCGAGCGTGTTCAATATAAATTCCTGCGTGCTATGGCATTATAGATGTTATGGATATTATTTGTCATACCATGATTTGCTTGCAAAGTATAAGCTCACAACACTTGAAAATAGAAGTATTTAGAAGTTATGAATTTATATAATATTAAGAAACAAATTTGACAGCATTGAACTTTCCAACATGTTGTGCTATGCAGTTCCTAGGACAGTCAACAAGCGAAAGGTACGCGCTGGCACATTATTTTCAGTGGGTACTTGCAAGTCCAATTCTGGCTTGCGTTCGCCTGTTCGCAGAATGGTCGAGTCCTACAATAGGACTTTTGAACATATAGACATTTTTGCATGTTCTCCCTATCGGTTTAAAAGTCTTATACTTAAGGAGCTTTCTTGAATGTTATTCTATATTTTGTATTTTTTTTTTGAGTATTATATAAAATTATATACATTATACCATACATATTATATACATATATATCACAGTAAGTTGATTTAATAAGCTAGTATTATCCTATATATATAATGCATTTGTAACCCTAGCGATTATTGTTTTCATGTATCGTATCCAATTATTAATCTGTGAACAGCGTTGTGGGCTGCAATATTGTTTATAGTGTTTTGTGTATTTATTGTTTCTATGTTTTATATTGTGGCTGTTTGTTGTTCCTCTTGAATAAAATAAATAAAATAAAATAAAAGAATAGTCGCGAGCTACTCCATCAGAAAGGATTACCTCAAATCCGGGCCAAATTGAAGATTTTCTCGACGCCATGCCAGCATCGGCATCGGGAAGAAATAAACTCACTTGTCTTTGCTACAGGTACAGTCAACTCCCTCTGCATGGGTAATAATTTTACATTAACAACACCTTATTTTATATAAGTAATGTTTTTTTTATTATGGTTCACAAATCGGTCACTATAATATACAACAAAAACTAAACTGATATTTACAAGAAAAACTTAACTGTATGCCCTAAAATAATGCACGCTTTTACTTTCAAACCACAAAAAAAGAAAATATCAAACTTAAATCTATTTTGTAGATAAATATCAGACTTAATACTAGTTTGATTAGAACTTAAAACGCGGCAGGTATTTACCATGTGTATTTATTGTTTCAAGTTTGTTATTGTTAGTATTAGAACCACCATCCAAGTTCTTCCTTATTTTCATATTAGCTAACGCTAATAAGTTACTGGTACAGATGTCAAATTGCAGCCCCACTTGATTGTAGCTGTCTACTGACTAGGTGATAGGCTCGAGTGGTAATAGGTACCCGTAGGTAATTAACGACTTAAAAGTTTAGTCACTTTTCAAGATCTCTTACGGATTTCTTAACATTTATGCAGTTCAATACCTATACTATACTTTGATACCAAACAATATATGAAAAACTTGAAAATTTATACCTGTTTTTCGGTGGGATAATCATCAAAGGGCATGTCCTTACGTTTCAGGCCGTGGTATCGCGAATTCGCGATAGAACATTCCCACAACTCCGGCAAATCCCGGCAATACTAATGAAATAATAAAATATATTTACACATTACAACGATGACTTATTTTTATCTACTAAGTATAATTATTTAATTTTCTTTAGTAGCACTTGTCAGATTAAGACTTAATGATTAACGTAATAAAAAAACATACATATAAAGCCTGATAAAAATATTACCTCCTATGCTCCGCCCAGTCGGGTTTAAAATGGAGCTTTAAAGTCTTAGATAGTTGCGCTGTTGACAGTACCGCCTGCAAACAGCAGTCGTTAAATAGTTGTATTTATTTACAGCATATGTGTTTCACGATGAGCACACTAATAAGCTAAGTTTTTTATTATCTTACGAGTTACTATCGTACAGCAGCGCCTTGTAAGAAATAATAGCAAAACGTCAGAAATTATTTTAATTTCATCAGGCGTTTATTTTTTCTGTAAAACTTGCAGGGCTAAAACAAAGTTTTGTAATCAGGCTGGAATTGTAGCCAAGGTTAGGTTAGGTTAGTTATTTTAATATTATACTCAAGACAAACAGCTGGATCACAGTCAGGACCTCACTATACTCATAAGGAAGGATTACCGTTCTTTTAAATGAGTACTGTGAGGTGGAACTACGGAAGGGCATAAAAGTACAGTTTCAGTTCTTAAGGATAGGAGGAGTCACTCCATGACTCAACGTTTTAAAAATATAAGTAAGTATCCTAATTCTTTTATTCAACAACGAAGAAAAGTGCTTCACGCACTACCGTCATCGAACATAGGCACCTTGTTCGATGATACTACATTCCGCCTCGCTGCTTCCCTTCGATTAGGTGCTCCCTGTTGTTCTACTCATCGCTGCCATTGCGGCGAAGTTGTCAACAGCCTCGGTCACCACGGCCTTTCATGCGGCCGCAGTGCGGGTCGCATAGCACGGCACGCAAATATTAACGACATTATCCGACGAGCTCTTGTCACTGTCGGCGTTCCAGCTGTATTAGAACCCAATGGCCTAGCACGCGACGATGGCAAAAGACCGGACGGCATGTCTTTATTTCCTTGGAAGATGGGTAGGCCTTTAGTGTGGGACGCAACTTGTGTCGATACTCTTGCGCCATCCCATCTTCCTAGCTCGTCTTGCTGTGCTGGCGCTGCCGCTGCGGCTGCTGAAAACCTCAAGCGGCGGAAATATAATAACAGAAAAAGGCCTAGTTGCTGTTTCTAAGTGGCTGAACACTAATCTCCTAACTCTCAATATTTCAAAGACCAACTTCATCTGTTTTTCACCCACTCAAAGGTCTCAGCCCTGTGAAGATTTTCATGTTAAGATACATATCTGTGATGGTCATATGCCTCAAGATTGTGACTGCCAAAAACTGGAGAAAGTAAGGTCAACAAAATATATCGGCATAGTTATTGACCAGAGGTTATCATGGCATTCACATATTGAGGTAATCATGAAACGAGTGAGGAAGTTTATTTGGATATTTAAAACTCTACGCTACCTGATGTCCTCACACCTCTTAAGCAAGATTTATGTGGCTTTGGTACAGTCAGTAGTAGCGTATTGTATACCAGTCTGGGGAGGAGCTACTAAAACAAAGTTTCTGGACCTTGAAAGAGCTCAGCGATCACTTATTAAAGTGATGTATTTTAAACCGTTCAGGTTCTCAACATGCGACCTTTATCAAATTAGTGACCTGCTATCGATTAGGCAACTATATCTCTACATATCACTCTAAAACTTCACAAGGCCCTTCCAATAGATTCAACTATCCTTAATAGAAGAAGAAAAGATATTGTGGCTCACTCCCCAAGGGTCCGAACTGCCTTTGCTAGCAGACAATATCCAACGCAATCTGCTTTTATTTATAACAAAATCAATTTTAAACTGAACATATATCCCCTCCTATTATACAAATGCAAGAAAGCACTAGTTAAATGGTTAAAATCACTAACATACGAGGAAACCGAAATGATCTTAGCCAGAGCTAGATAGTTTTCCTCAAATTCGTACGTAGCGTACATCGACAGTTATTACTCGCACAAACATGTCAACAAACTCGACCACAATACCACACACAAAAACACACACATATACACACACACACAGACTACACACTCACATAAAAGTCCAACTGAGCTACTTATTTAATTTTTATCTATTATTTTATGTCTTTTCCTTTGTTTAATTTTGTTTAAAATTCTTTACTAGCATACTTATATTGGTCTCACCATTGTTAACCTAGATATACTATTACGGAAAGATGCGAGACAGTCCCAACACAAGTACTCTCGTAACTTACTGGGACTGCCTCAATTATTACATGAAAACAATGTATGAAATGTGAATAAAGATTTATTTATTAAAAAAAAAATAAAAAAAAAAAAAAATACTAACAAAAATGTCTTATAAAAAAAAATTGTATAAGGTGTAAGTCTCCACTCAAGGCCTTGTCCTATCGAGCAACGTCAGTCGTAAAATTTGATTGTCTTTCGCACACTGCTTTGTAAAAACAACTTTAAACAATTTTCGTAAGGTGGAATTTGCAAAAACATATTTTATGCTTGTAGCATATTATTACTACGTAGGTGGTGAGTGTTTGGCGACAGTTTCGAGCGTCACTTTTCTTCGAGACTGTGCATCTTGGGTTTTTAGTATATCAATGTGCGTAGGAGACAATTTTTCCATGAAATGAGTTTAGACATAGGTGATCGTTTATGTAAACGGTAAAAATAGTCGGTCCAAGAATGGTACGTACTTGTGGCATATGTACCTACCTACTGTAGGTCACCAGTCTCACTATTATTATCAAACGTTAAAAAACATTATAAAATTTATTAAACTAAAAACTTAATATAAGAACCATTTGGGAGAAATTTACAATTTTTTAATTCATTTGGATATCTTATACCGGGATTTGTGACGCTCGTGTAATGGAACGCGATTTACGTTCGGAAACGAGTGAGAATTGTTGGTGATTAGAAAAAAAAGTAGAAATGTAAAACGAAGTACTGAGCAGTAGTATAATATTTATAATAATTACTAATAATTTCATTGCTAGTTTTGTATAACAATTAAAAGTTAACGTTTGAAATTTGTGGGAGAATGCCATTGTGTTTTATTGATCACAATTTTTGACAAGTCGACGCATGACGCTTCGAAGATGCTATGACGTAGTTTCTGAACGGGCCTATGTCAATCTGTCTACTTGCGTGTGCAATTGTGCATACAAGTCGTGAATTTTACCAAATTAGCACAGTTTTCACAATAAACTTATCAGTTGAAGCTACCGTAAGTGATGGCTGGGAAATTGAATAAATTTGAAACGCCCAGCTCTGCCAGTTCCGATAGGTAAAGCGAGTGTGTTAACCTTCTGATGTGTTTATTTAAACAGCTGGCCCGTGTTGTAAAAAAATGCGCTGTTGAAGAATTTTCAGTGTTGGCTTAGTCATCGTGCAGTCTAAGAGGTTTTTTCGCGTGTCGTGTTTTTGTGCTAAACATAATACATCATAATTCGTGGAAGCAACGTTGCATTATAACCTCTGCACGCATTGTGATATTTTTAGAAAATCATTTAGTTCATTGGCAGCTCGCTTCTCGCTGAATAATTGTGAAAACACGTGGTCGGCACTGAACGTGCCCAAACACGCTGTCTAGCGCTACGAGTCCGCAATCTCAAGATATGGAGACAGGTTCATTGATCTTCCCAAATCCGTAAGATATTCTGTCAATACAATGTTAGGCCGTCCCTGTGTCTAGCCGCCGGCTTCTGTGCAGTGACACACGCATTTTATGTTATTTGTGCTTAGCACTGTGTTATTATTATGTTGCTTATGCACTTACAATCATCCACTCTCTGATCAACAGCTTATTTTGTAGAAATAGCACATCCACACATGACATTTCCATTATATTTGTTAACTAATCTTGACTAAATAAAAATATAAACACTGGCAATGATCTTCGGAATGTGATAATCAAGTATGGATAAGTAAAACATCATTTTTACATCAATTTTATCTGTGTTTAGGCAGATATAAATAATCTAAATGATAATAAAGAGATGGTACCATGATTTATAAACTTATATTACTGAACAACATTTGTAACACTATTTTGTTTTGCAAATTTATCTAATTCTAGAATTAAGTATGGATAACCTTGATCTAAAACTGATATTATCTACGATTTGACTGCTTTTGTTATCTAGACAAGATTATGACCTTTACTCGGAAACTAAATTAAAGTAAGTAGGTACATACATATTCTACTCAAAATGTTTTAAAATATTTCTTAGATAAACTTAACTGATAAATTGTTATTTTAAAATAATTTAATCCAATAACCAAGCTCTATCTTTTTATCTATAATTTCAGTACATATTTACCAAACAAAAAAATAATATCAATATGATATTTTTTATTAGGTGTCAGTTATCTTCTACAGTTAATAAAACATGTTACTTTAAATAAACACAAACATTCAATTAAACAAAGCTAAATTAATAGCAACTAAAATATCAATGTTATTAAAAAATAATTTACGAGCTGATAAAGATGTAAATTTTCCAGTATGTAGAAGAAACAGAGTAGCAAGTGCTAAAATAAATCTTCTTTCAAGTATTACAGATTCATATTCACATTTAAAGTAGTGAAATTCATACTAAAATTGTAAATGTGATACTGTGGTTTTTTCCTTCTTTCACATCAAAATTAATCTACAGATCAATAAAGTTTTTAGTGTAGAGATTGTTAAAGAGCTGGCGAAGGGAATAGATAACTTTTTCACTGAAAAGAAAAAAATATCATGCAATCAACATCAGAGGCACAACCCAGTAAAATATATTTTTTTATTAAATCCGTAATTTGTCCGAGTTCTTCAACAGTCATTCATAGTTAGAAGATTGTAAGCGGGACAACAGTTTTTACTGTATTGTATTACATAGTAACTTGGTTATTTGGTTATTGAGATCAGATAGGTAATTGCTCCACATTAAAAAGTGTACTGTTCACATAATTAACTAAACCACAGACAAAAAGAGTTGACTGTATTGCGAAGTTATTTTTGTTGATGAAAATAATAAAGCACTATGAATGGATTAGGGCCCATTCTATCTCAAAGGAGGCCTGTGGCCCAACAGTATCTTGTTAGACCATTCCTGCGACCCCGAGCCATCTTTTACCCTTGTATAGAGATATGCTACATTAAAATAAGCTACATTTTAATTTGTTTACAAGAAGCAAGGCAGAAAACAGGCTCATAATAATTTAACTTGAGTGACTCATGAATGGCATGTAAATAATGATTGTAATCAGAGATTAAAACAATAATATTATCAATTTCAATTGAATTAAATATTATCAATTGATAATTGATTGAGAAGATAAATATTATCTTTGCTTGTTTTGTCGGTTTTATTGTAATGATTGATGTGTGAGTATTGCAGTCTTCGTATTACTATAAGAATTGAGATATAGATCTAAAATAAAAACCGGCCAAGTGCAAGTCAGACTCGCGCATGAAGGGATCCATAAAATTATCTATGAAAAAAGAAAAACATTTGTTGTATAGGAGCCTTAAATATTTATTTTTTTGTATTTGTTATTATAGCAGCAACAGAAATACATCATCTGTGAAAATTTCAACTGTGTACAACAGACAGACAGTGGAGCCTTAGTAATAGGGTCTTGTTTTACCCTTTGGTTACGGAACCCTAAAAAATTAATCAAGAATAGGTTTTGTTTGTATTTGTCTCTCTGTCGCTTTCTCCACTGTGCTAAAAATATAAATAAACTGTTGCTACATATAATACCTACACATTAGCAACAATGTGCATGTTAACTGTAATTACACCAACCTTTATGAGAAATTGATAGCCGAGTGCCTTGACAACAATGAGTTATTTATATCCTTAAATTAACATTATTTATTTATTATACATATACTTTATTGTACACCTTACAATATTTCAATGGATACAAAAAGTAAAACTAGTGTACAATGGGTGGTCTTATCAGTATCACACAGGGCAATCTCTTACAGACAACCTTTGGATGGACAGGACTTAAAGGAGGCAGATTTAGGGCTGCCAATGTCAGCATTTTATGAATAGAATGCAATAATTCTTATCTTTATCTTTTGCATATAAATAATATTAAAGTGTCTGTCTGCAATTTCAAAATAACTGTCTATTATTTAGTTAATTTAGTTATTATCTAGTTAATTTCTCAAGTGCTTATTATTATTTATATGATATTAAGACACAAACTTTTAAATTTGATTCTGTGTTTCTCATTGTCCAGGCTTATCTCTGGAAAGGCTGAACCAATTTAATAAGGACTTTTACTGGAGGATAGAGGAGCTTATAGAGCAACATTCTGTGTATTTAGTCAGGAAGAATGGTTACGTAATATTGACTCTGATGCAAGTGAAGTCGCAACCATAGCTAATGGTCAATGTAGTGTTATTATGATAGGTTGCATAGATTAATTTTGACTAATATTAAGGTATTATGAAACGGTTGCAGTATAAAAATAATTTGGTTATAAACATCTAGGTGTTTATTTAATCTATATGTACAATAGTGGTACATGGGCGGACTTAATGCAACAAGGCATTCTGTACCAGTCAACCTTTGGGTTAAATATACAATAATGTGGTAGGTGTACGAGTAAAATAAATGTCATTATCGAAAGAATATAATATATCTTCGAAAGTACCGGGTGGATTTGGATGAAATTTGGAATTAAAATAGCTTGAGGAAGGGTTAGGCTACTTTTTACCCGATTGAAAAAGAAAGATGTTATGTTTTTATCGTAATAAAGTCCACACAGTTACAAAATAAACTAAGATACATACAGGAGAAATCTCACAGTACTCATTTAAATGCAAGAAACTTCCTTTAAAATAGTATTAATAATAATATAATTAATAATATTCCACCACTTTTTCACACAACGCCATCTAGTCCCAAACTAAGCAGAGCTTGTGGTATGGGTACTAGACAACTGATAAACATACATATATATTTCTAAATACATACATATTATAGATAAATTACACCCAGACAAAGAACAAATGACCGTGCTCATCACACAAACATTTGTCCTAGGTGGGAATCGAACCCACGACCTTGCACATAGCAGTCAGGGCCACTGACCACTATACCAACGGGCCTGTCATATTGCTTCATTACTATTTGTAAAAAGGTATTCTTTCTCACCTTTAATGTTAAATGTTATTTCATTGGTGATACGTTTGGCGCAGTGGTTGAGTGACTGCCTGCTGTGATGCATATTGCGGACTCGATTCCCGCACCAGGACAAATGTTTTATGATTTGCAAATAGTTGTCCCAGGTCTGTGTCTTTATAAAAGTCTGCTAGTAAATAGTACATCATGAACTACCCGCGTATTTATTTTCTTCTGTGTCAAATCCATCCAAATTTTGTCTTTAAAAGATAGCTTTTATAAGATCGCCCAATGTGTTTTTAGGTGTTAAGTCCTTATTTAGGATAAGATAAGATAGTTTATTTTGCAAATATGGGTAGTACAATAGCATAGTGATATTGTGGTGTAAGGGTACAATGTTGGTTCAGCCATATTTTACCAGTAGGCATGCAAATGTATAAATAATTAAATTCACAGAGCCAATTCAATTATAAATGAAATTATAAAATGAAATAACAGGAATTATAAATTAAATCAAATGTCAAAATCTAATTCTCAAAATTAAAACAAAAACTATTTAAATCATAGCATTAAATTGAATAATTAATTATTAGTATTTTATTATCTTTTGGTGTACAATAAAGAGCATTATCTATCTATCTCAAGAGTCATAAGAAAATACTAGCGTGAAGCCATATTTAAAACAATTATTTGACCTACAAACGTATTCTAAAGTCATTTCAAGTGTTCTGTAGAAGTACTCATTTCATAGTTTTATCTAAATATGATAATTTCCGTGAATTGCACGATAATTCAGTTACCTATTGAGAAAACAAGAATAGTTTCATGAATGGATTTTCCCGTAATTCAAGTGGAACTGTTTGGAAGTGAGCCAATTATGAAGATTTCAGTGTCATTGTATTCATATATTTTCCTAATGTTTCGTACTTCGACATGGGTTTAGAGGCGATTAGCTTCTAAGCTTCTTCTACCCGCGACTTCGTTCGCGTTCGCCCGATCCCGTGGCAATTCCGGGATAAAAAGGAACCTATGTGTTAATCCAGGATGTCAACTATCTTCTGAACAAACATTCAGATTCGTTCAGTAGTGTTTGCGTGAAAGAGTGCAAACTTACGCATTTATAATATTAGTAAGGATTAGTAAGATAAAATACACAATCAAAAAAGAATAAAGACAGGTCATTTTTGATTTTGACTTTTCTCTCACTGCGGCGGATGGTCCCTCATGGCAAAAGACCGATAACCATCCTTCACCCAGCGGAAAGCTGCGTGGAGTATTGCAGCCACTTGTGGGATGGCTCTGCAAAGTACCAACTTGCTGCATTGGACTCGATCGAGCGCAGAGCTAAAATCGTCGTATAGGAGACGAGGTGCTGATGGACAAGCTTCATAGCTTGGCTCATCGGCGAACCGTTGCTTGTCTGTCGGTTTTCTACAGATTGTACTTCGGGGAGTGTGCGCAGGAGCTCCATGATCTGATTCCTCCATCTCTCTTTCACTACCGGTCTAACCAGACGCACGGCTGAGTACCACAACCAGTCTTGTCGTACCAAGCGCTTCTCCTCCACATTTATTGTGCGCACAGCCAAGCTGTGGAATTCTCTGCCGGCTTCTGTGTTCCCTGCCACTTATGACCTTTCAGCCTTTAAAGCACGAGTAAATAGCAGTGGCGAAGGGATAAAAGGGAAGCCGGACCAAAAAATGCTTACCTTCCTCAAGTGTGATGCGTGAATTCCAGTAACTGTGGCCCTGTGGCTGACTTCGAAATCTTGTAACTTCGTAAATAATTAAGTAAGTATTTGTTAAATTGAAAATAATAGGTTACTATTTATATATTCATATATAAAATAATAGACTAATATTTGCCATATTTCAAAAGGGAAGCCGGTAGGAATCGAGTTGTATGGAGCCTTCGCCACTACACACACCACAGGGCAGCCTAGTAGAAGGTGTGCCGCTGTGTTTCGGCACCATACAAATATTTTGGAAAAATTAGCCCACAAAATAAACGTTTTTTTTGCAATCAAGCCATGGCATCTTTTGACATGGCAATTCTCCGTGGAATGAAGTAGTCGTAGGCTCTCAGAAACAACATTTGGAGATTAAATTTTTTGAAATTAGCTTGGTGTTTAAAGAAAAAAAAAAATCTTTTTGTTTATCTTTGCCAATACAATACCGAATTGCTTATTTAATAGGTCAGTAGGTTAGTTATCAAGGCGATTCAGCTGTATTGTTGTTTTTGATAATAAAAAAATATTATCTTCAGATTTTTACATAAGTCCATTAAGCGATGTTTTAGCGACTGACACACCTCTTGCGTATAAACGTTATCGCACTTATTTCCGACGACTGATAACACAGTTTACGTGGTCTTACCATCGCTGATAACGGCTATCTGTCTGATACATTAGTTTGCACTAGTTGATAAATGTTTGTATATCATGCAATTCCATGGTTTGTTATGAAAGTACAAGCTAATATTGTTGAGACTACGCCATTCTCATATGTTGACTTATGTGTCATTTTAATATCAGCACGCGTGGGATCTCAATTATTTTTTACTTAAATCTGAGTTCTTAGGCTAGTCGAAAATTTGATACATCGAATTAAGTATACAGTGTCACGTTTTAGAGCAAGGGATTCTCAAGATATTTTTCAGAATTAGATAATTAATGAAAATAATTTTGAAGTTCTTAAGAAAACATGAAATTGACCATCTTTTTCCGAAACGAATAAGCCTAGCGTTTTAAATTAATAACGAATATACTAATACAGTGCTTTGGAATGGCCCACGTCCCCGTTTACGATTTCTCTGCAACATAATTAAAGATTATACATGAACTAATTTCTGTACATGAAATATATTTACAAAATAACTATCAGGGGGTGATTAGGGATCGATACTGATGCCAAAAATGCAATCAGTAAAATTTTTGTCTGTCTGTCTGTCTGTCTGTCTGTCTGTCTGTCTGTATAACCGTTATAGAAACAAAAACTACTCGACGGATTTTAACGAAACTTGGTACAATTATTTTTCATACTCCTGAGCTGGTTATAGTACTTATACTTTTCGTCACGCTACAATCAATAGGAGCAGAGCAGTGAAGGGAAATGTTGGGAAAACGGGAGAAGTTACTCCATTTTTTAAGCTTCCGTCGCGTGTGCAACCTTAATAGTTAAAGCTACATAGAAATCATTTATGACGGAAATGTTCTCCTTAAAATTATATAAAAAATATCCCACGACAGCATATACCTATCTTTTATGGTTGACTCACAATAACACGTGTAACTCCCGATAGCTTAGCAGTTCGAAGCTCTCTTCTGATTATTATTCTGCTCCGAAATTTAAAACCACCACAACTTTGCAATGGAACTCGGCTAAAAGTAAACCAGTTGCCACAAAATATAAACGAGGCTCAAATTTTAACAGGTTGCGGTGCAAGAAAACCGTCTTTATTCCCAGAATTCCCATAATACCAAATTATTTTCCATTCCAATTTAAAAGAACGCGATTCCCAGTATCAGAGTGTTATGCAATGACAATTAATAAGACTCAAGGGCAGACTTTTCGTGTTGCTGGAGTAGATCTCGGTGTCAGTTGTATCTCGCATGGTCAGTTGTACGTCGCTCTTTCCCGGGTTAGCAGTTCTAGAAATCTTTATGTTCACGTGCCGGACGGGTCAACTTTCAACATAGTTTACCCGGAAGCTTTGCGTTGAAGTATTGTCGTTCTATAGGTACTTAAGCCTCATGTGAACGTGATCTAAACAATATTACCAATACATTAACTTAATAACACACAAGGAGTTACACGCTGACGGAGTCGCGGGCACAGCTATTAACAATAATATTGTGCGGTTCGGTATTGCGATATTTTTCAACAGTATTATAGATTGACATATTATATTTCCCTACTAAATTACGAAAGTTAATCTGTCTGTTACATCAAAATCACTGAACCGTGAAGAAGGACATAAGCTACTTTTTTTTACGAAGAACGACGGAAACGTGGACGAAGTCGCGGGCAACAGCTATCTATGCTAATAATATAAGGCTGAAGAGTTTGTTTGTTTGAACGCGATAATCTCAGGAACTACTGGTTCGAATTGAAAAAATATTTTTAATTAAATAGTCAATTTATAGAGAAAGGCTATAGGCTATATATCATTACGCTAAGGCCAATAGGAGCGGAGCACCAATGAAGAATGCTTCAAAATCGGGGTTAAATTTAACGTTAGCCCAAAGTAACTATTCCACGCGGACGAAGTTGCGGGCAAAAGCTAGTTGTAGAATAAAGGTCAGTTTTCCCCCTTGAAACAGATTCTCTCAGGGGGAAAAGTGGAATAACTCAAAATGAAAAGGGGACTTTCTGGATTCTTTTTACATTAGGGTCCAGTTTTCTCCCCTGAGGGGTATTCTCTCAGGGGGGAATAGTGGAATAAGCCAAATGTCTTATTGATTATTTTTCGGCAGATTATTCATAGACATTTAGGTGTTTGAATTCCGTAAAAAAAAACTTTGGGTTTACTAATAAAATATTCGTTGAACGCAAGAATAGACCATAACTGTTGCAGTCTTATCACCACAAAACGCAATACCTACTACAGTTATCTCAATGCTATATGTATTCCGAGTAAAGATCGCCGATACCAACTTATCTACATAACAGGAACATTTGACCGTCAGTCACTGAACTTTTCACAATAATCGTTATCACCATTTGCATGATTAGTTTTATATTGGAATGTGTTTTCTGCGTCTAATCTTAATTGCAACTTAAGACGCTGCCTTTATAGAGGGTACCATAAAATAACCTCATTTTCATAGCACTGTTTGCCGTATTAAATAAAAAAATACAGTCAAGTAAAAGAAAGTATAAGTAAAATACTTAAGTCAAAAGTGAATAGGTAGGTTACTTCTAGGTAAGCGTGCTTCATCTTCGACCACATCATCGCTTATCATCAAGTGAGATAGTGGTTAAACGCAAGCCTATCACGAATAAAAAATCGTATACACACATCAAAAGTGTCTAGGGATCAACATATATTTTTGCAATAACTTTTCTCCTGATTGATATTAATTAAAATTTTCTTTAAGGATTCATCAAATAAAGTGTTTTCGTTTGTCACAGTAACGATAAACCAAGTCACCTTTGCATTAATAAAGAAATTTGCCATTTTCCTAATAAAGGGATTTTTGATCTAGGTGAAGCGGGAGGATGTGTCAGACTTTTACTGACTAAAACCCATCCATTCCATCATATGCCCTTCGTGTTCCGCCGCCGCGGTAACTCTTCAGATTTGTTTCTCATATCTCAGACGCAAACATTAAAATGCTTTGCGTAGAAGCAAATCTATACTAATATTATTCATGCGAAAGAAACCTGAGCAACTGCTCGATGTATTTTTTGGTGTGAAGATAGTTATAGAGTTGGATACCTACCTACATATTTTAATTTACAAAAAAAAAACATTTACATGCGAGCGAAGCCGAATACAGAAGTTATAAAAGTATATAATAAGGCTTCAATAAATAAACACATTGTAGTATCTATATCATTCGATATTTTCCTTCTTATTATTCCGCATCATAACGATGAAATTAGGGAAAGGGCTTGCGGTGTTTCAGAGAAAATAATACGAATAATAGGCCTCTTGTTCTTATCCTCAGGGGGTCGTAAAGTCAAGATGAGCAATGGTAGGTAGGTAGATTCCCGACGCGGAAGTAATAGTGGATTAGGAACACCAATGCGATTCCGAGCTATCGAATAATCGTGATGTTTGTCCTGTTATTGCGGTGGAGCCTTGATATAAAGTCACATCCATACTGTGTAATATTTACGGAAACTTTCTAACGAGATAGCCTGGCCCCGGAAAGCATAGGGAACTGATGAAACAAGGTGGGTTTTGAGTCAATAGATAGATAGATAGATAAAACTTTTATTGGTCAACAGATTACAGAAAAAAAAACAGAACAAACATATATACCATCAAAAATATTATAAAATGAAAAAAAGAAAAAGAAAACAAATTAAAAATGTAACACGAAAAATCGGTAGATGACGTAGTAAGTACATGTAGTAGAGGTACATGACGTCTCCCACTCGCTGCCGCTCCATCCGAAAAAGGACTTTGATGATTTTCTGTGGAAAAAAAAACGATGAGATATTCTTAATGTGCAAGTAATATATAATACAAAATTTCCCGTAAATCGTGTCCTGGAGTAGGGTATAATCTTAAGTTATGTTTCCTTAGTATAATTTTCGACTCTTTTACGAAGGCTAGCTTTTATAGCTTGTAATGGAAAACTCTATCATCTTTACCACCATACATTTTTGTAAAAGTAGTTGATAGTTAGTGTACAATAAAGTATAGCTATAATAAATAAAATAAAAATAAAATAAATGAGCCTTTATTTTCTGGGAATATACACACATCAAAAGTGTCTAGGGATCAACATATATTTTTGCAATAACTTTTCTCCTGATTGATATTAATTAAAATTTTCTTTAAGGATTCATCAAATAAAGTGTTTTCGTTTGTCACAGTAACGATAAACCAAGTCACCTTTGCATTAATAAAGAAATTTGCCATTTTTCTAATAAAGGGATTTTTGACATTTGAACCACTAACATTAAAGTTCGAAAAAAAGACTGAAATAACAGTTTTCTTTAAAATTTTATTAGGTAACTTAAACAATTAATAATCCGTGTTTCTACCGCGAACACTAACAACACAAGAACATCGGTTTGGCATACTCAAAATGAGTTCATCCAAATCACGCTGTGGAATGGCCGCCCATGTTCGTTGCAACAAAAAAAGGTCTTCTTGCGACTGGATACCCTCCATATTCGGCAGAGCTCTTCTCTGTAGCATATCCCATGCATGCTCAATCGGGTTCAAGTCTGGCGACTGAGCAGGCCAGAGCAGGACATTGATGTTAGCTGCGGCGAGAGTCTGTCTTACAACTCTTGCGGTGTGCGGTCGTGCATTATCATGCATTAACTGAAATAAGGGACCGATTTGCACTTGTAGAGGAACGATGACGTCAGATACAATCGTCTCAGCATAAATTTGAGCGTTGAGGTTGCCTCTGATCCAAATCAACTCAGTTCTTCCGCCGATCCAAATACCCGCCCATACCATGATGGTTCCACCACTATGAGGATGGACTTCCTGGCAGGATTTTAATCGCTGTTGGCGTCCAGGGGTTCTCCAGTGTCGTATACGTCTTGTATCCGGTCTCATACCAAAACGAGACTCATCAGAAAAGCACACGAAACGCCATTGTTCTTCTGCCCAATTTCTGTGTTCAAGAGCCCATTGATATCGAATCCTACGATTGTGCATTGCTATAGGTGGTACCCGTAGCGGTCTTCGGGAATGAAGGTTCACTTCATGCAAGCGGTTTCTGACTGTTTGGTCGCTAATTAAGTTCCCTGAAGAGTGATGAAGCCTCACGGCTAACATCATGGCGGTTGTTGTTGGAGCTCTTCGAGTTAAGATTTGAATGTATCGGTCTTGTCTCCGTGTGGTGCAGCGATACCGTCCTCCATGGCGCTCAGCCACGGTACCAGTGCTTCGGTAACGTGTCCAAAGTCGACTGATAACACTCTGACTTGTATTCAGAGCTAAAGCCACAGTACGTTGCCGGGAACCAGCTTCTATAATTCCCACGGCTCTGAGCATTTCTTCCCTGCTTAAATGACGTCGCCGCTCCATAATAACGTTGGTTTTAATCAGTAGTAGGGAAACAGTAGCACTAATAATGTCTTCAATGCGTTGTATGTTTTTATAGGGAAAATATTGATAGCTGATTTTCATCTTTTACTCGAATTTGATTAACAGTTCCTGTTTCAAATTATGAAATGCACCAAAAAGGATCCATATAAATTTATAAAATCATAAATTTATTACAAAGCCACATCTCAATCTCAAGAAATCCGCATAAAAATGCTTGATCCCTAGACACTTTTGATGTGTGTATTTTCTAAAAAAGAACCATAAGTTAAAAAAAATATGCAAGAAAGAACATAAAAAATCTTTGCCTCGAAATTAAAATATTTGCAACGATAGCTATTCATGTATATGTTACCATCAGGAACATAATTCAATCAGGAACTAAAGAATTACCTACATTAAAAATATTTTAACATAACAGTGTATTTTTTTAATCAGTTAAATACTGCGAAATATTGTTCATATTCCAACATGAATTGTTGTTTCTCGGTATCCTCTATATGAGCAGCACCAGCGTTGACCTGCCTGTTTTCACGATACCTAAATAAAACCGCTCCATTGGATTTTCAACTCTCGACCTTAAGCCGAGAGCTGTAAATTCAACTCACTTTTGTTTACACTGTAGATGGGGTGGGGACCGCACAATATATCAACGTCATCTATAGCACTGAAATGGTGCCACTGATGTCACCTATGACACACCTCAAGTCTTAGGTCATGGTCAAGATACGTAGGACTTGCTTCTTATCGAATAAATTGTGCTACAACTTTGTTTCATTCTCTAGTTAAGATTAAGCCGAGCCCACGAAATGACGCACATGACTCTCGGGAGTATCTTCAAAGTATATTAATGAATTGTTATATTATTGATTTTAAAATCAACGGGAAAGAGTTTTCTAGACATGCCTTAAAATACCTTAAACCTTAAAACCTTAAAAGAACACGAAGTTATTTAGCACAGGCTAAAGACGGTTTCAGGCTAGCGTTTTATTCCGCATACGTGTTTACACTCTTACTTCAAAAACAGCACTCGCGTTCATGTTCGCTCGAATCGGTCGTAGTGAGACAGTATCAACCTAATATAATATACGCTTCTAAAAACGATCTTAAACGCGCGTCTAAATCGCTGGGCTGAAACAGCCATAAGTCACACAACACTACGTAAAGGAAAGATCACGCGCCTCTCACATGATTCGACCACGTTTTCGACCGAATTTTGACTCGGCGTTATCTTGCAGCGACACAGAACTCGCGCTGGAGCTGAGCGAGCAAGTGTTTCTGGACGAAGATGAGTATTCGACGCGTGCGCCGGCCTCCCCCACCACTGTCCCCAACGTGCGGCCCTATAGGCCCCCTTCCACAGGTAACAACTTTTATTTTATTTTTTAAAGAACTTTAAATTTGAACAAGACTGACGTAGGCATATCTATATAATAAAAATTAATCGCTAAATGTGTTGCTAAGCTCAAAACACGAAAACGGCTGGACCGATTTGGCTGATTCTTTTTTTGTTGTGTTTGGTTTTGTCAGGAGAACTTCATATGAAAAAAAAAAAAGTAAGAAGGTCTCAAGGGTAGGGGTAGGGTAGGGTGGGTAGAAGTAGAGTAGCGGTAGGGTACGTTACGGTAGGGTAGGGTAGGGGTAGAGTAAGGTATGGGAAGGGTATCGGTAGGATAGGGGTAGTGGTATCGGTTGGGTAGAGGTAGGATACCACGCGAACGAAGTCGTGGCGGGTCAGCTAGTTTCATATCTTGTCCCAGCCGAATGGAGTCGATGCGAAAGTTTTGTTCAAATTTATGGCCTACTTATAGTATTGGCTTATGTATGTTTAGGGTACGATGGAACTGACATACGCTATGCGTAAAAGATACTATAAAAAAAATAACTAGCAATTTGAGTGGAATTCACATTAATCAATCAATCAGTTTATAAGTGACACATTAGGTGTAATTATATCATGTGTGTGTGTCATTTCATTACTAGCAACCCCTCCAACTAATTTAAATATGCTTGTGTTTGGAATGGTTCTTTATTATTTACTAGTTTCTGCCCGCGGCTTTGCTCGCGTGTTTTCAGCGAATATAAATACCCTATGTTACTCTCCAGACCTTCAACTATCTTTGCACCATAAATCACTTCAATCTCTTGCTCCATTTTGACGTGAAAGAAGAATAAACACGCTTTTTTATAATAGTAGCCTTCACCTCGGCGGAAATGTGGGCTCAAGGCAAGACTGAAACGGATATTTAGATACAATTTGCTATAAGCTTAACGGCGGGTTGCGGGAATGTTCTAACGAGATACAGTGGCCCCGGAACATAAGGGCAGGTGAAGTAACAAGGTGGGTTTTTAGTCAAAAGTGTGACACTCCTTTCCGCTCCACCAAGATCAGGAACCGGCTCATCCGGATCTTTCTCAAGTACGGGTGAAATTATAGTCCCCAACTCGACTAGAGACCACACGTATCCTCCACTTTCCAAGGTTAACTCACAAACCAGAAACCAGTAGTTTTCGAATTGTTTTCATACGTAATTCGAGTCTTAAATGCATCGCGCGTTTGGCCTTGTATGCAACTGATCACGTTACGTCATCGCTGCATTGTACCAACCTGAATATTATTAAAGACCACAATCATTTTACGTCAGAAGACAAAAAATGGATTCCGATTTAAGTAATTACAATTTTCTTTCCTGCAAAAGGTCATATATCAAATCAGATTGGACAAATAAGAAATTGATTAAAGATTCATGATTTGAACAGTGAATTAGAACCCAGTCAGGCACTTTAGTTATGGTAATTAATATCATCACCAATCCTCTCTCCACAAATCGGCGAAGAAAATATTCGTGAGGAAACCAGAATGTCCTAGGGAGTATTCCCGTTTGAGCACCTTCGCTTTGAGCACCAAAGGTATTCCCATTTGAGCACCAATAAAAAAAATAGCTTGGTGCTCAATTGGGAACCCCAGCTAGGAAATACAAAAAGTTGACGTATATGTGTTATTTATAACCAATTTGCAAGATCAATATTATCTTATTTGTGTGTTTCATCAAAAGGCAGCTAGCAAATACAAAAATATAACGTATAGTAGTGTTATTTATAACGAATTTGTAAGATCAATATTATCTTATCTTCTTCCTAATATTATAAATATGAAAGTTTGTTTCTCTGCCTGTCTGTCTGTCAAGGTTTCACCGCTAAACCACAGCTTCGATTTGGATGAAATTTGGAATGAACATAGTTGAAGACCCCGGGTCTAACCTAGCATTTTTTTTTTTCAAAAATCCAAAAACAATTAGTGTTGAAATGGGGAATTACAGTTTGTATGAGAAATCTAAACAGCTTAACAAATTTTAATGAATTTTGTTTTTTTCTCAATTTAACGCAGGAAAAGGAGGTATAGATAGATGAATATACTTTATTGTACATCAAAATTTAAACACACCTATTTAACGATATTGCTTATTCTATGGTTTCAATAGCGGTCTTATCGCTGAAAATTAGGAATAATAATAAGTGAAATAATAATTAGTGACTGGCTGTATTAGACTGTTGTTCAACAGTGACTGGCCATATTAGACTGTTCATCTACTAAGATCACGACTTCAGCTTTAAAACATGTAAACAAAGAGAAATCTATTTTTCTAGAGCATTCTCCTTTCTATGAACTGTTCAGGCGACTGACCCCTTCGCCGTCACTCATAGGTTAGTGCCGCGTTCTACGCTACTAGCATACAGAGAACGATCTAATTATAGATCACATATATGAATCAGCATTCAGCTGTTGATGTTGTTCAATGTTCATCCTCCAATATTAAGTCGTAAACGTTATCTGATCAATGGATTACGAGATCAGCTCAAACAAATCAAATAAAAATACATATCTTCTGAAGTGGTTTTATAGTCTTTAGTTCTGAATCATCATCTCCCATACCTTTTCTCAATTATGTTAAACTAGCTGCGCCCCGTGACATGTCCGCATGGATTTTTGAAATAATTTATTTATTTTATTTATTTACACACACAGGTTGAAAGACATACAGACAGAAAGTACAATACATAAAGTTACAAAGCACAAAAGTGCCTAGCACTAGCATAGCACTCTTTTTTTAGGGTTCCGTAGTCAACAAGGAACCCTTATAGTTTCGCCATGTCCGTCTGTCTGTCCGCGGTTTAGCTCAAAAACTATTGGTACCAGAAAGTTGTAATTTGGCATGAGTATACACGTTAATGACGCCGAAAAACCCTTATAGTTTCGCCATGTCCGTCTGTCTGTCCGCGGTTTAGCTCAAAAACTATTGGTACCAGAAAGTTGTAATTTGGCATGAGTATACACGTTAATGACGCCGAAAAAGTGGTAAACTAAAATTTTGAAAAAAAAACCAATTATTTAGGGTACCTCCCCTACATGAAAAGTGGGATAATAATTTTTTTTTCGTCCTTCTCATAGTGTGGGATATCGTTGGATAGGTCTTTCAGAAATATTAGGGGTTTGCGAAGACCGTGTTTTGATTAAGTAAACCGTTCGTGACTTATCAAGCTTTAAAGTACCAATTTTCGTTAGAGTCAAGTGTCTCCCCCTCTACCAACTAAACGGTTGTAGTTAGAAATTCAAATGTCCCGGCAGTAGTACCTATATATAACGAAGTTTAAAGGAAAACTATCACACATAAGTGGGCTTTACAAGTTTACGAGTAATAGTCGACCAATTGTTTTTGACTCGAAAATTTCGAACAACTCCATAGAAATGTCGATAGATGGCGCTAAGCGTTAATTGTATCGCACTAGTTTTATATTTAAATAAGTTTTATAAAAAAAAAACTTCTTAACAAAAAAAACCGACTTCCAAAAAACCACTAGGTACAATGTGAAAAATAACTTTCAAAAGATGGTGTCTCTGGACCTGTATTTTAGTTTTTTGCCACCGCGACTTCCGAAATTAAAGTTATTTTTCACATTGTAGTGTTTTTTTGGAAGTCGGTCGGATCAATTTGTATAGGAAGGCAAATTAGTTAGGTAGTCATGTTTGGCTTTTAGTTAGAGCATGGTATGAAACGATCAGTCAGCGAATACGACACGCACTTGGCTGTTATAAAAACTACGGAACCCTACACTGCGCGTGGCCCGACACGCACTTGACCGGTTTTTTTATTTATTTAGAATAGGCTCTCGTTTAACCACCATCTCACCTGATGGTAAGTGATGATGTGGTCGAAGATGGAGCACGCTTACCTAGAAGTAACCTATTCACTCTTGACTAAAAGACTCCTTGGTTATAGCGATTAGGAAACACAGACTCCGGCAGGGAATTCCACTCCTTAGCCGTACTCTCACCATCAATGCACCTTATTACCAGTGATTTTTATTTCGAATTAGATCATTAGTTTCGTAGATTTACAAGAGGTAATTTTTTATACTATACCTGCTCGGAAAGAGCCTTATTACTTTTTAAAAAGTTTGACAGAAAGGACGTCGTTACTGTAGTACAAATTTGCGGCTCACAAAGTGTATGAGAATTCATTACTAACGTGCTGGAGACACTGGAGAGGTAGGAAAAAATGTATGAAAATCCATTACGAACGCGCTGTTTTTTTTTTTAATTTAGACCAATTCAGTAGCTAACTTAAAAGTACTTATAATGCCAAAAGACAAGAGACAGATTATTATTATTATTCTCTCTTATTTTTATTTATTTATTTATTTATTTACACTTTATGCACATAGGTACAAAGGCGGACTTAATGCCGTAGGCATTCTCTACCAGTCAACCATGAGTGGTGAAGAGATAGATATTATTTTTCTCGTAGATATAGTATAAAGCACTATGTATCACTCGGAAGAAAGTGCGATTCCCAACTCGTGTGTATTAAGTACTCAAACTACACCCTCGTTGGTAATCGGTCACTTTCTCCCCTCGATGAACAATGTAGGTACTATTACCTCTTTATAATATTAGGATCTAGACGAACAAACGCAGACATGAC
The DNA here is from genome assembly GCA_943138885.2 of Tholera decimalis. Lineage (NCBI taxonomy): Eukaryota > Metazoa > Arthropoda > Insecta > Lepidoptera > Noctuidae > Tholera > Tholera decimalis. The sequence continues at coordinate 39,272,059 of OW964566.2, read as the reverse complement.
TAGTCGACGTAAAATACCAACGACAAATTGTATTGAAGGTTCTCTTGTTTTCTTCTACTTACATGCGACTATGAAATGGTGTAAACACCCAACCACGTCTCATATTATTTAAGTATTCCTAAGAAAAAACAAATTATGCACTGCTTCTAAACTGCGTATATAAGCATAACACAATACACGTGTCTTCATCACAACATGTACAATCTCACGTCTAATAAAAAATACACCAACAAAAGAAAGTTTATAAATACTTATTAGATACGTTACTATGCAATGACTTTTATAATAACTAAGGTCAAAGCAAGCATTGTTACAAACACGACTCGATATGAAACCTTATGACTATAGTGTTAAAGTTGAATTTGGCGTGTAGGTTCATCGGTCAGTATTTTGATCCATAGGTTTGCAGGTAAGACGAGTCAATGTGAACTTATGATAGCGTGTAGACCAAACATTGTTGACCTACGTAACATTTTTAAAAGATCCTTGTGGTTACTAGGTCCGTTGTACAAGCAACATTTATATTACTGGAAACGGCCAATTCGAACCACCCACCTAGCCTCTGACATTTTATAAGTGCCCATGTAGGCCTATGTGAACAGGGCCGGATTAACCATTATGCGTAGTAGGCAACTGCCTAGGGGCCTCGCATCAACTAGGGGCCCAGGCCCAGTGCACGCACCAAGAAAACTTGTTTCTTCGAACGAGAATTTGATATGCGTGTGAACTTAGGGACCTCACTGTTATCTCACAAAATACTAATCGTTAGATTTAGTAGTAGAATTAAAACAATTTTAGAACAAATCTGGGAATACGTAAACAAATATTTTAAAAACCACAGTCCTTAATGTGCGTTTCCTCAGTTCACACACGATTTGGTTAGTCAAAGTAAGAAAAGGGGCCCCGAGAATGCCATTGCCTTAGGGCCTCTGACAGGGTTAATCCGGCTCTGTATGTGAAAGAAAATATTTTTGATTTTTATTGATCTGAAAAATATTATACAAATTGATGCGTCGGTCGAAGGTCGCGGGTTCGAACTCCACCCATTACACCATTGCCGTGAACCCCACTCCAGACACAAGCATATTTAGCTTAGTTGGAGGGGTTAACAAGATTGCTAGTAATGTAAATTCTACCCACATTGCTAGTTTTCTTAGAAACAAGTGGATTTGTATACTAAAACGGGTAAATAGCTCGATTTATGAACTATCAATCTCGAGAAAAGATGTTAGAAAAAGAAATCAATACCCATGTAACAATACAATTAAAATGTCGGTGTGTGATTTCAAAATAACTACCTATGTGTTCTCAATTCAAGCAATTGCTTATACATATATTTACAGGATACTAAATGGTTTTAAAATATTTGTTTGTCTGACTTTCTGGGCTGATCTCTGTAATGGCTGAACCGATTTTAATTGGACAAAAATCTAGCTGTTGCCCGCGACTTTGTTTGATATTATGCACATTTTCGAGTAGCCTATGTTTGACCCAGACTCTTCAAATGTCTTCTAGCCAAATTTATCTAAAATCGGTTCAACGATTTTAAAGACAGACTTTCGCTTTTATAATATCAGTACCAGATTTCAGTGGTTGCTATAACCCGGTCACATGCATGCGCACGCTTCCCTTTACGTTTAAATTTAAACAACGGATCGCTTTCTGAAAATTTTATAACTATAAACTGAAATACAGCTACACAACTTAGGACGGAAACGCTCTAACCGCAAACAATATAATTATTTATTATGTGCTACATTAATCATTTGACGCGATGGTTTTAAACAAGATATCATTTTGCACACAATATTATAACAATATATAAATCTACAGTAGTTTCTGAAGTGTAAACTCGCCTAAGTGTTAAATATCGCAATTAGTGAGTAGGTATATACTAACTGAAAAATCATTTAGAAAATATACGTACGGGGAAATTATACCGCAAGTCATCAACAACAAGAATGATCTATACTCTGTCTTCGGAAATCATCCAATGACTGCCTTCCGCTGGGCGAAGCGGGAGAGTGTGTCAGACTTTTACTGTCTAAAACCCATCCGTGTTCCGTCATATGCCCTTCGTGTTCCGACGCCGCGGTAACTCTTTCGAACAATTCCGCAACCCCGGCAGGACCAACGGCTTAACGTGCTTTTGGTTTTCGTTAGTCTTATTCCTCTTTTTAGGGTTCCGTAGCCGAATGGCAAAAAACGGAACCCTTATAGTTTCGACATGTCTGTCCGTCTGTCTGTCTGTCCGTCCGTCCGTATGTCACAGCCGTTTTATTCCGAAACTAATAGGACTATACATGTAAAACTTGGTAGGTAGATGTATTCTGTGAACCGCTTTCCGATTTTAAGAGAAAATTTAAAAAATATTTGAAATAAAAGGGGCTCCCCATACATGGAACTGAAACTGAAAATATATTTTTTTTCATGAAACCTATACGTGTGGTATCTATAGACAGGTCTTTAAAAATGACATTATGGTTTCTAAAATGACTTTTACATAAAGTTAACCGTTTAAAGATATACGCTTCCAAAGTGGTAAAATGTGTGTCCCTCTAACTTCTATAATAATGAAGTGAAAAATCTAAAAAAACCATATGTTGTAGATCTTAATGTAAACTTTCAACCAAAATTGGTTTGAACGAGATCGAGTCAGCAGTTTTTGAGATATAGTATATTTTCGAAAACCTCAAATATAACTTTGTAATTCATAGAAATACTATGAAAAACAAAGTTATTTGACGTAGTTGTAAAAATTGTAAATAAGCTAGTTTTAAGAAATTTGTAAGGTTTTTTTTTTGTTCAAATAAATATGTTAAGTATGTTATATTTCGGGCACGCCGCAATTCCGGCGGTAAGACCCCTCTTTGAGGAGTGGCTAGATCGGCGTCACGGCGTCCTGACCTACCGCATGACGCAGGTCCTCACCAGACACGGAAGTTTCGGGAGGTACCTGTGTCTGATGGGAAAGGAAGAAACGCCTGAGTGTCACCACTGCGAGGGTCGCCCTGAGGACACAGTCGAGCACACGGTGCAGGACTGCCCAGCTTGGGCAGAGCACCGACGTGTCCTCACGGCGGCGATAGGCGGAGACCTCTCGCGCCCGGCATTGGTCGAGGCCATGCTGCGGGGCGAGAGGGAGTGGAAAGCGGTCACCTCCTTCTGCGAAGCAGTAATGCTTCCGAAGGAGGAGGCGGGTCGCGTGAGGGAGAGGATGGCGTCCTCCCTCCAGCCCAGCCGCAGTGGTAGACGCCCACGGCGTCGGACGTCGGCCGACGATCTCCGGCCACCGTAGGCGCGGGCATGCGGACAGAGAGTAAAGGGCAACTCGCTGTCCGACCATGGACCATGCCCGGGTCGACGGCGCGTTGTGTTCCACGCGCGCCTCAAAGAGCGTCATCAACATGACGAGGCCCCCCCGTAGAGGGCCAAAGCCTGCCGGGGTCGTGGGACTTATCCCATTACCGTGACCCCGGTACGTAAAGGGTTATTGAAGGAACACCGTGGATTTTAATCAGTAAAAGTCTGACAGTCCCTCCCACCCTGCCCCCGGGGTGGGAGGACTTATTTGATAATTTTACCACGCTAAAAAAAAAGAAAAAAAGTATGTTATATTTATTATAGTTACTACGGAACCCTTCATGGGCGAGTCCGACTCGCACTTGGCCAATTTTTATGTTTTTATTAGCTGTAAGTCCTCCATAAAATAAATAAATTATCTAACTTCACACTAAAACAGTCAATGACAAAAGCAAAATGTAGGGCGACGAACTAAGGTCAATGATTGGCTGCACCTAATTAGGACTTTCCGCTAATTGACCGCGATCCCATTTATGATGCAAGTACTATGAACAGTGAGACAAGTATAGTAAGTAACCTTAAGTTCTACATGCATAAAATATATGACCATGTGCAACAATGTTTGTTTTTTTATGTTAATTGTGAACATGTTTGTTTTTTTTGATGACACGATTGTGCAGTGTGTAAGCGATTGACTGCCACACTGAGTATTGTGGGTTCGAATCCCGAATCGGAACAAATGTTTGCATTGCCTACAAATAATTGTTTTGGGTCTGGGAACTTCTAAAAACTCATTTAGACAGGAGAAATTCCTTGTGTGGGGTTACGTTTTATTAAAAATATAATTAGTTGAATGTACCATAATACCATTTCTTGCCGCCGACCTCATAAGCGCGAAAATTTCTCACATTTGAAAAAATACCCCTAAAGACTAAACCAGTGTTTAAACTGTGTTTAGGTGCTGGAAAGGGAAAGAGAGACTATACCAAAAACCATATTGACGCCTTAGAGTGAAAACCTCGTAAGTGAAAAAGGAGTAACTTTTCAGGAGGAAGAAACATCTGCGTGCTATAAAATTTTTGTACGGTTTCTTTTATGTTTTTTTTTTTATTAATTTATATGTAAATTTAACCCGTTTTTATATCCAGAACTGTTCGATATTATGTATAATATGAAAAATATTATACATAATATCAAACAGTTGAGAAATGCATAATCCATGGCCTGATGACGCTAAACTGACGACGCGATGCGAGTGTTTACGAGGTTCTCACTTACTTTCATAGATAGCGTTTCGAGTATCGAATGAACATATTAGTGAGATCAGGATGTGCGTTGCTAGGATTGCTTTCTGGAAACGCAATAACTTTTTTTTTACTAAAATGTACTCCCGAGGTTTTCACTCTAAGGCGACGACATCAATCCATTGCTTCTTTTTGACATGAAAGTAAGAGACAAACACTACCGTATTTGTTACATTAAAGTATGGATATTCTAAGTCTAGTCTAACAGCGTCTTAAACATTATAGCGGGAAGTCTGGACTGCGCTTACATGGGTCGTTGTTGTACCATCTCGCATGGGATGAAGCAGTGGTTCTTGACCCATGACCATGACCCATGTAAGTGCAGTCCAGCTTACATGGGTCATTGTTGTACCATCTCGCATGGGATGAAGCAGTGGTTCTATTCTATATTATGTATAAGCAAATGTTACTAACAATAGTTTTTTTTAAGTATGTTCTACTAATCATTTTTGTAACTCAAAGTTACTTGAATAAATAAACATTCTATTCTATTCTAGTATGGTTGATGTTAAAAAAAAAACTTTTTACCAAAAAATGTTGAAATTAAAGTTATTTTTCACTTTGCAGTGTTTTTGGGAGTCGGTTTAATTTTTTGGTAAAAAGTTATTATTTCACTCTTTTTAGTTGGTCGAATTTAATTTACCTAGTTACAAGAACCTAAATGTCAACTACTTATAATAATTTACAAAATATTGCTTTTCCCAATGTTGGGCCGTTAATTGTTGAGGAGTTCTCCTGGTACTTCACCATCAGCTTCACTTCACCATATGCATTGTGACGAGCATATTGTGCTTAATAACCGCATTCAAGTAATCGAAGCGGAACACATGAAATACTTATTATTCCTACTAATATATTGAGTAGTTCCAATGGCCATCTGTGGTCTTCATCATCAGGTCCACTTCACAAATGGTGCTTTTCGAATGCAACTATACAAGTTACTATAAAAAGTACTCAAATCACTATAGGTGTGCCTATAATATTTGAAGAGTTCCCTCGATTTCTCCAGGATCCCATCATCAGATCCTGACTTGGTGACAATGGGACTAATTTCGAAGTACACCCTTTCAAACAAAAAAAGAATTTTCCAAATTGGTTCAGCCGTCTTTGAGTAATAGGTGAACATCATAAAAAATAAAAGAAAACAAAAAAAATATACGCGTCGACTTGATAATCTCCTCCATTTTTTGTCGTCGGTTCAAAAGCTATATAAATATTATAAGCCATGCAAGACAGCTTGCAATTTCCGTATTTTGATTTTATTTTATTTATCGAATTATCAATGTGCCAAAAACACAAAATTAAATATCACTAGTTCTACAACATTTAGAAATACAATTTATTCGTTCCGCTACCTCGGACGGGGTATATAGGTATATTATGTATTTACGTGTTAGCAAACAATCGCCTCGTGTTGGTAGACCTATGATTTTCATTCACGTTTTCTTGCACGCTATTGCGAGCACGTGTTTCTCACTCCGTCCTATTTGCGCAAGCCACATTCTGTTTACGTACAAAACTTGTGGGAACTTTGATGAAGCTTTAAACGTTGTATAGGATATATGTATGTGGATTTATTTAAATAACGCCATCATAAAATTACAGTAGCACAATTTAAAAATACTGTTTTTGGGGTTGAGCAAAAAATTCTGAGACAGCAGTGTTGAATAAATTTTAACGTTGATATCTCTCCTGTGAACGATTTCTTTATCTTACTTTATATTATAATTTACTAGCTTTTGCCCGCGACTTCGTTCGCGTGGGAGGTTTTTCCCGCGTATATCCCGATCCCGTGGGAATTCCGGGATAAAAAGTAACCTATGTGTTATTCCAGGCAGTCAACTATCCACTCACCAAATTTCATTCAGATCCGTTCAGTAGTTTTTGCGTGAAAGAGTAACAAACATCCATCCATCCTCACAAACTTTCGCATTTATAATATTAGTAGGATAGTAAGATTATTAAATACTAAAGTTTATGAAGATGGATGAATGGATGTATGTTTGTTACTCTTTCACACAAAAACTACTAAACGGATCTGAATTAAATTTGGAATGTATATAGCTGAAATAGTGGAATAACACAAAGACTATTTTTATCCTGGATTTCCCACAGGATCGGGATTTACGCGGGACAAATATCTCACACGAACGAAGTTTCAGGCTCAGTTAGTTACTCATAATTTGAACCCTTATTACCACGGAGATGAAAAAATAATAATAATAATAAAATATATATAATAAAATAATAATATAATATAATAATTTAACTAGCAATGTGGGTAGAATTCACATTACTACTAATTTTGTGAACCTCTCCGTCTAAGCTAAATATTCTCGTGTCTAGAGTGGGTCCACGGCAATAATGTAATGGGTGGGGTTAGAACCCGCGGCCTCTCGATCACAACACCGACATCTTAGCCATTAGGCTGTTGACGCTTAAATTATTTAATGTTAATGAAATAATTTAAGGTTAGTTTACTGTAGCTACTTGCATTTTTAATTGACTGTTATTGTTTTTATTAATTGACTTTTCTAAATGTATTTTAATTTAATTTAATTGTAATGTTTTATTATTATTATTATTAATATTTTCAATACAATGTACATATATTGTTATTAAATAAATTACCTATGACTTAGGACTTACTTATGACACATCTGGGGGCACGGCAGTGCCCCCACCGCAACGTTTTAAATAAATATATTGACTTGGCAATCGTAAAAACAATCTAATTTATATATGTATGTATTACTTGTGAGATATATTTATTGTGTTTTCATGCGATGGCCGAGTCAATCTATTTATTTAAAACGTTAAATATTTTTAATATTGATATGGTCACTATAAGATGTTGTTAGGTTAGATAATTACGTAACAACTTAAGACAGAAGGTCCCTTAAGTAGGGGCTGAATAATCGACTAACCGACTTGGTATTACATGGATCTCACAACTTTTACGGTAGAAGAACTGAGTTGCGAGACTTGGTTTTTTTTGACAAGTATTGTTTTTTATGGGATTCAGAATTTACAGGATTTTACAGTTATGTCTTTCATCTATACTAATATTATAAAGCTGAAGAGTTTGTTTGTTTGTTTGCTTGAACGCGCTAATCTCAGGAACTACGGTTCTGATTTGAAAATTTCTTTCAGTGTTAGATAGCCCATTTATCGAGGAAGGCTATAGGCTATATATCATCACGCTAAGACCAATAGGAGCGGAGCACTAATGAAGAATGTTTCAAAATCGGGGGATGTTTTTTCCACGCGGACGAAGTCGCGGGCGGAAGCTAGTACCTTATAATTTCTGGTTGTTATATGTGAGGCTAAGAATAGTCGTTTGTCGTGTTTATCGGCTAGGTACGTTCCATTCTACACGAGTTGTTGATAGTATTTGGATTGGATTCGGTACGGGTTTAGGTCGTAATGTAGGCGATAAACTTGCATGTAGTGCGGTCTTCTTCTTCTTCTTCTGTAGTTTGGTTTCCGCACTTAGTCTCTGCACGAGACCATTGTGCGTGAGCCATGTCGGCCGTCACTCCATCCAGCCAACCTCCCTCCAGAAGCAGATCAGGTCTTTCGGTCTATTCAGGATATCTGTAAGGGAATTTAATGACCCGAGGGTTCGTTTCCGTATTTCGGTGATTTCCGTGCACTCTAGGAGCACGTGTCCTACCGTTTCCTCCGTCCCCATACATGCCCTGCACAGGGGACTGTCCGTTATACCTATTGTGTGATAGTGTTTGTTCAGTGAGCAGTGCCCGGTGATGGTCCCCGCCACCATTCGCAGGCTTCTTCTGTCCAGGTGTAGGAGGCGCCTGGTTAGTTTATTATCTAAGTTTGGCATCGCCTCTTTGGACTGCCTGCAGCCTGGTGCCGAGGACCACCATTTTCGGGCTTGGTCGTGTGTGTGTTCTTTAAGCCATGTGCGCAGCTGGGTGAAGGGGAGCGGCACGATGGGCTCGGGTCCGAAAACCATCGCGCCGGACCCCCTCCTGGCCAGTTCGTCCGCCGCATCATTGCCGAGTGATCCGCTGTGCCCCTTTATCCATTGCAGTGTCACAGTGTTGCGGTTCTCGACCGCTGAGCGTTGCAGCGCATTGTGACATTCTAGTATGAGCTTGGACGTGATATAATTTTTCTCTAGGGATTGAAGTACTGAGGCACTGTCGGAAAGTATGCGGATGTGACTATCCGTGACTTTCCTGGCTTCTATGGCATGGATCGCCTGAATAATGCCCACACATTCCGCCTGGTAGACGGTGTTGAGCTTCCCCAGCGGTCTGGATATATTTATGTTGAGATCGTTGGAGAAAACTCCAACTCCAGTTCCAGTGTTTGTCTTTGAGCCGTCAGTGTAAATCCTGAGCTCCTCAGGCCCTGAGTAGTCCTCGGGCTCCGGCATGAGCTTTATTTGGTAGTTTTTTTGGAAGTGGTGCGTCTTTGCAGTCTTATCATATGGTGCAGTCATCAGGGGTTGTCGTTTGACTGAATCCTCCATGATGCGTGTGTGTTTGATCCTGGAGTCTCGCAAGAGTGCCCCGGATATAGCAAGTCTGAAGGTTGCCAGGGCAGCCTCTTCTCGTACTATAAGGTGCAGTGGTGGTAGGCCCAGCATGGCCTGTAGAGCGGCAGTGGGTGCAGTTCTCATGCTGCTAGTGATCGCCACACATGCAAGTCGTTGCAGCTTCTCAAGATCCTTTGTGCCGTGCTTAAGTCTGTTCTGGGCCACCAGACTAGGGAGCCGTACGTAATAATTGGTCTTATAACAGTCGTGTATAGCCAGTGGGTTGTTTTGGGGCTGATACCCCAGTTTCTGCCCAGCATGCGTTTGCACTGCCACATGCAGATACTGGCTTTTTTGGTGATGTGCTCAGCGTGTTTTGCCCAATTCAGTTGTTTGTCCAGGAAGATGCCCAAGTATTTGGTGCAGCCGAAAGGCTTAGAGTGGTGCCAAAGAATTTTGGCAGTGTCAGCTCCGCCAGCTTCCTCTTTTTGGTGAAAAGTATGAGCTCAGTTTTTGTAGGATTCACTGAGAGTTGATACTCTCGGCACCAGTCCTCTACTATTTTTAGGGCTTGGCGCATGAGGTTGCATATGGTATTCTCATGGCTTCCATTTATTATTATGGGTATATCATCGGCGTAGCCAACAGTAAAGTATCCTTTATCGTTGAGTCTCCTGATGAGGTTGTCTGCGACCAGGTTCCATAACAGTGGTGATAGGACGCCCCCTTGGGGACAGCCTTTCGCCACGATGGCCCTCGTTGTGCTGTTTATTGTGACTCTTACTGCTCTCTGCTTGAGCATGTTGGTGATCCAGTCACTCAGGGTTTGGTCTACACCGTGCCTGCTGAGTGCTGTACTCATACTCTGGAACGTGGTCTTGTCAAAAGCACCTTCGATATCTATGAAAATAGCCATCGAGGAGCATTTGTGGTGTATTGCGGATTCAATTTTAGATATTACGCTGTGTAGGGCAGATTCTGTTGATTTCCCCGTTGAGTAGGCGTGCTGTTGTCCGTGAAGCGGATTCTTATGGAGAGGTCCATCTCGGATGTGTCTATCGCAGAGCCTCTCTAGGGTTTTCAGTAGGAAGGATGTGAGACTTATCGGTCTGTATGCTTTGGGTTGTGTGTAGTCAGTTTTGCCTGGTTTGGGTATGAAGATGACCTTCACCTCCCGCCACATTAGTGGGACGTATCTGAGTGCTATGCAGGCTTGGTAGATTTCCAGCAGCCAGGGTGTCAGGATGTGTTCACCCCATTGCAAAAGGGCCGGGAAAATGCCATCTAGTCCTGCAGATTTGTATGGCTGGAATGTTTTAATGGCCCATGTTATGCGGTCCTCAGTGATTATGTCGCGGGCTCTAGACCAGTCTATAGTACTTGGTGTCTGTCTAGATTCGTTTTCCCACGTGCTGTCCTCGGAAAGGTGGCAGTCCGGGAAGTGCGTCTCTAGAAGGACCTTACTGGTTTCTTGGTCTGTTTGTGTGTAGGAGTTGTCAGGTTTTTTAAGGGCGCCGAGAGTACGGTCCTGATCAGTTGATAGGATTTTCTTTACTCGTGCGGCTTCGCTGTTAGATTCTATGGATTCACAGAAATTCTGCCAAGCGGTATTCTTGGCCATTCTGATTTGTTTCTTGAACTTGTATTGGGTTTCTTTGTATAGCTCCCAGTCTTCCGGGAGTCTGGTGTTCTTTGCTCTGTTGAATTGTTTTCGTAGCGTGTTTCTGAGCCTACCAAGTTCAGCATTCCACCATGGGTTTCCCTTACTCCTGGTGTTAGGTGTTCTTGGTTTGCAGCTCACGTGGTAAGCCTCCGTTATGTCGTTTGTTAATTTTGTCACGATTTCTTCAAGCTGTGTGGGATCAGTCAAGGGTGTCGAGTGTAACTGTCGTCTAGCCAACAAAGAAGCTAGGTGGTGTTTGTATTCTGTGACGTTTGTGCGGCGCGGATTGCGCCTCGGTGTGGGTTTTTTTATCATGGTTGCTAAGGTAAAGCGGATTCTCCTATGATCGGAACAGGAGGGTTCATCACATACGCGCCAATTAGAGATAAGTTTGGTCGCGTTTTCGGTAGCTAGGGTTAGGTCTATGATTGTTTGACCTCTGGCTGTAACCCAAGTGGGCTCTGAGCCTCGGTTCACAATGTTAAGGTTAGTCGAGAATAGGTATGTGGATAGCGTCTCACCTCTGGCGTTGGATACTTCACTTCCCCAAAGCGGGTGATGAGCATTTGAGTCGGTGCAGATGATCAGGTCCAGGTCCGCGTCCTCGCAGTGACGTACAAGATCAATCATCTCTATCGGTGGGCAGTTCTCGTTGTCGCCTGGCATGTACACCGAGGCTAGTACTAAATCTGGAGCATTGCTGTCAATCCGGAGCCTGATCGCAGTCAGGTCTCTGGAACAGAATTGAGTTAGTGGGGTAATAGGTATGTCTTTGGGTGTGTATATACAGGTACGTGGTTTCTCTGCATTAAGTGTGTTTAGAGTGATATTACCTCCGGTGTTTCTAAGGCCACATACTTTGTTGTTTCTAATCCACGGCTCTTGTATAAGTGCAATTGTCCGTGGATTCATCTCCAGGGCTCTGCGAAGGCTAGCCGTGGCGGTTTGGCTATGCTGGAGATTGGCCTGGATGATCTGGGTGTTTGCTGTGGGTGGTGCTGACGTTGGAGCGGAGTTAGGAGGAGTCGGATCCATTGGATGCTTCATCTCCCTCCCCCGTTCCTCGCCAGGTGTCGCTGGGTGAGGATGCGAGCAGCTGCATTGTCCATCCCGGTGACGGGGGTGACTCAGCGTCGGTCATTGCAGCCTTCGCCATTTCCTCCTCCAGTATAGTCACATCGGTGTCTGTCTGTGTCTGTTCAGTGGTCTCAGTCTTGTCTGAGGGTAGCTTCTTGGGGTAGAAGCGGACGTATATGGACCCGAGCAGGTACGATACGCGCCGCTCCCGCCCCAAGACCTTTTCGGCTTCATCGGTCGGGATCCCCAGGGTCAGATACGTCCCATGGTTATCCCCACCGACAGAAGTCGCCCTGTACAGTGACCACCTACCAATGTCGTACCAAGTGTTCTGACGAATCAGAACACTCTGGAGCCGCGCTATGTCCCCATTATACCGGGGTACAAATAGCGCGGCTCGGACACGGGTAGGTATATCAGTCTGTCGCATGACTGTCAGTGTCTGGTCGGTGTTCGGGAGTCTTATTTGTGTCATATTCTGTGTCAACCAGGTCAAGGAGTGGTCGTCTTCACACCACATCTGCACAGTACCGTCCGCTACCCGAGGGTATCCGCGGAAGGCCGGGAGTGGTTGGGACGGGTCGCTGTCCATGACGAGCTCCTCAAGTCTGTTCTTAATGTTGTTTGCTTCCTCCGGAGTCAGGTCCCTGGAGGGGGGGGGGAAGCAGATTGCTACGGCGAGTCGCGCAGGTATATCCTTCGTGGCCCGCGCATAGGTCCTCTGCTCCCCTTGAGCAGGCTGGACTCTCACACGCTTCGGGTTTCCCTGAAGCGCGCTCGGCGAAGCCGTATCGTCCGGGCGATCTCGCTTTGCCGCCCCCGAGCCGCTTGGCCCGGGTTGTGGTTCAGCGGCCCGGACGGTCGGCCTCACGTTTATGAGGGCTCCAGCCCGTTTCCCCCTGCCTTTCGCCTTCCTCCTTCGGGGCATGTCATTGTCAGTGTCAGTGTCGATGTCTTGGGTTCGGCTTTCAGTCCCGGCAGACTCCATCGCTTCCGAAGACCTTACGCGCTGGGTTTCCCCTTCGCGGATTCGGTTTCGGTCGCGTGTTTCCGCGTCCGGCTGCTTTACGCGCTGGGAGGTCCCTTCGCGGATTCGCAGCTGATCGCGTACTTGCTCTTCAGCGGCCGTCGGCGCAATGCGCTTGCTAGTGCCTTCGCAGACTGAGCGCCTCCGGTCACTGGGTCCACCGGAGCTGGCCGCCTTACCTTTGCTCGTGTCGTCGTCTGGGTTATTCTTAAAGCTGTTCCTAACGAGGCTCTGTTGCCAGGCACTCGTGGTCAGCACAGTCTGTGTCAGTCGTTTTGGCGCTTGAACAGCAGCCGGGGTGTTGTTTAAAGGCGCGTGGGTCGCAGCCGGTGTGGTAATTTTTGGCGCTGTGGTAGCAGCCGTGGTTGTGGGTTGCGCTGTAATAGCAGCAGGGTTTTGTGGCGCTGTGGTAGCAGCCGAAGAATTTTTTGCAGTTGCTGCAGGAGCAGCACCTATAGGCAGTGAATTGCCCCCTCCCAGAATACGATGGGGGCTGACCGACTTGTCGGTGTGGGACTCCCCGGCTTGGCCGGGACCCACCTGGGTAGTCTTTGTTCTCTGCTTCATTAGGTCATTTTTATTTGGTTGGGCTTTTGGGAAAAGAGGTTGCCCCTCCTCTGGATGGTTGGAGAAAAGATGGGAAAATAAAGGAAAGGGATGGGAGAGGGAAGGAAAGGTGTGAGGGGGATGTTTTCGACTGCACAGGGCCACACGCATCCGCCACCGTCCCGCAGGCGCGAGCCCACCGCATCACTGGCTAGTCCACTTGAACCAGCCAATATATGCAGCCCGCTCGCACCAGCGAGAGACAGTAGCAGAACCATGCAGACCCGCGCAGCCGAGGAACAGGGAACATAGGAACAGGGTATTAGGTTATCCCTAGGCCTGGGATCTGGCGTAAGGGAAACTTCTCTTGTCCGGAGTCTCGTCTGCTGAGACACTCCGGCAGGGGGGTCGCCCCCCAGGTTGCTAGGTGGCGGTCCCCCAGCCGAAGCTGGGCTATCCGCAACCCGCCCACCCGCTCGGTTGCATGAGAAGAACTGCCCGGCAGTCCGTGCTGTCCCAATACAAGGGTACGTATACCATCGCATTGGGACAACTCAGGTGCCCCGAGATGTAGTGCGGTTTTGCGTTTGCTGAATTAGTCGAAATGACTCATAGACGCACCTACAGTGTTTTAACTATAGCTTTATAATACTACGGTTCAGTTCCTGTTTCCTTCTACATTCATCGTGTATTTTTTTTTTTTGGGATTAAAGTAAGCCACGCTTTTGCTATAGTGAAACTTTTAATTTATAAATTCACGTAATGGGATCCTATAAAGAAACATACCATTTTACTTCATTACAATATTAGTTTATAGTATTATTTAAAGATTTTAAGCATACAGCCAAAAAAAAATTAATAATAAATTTTACAAGATAAAGTTCAAATTTCATTGTAAACAATTCTTTTGTGTTTTTTTAATACAAATTATCACTTAAAAGTCGACTTAATATACACTCTAACATAGTCGATATTTGAGTTGATGGCACTTTTTACAGGATTTTTGGTGCAGAAACCCTAAACTCTCGCCACAGCTCTCGCGCCTCTTCAAAGCACCCTGTCATAGTTTAATTACAACCGAATTGATGGTTTAAGAACGCATAGACTGAATAGGACTTTTTTTGCGAAAGTTAAGTACCCCATGTCACTTACAGCCAACACCTTTCGACTATCGAAAATCACATTGATCCATTCACAGGATCCATTACTCTATTTTGACGTGAAAGAAGGAGAAATATAGAAACGTACTTGTACCTACATTTATAAAGTTAATACAGTGGATTTTATTTATACGTCAATAACGACGTTAAATCATAGTCCCTTGAATTTAAAGCATACTTTAGTAGGAAATATATCACTATAGCCACTTTGGATATAACGCCGAATTCGGGTGTAGCGACTTTATGAGTAATTTTCCCATGTAAATCCCGATCCCGTGGGAATTTCACAAAATCCTTTCTTAGCGGACGCCTACGTCCTAACATCTACCTGCATGCCAAATTTCAGCCCGATCCGTCCAGTGGTTTGGGCTGTGCGTTGATAGATCACTATGTCAGTCAGTCAGTCAGTCAGTCAGTCAGTCAGTCAGTCACCTTTGAGTTATATATATTTAGATTTGTAACAAATTCATAATACTTTTTGTGCATAGATATTAGCTAGGTAGGTAGGTAATTTATGGTTCAGTTACAAATTAATATCATAAACATGTCTGTATTTTACTTTTGCTTGTAACGACTTCCGGATATACCGTCAAAATTGCAGTCGTCCCTTCATCATCATTATACCCACTGTATTTTTATAATAATTATGAAACCACCGTAGTTATTTTGATTACGTAATTTAACTCCCTAACGAGTTCATATTGTGCTTAAAATAGTAGTTATGTTTGCAGTTCCGATATGGGAATTTGCTTATGTTTGAGGAAAATTATGTTACAGTATTTTAAAATCGCGTTCCGGGAGACACGTTCAATTTAGTTCAAAGTAAAAAGAAACAATTAAACTTCTTATTTCGTAAAATAAACATTATTTCACTAAAATAAATAAAAAAATGTGATGTGTGTTTCAGCCTTTAAAGCTGGAGTGAGTAGGCATCTTCTGCGCTCGCTCGTTCCATCTTAGATCGCATCTATCGCTTACCATCAGGTGAGATTGAGGTCAAGAGTCACTGATTCAATGTAAATTTTTATTAATTTCAATGTAATTTAAATTGATTTATAATGTCATTTATTCTATTTTTTTACTCCTAACTATCCAATTGCTGTGCAAGCCTATAAGTGACGAGTTCATCGCAAATTATTTCCGTGCAAACCAAAATTGTAATGTGTATAGTTATACTAATGAATAAGGCGTTGTTGTGTAAATAATTAAATAAACGTAATTAGCCTAATGGCTAAAGTGTCGGAATTCTGATCGAGAGGTCGTGGATTCGAACCTCACCTATTACACTTTTGCCGTGAATCCACTCCAAACACAAGCATATTTAGCTTATTTGGAGGGGTTGACAAAATTGCTAGTAATGTGAATTCTACCCACATAGCTATTAGTTCACTAAAAAAATATTTTATTTCGTTCTCATCAACTTGTGTTTTATAATAGGAAGCGTATAAATTCACATTTGGTACAACCTTCACGCGTAATTCCAGTGATCAGACGACATTGACCGCCCATAACAATAACCTCGCGAAGTGATTAAAAGAATTAGTAGTTCTTTGACTGAAGACAGGAAGACACAGTCTCGACAGAATTCAGAGTTATACATTGTGTAACTTGTAAAGTAAATAAGCTAGAACCTTTCATTTTAATTAAAGTTTAAGCTAGTATATTAGTGAAATATTGACCAGTGTTTGAATGGTGTGTGGTGAAAAATAAAGTTAAACAATTTTCGAACAGTCGCATCAGGACTCTGTTAAGAAAATAAAATAACTAAGGCTCTGATAGAAAGCTACTGTGTGTTTGTCACTAGTAAGTGCGAATATTATTATTATGTTTGATCTTATTTTGCTTCCCTTTTTAAGTGTGTGCAGATGCACACACTTAAAAAGGGAAGCAAAATAAGATTGTATAGATATACACAAGGGCCAGGGCCAAGTGTGTAAAATATAATTATTTAAACGAGAGAATGTGGAAGTCAGGAACTTTCTGGTGATGCCATAAATACCGAATATGGTGGCCTTTTGGAGCATGTCGTATGTGTGAAAAGGCATGTGTTAAGACTGTTAGTAAACATTTAAAGTCTATAGTTAACACAAAACCAATTTCTTAATTCGATCAAAAATAAAATCACAAAAAGAATTAAATCAAATCTAAATAACTTAAAGGTGACTGACTGACTGACATAGTGATCTATCAACGTACAGCCCAAACCACTGGACGGATCGTGCTGAAATTTGGCATGCAGGTAGATGTTATGACGTAGGCATCCGCTAAGAAAGGATTTTGCGAAATTCCTACGGAATCGGGATTTACACGGGAAAACTTCCCACGCGGGCGAAGCCGCTGGCACAAGCTAGTTAATGAATAAAACTTGTGAATGGGTTCCTAATAATTTAGAAGTTAATTGAGTAAAGATATAGTGCTTGTTATAGACATACCTATATGCAAATTACTGGCTATCCATTTGCATGCACTTTGAATAAGAGCCCTTAAGTAAGTCAGACAGGAAAGAACCAATAAAAAGAATTAAGTTAGGTGTAAGTGAGACGTACTTGAACGAATAACGACTAAGTAATATAACACAAGTGGCTTATATTACAAAGTTCAGGTAACAATCTGAACCAAACTATAGTGCTTTTGGTAGCCGTGTCAATAATACGTATCGTGCTCCTGATAATATAATAAAACCTTGTTTTAAAAATTTAATACTGTTTACTGTTTTATAAATGTGTGGTGAAGTGTTTGCGGAACCGATTACGAGATTGTGAGCTTGAACCCAGTCTGGTATATTACTAAAGGTAATTATTATAAAATAAAACTGTTAAGGAAATCATGGTGAAGAAACCGGCATAACCTTTTTTTTTCGAGTGTGAAAATCATGGAATTACTTCTCTTGCTCTGGATGGAGCAGAAGCGAGTTCTACTGACTAAACCCCACCCTGTTCCTACAGCTGCCCTTACATTCAGTGGCCGCGGTATTTCGTCAGAACTTTCCTGTAAACCCGGAGGGCCTTATCCCCATCGCTAGTGCTGACGACTCTTTGAGGCGCGCGTGGAATATAACGCGCCGCTGACCCGGGAACGACATGTCTTAGGAACGAAAATTCTAAGACGTGACATTTACTAACGAGCACTGGACCCGCGGGGTGGATTTCGGACCATTCCCTCTCATAAAGAGGCCTGTCCTATCCGTGGGAATTTTATTAGCTTAATTATCATTATTAATAGATAAGATTTGTCTAGTAGGTACAATTACAAACATTCGCAGTAACGGCGAGTAGAGAGGTTATCTTTAGAGGTGTTTTTGTATTAAGTTTAAGTTATTTAAAGTGGGTGTGTGGTTTTCGATAATAATAACTTGTTTGTACTGTAGTGCTCACGCGGTTGGCGGTTTTCCTTTAATTAAGTTATTTATTCATAGTTAATTAAAACGATGCAATACCAATTACACTGTTTTTAAATAAAGTATATCTTGCAAGCTACCTATGCAATTATAAGCACC
This sequence comes from Tholera decimalis, assembly GCA_943138885.2. Taxonomy (NCBI): domain Eukaryota; kingdom Metazoa; phylum Arthropoda; class Insecta; order Lepidoptera; family Noctuidae; genus Tholera; species Tholera decimalis. Next base: position 39,253,976 of record OW964566.2, on the reverse strand, counting down.
TATGCAATTAAATGAGTTGGTATGTTAAACCGAGTTGCCTTAAGTAGTGATGGTACTTCTAATGGGGGGATTGTTAATACTGTGTGAACTTGTAAAGCAAGTACAGTTATAAATATATTATATCTAGAGATTCTTGATCATCTTAAGTGTCTTGCTAGGTAGATACAGTAAGTTAACTAACTGAGGGCGTTCCCGTTAACCCGCAATAGTATAGCATACATACATGCTAAAAAAATATTGTTACAAAATGTTTTTTTTTTATATTTTTAATATAAACACTACACGCGTACTTGAAGGACGGCAACGTCGCAATTTATTTATGAATGCGTACGCGTGTACAGTGTTTCTTTTACGTATCAACTTAACATGTTTAGTGAATATTTTAATGTATAAAAAAAAAACATTTTGTTTTCTAATGGTAATATTTTTTTAGCATGTATGGACGCTATACTATTGCGGGTTAGTTAACATACTGTATAATAATCTCAAGTTAGTCGGTCTTCAATGTTGAGTAACGGTTGCTGAGATGGGCCCGTGGATAATTGACCATTAGCGTCAATATCGAAATTCGCGTTAAGGCGTTGGTCCCGCTGTCATTTCTACATTTTTTACAGTCATTACGGATAGCCGAAAAATCTGACAACAGACTTGCCAAGAAGCATCGTGCTACCCAGTTACTGGGTTCTAGAGGTCAGATACGCAGACGCTTCTTGTAAATTAATCAATATAGTGGGGAAATGCCAGATAGATGATGACTTAATACAGTTTCCCCACTCCTCGCGTCGTTCCTCATTGCTGAGGGTTGTGACCTCCATGTAGAAGCATCAATAGCCTGATGATGGCTAAGGTGTTAATCGAGAAGTCGCGGGTTGGGTCCCCACCCAATTACTATCCAGATACAAGCATATTTAGCTTAGTTGGATGGGTTACCAAGATTGCTAGTACTGTGAATTCTAACAACATAGCTAGTTCTGTTTTAAAAAAAAATCTTATGTCTAAAATCTCTCATTTATAAAGCTGTTTTTATCGAATGTCCTATTGAGTTTAATTTAAACAACTAGACATAATGGCGCGTACTGTAATTTATATCGTCAAAACAACACATTTATTTTTATTAATAGTACATAGTAAGACAGATACTTAAAGTTAAATAGCTCTATCGTGACCAATTTGTTTACTTCCTACGTCTGACATGATAAAATGATATAGCAGAAGTTTTGACAGTTGCTGTCATTGCATCTGCTATCTGTCATTACAGTGTTGCCTACTGAAAATGTCTTTGACACAAGTAAATTAGATAGATATACTCTTTATTGTACACCAAAATTATAAATTTGCGGTAGACGCCATATTGAACGCATATCAGGTACCATTTTGATACTGGGGTTGCGGGAATGTTCAAACGAGATACCGCGGCCCCGGAACGCAAGGGAAACTGAAGGAACATGGTGGGTTTCAAGTCAGTAGAAGCTTAACACTCCCCTCTGCTCCAAACAGTGCGTTATTTGATTTTGAAGTATAAGAAAAAATCAATTTTGATACTTGGAAAACGTTCGTACAAATTTGCACTTTATTGTAACTATAGAAAGTAAATTATTCAATGTCATCAAAATACATAGGCAAATTCTATGATAACAAATGATAAATTGATCGAAAAAGCAGAAAATTAACCTATTTTCAGAGATGTATAAATTTTATTATTAGATATAAGAGTAAGACTTACTAATTGGTATGATTAGTAAGTAATGCACTCGTGCCCACATTTTCAATTAGAATAATTATTATACAACATGTGGATAACGTTGTTAGCTATGCACTGATATACCTAGATTATATGCTGATGTTAACCATGTACAGTGCGTAATTGTTGGTTTTCCTTAATAACTAAAAAAATCATTATACGTTTCCTCGTAATCTCAGAGCCTTTTTTTATTGATAATAGGCTCACGTTTGACCACCATCTTACCTGATGGTAAGTGATGATGTGGTCGAAGATGGAGCACGCTTACCTAGAAGTAACCTATTCACTCTTGACTTAAAGACTCCCAGGTTATAGCGATCAGGAAACACAGACTCCGGCAGGGAATTCAACTCCTTAGCCGTACGCACAATGGAAGTATTCCCAAAACGTTTTGTGCGTATGAGTGGGATATCCACCATGTAACGATGGCGCATCGTCGTTTGTTATTAAATATCCATTATTGAAGCAGAGGCCCACTACTGGACAAAAGCCTTCCCGAAACGTTGCCACAACTTAGCCCACATTTTCTTTCCCAGGTTCAAACATCCTGAAATCGCCGCGAGCGCGTCGCGTGCGCACCACTTCAATGTCGCAGCCCAACAAACGTACCACCGCCGAGAGCATCCTACACGCAGACAGACGGACCATCTACACAGCCGGCCGCCCGCCCTGGTACAATTGTACTGGTGGGCAGGAGGTGGAACCCTTCCTTATCGGTGAGTACGGACTGTACCATAGATAGATGTTCCATAGGATAATGTTCCATAGATAATGTTCCATAGATAAGTTTTCCATAAATAGATGTTCAAAAGATAGATTTACCATTAACATATGTACCATAGTTAGATGTACCATATAGATATATGTACCATAGGTAAATGTTTCATAGATGTTCCATAGATAGATGTACTATCGACCAATATTCCGCATGCTCACCTTTAAGGCTATAATCGCATAACACGGCTCACAACTCGATCGCCTAATGCATGTATTTTAGTAGTGTTTACTATTACGAACACTACTAAAATACATGCATTAGGCGATCGAGTTGTGAGCCGTGTTTTAATATAATGTTACACGCCCTATACTCATAAAATGTACATTGTCTCTAATTTGGCGAAATCAGGAAGGGATGTGGTTTGTCACTAGCTGCGCTTCCACAGAAATATTTTCTTAAGTGAGCATGCGTATCTTTGATCCGATAGTACCATAGATAGATGTTCCATAAATAAATCTTGCATAGATACCTAGATGTTCCATGGATAGATATACCATTGACAGATGTTCCATAGATAGATACCACAGATAGATGTACCATAGATAGATGTAATCCTAAGACCGAAGGTCGAAGATGTGTTACATCCACCAATCCGCACTAGGCTGGCGTGGTGGATCACGGTCCATTCCCTCTCATACGGAGGAGGCCTTTGTCAGTGAGTAGGTACGGTAAAAGCTGATTAATAAAACTACACTCCATTTAAATGGATTTTGTTTTTAATAAGGAAGCAATAAAAGAGGAAGAGTTGTTCCATGGAAAAACACCAAATTATAATTGAATTTATTGTGTTCACTGTCTTGAAGTGAAAAAAAATATTATAAGTAAGTCTTGAGTGCGCTAAACCGTGACCGTGTAGTTCAACAAATTATTTATGGTTAGCAACAAGGCCTATTGTTAAATTATGTGATTATATTGTGTGTGTGTGTGTGTGTGTATTCGCTATTTGCCTGTCTAACATATAGTGCTCAAACATGGGTTTTTAACAAAATTACTAAAACCAAGATAAGAACGTTTAAGTATAGAAAAACATGATTGTAATATTAAGGTATGTCCCGTGGTAGGTATAGCCGTCTCATTTTCTTTTCAAGCGGTTCTTGTATGTATGAGTTCGATGCCTAAGTTATTTTTCTCCATAGCACGCTGACAATATATTCATTATCTTTTAACACTAAACATAACTTTAAAGGTTATCTACACCAATATTATAATGCAGAGAAGTGTCTTTCTTTAAACGCACTAATAAACTGGATGTGGAAGTAAGCTGAAGCGTAAGGAAGGTTACAGGCTTTTACCCGACTGAAAAAAGGCGGGTTATGTTTTATCGTTAAAAAGTTACGAGAGCGATGCCCCGCGGTTATGCTAGTTATTATATTCGCCAAAGCTAGGCTAGTGACTAAACTTGGATATAGTGTGCTTTTATTTGTAGGTATATGCGGCGCCAGTGCATCGGGGAAGACTACAGTCGCCGCCAAAATCATAGAATCTCTCAACATACCATGGGTCACCATCGTCAGTATGGACTCTTTCTACAAAGTGAGTTTACTATTTTGTGTATACAAGGTATTTTTTTTATATCCCATTACTCTAGGTTATTAATGAGACTATTATCAAAGAATCAACTGGCATAAGAATTATTTTCCAACTATTTTTTTTTTGTTTTCGTTGTTCATACAAAATAATTCGACAATGTCACGATTATTAATAACTTCGCATTTTCGTAACTTTAAATATGAATTATTGGTTTGAATGAATTAGTCGTATTTATCAATAAAACTTAGATAACTAAATCAAATCAAATTTCTTTATTTGTTAACATAGGTAAAGACTAATTATGTATAGGTGTTATATTAATAAAAAAACCGGTCAAGTGCGTGTCGGGCCACGCGCAGTGTAGGGTTCCGTAGTTTTTATAACAGCCAAGTGCGTGTCGTATTCGCTGACTGATCGTTTCGTACCATGCTCTAACTAAAAGCCAAACATGACTACCTAACTAATTTGAGGTCCTATACAAATCCTCACCTGATCCGACAGTTTTGCACGGAAAGTTTAAATTTTTTTTAGAGATTTGTATAAAACTTGTCATAGCCGGTGTTTTGAATTTAAATACGGACACAGAGCTACACTACTCAATCGTCACAAGAAGCTAGCACGATACAACGAAATACGAGAGTTGTTCGAAATTTTCGAGTCAAATACAATTGGTCGACTATTACTCGTAAACTTGTAAAGCCCACTTATGTGTGATAGTTTTCCTTTAAATTTCGTTATATATAGGTACTACTGCCGTGACATTTGAATTTCTAACTACAACCGTTTAGTTGATAGAGGGGGGGGGACACTTGACTCCAACGAAAATTGGTACTTTAAAGCTTGATAAGTCACGAACGATTTACTAAATCAAAAAACGGTGTTACCAAACCCCTAATATTTTTGAAAGACCTATCCATCGATATGCCACACTATGGGAAGAACGAAAAAAAAAATTATCATCCCACTTTACATGTATGGGAGGACCCTAAATAAATATTTATTTCAAAATTTTATTTTTCCACTTTTTCGGCGTCATTAACGTGTATACTCATGCCAAAGTACAACTTTCTAGTACCAATAGTTTTTGAGCTAAACCGCGGACAGACGGACAGACAGACGGACATGGCGAAACTATAAGGGTTCCTTGTTGACTACGGAACCCTAAAAAGGGCGAATCTACTGGAAGAATACATTATACAAATAATATTTACGAAAATTTTTGCAAAATCATGCATAATTTTGGTATTAAATTAGAAAATAAATTAAATTGAATAATAACTGATGTCAGACTTCAGTGGCTTAAAATTTAGTTCAACATTTTGACCTTATTTAGACAGTTGAAATTTTTGAGGCCATGAGAGCCAGAGTGGTCTAGCTGTCATTTTTTCAATAAGTCGATTTTACGGTTAGGCCACTCTGGCTCTCATGGCCTCAATTCAAAATGTTAACCAAGTCACAAATAAGACAAATAATAATCATATCAGTAATGTCAAATGAATTAAGGTCAGTATAATTGCAAATAAAGATATCATAAAAAATGCATTAAAATTGACAATCACAATGTCATACAGGTCAGCATATCCATTAGTCAGTGAATCATCATTAAGAAAATCATACTGTAATACGTTATGTTTATTAAAATTAATTTCGTTTAGTGCCCGTTTAAATTTTGTCATATTTTTAATAACATTCGGTACTTTATTTATACGTGGGGCCATACCAAAAAAACGTTTTTTCATTAATGCTGTCTTACATTTTACTTGACAAAGTTGATTGATATATTGAGTCCGTATTGGATTTTTCCTGACTTCTGACAATTTTTGGAATAGATGTGGGTTACATTTTACAAACAAAGCTGTTACCAAAATATATAGAGAAGGAAAAGTTAATATTTTTAATGATTTAAAGTGGGGAATACAGCTATCAGTCACCCTTAGACCGCACATAGACCTGATACAACGCTTCTGCAACCTAAATACCAGTTCCCTATCAGTAGGCTGCCCCCAAAAAATAATGCCATATCGTAAGGCAGAGGCAACCAGTCCATGGTAGGCTGTTAAAAGTGCATGTCTGTTGACTTTCTTTGAAAGTTGAAAGAGAGCATATGCGGATTTGCTAAGTCTTTACTTAGTTCTTCAACATGAGGTTTCCATGTTAGTTGATTATCAATTATAATACCTAAAAACTTAGTCTTAATTACTTCTTCAACATCATAGCCCTCGTGGCTCGTAGGAAACATTAACCTGAGCTTTTTCGGATCGTTGATAAAATGTTGACTTTTGTTTTGCTTAGATTTATAACGAAATTATTATTATTGAGCCAATTTATAATGTCATTTAAGCAAGCATTGATGTCATTGTTATAATTATTTGGATCAATACATTTTATTATATCTGTACTGTCATCTGCAAAAACAACCATTTTGTTAGTTGTTGCTTTCGGGAGATCATTTATAAAAATAAAATATAGTGGTGGACCCAGTACGCTACCCTGTGGGACGCCATATTTAACATACCTTGGTTTAGATACATATATAGTTTCCAGTGGCGAAGGGTGAATTTTCATAAAAGGGAAGCCGGACCAAAAAATGCTTGCCTTGCTCAAGTGTGATGCGAATTCCAGTAACTGTGGCCCTATGGCTGACTTCGAAATCTTGTATCTTCGTAAATAATTATTTATTTAAATAAAAATAAAAGATTACTATTTATATATTCATATATAAAATAATAGACTAATATTTGCCATATTTCAAAAGGGAAGCCGGTAGGAATCAAGTTGTATGGAGCCTTTGCCACTGATAGTTTCTAATTTAGTCTTTGGACTATCCTAGAAACTTCTGTGCATTGAAGCCTATTGCTTAGGTATGATTCTATTAACTTTAAAATATTGGTATTTATCAATGAAACTTAGATACCTCGAATCGAGAGTCTAGTGTTAGTTGATGATATTTTCAAAACTATGAATGTTGGACCATATATTCTAGGACTTTTTATTTTATTTTACTTATAGAATATCACCCTACAGTTACGAGATATAAAATAAAACAAAATAAAAAATATTTATTTATGTAAACACAAAGCAATTAAAAAGAAAAGAACAAATATAGACTAAAGGTTCGAACCCAGGCAGGCACATTCACGCCACAATAGCGGCGGTAAGTCCCCTCTTTGAGGAGTTGCTAACGAGGCGTCATGGCGTCCTCAACTTCCACCTGACGCAGGTGCTCACCGGACACGGTTGTTTCGGGAGTTACTTGTGTCGGATTCGGTCGGAGGAAACGCCCGGGGTCACCACTGCGAGGATCGCCCTGAGGACACAGTGGAGGTTTGCCCCACTTGGTCAGAGCTCCGCTGGTCCTCGTAGTTGTGATAGGCGGCAACCTCTCGCTCTCGGCCTTGGTTCAATCCATGGTCCGGAGCGAGGAGGCATGGGAAGCAGTCACCTCTTTCTGCGAAGCAGTTATGCAACTGCAACAATAAACATCTCTAAAACGTGTTATGTTATATTTAAAGCCAAAAATAAAGTAATTCCACCTTATAACCCACTAAAAATTAATGATGTGCAGATAGAATTAAAAACTTGCGAAAAATATCTCGGTCTAAGAATGGACAGCTCACTCACATGGAATGCTCACATTGAGTACATAAAAAGTAAACTCTCAGCACTTGCCGGGTCACTGCGAAATATAGCTCGTTGTGTTCCATTAAAACTGCGGTACACTATTTATAATTCCCTTGTAAAGCCGCATTTGCTTTATTTGATTGAAATTTGGGGTAGTTCAGGAAAAACAAAATTATCAGAACTTCAAGTAATACAAAACAAACTCATAAAAATACTGTTCAACTATCCATACTTAACATCAACCCTTAAAATTTATAAAGACACTAAATTAATGAATATCAAACAATTATATATTTACAACACATGTATTTTCATTAAAAAAATTCTTAATAAAAGTACCCACACGAACATAATACTCACCCAACATAAACAAATTAGTCAACGTAGCACACGACGAGCTAGCTTACTTGTCTTACCCAAAACTAGAACCAACTATGGCAAAAAAATGCTTACTTTTGAAGGAGCACAACTTTATAATAAATTACCGTCATATATTAGAAATCTACACTCTTTCAATTCATTCAAAACCCAACTTAGCCAGTATGTAATGGCCTTGTAATGGCAGATCAATCACTTGTGGGGAGATGAATGCATTGGATGGGTAATTAGTTTGTACAGTTTGTAATTGATGACGACGAACTTCTTGTAAATTATTTTTTAGTATTATTCTCAAGTAAGTGACATTGTTATGTTTTTATTGAGAATTCTTTAACCATAACTGGCCGGTTCAGAAGAACCGGCAAGAAAACAACTTATTTCGAAACATGCACTAACTTGTGACGTTTTATAAATGCCCATGTAGGCCTATGTGAAATACAATATTTTGAGTTTGGGTTCGACTGGTTGTGTTACGCTTTATGAACCAGCGATAACACAGATTAAAATGTCCTATAAGTGTACAATACATTTACAATTACGACTCAAGTTTGACACGCAATTGAATGATTGAGAATTGATTTGGCGCAAACATTTTCATTACTGTTAAAATCAGACGTAGTTATGTGATTTATCGTGTATTTATTTGATTTAATCGATTCTAATGTTTCACATTTCATAATAACTTGTGTCTGTATTGTATTTTTTTACGTATTACTGGTTGGACGGATTTAGAAGTCACGTTCCACAGGGGTAGACCATGTTATCTGATCTACACATCTGTATACGTTACGAGCTGGGGTTCGGGATAGAAGTAATTTACACCAATTAAACCAAAATTAACACTTTACTAAAATAAACACCAAATAAAAATTAACACAGTTATTCACAGTACAATACCTACTTGTCACTCAACACTTAAATCCCACCGAAATTCACTTGTAAAACTTCGATTATATCGCCTCGTATCTTGAAATAAGACTGACTGTTCGCGTTCCTTTGCGATCTATTTATACCCCGATCTGTGTTCTAGAACATTCTTGTACAATCGACTCACTGCTATGAATATTCCAGAAACTACTTGAGATACACAGTACTGCTACTCGCCGCTAGATGGCGTTAGTGTCTCGAACGTATTAGAAGACAGTCGAACTTTCTCGACATACTCAGTACTGCTACTCGCCGCCAGGTGGCGGTAGTGTCTCGAACATTCTAGATTTCTGTCGAAGTTTCTCGACGTACTTCGCTAAGCGACTGGCGTAACAATATAAATAAAACTGAAGTGTCTATGATTTCAAAATAACTGTTTATTCTCAAGTGCCATAGTAGTTAGTAGTCATTGACACGATACTAAAATACTCACATTTTTTTTTTATTTGTGTCTGTCTGTCTGTTTGTTCAGTCTAACGTCTGTAACTACTGAACGATTTTAATGGGACTTACACTATACCTCATAATAGAGCAAAGTATTACAAGCAAATCGTTTTTCATCCTGATTCAGTTGGAAGCTTTGGCCTTTTTAATTTACTTTAGTACTTCAAAGACCAAGCACTACTAAAAAACCTGTATTTATGTACATATGTGCTATTTTTCTTAAACAGAATATTTCGTATCCTTTAACAGTCACCGAAAACTTTCTTACCACACCAAAAACTCTGCTGTCTATCAAATTTAATCCTAGCAACACTTACCTAAAACGAATCAAACGCAGGTACTGAACGAGAAACAACACCAAGCAGCCACCAGAAACGAATACAACTTCGATCACCCGGACGCGTTCGACATCGAGCTACTCATCTCAGTGTTGCAGCGTCTTCGCGAAGGAAAGAAGGTGGAAGTGCCGATCTACAATTACGTCACGCACTCCCGGGAGAATAGGACTGTGAGTATGTGTAAATTGTGCAGTTAACGGATTAAAAAAAACCGGCCAAGTGCCCATCAGACTCGCCCGCGAAAGGTTCCGTAGTAGCTACGCAAAATGACTTTGTTTTTGTGAATGGCAGTGTTTGTATGAATAACAAAGCAATATTTCCGGATTTTTGTTTAAATTAAATATATCTCAAAAACTACTGAGTGTAGATACACTCAGTAGTGTGTGTGTTAGTGTTCAAACCAATTTTCGTTAATATTTTCATTAAGATCTACAGCATATATATTTTTTAAGATTTTACTCACTCTTATTTTTAAAAGTTAGAAGGAGGGGGTGTAAAAATGTAAAAATGTCAAAAAAAGTCAAAGTGTAAAAATGTCCCACCCCCCGGTGGGACATTTTTACATGGAAATGTCCTATCTTTTAAACGATTGGCTTTGAGAAAAACTAAAAAAAAAATGGAGAGACAAACATGACGCATCTGTAAGGGTTCCGTTTTTGCCATTCGACTATAGAACCTTAAATATTTGCTTAAACTCTTCCCAAATATGTTAGGGTCGACTTACAATCTAATTGAATGTAGTTCTAGTAAAGTTGACATTATTAGTGAACTGGAATAACCCGTATAATAGTCCTTCAGATCGATTACGACCTGCGCTGGTACAGTAATCTCTCTAGACAAACATGACGCATCTGTAAGGGTTCCGTTTTTGCCATTCGACTATAGAACCTTAAATATTTGCTTAAACTCTTCCCAAATATGTTAGGGTCGACTTACAATCTAATTGAATGTAGTTCTAGCAAAGTTGACATTATTAGTGAACTGGAATAACCCGTATAATAGTCCTTCAGATCGATTACGACCTGCGCTGGTACAGTAATCTCTCTGCTCCTTTACTCTCATAGCCTGATGAGACGGCAATCCGACAGAACCGGATAGAGATCAGGCGTAAAATCAACGGACTGCTTCTTTGGTCTAGTGGTCACTAACACGACGCTGACTTCGTCTCTGGTTCGATTTATGGGTCAGGCAAAAAGTAGTATCGGGTTATCCTGTTAGAATTTTCTAAGTAGTAACCCGAAGTTTGGAAGTTTGGTGGTATGATACCCCTCGGAAAACACTTAAAGAACCCAAATATCTTGACTACCAAACAGTAAATCCATACCATTACTATACACTGACTACATCTATACTAATATTATAAAGAGGTAAAATTTGTAAGTTTGTAAATTGTAAGTTTGTATGTAAGGGGTAATCTCTGAAACTACCGAACCGATTTTGAAAATTCTTTCGCTTACATGTAGCTGCATTATCCCTGAGTGCTATAGGCTATAAATTATCTTTATATCATGCATATTAGCCGAGCTATTATAATCTTTGTCAAGCAAGTCGGGGACGGGATCCCGTGGAATATTTTCAACTTCTACGCGGACGAAGTCGCGGGCAGAAGCTAGTATACTATATTTAAATATCTTGAAATCTTTATTTTTGGAACAAAAACACGTGTTACATAATAATATAGCTACATTAGTTACAAACTGTTGTAGCTATTAACTAGAATTATAATTAGAAAAAGCCCTCCTCTAGAATTTATAATACAATATTTTACCATATCCATACTTAGGAATATTATAAATGTGAAAGTATGTTTGTTTGTCGTTTACTCACGTCAAAACGGATCAACTGATCGACATGATTTTTAGTGCGGATATAGTTGAAGGCCTGGAGACTGGAGAGTGACATAGGATACTTTATTTTCTTTATTTTTTGTTTCTATCGGTTACATTTCGGGGAATGTGCGATGGAATTACACAATCTAATTCCGCCAAGCCCGTTCCATCATCGGACTACAAGACAAACGGCGAAGCGCCATCGTTACATGGTGGACATCCCACACATACGCACAAAACGTTTTGGGAATACCTTCATTGTGCGGACGGCTAAGGAGTGGAATTCCCTGCCGGAGTCTGTGTTTCCCGTTAGCTACAACCTAGGAGTCTTTAAGTCCAGAGTGAATAGGTTACTTTTAGGTAAGCGTGCTCCATCTTCGATCACATCATCACTTACCAATAGGTGAGATAGTAGTCAAACGCAAAAATATTTTCAATAAAAAAGAAGCTTAACGTGATAGCGAAGTCGCGGGCAATAACTAGTTTTTTTTTTTTTAATATATATATTACACTTGATAGGCAAATAAAAATATATACGCGTCGAATTGATAACCTCCTCCTTTTTTTGTCGTCGGTTGAAAATAAGCACAGTACGTTTGACAGTGGTCCTTGTCCACAGAAAACTATGTACGGTGCTAACGTGATCATCTTCGAGGGCATCCTGGCGTTCTACAACGCGGAGGTCACCAGGATGCTGGACATGAAGGTGTTCGTCGACACCGATGCCGACATTCGGCTCGCCAGAAGACTCAGGAGGTAATCGTCAATAGCTCCATTCCATCATCATGACATGGTTTCCTTTCCGTATATAAAGACAATAGGAGGGCCAGATTTTAGTAAAGTCAGTGGTGTCTAGAGGGGCAGATTTTACTTGAGTTAGTAGTGTATACCAGGGGTGGCCAACCGGTCGATCGCGGCTATAAGTCGAGTCGATTGCGGCAAGCCAAAAATAATTTTAATTTTTAAAATTCAAATATAGACCTAATAATAAAATTTATATGTAAGATAATACAGAGTTGATACGACAATGGGGCATTAAATTACATTACGTATAGTATACGTGTTTAGTGTTAATTTGATACAGTTAAAAAATAAAAAGAACCAAAAAAGATTTTTTTTTTCAAACAAACTAAATAGCTTACAAATCAGAGTAAAACGCAACCACCCTTTGTAAATAAATGTGACTGACTTTAAATAGGTAACAAAGTGGCAACGTAGCGCAGCGTGTGTTATCTCTTGTCTTGGTTAGATTTATCGCTTTAAGGTGCATCTAATCAAAATCATTTGCGACTAAACTACTTCTCCTATTTAATTGATTTTTGGTACAAAGCTTGAAAATGGTACCTAGTATACGCAGTTTAAAGGAAAGCCCCTCGGTCGTATCAACTCTGTATATGGAACTGATTGCGCAAAATAATTGTTTTTCTGTTTAAATAAAAAAAAACATTTTCATTTAAAATTTAAAGAATATGTAATTGGTGGATCCCACAGGGATTCGTCGGTAAAAAGTCGATCTTAGCTCTGATCAAGTTGGCCACTCCTGGTGTATACAATGTCATAATGGTGGCGGCACAGTTCACACGTCGTATGTTAGATGTCGCTAGTAGTCTGCACGTACTGTACATACAATCTGATACTGATAGAAAGAAGGCGTCGTTTTATGTGTTTTTTTTTTATATCCCATAAGTCTAGGGTTATATTCTAGAACTACAAATAAAACAAAATATCCTAGAATATCTGCTCTGCTCTCATCTTTGGATGGATCTGCCAAATACCAACTGGACGCGCTTGAGTCCATTGAGAAACGGACCAAGAGACTCATTGGCAACGATGCACTGTTCGAGTCAAAGCTCCAGAGCCTTGAACATCGATGACGAGTTGCAAGTCTATCGGTTTTCTATCGGTTACATTTCGAAGAGTGTGCGATGGAATTACACAATCTAATTCCGCCAAGTTAGTTCCATTATCGGACTACAAGACAAACGGCGATGCGCCATCGTTACATGGTGGACATCCCACCCATACGCACAAAACGTTTTGGGAATACCTTCATTGTGCGTACGGCTAAGGAGTGGAATTCCCTGCCGGAGTCATTGCTTTCTGACAGCTATAACCTGGGAGTCTTTAAGTCAAGAGTGAATAGGTTACATCTTGACAAGCATGCTCCATCTTCCACCACATCATCACTTACCATCAGGTGAGATAGTGGTCAAACGCATCAACAGTAAAAAATGTATCTTTGTCTAAGGTTAACATGAATCGCCCACTGTATACCCTCTAGTAACAACTTTCTTGCTTCTCACTGAGGTTTACTTTAGAATCCTTCACCACACATGGCATTCAATATCCCCTGGTACATAATATACTTTTAACTGTCATATTTAATTACATACGAGTATATTTTGGTAGTTTACCAAAGTTAGTAAGCAATAAAGAGATGCTTTATGGAGGCAGGTGTCGCCAACAATTTAATTTATTACAACACAAGTTTATGGTAACTAGCGTATTAAACTGTAATGCAACATGTATGGCAACGGCAATCTAAAGTTTTAAAATTAAATTTTGTTTTCATATATGTAGAGTATTTGTTTCAGATTATCTATGTAATTTTTCTCTTAAACCAAGTCACTGTCCGTCCAAATAGTTTAACGTTTTGAATATATTTACTTACAGTCCACTGATCTAATGAGTCGCAAATAAACCTGCAAGTGAACTTACACGTCGTTTTCGTTAAAAAATCCTGATAAACTAAATTAAACCTTAACCTATTCGAACACTGTCTCCATTTGCTTCTCCGCTTATTTCTCCTAAATAAGGATTCTACAACGGTAAAGAGTGATCCAGAATAAAGTTTTATGTATAGAATTTGCAACTGTGCGAAGTTGAGGCAGGTTTAAGATATAATCCAATGTCAATTGCATTTGCATAAAGCAAATCTATGTTAAAGATAAGTAGTAGACTATCAGTAAACCAACTTTAATTAAGTTCTAGTTTACTGATAGTTAGTAGTTTCCATTCCTTTCATATCCCAATGAGGGTTTTCTGTAACAACGTCCACAAAGCGGCAGCACTGAAGCATCAGGTCCAGGCACATGTTGAATGCTTAAGTTTTTTGACATCTGTCAAATTGACGTCAATGTCATGTATACATCAAAGATTCGTTTCCAAAGCAGAAGACTTCTCGCCTCAGTAGCGCCAACTGGTGGTTTAAATTTTCCAAAAAACTCTCATTGCTTTGTGAAAATCTAAAATTAAAAAATCTCGTGACACAGTGTTTGTTATTGAAAGTTTTTTTTCAAGTAATGTATATGGCGAAACAACTTGGCAGGGTTAGTTAGTAATAATACAGGGTGGCAGGGACATCGACGCACAGACGCTTACCATAGATTCGGTACATATTTTTCGTCGGCTTTTTCTTAATTTTTCAGGTTTTTTCTGTTTTTTTTTTTACTGAAAACTGTATAAAGTCATTGTTTCTATCTAACCCAATAATATTTTAATTAAAAAATAAAATTCACTTGTTTCACTTAAAACAGCAATGTAAATAAAACTCGAAAGGGCTACCTGATCAGCTGTTTTGCTAGAGTTAATTTGCGAGGACAACACAGCTGAACAGGTAAACCTTCCAAGTTTTATTTACATTACTGTTTTAAGTGAAATAAGTAAATTTATTTTTTTTTTGCGTCGCATTTTTCTTAATTTTATTAAATTAAGAAAAAGCCGACCGTGTTCCAGAATCATGTATTGAATCCATGGTAAGATTGCGCGTCGATGTCCCTGCCACCCTGTATAGTTTACTGAATGTACAATATCTTGCCATTTTGTTCAGTACTACAACATGTGTTCCCCCGTCACAGGGACATAGTACAACGCGGGCGCGAGCTGGAAGGCGTGCTGAAGCAGTACATGTCGCACGTGAAGCCCGCCTACCAGAGCTACATCGCGCCCTGCATGGCGCACGCCGACATCATCGTCCCGCGGGGAGGGGAGAACAAAGTCGCCATACATCTCATAGTGCAACATGTGCACAAACAGTTACAGCTGGTGAGTTGCTGCAACGTTTCCTTCCACATTCTTTAGCCAAAATCTCTAATCCATACTTATCCATCCATATCCATACTATCCATACTATAATATTATAAATGCGAAAGTAACTCTGTCTGTCTGTTACCTTTTCACGCCTTAATCGCTAAACCGATTTACATAAAATTTGGCATGGGAATAGTTTAGGACCCTAGGAAGGACATAGGATAGTTTTTATCCCGATATAAGGTTCCCGTGATGTAGTTTTCGAATTGTATCTTTGTTGCTTTTTCACGCAAAAACTACTGAAATCTCAATGAAATTTGGTTAACATTCTGGAAAAACACATAAGCTACTTTTATCCTGGAATTCCTACGGGATCGGGATGCACGCGGGAAAGCCCTTCAAAAGCTAGCAAATAATAAATAAATACTTTATTTCTCCTCACCAAAACATGACTTAAATATTTATACAAAGATAGTTAAAGTAACACTTACAGTCAAAAAATTTTACAAGCTGGTGTCCTTTATAAGCCTGACATAAGTCTGTAGTACAGATCACCAGGTCCTCACCTCACAAAAACAGGTATAGACAATGTTTAAGACATAGCGTATGTCTATGTATACAAAACAATATTCACATTTATTAAGGAGAATAGACTAACAGTACCGCGGGGCTTCGCTCCCATGGTCCTTATCGTGATAAAAAACATAACTCTCCTTTTTTTGCAGTCGGCTATAAAGTAGCCTAAAACTTTCCTCAAGCTTTAGGCTACTTCAATATCAAATTTCAGCCAAATCCACCCAGTACTTTTAAAGATTAGCGCGTTCAAACAAACATTTTTTTTTGCTTTATTATACAAATATATAGTCGTCCAGTAGTTACAAATACGAATGACGTGTCATGTGTTGGAGGTTCGAATCCGCGCAGTCATATATTACTTTGTGTAATTTTCATTATTACCATGTGAAAGTGAAAGTGAACCTTGTAGTTGCTTGTAGTCTGAGGCGATCTTTAGAGGAAATATATACACAGATTTGAGTGGGCCTGTCCAGACATTGCAAGCATTTGTCAGATAACGTATAGCTTAACTATATGTATGTAAGTTTATAATAGTTATTTATGTATATATATACTAAGACTTTTACTTTGAATATATTATGTACTTAGGTTTTTGGTCATGCTCATGGTCGACTGGTAGAGAATGTCGAAGGCATTAAGTCCGCCTTTGTACAGACGACAGCACATGAAGCTACCCGAAACTGTCAAATTTTCCCAATCAACCTTGAACCTAATTTCTTTAACAATAAAGTTGAAAATCTATTAAAGTTTGACAGTTTGTTGTAGCTTGATGTGCTGGCGTCTGTACATTTTTGTGTTGCATAAAGTTTAAATAAATAAATTAACTTATTGCCTTTCTTCTTTGCGATGTGACCAAATTATTCAAGGATCCTCTGAAGACAGATGGACAGTCTGGTCCTTTACTCTTAGTTGTTTAAGTATCGATACATTGGCCCTTCACGCTGTCAACTCTACAAATATTAACTTATGATACCAATAACCCATTGTTCTTCTTACAGCGCGGCTTCAAAGTGCGTGAAAAGCTAGCGATCGCGCACATCGGGCAGCCCGTACCAGACTCACTGTTCGTACTTAAGGAAACTCCTCAGGTAAGTCTCGTTATGATTATTTAATAATTGTTTTATTGTTTTGATGCGTTTATAGCCTAATGGCTAATGTGTCGGACTTGTGATC
This sequence comes from Tholera decimalis, assembly GCA_943138885.2. Classification (NCBI taxonomy): domain Eukaryota; kingdom Metazoa; phylum Arthropoda; class Insecta; order Lepidoptera; family Noctuidae; genus Tholera; species Tholera decimalis. The sequence continues at coordinate 39,236,612 of OW964566.2, read as the reverse complement.
GACCCCACACATTACACTAGTGTCGTGAACCCACTCCAGACAAGCATTTTTAGCTTCGTTGGAGGGGTTAACAAGACTGCTAGTAATTTGGATTATACCCAAATTGCTAGTTCTCTTTATAAAAAAAAAATACATAAAATGTGCATGAATTATGTCTAATATCTATACTAATATTATAAAACGGAAAAGTTTGTTTGTTTGTTTGTTTGCCTGAACGCGCTAATCTTCGAAAGTACTAGGTGGATTTGGATGCAATTTGGTATGGAAGTAGCTTGAAGCTTGAGGAAGGTTATAGGCTACTATTTACGCGACTGCAAAAAAGGAGAGTTATGTTTTTACCGTGATAGAATCCACGGGAGCGAAGCCCCGCGTGAGTACTAGTACATAATATAGGCTTACTATCTTTTTGAACAGTATACAGATGACCTGTACAAAAAGTATATCATAAGTAACAAAGCTTTGATTGAACTAATCTATTTGATTTGGTATGATTTTTGAAGACATCTGAAGATATAATATATTTATGAAAATAACAAGTTTAGAACTTTTTTATTTTTGTTACTGTTTACCTTAAATATCACCTCGCACGTTTGGAACACCCTATATAAATCATTGTTCGACAAAAAATCCGAAACTAAGCCTACTAATAAACTAATGAAAAAAAATGTATATTTATAATTATTTTTACATAATTATGTATATTTGCTGAAATAAATGTTCTATCCGTTATTAAATAATATAAAAACGAATAAAGCTTTACAAAACATCAAAAGTTTCGTTTTACAAAAGAAAGAACACAATGGTAAATGCACGTGTTTTACACAAGACCCTTATGCAATCGTATAACAACACTCATTATTGTCACGAGTGGAATATCTTGGGATCACGTATTTTAGTATTGTGTCTGCTTCGCGGTTAATTTGTTCATTACCTTCCATTGTTTCATTATTCGGTTCGGAACAGATTATCCATTCACCTATACTAATATTATAGGAAAAGTATGTTTGTTGGTTTAAACTATATACGATTATAATGAGATTAGTATATACAATATGCATCGTTATTAACGCACGCCCTAATTAGATATCTGATATAATCATAATACATACATTGAATTTTTAGTTTTACTTGTATTATAAACAGTTTTTTTAATGAGTAGCTTCCTTGAAGTAAGTTTCATTTTTCTTTAGTTGTATTGAATGAAGAGATTTACATTTACAGTCCATTTTGGTTTGTTTTGACTGTACAGCGACAGTGTAGTACTAATTTACATAATTATTTCAGGGATAAAAAAATACTAATATTAAAAATTATAAAAATCGATTCAGTAAACGATACTGAACAAAATAATTTTAGGATGTGTTTAATTATGTTAGATGTTGTATATATCTGGTATATCAACATACATCTTTCAACTGCAAAAGGACAAATATTTGTACAGCGTTATTGGTAAAACACTATCAACCTTGCAGGACTGTATTATTCATCATAAGCAACAACTTTTGTTCTATGACTTTTAATAACATTGTTTTTTTTTTATTGTTTTTTTTTTGTATTGATAATAGGTTCGCGTTTGACCACCATCTCACCTGATTCCCCTACTCATTAATTAACTTTGAATGAAATTATAGGTGCAAGGGCTCCACACATTCATCCGCAACAAAGACACTCCCCGGGACGAGTTCATCTTCTACTCCAAGCGACTGATGCGGCTCGTCATAGAGTTTGCGCTGTCTCTCCTGCCATACTCCGATCACACCGTGGACACGCCGCAGGGATTCTTTTATAAAGGTAGGCTTGTAGATGAAGGCCGTTGCTTGCCGGAGTTGCGGAAATGTTCTAACGAGATACCGCGGCCCCGGAACTTAAGGGCAGCTGATGGAACAGGGTGGGTTTTTAGTCAGTAGAAGTCTGACACTCCATTCCGCTTAACCCAGAGTAGGAGAAGTCATTCGATGATTTTCCCACCCAGAAAAAAAAAATTGGCCAAGTGCGAGTCGGACTCGCCCATGAAGGGTTCCGTAGTAACTATAATAAATATAATATAATTAATATATTTATTTGAAAAAAAAATACAAAAAACCTTACAAATTTCTTAAAACTAGCTTATTTACAATTTTTACAACTACGCCAAATAACTTTGTTTTTCATAGTATTTGTATGAATTACAAAGTTATATTTGCGGTTTTAGAAAATATACTGTATCTCAAAAACTGCTGACTCGATCTCGTTCAGACCAATTTTGGTTGAAAGTTTACATTAAGATCTACAACATATGTTTTTTTAGATTTGTCACTTCATTATTATAGAAGTTAGAGGGGGGGGGACACACATTTTACCACTTTGGAAGCGTACATCTTTTAAACGATTAACTTTATGAAAAAGTCATTTTAGAAACCTTAATGTCATTTTTAAAGACCTGTCTATAGATACCATACACGTATAGGTTTCATGAAAAAAAATATTTTCAGTTTCAGTTCCATGTATGGGGAGCCCCCTTTATTTTAAATATTTTTTTAATTTTTTCTTAAAATCGGAAAGCGGTTCACAGAATACATCTACTTACCAAATTTTATGTGTATAGTCCTAATAGTTTCGGAATAAAATGTCTGTGACATACGGACGGACGGACAGACAGACGGACAGACATGTCGAAACTATAAGGGTTCCGTTTTTTGCCATTTGGCTACGGAACCCTAAAAAAGGCTTGTATATCGTTATCAGGACTGTTCAAATAATTAAAAGAACATGTTTCAATCAAACTGATGTAAAAATGCACTCCCACTTGCTTTTATAGCGTAAACATTTTAAAATGGCGCGTCAACAAAACTAACCAATAAGGACAAACTTTCTTTTAGAATAAACAATATTTTTAGAACAGAAAATCAGATACCATTCCTTAAAAACTTTTCGCAGATTACGCGCCAAGCAACTGACAAGCTAGCAACCGGCTTCCGTTTAGAATAAATAATATTTATAGAACCGGAAATCGGTTACCAGTGCTATTAGTTGAAATGTTTACAAATACATATCTGTTCCCACTAAACTATATTGCGCTATAATTATATAAAGCTAACACTTGAGTATTTTAGTTTGCGTGATCAGCTAGCTAAAAAAATATTTTTGACATACTTGTTTTTGTTGAATTCCTGATGAGACAACTCTTGACCTCAATTTCGCCTGATGGTAAGCGATGGATGAGTTCTACGATGGAACGAGCGAGCCCCATGGGCGTGCACAGAGATTTGAGATAGAGTAAGCACGGCTAAAATTAAAATAAAGCTTACCAGTTTCCGTTTGTTTCGGTCGGTGGCCCACCACCACGAATATCTAATTAATGTTTATAAATCAAATCGATGCGCCTATCTATATTATCTATATTTTGTCGTAGGATTTGTCATGACCACGGAATGCTTATTCTTGTTTACCCAGAAAACAAACAGCATCAATAAATCGTCTGAAAAAGTCATGTCTCTATTTCTGTCAACTTTCGCGTTGTGTCTTTTAATATCTAACTTAAACTGGCTATTTGAACTAGTATCTATTCTACTTTTACTAAAAGTTTGGAACTCCAAGCAAGATTCTAAATGTTTTTCTGAAGAATCGTGCTTAGCAGCCTCAACATTCTTTTTATCTTGATTTGTAAACAAAATGCAAGGGAAACAATACAACATGTTTTTGTGTACACTATTAGCCAGTAATAATTATCATACGACTTTTTATGTAAACAACGAGTAGTATTACCATTTTTTTTGTATTAAATTCTTCCTAGGTACACACCTTCGGGCACGCCGCAATTGCGGCGGTAAGACCCCTCTTTGAGGAGTGGCTAGATCGGCGTCACGGCGTCCTGACCTACCGCATGACGCAGGTCCTCTCCGGACACGGAAGTTTCGGGAGGTACCTGTGTCTGATGGGAAAGGAGGAAACGCCTGGGTGTCACCACTGCGAGGGTCGCCCTGAGGACACCGTAGAGCACACGGTGCAAGACTGCCCCGCAGATGCCGGGCAGAGCACCGACGTGTCCTCACGGCGGTGATAGGCGGAGACCTCTCGCGCCCGGCATTGGTCGAGGCCATGCTGCGGGGCGAGACGGAGTGGGAAGCGGTCGTCTCTTTCTGCGAAGCAGTCATGCTTCCGAAGGAGGAGGCGGGCCGCGTGAGGGAGAGGATGGCGTCCTCCCTCCAGCCCAGCCGCAGTGGTAGACGCCCACGGCGTCGGTCGTCGGCCGACGATCTCCGGCCACCGTAGGCGCGGGCATGCGGACAGCGAGTAAAGGGCAACTCGCTGTCCGACCATGGACCATGCCCGGGTCGACGGCGCGTCGTGTTCCACGCGCGCCTCAAAGAGCGTCAGCAACATGACGAGGCCCCCCCTGCAGAGGGCCGAAGCCTGCCGGGGTCGTGGGACTTATCCCATTACCGTGACCCCGGTACGTAAATTATTTAAACACACTTTTCCAGCACAGGTTTGACAGGTATAATTTTTTACAATAAATTTACTAAATAATCACAGAAACTGTCAATCACTTGCGCTAAGGAAAACAAATATGGCTATTATTTTATATATTATTAGACCATCCGACTAAAAAAGTGGAACATCTGCTACAAACAATTAACGGGTATTTTAAAGATTTTGAATTTGGTCGGATTAAAATAAAAGCAGTGCTTACAAAACTCGAACACGCGCTCACATCTTCACGCACACAGTCACACTCTTGTTGTATATTACACGAGATACGTTGTATGGTATTTAAGCTGACTTTAGTACTGCTTATGGTCGCAGGACTCAAGAGCGGCGCTGTCTGCGCGATGAATAAGCGCGCGTTAGTTACGAATAAACGTAATAGATGGCGAGTAAATCGCAAAGTGTGGTGAAATGATGTAGAATCAGTTAGAGGTAGTTATTGTTATTTATAATTTAGAGAGGCATGCAGAGCCGGATTAACCCTGTCAGAGGGCCTAAGGCAATGGCATTCTCGGGGCCCCTTTTCTTACTTTGACTGACCAAATCGTGTGTGAACTGAGGAAACGCACATTAAGGGCTGTGGTTTTTAATATATTTGTTTACTTATTCCCAGATTTGTTCTAAAATTGTTTTAATTCTACTACTAAATTTAACGATCTGTATTTTGTGAGATAACAGTGAGGTCCCTAAATTCACACGCACATCAAATTCTTGTTCGAAGAAACATGTTTTCTTGGTGCGTGCACTGGGCCTGGGCCCCTAGTCGATGCGGGGCCCCTAGGCAGTTGCCTACTCCGCCTAATGGTTAATCCAGCCCTGGAGGCATGTATGTATGGGACTACAGGGTATGCAGAGCTTATTTGCATGTATGGACCGCACGCCACTGGTGAGCCCAGATGCCTGCTCACTCTTGCTTTAAAGACTGAAAGGTCATAAGTGGCAGTATTACCTACGTGAAGCAGTAGCGGGTGAGCATCGGGCCCGACGTTTACTCGAACCGAAACGAAACATTAGTGATGAAACGTAAATGGCTGAATTATTATATCCATCCATACTAATATTATAAACGCGAAAGTAACTGTCCGTCTGTTACCTTTTCACGCCTAAAGCGCTGAATCGATTTAAATGAAATTTGGCATGGAAACAGGACTTAGGACTAGGGCTTGCAATCCCGGAATACCGAGATCTCGGTATTGCGTATTGCTGAAAAAAAGCATGCATGTGACAATGTGAATATTTTCAATATGCGGGATCCCGCAAATACCGAGATCCCGCGGGAATTAAAATTCGTAGTCCCGCAAATACCGAGATTGAATTCAGTCTGTGGGATTGGAAACCCTATGTAGGACCCTGCTAAGGACATAGGATAGTTTTTGTCCCGAAATTCCCACGGGATTTGAAATTACGCGGGAAAAACCTCCCATGCAAACGAAGTCGCGGGCAAAAGCTAGTATTTTATAAAATTAACCCTTATTCTCTCCATTTTAAGGTCGTAAATGCGACGTGGAGAAGATCTGCGGCGTGTCGATCCTGCGCGCCGGCGAGACCATGGAACAAGCCGTGTGCGACATCTGCAAAGACATCCGCATCGGCAAGATACTCATACAGACCAACCAACAGACTGACGAACCTGAGGTATGACCTTCTTTTTATATGTAGTCTCTTGCAGGTCAACGTCTAAGGTTGTCGGTTGCTTAACCGGACTTGTTTGTGGCGGAATTAGTTATACAACGTGTAACGGAAAGGGTATATACATACCAAGGGCACGGCTTCTTTGGATGATATCAAACGATATTGGAAGGGATTCAACTCAAAATAAAATACTCTAAAAATTGATACCAAATTTTCGGTTTCGTAAGTTTCTTAAATTGAAATCATAACAATCGTGTCACCGTACTACGTAGGTCAATAACTTTCCACGTTACTTGCAAATATCACGATAAATTTCTTCCGTAATTCTGTGCGCCTAGTACTGTAGTAGCCTACCGTCCAGGCGGTGACTTCATTACTTCCGAACATGTAGAGATAGGATTAAAAAACCCTTCCAATATTTATTTATTTATTTATTTAATAAGGTTAACCAACAATTATTACACTACAGCATCACAATTTACAGAAAAGCATTAAAACATGTGCGAGTATAATAATTACTTATAGGCTAACACAGCATGCATATTACAAAGTTAACAATATTATTATTTAGAACATTAAAATTACATTAAAATTAACATAGAAACTAAAATGAATAAACGATTAATGATACAATATATTATGGATAGTTAACAAATACTAAATGGGAATGGAATTATATGGCTCAGTTACAAAATTATTTTCTTAACTAAAGATAAAATATATCACAGTAAAAATGGCTATAATAATTACAACAAAAATACAGACACTATATACCTTTATGCTATACAGTAATAATTTCCTTGTGGATGTTATTAAGAATGGCTTTACGGAATTGACCAGCACTATCATTGTGCACATCAGTCACATCACTGTAGCTGTTCAAAGTTTTACACAGTCTGGGCACTATGGAGTTAGCACCTAAGACAGTCCTTCGTATTGGTGGACACAATGGCGTTATTGGTTGACGGGGGTTTCTTGAGGGAGCGCGGAACCTTAGGAGACTAAGCAAATGGGGGCAATCAATTTTGTTCCTGAGTAATTTAAAAACAAAAAGTGCATCACAAGCTTCCCTACGAGATGCCAGTGAATGCATATTGAAATATTGAAGCCTGCTATTATAGGAGAAAAGATGATTGGCTTTACCTACCGAGTACGCAAGATGCCATACAAACCGTTTTTGAACCCTCTCGATACGTAGTATGTGGACCGCATAGTGTGGTCTCCACACAACACTACAGTAATCCAAAATACTTCGTACAAGACTGTTATACAATAAGATTTTCGTACTACTTTTAAATTCTCTAGAGTTCCTTATGACAAAACCTAACATTCTAGATGCCCTTTTAATGATGTCCTCGATATGAGGTAGAAAAGTAAGTTTGCTATCAAAGGTGACTCCCAGGTCTTTGATGGTTGTTACTTCTTGGATCTTGGCATTATCTATGAAGTACTCTGAACTGATGCAGTTAGCTTTCCTTGAGAATTTTTGGTGATAGCATTTGTCAGTGTTAAGCTGCATTTTATTACTATTGCACCATTTTACGACCCGGTTCATATCTTCCTGCAACAGTTCGGTATCTTTTGGGGACTCTATTCTTCTGGCAAACTTCAGATCGTCGGCATACAGGAAGCACTCGGAGAAGTGAAAACATTCCGGCAGATCATTTACAAAAATGTTAAATAAAATGGGAGCGAGGTGAGAGCCTTGGGGGGCTCCCGAAGTTATACTTCGATTAGATGATTGAAAACCATTTACTACAACAAAGAATTCTCGTTCTGTTAAGTATGATTTCAGCCACTCGAATAAGGAACCTGTAAAGCCATATGCTGCTAGCTTATACATTAGGATTTTATGCGAGATTTTATCAAAGGCTTTGCTAAAGTCTGCGTAAATGACGTCATACTGCTTGTTTATGTCCAACGCTTGCACTATCGACTCCGTGAATGATGCCAAATTCGTTGAGGTAGATCTGCGTGCTACAAAACCATGTTGTCGATTACTGAGATATAACCCTGTGTGCTGTTGTATATAAGGGCAGAGTAAGGACTCAAAGACTTTAGCAAAAGAGGAGAGAATAGAAATTGGCCTATAATTAGCTATTGCTTCTTTGCTTTTTGCTTTATGTAATGGCACAATTTTTGCTCTCTTCCATTCGCGCGGGAATTGGCCTGTTGCTAACGATTTATTGTAAATATAGCGTAGTGGAGTTACTAGAGCTGATGCACAAGCGGATATGAAAATGGGGGGGATACCGTCCGGACCTGCTCCCTTGTTTATGTTTAAGGACTTCAGTATATTATACAGACAATCGTGATCAATAGTTGGACAAGTTAAACATATGCTATTCTTTTTTAATGAGTTCAGAAGAGTGGAGTCTAAATTTAAGGTAACATTGTCATCATCATTGGTGTATACTGATGAGAAATAATCGGCAAAGAGATCACATATAGTTGAGGGATCAGATGTCGTCACGTGCCCGTTAGACATAGTCAACGGATATGCGCTAGAACCACCGCGTTTGTCTTTTATGTACTTCCAAAAAATCTTTGTATTTTTTTTTATTTCGGCCTCAAGAGTTTTTGTATAATTAGAGTACAGAGTTTTGGCTAAGTTTTGACAACGCTGTGTAACTAGTTTTAACTCAAGTTCGTCTAGTGGATTTTTATATTTCTTGTATCTTAACCTCAATTTATATTTTTCTTTAAGAGCCCTAATAAGATTTTTGTTAAACCAAGGGGGGTAGCGACTATTTAATGACTTACAATTGGGTACGAATTTCTGAATGGCACTGTTTAATACATCATAAAATATGGTAAGCATGTCGTTGACGTCGGCGGTTTCAGCAAAAAGATGGGGCCAATCTTGCTTATTTAAATAATTATTAATTTTTTCATAGTCCGCTTTGTGAAAGTTCGGTCTCGTGGTCTGTTTGTTGTATGACAGACTATTCTCTTTTAAAAAGGATAAAGTTATATTGAGGGGGGGGTGCAATTTGTCGATGATGGTTAAAGGACAGGTGGATTCTGACACTGAACAGGTTGACGTGTTGGTAAATACCAGGTCCAATATACGCCCAGAGCAATTTTCTATCGTATTGTATTGAGTTAGTTTATTTATATTCACAAGGTCTAGTAATCGTAGACAGGTACTTGGTAAAGAATAGCTACCAGGATCCGCCTGCCAGTTTATTTTGGCTAAGTTAAAATCTCCTACTATACAGATGGGCATGCTTGTAGTGTCAAAAACTTTGTTACAATGTTCAATAAAATGGTCTAGTCTTGCTACAGATACAGGTGGCGGGAGGTATACGGCACAGAGAGCTACTAGGCGAGACACATTGTTGCTTGATACATCGATTGTTACCCAGAGATCTTCGCAGTTACTTTGGAAATTATCAATTCGCCTAGAGCTGATTTTTTTTGAGACAGCTATCAACACACCGCCTCCATTTTTATCGGTATCGAAACCTGATGTTTCCCTGTCTCGACGATATACCATGTATCAATCGTCAAATAGCTCGCTGTCAGATATACTACAATTTAACCAAGTTTCTGTTAAAATAATTATATCATAATTTGAACAGGTAAGATTACAATAAAATGCATGTGTTTTTGTTCGTAAACCTCTGCAGTTTTGGTAGAACACATTTAAACTATTGAATGTTGAACTTTATAGATTATTATGCATGCACTAGAGTAAAAAAAAATAGATTATATATTATTAAATTATTTTGCAAAGACTATTATTACTCTTGATTAGTATAGAATCAGCTCCGTCTGTTTTCCTTACAAAGATTTTGCTGTTTCTAATCCATACGTACTTGTAATTTTTCTCTCTTGCCATAATCCTGCACGCAGCGTGTAAAGCTTTATTGGCTGGAGATAGGTGTTCCACTATGTACACAGGTGTCTTGCGACCAACGTATCCCAGATGTTCAGAGTTTAATTTTTCTTTGGAGTTATCCTTGTTGTATTTTATTGTAGAGGCTAATATTTGATCCCGTAACCTTGGCGATGATAGTTGGACAACAATGGATCGGGGACGGGTGCTAGTTGGGTTAGCTTTAGCAACTCGGGTACAATTTAGTATGTCTTTTTGTTCAATTTTGCAGTTCACAACTTGTCCAATTTTGGTAACAATTTCAAAAATATTTTCGTTTTTTTTTTCAGGCACACATTGAACTTCTAAGTTATTTGACCTTGACTGCTGTTCTAAGTTCGTGATACGCATAGTGAGGTCCCCGACGGTATTTCTGAGTTCCGTATTCTCTGTTTCGAGTTTCCCAACAAGTGCTGTGGTTGATTGCAAATTCTTTTCGAATTTCTCAAACCTATCACTTATGAATGACATCGATTCTATAATTTCTTGCATATCTTGTTTGACATTTTGTAATTCCTTGCTAATTGTACTTTCAGTCGCTTTATTGAATTTAATAAGTATTTTATTGATATCGTTTGATATCACTGAAAGAAGCCGTGCCCTTGGTATCTATATACCCTTTCCGTTACACGTTGTACATAAAATAAAATAAAAATATGATATACATAGTTATGATAAATAAAATATATAGTCTAGAGTTTTTATGTGTGTGTCATCTCGCAAGTCAACCACTGTAGTTGTCGGCTGCTTAGCCGAACTTAAGTCTGTGACGACTTTAGTTATGATAATCAGGTTTTTTTTGAGTATGGTGGTATCTCGTAGGTCAACCTCCGAGGTTGTCGGCCGCTTAACCAGGCTTGTCTGTGACGGCCTTAGTTATATTATCAAAGTTTTTTTGTGTATATGGTGGCTCGCAGGTTAACCTCTATGGTTATCGGCTTCTTAACCAGACTTGTCTGTGGCGGCCTTAGTTTTTTTGTGTGTATGGCATCTCGTAGGCCAACCTGTGAGATTGTCAGCTGCTTAACTGTACTTGTCTGTGGCGGCCATAGTTTTAATAATTAAAGTTTTTTTGTGTATATGTGTGTTAGTTTCTTGCAGGTCAACCTTAGAGGTTGTCGGGCGCTTAACCGGGCTTGTCTGTGGGGGCCTTAGTTATGATAGTCAAAGTTTTTTTATATGTGTGGCATCTCGCAGTTCAACCTCTGAGGATTAGTGCATTTAAACAAACAAACTTTATGCTTTAAAATATTGGTATAGTATACATGCGAAAAAATAATTATTATGATGTTGAAATTAAATTTAAATAAATATACAATAGTTCGATCTCAGTATTGCCTACCCTCTCTAAAATATTAGAAAAGATTCTTAACAATCGATTAGTAGATTATCATGAATCATACAAAAGACTAAGTAATAACTGAAAATGCTATAGCCCTAGCAGATCATGTAGTATACATAGATAGATAGATAGAATATACTTTATTTTACACCAATATCATTTTCATCGGCTCATCGGCGAACCGTTGCTTGCCTGTCGGTTTTCTACAGATTGTACTTCGGGGAGTGTGCGCAGGAGATCCATGACCTGATTCCTCCATCTGCCTTACACTACCGGTCTACCAGACGCACAGCTGGGTACCACCCATACTTGGTTGATATACCGCCTTGTCGTACCAAGCGCTTCTCCTCCACATTTATTGTGCGCACAGCCAAGCTGTGGAATTCTCTGCCGGCTTCTGTGTTCCCTGCCACTTATGACCTTTCAGCCTTTAAAGCACGAGTAAATAGGCATCTTCTAGGCTCGCTCGTCCCACCTTAGACCTCATCTATCGCTTACCATCAGGCGAGATCGGGGTCTTTCTTTTTTTTATTACTGATGGCCCCCATCAGTAATAAAAAAAAGAAAGAAAGAAAAAAACTTTATTCGGCACATGCCACAAAGCACACAACACAAAGTATACAAAAATCAAATATTAAAAAAAAAACAATTTACGTACATATTTGCATTTACACGAAAATAGACAAATTACGTGTGCCTCGCGACTGCACCAAAAAGGCTCGGTTCAGCAAAACAACTAGTGCCTGACGCTGGTTTTCAACCGGACCTAGTGTTGAAGTGACTACCGGATGTGAACCAGCTTTGTATAGAAAATAAATAATTAATAATATTTATTTATATATATATATATAATATATATATATATGTCGATGCCTCCCACGTACGTTGTTGTAACCCATATATTGCAATATTACAGGAGAGCGTTTCAAAGATACTAATAGCAATAAAAACTGCATTTTTCAATTAATTTTTATACAATTCAGTATTACTAACTATATTCACATATTGAAATGTATAAAGATTAATTGAAAAATGCAGTTTTTATTGCTAATAGTATCTTTGAAACACTCTCCTGTAACATTGCTATTTGTGGTTTACAACAACTTACGTGGGAGGCATCGATGTGTGTGTGTGTATTTGTGTAGGAAATATAATATATATCATATATTTCGTCCATACGTAAAAATAAATAATTGAAGCGTCTGTTCACGATCTAAAAAGAAGTGTGCTTGCTGCATTATAATTTAATGTCTTGTACCTAATAAGTTATTGAGTATACCATTTACACGAAACCAAAACACAAACAAATCCTTTGAAAAATCAGGTAGGTTAAGTATTTGCAGTATTCCTGCACCTACTAGTATCCACAACTTAAGATTCAATCAGATAAGTGAGATATTTTGGTTGACCATGTCTAGTTTTATTTGTGCATCTATTGAATACTGCCGTAAGCGTTTCCTAAAGGTGCTGATAGTATTGCTCGATCTTATTAGTGGCAGCAGGTTATTCCACACCTTTGATGCCGCATAGCGAAAACTACCTTGAAAATGTAGAAGGAGGAAAGTTGTTGTGAACACTGCCTCCATCCACATTCTCTTTTGCTAGTGATCGAACATAGCTTATTATATAGATAGTCCGGCTTTTGAAATTTGACCACGCCGTGAAAGCACGCCAGGTGCAGTTTACGTCTCGATTTCATTTTTAGCGTAAAATGTTTGTTAAGAAACGGTGTCACGTGACTTCTAAGGGGAATGCTGTAACAAAACCGGGTGCAAGCATTCTGCACCCTTTGAATGAGCTTATCAGTACGAGCTAATAGGCGCGGCCCGTAAAATGTGTCCGTGTAGTTCAGTCTAGACAGAACCAACGCTTCAACTAGTTGTTCTCGTATTTGTTCAGACAGATAAGGCTTTATTTTGTATAGAACCATTAGGCGATAAAAGCAGTTTTTTATTGATTTCGCAATGTGCTTCTCAAACCGAAGGTCACTGTCCATGGTAAGGCCCAGATTGCGTGCCTCATACACTCGCTCGACGGGCTCACCCATTAGCTTCACGTCAAAAAACCTAGGTAATCTAACCAGCTGTTGTCTGCTGCCAAATATTAAGTATTTAGTTTTATTTGGGTTTAGTGACAGGCAGTTATCCCCAGACCAAACGGCGATTCGTAGAAGGTCCTCATTGAGTTCCCTAATGGCGCTATGATAGTCTTCTGGTTTAAAAGATATATATAATTGGACATCGTCAGCGTAAATATGGTATTTGCAGTTTTTGAGGCATCTTATTATGTCTGCACAGTACAAAATGAAACGGATGGGCCCTAAAATTGAGCCTAGTGGGACTCCTCTCTCTATAGGAATAAGAGCCGACCTAAGAGTACTACCATCACTCAACCGCAGATCCACCCGCTGTTTCCTATCACTAAGATAGCTCCGGAACCATTTTACAGCTTTAGAGTCAAAACCGTATTAAATTAACTTCGATAAAAGTAATGGAACATTTATAGCGTCAAACGCCCGGGAAAAATCTAGTAAGACAGCAACGTGCACATCCCCTTATCCTGTGCAGACAATATGTTGTCTATTACATCTAGTAAAGCGATGGAGGTACTGCGCTGTTTTCTAAACCCTGATTGTAAGTCAGGCAAGACGTTGGCACAGTTTTGATCCAGAAATAGCGTTAATTAGTGGCTAACAATTTTCTCAAGCACTTTAGATAAACATGGCAATATACTTATAGGGCGTTTAAGGTAAATGGATTTGAGATTTTAGGCAAGGGCCTAATTGAGGCAATTTTCCATTGGTTAGGAAAGGATTTTTATTATCTAATTTAAGTGAGTTTCAAACACACTTAAATTAGATAATAAAATAATATGCTTGGCTATCTTCTTAGATCTTTCTAAGGCATTCGACACTTTGTCTGTTCCCCATCTTCTATCTAAGCTGGAAACTACGGGCATTCACGGACATACTTTAAAAATTTGCGAGAATTACCTCTCCGATAGAACTCAATGCGTTAAAATAAATCATGTTATTAGTGACCTCATTTAATTGAGTTTTGGTGTTCCTCAGGGCTCAATCTTGGGTCCTACGCTATTTTTCATCTATATTAACAACCGATGCGAAATGTCTCTAATAGATGATACGACTCTATTAATTCATAGTGGTGACTGGCTTGTACAGTAAAATATGCGGAACTTGCTCTACTACGAAATCGCTGACAAATAATATCTTTACCTTAAATTTAAATAAAACGCTCTCCACCGGATTCAATAGTGCTCAGAGCTTGCTCACTCGGTGTATCTTCATCACAATGTACTTAAGGCAAGCCCGTTTCCACCCCCAGCTGTACTACCTCCGCCTGCCCAAGGACATCAAGGACTACCGCGTGATCCTGATGGACGCCACCGTGGCCACGGGCGCCGCGGCCATCATGGCCATCCGCGTGCTGCTGGACCACGACGTGCCCGAGCAGAACATCTCGCTGGTGTCGCTGCTCATGGCCGAGATCGGCGTGCACTCCATCGCCTACGCCTTCCCCCAGGTACCCGATGCTGCTCACCTCTAGCCTAGTGATGTGTCAACTCGAGTTACGAACTCGAGTCAACTCGAGTTGAATTCTCTTTAACTCGATTTAGTCGATTTGAATCCTCCCGCCCTAGCGCGTCAGCCGAATGACAGACACTGAGATGGCGCGAAGTTTGCCGATCATTTATGACTATATTCATTCGTTTAATTCGCTTCAAATGTCAGTTATGTCAATGTCACAACATTGCATTGTTGCAGATTTGAGGTTATTTTGGAGTGTCGGTTGTTATTGTTGTTAGTTTTTCGAATTATTATGTACTATATAGAAATGAAAAAATGCCGGGACCTAACCGGAAATCGAATCGAAATTGACCGAAAGAGTTACCGTGGCCTCGGAACACGAAGGCCATAAGATGGAACACGGATGGGTTTTAGTCAAAAAAGCCACATTAACCTTATATTTTTATTCTTATGTCCACAGGTAAAAATAGTGACGTCAGCACTAGACCCGGAGATTAACGAAAAATTCTACGTGTTGCCCGGCATCGGTAACTTCGGCGATCGCTACTTCGGCACCGAGCCCTCGGACGACGAGTGAGCCCGGGACACGCGCTTGTATGTGGAGCAAGCAGTGCCTCCGCACTGTGCGTAACTCCGGCGTAACCGCGGTGTGACGCAGCGGACATGCTGCATAGAAGTTACGTAGCGCCGCGTAATTGCTGCATAGGCGTAGGAAATTACACGTCGATTTGACGTAGTTGTATGTTGTTTGGACGCATTGTACGTCACTTTGACGTAACTGTACGTCGGTTTGACGTAACTGTACGTCGTTTTGACGTACCTGTACGTCGGTTTGACGTGATTGTATGTCGTTTTGACGTAATCGCACGTCGCTTCGGCGCGGCGTTAGTGTTTTATTTTTGTGAAGCGTATACGTTGGATTGACGCCAGATACGTAGGTACCCTAAGAGTTAATCGTCTGCGTTAGTGATGGCGGGTATTCTGTGGTTCCACTTGTGGGTCTGTGGTACCACCATGTTTTTCAAGCTATATTAATTGCTAAAAACATAGTTTTTTATCGGTGATTATATATACACATCTCAGTTCCTAATTTGACTGCAGAACTTTGATTATTTATGATTGGATTTGCTAACGTTCTTATTATAATTTATTATAAAATATTTTCGAGTTAATGGTACCACACTACTCTTGTAATCTTATTGGCCCCATAAAGATTATTAATCCACTGAGTGAAACCTATTCATAGAAAATTTGGTGCCACGTAAAAGACGATTACCATCTAAGGTATATAAGGGGCTTCTTAAACTTGTGAAATTCGTGTAGTAATTGCACATAACAATTTTTATGTAATAAAAATATGAGAAAAACTGAAAAATAATACACGGAGTATTTAACAAATGAAGAATACAAATATTAGTTGTTAAAAGAAAACAGACGTTAGAAAGCGCGGGAAAAAAACAATCTTCTCTCATTGGATAACCATTAGAACCATAAACATATTACATCATTCTGATTGGTCGCCGTCTGGCGTTACAAAGCGCGGGAAGAAATAATCTTCTCTCATTGGATAACAATTGAAACCATTTCAAATTACATGATTCTAATTGGTTACCACGCGTTCTATATTTGTTAAATAATCTGTGGTTACTAATAATAGTGTATATTGTCGTGGACTTATTTATTAGGACTGTATTTATTTAATAATCTTAATGTTTACATAATTGTATGTAAGTGAGGCATCTTGCTATGGAAGTATTAGCCAAGTATTTAGTACCTCTAGTGTATTCCCGTCCATAGGTAGGAGAAACACTGCCATCTTACATTTTAGACTTTAATTACACGAAGCATTTTCATGCACGAAATATATAAGTACGCATTTGCAAATATACGCACATTTGTTATCCCATACGCACTTTAAGGGCCTACTCAGTTGATATGCTTTTAGTACGATCGACGTATACTTCTACGAACAAAGTATATTGTAATAATTTAATATTAAAGATGAATATACAGGGTTAATTTGTAAAACACCAAAAACCTCTCAGGACTATATTACTAACATCATAATCAACAACTTTTGTTCTATGACTTTTAAAAATTCGTCATATTTTAGTTCACCAGATTTTCATATAAAAATAAAAATATTTAAATTGGACGCCCTAAATGTTACGAACTCTATGCGAAGCAAAAGAAAGCAATTTATACTATCGCTTTCTTTTGCTTTGCATAGACGCTAAATGCGTTGATTATGATGTTAGTAACATAGTCCTGAGAGGTTTTCATTGTTTTACATTTAACCCTGTATAAATGGAACGCAAGGTTGAGCGAGCGGTTGATGCGCTGCATGTCGCGGGTTCTATTCCCGCACCGGAGAAAAGACCCGAAATGAGGGTTTTCTGAAATAACGTTCCTCTGGCACTGAGGCGTCATACCCGGCCACCTGTCAAACGCTTAAGTTTGTTGACAGCTGTCAAATTAACACAAATTAACTTCTATGTTTGTTAACGTTTTCAAAGAAGTTTCCTTTCCATAGAGGTATTATAAATAGTGCCGCCAACTGATGGCGTGAATATTTCTTTAAATCCTCATTCCGTCTCTATTATCTTGAACTTGATCGCAGTAAACGTGTATCAAATGCGTTCGCCCTAAATGCTACATAATATTCGTATGTAACTTAGTACCAGTAGCTATATACACAGAGGAACTAAACACATAATGTTAGCGGTTGTATCAATGTCTAGTCCATACTAACGTACACGTAGATCTCCAGCCAGTAGTTACGTAAATTAACGAGCTAAAAATATGTTATTCACGGATTACTTAAAAAGTATTTATTTACATCCCTGTTTCCAGAACGTAATTTGGAGATAATTTCGACAAAAAGTAGTTGTTTAAACTTAAATGCAGTATGCAGCAGCGGCCAAATATAAAATAAATATAATTAACTTATTGCTGATTAATCCTTAGATTTTAAAGGCCCACAAATTTCAACATTCTTAACTTTTTTGGGGTCCTCCCTCTAGGTGGGCCGGAAGAGAGTGTTAGGCTTGTACTGATTAAAAACCCATCCTGTTTAGTTGCTCTAGTGTCCGGGGCTGCGGTAACTCGTTTGCACATTCCCGTAATCCCGGCAGGAACATACCACAAAGTTTAGTCTACAGTAGAGTCGATGAGAACATATATCCTATATCTAAAAACTTAATATTTATTAAAAGGTCTTTAAAAGCACTAAACAGTCAGGGCTAAGCCTCAGCAAACAAAAGTCACAAAATATCGCGTAGCCAAAGAATAGTTCATAGATCGAACTGAAATGTAAAATAGGAATCAACCAAATTATCTTTAATATGCCTCTTGGGGACATACGACATAATGAGATCCCATTCAGTTTCAATATAGTATCACGTTTACACGCTGACTTAAAACATGCTAAGCGCCAATAAGATTTGAGATGTATGCCTTTGTAAATGATAAAACATTAATCTTTGTCTTTCAAAACCGAATTAACTCGATGTTTCAAAATTATACTTTTAAATGTCATCATATCACACTGCTAGATCTAAACTTAGACAATTCAAAATTTGGTATTTTTTAGTTATCTTATCTTCGAATTCTCTGTTAGTATACGCACCTATCTAACTTAACTGAATCTCTAGGTAGTGAGTTCATATCCTTCAAGTGAATTTTAACACAGTTATTTTAGAATTAGGTTTCGAATATAAAGATAACTGTTAATTCAGTTCTTTTATTTCTCTTAAATTAGACTCCTAGGTTATAGCTATCGGGAAACACATACTCCGGCAGGGAATTCCTCTCCTTAGCCGTACGCATAATGAAAGTATTCCCAAAACGTTTTGTGCTTATGTTTGGAATAGTTTAGACCTAGCGAGGCGATATATTTAATTAGTGTGTTATTGAACAAGTCGGCTTCTCATTATGTCCATGTCGTATACATCCAAGAGTTGGTATTTACTTATATAAAATCATACTTCCATAGTAACTTGCCCAATCGGCTGATACCTAGACTGTATACTAAAAATGAAAAAAAAACAATAAAATTCTGCTTCTAATTTTAACTGTTATAGCTTATGTATCTTTGAGATATTAATGAATTCATCTATGTAATTTGTTATTATAATATATTTATTAATGTAGATTTTTTGTAATCTGCTTTCCTCTATATTAACTTTTAAAATTGTATAGTGTGAAACACAGTCGCCGCACACTGTTAGATTTTCTCACATAAAATTTATTCATAGTTCAGTAATGTTTTGTGTAATCTTCAACGTAGTATAGTTAGCAGCATAATATGTTTTCTTGCTAAAAAAATCATAATAAATTATTGTTAGTTTCCATTTTTAACGACATTTTAACCATACGCAAGGTTGATTTAACATTAATTTAGACTGATGAAGAATGCGAAATATTTTAGTAGGTTTTTGTATGACCTCGCGTCAATGTACTATGTAACTAAATACTTAGCGCCAGGGCACTTGCCTAGAATGTTCAGACTAAGTTATATTCCTAACATTATATTGTTATTTACTGCCATTTTTTGTCTACAGTATTAGGATTTTTTAAATGAAATATTTATGAAAAGCTATTTTGTATATATTAGTGCAATTGGCATTTTTATTTATATATAGAAGGCCTCGCCTCGTTAAGTGAAAACAATCTGGATATTATTTAGCGTAATTTTAATATTTATTTGACGGTATTCGTGTACTGTGCTTAGTAGTAAGTTTAGTTAGTAAGCTTGACACTTAATGAATGTGCTTAATTTTTATTATTCTGGCAACACCATGTTTCTAGTTTTTTTTTAACGTGATCTATGGATGTTTTGCCTGTGGAATCAAGGGTTTAACCCGATTATTATTTATAGTTTTAACTTAAATACCCTCCGAGTGATACCTTGGATAAATAAAATAAATGTTCGACTCGAATTTAAACGCTTACAAGGGAGTTTTCCTGACACAAAATGAAATATACTGATAACTTGCTTCCAAGCTTTCTGGCTATTTGAACGACCAACAGCAGATGAACTATCAGACCATATTTTGATAAAACTTGCTAAAGATGTTTAATCTAAACATGCATTTAGGAACTTTTGACTCCTGTTTTTACTTCTGACTTTTTTGTTAGCGTTCAAATAGCCAAAAATATATATCTCAAAACAAAATATTTACACAATATACATAATTGCACAATGGTGTGTACAATATAGGTATACATAATTTGTATTAAGCTATGTAAGTCGATGTGAAATTACGTGAAAAATGCAAAAAAAAAACATATTGAAGAAATAATCTGAAAATATGATACAAATAATGAAATAAAACAGATTGAAATAATGTACTCATTGGTTTATTTTAATTATCTCCTAACCTTAGTGAACACATAATTTCTCATATTACGAGTAAAATGAAAAATTTACTGCCAAATGATGGTGCAGGAAATATTTTATATGAATATCAATTATTCAACGTAACAATGCAGCCAGTCTTTTGGGCACATTACCAGTGGACAGCGACAAATTTCTGGACGCCATATTTTAGATTATTTTTAGATGTATGTATATATGTAGTTTAACCAATTTCTTGATTTGGTACTTATTAGTAGGTAATTATTCAATTAATCAGAAGTTTTTCGGCGATACACAGAAGATGAACCAATTTTGGTTAAACTTTGGCAATAAGTAAATGACTACCGATATATTTCTTGCTGTGAACACTACGCTGTTTATCATATATGGTCACAGGCATCCAAATGTCTTTGAAACACCACATCCAAGTGTTCATACTTTGACGATGGCACATCACCGTGAGGTTGGTTCTTCCTGTAAAACAAAAAAAGTGCTTTAATTTAGTTTCCCAAATTATATAATTTTCGGAAACGAACTTTAAGCTTCTACAAATTAAGTCAAGTTTAAGTTGCAACTTTAATATTTTTATGAACAAGTCGCAGTGCCCGCTTTTACGCGTAATTTCTGATCCCTAGGGAGTTTCAGGATAAAATTGTAGCCTTTATCTTCCACTGAAAGTCCCTTTAAAATCGGTTTAAGCAAGACTGACTGACAAAATTAAAAAAGGTCATTGTTTTAGTGTAAGTAGTCTAAGCACTTAGGAAAATATAGTATAGATACAATAGTGAATCAAAAGATCTCATTATTTCCCGATTTCTTTTAATCCTTTTAAATGTTTTTGAGCACTGACTCAAGTAACAGAAATTATTTACATAATTTGTTTACGAGACGTCCGTGAGTCTTATACTAGATTCCAAATGTCTCACAAAAAGCATTCTTACTTGTAATATTCTTCACATTCCTCAATCGAGATGTCACTGCTGATAATCCGTGAACCGAAGCCGCTGTAGTACGTAGAGTAGCGTTGCTGCAAAACACGTATAAGATTTTATACAAGAACATTATCATAATCTGCTTAGCCTTTTTAGGGTTCCGTAGCCGAATGGCAAAAAACGGAAGCCTCATGGTTTCGTCATGTCTGTCTGTCTGTCCGTCCGTCCGTATGTCACAGCCATTTTATTCCGAAACTATTATTAGGACTAGTAGTTAGTAGATGTATTCTGTGAACCGCTTTCCGATTTTAAGAAAAAAATATTTAAAATTAAGGGGGGCTCCTCATACATGGAACTGAAACTGAAAATATTGTTTTTTATGAAACCTACCTATGCGTGTGGTATCTATAGAAAGGTCTTTAAAAATGACATTGAGGTTTCTAAAACCACTTTTTCATAAAGTCAATTGTTTATAAGATTTACGCTTCCAAAATGGTTGAATGTGTGCCCCCCCCCTCCCCCCTCTAACTTCTATAATATTTACATTGCGACGCCGACGGCCACGGTTGTTAGCAGTGCCGCGCGGGCGAACCAACCTGCTCAGTGAGGCGCCCCTGACGCGAGCCTTGCATACACTGAATAACACTGTTGATAGGATAGATTTATTTAATTGCTCTCTGAATGAATTCACAAAGGTAACATTGTTTGTATTATGTTATGCTAATATATAACTAGTAGCTTTAATTGTAATTTAGAATGTAACTGAGGACCACGCTACCGCATTAGGATTATTGCCTGTAATGATAGTTGTGTTTGTGATAAATAAATAAATATGGAGGGAAAAATTAAAAAAAATATATATATATGCTGTAGATCTTAATGTAAACTTTCAACAAAAATTTGTTTGAACGAGATCGGATCAGCAGTTTTTGAGATATAGCATATTTTCTAAAACAGCAAATATAACTTTGTAATTCATAGAAATACTATGAAAAACCAATTTAACAATACTGGGATCAGCCTCCAGCCTAACTGGGTGCAGCTGACTACTAGTATTTTACAAAAAGCGTCTGTCTAACTGACCTCCCAAAGCATAGCTGGGTAACACAAATCAACTTGGCAAGAGTAAGTAAGTCAAGAGTGAATAGGTTGCTTCTAGGCAAGCGTGCTTCATCTTCGACCACATCATCGCTTAACATCAGGTGAGATTGTGGTCAAACGTAAGCCTATCAACAATAAAAAAAATATTTGAATAATCTAAAAAACCCGACTGCTCAACTGAAATGCAAGAAAGAAGCACATTTTTATTTAAAAAAGTGACAAGCAGGCGGACCCATTTGAACAGTTTTTTTAATGAGATGGGTCCGCCTGCTTGTCACTTTTTAAAATAAAAATGTTTCAACTTTTTAGTTAAAATATTAATTAACATATTTATAGTTTTCCCGGTCGTGTCACAATGACACCCTACCGGATTCAGAAAGTGAAAGAGCTAAGTCCATATTTTTAAACTTTCTCTTGGTATTATTTTTGTTAGTATTACACTAATCATAAACACGATATGCTTTTTTGAAATCCTTGTGTTAAGCCCTTTAATTTGATACCCATATTGCAGAATTCGAAAAAAAAAATATTTTTTCGTCATCTATATTGGCTTCGCACAGCCGCCATGTTGGATTTTTTCAAATGTCACCTATCTAAGAACACTTGAGCTGCTAAGACAAATCTAAGGCTACCTCAATTATGTGAATCCGTTCAGCGGTTCTGGAGACATGAGGTAATAAAGAATATTACATACATACAAGATACGCGCGAAAAACATAACCCTTCCTTTGCAGTCGTGTAAAAAGACGTGTCAGATTTTCAGGCTTCGACTACCCGCAACGACAGATTCTTGTAACGACTGTCAAAAATGTTATGCATATTTGACATCTAGGACCAACGGCTTCCGAGACACGGTGGAATCTCGATATGATAAGATGGTCACTAAGTAAATTGTCGTGACTTTGTTTATTTTTAACCGCCTTCCAAAAGAAGAGGAGATTCTCAATTCGACTATTTTTTTTAAGTATGTTCCCCGATTACTCGAAGACGGCTGGACCGATTTGGAAAATTCTTTATTTTTTGTTTGAAGTGGTATACTTTTTAACCGACTTCTAAAAAAGGAGGAGGTTCTCAATTCGGATGTTTGTATTTTTTTTTATGTTTGTCCGCGCATAACTCCGTCGCTTGCCAACCGATTTGAAAAATACCTTGTTAGAAAGGGTATACTTCCCAAATGGTCCCATGAAAATTTTATCGAAATCGGACAAGCCGTTTCTGAAAAATCAACAAAAGTCTAAAAAATATTTACGTTGATGATCTTTTCGTTTACTCTGCATTGCGTTTTTTGTTCGCGCATAACTCCGTCATTTACGAACCGATTTGGAAAATTCACTGACCCACTAAAAAGCACGAAAATAAAAGCTTTTTTGCAAAAAATAAAACCGACTTCCATATCAAAACACTACAAAGCCAAAAATAATTTTAATTTCGGAAGGCGGTGTGAAAAAAAAAAAGAAAATACAAAACCAATAACACCGACTACCGAAATTAAAATTATTTTTGGCTTTGTAGTGTTTTGATATGGAAGTCGGTTTTATTTTTTGCAAAAAAGCTTTTTTAGTTGGTCTCACTGTCGCCAAGTCGGAATCTGATGATGGTATCCTTGAGAAATCGAGGGAGAGAAATATTATAGACACATCTATAGCGATTCGGGATTTTTTTATAATAACTTGTGCAGTTGCTCTCGAAAAGCACCATTTGGTGAAGTGGAATTGATGATGAAGACCACAGATGGCCACTAGAACTACTCCATAATAAGTATTTCATGTTGTTTAGCACTTTATTATGCTCGCCACTATGCATATGGTGAAATGGAGCTGATGGTGAATGGAGAATTCCTCAAGAATTAACGACCCTGCATCGGAAAAAGAAATATTTTGCAAAAGGTGATAAGAAGTTGAAATTTAAGCATTTGTAACTAAGTCAATTAAAAACCGACCCACTAATAAGCGTGAAATAAAAAAAATGAACAAAAAATAAGAGTTTTTTTTGGAACTTAGTTTTATAAGTTTTTTCTTATTGCTAATAGGCTCGCCTTTGACCAGTATTTCACCCGATGGTAAGCGATAATGTGGTGGTAAAAACCCACTGGTTGTATCAGGAAGCATATACTCCGGCAGGCACACTTCACTCCTTAGATTCGTAAATGCACTGTAATATTTAGTCGGGTTACCTGCAAATGTTTCGATAGGATCTGCTCAGCAATGACGGTGCAAGCGAGCCGCAGAGCCTTCGCTAACGCGTCGATATACTTGACGTAAGTGGTGGTGAGCTCGCGCAGGTCGCTGTCTCGACGTGGCCTCAGCATCAAGTTTATACCGCCAGGTGGCGTTGTACCCTAGTTGAAGAGAAGCTTTAGATATCGCAACCCTAGATGAAAACCTCACTAATTCAAAAAGTACTCATATTGAGTTAATGGCATTTTCAAAATCCCACGAAAATACATACGCGGAGTTAAAAGTCACGTTACGATAACTTACATATAGATACGATAAAGCAAGGTAATTCTACTTACGACACAAAAATGGTGCCTATTACCTAAAGTAGACTAAATAACTAAAAAAATAGGTTTTATAGGATATATAGTTTAAAAAATATTTAATTGAACAGGCTTTAGAACATATAACTTCATGAATAAATTAATTCTTGACATCTCTAGTGAATATTCCAAAATCAGTTTTTGGTTATTTCTGAAAAAAGAGGATTTCGATTTCCCGGAGTTTTCATCTAGTAGTGCGATATGTATTATGAGGAATTAAGACATTAGTATAACATAAACCTGGTCTTTAATATACAATGCTAATGTTAATTGCCGAAGATAGGTGGCAGAACAGACGAATTACTTAAGTGATGGATTAGTCATAATCATAATAATCCCATTGCTAGGACAAGCCTCCTCTCTATGAAAAGGATTAGCTAAGATTGATTTATAAATATTGTGATAAAAATCACGTCACCCAATTAGTGCGCAGTGATGATGAGATGATCCAAGTGACCAAAATCCAATCCTTTCAGTCAATTGCAATTGACTACCATTTAAATGCTTGGCAAAATGGATAAATGCTCACTAATTTTACTAAAACAATAACATTAATACCAAAACGAAATTTGACACCCAACTTGCACAGGTTAGAATCAAACAAGGTGGTTCGTCATCTCCTTAGGTTGGATACTTTAGACTCTTTATAGGTACAGAAGTAGGAGCCCCGCCATAAAACAATGTGGTGATCATTTATTAATTCTGTTAGGTATTTAAAATTTACTATAGTAAAATATCTAGGTGTTAAGACAGTCGTCCGGGCGTCGGGAATCGGGGGCCGATATCCGGGCACCGTAAACGCGGGCTGCTTGCGGACAGCGAGCAGGGGTAGCTCATCGTCCCAAGGGCGGATCCAGGGGGGGGGGTCATGGGGTCCCCCCCTGGGCTGGGTCCAGGACCTAGGTGGACCACTAATTGAAATTTTTAAACATTGTTACTAGATAATACTCCAGTTTCTGTCGTTGTAAACGAATATCGGCAGTGGATGGCCAAGTGGCTGCGGAGTCAGGAAATACAAATTATAACTTCTTGTGACTTGACCACGATTATGTGACCCCCTCCCCTGGCACCAAAGCTGGATCCACCGTTCCATCGTCCGGTACTCCAGGCCCGGGATACCTCAGCCCCGGAACGCTAGGCAAGGCAATATAAGGAGTATGGTGGGTTTTTAGTCAGTAGAGATCTGACAGTCCCTTCTACTTTTCTAATTTTTTATCTGCCCAGGACAAGGGAATGTGTTCGGTGTTGGTATTGCTAGATTTTTCACGGGCTTTTGACGCAATTAATATTTCGCTATTAATATCTAAACTAGTTTATTACGGATTTGACCCCAGCGCTGTGCAGTGGTTCCGCAGCTATCTTAGTAATAGAAAACAGTGTGTTGATTTACATTTAGGTGATGGAACTGTTTTAAAATCAGCTCTTACTTCGATTGTTAGAGGCGTCCCGCAAGGGTCTATATTAGGACCTATTATTTTTATCTTGTACTGTGCAGATATTATAAAGTGTATCCAGAAATGTAAATACCATATTTACGCTGACGACGTCCAACTCTATCTATCGTTTATTCCAGATGATTACGATAGGGCCATCCGAGATCTTAATGAAGACCTTCTTAGAATTGCTGCCTGGTCTCAAGAAAACTGCTTGTCGCTAAACCCAACCAAAACAAAGTACCTTGTATTTGGCACTAGACAGCAATTATTTAAACTTCCCTCCACCCTTAACCTAGAATTGATGGGTGAACCAATTGAAAGAGTTTTCGAAGCGCGCAATCTTGGTCTCATAATGGACAAGGACCTCCGGTTTGAAAAACATGTAGCCGACTCTGTACGAAACTGTTTCTATCGACTGAAGGTTTTGTACAAGATGAGGCCCTACTTATCTGTTACACTACGCGAGCAGCTTGTCGAGACTCTGGTATTGTCTAAGTTAAACTACGCGGATACAGTTTACGGCCCTCGCCTATTAGCCCGCACATACCGTCTTATTCAAAGGGTGCAAAACGCCTGTGCCCGATTCTGTTACACAATCCCTCCTAGGAGCCACGTAACGCCCGTACTTAATAAACACTTCACACTCAAAATGAAATCGAGACGCAAGTTGCACTTAGCCTGCCTTCTGTTCGGTGTGCTAAAGCATAAAAAGCCAGAGTACCTGTACAATAAGCTAAGTTGGCTGACTAGTACACGAGGGTGCGAAAGAAGGCAATGCTCACAGCAGCTTGCGTCTCGATCTCACCGCACGGCAGCATTCAGAGGCAGTTTCCGTTATGCGCCATCAAAAGTCTGGAATAATCTGCCGCCTCCGATTAGAACATCCAACTCGTCTAATTCCTTCAGAAAACGTTTGCGACAGTATTTGATAGACGCACAACGGAAACTGGACATGGTACATTTAAATGTTTCTTTGATATGATGCTGTGCCAATTTGAGTGGAATGTGGTGGGGGTTTGTGGTGAACGGGCAGTGCGCGTGCAACTACAGGGAATACACATATATGTATTGTATATATATTTATCTATTAGATTATTAAATACTTTATTATTATTTCTATTCTGTTTATATTTTATGTTTATATCATTATTATATTATATATCGTAGAAATGATTGACATCCGTACACTCACCATTAGGACCAGTTGAAAACCAGCGTCGGGCACTAGTTGTCCGGCATTTTGCTGAACTGGGCCTATTTGGCGCAGCCGTGAGTCACACAGTATTATTAGTAGTCCTAGATGTGTTGAATTCCATTATTTTTTCATGTATAATTTCTTTTAATAATAATACGATGTTGTTTGTGGACAATGCTGTATTAAATTATATGTTTTTAGAATTTGATTTAGTTTTAAATAACACTGTAATGTTTAGCACACCGTTATGGTAAAATGTATTGGGACGCTACTAAATCTAACCAACTTATATGTATACCTACATTATGGCTAATAAATGATTTCTTTCTTCTTTCTTTCTTTCTTTCTTTATTTTTATTTTTTACTGTGTGTACTTGTGGCATGTGTCAATAAACGTTTTTTCTTTCTTTCTTTCTTTCTTTCTACAGCGGACGCAGTCATTCGATGATTCTCATTTCATTCATCATTTGATGAGTCATTTGATGGTGAGTCTGGGTGGGCCCAGAAAAAAAAAGATAGTCGTTGAAACACAAGCCATAGTAAAACGTAGCAAATACCTGATCAACGATACATTTCATCATCAAAGTGAGCGTTCTGCTGTCGTAATGATCCCAGTCATTTGTTACCGTCACACCACCGAGCATGTTGTATCTGAAAGAAATACAATAAGCTCATTAAACTCAAAATCACCTCCTCGCCAGTATACAGGGTTAATTGTAAAACACCGAAAACCTCTCAGGACTATGTTGCTAATATCATAATCAAGCAATTTATACTATCGCTTTCTTTTGCTTCGCATAGATTCCGTAACATTTAGGGCGTTCAATTAAAATATTTTTATTTTTGTATGAAAATCTGGTGAACTAAAATATGACGAATTTTTAAAAGTCATAGAACAAAAGTTGTTGATTATGATGTTAGTAACATATTCCTGAGAGGTTTTCGGTGTTTTATAATTAACCCTGTATACAGTGAGTTTCTTGTAGAAGTTATTGAGTATTTTCGATCAGAAAAATTTTAGCAGCATTCCGAAATTGTAGTCTACACATCTGATCACAGTGCTCACCCATTGAGGCCAAGGGCGGATCTAGGGGGGGAGGGGGTCATGGGGTCATGACCCCCCCTGGGCTGGATCCAGGATCTAGATGGATCACTAATTAAAATTTTTAATGCGTGTTGTTACTTCATCAACCGGATGCAACTAACCGGATGCAGCTGACTACTAGTGTACATGGAGCGACTTCCTATATCTGACCTCGATAACAAGACTGTTGTCAGATTTTCTAGCTTCTGACTAGGTACTGTAAGGACTGTCAAATTTGTACAAATGACAACGGCTTACCGAGCATGGCAAAAGACTCCCGACATGTTAAATGATCTTTATTTTGCAAATTGGTTATTAAATAACACATTTACACGTCATTTTTTTCCTTAAATATTAACTAGATGAGGCCGGTGTTAATTGACTACCCTGAGAAGAAACACCGAAACAAACTCAGGGGTCCGTCTCTTTAAAGTCCATACAATCTATACTGGTTAAAAATACATGGGAACCCTGTAGATTACCGTCAGAGGCGATCTTTTGAGGAAAGATGCTCACAGATTTGAGTGGGCCTGTCCATACAGTGGAAGCATTTGTCAGATGACGTATAGCTCAACATAAAATAAGGAGCTTAACTGTTAATATGATCAATTGATCACACATACACGGACCGACTAAGGCTAGCTCTGCTTAAATTCAGCCACGAGCTCTACTAACCCACAACCTACTCTGTAGTTAATTAAATTCAGCCACGAGCTCTACTAACCCACAACCTACTCTGTAGTTAATTAAATTCAGCCACGAGCTCTACTAACCCACAACCTACTCTGTAGTTAATTAAATTCAGCCACGAGCTCTACTAACCCACAACCTACTCTGTAGTTAATTAAATTCAGCCACGAGCTCTACTAACCCACAACCTACTCTGTAGTTAATTAAATTCAGCCACGAGCTCTACTAACCCACAACCTACTCTGTAGTTAATTAAATTGAGCCACGAGCTCTACTAACCCACAACCTACTCTATAGTTAATTAAATTGAGCCACGAGCTCTACTAACCCACAACCTACTCTGTAGTTAATTAAATTGAGCCACGAGCTCTACTAACCCACAACCTACTCTGTAGTTAATTAAATTGAGCCACGAGCTCTACTAACCCACAACCTACTCTGTAGTTAATTAAATTCAGCCACGAGCTCTACTAACCCACAACCTACTCTGTAGTTAATTAAATTGAGCCACGAGCTCTACTAACCCACAACCTACTCTATAGTTAATTAAATTGAGCCACGAGCTCTACTAACCCACAACCTACTCTGTAATTAATTAAATTGAGCCACGAGCTCTACTAACCCACAACCTACTCTGTAGTTAATTAAATTGAGCCACGAGCTCTACTAACCCACAACCTACTCTGTAGTTAATTAAAGGAAACTAAAGAATCACTTACACATTTGCCATATACATATGATGGCCTGGAGGAACAGAAACCTTATAATATCGGTCCAAATTGTAATTCTTCAACAAATAAAGACAACTGGTAACATCCCACATATACGTATGAACCAAATCCCTTTCCCTTCCCTCGTAGTGTTGCCAGTGTCCATTATAGCTTCTATTTTGGTAATTATTATTATTATATGGCATTATTAGTAACTGGCATCTATAATTTAGTCTGTCTTTGTATTCTGCGGTAAGTTTTAATAATTTGGCGAATAGTTTAATTTCTCTAGCGACGTCTGTTTGGAAGGGAGTGTGGTACCCCTCTCTGTACGGCCATATTAGGAAGCATTCAGCGTTCAAACGTTGCGACATTTCTAGACAACGTTTTATTTGTGTGGCGGCTTGGATGAATGTGGCTGCGTCGTTGCTTGTGAAGGCGCCTGATACGTATCTGAAAAGGAAAAAATCAAATGAAGAAAACTCCGACAAAGCAATCGTCAGACAGGAAATTGATACACGGTCGAGCAAAGAATTGCTATTAAATATTACCTACTTCGTAACCGTAAGTAATTTGGATTTATCATGTTCCAGTAACACTAACGTCAATTTTGACTCTGTTCGACCTTATTGCCATATAATATTTTTTTTTTAACGTTTAGAGGCTCTCGTCCCTAAATGATAACAGTCACACGGGACGACCTAAGTTTTCAGGCTTTTTCAGCAATTTTTTTTATTGAAAACTATATAACATCATTGTTTCTATCTAACCCAATGAGAATTTAATTAAAAAACAAAAATCACTTGTTTCACTTAAAACAGCAATGTAAATAAAACTCGAAAGGGCTACCTGATCAGCTGTTTTGCGTCAACACAGCTGATCAGGTAGCCCTTTCGAGTTTTATTTACATTGCTGTTTTAAGTGAAACAAGTGAATTTACTGTTTTTTGCGTCGGATTTCTCTTAATTTTATTAAATTAAGAAAAGCCGACGAAAAATTTCAACGCAGGGGGTCCAGAATCATGTACTGAATCCATGGTAAGCGGTTGCGCGTCGATGCCACCTTGTATATCTAGATTCTCCGCGCCACGGAAAGCATGGTCCTGGTCTGGTCTGTCATTTGTACAACTTTGACAATCCTTGCGGCTAGTTAGAAGCCAGAAAATAAGTAGTACTCAACTGCATTTAATTAGTCTGGAACCCGACCCCAGTAAAGTTGGAAAAAGCCCTAGTAGATGATAACCATTATCATCTACTAAGGCGTTTAATTTTCAGGTATGTATACAATCATTTTTGGCATGCTCCTTACCTGGGATGAGAATGCAAATCCGGTGCTATCCAGAGTAGCTTCACATGGTACTTCTGCGTCAGCTCCTGTATGTACTCCGTGACTTCATCCCAATGGATCTTGTTGTCCTCCCAACTGTCGCAGTGAGGGACTAGGTCGGAGTCGAAGGCGGTCCAGTACTTGACGCCAAGCTTGGTACATAGGTCGAAGTGGGCCTTGATGTGACGCTTATGATTGTCTAGAGAGTCTGTGTTGTCGTCCCAGGAGCGGTAATGGGCAGAACGGCCGTGCGAGTCTGTACCTGTGGGAATATGTGACTTACAGTTATAACATTTTATTTTACTTCTTATCCTTTCTGAGGCAGAGACAGACGAAGCGCTTTACGCGGAGAGTCATTACTAACACTAGATAATAAGTTATTACGATTACTATATTTGTTCATCATAAAAGCTTTTATTATTACTTAATATTAGGCATGTCTTTATTTCGATAGAAGTTGAGGAGGCCTATAGTGTGGGATGCTACTTGTGTCGATACTCTTGCACTATCCCAGCTTCCTAGCTCGTCTTGCTGTGCTGGCGCTGCCACTGCAGCTGCATAGTACACAAGCGGCGGAATTACAATAACCTCATTGGTAGTTATATTTTCGAGCCGTTTGGGATTGAAACTCTAGGATCGTGGGGTCCGAGTGCTCACATATTAAAGAAAAGATCTTTCCAGCTCCTAGTTGACACTTCGCGCAACCCAAGGTCTGGCTTTTACCTTGGAATATGTCCTGTGTTAAACATTGCCATACAACGTGGCAATGCCGCCAGTCTTTTGGGCACATTACCAGTGGACAGCGATCCAGCGGGCGATGGTTTTTATTAATATTCGTTGCTCGCGACTTCGTTCGTGTGGGAGGTTTTTCGCAAGCAAATCCCGATGCCGTAGGAATTTCGGCTTCAGTTATCTACATACCAAACATTCTAATCCTTTCAGTCCTTTTGCGTGAAAGAGTAATTCATCCATTTTCACAAACATTCGCGTTTATAATATTACTTGCTTCTGCCCGCGACTTATTTCGCGTGGTAGGATTTTCTCGCATAAATCCTATTTGTGTGGGACTTCCGGGATAACAAAAATAGCCTATATTTTATTCCAGGATATCAACTATCTACTTACCAAATTTCATTCAAATCCGTTCAGTAGTTTTTACGTGAAAGAGTAACAAACCAAAAAGTCCATCCATCGTCACAAACTTTCGCATTTATAATATCAGTAAGATTAGAAAGTAGGAAATAGGATTTAGGAGACGTTACTCACAGAAAAAATTCCAGGCCAATGACAAAAACGCAACAAATTTTTTTTCGCTTCCGGGAGTCAATATCTTTTAAACTCGATATTTGGTGGCTGCCTGCTTGTTTCCTCTAACCAAATAAAAAACCCTGGACTTTGTGGGAAAAGATCAAGGTTTCCACACCTAAGGGGTCCCGGTACCTCATAAAAGACAACTCTAGGTCCCCCTTTGTGAAACTCCTATCAGGGCACTACCCTGGGGAGGCTGTAATGATGTCTCCGCTGAGCCTCGCCGTGATCACTGTGGTATCGTCTTCCTTAGGATACCTTCAGGCTACCTACCATTGCTCCTGTAGTCCAACGCCACGCTATATTTGAGCCAGTCCTCCATGGGCCGCGAGTGAACCCGCTCGCTACTGTTGTAGTAGCGGTAACTTGAGCTCTCTGATGGCGACGCCATGTTGTTGTATTCTATTTTGTCTATACCTGCAATTTAAATGCAAAGAGTAACCGTAGAGTTTCTTGCCGGTTCTTCTCCATAGAAAACGATCAATTCGAACCGTGCCCTAGCTTCTGACGTGTTATAAGTGCCTATGTATGGCTATGTGAAATAAAATATTTTAAACTTTGACTTTGATTAGTTATGGTATTTGATTATATTCAGTTAATTGTATAATCAAATATTGTGATGTTAGGGAATAATTCCATATACATATATACTTTTCTAACTTAATAATTTTAGTCTTGACTATTTCTTCTCGATAAGTTCAAATCATTCATTAGTTAAACTGTATAATATTGAATTTTAATGAGATTTATTCTATTTAAAACAGTTTCGAAAATACAGAGTATTATCTTAATGTGCCAGAATCAATCGAGATCTGTTTATCCATTTTCGCGTGATTGAGTACCTAACAATCTAAATATACATAACTCAAAGGTGACTGACTGACTGACATAGTGATCTATCAACGCACAGCCCAAATCACTGGAGGGATCGGGCTGAAATTTGGCATGCAGGTAGATGTTATGACGTAGGCATCCGCTAGAAAGGATTTTGCGAAATTCCCACGGGATCGGGATTTACACGGGAAAAACTTCCCACGCGGGCGAAGCCGCTGGCACAAGCTAGTCATACATAAATCTTAACTTTCGCATTAATGATATTAGTATGGATATAATTTTATCAATATTAATACAATCACGCCTTTTTTTATTCGGTAGAGATCATCAAATTACTCTTCGCGCTCCGAGTGTAGCGAAAGGGAATGTCAGACTTCCAATTACTAAACAAACACCCACACCCACCCTGTTCCTTCAGTCACACTTGCGTATCTACAATGGTTTTACACATTTTGTACATCAATAATATACATATTGTGGGAGATAGCTGCCTAAGCTAAGCTCATGGCCTCTATTTCAGAACACCAAAATCTACTTAGAACATACGTACCTGTACTGCTTTTTACATACCTTGAAAATAGTCAATATTATCGGTCCTAGGCTCTCGCACTTTCTGTCTCTTGGCAGTAGGCTGGTTATACGTTGCCATTTTGTGTGTCTCCGCAAGTATCCGATTCTTCCTGCAATATTCTCAACGATCAATTTAGGGCAAGTAGGTATCTGATGCTTTATGCTCCAGGCTTCGTAAGTTTATTTATTTGTTTAAAGAGCTGCGATATTCTGCGGACAAGGAGACAGCAAAAATGGTATAGCGCTCCTTATGTGAATCTATAATTACGTACTGTATTCCAGTATGGGGAGGGACGTTTAAAACTGTTATACTAAGAGCGGAACGCGCACAACGGGCAGTACTTAAAGTTATGTCGTTCAAAAAACGAATATATCCCACTGGACTGCTATACTCGGAAGCTCAAGTACTTACAGTTCGGCAATTATATATCCTCCGTACCACACTACGTAGACACAGGTTGTTACCCGTAAGCCCAGATTTAATAAGCAAACGCACTGGGTTTCCCGTTTGTCAAGTTCCCAAATGTCGCACTAAACTTGCGTCTAGACACTTTTGGGCATTAAGTTCTAGGATCTACAATAGAGCAAATAAAACGATTCCAATTTATAAGCTTACGTTACATAAGGTCAAACAAATTTTGAAACCATGGCTTCAGTCTTTAAGCTATGACGACACTGAAAAATTAATTTCGTCAGTACAGTAAATTAAGCTATTCAAAACACACACTCATAGTAAAGCACACGCGTTTATACACACACGCACACACACACACACACACACACACACACACACACACACACACACACACACACACACTCCCAATTACGCACATACACTCAAACTTACACACACGTTTCGCTTTTCTTTCAGTTATTCTCTATACCTTCTAATGTTACTTTTTGTTTGAAATTTATAACATAAAAATTAAAATGTGTATTCATGTATAGCGTAGGACACTGATTCCTGTAACACAGGTTCGCCTAGCACAGGAGTCAGGGGCTTCACTTGAAAGATGTAATATTTTTATGTTCCATAAATTATTATTTATTTATCTGGTCCTAATCATTAATTTACTTACTTACATTATGATAAATGCAAATGGCGAATAGTAAAATATTTTTGTTAAACAATTACTAAAAAAAAACTTTTTAACAATAATTTAAACCGACTTCCAAAAAACACTGCAAAGTGAAAAATAACTATAATTTCGGTAGTCGGTGTCTTTGGTTTTGTATTTTCGTTTTTGGCGGAATTAAAAGTAGATATTTTTCTGAAGTATTTTTATTATGGATTTCTTTAAATCCCCCAGAAATTGATTCAAAATTACTTGGGTGGTGTTGTCATTGAAGTATGCATAAAGCCACGGTCAAGAAGTCAGCGAGGGCGGGCGGCGCCGTCACCGCCCCGCTACCGCTTCCGCTGACTTCGTGTCCGCAGCCTTATAGATAGAGCAGGGGAGCCAGGCTGTCTTTCGGTTATAGAGAGATCGCGGTACCCTATTGGACACAATGGTAATGTAAACGTCCCTATTATAGGGTATTGCGATCTTCTCACTCTTTCTAACCATCGGGCGTTTCTGTTTGTATGTAGCCTAGGTAATTTAAGGAACCAAGTATCTCGGTACATGTGAATATTGAATTTAACAAATACCCAACCAACTGTATTATACTCGCTTGCGGACATATTCTATTAAAAATATTTTTAAAACAAGTTCTTATTTTGTGTAAAACAGATTAGTTTGTTTTTTATTAAAGCTTGGTACGGAACTCTCGGTCAACTAATCTGACTCGCACTTGGCGTTGTAGTAAAGTACGGAACCCTACACAGCGCGCGTCATCACTTCTCACAAACATAAAATTACCTATTGCACCTAACAGGCTATGTCGTCACCTTCCTTGGTTTACAGGTAGAGACTGCCTTTGTACCTTTGTGCATGAAGTATAAATAAATCTAATACAGGTAGATACACAAATCTTGTGTCATTGTTTGTTATGGAACGGCTTGACTGGTTTGTTTTTTTTTTAAGTTTTTTTATTGTGTATAAGTATTTGGTAGGTCTGAGAATAGGTCGTAATTTATTTTAATTTTCACTAGTAATTATTTATATGACAAAACTGTTTTATGTTTGGGGAATATACTTAAATATTAAATAAACTCTCTTGTGTTAAATTTCACATCTTATATTTATGTTGAACAGTCTGGCACATTGTTACTACAGACTATATTAAAAACCATAGAGTAATAACAGAACCATAGAACACCTCCCCTTTTAGAATTAATACAATTGAGTTTAAAACCAATTAACAATTACAAATTAAAATTCTTAATATTAAAGATCTAATCTTGACCTGGGTTTGACATTACGACCACTACGGGTTCTATAGTATACATTATCAGGGATGCTATCAGGAATGTTACCAATATTCTCTTGAGACATATCCTGAGTGTGAGAATTTGTG
This sequence comes from Tholera decimalis, assembly GCA_943138885.2. Lineage (NCBI taxonomy): Eukaryota > Metazoa > Arthropoda > Insecta > Lepidoptera > Noctuidae > Tholera > Tholera decimalis. The sequence continues at coordinate 39,200,200 of OW964566.2, read as the reverse complement.
GGTAACACTTCTGGTACATCATTGTTATCTAAACAAGGCAAAAAATCACTTCTTATAATTTGTTGACTATTAGTAAAAGACTTTCTAAGGTGATGGCTATTACGTCTAAATATTTTTGAGTTGCTATCATCTGCTATCAAATAGGATCTTGGTTCTTTAGATTTTTTTAAAACTTTTCCCTTTTTCCAATATTTATCTTTATCCGTTCTGTATACAATCTTATCCCCCGGTTTAAACACAGTTTCCTTATTTTTTGAGCGTTTGTCATGTTGATACTTAGTAATCTTCTGTTTTACAGTTAATAATTTATGAATATTTGGTATAATTTTAGGCTCTAAATATGTTGAAGATACTGGAATATTAGATCTCAAATTTCTGCTATTTAAAATTTGTGAAGGAGTCACAGATAAACCAGACAAATTGCTATTATTGTAATTAAAAAGATAGTCACGGTAATCCTTGCCATCCTCTAAAGCTTTTTTTACTACATTTTTACTTATATTGACAGCTTTCTCAGCCAAACCATTGCTTCTAGGATAATGAGGACTACTTGCTACAATAGTTATATCTTTCTTTTTATAATAGTTAAGACACTCTTGTGATTTAAAGGGGTTATTATCAGCTATAATTAAACATGGAAAACCCAAATGAGTAAAAACATCTTGACATGCGTTTATAACAGATTTTGAAGTCTTATCCTTTAAAGGTCTTATCTCTAACCAATGGGACAAATAATCAATAAGTACAAGATAAGCCTTGCCTGCATATTCCATAATATCCATTCCTACTTTATAATATCTGTATTTAGGTATTGAATGTGGCATTAAAGGTTCATGTACATTAGCAGGTCTAAACTTTTCACAAGTACGACATTTCAATATAAAATTCTGTATATCCAAGGATAAATTTGGCCAATAAAACAATTGACGTGCTTTAGCAATACACTTGTTCATTCCCAGATGTCCTTCATGCACTAATTCTATGACATACATACATAGTGAACTAGGCACTACAATCCTATTGCCAAGAAATAACAATCCATCCTGTACAAATAGCTGATCTTTAAATTTGGAAAAATGTTGTAATGTTTTACATAATTTCTGAGGCCATCCATGATAGTAATAATTACATATTTTGGAGAGGATTGAATCATTACTTGTCTCTTTACGGAAAATAGTTTTTCTTTCATCAGACATAGGCAAATGTTTTGAAACAGTGTGTACCATCTGCAGCATTTCTTTGTCTTGCTCAGTGACAGCTAAGCTATTTCTAGATAACATGTCTGCAAAGTGCACATATTTACCTGGCACATAGTATACATTTAATTTATACATTAACAATTTTAACCTTAACCTTTTCAGTCTAGGAGAACCAATCTTACTTATCTGTTTACCCATGATAGATACAATGGGTTTATGATCTGTTTGTACATCAACATCTGAACCATAAATGTATTTGTGATATTTTTTTACACCGAAACAAACAGCAAGTAACTCTTTTTCGGTTTGTCCATAGTTTAATTCGGAATTATTCATGGTTCTTGAAACACAAGCTACTAATTTTAACTTACCAGAATCATCTGGCTGAAATAAACAACAACCTAAACCTTTGCTTGATGCATCACATTGCAAAATTATTTTTCTTTTCGAATCAAAGGGACACAGTGCCGGAGTTTGACAAATTTTCTCTTTCAATTCAGCAAAAACTTTATCATGTATAGGTAACCACAAAAACTCTACCTCTTTCTTTAACAATTTACACAAAGGAGACATCAGCTCTGCCATCTCTGGCACATAACGTCTGACATAATTAAATGAACCAATGATTCTCATTAACTCATCCTTATTAGTTGGTGTTTTTAGCTTTATCAATGACTCAACTCTAGATTTATCAATAGACATACCATTTTCATTAAAAATTTGACCTACATATTTGACTTCCCGTTGCCTAAATTGAAACTTTTTCTCATTAAATACAATTCCTATTTCTTTAGCCTTACTCATCACACTTAGTATTGCTTTGTCATGTTCCTCTATAGTATTTCCCATAATTAATATATCGTCTGCCCAAACAACTACATTTTTTAAATGATTAAAATGAGTCTCAAGTACATCTTGGAATAACTCAGGAGCATTCATCAAGCCATAAGGTAAAACTAGATACCTATATACACCAAAGGGTGTAGCAAAACAACACTTCCATGAAGAGTTTTCATCTAAACTTAAATGATGAAATCCTTCTGAGAGATCCAAAACTGAAAAATATTTTTTCCCATTTAACTTCAAAGCAAGCTCTTCTAAAGTGGGCAAAGACTTGGGTTTCTTTATAATATATTTATTTAAATCAGACGGATCTAAGCAAAGCCTTATCTTTTTGTTAGGCTTTTCAACCAAAACAATACGGTTGATGCATGCATTTTCATTGAGATTATCAACCTTTACAATAGAATTTCTACCTTCTAATCTATCCAATTCAGACTTTAATGGATCCAGTAGACAATTAGGTATCCTTGAAGGCGGATGACATATTGGTTCAGTAATATTCCTCGTTGTAATACTATAGGTGCCTGGCAACTTACCGATGCCCTTAAAAACATTTTTGTGCTCTGCTATAAATTTAGCTTTAAATGAGTCAGAAGTACTTTCCGTACTATGCACCCTCTTAACTAGATTTAAAGAAATACAACCTGGTAACCCCAAGAGCATGGAGTGACAATTAATAACAACAAAATTTTCATAACACTTAACATTTTTGTACTCACACAATAAATTGACCATGCCCAAAGGTGAAACTTTACTGCCTTCAAATGATAGTAACTGTATATTAGTCTTTACAATTTTTAAATTTACTTTATCATTTATCTGATTGAATATTTTTAATGGCATTATGCTGATATCCGCACCAGTGTCCAATTTACATTTTACTGGAAAACTCTCAATATGTATGGTTTCAAACCACTCAGACTCTGCTTTACACTGAGACACTACCGTATTACAGTATACATTTTGACTCTCACTATCTGATGAATTTTCACTTTCACACTGAACTTCTTTAATAGCTTTACTACGCACCTTACAGCTGACCGCAAAATGATTTTTCAACCCACACTTCTTGCATGATTTCCCAAAAGCAGGGCACTGTCGACGTCCATGAAGAGTTTGGCAGCGTCGGCATTTAAATTTATCTTTAGAGTCAGGATTCTTCTTATATTTGTTTGCGTCAACCTCACATGTTGGATTCATTTCTCTAACCTGTAGCTTACTTTGCTCTGAAGTCCTACAGAAGTTTGCAGCTTTCTCCAGGGTTAGTCCATCCAGCCTCAGCAGTTGTTCCTGAACATGCTTGTCAGAGATTCCTTGAACAATTTTATCTCTCAACAACTGATCTTCAATGGATTCTTTAGTTGTGTCACCATAATTGCAATTTAACAACAACTGTTTCACGTCAGTGAGAAAATTGTCAAAACTTTCACCTTCCCTTTGTTTCCGATCATTAAATTTGAACCTTTCAAAAACTTCGTTGGTTCTCGGGCTTACATACTTTTCGATGACCTGTAAGACAGCGTTGAAGTCTCCAGCCTTTCCCTCAGGTATAGGCAATGTTTGTAGTACACGTGCTGACTCCATACCCAACATATTTCGTAGGAGAGCTAATCGAATTTTGTCGCTCGCCTCGTCTTGACCTGTCGATACCAAATAGTCATCGAAACATGTCCGCCATATTTTCCATTCCGCAGCAGCACCACTCGCCCGCAAATCAAAATTCGGAAGTAATTTAACATTTTTATCCATCTTGATACAAATTTTATACTTTCACAGTAAACATTTAACTTTTTATTTTTATTTTTACGGCTGCGCCATGTTTTATGTTTGGGGAATATACTTAAATATTAAATAAACTCTCTTGTGTTAAATTTCACATCTTATATTTATGTTGAACAGTCTGGCACATTGTTACTACAGACTATATTAAAAACCATAGAGTAATAACAGAACCATAGAACAAAAACAACGTTTGTCGGGTTACCTAGTATATGTATCTCGTTCCACAGTGTTTGTTATCTCCTCTGGAACCGGCAAAACAACATTTGTCGGTACGGATAATAATTTATTTATTTATTTATTTTATTATTTATGTACACACAGTAAAATATAATAGGACAACATAATTATAATATTTGAGTACAAAGGTACTGCTTATTTCTTAAGAAATTTCTTCCAGCAGACCTGCGAAAGGAGAAGTGAAAAAGAAATGTAGACAATAGTGTGTGAGTACAAGAAGAGAAATAAAAATTAATATGTGAAGTCTAAAACTAAAACTAAAATATTAGGTATACCTACATATACTTATAATGCAATAAAAATAACATATACTTAAATAAATACATAATGTAATAATTACCAATTATTTATTATATAATTTAATTTAAAATACAGAGCAGGTATGTCTGTATGTAAGTCGATTTACAGTGTTTTTGCTTAAAAGCTTTATATTAGTTCCTTGAAGTCTGTTTAATACCCCTGACTTACATTTTTTTTATTACCTACCATGTATATTCTGAAAGATAAGACAAGCTAAAAAACACTGTATCACACTTTCAAATTAAATTTAAATTAAAAACCTATATTGTTAAATATCTCAAATGTGGTTTTCGAAAGTTACAGTGTTTTGGATTGGCAGGGCAGTACAGTACTACTTACCCCTTGTAATTTGTCGTCAACAAGGCGTCGTCGGGGTGACCGCAACCACACAGACAGACGACGTGCTGCGCCTGCGCCGCTTATATAACGTATTGTGAATAGGTTCAGCGGGGCGTGCTAGCGGCCTATTGTGCCGCGAACTGGACAGTAGCGCCTTTGTTTGATACTAAACATAGTACGTGTAAGTGTAATGTTTTAATTTTGTCACGAGGATTTTTGTAATTTATATGTTTATAATAAACTAGTCGTTTCATGGACATCCCATCCCATCTAACACACTGAACGTTTTTGGGAATACTTTCATTGTGCGTACAGCTAAGGTGTTAAAGTTAAAGAGAGAGTTAAAGTTGAATAGGTACTTATAATAGTTCAATTGATAGTAATTTATTATATTTGAACTACCACTTAGCACTCTTTCTCCGTCCTAATTTTTACTGTGCCCGACAAGGTCCATATAGATCTAATTTGTTTGTAACCACCCATGTAACACATATGGAATGCAATAAATGATTGTGTATTGACTTATTGAGTGGGATTCCCTGCCGGAGTCTGTGTTTCCTGATAGCTATAACCTGGTAATCAAGTCAATGAGTCAAGAGTGAATAGTTTACTAATAGGTAAGCGTCCTTCATCTTCGAAGCTGATCGCTCATGGTGGTCAAACGCAAGCCTATCAACAATAGAAAAGCCGTCTTTTCCAGTAGCTAACAAGAATTCCTATAATTTTACTCAAATAAATATTTAGATAAATGTAGATGACATTACTTCAATAACCCTAAGAGCGGTTTCGCACTACGTCCGATCCGAATCCGATCCGAACCCGTGAAAGTATGGTCCGTAGTAGCCGTAGAACTATTTCTATGGTAATATACGCACTAGATCCGATCTCCGTCATCCGATTTCTTTCCGTCATTCTAGAATCTCCATTCCGGAGATTTTTGACGGACTGAAGTAGCACTGTTTCCGAGTTGAATCCGAGCTGCGTACGAGCAGAGAGGCAGCGGGGCGGGCGGGGTATGCGGCTAGGTTAGGCGTCCGTCACTCGCTCAAGGCCACGCGTTATATGCCTACCGCTTCGCGTATCGCCGTCGGTACATCCGACAGTGGGCTGCCGTACGCCTGCCTGAGCCTTTTAAAATAATTTTGACAACGTCATAATGGATCGACCTAAAACATTTGATTTTTCTCCGGTTTGCTTCTGTTTCCCTTTTCATTGTTTATTTGCGCGGAATTTTATTAAAATTAAAATTATTTACGCGGTGTCAGATATTTTCGACACTAAATTTTAATAATCGCGAATCAGGGAAGGAAAAAATGCATCTATCATTTTATTAAACTGAAACATAAACACATCAACAAATAAAAATAATTGTTTTTCTATATTCGTTTTATTACCAATATCATCATATACAACCCTAGGACATCTGCTCGATGACGTGGGTCGCGCGGCGGGCAAAAGAATCTCAACTCTCTGTTTGCATGCTTATGGCACATTTCTTTTCGCTGCAAACAACTGGTATTATTATTAAGATTTTGTAGGCTATTATAGCGTAGGTATTTTCGCTTTTGTATGAGACTGATGTATCTGTTATGAAGTAACTATTTAGTAATCTATGGCTGGGTGACGTGAAGCGGCAGGCATCCAGTGTGGCAGCGAGCGCATTCGCTCTTTGCTATTTGCATTATGTTTCCCTACGATATTTTTACATTCTTTGAAAATTTTGAAAATAAGCCTTGTTTATGGGACAAATCTATAGACGATTACAATTATGATTACATTGAAAGAACTCGTGATCAACGAGGTAAACACTGCTGTGGCTCCGCGTAAAATGACGCATTCCAAAAGATGGCTCCTGAATTGCTTGGATTTGTACCTATCAGAGATCGGACTAGTGCGTAAGCAATAATATTATGTTATGTTATTATGTAATTGTTTATGAAATAAATGAATGAATGCATGAATGAATAAATCCGAATTCGGTCCGAGTTTTCTGGACCCATATTTTCACGGGTTCGGATCGGATTCGGATCGGACGTAGTGCGAAACCGTTCTAAAAAGTGCACACCACAAAAACTATGGCGATTATAATGCTCGTAAGGACAGATTTAAATGTCAGGGAAAAATGCGCAATTCAAAACGACAGAATAAAGTACCATTACAAGATAGAGAGATTTATACACTTTGTTGTACAACATAACAGAACACAAATAAGGACATAACGACTACAAAGGATGATACAATAGGCGATCTTATCACAACAACGATATTTTACAGAAAACCTTTGGATGGAATTGACACAGGAGAAAATAAATATGCGGGTAGTCCACATGTACAAACGGCAGCACATCAAGCTACAACAATCTGTCAAATTTCTTTTAATAGATTTTCAACTTTATTATTAAAGAAATTAGGTTCAAGGTTGATTGGGAAAATTTGACAGTTTCGGGTGGCTTCATGTGCTGGCGTCTGTACTTATCTAAATATATATAACTCAAAGGTGACTGACTGACTGACAGTGATCTATCAACGCACAGCCCAAACCACTGGACGGATCGGGCTGAAATTTAGCATGCAGGTAGATGTTATGACGTAGGTATACGCTAAGAAAGGATTTTGCGAAATTCCCACGGGATCGGGATTTACACGGGAAAAACTTCCCACGCGGGCGAAGCCGCTGGCACAAGCTAGTCATCAATATATATAAAACGCTTCCGTTACTGACTGAGTGACAGATAACGCACAGCCGAAACTACTGGGCGCAAGAAGCTGAAATCTGGCATGATGTTCCTTGCGTTGTGTAGGGGAGCACTAAGAAAGGACTTTTGGAATTTCCCACGGGATCGAAATTTACACGGGAAAACCTCCCACACGAACGAAGTCGCGGGCAACAGCTAGTTTACGTATAAAAAAAATACATAATATATATTAATAACAATTTAATGAACAATTTGATCTGTTACCATGTTTTTGAAAGAAGGGTTTGTGCCTGTCGTACAAGACGCGGGCAGAGCATCATTCCACAGTCGTACTGCTTGAGCCGCGAACGACTTACCAAAGAAATTGGTGGAGTGACTCGGTACCTTATATAAGCCTTAAGTTTTCCGATGACTTCAGAGATTTTGCATGTGTGTCATGAATGAACTTGAATCGTTCTTAAAGATAAGATGGGGATTTAAAAAGTATTACAGAATAAATAAAACCACATAAATGTCCTTAAATTTATATTCATCTATATACACAAGTATTATAAAAATATCCAGATCAGCCTGAAAAAAACCGCCGCGAAAAGTACAATAATAGGCAGAGGCATTTTAGATCCATTTTTCACAGTTTGTAATTCAGAAAGGCCAGAAACTTCCCCTTTTTTCAGCGGGGCGGTTAGACCGGCCATCTTTGGTTTGTCTATGGGCTCTCCCATCATAGAGAATTTAGTCGCACTAGTGATTTTGACAGTTAACATCTTTCCCATGTATTTTTCTTGTTTGGGCACAAGTACTTGTTCATAGAACTCGTTGTGGGCCACGAAATAGTTCTTGTCGTGCGATATGTCTGTGACGAGGACTTCCTGTGTCTCGCCCACTTTGTGGCCATACGGCTCGTATGAGCGGAACAGTTCTGACAGCTTTTTCGTGCGTTTTTTGACTTCTTGTGTTGGGACCTGGGGAAATAGTTTCAATTAGGCTTCATTTGAGCTGGCATTATATTAATAAGTTAATTACATAAGAAATAAATAGAACTTTTTGATTCGCACCATAGAATCGATAAGGTATTAGTAACTTTTTTATTGATAACTAGCTTTTGCCCGCAACTTCGTTCGCGTGGGAGGTTTTCCCGCGTGTATCCCGATCCCGTGGGAATCCTGGGATAAAACTATCCTATGTCCGTCTCCTGGTTCTAAGCTACCAAGTTTTAGCCAAATCGGTTCAGTCGTTTTTGAGTTGTAAATAGTGTAACTAACACGAGTTTCTTTTATATATATAGATAGGCCTGCGTTTGACCACCATCTCACCTGATGGTAAGTGATGATGTGGTCGAAGATGGAGCACGCTTACCTAGAAGTAACCTATTCACTCTTGACTGAAAGACCCCCAGGTTATAGAAAATACGTTTTGTGCGTATGGGTGGGCTGTATGTGATGATGGCGCATTGCTGTTTGTCTTATAATCCTTACTTACACCTAATAGCTTATGTTCCGTCCGACATGTGGAACCGAACTTATATTTTGGTTGGCAACATTAATTATCTGTGGTCTTGACATAACTTTTTCACTTGACAGACGCCTCTTTGTTCCCGGTTGAAAAAATGTCCGCACGTTGGACCTGTTGATTTAATTCTAATTGGTAAAATATCGTTTGGAATCGCCGTTTGCAACCGATAATTGGGTCGCGATTAACTATTGTTTGAAGTTGTAATCCCCATTTGACGAAAACCCTGGGATATTTTTGGATTTATCGCCGGGTTGATGCCACCGCGTGGCACGCGCATTTGTTGGAAATAAGTAGTGACAAATAGCTTCAATCCGGTGTGAGTTTGGGCTGTGATGCTGTCTGAACCGCGCCATCTGGAGATCGACGCCTTGTGAACGTTCTAGAACACGTGACTTACATCACACTTTACAATTACTCACCTCATATTTACATACATACCACACTTGGGCGTGGCCTAGGAAGGTCGAAGTTGGTGTACCCAGTGCAGAAGGTAAGTGGTTAGAACTGTTATTTATATATATGGTCTGTCGGCCGGAGAGCCTGTAGTTTTGTTTTGAAGAGCAACGTTAAGCTCCACGAACCGTGGACAAGTTCGGACACACCAGTATCGTTGCACTGGCTTCTTGTAGTCCTGAACATTTTGGTAGCAGAGCGTGGTTTTTAATAATAAAATCCACATAGTAAATTGGAAGTTTTGAAAATAACTTTAGTTTAATTACTTAACACAACTTATAACTTAATAAGTTTGAATATATTGCTTTGTCAGCCGGGCTCAAATAGTACTTGTAGTTTGTACTGTAATTTGTAGTGCTAGCCCCTTGGTATTGTACAAACAAGTAAGATTGTTTGTGAAATTAGGAATTATTAGGTTGTATTTGGTACATAATTTGGTATATTGTTGTAAAAGTTGTTTGGTATTTGTTGCAATTAATAATTGAATGTCACTGATCTGAAATTAAAAGGTTATCTAAATAATAATTACACATAGTCTAACATAATAGGACTTGAATTGTGTGTATTGGTTATTGCATTTGTGGTACTTATTGGACTGTGTTGATAGAGATTCTCCGGCTCAATATTATACACTGTATAATATTGAGCCGGAGAATCTCTCTATCAATCAACACCAATAAACATCAATAAACACAACAATTGACTGAATTGTTGTGTTTATTGATGTTTATTGGTGTTGATCTTGCACAATATATACATTGAATTGTTATTTATTTTGTAACTAGCCATCTGTACCAAGCTAGATTCATACTTGGAATAAGTACAGGGTCGGATTTGGACTTGAAATAATTGAATTTAAGTTGTTATTTTGGTGAAATTATTTGGTCGGCTAACAAGTCATTGTTGTTTATTTAGTTAATTTTAGCCTGTTGTATTAATATTTGATTGTTGCAATGGCCTCATTAAGGGCAGTCAGGGAGGCTGCTGCCGGATTGACCTCACAGTTGAGATGGTTCACATCGGCAGCTGCAACGGTTGAGCGTGTAGAATTGGAAGAGCTCACCCTTGCTCGGTATGGGCAAGTGATTGAGAAGATCAAGTCAGCTGATGCTGCGCTCACACGCTTCAACGAGTACGGTCGGCCAAGAAAGTGGTGTACCAGTTTTGATTTAGTTTCCCGGTCATCGAAAATTACAACAAGGTTCGTTATAAAAAGATATTACTGAAAGAGACAACATTATCATGACGTAAACCTATGTATTTAGTATTCATACGTCATATGTCACATATAAGTACATGACATTTTAACCTTTAGTATAAATGAAAAGGACATTAGTTTCTACAAAGCAATTGAAATGTTTCCAAACAAAAGTAATAAAAACTATTTAGACAACCGAATTCCATTTGAAAAAGAAAACTGACAATTGACATTTTGTCAAATATATGCAAAAAATCGATATATTTTCCGTGTTATTTTTCAATCAACTGCATATAAAATCATCTCAATGCCTGCCAACTTGACCATTGCCGAAAGAGCACAAATAATTGCCCAATTTAATGAGGGAAGCAGTATCAGTGCGATATCCCGGAATTTGAATATATCGAGGCGTTCTGTCCGCTTTTGGATTCGTCGTGAAGGAGAGGAGGGAAGTTTGTTGGATCACAGAAGAAGTGGTCGCCGGCCTGCACTCTCCAATAACGATAGAGAATTCATGAGACGGGAATATGAAATCAATGGTTTTAAGCCCACAAAACATTTTGCGGAGATGTTCGATGTGAGTGCCCAAACAATAAGGAATCATCTACATTACATGGGGTTGCACCACAGGCATTACGCCAAGAAAATATATTTGACGGATGCTCACAGACTTGCTCGTCTGAACTTCGCCAGAGAGCACTTTGAGTTTGATTGGTCTAATACAGTGTTTTGTGATGAAAAAACGTTTAAATCCAGTCAGCATGGACGTCTTCACCTTTGGCGATATAATTCAACACGGTATAAAGATGATCATGTAATCCCAAATAGAGAATCAGGTCGAATTTCCGTAAATATTTGGGGCTGGATGAGTACGGATGGTGTAGGAGAATTGTGTTCTCTACCTCCTCGAGCGACGGCTGTAAATTATATCGACGTGCTTCAGAATGCAATGCTACCGACAGTCCGTAATGTTTACCCGGAGAACGAAGTGCCACAATTTGATTTTGTTCAAGATAATTGTTCAATTCATAATGCGAGGATCGTAAGAGCCTGGTTTCGTTCACACACTGACGTAAGGGTAATTCAGTGGCCCTCAAGATCGCCGGACCTCAACCCGATAGAAAATCTTTGGGGCCTTATGGTCCAACGATGGTCGCATCAAAATGAAAGAACCAAACAAGCTCTTATTAGTCACTGTAATAATATCTGGGAGGAAATGCGGGGAACCGATATTTGCTCACGGCTTGTTGGTTCAATGAGGTCTCGTCTTTTAGAGGTTATAGAGGCCAACGGCGGTTACACCCGTTTCTAATTTTTAAAAATTTTCAATATCTTCTAAATATTACTATATATGCTATGTTTTTGTTTGTTATAAGTATTTTAAAATTGATTGTAGAAATTTAATAAAAGGATAAATCTATTTTTAGCTTGTTTTTTATTGATATTGTAATTACAAGTTTACAGAAATTGTAGGTTTGTGGACTCGCCTTGTGCCTTTACAATTTTATGTAACTTGTTGATTACAATTCTGAATTTGTAGATACAATTTTGTCATCAAAATCTACAGCCCCCCGCCGTTGATTTTACGACGTCATTGGTTCCATCAAGTTCAAACTAAGAACAGCTGTCACGTTACAAACAGTAATAGTCGTTATCAATAATCAGATAAAGACAGCAATAGAAGTTGTCAGATCGATCTGCAAGCGAAACTAATCTTTATCACCTATGAATCTGCAAGCGATATTCAACCTTAGGGTGGTACACCACTTTCTTGGCCGACTGTACATCATGGACGTGGATTTGGGGGTGATGGATCAGACAGCCCGCGATAAGATTTTGGGTGACTATGACCAGATTGTCCACCTGGGGGATGTCATATGTCTACGAGCGCGGGAAATTTTGAAGAGTCGGGTGCCTGATGCGGCCAAGCCGCAGACCCCCGTTGTTGCAGGCCCTGGACTATTGAGTAGGCTGCCCACCCTGGAGCTGCCACATTTTGACGGTCGCTTGGACCACTGGCTGGGCTTCCTAAATCTCTTTGAGAGTCTTGACGATGCACGGTCGGACCTCGGACCTGCCCAGAAGCTGGCCTATTTATTGTCTGTCCTGGAGGGCGAAGCCAGAGCCTTGGTGCAGCACTTGCCGGTGACGGATTCCTCTTACCCGACCGCTCTGGAGCTTCTCTCCCGACGGTGTCAGAACAAGCGCTGCCTGGCTGATGTGCACATCGACCAGATTTTGGGGCTACCGGCCATTGTCAGCACGTCGACGTTGCGCACTGACTTGCTGAACCCGTTGGTTTCAGCGACCAACGCCTTGAGACGCTTGGAGTTACCGGTAGAACATTGGTCCTACTTGTTGGTGCACATAGTGCTGCAGTTGCTCCCCGCGGAGTTGAGGTCACGTTTTGAGCAGAAGTATGGTGGGGATAGAGCCACCCATCTTCCCCCCTTTGACGACCTCCTCAAATTTTTGGAAGACGAGTGTCGGTTTTCGGATAACACTCGTGGCGCCACGGAATCACCCCCACTACCTTCTCGGCCTAGAGACCAGCGACGGACTAGGGCTCGGGGGCCTGTTGATGTTCACCCCGCCCCCCATTTTGCTGGCGCCCGGAGTCCTCGGGCTAGGGGGCCTGTTGATGATCGCCCCGCCCCCCGTTTTGCTGGCGCCCGGAGTCCTTGGGCTCGGGGGCCTGTTGATGTTCGCCCCGCCCCCCGTTTTGCTGGCGCCCGGAGTCCTCATCATTGTGACTTTTGTAAGGCAACGGGGCATGTCATGGCGCGTTGCCCGGACTTTTTGAATTTGCACGTAAGTGCCCGCCGCCGCAGTGTCAACACACGCCGTTTGTGCTTTTCGTGCTTGGGGGCCCACTTCCATCGGGACTGCCCCGACCCCCGCCCGTGTAGAATTTGTGAAGGGTCCCACTTGGAGATTTTGTGCGCCAACGCGAACCGCTCCAGCAGACCAGCTTCTGAGGGGGGTTCGCGCAGGGAGGGGTACCCCGGAGACGAGCACCGGGCTGAGGCCCGCAATTCTGTACGCCGCACTCCACCCCCCGCGCAAGTTGAACGGGAGTCCCGCGAGCGCCATTTGGTCTCCCCTCGTCAGGGAGAACGCGCATTGGCTGCTAGGCAGCAGTGGCCGGGTCGGCGCCGCTGCCTTTCCCCTCCTTTGGCGGAACGTCCCCGGTTGGAGTCGCGCCCTCCGCCATTCGATGGGATATGCCCCTCCAGTGATGGCGAGCGGCTCGGGACACCGCGCGGACGAATATTTTGATTGTTGGCATCGTCATGAACGAGGGCAGCCTGGATGCGGCGATCGGTCGCCGCCCAGGCACCGTTAAGAGATTGACACCTGCCCCGCTAAAGGAACCCCCCCCCCCCCCGATCAAGACGGTTTTGTTGCCAACGGCCTCGGTCAAGGTCTGGGGACCCTCGGGTGGCTCGATTGTGCTCCGTGCCATTTTGGGCACGGGAGCCCAGGGTTGCCTTTTGTCGTCTTGCTTAGCGGGACAGGTTGGCCTGAAGGTGAACGACCTTTCAGGCAAGATTTGGGGAATTGGCGAAACGGCTATCACCACTGTTGAGGGAAGGACCTGGTTTGAAATCACCCTTGTGAGTTGTCCTTACCCTAAAATTGGTGCTCCTGCCCTTGTTATAACTGAACTTGGTTGGGACGAGCCACTTCGGGAAACCCAGTTGGAAGACTGGCTCCAACTTGTATCTGCACTTCCTGCGGTGCTTCTTGTGCGTCTCTTAAGCCACGTTGCGCGCACTTTGGGTGGAACTGTTGACATTCGGGCTTCTTGCGCCTGGACGGACAGTCATATTGTTTTGTGTTGGTTGAAGACGTCCGTCCACTCTTTGGAGGTCTTTGTTGTGAACCGAGTGTTGCAGATTCAAGGTTCTGAAACGCCTTTGATTTGGAGGCACGTGCCTGGTGACCTGAACCCGGGCGACGTAGCCTCACGCGGGTGCATGGCCCCTCACTTGATTGCTCACCCCCTCTGGTGGGGACCGGACTGGCTGACTCGCCCCGGGGGCGATTGGCCTCGAACGCCAGTCTTGATGTCGGATCCTTTGCCCGGACTTGAGGTGTTCGCTGTTGGGACAAAGGACCCTCCGTTTGATCTTGATTTTTTGATGAATTGATACAGCTCCCTCGACAAATTGTTGAACGTCACCTCGTGGATCAGGCGTTTTGGCCATAATTCTGGGAATCCAGGGGACAAGCGCCTGTTACCAGTTCTCTCTCCTCAAGAGCGACAGGAATGACTCCTCCTTTGGGTCCGCTCTGTGCAGGCTGCACACTTTGAGAAGGAGATCGAGGTCTTGAAGTCTGGTAGGGTCAGGTTGTCGGGAGCTGTTAGTAAGCTGAATCCCTTCTTGGATAAGACGGGTCTTTGCGTGTTGGAGGACGGTTGAGGCACTCTAGCCTTCCTTATGGGGCCCGTCACCCCCTTTTGTTGCCCAAGGAGGGCCACTTGGTTTAATTGTTGGTGACTGATCGTCACGTTAAGAACTCGCATGCCGGTTGCAATGCGCTGTTGGCCATTCTGCAGCGAGAATTTTGGATTTTGTCGGCTGATCGCGTCAATGAGGCGAGGCCCTTTGCTGGCGTCTTAACGGACTTGTTGGTCCCCTTTTGTTGAAGACGTCCACCCTTCGTAATAGTAAGATTGTTAAGTCTTATTTGTGTGTTTGTCTGCCTGTCAACCAAGGCAGTACATTTGGAGCTGGTAACCTCCCTCTCGACAGAGGCCTTTGAGGCGACTTTGGAAAGATTTGTGTCTCGCCGTGGGTTACCTTCTTTGATTAGGTCTGATTGCGGTACGAATTACAAGGGTACAAGTAACTATTTGAAGGAGGTACACGCCTTCCTAATCAGAGCCAGGTTGACATTGGTAATAGTTTGGCCCGCCGAGGGGTCACTTGGTTGTTTGACCCGCCAGCCTGCCCCCATTGGGGGGGTATTTTTGGGGCCGCGGTGAAAGCGGCAAAGGGACGCTGGCGGAGATTGTTGGGAGACACCGTTCTCACCTTTGAGGAACTAGCTACGGTATTTTGCCGCATTGAAGCTGTGTTAAATTCGCAACCTGGTCAAGACTTCCAATTGATTAGCGGACGGGTAGGCCCGTCCGGGGGGGGTAGATGTTCCGTCCGACATGTGGAACCGAACGTATATTTTGGTTGGCAACATTAATTATCTGTGGTCTTGACATAACTTTTTCACTTGACAGACGCCTCTTTGTTCCCGGTTGAAAAAATGTCCGCACGTTGGACCTGTTGATTTAATTCTAATTGGTAAAATATCGTTTGGAATCGCCGTTTGCAACCGATAATTGGGTCGCGATTAACTATTGTTTGAAGTTGTAATCCCCATTTGACGAAAACCCTGGGATATTTTTGGATTTATCGCCGGGTTGATGCCACCGCGTGGCACGCGCATTTGTTGGAAATAAGTAGTGATAAATAGCTTCAATCCGGTGTGAGTTTGGGCTGTGATGCTGTCTAGACCGCGCCATCTGGACATCGACGCCTTGTGAACGTTCTAGAACACGTGACTTACATCACACTTTTCAATTACTCACCTCATATTTACATACATACCACACTTGGGCGTGGCCTAGGAAGGTCGAAGTTGGTGTACCCAGTGCAGAAGGTAAGTGGTTAGAACTGTTATTTATATATATGGTTTGTAGGCGGAAGAGCCTTTTGTTTATTATTGTTGTTGAAAGCAACGGTAGGGCTCCACGAATCGTGGACAAGTTCAGACAGTCCAGTTACCGTTGCACTGGCCTTATTGTAGTCTTGAACAGCTTATTATCTAATGTTAGTATCCGTACAAACTAACAAATTTAATGGACGTTTGAATTTCCTCATAACACAAGATTTTCCTAGCATGGAGGACATTAATCATCTTTCATCTATTTCAATGTTTATTAAGTGCTTTTCCTGTGTTTTTAATCTCCTATACTGGTTTTATTGGCAAATAGATTAAAAAAATCTTTTCATTCTGAAAAATACTATAATTCTCGTAATTGATTTATCTACATCATTAAAAATATCACATAACCAGCTGACCCGCAGTCGTAATCTTTCTAACCTTTAAACCTTCCTTAAGGGAGAGAACATAATTCGAGAAGAATTAATGAAATCGGTCCAGCCGTTCTAATTTTACCGAGACTAACGAACAGCAATTGATATTAACATAATATATCAATTGCATATAAAAAACTCTCGCACGTGGTGATACGGCATAAACTAGTTTGCACGCAACAACACAATATACAAAAGCGGCTAACAGGTTGTGTGCATACAAACACATTGTAGTGTTTCCCTTGCATTTTGTTTTGATGCTGTTTGTTTTCTGGGTAAACAAGAATAAGCATTCCGTGGTCATGACAAATCCTACGACAAAAGTCATTTTAAAACGAAGTAGCAGTTTTTACGACGACGTTTTGCAAAATATAGATAGGCGCATCGCAGCCCCGGATCTAGGGGGGGGGGGCAAGCCGGGGCCTATGCCCCGGGCGGCAAGTTCAGAGGGCGGCCAAATTCACATTTTATACACGTATGGACAACTCATCATTTACTTAACTTTAAGTCTTTGACCACAGAATAAATAATAGTACAAGTACAGAAATTTCACTCTTGTTTCACTGTGGCTCTATCAACTCGATCGATACCCAGGAGTACTTACATGGTTTTATAGTCTTTGGGTACAGCACACGGACCACGTGACCGAGTACAGCGAGAGCGTGGGATGGGACGCACAGCATGAACATTATTATTCGCGAGGTGCGTAGGAGCAATATCAAAATAAAGTGTACCCTGCTGTAAAATTCGATTATATTTTATTATATTTTTTCTTTTTTATTTGACCAAAATGTAATAGGAAATATAGTTTATTATACAGGAAAACAAAAAGAAACGCGGAAATCGAGGCATTTTTCCTATAATACCGAAACGAACTAACTTTGTGGCGGAACTGGTTCTGTTGTGTGACTAGATTTAAAAGCAAAATTTACGGAAAATATGAAATAAATAATCCATTTTCATATTTTTCATATTTATTTAAACAATTAATTGATAAATCAAATAAAATAGCCTCAGCTTCAAGGATTAACACAAAATTATTGTTTTTTTTTATTCTGTTTCGTGTCACTGTCGCTTTTTACTTAGCATTTTTTAAATTTTACTCCAAAAACATACCATTTTACTCAATATGCGTACCTTTTCGAAAAGTAATACATAATTGCGCTATACATATTTGTGGTTGCACAGAAATAAAAGATAAAAATTCATCCAATTTTATAGATTTAACTTCATCAATTTGAAGGGACAGTGACAAAATAGAAGTCTTAAAATCATAATGTGACTCAGGCTGGCTGGACAAATTTTCAAAATAGCTCACATTTAACTAGGTCAATAGGGCACTTTATGTGACCGCTTAATACCTTTATTTCAGAATTTGTGACGCTACAGAATCTTAGATAATCGATTAATATAATATTAATATTCCACAACTTTTTCACACAACGCCATCTAGTCCCAAACTAAGCAGAGCTTGTGGTATGGGTACTAGACAACTGATAAACATACATATATATTTCTAAATACATACATATTATAGATAAATTACACCCAGACAAAGAACAAATGACCGTGCTCATCACACAAACATTTGTCCTAGGTGGGAATCGAACCCACGACCTTGCGCATAGCAGTCAGGGCCACTGACCACTATGCAAACGTATCACGTGTCACAGCCAGCTTGAAAAACCACTTTTCGCTGGTCTCTCAATCTCGGTAACGAAAGTGATCATCACGACTTTTTGCATATCAACGGGCGTCACATAAATTTGTGACAGGCATCGAGCTAAAAGTTTTGTGATACGTACAGCGGTTTAGTAGAAAAATGCAAAAATTTGTGTCCAGCCAGTTTGAATTTACGTATAAAACTTCTGGCTGGCACTTCCGAATCTCAATAACGGGAGCGTTTTCGAATATGGTTCCTTTACTAACATTTAGTGACGCAATGTGTGACAGTAATAACTTTTGATTTTTGGCATCACATGTAAATGTTTACGAGAAATCAATAAAAACTTAATGTCCAGACAGCCTGAGTTCAAGCTGGCTGGACACAAGTATCTCCGTTCCCTGATGATCTATGGCCTTCAAAATTTGTTCAAATTTTTGTGACAAGGACGATAATGATAACCTGAATTTGTGATGGAGAAACTTTGAGTAGTTTCAAAGATATTGATCATTTAAATTTTCCTTTACACAATACAAGATATTATTCTTGCCCGTTTTGTTGCACTACTTAATGGATGGTCTGCTGAAAACTTTGCAAAAAATGAGACTAAATCCAATGGAATATTGGATAAAAGAGGCTGAAAAGGTTGCTTAAAAAAGCGGTGTTGACCCTATTTTGCACAACAAACGAATTCCGAAACAAAAAACATTTTGATGAGATGTGTGAAGACGAATTACAAACACTCCAACTTGTTCAACTATTTTCTAAAGAAATAATTATGGTATTTGATCGAATCATATCAGAAATTAAAAAATTTGATTGTGCTACGATGCTGAATTTGAATTTTGCGTTTATTAATGGTAGGTACTAATATTTTTAAAATGACGATTGAAGAACTGCAAAAGTATGGAGCAGATGTGGCTCGAAAATATAAGCGAGATTTAAGCGCCGTTGAATTCTGCCAGGAACTCTACGTTTTTAACTAAAGAGCAAGCTCCGCTTTTATGTAGAAAAAGCTAACGGTTTCTATCTCTTGTAACAGATCTATACTCATGATTTGCAGGATGCTTTTCCGAATACTCGTATTTGTATTGCCCTGCGAATTTACTCTACGCTTCCTACTACATCCGCAAGCTGTGAGCGAAATTTTAGCAAACTAAAACTAATTAAAAATTATTTGCGATCTTCTACGAGCCAGGAACGCCTATCGAGTCTTGCAATCTAAGGGCGGGGGCACACGATGCGTTGCGGCGCCGCACCGCAGATTTCACCGTGTCAGTGGGCACACGAGCGGTGCGGCGCCGTAACGTTGTTATGTCCAGTGGCCCCGTAGCAGCGTTGGACAGTCTGTTGACAGACAATCGAAACGAGCGAGCGTGTGTCCTTCCTTGTGACGCAAAACAACTGAGCGGTGCCGCTCCGACGTCGCAACGCATTCACCCCTCCCCGCCTCGTCTTGGTGGTTGCAAGTCCGGTGCGGCGCCGGAGCGTATCGTATGCATGCCACAGATATTTCTATGTAAGACGACGCAGCGACACCGCTCCGGCGCCGCACCGCCGCCGCAACGCATCGTGTGCCCCGGCTCTTAGTGATAGAAAATCGAATGGCACGCGAGTTAAATTATTTATTTAATGACAACGGTTATGTTTACAACCAATGACAGTAACTAAAATTAAAAGAGACAATTATAACACATACTAAAATATACAAAATAAACAAAGTAGGTATAGTAAAATTTTAAGTGAAAACATAAATAAAAGAAGGTTAACATTTTAACAACACTTTCATGAATTCTTCTCACAGTACATCTGATATACCAATAAAATCTTCATCCATCCATCCGCAAACAGATCGCTTGTTGGATTAGAATCTAAGAGATCATTAAGCGCGGCCAGAGTGAGAGGAATTGGTGACTTAGCACGTGCAACAGTACGACATGGAGGCACGGCAAACAGCCTGTGCTTTTTGCCGGCAGTAATTGTCTGGGACAAAGAAGCGCACCAGCACATGTAACAGATCAGGAGCGTCAATAGCGCCACGGAGCATCTTACCGGCTACTGTGAGCTGATCTCGAGCTCGCCTTACCTCTAGGGAGTTGTATCCGAGGCAACCCAGTAAGAACTTTGTCGGATAGAGGTAAGGATAGTAGCCGTGTTTCTGCTTATATAGCTATCTAAGGAACGCTTTTTGAACCTTTTCTAATAAAAGTGCGTAGGGGAAAGTTGCTATGAATGGACCCCTTAACTTTACGACAGCATATCTTAAAAAATATAAGTGATAAAATGAAAGTAGTTTATAATTTTTATTTCGTAGGACCTTTATTTATAACTAGCTTTTGCCCGCGACTTCGTCCGCGTGGAATAGTTACTTTGGGCAAACGTTAAATTTAACCCCGATTTTGAAGCATTCTTCATTGGCGCTCCGCTCCTAATCGACTTAGCGTAATGATATATAGCCTTTCTCTATAAATTGACTATTTAATTTAAAAAATAATTTTTCAATTCAAACCAGTAGTTCCTGAGATTATCACGTTCAAAGAAACAAACAAACTCTTCAGCCTTATATTATAAGTATAGATAGCTGTTGCCCGCGACTTCATCCACGTTTCCGTCGTTTTTCGTAAAAAAAAAAGTATCCTTCCTCACGGTTCAGTGATTTTGATGTAACAGACAGATTAACTTTCGTAATTTAGTAGGGAAATATAATATGTCAATCTATAATACTGTTGAAAAATATCGCAATACCGAACCGCACAATATTATTGTTAATAGCTGTGCCCGCGACTCCGTCAGCGTGTAACTCCTTGTGTGTTATTAAGTTAATGTATTGGTAATATTGTTTAGATCACGTTCACATGAGGCTTATTAAGTACCTATAGAACGACAATACTTCAGCGCAAAGCTTC
Source organism: Tholera decimalis (assembly GCA_943138885.2). Lineage (NCBI taxonomy): Eukaryota > Metazoa > Arthropoda > Insecta > Lepidoptera > Noctuidae > Tholera > Tholera decimalis. Next base: position 39,178,971 of record OW964566.2, on the reverse strand, counting down.
CGGGTAGACTATGTTGAAAGTTGACCCGTCCGGCACGTGAACATAAAGATTTCTAGAACTGCTAACCCGGGAAAGCGCGACGTACAACTGACCATGCGAGAAACAACTGACACCGAGATCTACTCCAGCAACACGAAAAGTCTGCCCTTGAGCCTTATTAATTGTCATTGCATAACACACCGATACTGGGACTCGCGTTCTTTGAAATTAGAATGGAAAATTATTTGGTATTATGGGAATTCTGGGAATAAAGACGGTTTCTCCTGCACCGCAACCTGTTAAAATTTGAGCCTCGATTATATTTTGTTGCAACTGGGTTATTTTTAGCCGAGTTCCATTGCAAAGTTGTGGTGGTTTTAAATTTCGGAGCAGAATAATAATCAGAAAGCTTCGAACTGCTAAGCTATCGGGAGTTACGTGTTATTGTGAGTCAACCATAAAAGATAGATACATGCTGTCGTGGGATATTTTTTATATAATTTTAAGGAGAACATTTCCGTCATAAATGATTTCTGTGTAGCTTTAACCATTAAGGTTGCACACGCGACGGAAGCTTAAAAAAATAGAGTAATTTCTCCCGTTTTCCCAACATTTCCCTTCACTGCTCTGCTCCTATTGATTGTAGCGTGATGAAAAGTATACTATAACCCGCTCAGGAGTATGGAAAATAATTCTACCAAGTTTCGTTAAAATCCGTGGAGTAGTTTTTGTTTCTATAACGGTTATACAGACAGACAGACAAAAATTTTACTGATTGCATTTTTGGCATCAGTATCGATCCCTAATCACCCCCTGATATTTATTTTGTAAATATATTTCATGTACAGAATTGACCTCTCTACAGATTTATTATAAGTATAGATAATCAAACGCACAAACAATTTGGGCTTACACTTTTTGGTATAAACGAAAAAAACTAAATCTTGGGGTGTTACCTTCTTTGGACCATGGGCACCTTCATTGAACCACCAGGTTGCCATCAATGGACTTCTAGAAATTTATTCTAGAGGTCCAATCAAGGTAACTTATTATAATTATCAATATTATTAAATTATGACATACGAGGAGAGATAAACAATACTCATACACTTACGACAAGCAAACAAACTATAGTTATAGGCTACTTAGTTACTAATTAAATTTTACATAATGGACACATTTAATGAGATCTAAACCAGTTTCTTGTTTTCTTACTGATTCTAGAGCGAGGTTCATGCTAGTTTCATTCCAAGTAAAGTATTTTCTTTTATTCAGCAACATTCTGAAATTATGAATTTATAATGATTTTTCAAGAGTTTTTTCCATAATTAGTGAAATACTCGGAGTTTACTCCCATAATTATAACAAAAAAAATACAATAAAAAGTTGCTATGATTGGACCGGTCCAACGGTGGAACTCTCTTGAGGTCCTTTGATGGCAACAAGGTACTCGTTAAGAAAAGAAAATCTATACTAATATTATAAAGCGGAAAAGTTTGTTTGTTTGTTTGCTTGAACGCGGTAATCTTTGAAAGTACTGGGTGGATTTGGATGCAATTTGGTATGGAAGTAGCTTGAAGCTTGAGGAAGGTTATAGGCTACTTTTTACGAGACTGCAAAAAAGGAGAGTTATGTTTTTACCGTGATAGACACCACGGGAGCGAAGCCCCGCGTGAGTACTAGTCTAAAATATACATGGATATGATTAGACAAAATTTAATAACACTCATGGAATGACAATTAAATTAACTTATATTTCATACCAGTGCACACAAACAAATATGAATAGAATGATACTTACATCAAATTGTTCCGAGTCAAATAATAAGATTTTGACCACCGCAAACACAACCACACGTATCACTCCTCGCCACGTGCCGCAGCGTCACTGAGGTAAGAGGGGGATGCAACTGAGCCGGCACGGACTCGTTTCGACTAGTTACGGTGTTGCTGGCTTGGACAGTTTTGGAAATACCATACCAATGATCGCAACTTTCCCCTAGGTACTTTCATGTAGATTCCACACGCAAGAGCTGGTTTCCAGCTTGGTACGTACGAGTGCATTAAATATTATTTTGATGGCATGAGCGGTGTGGAAAATCGCGGCAATTACGGAGAACAAAACCTAACCTTTGGTAGGGTTGTTTAGCCACCATGGCTTTCGGTCGAATGTGACTCCCAGGTCTTTCATGGCTGTTGACTTCGTGATGGTATTATTATTTAAATTACACTCGAGAGCAATGAATCCGGGTCACTTAAAGAATCCTAAAAATCTCGGAAACTAAAAATGCTAGGTTAATGCAATACATTGTATTTAATAGACAATGTAATACACCTTAAATGAAAGTAAAAAAAATATGAGTCACCATACATTTTATTAACACAAAATTACATAAAGAAAAAAACTGCTGATCTCTCCTTAAAACAAAAATAGGAAACATGAAATTTTTGAACTTTATTACGATTTTCTTGAATTTTAATACTTCGTATTGCCTCCTCGTGCTTCCATTACTGCGTTTACGCGGTTTGGCATGCTGTACACCAAGTTCCTTATACGATTTTGGGGAATATTCTCCCATTCGTCTGTGAGAGCAATTTTGAGCTCACGAAGCGTGATTGGGGGAGGGTTTCGTTGTTTTACGCATCTGCCTAGCTCGTCCCAAGCATGCTCGATCGGGTTGATATCCGGGCTGCACGCTGGCCACTCCATACGAGTAATGTTCATCTCTTGAAGGTAGTCATTCACAATCCTACCTGTATGAGGTCGGGCATTGTCATGCATAAATATAGCATCCTCACCTAAATTGACCATAAATGGACCAACGTGATCATTGAGGATTTCTTCCACATATCTTACGCTAGTTAAAGAGCCGTTTTCTATGATCACCAGCTCTGTGCGACTTTCAGAAGAAATTCCGGCCCACACAAGTACAGACCCACCACCGTAGGTTACTTTTTCTTCGATGCATGCTTGCTTGAATCTTTCCCCTGGTCTTCGATACACTCTGTGTCTTCCATCGTGCTTGTAGAGCATAAATTTTGATTCGTCGGAGAACATAACTTTTGACCAATCTTCAATACTCCAATTTACGTGGCTCTGGGCATATCTTAGTCTTGAAATACTATGCCCACGTTCCAGTTTAGGGCCGTTTGCAGGTCTAAGGGGTTTTAAGTTAGATTCAGCAAGCCGACGTCTTACTGTCCATGCACTTGGGTTACTTCCTCCGAGGCGTCGACACTGATTGGTGAGTTCAGTTCCTGTGAGAAAGCGATTTCGAAGCATGGTGTTCACCAAGTATCGGTCTTCTCGTGCTGTGGTACACCTGGTTCTGCCCGTTCCTGGTCTGCGTAGGTTAGAACCAGTTTCTTCGTAACGTCGGAGAACTCTTTGTACTGTTGACAGCGACACACCGACAGTCCTGGCTGTATCGCGCTGACTCCGGCCGGTTTCCAGCATTGTAAGTATTCTGGTGCATTCTTCAGGCGTAAGCGACATAATTTCAGCTTGAATAATGAATATAGAGCACTATCAACATGGTTTATGTACCCACATAAATGACAGATTACAAACAAAAGCAAAACCAAATGCTGTAATTTCGTAGTTCCATCTTCGAAAGTGGCCCTTTTTCAAATTTGATTTTTTTATGATATAACTTTACAATAACTAAGAAGTTTTAATACCTTCATTTAAGGAGTATTACATGGTCTATTAAATACAATTTATTGCATTAACCTAGCATTTTTAGTTTCCGAGATTTTTAGGATTCTTTAAGTGACCCGGATTCATTGCTCTCGAGTGTATATTCAAAATTAATTGATGTCGCATTGCGACCGAATGTCATAGCGAAGCATTTGGACGAATTAAACTCCATCTTGTTGTCTACACTCCACTTGTATATCTCGTCTATATCTTGCTGCAGTGCCAAACTGTCACGCTCGGAGTTTATTTCCAGGTACAGTTTCAAGTCGTCAGCATACAAGAGATATCTAGCATGAAGCAGAACTTGACGAAGATCATTGACCATGATGAGAATAAGAAAGGCCCCAAAATTGAGCCTTGACTCACGCCGGAACGCGTGTGATAGGTACCCGACACGTACATACTAAGCCTAACAAACTCCTGTCGATCACGTAGGTAGTCTGCAAAGAAACGGAGGAGAGATGGTTCGCACCATCTCTCCTCCGTTTGTCCAAATTATGACAAGGCCATAGATTTATTTGCTGAACAAAAAGCTCGACGAGTAAAATTGTAATTTTAATTCACAAATGCCATATATTTGATTTTTATTATGACATATTTTTATTTTAAATCCTTTCATGTGCTGTTTAAAATATATATTCTACACGTTCATGTCCTTACATGTGTAAATAAATAGGTTTAACTCAGAAAGAACAGCGATGGATGCATTATTTCCGGAAGGCCATGTCCAAATGACAATCAATTAGTGGACATCTGATAGCTGGTATTATAAATATGATAAAGGTATACATAAATATAAAGGGGCGGGGGCGGCATATTCTAGTTTTTGCCCCGCCTAAAAAAAATTGAAGATCCGGGGCTGGCGCATCGATTTGATTTATAAACATTAATTAGATATTCATGGTGGTGGGCCAATGACCGATGCAAGCGGAATCTGGTAAGATTTATTTAAATTTTAGACGTGCTTATCCTGTCTAAAATCTCTGTGCACGCTCATGTCTGTCTGTGTCTCATGTTTAAAAATGTCCCCTGAGCGTTACAGGCGATCAAACTCCCTAATCTGAAGACACAACCCCAAACATCTGCCTGCATTTTAACCTTTCCGTAGCCAAATGGCAAAAAACGGAACCCCTATAGAATCGTCAGGTCTCTTCGTCTGTCTGTCTGTCTCTCAGTCCGTATGACACAGCCATTTTATTCCGAAACTCTAGTACTTGTCAGCAGTTTTTGAGATAATTGCTGGTTTGCGAGAATATTGACATAATTCGAAATGCTGTCCAATTCAACTAGATACTTGTTTGAAATAATCATAAATTTAACCCCTTACCGCATACGAAGCCATTTATGGCTGCTCAAGTTTGTTATTTTTTTACAGTTCAACTTATTATTAAATTATAGTAAAATAAATTGTATCTTAAAAAATGATTTGAAAAAAAAATCTATTTTTTTATCTGGACTAAGTCATTAGTGCTCAAAAATATTTAAGGGTTTTTACAAAGCGCGGCCGGTGAGTGAAGTGCACATCTGAGTGAAACTTTTATCAGTAAAAATAGAAGTTATAAAGCGATTGTGATCTTTAATAAAAATTGTTATTCACTCTTTGAATCATATACTATAATAACAGTAAGGTGGGTGTCAGTTCACAATGTTATACTTAAATTTATGATTATTTCACACAAGTATCTAGTTAAATTGGACAGCATTTCGAGTGATGTCGATATTCTCGCAAACCAGCGATATAGTACCTTTTAAAAACTATATAGCTATAACCTGGGGGTCTTTAAATAAAGAGTGAATAGTTTACATGTAAGGTAAGCGTGCTCCATCTTCGACCACTTGCCATCAGGTGCCATATAGTGGTCAAACACAAGCCTATCATAAAAAAAAATATTTGACGTCAAAAGATGGTGGATCCACTCCTACTGTTTCCGATTAACAATACTAAGTTTAATGTTCCAACGTTCCACCAGTCCGACTAATCTTGCCATGACATTTATATGCCTTCTCTATCATAACTAACTTTTTTCTTCGACTGCGACCACATCATCACTTACCATCAGATGCGATGGTGGTTAAACGCAAGCCTATAATCTATACTAATATTATAAAGCGGAAAAGTTTGTTTGTTTGTTTAAACACTCTAATTTTCGAAAGTGCTGGGTGGACTTGGATGAAACTTGGCATGGAAGTAGTTTGAAGCCTGAGGAAGACTATAGGCTTTTTACTTTTAAAAAAAAACATTAATAAATAAAACCTACCTTGGTCATCTTAGCGGCGGGAGTGCCAGGTCGTGCGAAGAACTGGTTGATGAAGAGAGAGGGAAAGCGGTACTTATCACACAGCCGCATGGTGTCCTCAAAGTCGGCGTCTGTCTCTCCGGGGAAGCCGCAGATTATGTCAGTGGCTATCGTCATGCCTGGCACCCTACAAAGTGAATAAAGTTTACATTTTTTTGTATAAAAAATGAAAAAGGGTCAATCTTAAGGCCCCCTGAGACAGTCCAACGGTTTGACTCAAACACGTAAATTTTGGTTTGACTCAAACCATTGTGATCGTTTACAAAGGTAGTTTGAACGGTTTGTCAAACATATACGAGTTTGAAGCACGTTTGATGAAATTTCATATTTTTGTTGTGTTTGACGCGCCGTTTGATCGTGTTCCGACGCGTTTAGGGTTGCCAGATCAAAAAACCGAAAATCTGGATTAAATTACGGACATTTGATGAAAATTCCTGACTTTCTTCAATTTGAAATAAAAACATTTTTTTTTTATGTTTCACTCTTTCATTCAATTGTAGAAATTCCGGACAGTTTAGGATTCCGGACAAAGACCTATATTTCCAGACATGTCAGGAAAATTCCGGTCGTATGGCAACCCTAGACGCGTTTGAACAAATTCGGCTTAGTTTTGCGTGGGATTTTGTAGTGTGAGCTTGTGTGTGACGAAAATGTCGGAGGAAGATATTGAAATTGAAACCAAACCCGCCCATTTGTACTACAGTAATGACGTCCTTTCTGTCAAACTTTTTAAAAAGTAATAAGGCACTTTCCGAGCAGGTATAGTATAAAGATCTTTTACTAAGTTTTTGAAAGAAGATAGGGTTTGTGCTTGTCTTACCCCTTGGCAAGATTGCTATTAGTTCTCTCAACCCATGCAGCTTTTACTATTTAGCCAAGAGCTCCAAGGGATTTAACATAATCAGCTTATAATATTCCCATTTCTAGGCCACAAGCCTCCTTCTATGAGGGAGAACGGGTCGTAATACCACGCGGGTCCAGTGCGGGTCGTTGTCAATTATACATGTCTTCGTTCCCAGGATATGTCGGTTTCACGATGTAGGTATTTCTTCTTCGTTTCGAAACCAGTGATGCTTATAAAAATTACAAGTAATGTGCTTGTCTAGGTACGACCTACCAACTACAACTATATGAGAGTCGTGGCTGTAACCAACAATCATTTAGGACTTTTGACCGTCTGTCTGTCTTTCTGTTAATCTCTGGAACGGTAGGACCGATTTTAATGGGACTTTCACTGAATAATAGAGGAGTTTATACGGGTGAGAAAACTGCGTAGATTGCGTAATATCTACCTGAACGAAATCGCGGGCACAACTAAAATATTTATACATTTTGTATATGTTCAAAATTAGCAGGACTAACTTGTTTAGGAGACATACAAGATACGTTAACCGAACCACATCCGAAAGTTGTGAAAGACAAAATCAACAACATATCTGAGATGAGAGTTGGTATCAACATTATCATGAGGATATAAGTTTTTAAACTGATATGGACATTATCAGTACCATTAGAACTTAAACCGGGATATTTGACTTGTGTATTTACTGTTGAATAACAGTGCCAAAATATCGGAAAATCGAAACAATAAATAAACTTGGGAGAGTGTGCCCAGGAGCTTCATGACCTGATCCCATATGACCTGTCAGCCTTTAAAGGAAGAGTGAACTCTTCTAAGCTCGCTCGTTTCATCGTAGACCTCATCTAATTCTTACCATCAGGCGAGATCGAGGTCAAAAGTGGGCTCATGCGTAATAAAAACATGGTAAAAATCCCGTTTGAAGTTGTAATGATAAATTATCATAATGAGTTGGTCTCACTTGTCTCTGAGGAAGTTGACGACTCGTTCGAAGTCCGCTCGCGTATACTCTCTCTTCATGTCGGACAGCACTTGGTCGCTGCCTGACTGTACTGGAACGTGGAGGAACCTGCAAATTTGATAACATAAAAGTATAGTATAGTACTGCAGCGCAACTATCAATGCCCAATTTCCCACCCTACCTCTTAAGGGCCTATACTACCTCAGCGCTTCTCACTCTATCTCGCTCGCAAACTACTGGCCGCGGTCACGCGAGCAAGCGAGACAGGGTGGCAGGGAAAAGACTCCTAGACACCGATAATTTAATTTATTTCTTTTTACGGTGAAAATAATTGTAATTTAAAAGTAAATAATATAAGATCTGCTTTATAGTTAGTTCAATTAATATGCAAAGTTTCAGTATCTAATTTGAAGTTATTTTTGAATACCAGCGGTTTATTGTTCGGTTTGGAGACAACTTTGGATTTTTTTTCTATCAAGAAAATTTTATGGAATCGTGTTTTCGTCAAACATAGTACCTAACATTAATCCTCAACTTTACCATATATTTATTTCAAAATTATTGCTGCAGTATTTTCGACATAACAGAGGATCATGCTAAGCCATTTGAGGTAGTATAGGCCCTTAAGTCACAGGTAACCCTAGTTTAAGTAAATTTAGGCAGGGTTCAAAGGCTATGAGTACAGATCTTGTTTTATACAACGTGTAACAGAATAAACGCAATTCCTGAAAGTAGTTGGTTCAGAATCGGCTTCTGAATCGATTTCCGTCATTAAAAATAGGTGTTAAATTTTGACGGAAAAATCTTTCATTTAACTTAAAATGGAAACACAATATCATAAAATTAATACAATCTTTAATTCAAGGAAATGCGCTCGTGTGCGTGTCGGCCGCTAATATTACATGAGTGTATGCGTCTGCGTAAGGGTATTGTATGATGCACATACGTTTTGCGTTTAGCAAGGATAACTATTTCATAAAAAATGTCTAAGTTTGGTTTCAATTTATTTAGTTACGGATGTTGTTTTAGACTTATAATTTAATATTCTAATTGGGGTGTCTGAGGTATTGCGCTTAATCTGTTACACGTTGTATAAATAATATCCACTTGCTATCCATGTACTTTTTTTGATGATAAATAAACACTATTTTATTATTATTATTTGTTCCTGAATTATTAGATTTTTAAGAACATGAATAAAAAGTAGCTTAAATTAAAATATATATCAACCGTTAACATTAGTGTATGTGACTATTTGTGTGTATGGAAAATGATTTGAATGATTACGCACAAAACGTTTTGGAAATACCTTCATTGTGCGTACGGCTAAGGAGAGGAATTCCCTGCCGGAGTCTGTGTTTCCTGATCGCTATAACCTGGGAGTCTTTAAGTCAAGAGTGAATAGGTTACTTCTAGGCAAGCGTGCTCCATCTTCGACCACATCATCACTTACCATCAGGTGAGATGGCGGTCAAATGCGAACCTATTTTTAATAAAAAGAAAATATATATATATATATAAGTAAGAAGTAAGATGATGACTTACTTGTAAACCCTAGGATGGTGCATGATCTTTGCTACCTCAGCGAGATGCTCCAGTATGTACGGCGGGTTGGTCATGCCGAGCCGTAGTCGACAGCCCTCCGGAATCACCTCCACTAATTTCCATAGCAGCTCCGGGAGAGACGTGCCAATGTCGCGACCATACGTACCTGTTCATCAAAATCAATACAAATAATAAAATATGAGAAACAGTAGGTATGTCTGCAAATAGAACATTTTTACAAAAAAAAAACGTGGTTTTTTTATAGTTGATAGCCTAGAAGTAACCTATTCACTCTTGACTTAAAGACTCCCAGGTTATAACTATCAGGAAACACAGATTCCGGCAGGGAATTCCACTCCATAGCTGTACACACAATGAAAGTATTCCCAAAACGTTTCGTGTGTATGGGTGGGATGTCCACCATGTAACGATGGCGCATCGCCGTTTGTCTTGTAGTCCGATGATGAAACGGGCTTGGTGGAATAAGACTGTGCAATTCCATCGCACACTCCCCGAAATGTAACCGATAGAAAACCGATAGACTTGCAACTCGTCGTCGATGTTCAAGGCTCTGGAGCTTTAATTCGACCAGTGCATCGTTGCCAATGAGTCTTTTGGCCCGTTTCTCAATAGACTAAATATAAATATAATAGTTTAATATAGCAAAAGCAAAGTTTGATTGTTAAATTAATAAAGACATTTTATGAAGAATTCGAGGTTTAGTTATTCAAGATCGCATGCCAACGTTGTTCAGTTTTTCTTATTAGTGTGCATTCGTTGTAAAGTGATTCGAGTAGGCGAAATTAGAGATTTAGTTATTCGAGATCCCATGGCTACGGCGTTAGGTTTTACGTGGTAGCGTGCATTCGTTGTTATGTGTTTCGTATTCGTGAACTTACGGGGACGTGTTCTTCGGTGCTTCATTTTCGAAATCACGTATCACACCTTTAACTATCCGCAACGACCGTCAAAGATAACTACTAAAAAGTACTAATGACAACCGAGACCAAAAGCTTAACGTGTTTTCGAAAGCATGGAGAAATCTCAACCTATTTTCATAAAAAAAATTTACCCATCTACGAACCGACCTCAGCAAACGGCATAACCTTGTCGATCGGGCGGCTGTTATTATTTAGCCACGAACTATTAATTTAATTTAATTATTTATTAATTTGCACCTCATATACAACGTGTAATTTAAAGGGTATATACATACCGAGTGCACGGCTTCTTTGGATGATAATAAACGATATAGCAAGGGTTTTGTAATCCTATGTCTACATGTGTGGAGCTTATTAGAAATTTCAATACATTGATACCAGAGAGCGAATTTTTCAAATTAAGAAGAACGAAGAGAATTATCGTGTTATTGGCAAGTGACGTGGAAAGTAATGACCCTCATAGTGATGTGACACGTTTGTTATTACTGGTATTCAAGAAACATATGAAACTGATAATTTGGTTTCAATTCTATGAGTCACTTATTTTGAGCTGAAACTTTGCATAGAGACTCCATACCAGATGTTGTCTTCAGTCCTTTTGGATAGATATGGAGTTTCTGTTACACGTTGTATAGGTACAAAGGTGACTTAACGACGTAGTCTCTACCAGTCAACCAAAGGTGTCATAAGTCATAAGTCATTTATTCATTTGTTAACATAGGTAGGTACAATTTATAGATGTTATGAAAAAAAAAAATTACAATCGCTCTATGTTATACCAAAAAGGTGTACAAATGTCAATAGATTTCATTACATACATTAAAGCAAAAAAAAAAATATATATATATATATATATAAACATTGCAGACAAAAATTGAAATAAAACATGTCAAAAGAAAAGAATAATGTCAATAAAAATAATTTAAAAAATAATGTCAAAGAAATATAACAAAAAAAAGAATACTTAATAATAACTAGTCCAAAAAAAAATTAATAATCAATTAAAATAAAATAAAAAAAAATAAAAAATTAGTCCACAAAATGTCAACATTCTGTCATAATGTTTTTATCTGTCAGAAATTCTGAAATGCTGTAATATGCTTTTTCAAAAGTATCGATTTCCGTCTCGTTTTAAATAAGCTTATATTTAATTCTTTCATCAGATTGGGTACATGGTTGTATATGATTGGAGCCATACAAAATACACTTTTATGCATCAATGCTGTGTGGGACCTTCTTACGCATAAGTGACTGTTCTGTGGTCGATTCCGTTTGTTATGAAATACCAATCTAGTAAACAAATCTGGATTGGACTTAACAAATACAGCTACCTTAAAAATATATAAGCATGGAAATGTCAATAATTTGTATTTTATAAACAATGGCTTACAAGTATCTAAACTATGGAGTCTAAACATTGCTCGAATACACCTTTTCTGTGCTTTGAAAACTATTTCCCTGTTGGTTGAGTTGCCCCAGAAAATTATGCCATACCTCAATACTGAATTCACCAAACCATGATATGCTGTGACTAAAGCATCGACGTTAATCACCGGAGACAGTTTAAATAGGGCATGGGCTGATTTGCTAATGCGTTTAGTTAGCTTCTCTGTGTGTGCTTTCCAGTCCAATTTTTGGTCAATAGTTAAACCTAGGAATTTAGATGTGTCTACTTGTGTTATAAATTTATTGTCATAACATACAGTCATATTGGTATTCACACGTTGGCTAAACATCATTCATTTCGACTTATCAATATTTATTTTAAGATTATTATTATCTAACCATTTCACGATGGAGGTTATTGTCTGAGTAACAACGTCGTTGTGGCTTTCACCAAGAGCACTCTTAATGGTCACGGTGCTATCATCAGCAAACAGTGACATAGGGTGACTTGTTACTTTTGGCAGATCATTTATGTATAGTATAAAGAGCGGAGGCCCTAAAACGCTGCCCTGAGGTACGCCGTAGGCAGCTGCACGGTAATCAGACTTATAGATACGTTCGTGTTTAGTTTTAGGATCTATTTCGGTTACTTCAACGTACTGTTTCCGATTCCTCAAAAATTAATTTATTAAACTGAGGATGTTCCCTCTTATACCATATGCATCTAGTTTATTGAGTAAGATGTTGTGATCCACATAGTCGAAAGCTTGAGTCATGTCACAATATACTGAGCAAACGGGTATTCTTTTGTCAACATTCGTAATTACATTGTTTAAAAAGTCATATATTGCCATGTTTATGGTCTTATTTTTCCGGAAGCCTTTCTGTTCGTCAGTTAAAATTTTTCTTTTATCTAAATACTTGGAGTTTTGAATATAAATATATTTTTCAAATATCTTCGATATTACCGGTACAAGAGCAATAGGTCTGTAAGACTCCATGCATTGTTTGTAATTTTTTTTAAACAAAGGTTTAATTACAACCCTTTTTAGGTTGGTTGGATAAGTGCCATTCGATATGCACAGATTGAGAATATAGCTCAAATGTCCACCAATGCAATTTGATACATGTTTAATTACTTTGGTAGATATTCCATCAAAACCTGTACTGCCGGAATTTTTCAAACTTTTAATTATAGCAATAATGTCATTTTCATTGCTTGGTGCCATAAACATCGATGTACTGATCTTTTCTATATTTGATGTCACTTGAATGCCACTATTGGTAAACGGTTTAATTTTATCAACAAAGAAATTGTTAAATGCGTTCGCTATATCAAGTGGATGTGTCACTACTTTCTTTCCTACTTTAATGCAACGGATGGAGTTATTATTGGGCATATTTAATTTAGTTTGGTTAATTATTTCCCACGTGGTTTTGGATTTATTTGATGATGATTTGATTTTATAGTTATTCTGAGCTCGTTGTGTTAATTTAATTATTTTATTATAAATTGCTGAATATTTTTTAAAGGTTTTTCTGTCTTGTTCATAGTGATGCAGTCTGTAACGCCACAAGAGAGATCTTTTATTCTTGCTACACGTTTTGATAACGGTGGTAACGAGATAGCGTGGTAGGTGCAAAAACTAAACAAGTGCATGGAAATTCAGGCTTCTTGTTCCATTAGCATACATACGAGTCGTCTTAACTAGTTTAACATTAAAATTATTGCAAATCTCAAAGAAAATCACGTAAAATATTCCCAAACTCATCTTCAAACGGGCCATCATCACGGATATGATTAGTGTAAAGATAGATAAATATGGAGAACGACATTGGCTACTTATTTTTGGCTGAAAAACTTTCCACTTAAGCGAAGCCGGCAGAAACTAGTAATCAATTAATCAATATGTATATAAAATGTATATAAAATGCTTCCGTAACTGACTGACTGACAGACAACGCACTGCCGAAACTACTTACTGGACGCAAAAAGCTGAAAATTGTCATGTATGTTCCTTGGGGTGTGTAGGGGAGCAATAAGAAAGGATTTTTGGAAATTCCCACGGGGTCGGGATTCACACGGGATAAACTTACGACGCGAACGAAGTCGCGGGCAACAGCTAGTATAATATAATAATTTATTTCTCAAAAAAATTGGCCAAGTGCGAGTCAGACTCGCCCATGAAGGGTTCCGTAGTAACTATAATAATATAATATAATATGTATATTTATTTGACGAATAAAAAAAACCTTAAAAATTTCTTATAACTAGCTTATTTACATTTTTACAACTACGCTAAATAACTTTGTTTTTCATAGTGTTTGTATGAATTACAAAATTATATTTGCGGTTGTAGAAAATATGCTGTATCTCAAAAACTGCTGAACCGATTTCGTTCAAACCAATTTTGGTTGAAAGTTTACATTTAGATCTACAGACATATATTTTTTTTAGATTTTTCACTCCATTATTATAGAAGTTAGAGGGGGACACACATTTTACCACTTTGGAAGCTTATATCTTTTAAAAGATTGACTTAATGAAAAAGTGGTTTTAGAAACCCTTATATTATTTTTAAAGACCTGTCTATAGATACCACACACGCATAGATATCATGAAAAAAAAATATTTTCAGTTCTAGTTCCATGTATGGGGACCCCTCTTTATTTTTTTCTTAAAATCGGAAAGCGGTTTACAAAATACATCTACCTACTAAGTTTCACATGTATAGTCTTAATAGTTTCGGAATAAAATGGCTGTGACATACGGACGGACGGACAGACAGACAGACAGACAGACAGACAGACAGACGGACAGACATATCTAAACTATAAGGGTTCCATTTTTTGCCATTCGGCTACGGAACCCTAAAAACTTGTACTAGTTTACAGAATTATAGTTTGGCAGTGTATAACTTTGTAAAATGGATGTAGCTATTGTAACCGAACAAGGCAATGCCTGTGTTTCGGTTATAAATGCCATTTCCCTGGAGTTCTTAAAAAAATCGCCAACAAAGTGTTTACAATTTGCATGGAGTACTTATCAGCTACGGTGACAATTTAACACTACATACAAAAATGTAGAGTTAGTAAGAGTGGAAGTGATTATGAGAATGCGTACAGTATTTGTGGAGTTGTGTGTGTGTTGGAAGGTGGGACTAGGCATGGGTAGAAAATAAACCGTCTTAAACTCACCGGTATCTTCACTAGTCAACCAAATCTCGCAGACCCCTTCAGTGAACGACTGTCTTGCCCTCTCCACAATTTCCTCAGGTGGGTAGCTACCCAACTCCCCTCTGGCATGTTTGGTTTTGCAGTAGGTGCACTGGTTCAGGCATCCCGTGTTGATGGAGATGATCTCTATGAGGGGATTCTTGCGGACTTTAGGCAACAGAAGGGACGCCCCACCTGCTTTACGCCCTTCACTGGTCTTCTTTTGGCCGAAGAGGCGGACTGTGTGACCTGTAATATTTTACGTGACTTATTGATTTATTTGAAACTAGAATGTGTACTTCTTTACAAATATTATACAAAATTGATTTCAATAATACAAATATTGACAAATTAATCATTTATTTCGTTATACAACGTGTAATTTAAAGGGTATATACATACCAAGTGCACGGTTTCTTAGGATGATAATAAACGATATGGCAAGGATTTTATAATCCTATGTCTACATGTGTGAAGTATAATAGAAATTTCAATACATTGATACCAGAGACAGAATTTTCAAATTAAGAAGAACGAAGAGAATCACCGTGTTATTGGCAAGTGACATGGAAAGTTAGCGACCCTCGTAGTGCTGTGATACGTTTGTTATGATTGGTATTCAAGAAACATATGAAACCGATAATTTGGTATCAATTCTTTGAGTCACTTATTTTGAGCTGAAACTGTGCATATAGACTCCATACCAGATGTTGTCTTCAGCCCCTTTGGATAGATATGGGGTTTCCGTTACACGTATAAAATCCATACTAATATTATAAATGCGAAAGTAACTCTGTTACCTTTTAGCGCCTAGAACGCTGAACCGATTAAGATGAATTTGGCATAGGAATAGTTTAAGACCCTGAGAAGGACATAGGATAGTTTTTATCCCGGAATTCCAAAGGGATCCGGATTTGCGGGGGGAAAATTTCCCACACGAACGAAGTCGCGGGCCCTCTGTTAGTTAACATACTCTATTATCAAATACACAATTAATGAAATAATAATGTTTACTGATATTATTATATCTTTTAAAAATAGTGTCTATATACATTAATACATCGCTGCATCCGATGGAACCACTGAGAAAGCACTTTGCCCACGCGTCCTTAGGGGTCTCTTCGACGCCATTTTGAAACGCAGCCACTGCTTCCTCGGTGTCCAGTCCATAAAACGTTTTCCTCGAAGTTTTTCATTTATTTTCGGAAATAAATAAAAATCGCAAGGTGCGAGGTCGGGGCTATAGGGCGGGTGACCTAGTAGTTCCACATCTGACGTCGCCAAGTAGTCGATTGTTTGCTTGGCGGTGAGCGACGAGGCGTTGTCGTGGTGAAGGAGGATCCTACTGCGAGGTCGTTTCTCCCGAACTTTTTCCAAGACAAGTGGCAAACAATGGTTAGTGTGCCAATCTGCAGTAACTGTTTTTTGATCCTCTAAAACAATTGTTGCGTAATGTCCTTCCGAAGAACGAGGCCACCATCTTTTTTCCCACGCTTCGACCTCTCTTCACTTTAGTTGGCAACTCCTCGGAAGGAGACACCCAGACAGCGGACTGTCTCTTAGTTTAGGGATCATAACAATAAATCCAGCTTTCGTCACCCGTAAGTACGTCGAACACAGCATTTAAGTCATCTCCGTTAAATCTTTGAACCATTTCACGACACCAATCAATATGACGGAGTTTTTTGGGCTTCTGTCAAATTATGAGGTATCTACCGGGCACAACGCTTCCTGACCGCTAAATGTTCATGGAGGATTTTGTTCACTTGACTCATACCGATGCCTAAGCTTGCCGAATCTGCTGATAAGTCACTCTTTTGTCAGTCTCTATCATACGCCGCACAACACTGACATTGATGTTATGTTTACTCTTCAGTCGTCGCCGTAGAAGGCCGTCCCTCACGCAGATCACCGGTGAGATTAGTGCGACCGCGTTTAAACTTATTAAACCAGTTATAAACAGTGGCACGAGATGGGGCTTCATCGTGAAAGGCCAATCGAAGTCTATCATAACTTGTTGACTTAAATGACGTCATAAGTCATAAAAAATCATTGTACGAATTTTCTCGCGTTAAATTCGATACAGACAATTTTCAATTTACCGCCAAATCGTCAACAAATGACAAATGAATAAAATACATACACAATAATATTGGCAGAGTTCCATTTTCAAAATTTGAAATTATTTTTTTATTATATCGTTTACAAGTGGCCAGTTCTAAAAACTCAATGTCGCACTCGTATTTATATATATTTTTCTATGGGCATTAGCCTGATATAACGGAATGAAATAACAATAGTACATTATACTACACCTGCTTGGAAAGTACCTTGATACTTTATCAAATTTACGGTAGAAAGTACGTCATTGCATATCGAACATATATGCGGGGAGAAAACGCATCTGAGCGGGAGAGAAAAGTGTATGAAAATCCATGTCTTACATGGTTTTTAGGGTTCCGTAGTCAACAAGGAACCCTTATAGTTTCGCCATGTCCGTCTGTCTGTCCGTCTGTCCGCGGTTTAGCTCAAAAACTATTGGTACTAGAAAGTTGTACTTTGGCATGAGTATACACGTTAATGACGCCAAAAAAGTGGTAAAATAAAATTTTGAAAAAAACAATTCTTTAGGGTACCTCCCATACATGTAAAGTGGGATGATAATTATTATTTTTCGTTCTTCCCATAGTGTGGGATATTATTGAATAGGTCTTTCAAAAATATTAGGGGTATGGTAAGACCGTTTTTTGATTAAGTAAACCGTTCGTGACTTATCAAGCTTTAAAGTACCAATTTTCGTTAGAGTCAAGTGTCCTCCCCCTCTATCAACTAAACGGTTGTAGTTAGAAATTCAAATGTCACGGCAGAAGTACCTATATATAACGAAATTTAAAGGAAAACTATCACACATAAGTGGGCTTTACAAGTTTACGAGTAATAGTCGACCAATTGTATTTGACTCGAAAATTTCGAACAACTCTACAGAAATGTCGATAGATGGCGCTAAGCGCCAGTTGTATCGTGCTAGCTTCTTGTGACGATTGAGTAGTGTAGCTCTGTGTCCGTATTTAAATTCAAAACACCGGCTATAACAAGTTTTATACAAATCTCAAAAAAAAATTAAAACTTTTCGTGCAATATTGTCGGATCAGATGAGGATTTGTATAGGAAGTCAAATTAGGTAGTCATGTTTGGCTTTTAGTTAGAGCATGGTACGAAACGATCAGTCAGCGAATACGACACGCACTTGGCTGTTATAAAAACTACGGAACCCTACACTGCGCGTGGCCCGACACGCACTTGACCGGTTTTTCTTTTTTAATTTAGGGTAAGACTATGCGCCGGTAACCTAAATATCAAAAGCCAAAAAGTTTTTACAGTGAGTTTTTATCTCCAAGTTCGCAAAATGACACTGGCCACTAGCTGTGTGTTGGATGGTGTCGGGCTGGCAGTGCGACTTTGCGGCGGCAGGATAAACAATTTGAAAAAAGAACATGTGAAAATTGCAGACGCCATTGGCGCCATTTGTGAAAACAGTGTTACATTAAGCTTCACTAACTGCAACAATTTCAATATAAATTTCAATTAGTAAAGATTTAGTTTTTTTTTAGATTTAGTACTATTTATTTTCCTATAATAACAATGTACTATTGTTCACCGAGAGGAGAAAGTGACCGATTACTGCCGAGGGTGTCGTTAGAAGCCCGAGCCGTAGGCTAGGGCTTTAAAACACCCGAGATCGGGAATCGCACTTTCTCTCGAGTGATACATAGTGTTTTATACTACACCTACGAGGAAAATAAAAAGTATTTTTCAACATTGAGTACATAGACCATAACGTACTTGGTTTGTATTTTTGCGCTTTTTCACTGAAATAAGCTAGCATAACAGTTTCAGAAAAAGAAGCCGCATTTTTTTCACTTTTCCATTGCAAAAAATCGTCCTTAGAACAACAACGCATAGAAGGATAGTACGAGTGCAAAAAGTGAGGCAACTAAAACTTAGCCATTTTTGGCTAACTTTGCTCGACGAGCCGTTAGTACTCAAGGTCACATTCTGCCGAACAGAGCTCGCGAGTAAATAATTTAAAACGACCGTTTGTAGCGTAAAGGGATGTCATAGTCCTTCAGGAAAACAAAAAACGTGTAATGAAATTACATTTCACAAGTAAATACTTACATTTTATACATTATATTTAAGTAAATCGACCATCAAACAAAAATTCTAATAACCTAACTTATCACAATTCAATGTTGCTATCCGTGAGGAAAAAAATACCCATATTGATTTCTTTTGTGCTTATTTTTGTTTAAAAAAAATATAGTTTTGGCGGCAATTATGTATGCGTCGAAATAAACTATATTTATTTACAGCTACTACCTACAGTGTTTTATAACTAAAAGTTACTGTTAGTTCGAAGAGTGGCCAGTGGCGGTACCTTCATATAAGCCCAAAAGCCCGGCATGCCTTACTAAAAAATGCTCGATAGAGAATCAATGTCAAACCCGAACTATTTAAAAGTTCGCGCGCCGCTTAATTCTTATCAAAATAACACAATGTATCTACTGAGTACTGCTACATTACTACGCATCGCGATTGTTCGCGCGCAGAGTTTCGAATTTGTAGCATCTAATGATCTACATATTGCTATCTCGCTTACACGCACCGGCTTTTACCGGGCTTTCAAATACTATATCTGTCACTTTTGCACTTATAGCGATGTGCCGTATAACGAGTTAGGCCTTGTGCACAGAACAAATCGATCACTATGGCAGATTTAAGCAGGGCATTCGTATGAAGTTGCATGCGTATGCGTGACCTTGTCAGCTTGCCAACTCTGCAGTGTTGCCGTTTTAGCCACACGTTGAAAGATCTTGGAGATTTTTAACGTGTTTGGAAACTTTTTTAACATTTATCAACAATAAAAACTAGCGACTTTTAAAATAACGAAATTAAATACAGTCAAAACCGTTTACAACAACATCATTTAGAACAACATACCGGTTATATAGACCAAAATCATAGGTACAAAATACTTTGTACCTTGAAAACATCACCGGTTATTACGACTATCGGTTTTTACAACCAAATATGAGTGGTCCCTTGGATGTTGTTATAACAGATTTTGACTGTATTCAAGCAATATCTTAAAAATAAAAAAAAATTAGCTAGATTTTCATATACCTGGCGACTTTTTTTGCCTAAATGACAACACTTGAGTAGTTCCCGACATCCTAGAGTGCAACTAACTTCAGTTTCATTTGCTTGAGTGAAAGAAGGTTTTGCTGTTAAAGTTTTTTGTTTGTTTTCTAAGATTTTCTCAGTGATACAATTGTTTTGGTGATTTACCTACAACAATGGAGGTAATTGTACCTTGTGAGGATTTAAAATGCGTTCAAGTTTTGATTGGCGAAGATAAGGTAAAATCTTTAAACTTTGCTCAGAAAAAACAGTTAATTTCTTCATTAAAACCGACGCCTAATCTGTGTATTTCTCAGACTAGTAAATCGCATAAACGAAAATTTAATAGATCAGTCAATCATTTCATTCATGAGAATAACCTCGAAGATGCCTTTCCCGAGCTGTTAAAATTAGCGTATCTTGTTGTAACTATTCCGGCTACAAGTTCTTCCGCGGAACGTGCTTTTTCGTCTCTTAAACGTATCCATACCTATCTGAGAAATACACAAGGTCAAGAGCGTCTTTCCGAATTATCAATGATAGCTATTGAAAAACAGTTGTTGGTAGAATTAAAACGATCACCAACATTTTACTCTGATGTAATTAAATCATTTCTTAAGAAAGATAGACGATTCCAATTAGAATATAAATAATTTATTTAAATTCCTTATTACATTCTATCTAGCTATTTTTTAACTTTCGTTTTGTAACTTTTTGTTTTGTTTTTTTTTTTTGTCTGTAACCTGGGTTCTGTTACGAAGGAAGCAACTACTTACCATAACTTTGTTCCCTCAAGCAATGAAGCAAACCAAACGGCTTTTTTCAAAGCCACCGGAGGTATGCAATTGCTGATATGTTTATTATATTCAATCTAGCACTAGCATGCCTTCAGTGTGCTTTGGTTACCTCATTCACCGCACGACAAGCAAGAGTGAAATTGAAGAAAGAAGAGGAAAGAAGAAGATGGATGAATTCACTTTTAATTTATTGTACCTAACCAGTAGTTTATGAGAAAATTGCGATGATACATACGTAGGTACCTACATACTCAGTCGAAAACTGAACTTTCTTTTTTTGAAATCGGTTAAAATTTTATTGGGCTTGCGTTATTTTGAAACCCTAGGCACGCCACTGAGAGTGGCATCATACAGATGACAATTTTATTGATTAAGATTTTTTTCATTTAAGTAATGTTCTCAATAATATTTTTCTATTTCATAAATACAACACATACTTTTAATTGATATCAAACGAGATTTTTCAAGCAATTAATACATTTCTATAATATCATTATAACACATTACACATCAAACATTCTAAACGCAATAAACGATATCTCATTTCGTTTACCTTTCGTAAATATATGTCATATAAGTCATATTACATGAAAAAACATCATCTTATTTAGTTTCATAACATAAAATACTTGATTTGATCTAGCAACATAATAGTGCGTTTTCCCATTTTTGTGGTAACGGTACTGGTAATGGTATCACTGAAAGCTATATCTGTGTGCGTTTGAAGAACGTAGACACATTCGGCTCACGCACACAAAGAAAATAAAGTGGACACACGAAATCGCTCGTGTTTTGTTCTAGACGCCTCTTCTATGCGTTGTTGTTCTAAGAAATCGTCATAAGTTTTATTATATTTTTTAATTGATTTCTGTGGTAAAAGGTTATCAATCAGTATTTTTACTGTTTCCTTCAACTGCGGCGGAGTTAAAAAATCTTCATCATCACTATTACTACTTATCATTTTGATAGTTTTATTTTACTTTCTACGAAAACTGAATCCTCAAACAACACACAAATTGAAAATGGCGCCAATGGCGTCTGCAATTTTCACATGTTCTTTTTTCAAATTGTTTATCCTGCCGCCGCAGGGTCGCACTGCCAGCCCGACACCATCCAACACACAGCTAGTGGCCAGTGTCATTTTGCGAACTTGGAGATAAAAACTCACTGTAAAAACTTTTTGGCTTTTGATATTTAGGTTACCGGCGCATAGTCTTACCCAAAATTAAAAAAGAAAAACCACGTCAGAAATGGATTTTCATACACTTTTCTCTCCCGCTCAGATGCGTTTTCTCCCCGCATATTTATTCGATATGCAATGACGTACTTTCTACCGTAAATTTGATAAAGTATCAAGGTACTTTCCAAGCAGGTGTAGTATAAAGCATTTTTTTGTTCCTTGCTTAGGTAATAAATAGGTAACTACTTTCTTAGTAAATATTAACATTATTTCTACAACGTGTAACTTAAAGGGTATATACATACCAAGTGCACAGCTTCTTTGGATAATAAACAAATGATATGGCAAGGGTTTTGTAATCCTATGTCTACATGTGTGGAACTTATTAGAAATTTCAATACATTGATACCAGAGACCGAATCTTTCAAATTAAGAAGAACAAAGAGAATTATCGTGTTATTGCCAAGTCACATGGAAAGTTATTAACCCTCGTAGTGCTGTGACAGGTCTGTTATTATTGGCATTCAAGAAACATGAAACCGATAATTTGGTATCAATTCTTTGAGTCACCTATTTTGAGCTGAAACTGTACATAGTCTCCAAACCAGTTGTTGTCTTCAGCCCTTGTGGATAGATATAGGGAGTGTCAGACTTCTACTGACTAAAAACCCACCCTGTTCCTTCAGCTGCCCTTAAGTTCCGAGGCCGCGGTATCTCGTTAGAACATTCCCGCAACCCCGGCAAACAATGGCCTTATGGGGCCCCGTCACTGGTGCTGACAACTCTTTGAGGCGCGCGTGGAACACTCGGCGCCGCCGACCCGGGCCTGGTCCTTACCGGACGGTGAGCTACCCCTGCTTGCCGTCCGCAAGCCCGCGACTACAGTGACCGGAAATCGGCTATGAATTTCAATGTTTTTTTTATTGTGGATGAGCCCACTCTTGACCTCGATCTCGCCTGATGGTAAACGATAGATGAGGTCTACGATGGGACGAGCGAGCCCAGAAGATGCGTATTTACTTTTGCTTTAAAGGCTGCCAGGTCATAAGTGGCAGGGAACACAGAAGCCGGCAGAGAATTACTGATCCACATACCTTTAAGGGTCTCCTCGACGATCTCCACGATCCTGTCTATCTGCTGCACGCCCACCACACTGAGCCCGGTGAGGTAGTTGGCGCGCGGAGCTCCCTGAGGCACGCAGCCTGCTACCACCACATGGATGCCGCGGCTTTGCCCCAGCTCTATCTCATTTCTGGAAATTATATATTTATTTATGTACACGAAAATTAAAAGAGACAAACACAGATAAAAGAGCACAAAGGTGCTACTTATTTCAAAGGAAATTTCTTCCAGCAGATCTGTGACAGGAGATGTAACATAATTAAAACATACTTAACAATATAATAAACAGATATATACATACATAGAAGTAAAATACAAATCTCTATAAAATATAGACGAGAACATAAAATATAAATATATATAAACTTACGAGATTTTCTTTGACCAGCTTTTTGAAACTATGAACTGTTTTAGCTGCGCGGATTTTAGGTGGAAGTGAGTTCCACAGTCATACATACATAGGTACAGCTATCTTTACAGGATTTCCCAAAGTGATAGTGTAGAAAAAAAATACTTGGATCACAAATAGCAAATAAAAAATCTGTTCATTGGCACATTCAATCAACTCAATACAATTCAAATAATTAGCTTAATCAATCCCACAAAAAAATCAATAAAAACATAATCAATACATAAATAATAATAATAGTTTAATTCAAGAATTCATAAGCATCAGGTAAAAGAAAGGTAACTAGATTTATACATCAGTTTTCAGAAAACAATCATAAGCCACCAGTCTTTATTTTAGGTTTATTCTAATTTATTTCAGGTTAGCAAAGGACTAAGTCACTGCTAACTACAGTTTATTAAATATGAATCATGAATCCACTCTAGACACTCCAGACATTTCTAGTTATGAAAATTCTACCCAAATTGCTAAAACTTTTTTTTTTTAAAGCAATAAGCATAACATACATAATGAACCAGCGCTGGATGTCTTTCACCCAGCAAATGCTGTGTTGTTAACCCTTTCGGTGTGGAGATGCTCAGCGAATTTTCCTTCTTGTTTTTTATAATGTTTGTAATTTTGTACTGTATGTTGTTGTGTGTGTCTTTTATCCAAATAAATGTATTTCAATTTCAATTAGCCTAGAACATGGCAATAAGCCCACTGTTGGCACTAATTAACCATCTTTCATAAAAACTATTAATTTCTTTCTTATAATGCCTTTGTACCTATATGCATGAAGTGTAAATAAATTACTTACTTAAAATGGTCCTCAGCAGGGCTCTTGACGGTGCAAGAGTTGAGCAGCCAGAGTTGAGCGTCAAACTTGTCCTCAGTCAGCTTGTAGCCGTGGGCTGCCAACAGGCCGGCCATGTACTCCGAGTCCGAGTTGTTGTGTGCACACCCCCATGTTTTCACATAGATTGTCTGGGTACCTGAAAAACAGAAACGCAGTTTTTTTTAAATATCATGTGAGGTAGCGTAGCATCTGAAACTATTTAGAGTTTGAACAGCTTTGTAAATATATACATTTCTCATGAATAAATGTGCTATTATTCTGGCTGAATGTAACTGTGTGCAAGTAACCTTATTAACAAGAAATAATAATATTAAGACTATCTGTTTCTAAACTATTAACCACATAACCCATTAGTTTTTCCATTGAACAGTCTTTGATTAAAATAGCCTCTAGGAATGAAATTGTGTAAAGATACTGTACAATGGTCAAGTTTCATGATATTATAATGTCTTAAACAAAACATTAATTTAAAATATAATATATGAAAACTAATGAATCAACAAGTCTTTTTTAAATTATTTTATAATTATTTTTTTCAGAAGTCCATGAATTAATTACTTTTAAATTAATGGTTTTAGTTCATTATTTTAACACACATTATTTTGGCCTTTCATAGAAAACATGAACATCCACCAAAATAACTAAAAACTAATTTGTTTATTAGTCGGATGAGAACCCTTTTGTGGATCTTTGTTATTTATGTTGAACAACTGCAGAAAATTTAATGACTACTACCATTAGGCAATTAAGAGTTGTATTTAAGAGATAGGGTTGCACACTATAAGGTAAAATGTATTCGGACTCTACAAGCACAAACCAACTTGTATACCTAAATTGTTGGCAAATAAAATGATTTCTGTTTCTGTAGCAAAATTAAACTAAATAGGAAAGAAGGTTAAGTAATTTAAGGTTCAATAAGTTTTTTGAAGAGAGATAACAGTTAAAATATCTACTTTCCTTTTCTAAAAAGGTTACGGTTACGGCACGATTTTTAAAATTTCAGGAAACAAAAACCACCTTTTCACTGATTATTAAAGCAAAAGCTGAGTGTGTGTTCTTCTTTAACAATATTTGTCACACAATTTCACTTTAATTAACAAAATTACACTAAAATAAACAACTTTTGAGGTTATACCTGGTACAACACTCTCTAAAATAACCTTTTCAGCGGGCTCAGAATCATTTTTGCTATCACGTTTTCTTGACCGAACGCTGACACTTTTTCTGCTGGAGTATCTTTCTTTAGGTGTTATGTCCTGAGAAGATATTAAATCTTCTATATCGTCTATAATTTCATCACAAACACCTGGCATTTTGTATTATAAGCAGTGTAGATTTTTTTGACATTGACATTTGACAGTGACAGCCACAGTTATTTGACAACTAACATTGAAAAAATTATTTTTTCCAACATTGCCATTTCAAGACTTCCTGTATGTTTTTTTTATTTCCATGATGCGTTTCATTATACTGTAAGGCTGGAACAGCTAAGTAGAAGTAAGTATAAGTTGTTGTAGAATACTGTATTTTCGGATAATATCTTCTTTCAGCCCTCTAATTGTTCTATCATAGGATCCAGGGATGAATTATTCGGACACATCCGTCACCGCTTGCAACCACTCGATAAAGAGGCAAAAAAAAATATTATTTGCAGAAATTGTTTTTGGCAGCACCCAACAAGCAAAGAAAGAAAAACTGGACTGAAGAATAAAATAAATAAAACTAAAGAAGATATATACCGGATTGACTTATGAAACTCAATAAAGTTTTTATGGATCATATGGAAGTAATCAAGAAATAAAGAAACTCAAGGAATTTACAATGACTTCGAAGACGAGGCAGCATGGTTTATGACCTTCGCCTGTCCAACTATGAGTTGGACGAAAAAAAAAAAAACTATCTACAAAAAAGATATGAGAGTGTGTATGGGATTTCCATAAAATTATGAAAAGTGTTGCGCTATGAAAAGTACGCTGTGTTTTTGGTTCTTCACGAGTAATATTTGGCGGCTTAGGCCGAATATTACTCGTAAAGAACTAAAAAACACAGCGTTTTACTTTATTACCTAATATTTGCAACACTTGCGTTTATGCCGAGCGCCGTATTTTTTTTAGTTTAAAGCTTCTAACTAGCTAGGCAAGCCAAGACATGTTTCCACTTGTTCGGAACAAAATGAAAACTTACGATACTTAAAAGCACCTAAGTCAGAATCAAAGAAGAAACATAACTTTCACGTCGGTCGCCCCGTGGTCGCCCCTCCAGGAAGTAAGTAAAAGTTAAAAATTATAGTGGCTACTTAGTCTAATATAAACTGCACAAGAAACTTCAAGACTCACTTAACTCTGTCTTCTCAGAATCTTAATGCTATAATACGTTTAGGAAGAATATTAAGGAATTAGTTATACGTGTTTTATTTTTAACCGACTTCTAAAAAAGGAGGAGGTTCTCAATTCGGATGTTTGTTTGTTTTTTTTTTATGTTTGTTCGGGCATAGCTCCGTCGCTTACCAACCGAATTGAAAAAGTCTAAAAAAAATATTTACGTTGATGATCTTTTCGTTTACTCTGCATTGTGTTTTTTGTTCGCGCATAACTCCGTCATTTACGAACCGATTTGGAAAATTCACTGACCCACCAAAAAGCGCGAAAATTAAAAACTTTTTTTGCAAAAAATAAAACCGACTTCCATATCAAAACACTACAAAGCCAAAAATAATATTAATTTCGGAAGGCGGTTTGAAAAAAAAAGAAAATACAAAAAAACCAATAACACCGACTACCGTTATTAAAATTATTTTTGGCTTTGTAGTGTTTTGATATGGAAGTCGGTTTAATTTTTTGCAAACAAGTTTTTTTAAGAAAATCTTTGAGACGAAAGTAGCAGAACTGTTAATCTTTTAACTACCTTTTCATAAGAAGAAGAAAATAAGGAAAGTCTACACAAAGAAAAGTTTCTAAGAAAGATAATAAAGTCTTCCCTTTTTCCCATTATATCAGGTTCAGCTTTTAGTCTTACTGGAAGCAACTGAGTTCCAGTATTTATTTATAGTCACACATAATCTACTAACTAGGGAATGCGAATACTTCTTGACTAATGTCTTTTACTATACATCACTAGGTTTTCCCTACGGTTTCACTTACCGCCCATCTTGTGATGAGTAGAGTGAGCAAAACAAGAATTTATGAAAATATTTATTCAGAAATATTGAACGAAAACATGTAGTCTAGTTATCTTATTTGGGAGGTCAAACGCGAGCCTATTAATAAAAAAAATATCTATAATAATTTTAACATGGCGTCTGGGCCTTTGCGCCATCCGTCCTCTTTACTCCCAGGCGAATTGGTACCAACAATGAAAATAATAGAGAAAAGTATGTTTTTGAATGATTAAATATTATATTTAAATTTGATGTGAGACTCGGTTAAACAAAGTAAAATAAATCGTTAATAATTTTCGCAAATAAGGTTTCTTTGCAAACCGTACTTTTCATATGACATTTGACAGATAGAGGTCATTGACGTTCCTATTCTTATTTGAAACGCATAGTAATAGTCAAAGTTACACTACTTCTTTCTAATTATCTTAAATGCGAAAGTTTGTGAGGATGGATGGATGTGTGTTTGTTACTCTTTCACGCCAAACTACTGAACGGATTTGAATGAAGTTTGGTACTTATATAGGTAGCTGTCATTCTGGAATAATACAACACATAGGCTACTTTTTATCTCGAAATTGCTACGGGATCGGGATTAACGCGGGAAAACCTTCCCTCGTGCACCAAGTCGCCGGCAGAAGCTAATATAGGTAATATACTTTCAAGCTGTTGAACTTTATAAAAATATTAGCTTTCTGCACTCTTACTCCATATACACTCTAACTGTGCCAAAAATCATCCCCTCTATCAGCGTAGGTTTCGTAAAGAGCAGTACAAATATGCCCGGCCTGGCCACAACTCGTAATTTGAAACTGAAGATGGGAGGAGAAAGACGTTGTTTACCTCTTAAGTACCTACCTACTCAATTAACTGCTTAAACAAACTATATTACACTTAAGTATAACGTACATTGTTACCTACTTATGTGTACCTAGCTAGCAACTTTATTATCTCTTTATGATCAAATTAATTAACTTTGCCAAAAATTTACTGCCGTGTGAGAACACCAAAGTAATAAAGACGCAATTTAGACAATAATACGTCATTAATCATGGCTTTTAATTCGTGTTTATATCTTATTAAACTTAAATAACTCACCAAAAATAGGTGTCGTGGTACTTATTGCGATCTTATAGAAATCTCATTTCAATGAAACCCCAATAAAAATCTACACTTCCGATTAATAATAGCACATTATTATAGCCATGTTAACATTAAATAGTGTCGTTATGAGCGATAATAGTTCTTATTGCAGTCGAATACGGGTTAGAATCTGTTGTAATAAATACGAATGTAAGCATTACAATAGTGACAATGGGTCGTAGACGCAGCAGCTGTCGTTGTAATGGCGGTAAAGGTACCTGTGGGTTTTGGCGCCATTTGTCTGGCAGCTCATTCTATTCAAACTAATAAGCACTGCAGCTAAAATCAGACTTATAACCAGTAATCGGAATAGGCTGAGTATATTTACCTAAAGTTTAAAGAACAGAGACGGAAATCGGAGACTTCCTTATGACAATTTTTTTACCGGTAAATTTACCGGAACTTTAATTATGTTACTTTCAATATCTTATTTTTTCATTAACATTATAAATGCTTCAATAAATCGTAATCAATGTTTTGATAAATAAAATAACCAATATTAAAATATATTTATCTTTATTTTTTTATGTTGGTTGAACATTTCAATATAACATGAATATATTAATGACTTTGAAATCCTTTTTATATATTTATTTTAAAGATACATATGTACAAACAAAAGATTACAAACCTTTAGGAACAAATAAGTTATAAATTAAAGCGTTTACATTTATTTGTTGGTTGTTCAAATACCAATACAAAATGCAAGAACCTCCCCTTCGCCGCGGTACTGTCACTATTCGATTATTTTAATAAATAATTAAAATTTTAAATAATATATTTTTATCATGATTAATATTATCGATTTCAAATGTACATATTGTTATGTTCCAATTTATATTCCACGGTTGTATAACATATTATAAGCAAACATATGCATGTCTAAAGTGGAAGAGTTTGTATGTTTGCTTGAACACGCTTATCTCTGAAATTACTAGATATAATTCAAATTCTTTTTTGTGTTGGATTGTCTATTTAATTCGATCGGTCGATCTCATATTCGATTAGATCGATAAGAGCAAAGTATCAATAAAATTGTTGCATAATCGGGAAATTATCTTTTGAGAGTTACGCTACGTCTGATATCCACACGGACGGAGCCACGAGCAACAACTAGTCAATCTATTAATCTATACTAATATTATAAAGCGGAAAAGTTTGTTAGTTTGTTTGTTTGTTTGCTTGAACGCGCTAATCTTCGAAAGTACTGGGTGGATTTGGATGAAATTTGGTATGGAAGTAGCTTGAAGCTTGAGGAAGGTTATAGGCTACTTTTTACCCGACTGCAAAAAAGGAGAGTTATGTTTTTACCGTGATAGAATCCACGGGAGCGAAGCCCCGCGAGAGTACTAGTTTGAAATAAATTGAATAAATATGATCTTTAATATGAAACAAAAAGTTTAAAAGAATCGTCAAAATCGTTACCTGACAAATGATGCAACATAAATGTGTATTTTAATTTAGTTGAAAACAGAAAAAAATGTGCAGAATGTTCTAAGGAACAATGTGTAGCTAATAGAATCTTTAATTGTAATAATTTGATGTAAAAATTTACATAGTTAAGGTTCCAACCGGTAAAAAAATATTGTCATAAGGAAATCCCCGATTACCGTCTCTGTTCTTTAAACTTTAGGTAAATATACTCAGCCTATTCCGATCACTGCTTATAAGATAACACATGCTGGTAGATAATTAAACAAAATGTAGGTGCTTGCAGCAATTAAGAGTTATATTTTACTACTGCTTGTTTTTACCTTATGAGCATTTTTAATTTTCATCTGACCACAAATCAACGGTAATTAATTTCCTCTTCACAGTCATCTTGTTCGCTCATTCGTTTTTACATGCATCTGACAACTACATAAAGATAATCTCTATCTCGTTAATTTTGCATTTTATCGCCGTTTTAATTCGCTGATTAGATCAGAGTTACGGTATATGAATATTATGAATGTAACGCGAACGCTTCAAACCGTTACTAGAGAGAATATTATTTTAATAAGTTACAATCTCTGGTTAAGTTTAGTGGTGGTTTTAGACTAATTTGCATTTTATTTGGTCGTGGAAGACCCCTTTCGAAGTTTGGTGCAGTCGAGCGATGAAAAAAGTTTACCTTTCTCCGTTCGTGCAACGCGCGTGCTACTCGGGCTAGCCCGCGCTTGGCAGAAGTTGCAGTAAGCGCGCGCGTGTCGGACGCGGCGAGTTGTACTTTCGTGTGACAGCTGTCGGAGCTAGCTTTGTGTGTACGAAAAGTCGAAAATACTGTGTGAACTTTATCGTGTTTAGTTAGTGGACTTTTGTGGAACATTTGAATATCGAATCGGTGAGTTTTCAAGATTGTATTAATTGGCTTTTATTCTGTTCGCGTGTATAAAACTTTTATCAGAGTTAAGGTTTTGATCAAATTTTATTCTTACTCTGTAATATTTGTTTAAATAATAGTATTTGAAGACTCCGGAATGTTAAGTACGGTATTGATATTAAACCACTACGTGCCGATTTATTTATTGAATAAATATTTGGATAGATAAGGCAGTACTTACCCAGGTATTCCTAGGTTTACACTTGCCAATTGGATACTGAAGACTAAATTGTAGGCTTGCTACGTACTTAGTGTTTGGTGCTTATTAATACTAATCTTATTTATTAAGTATCTAGGTAATAATATTTTTTTTAGGTTTATTAGCTAGATCGAAATATGTACCTAGTAAAGTCATACATAACCATGAAGTACTTACCCATAAAAAATACCTACTAACTTTATGTGTAAATACCTATATCTTAACGGATAGGTTCTAGAAATTATATTTCTCAAACTGTTTGAAATGTAAACAAATACACGTTATTTATTGCACCAATAAGTGGGTAGTTGAAAAAACCCTATTTGGAACGCTTCATAAATCGTCGGCCAGAAATGTATATTTTTCTATTTAATGGAAGGCAAATGTGCAATAGTTAGGTATGTTCCTACATTGCAACCGGTTTGTTATATCTTCACACGCGTAAAGAAATTAGAAACGCATCTAAAGAGAACACTGAGAGAAACATAACAGAATCTCGTCATCAGCCCCTTATAATTATGTACAAATGAACTGATGCATATAGATTGTTGATAATTATGTACATTGCCCATACCATACATAAAAATGCCCTCGCCACATTATTGATAGATTACCTAAAATGATCAAGGAGGCCAACAAAGAGGATCGTTAAACAAATCAGCTGGAAGAAAATCAAGAAAGAAAGTCAAATTATATTTTTGAATGGAAAATTGCTGGGTTCGACGACGTATTTTGGGAATGGGTATGTACCTACCTATTTGGGTGGGGCTACCACGCGTTCCCAATTCTAAGTATTTCCTATTTGTTAAATTAATCATTGCACTGAACCACTTGAAGATTGCGTGAGTAATTCTAAAGTGGGTTGGGATTCTGATAAGACTCAAAAGCAGCGCCTATTAACTATGAAATAGAGTTTAGCTTATTTATCTGTTTAAAAGTTGCCAAACATGTAACAACATGTTTAAATACAAGTCAATCAAATCTTGTAGTTTTAGAAATTAAGACCATATTTTCATAGACAAGCCAAAATATGTACATCACAATCTATTGACAGAATGGGGGCGAAACATACTAAAAAATGGAGGGAAATGTTCAAGGAGACTCTATAGTCTATGTCCAGGATCCAAACATAATTATTCCCGAATAAACGACGCGACGGCTAAAATCTACCGAAAAACCGGCCTGACCGAACATTACACATGCCTAACTCTAGGCACTCGGCTAAACAAACTATTTATTCTATTTCCAACTATGCGAGCACCACTAAGTCTCGATCATTTAAATTAATGTTTTATTTACGTCTACATTTTTACGGTGTAAAACTGTAAAGTTATCGTGTTGTTTGAAGGTCGTTACGGGTTCCTGGTGCCATGATACGAAGTGCTGAAGATAAGCCGTCATTGTTTCTAGATGGAGGTGGTGTTTTCTAACTGTTTAGTGCTATTTATTTATTTACACTTGATGCACCAAGGCGGACTTAAGCATTCTCTACCAGTCAACCATGAGTGGTGATGTGAAAAGTGAAATAAATAAAAAATAAAATAAAAACACAAGAAACCTAGTATCATAAAATAGACATCTAGGTATATACCTACATAAAAATATCTTTCACACAAGCAGGGATCGAAACTCGAAAGCGTCATGGCCTCTGGACTCAGTAAGGATGCGCATGCGACCCTAGAGGGGCGGTGGTTGTGGATGGACGAACAACGCATGTGAGGCACGTGCCGTGTCCACCTGTCGCTCGGTGTGCTTCTACCTAAAAAAACAATAAAAACAAAACTTTTTTTCTATAGAGAGTCTATAGGTTTGTTATTCGATCGTTTCCTACGTGGTAGGTACAGTCGCTAAGGAATTAGCCTCTCAAAATCATGCAATATAAAAGCTTCTGCCCTCGGCTTCGTTAGCGTGGGAGAGTTTTCCCGCGTAAAATCCCGATCCTGTGGGAATTCCGGGATAAAAAGTAACCTATGTGTTATTCCAGTATGTAAACTATCTACTTGCCAAATTTCATCCAGATCCGTTCAGAAGTTTTTGCGTGAAAGAGTAACGAACTTACATCCATCCATCCTCACAAACTTTCGCATTTATAATATTAGTAAGATAAGATAGTAAGATTAGTAAGATAGTGAGATATTAGTAAGATTAAACTTCATCTGGTTCCTATCATACAGTTTATTACTAGTTCAGGAGCCAGGGAATGTACATTTTAATTTGTGCATGTACGGTGTACCATCTATACGACACTGACCTCATTTAGTTTACATTTAGGTACGAAAATGTCGTGTAAAAGTGTTATTTATAACTTATTTGCAAAATAAACATCATTATTTCACACTAAAGAATTTTATTATTTTCTTTTATTTATAAGTACTAATTTTATAAAGTGATAAAGTATGTTTGTTTAATCGCGCTAATTTACGAAAGTACTATAACTTTCCTGGAGCTTCAAGCTACTATCATACCAAATTCCATCCAAATCCACCCAGTACTTTCGAAGATTAGGGCACGGTAATATTATGTATTATTACCGTGATTAGGGCGTTCAAACCAACAAAACTATTCCGCTTTATAATACTAGTATAGATCGCACCCTTAGCCTTATAAAGGCACAACTCAAAAAAGTAGATTTTTGAGAAATCGCGTTTCAAGATTCTGGCTTCCTACATTACAGATATTTTTTCATATAACATGCTTATTATTTAAGTTAGCCAACCAGTATAGTTAGTTAACCGGTAGCGAATTTCATTTTGTGCCCTTAGCATTTAAAACCTTAGTTTGCAAAAATTTTGACTTGATTCCTTATATTACTGAGGGTGCGAGATATTCTATTTATTAATTCGTGATATAAAAACTTTCGGACTCCTTTTTACGTCCAAGTAGGGCGGAGTAACGTGGGCACAGTTCAATCTTATATGGAGGAGGAGTGCAGAAATTTAATAATTTTATAAAAACGTTAAAATTAAAATAAATTGTGGTGGTTTTACGGTAATTCAGCCTATTATGTTCCCACTACACTGCTGGGACACAAGCCTCCTCTCTATGAGAAAGGGCCGTAGCCCGTAATTAACCACATGGTCCCAATCGTCGCCTTAGAGTGAAAACCTCGGGAGTACATTTTGTCAATTTTTTTTTATTGCGTTTCCAGAAAGCAATCCTAGCAACGCATATCCTGATCTCACTAATATGTTCATTCGA
This sequence comes from Tholera decimalis, assembly GCA_943138885.2. Lineage (NCBI taxonomy): Eukaryota > Metazoa > Arthropoda > Insecta > Lepidoptera > Noctuidae > Tholera > Tholera decimalis. Next base: position 39,144,504 of record OW964566.2, on the reverse strand, counting down.
TACTCGAAACGCTATCTATGAAAGTAAGTGAGAACCTCGTAAACACTCGCTTCGCGTCGTCAGTTTACCGTAATCAGGCCATGGATTATGCATTTCTGAACTGTTCGATATTATTTATAATATTTTTCATATTATACATAATATCGAACAGTTCTGGATATAAAAGCGGGTTAAATTTACATATATATTAATAAAAAAAAAAAACACAAAAGAAACCGTACAAAAATTTTATAGCACGCAGATTTTTCTTCCTCCTGAAAAGTTACTCCTTTTTCACTTACGAGGTTTTCACTCTAAGGCGTCGCAATGCGGTTTGATGATGGGTCAAAACTGGTCTTTGAACTTTTGGTTCAAGGACATGCCGGTTTCCTCACGTTATTATCCTTCACTGATTTGTGAGTAATAAATTAAATAATAATATTTAAATGTAATTATTATTATAATAATTATCGGGCTTTTCAAATTTAAAACCACAATTCACAAAAAAAATCCTATGACTGAATAAATTTAGTCATTAGTCACTTATTATACAATTTTGCGTAGGTAAACACGATAAATCTGAATGTGTCAACATGGCTTGATAACCTACTTAGTGACTGAAAAACCCAATGAGAAGAGCAAGACCTAAAAAAACGTCATAATCGTCTGCTAAGTCGTTTCCCAACTATTTAGCTAACAAGATTATTCTTTTAGGACTGAAATTCATCCAATGACAGCTCCCAATCCGTGCGAAGCAGTCAGTCAAACTTACTAACTAAAAGCCATCCGTGTTCCGTCATTTGCCCTTTGTGTTCTAAGGCTGCTGTAATTCTTTCGAACAATTCCGCAACCCCGGCAGGCAACGGCCCCGAGTGCGCCCCGACAATTTTGCTGACACTCTTTGAGGCGCGCGTGGAACACGGCGCGCCTTCTACACGGGCCTGTACGTCGATTCTGTAAAATTCGAACAACAACTCGCATCTCACTAATAGCTATTTCACTGTCACTTCGCTTACGGTTCAAAGTGACCTTGATTTTGCATTCTGTAAACAGAGTCGAAGTGACGGAGGAATTACCTTACCGAATGCCACTTCTCACGTCATCTCATACTTTATCTGTCAAAATCTTTAGTTCAACTCGCTGACACGCTCGCAAGGGTAGCGCTAGTGTAAATTCGAATTAAGAACCGAGTTTTTAGAATGCCAATCAATAAACTCACAGCGGATTCAGATTCGAAGTTTAGAATGAGGTCTTACAGAATAACACAGCTGGTTTCAGTCGGGCGGCGAGCTACCCATTGCTCGCAGCCCGCAGGCCCGCGCCCACTGTGGCTGGGAGTCAGCCTTTTGGCAAGATTGGTGTCAGATGTTCTGACTTCTGGTGACAAATGACAGCCGGGTCCAACGACTTAACGTGCCTTCCGAACACGGCAAAGAAATCTTAATATGTAAAGATAGTCACCCATCCGCGGAACGGCCTCATTAAGCATTGCTTAACTTTGAAGATTGACGCGTGTGGCTGTTAGTATCTATTTACTTCGCTAAATATACAACGTGTAAACCCCACATCTATCCAAAAGGACTGAAGACAACATCTGGTATGGAGTCTCTATGCACAGTTTCAGCTCAAAATAAGTGACTTCCAGAATTGACCCCAAATTATTGGTTTCATATGTTTCTTGAATACTAGTAATTACCAACGTGTCACAGCACTATGAGGGTCATCACTTTCCACGTCACTTGCCAATAAAACGAAAATTCTCTTCGCTCTTCTTAATTTGAAAAATTTGGTCTCTGGTATCAATGTATTGAAATTTCTAATAAGTTCCACACATGTAGACATAGGATTACAAAACCCTTGCTATATCGTTTGTTACCATCCAAAGAAGCCGTGCATTTGGTATGTAGGTATATACCCTTTAAATTACACGTTGTATTTATCGAAAAAGTAAGCGGGTAATAAAATCATTATCTATGCCTCCTCCAGTGATAACTAATCTGTGTTGTGCAAAGTGAATCAAAACGGTATTAATTATTTTATAGGAAGCCAAAGCACACGCGCTCGTTAATCTAGTCTATAAACTACAATCTTACTTACTAATATCACAGTATAATATTATAGATGCGAAAGTTTGTGAGGATAGATGTGTAGATGTATGGATGTTTGTTACTCTTTTACGCAAAAACTACGCAACGGATTTGAATGAAATTGGTAAGTAAGATAGAATACTCTTTGTTGCACACCAATAAAACACACCTGATACCAACACAATATTGCGTAAATGATACGTAGATAGTTGACATCCTGATATAACACATAGGCTTCTAATTTTTTTATTATATTTTATTAATATTAGGTTCGCGTTTGACCACCATCTCATCTAATGGTAAGTGATGATGCGGTCGAAGATGGAGCACGCTTACCTAAAAGTAACCTATTCACTCTTGACTTAAAGACTCCTAGGTTATCGCTATCGGGAAACACAGACTCCGGCAGGGAATTCCACTCCTTAGCCGTACGCAAAATGAAGGTATTCCCAAAACGTTTTGTGCGTATGGGTGGGATGTCCACCATGTAACGATGGCGCTTCGCCGCCGTTTGTCTTGTAGTCCGATAGTGGAACGGGCTTGGCGGAATTAGATTGTGTAATTCCATCGCACACTCTCCGAAATGTAACAGATAGAAAACCGATTTATTCCGAAATTCCCACGGGATTGGGATTTACGCGGGAAAAACCTCCCACGCGAACGTAATCGCGGCCAGAAGCTATAGTAAACTATAAGCCATCAACAGTTTTATGAAATTCTAAAAACATGCTTTATTTTTATTCAAGCAATTCATCGCCATCACCTACATACAATGCGAAAGTAACTCTGTCTGTTTGTTATTACTTCTGTGGTAAAGGCTAAGCGGATTCAGCTAGATGATTTGGCGAACGGGTAGACCATATCTGTCAAAAGACGAGATATTTTTGACATTTCACTCGGGGGAAGCCGCTGTAAAATTTATTGCTGTCATAAATAACTAGTGATAAGTATAATCGGTATAAGATAAGCATGCTATGACAAATAAGGCCAATAAAAAAAGAATATGTGCAAATTAATCGATCAATTCATCGCCTAGTTACTTGGTAGGAATAGTACAATTTTCGTAAGACTGTTACAAGAGTTTAATTTAATATTTCAGAAATGAATAATTTCTCTAATATTGTAATTCAATGAATACCAGTTTCTGCTTTCGGCTTTTGTTTGTATCTGCATGCGTGAATTTTATTTGTGAGATTAGGCTTTTTTTATTTTTTTACCGTGTTACCGTTTCTTAACCCACCTCAATTATTATTTTTGTATAAAATTTAAATGCACAGACACACTTTTTACCGTTTTATTATATGTATACATATAACCTATGTCACTCAGAAATAAAGAAGCTTTCTATTGATGAATGAATTTTCAAAATCGGTCGGAAAGTTTTCAAGTATATTCGTTACAAACGTTCTGCTTCCAATCGATAGTAATCCATTTAAATGTTATATAAAACAAACATACAAAAAGATTTTTTTTTCTTTATTATACATAAATTGGTAGGTATAGATGTATAATTCCGATAAGGAGGTAAAACATTTTTTATTTCAATATTTTATAATATGTATTTATGTTATGCTTATGTTTCTGTGTGTTATAGATTTAGTAATTGCCTGAAATAAAAGATATTTAGTTTAGCTGTGAAAGTGTAACAAACAGAGATTTCGTATTTATGTTATTAGAATAGATAGCTATCCCAGCCTATTTGCCAACAAAGTTGTAAACTTCGTTTTCAAATCTTAGGTACAAAGGAATCCTGGGTTGCCGGAATGTTCTAATCAGATACCGCGGCCCCTAAACGTAAGAACAGCTGAAGGAACATGGTGGGTTTTTAGTCAGTAGAAGTCTGACACTCCCTTCCACTCCACCCAGAGTGGGAGAAGTCATTCGATGATTTTCCCACCCGAAAAAAAAAGGTACAAAGGAATGACGAGGAAAGTTATTGAAAGCCATGTGAAATGTGTGCCATGTGTGTGTGGGTATAGGTATTTAGATAAGAGCATGTGTGTATAAGGACGATCTTGGGGAAAACTAGCTTACCCTGAAACTGATTCATATTAAAAAACAAAACAGTTTAACAAAAACATTTATTTTATTCTACATTTAATAAGTTCTACATTTAATTAGTTATATTTAGGGACACGAAAAAGTATCTTCTGTCCTACTGTACTGAAGCTAAATTGACGTTACTGACTGACAGCCTGACGTATGCGCATTAGACCCTAAGAAATATACTCGATACTTTTGTTTCGATATATTTATGAGGACGATATTTTTTTTCGATATTACTCATGAGTACAATATCGATACTTTCTTATCGATACCGTGTCCCTAGTTATATTACACTTTTTTTATTACACACTACTATTATACATTAGGTAATTTTATTTTTGTGTGTGTACTGTGTGTGTGTGGACATTTTATTTACTTGTACCTACACCTACCAAATTGTGGTCTTTTTAACCCACAGGTTGACTGGTAGAGAATGCCTTGCTGCATTAATTCCCCCATGTACCACCACTATTGTACATAAAGTTCATATAAATAAATACTAACAAAAACAATCAATTTCTATTTATAGTAAACTGGAGTAGTGGTAGTTGACAGCCGTGACGTCATTACCTGCGTTATGTCAGTCGTTATGTTAACACGTATAGAGAATAGACGGAGCAACATGAATATTTACTTTGTTAAGTAAGTATAATATTTTTATTTTAATATTTTTAGTAATTATGTACCTACTTAAATGCGAGGATTATGTGTTTTTTTTTATTTCCATTTATTATTATTTTTTTCTCTTTCTTACTACGATGTCTGGCAGTCCCTTCTTTGGCATTGTTCGTCAGGTCCTTGAGCTCCTTAGTAGTCCAAAGTTGAGCTTACAGACTAACTGACAAAGGCTTGCACTGACAGGACGGGTCTACTCAAATCTGTGTGGTTCTTTCTTCAAAAGGTAATTTCAGACCAATCTACACAATCTTCATAAACTATTGTGAATATGTTAACTATGTAGGTTGTTTTATTCGAGTTAAACATGATTGTCTGGCAGTTTGAGTGCATTTTACGGCCTACCCAAACGTCCTTACCTTGGTGTTGTTCGTCAAATCGTTAACCTCCTTGTTTTAAGTTGAGCCGTAAGTTATCTGACAAATGCTTGCACCGTATGGACAGGCCCACTCAAATCTGTGAGCATCTTTCCTCAAAAGATTGCCTCAGACGGTAACCTACAAGATTCCCATATATTTTTAAGGGTAGTCAGTTAAGAAACACCGGCCTCATAGAGTTTAAATTTACAAAAAAAATTGGCCAAGTGCGAGTCAGACTCGCCCATGAAGGGTTCCGTAGTAACTATAATAATATAATATGTATATTTATTTGACGAATAAAAAAAACCTTAAAAATTTCTTAAAACTAGCTTAGTTACATTTTTACAACTACGCTAAATAACTTTGTTTTTAATAGTGTTTGTATGAATTACAAAGATATATTTGCGGTTTTAGAAAATATGCTGTATCTCAAAAACTGCTGATTCGATTTCGTTCAAACCAATTTTGGTTGAAAGTTGCATTAAGATCTACAAACATATATTTTTTTTAGATTTTTCACTCCATTATTATAGAAGTTAGAGGGGGGGGGGGGACGACGACGACGACGACACATTTTACCACTTTGGAAGATACGGTTCTTTTAAACGATTAACTTTATGAAAAAGTGGTTTTAGAAACCCTTATATCATTTTTAAAGACCTGTCTATAGATACCACACACGCATAGGTTTCATGAAAAAAATGTTTTCAGTTCTAGTTCCATATATGGGGACCCCCCTTTATTTTAAATATTTTTTAATTTTTTTCTTAAAATCGGAAAACGGTTCACAGTATACATCTACCTACTAAGTTTCACATGTATAGTCTTAATGGTTTCGGAATAAAATAGCTGTGACATACGGACGGACGGACAGACAGACAGACAGACGGACAGACATATCGAAACTATAAGGGTTCCGTTTTTTGCCATTCGGCTCCGGAACCCTAAAAATGACGTGTAAAAGTGTTATTTAATAACCAATTTGCAAAATAAAGATCATTTATCGTTTATAACATCACCACAAAATTATCTTTTTTGTAGAAAGAGATAGAGCTAGGAAGGCTAACACTATGCGGTCAATCCTCTTTCTTCTGTAATTTAGCGTTGGCAACTTTGTATAAAAAAATACACATATTTCAGTGTTATAAAAGATTTACCATTTGCTTCAACATTCATTCACAGACCTTCAACATTCATTTACAGACCTTTCTCAGTACTGAAAACTCTTTTCTGTCTCGTTCTTCATTACTGAAGGTCGTGTTCGTCTTGAAAATTCTTAGTAGCCTCGGTCGTAATACTTCTCCATCCATTCCTGTCTTCGGCTTTCTTCAACGCTGACGTGACTGGAAGGCCGGTGAGTGTCTGTGTGTGGTGTGTGTGTGTGTGTAGTTCATCGGATGGGAGAGCGGCCCTAACATCGTTTACCGCTAACTTTACCGGTGACAACTTGCTTTTTAAAACTGAAAACGTACATACCAAGTCTTACTATCGAAGTTGGCGAAGGTTGGTTGCACTCCGAAATTGCTCCAGTTCTTTGCAAGCTATATGAGGGACAGGAAACAATACGTGGAGTACTGTGGTTGTCGGTCGGAGCCTTATTTCACTAGGTCGGGGGTGAGTCAGGGCAGCAATGTAGGGCCATTACAATTCATCATTATGATCAATGACCTACCTGATGTGGTCCGTGACGCCAGGTGTCTGCTATTTGCGGACGACCTCAAGTTGCTCCTGGCCATCGAAAACAAAGAAACCTGTCACCGCCTTCAGCGGGATATTGATCGCGTATTTGAGTGGAGTATAAAAAACAAATTGCAATTTAATGTTACGAAATGTTCCATGCTAACATTCAGTCGAGCAAGAACGCCGCTTCACTACAGCTACAAACTGGACGACCGGCTTTTGAAGAGAGAGGAAGCAGTGCGAGACCTTGGCGTCCGTATGGATTCACAGCTCAGATTCCGAGAGCATGTAATTAATGTTTGTAAAAAGGCTTACAAACGGCTGGGATTCGTGCTTCGCAGGGCAGCATCTTTTACGAATGTTAAGGCTATTTCAGCATTATAAAACGCGCTAATAAGGAGCCAGTTAGAGGGAAATGCAGCTGTATGGGCTCCGCATGAGGCGAAATACAGTGTAATGTTGGAGCGCATACAAAATAAATATCTTAGATACATGTACCTCAGAATTTATGGGGTGTACCCTCTTTATCCCTTGATGTATCCAACCTTGTTTGTTTTAGGCATGGTGGGATACAACAGGTTGGAAACGAGAAGGGATCTAGCATTGGCATCGTATGTCCTTGGAGTATTGCGGGGTAACACAAACAATCCGAGTGTGTTACAGAACATTGGTTTGTTCGTGCCCGATGGGTATGCGCAGCGCCGTAGACGGCCTGACTTGTTTGCACTACCGCGTGGTCGAACAAAACTAATTGCCAATGTCCCACTATCGCGGACTATGCGCACACTGAATCGGGTTGCTCACGATATAGATCTGTTCTCTTGTTCACTGAGCGAGTTCGCAAAAGTAACTTTACATATTTTATGCTATGAAGTAGTGAGATGACTAGTTAACGATTATTTCTATTGATAATTATTGTATGCTATTGATTGTTTTTTTTTTCTTTTTTAATTTTTTTTGACTGTTGATTGACTGTTTTTATTTATTATTTTTGATTGACTATTTTTGATTGATTATTTTTTATTTTTTATTGACTTTTTGATAAATTATCTTTTTATTTATTTTTGATTGACTATTTTTGACTGATTATTTTTTATTCATTATTTTGATAGATCATTTCTTATTGTTTTTCTATTGATTATGATTTTATTGATTCTTTTTTTTTTGTATGATTATCTGAACTATTGAATTGTATTGAGTCTATTTAATGGGCTAATGAACATATTTTTTATTTTTATTTGTGATTTAAGCATTTTCTTATTCTTCTACACTATCACTTTGGGAATGCCTGTAAAGATAGCTGTATGTATGTACTGAAATAAATAAATAAAAAGTACTGTCAGACTCGTACAGACTAAAACCATACATCCATCCCCAGCTGAGAATGCGAATATGACTTTGCTGCCCCGAACTGACATCGGTCTGCCGCAAGCTGGTCTCTTACCGAAGGTAGAGAGCGCGTCGCAGCTCCCTACACGTAGAGAGGCGATCGTGAAACACTATGTGCCGCCATCTCGAGTTCTGATTTGTGGGTGTTACGAATGCCCCTGAATTCGTCGTCCCTAGAGCCAGCATTGAGGGGTGCTAGGTCCTCCGCCGACGACCGATACGCCTAGTAGATAGAAGAGCACTAGGTCTCTTGACACTCAGGCTAAATTGTAGGCTATAGTTACGCAAGCAAATGAAGAAAACACTGCATGCCTGCTTGCGCGATTACATTATTCATCTCTTTCTTTCTTGCTCGTATTGACTTGCACCTGGGCAAGGAACGCTCAGTCCATACTCTTAAGTCCCTCAGAGCAGCTGAAACACTTTTATCAGCAGATTTATGTGGAATAATTGAATGTTATCAACCTGTCATTGTTGTTATTGCGCGTGCACAGGCCTAGTTACGTCACAAACAGGTCGCTAGATAAGTTACTAACTGGTCTAGGAACTTGAGATAAGTTTTCAAATCAACTCTAGTAGCGAGCAAGTATTTTGTCATTGTTAACCATGTTAAAACTTGTCTTTCGCTCTACTCGTCCACAAATTCTGTTCTCGTAATTTTTCTACTACTACTAATCTTATATATTTTCATTTCCCCAATAATTGGCAAACTTTCACCAATCTTCAAGCCTATATATATCTTGTTGACACAACGGAACACATATGTATGTCGCCAACTACGGTCTGATCGGATATCCGAAGTCCTTAACTCAAAAACCGTTCTCTAAGGCGACGCTCATTTGAATATCCCAGATATTCGAAACATTACCATACAATAAGCTAACAGATTACAATCTCTAACAAGCTGTTATGAAATTTTATTAATAGTCTGTCCACTGCTAGCTCTGTGACTTCCGTGTATTGAATCAAAATTTAATTCCCTATGTGAGCCTCTCAGAGGCAGGCACGGTCGCAACCTGGAATTTTGGGGGGTCACTAACAATAAAATATGTCGAGTTAATGAGTTTTCTTTATTGTACAATACAATTTTTATCGCACACATTGCAAAACAAATGGAAGTCTTCTATTTTCAACCGACGACAAAAAGAGGAGGTTATCAATTCGACGCCTATATATTTTTTTCTTTTATGTATGATCACCGATAACTCGAAGACGGCTGAACCGATTTGGAAAATTCTTTTTTTGTTTGAAAGGGTATACTTCGAAATTCCTCCTCCTGGAGAAATCGAGGGAACTCTTCAAATATTATAGGCACACCTATGGCGTTTTGGGTATTTCTTATAGTAAATTGTGCAGTTGCTCTCAAAAAATACCATTTGGGGAAGTGGAACTGATGATGAAGACCACAGATTGCCGCCGAACCTACTCAATAATAAGTATTTCGTTGATTGCGATTCGATTACTTGAATATGGATGTTAAGCACTTTATGATCGTCACAATGCATCCATATGCATATGTACTTCACCATCAGCTCTACATCACCATTGATGTAGAGCTGATGGTGAAGTACCAGGAGAACTCCTCAACAATTAACGGCCCAGCATTGGGAAAAGCAATATTTTGTAAAAGGTTATTAGTAGTTGACATTTAGGCTCTTTTAACTAGGTAAATTAAAAATCGACCAACTAAAAAGAGTGAAATAAAAACTTTTTACCAAAAAATTAAACCGACTCCTAAAAACACTGCAAATTGAAAAATAACTTTAATATCGGAAGTCGGTGCCAAAAACGAAAATACAAAACTAAAGACACCGACTACCGAAATTAAAGTTATTTTTCACTTTGCAGTGTTTTTAGGAGTCGGTTTAATTTTTTGTTGACAAATCGGGTGATAATATTTGGAATGTCTTATGCAAAATTTTAGATGATTTTCTATTTGCGGTGTACGATTTGGGAGGGGGTCATGTCCCCTGTGATCCCCCCCCCCCCCCCCTTCGGACCGTGCCTGCTCAGAGGCTGATGAAAAATGCAGGGACCATTCTGGTTACCCATTGAAAGGGTTTTCGACAGGGTTTTTCTAAGCGGTTAATCAAAAACCCATAAGATATAGGTAACCCTTTTGAATGGCTTAAAGGACCATTTTGGTTATTTATAGGAAGGGTTTTCGATAGGGTTTTTTTAAGCAGTTAATCTAAAACCCATATGATGTAGGTAACCTTTTAAATGGCTTAATGGACCATTTTGGTTATTCAAAAACCCATACGACGTGGGTAACACTTTTGAACAGCTAAATTAAGTCGTTCAAAAGGGTTCCTTACACTTTCAACTCTTTTGAAAACGATAACAGCGTAACATTCCAACTCGAAGCAATGTAATATGATATCTCGATGGTAGGCATACGCTTTAAAATGGCATAGCACGCGTTAAGCGTAAGCGCTGGCGGGGCTCCTTTGGGGTTACTTACCGAGAGCCTTGCAAACAGGGATCTATGATATGATCATTATTGCATGTAGTAGGTATAGTTCTTTTTAGCTTTGCTAGGCGGATATCGAAATGACTTATTATTATGATTTTTTCACGTCTGTATCTACTTGTTTACTACTTTATTGTCATTTTTGTTGTTTGAGTTTTTGAAGCCGGACGTCTTTTGCGATATTATTTTTATTATTTTGAATTTTGAACAATTAATATTGAAAAAATGCTAAAAACGAAACGAGACGCTTTATATCGCTATTATTTAGGTATATGATGAATCAAATAATACAAGTAAAGGTACTTTATGTGGAAATTTCTTAAAGGTAGGTAAGGTTACATTCTAATATTTAGTTATCCTGACAACTTACTTATTTAAATGTTAAACCTTACAATAGGTAGGTACTTATGTTACGTAATTCATCAATCTAAATTCAAAAGAGCAATAGGTATATGGTAGACTTATCAATAAGAAAGGCAATATAATGATAATGTAGCTATAAGTTCGAAATTCGAAACGAACATTCAGATAATGGTTTTTAGTAGGTACCTAGTAGTAGTTTAGTAAATTGGCAAGAATGTGGGTTATAGTTACACCTAGGGTTGCCACCTTTTTTTTGTGCAGTTAAATTACATTGGTTAAAATAGGTAAGAAAAAGAAAGTACATAGCATCAAAATAAAGTACAATTTATTTTCAAAGTCGCTTTCCGCTGTCTGTCCCGATGTATGCTTAGGTCTTTAAAACTACGCAACGGATTTTGAAGCGCTTTTTTTTAATAGATAGAGTGATACAAGAGAAAGGTTATGTATAATACATGCATAATATAGTAGAGAAACAATGATAATTTTAGAGGTTTCTAATGTGATGTCCCAAGCAGCAAAATTGTACTATAACCAAAGCGTATTTCGCCAAAAAGTTTTATAAACGTTATATAACGGTGTTTATGTTGGTAGCATGTTGAATAAAGGCGTTTGACTATACCTTTTTGCTCTATAAGCTTATACAGCGAAAACGTTCTATAAGCTAATGATGTAAACATATACATTACCATTTTGTACAACTGTTATAGACATATACTATATAAGGCTTAAAGAAAACATCTATAAAACTACTTTGTTCTATATATTTGTTGATCGGTGCCCTTTTGTATCTAATTTGATCTGTAAAACTTATATATTTACCGTTATAGGCCTGGTACATTAACGGTTATTGAAATTCGGCAATACCGCGATTTGGTAATAAAGTGGGTTTTTAAGTATCTGCTATAGCACAAAGTGTTTTAATAGTCACGACTGCTCAAAAATAGAGCAATTTGGTGATATAACTGAGTTTTGTGTTACTCCTTATGTGAGAATTTTACGCTACAAGAGTTTTTAAAACCCTCTATATTAACCTTTCTATACTGGTTACGAAGACACTTGTTTAGAGCAGAATTCTTTTGTAACAGAGTTTTAGATATCTATAATAGACTGTAATTTTTTTTATTAGAGTTTCTGTCTCTACTATAACATCATAATGATACATAAAGGAAGCAAACGGACACTATTAAATAACTAATGTGATTTAAACAAGAGTTAGCATTTCCATTTTAATACTTAACTGCGGGTTAATCTTATCGTGACATTTTAATTTATAAAATAAAGCTATGGACTTAACAGCGTGGAAAAGATATAAAAAAAGTGGAGGTTACAGGAGAGAAGTGATGAAGCGATACAAACAGGTAGTATTTATATCAACTAATAATGGAACTACTGCTAGCAATCAAAGTCAAGTTGAAAATACAAAAGCGGAAAGTGGTCCCGTACAAAATAAAATTTTCATGTCAAGAAATCTGGATGCGAGCGAAGAGAGAGAGATTGTAAATAATTCAAGTGCTATTATGGACTTCAGCTATACAGATGAAAGTACATCTGAATACTCAAGTTGTGATACTGAAGAAAAAAACGAGCAATTATGCGATGGACTGAAGAATTGGGCTATTGAATTTAACATTTCACATGACGCTATAAGAAGTATAATTCAAGTGATAAATAATTGAATACATTTAACATGCATGAACATGTACGTTACTATAATTAAGTACCTACTTATTATGATATTACAGTAAAAAAAATATATTTTGTATTGGTATTAAATTAAAAGTTTTATATTTTGGCACAGTAATCACATTCATCGCTGGGGTAGTGATCGTACACGGCCTTATCACCACAACCTCTACACCAGAAAAAGTCTAGGAATAATAATATTTGCAGATAGTTTTTGTGAATTGTAAAATGTTCTGGAGATAAATGGGTATAAAATCCACAGGAACTACATTTTGTTGATAATATAAAATGTGTTCTTATCCAGGGCCATTCCAATTCAGATAATTGCTTGAAATCATCTTTACTAAGAAAATCGACGTTCATAAAAACAACCATTTTCTTTTCACTGGAAAAAATAAAAAAGTGTGTTTTAATTTACGAAAGTTGTTTAAATTATGATTTCAAAGGAACCCTAATTTATTTAACCACAATGGTGGTCACTAATTTGATCATAGTACTATAGAAGGCCTGTAGTCGCCAATGTTACACTTTTTGCTCTATAATAGAAAATTATGGAACTAATCTACAATAAATTTATTTTAATTTAGATAAAACTTATTAATTTGGGAGGGGCATTAAAAATTAGTTAGTAAACTATGCCTACTTTGTCAATAAAATTATGATCGTAACACAATTTCAATGCCTGGGTTGCTACTACTAGCGCATTTTGCTACTGGATAGACGCCATAATTAATATTTTGATATTGTAATTTTACTTACCATGATTTGTTAAAATTAGTAATATAAGTCTAACACACAAACACTTTAATAACACTGACAGTATGAGAATGAACGAAAGATTGAACGATTTGTTGTGATATGGTAATGTAAAAGAACCACAACCACTTCTTTAAAACATAAAAGAACAATAACAGCGTTGCAGTGATTACTACATCACCGTTTGGTGACATCTCTCACTGTAATATCAATCTTACAGGTCAAAAATGGTACGCCAAAGCTGCTATAGATCTGTTATATCACCGATTAACGATATAACTGCGCCCAATCCGGGTTATGTAAACGTTCTTTGGTCTTTTATAGAACCGCTCAGCAACATCAATTAGTTCTTTGAAAAACGTTCTATGGGCTGCTTTAGGACAAGGTTTTGCTGCTTGGGGTCTTAATAAACTTTTTTTTTGCGCTTATATTGCAAACGCTGGCTTAACCGTACGAGATAGATCAAAATAATGTACTACAGTACTATACACCTTAAAAAAATACACAAAAAAGTCCGCAATTGCATATATATATACCTATCTCTTACGGATAACATACTATACATCCATTTTAATACTTTAAAAAAATGGGCAATTATAAAGCGCTAATTCGAAAGCTATTTACACAAATACTGTTTTTATCCTTATCATTTTAAATACATTCGTTGGCTGGAACATTTCATGAAAATTAATTTTTCCCTTTACTCCATCCAAATTAAATGAATACCTTAGGAGATATAGCAAAATGAAAATTATGCGTAACGAAATTAATTTCGTGTCGCCGTGATTTGACCGGACGCCGCGCAATCAATGTATGGTGGAATTGTGTATCTTATATGTGCCCACAAAAAAGTCCGCGATAGCATATGTCTATATGTTAAAGATAACCTCCTACCTATGTCCATTTTAATACTTTAAAAAAATGGCAATTATAAAGCGGTAATGTAAAAGGTATTTACACAAATACGGTATTAATCCTTATCATCTAAATTAAAATTATGTACATATAACGAGGAAAGATAATTGTTTTTTTTTTAGTACGATTTAACTCAAAAACCACTCAACCAATTTTACCGAAAGCTACATCTCCTCGGAGTAACATAGGCTATTTGTTTTAATTTTTTTTTTAAACTAGCAATGTGGGTAGGTTTCACATCACTAGCAATCTTGTTAACTAAGCTAAATATGCTTGTGTTTGGAGTCGGTTCACGGCCATAGTGTAATGAGTGGGATTCGAACTCGAGACCTCTCGATCTCAAGTCCGACAACTTATCCATTAGGCTATTAGGCTATTTAAAGAACCCGTGCGAAGCCAGGGCGGGTTGCTTACTAAAAATTAATTGTCGAATGAAATAATGATGTTTATTTTGCAAATAGGTTATAAATAACATTTTCACATGTCTTTTTTTTCGTAAATGTAAACTAGATGAGGCCAGTGTCTCCTAACTGACTACTCTGAGAAGAAACACTGAAACAAACTCAGAGGTCAACGTCTCTTTTAAAGTCTATACAATCTGTAGTGATGAAATCATATAAGAGCCATGTAGGTTTATGTCTGTGGCGCCCTTTAGAGAACAGAATCACATAGATTTGAGCAGGCCCGTCCAAACAGTGCAAGCATTTGTCAAATATTGCGTAGCTCAATGGCTCTGCAAAGTACCAACTTGCTGCATTGGACTCGATTGAGCGCAGAGCTAAAAGGCAATGAGGTGCTGGTGGACAAGCTTCATAGCCTGGCTCATCGGCGAACCGTTGCTTGCCTGTCGGTTTTCTACAAATTGTACTTCGGGGAGTGTGCGCAGGAGCTCCATGACCTGATTCCTTCATCTCCTTTTCACTACCGGTCTATCAGACGCACGGCTGGGTACCACCCACGCTTGGTTGATATACCGTCTTGTCGTATCAAGCGCTTCTCCTCCACATTTATTGTGAGCACAGCCAAGCTGTGGAATTCTCTGCCGACTTCTGTGTTCCTTGCCACTTATGACCTTTCAGCCTTTAAAGCACGAGTATATGGCATCTTTTGGGCTCGCTCGTCCCATCTTAGACCTCATCTATCGCTTTCCATCGGGCGGGATCGAGATCAAGGGTGGGCCCATCAGTAATAATAATAAAAAAGAACCTTTAGGAGCTCGAACGATTTGACGAACAATACCAAAGTAAGGACATTTGGGTGGGCCGTGTAAAGCGCTCAAACTGCCAGACAGTGCGGTAATCTATTCATAATATTCGTTGTTATCCCACAATGCTATCACATTCACAACATATCTTTTGCTTTTACAAAAATAAAATATACTAGTACTCACGCGGGGCTTTGCTCCCGTGGATTCTATCACGGTAAAAACATAACTCTCCTTTTTTGCAGTCGCGTAAAAAGTAGCCCATAACCTTCCTCAAGCTTCAAGCTACTTCCATACCAAATTGCATCCAAATCCACCCAGTACTTTTGATGATTAGCGCGTTAAAGCAAACAAACAAACTTTTCCGCATTATAATACATATTAGTATAGATTACTTGAAAAGAAAATAATATTGTCATCTTGTACAAACAAAATTAAAAATGGTAAAGTAAAAAAAATAGTATATTCTATTAACTGAAAAAGTAAATAATATTGTCATGTCAAAATGTATATGAACTCATCATTATAAAAAAAGAAATGTGTAAAAAATAAAACAAAACAGATGTAATTGGAGCAGCTCAATCCCAAGCATTTTTGTCCGCAAGATAGTCTTTAACAGAATAAAAAGCTTTCTGGCAAAGTTTCTGCTTCACAAATGATTTAAATTTATTGAGGCTTAGTTCTTGCACATGACTGGAAAGTTTATTGTAAAAGCGTATACACTGACATCTAAACGAGCCCCCAATTTTCTAGAGCCTAGTTGAAGGAACAATGTATAGGTATATGTAGGTAAGCGCATTAGTTCAGAACAGCTGCATTTATTTGACTAATTATTTTTTGTTGTGTTCGTAATAATTGTCTGGATAGGGTTAAATAAGTACCTAATTCATTTTTTAACGAATTCAAAGACGCTTTGTTTATTACGACTAAAGTTTTCAAAATTTCAAAGAAATCAAATCATGCGAAATAAAGTATTTTCGTGTACTTTATTGTTCTCATAATGTATAGAGTACAATTACCTGAAATAACGTACAATACTTTATTATAAAGTACGGGTGGCAACCCTAGTTACACCGTACAATGGGCAGCGATGTAAGTAGGTATAAACCTATCACTTGATTATTGATTGATTGATCTTTAATTTGTGATTTGTGTCACAGATAGAATATTGGTCACTAAACGTAAAATTTGCAAAAATTTTAATATTATTGTTTTAGTTTGATAAAATCCCTTTTAATTGTTTAAAAATATTGCAAAATTGACGTAGAGAATCGCTAATTCTCGACAAAAAAAAAGAAAAATTGGCCAAGTGCGAGTCGGACTCGCCCATGAAGGGTTCCGTAGTAACTATAATAAATATAACATACTTAATATATATATTTGCAAAAAAAAACCAAAAACCTCACAAATTTCTTAAAACTAGCTTATTTACAATTTTTACAACTACGCCAAATAACTTTGTTTTTCATAGAATTTGTATGAATTACAAAGTTATATTTGCGGTTTTTGAAAATATACTGTATTTCAAAAGCTGCTGACTCGATCTCGTTCAAACCAATTTTGGTTGAAAGTTTACATTAAGATCTACAACATATGTTTTTTTTAGACACACATTTTACCACTTTGGAAGCGTATATCTTTTAAACGATTAACTTTATGAAAAAGTCATTTAGAAACCATAATGTAATTTTTAAAGACCTGTCTATAAATACCACACAAGTATAGGTTTCATGAAAAAAAAATATTTTCAGTTTCAGTTCCATGTATGGGGAGCCCCCTTTATTTTAAATATTTTTTAAATTTTCTCTTAAAATCGGAAAGCGGTTCACAGAATACATCTATCTACCAAGTTTTACATGTATAGTCCTAATAGTTTCGGAATAAAATGGCTGTGACATACGGACGGACGGACAGACAGACAGACGGACAGACATGTCGAAACTATAAGGGTTCCGTTTTTTGCCATTCGGCTACGGAACCCTTCCAAAGTGGTAAAATGTGTCCCCCCCCCCTCTAACTTCTATAATAATGAAGTGAAAAATCTAAAAAAAAACCATATGTTGTAGATCTTAATGTAAACTTTCAACCAAAATTAGTTTAAACGAGATCGAGTCAGCAGTTTTTGAGATACAGTATATTTTCTAAAACCGCAAATATAACTTTGTAATTCATACAAATACTATGAAAAACAAAGTTATTTGGCGTAGTTGTAAAAATTGTAAATAATCTAGTTTTAAGAAATTTGTAAGGTTTTTTGTTTTTTTTTTCTTATAAATATATTAAGTATATTACGCATTACGGAACCCTTCATGGGCGAGTCCGACTCGCCCATGGCCAATTTTTTTTTTTTTTTGTTAATTTTTTACTCGAATGTTTACTGTACGTAGGTATTTACAACGCGTTAAAAAACATTATTTGCGTTTCTTTACAGGACATCAGTCTACATCTATATGTAGGTAATTGTTGTCTTGTATGACTCATACAAGACAACACATGTCGCAAATGCGGGAGTTCAGGACATACACCTTAATATGAGAGTATCTAAAATCTAAATATTATAGGTAACACGTGTTTCGTCTACATGTCTGCAATGTCTAGTGTAATAAAGTCAGTGCGCTAGCGATGGTGTGTGTGGTGCTCCATCCAGCACCTACTTAGCACAAGTCTATTGAATAACCATAATGATATGGTAACCCGAAGAAAACCCTTACCTATACCTTATAGGTTATCTTAATGTAGGGTTTTAGGTATAGAACCCATTCAATGGGTTATCATAATGTAGGTGTAACCCTTTCACTGGGGTTCTTGTATAAAACCCATTCAATGGGTTATCCATATTGAAGAGATAACCCTTTTAATGGGTTCAAGCCTAAAACCCATTCATAGAGTTACATCACGATAAAGGTAACCTTATAAATGGCTTACCCTTTCAAAGACTTAACTCTTAATCGGGGTTGTACGGTCCCTGGAAAAATGTGATAAAAAAGTGTCAAGTATGTTACGGGTTCTTCAACTGTCTTCATGACAAAGTACATTTTTTCGAAGATAACTAGCAATGCGAGTAGAGTTCATATTACTACCAATCTTGTTATCCCCTCCAACTACGCTAAATATGCTTGTGCCCGAGATCACAGGTCCGACACCAATCGGTTCAGCTGTTCAGCCATGAAAGCTTAACAGACACACAGACTTTCGCATTTATTTTAATACTAGAACTTCACCCGCGACTGCCCGCGTGGATTTCGAAGTGATTTCCTATAGGTTATAAATTAAAATAAATAGTAGTAATAAATAATGCACCTCATTAGTGTCGGAGATTACCCCCTACATACAAATTTACAAACAAATTTTACCTCTTTTTAATATTAGTATAGCTAAGTGTGGATGTTGAAATTACTTCCAGACATGCCATGAATGATGCATTCAGAATTAGTGGTATTGCAGCTCTTAATCACAATGTCGGTCTGAAATGTGGGTGAGTGTGGGTGTTTCTACGAAAAGAAACAAACAAAGGGTTGTGTGAAAGATAGTATAACAAGGAAATAAACAGTTTGTGTAATGATGGATGAGCGACAAGTGAATGCAATCCTGATTAGTGTAGCCCAAACGAGAGTCTCGCAAGAGTCTTGCAATTAGCGATTATCCTATTGCTATTTATTAAACGGTAGTTGAGATCTCAGAACAATGTAACAGAGTCTGTTACATTGTAGTTGAGATCTCAGAACAATGTAACAGAGTCTGTTACATTGTTCTGAGATCTCAACTACCGTTTAATAAATAGCAATAGGATAATCGCTAATTGCAAGACTTGCGAGACTCTCGTTTGGGCAACACTAATCCTGATGAGAGGAATCCTTGGGAGATCTCGTCCAGATGACTCCAATCTCACGAGATTACGAGATTGAAAAGGGTAACATAATCCGTTTTCTAATTACTGTTTTACTATGTGAAACCAATAAAACTACAATAATTCTTAAAAAATATAACTTTATTGCTGCAAAAGACTAATTTACAAAGTTACTTAAGGAAAGTCATTATAATCAAAATTTTAAAAATTTTGTTGGGTCCGTTATCACTGGGCCATCACTACACACCACACATTCTGATGAAAATAATGCAAGTCATGTAAAGACATGTAGTCTACACTTCTACAGGACCGAGGAGAATAAGTTATTTTGCATGTTCGTGATAAATTAGCATACTATGGTATTCATTACTTAACGTGTGGTCTTGCTCACAATAGTTTCCACCAAGGTGGTACGGAGCCTGTCTAAATCTGTAATAGCTACACCTACATCTATCTTTTCAGAAGCATTATTAGAAGCGCAAGATAAAACAAAACTCTACTCTTCTAAATCTTTACATAGCCTGTCAATAAAAACACACAATCCTTTCTCCACTTTTTGTTACCAATCTACTTAATATTTTATTTATTAAAATGTACCAATAGCATACCTTAAAGCTTCATATACTAACTAATATTTCAAATGCGAAAGTCTGCCCGTTACGCTTTCACGACCAAACCGCTGAACCGATTTTTATGAAATTTAACATAGAGATAGTTGAAGGCCCGTTTTCAAACATAGACTTTGCTACTGTTAATTCAAGTCATAATGGTTTGAAATCTGGGATGAAAGTTCGTATGAAAAATCGTGCGAACGTAGTTACAGGCAACGGCTAGTACCTCATCTAGTTTAAACAAACATAAATTACGCGTAAAAGTGTTATTTATAAGGTGGTCAGAAGCCATAAAATCTGGCCAGGGAGTATCGTGTTACCCAGTTACTGGGTTGTGGAAGTTAGATAGGCAGTCACTCCATGTAAAACACTAATAGACAGCTGCATCATGAAAAAGGCTAAGTAAATGAGGACTAAAGGTGAACGCAGACCTAGCCGCACCGCAGTCTCTACAGTCCCCGCAGTCATCGCTTTTTGTTAATAGCCTCGCACATCTATCCGCGCCGCAGTCGCTGCAGTCGTTCCCGTCAGTGTTGCCAGATTTTTGAAAGCATTATCTGTACCGAAGATTTAAAAAATCTGTATAAAATCTGTATTTGGTATTGGTATTTTGCTCTTTTGTGTAATTTTATCTGTAGGTGCTATAATAGGGAATAAGCAAGTAATTATTTAAACGAGAATAAGTAATTTTATTATAAACCGTTGACAGAGATTCTCTGTCTACTTTATAACTCTGGCAACACTGCGCGCCGTGGATGTGAATGACGTCATCCGCGCTGCGTGCGGGTGACGTCATCAGCTGCGGCTAGGGGAGTTGGGTCGTTTCAAGGACTGCGGTGACTGCGGCGCGGGTAGGTGTGCGAGGTTGCATAGAACTTCATATAAAGAATTCGAAAGCAAAGACTGCGGCGCGTGCGGTGCGGCTAGGTCTGCGTTCACCATAAAAGGGTTATTTATAACTATTTGAATATACACTTAAATAAAAACCCTAAACTACATATATAAATCTGAAAATAAACTAAAATATGGCGTCCAGAAATTCGTGCGCATCGCTGTCTACTGGTAATGTGCCCAAAAGACTGGCGGCATTGCCACGCTGTATGGCAATGCTTAACCGCTGTCCAAGGTAAAAGCCAGCCTTTGGGTCACGCGAAGTCTCAACTAGGCGCCTGGATAGTTCTTTAACTAATTTGACTATAAGATACAATTTAATTTCCAACTTAATTTATTTAAAGAAATAAATGATGAGTTGATTAAGCCGAATTCCTTGATACCAATCCTTCTTAAACTTCGAGTAATAATATACTAAGTGTATTCTTATGTTTCCCACTCAGTGCTTCCAAACATATTTCGTTTGATGATTCATATCCAACAGGTTGCAACAAACTTGTTGCGTAGAAGGCCAATACATCAATTATTTTCTTGATCAATTGGCCTTACTTAAATGGTATCATTTGACTGCGAGGTACAAAAACTAGAACTATTAGCTTAACACGTGGCCCAATCACCTTAGACTATTTCTGACACCTACAGTGCCAATTCTGCTGGCCAACCAAAAGGCACGCGACCAATTCCGCGTGGGACTTGCGATCAAAATAAAAATAGGACTGACCTCTTCGCAAATTGTATCGCTTTTCGAATGACAAGAAAATGTGTATATAAACATACATATAAGTATATCCAGACATCTTTCTCCCCTGTCATTCTGTTTGCAAATCATCAAATTATTCCTCCCGTTTTTGGTAGAACTGAAGGGAGATTCTTTTTTTTTGGGGAGAAAATCATTTAATGATTTCTTCCGCTCTGGTCGAAGCGGGAGTATCAGGCTTTTACTGTTTAAAAACCCACCGTTTTTCTTCAGTTACTCTTGCGTTCTGAGGCCGTGGTATCTTGTTTGAATTCCCGCAACTACGGCTGGGTGCATATCTTCTTCCAGGTTTTCAAAGGCAAATACATATTATCCCATTTGACAAACATTCCTATGAGCTTTTTCTCTTACTTTTATTATATGTACGTAGAGTAATAGCCTAGAAGTGACAACGTTTAATAATATATAGGTATTTACTTTACACTAGTTTAGAGGGTAGTAGTATTTATTTTCAAACACAATTCTTAGAGACGGGTCACCAGACTTGACCGCAAGATATGTTATTATTGATATAAATTAAACGATGTACCTAATATTGATAGTATTGTACCATATTGCTAATTAAAATTCTGTGCGCTTGAGTCAGAAGTTCTATATTTTTTTATTGCAAGAGATATCGTTTTCGGAAGGTGGTATCGATCAAAACAAAACTACCACCTGTCGGAATATCACTACAAAATCAAGTAAAAATCAAGTGTTTAGGGATGCGTGAATGTTCTGGGTTGCAGGAATTTTCTACCGAGATACCGTGGCCCCGGAACTTAAGGGCAGCTGAAGGAACACGGTGGGTTTTTAGTCAGTAGAAGTCTGACACACCCTTCCGCTCAACCTTGAAACTGGAAGTCATTTTATGTTTTTGCGACTCGAAAAAAAGGCATATATTCTAGGATCAAAATTTGCTCTTTTTGAACGTCATAAATTTTAGTATGCTTCAAGAAAATCCCCCAATAACATGTCAATATTAGGCAAATCATAATGAATCACTAAAATAATCTGTCACCAACAGCTTATCAATAACCCCAAAACAAATTCTATAAGTCAATACAGCAAAATAGGTTACTGTGTACTAACGACAACGACGAAAACAAACAGTTATATCGGCTCGGTGATGCATCGCCGTCACCCCTCGTTTCGAGAGAACCTAGACTTCTGTGTCTCACGACAAGTGTAGAGTCCATTGTGCGCTTGCTGCTAGATGTAGGCCACTTATCCGAACGTTATAATTAGTGTAGCCGACTGCATCTCGCGGCGTCTTGCTAACTGTCAGTTATGTACAGTCGACAAAAGAACATGGTGCACAGGCAGATATAATCAACTTCGTTGTTAATGATTAGAGGTATGTGTTGCGTGTGTGTAAAATTATGTGGCCAAGTGAATACTGAGATAAGGATTAATAGAGTGGTTATCGCCAAATGTTCCAACCTACTAATTCTTATTATAAATTGCTATAGTTTTTAATAAAGTAGTGTTAATTCCGCTAAAAAATACGATGTATTTGTTTAATCTCACATACTGCATGCAAGATTGAGCAACTGGTTTTTTTGATACATTTTTAAACTGAAACAAACTTTTTTTGTTTTATTAGTTAGGTATGGATTTCCGCAATGTAACGTCTGATTCCATTACGTAATTACCTTCGTCCGTGTGTCACTGCTGGGTACCAACTGAAACCAGCGCAACGTCTTTCGTCCAGCAAATGCTGAGTTGGTAAAACTTTCAGTGTGGACATGCTTTGCGAATTGTTTTTCTTTTTTATAATGTTTGTAATTTTGTATTGTATGTTTTTGTGTGTGGCTTTATGCGAATAAATGTTTTTCAATTCTATTTTATTCTATCTTTAGAGGAAAATAACTAACCATCTGAATGAATTGTGATTCATGAATTGAATAGCAGAAAGAACAGTGAAGTGTAGACTTGACTATGCAGCAGTATCATACATTTGACATAGATTAAAGTAGAGTAGCTAAATGCCGGTATACTAATCTCTTTTTCCGACTGTACCTGTAAATGTTACTGACTGTTTAGTGAGGTATAAATAGGATTATGTGACGTGATAATTATGACGTGAACAGCCAGCGGATGTGTGACCGCTCATGATTAGGGGGCCCTGTGTTAATGGAAGAAATACACCATGTTTCGACGTGTTTGAGAATATTGTTAGAGGCATTAGCAGTTTTTTGAACGTCGCCGA
The DNA here is from genome assembly GCA_943138885.2 of Tholera decimalis. NCBI lineage: Eukaryota > Metazoa > Arthropoda > Insecta > Lepidoptera > Noctuidae > Tholera > Tholera decimalis. The sequence continues at coordinate 39,120,598 of OW964566.2, read as the reverse complement.
TAGTACGATTCATTGAGATCTATAGCTTTTTTTATTTTTATTTTAGATGTTTTCCTCTATTATTTTAAAAGTTAGAGTGGAACGACGACATTTTACCACTTTGGAAGTGTCTACCTTTCAAACGAAAATGGTTTTAGGAACCTCAATGTCATTTTAAAAGATCTATCTATAAACACCTACGGGTTTGATGAAAAAATTCCCAATCTTACAGCTAATGTAACATCAGGAAAATAGAACGAGCGACTTCATACACCCACACGTATAATTAATATTTCTATCCCGGCTATTAATTTCCCCTAGATATACTTTCTCTATGCCGCGCTATAGTGCTCTTTACGGAATGTCATTAGCAGATCAACAAACACGAGGCAGACACGGTAAGTGAATTAGGTTGTTCTTGGAAATTGTCAATAATCATGAATTGTATTTTTAATTGAAAAAGTATGGCATTTACACGATTTCTTTGTAATGTTAACTTATTTACTATGTTATTATACCTATACATTTTTATGCATTCGTTGGTCCTGCATGATTTCTCTCTGGTCGTGTCGGATTGCCGTCCCATTGAACGACTACAAGAGTTAAGACACAGAGTTCACCTGTACCTGCGCAAATACATGTCCACTATAATAATTATGTCCTGCACCACTGGGTAAACTCCGCTGAAATTGGCTTCCGTATACGAAATGAGTCAAGAAGACATACTCCTATGAAACACACTTAAAAAAAAATTACGCAAAAAATAGAACCGACTTCTATATAAAAAAACTACAAAGGCAAAAATAACTTTAATTTCGGTAGTCGGTGTCATTTGTTTTGTACTTTCTTTTTTTGACACCGCCTTCCGAAATTAAAGTTATTTTTGCCTTTGTAGTGTTTTTATATAGAAGTCGGTTCTATTTTTTGCAAAAAATTTTTTTTTCGCGCTTTTTATTGTGTCAGTTTGTAATCTATCTAGTTACAAAAGCCAAAATGTCAACTACTTATCACCTTTTACAAAATATTGCTTTTCGCGGTTCAGAGCCGTTAATTTTTGAGGAGTTCTCCTGGTATATCACCATTAGCTCTACTTCACCATATGCATTGTGACGAGTATAAAGTGCTTAACATCTATATTCAAGTAATCTAATCGCAATCCACGAAATACTTATTATTGAGTAGTTTCGGTGGCCATCTGGGTGGCCGTCTTCATCATCAGTTCCACTTCCTCAAATGGTGCTTTTCCAAATACCCAAAATGCTATAGGTGTGCCTATAATATATGAATAGTTCCCTCGATTTCTCCATGATCCCATCATCAGATCCAAACATGACAATGGGACCAACTAAAAAGTATACCCTTTCAAACAAAAAAAGAATTATCGAAATCGGTCCAGCCATCTGCGAGTAATGAGGTAACATACATAAAAAAAAGTTCAAGACGAATTGAGAACCTAATCCTTTTTTTTGAAGTCGGTTAAAAACACTAAACTAAATAAATCTGAAAGTCCAGGGTGGCCCGTTTACAGTGGTCCAAAGATTTTTTCTGCTTGAGAGCATCATAAGTGATCATTTAAAACATACTTTAGTTAAGCGAAAACTTATGGTTTAGAAATTATGTTTTTTGTTTTTAAATTACCCGGAATTTCAATCTGGGGGCACGGCAGTGCCCCCGCCAAGTCGAGCGCAAAGCAAACACTGCCGTACCATCCTTTTCTGGAACCATTTCGGCGTATTTTCAGGTCCCTATTTGGGGACCTCTGGATACATTTAGAACGCTGAAATTATCGTTATCTAGTAACCTATGCAGCGATGCATATGAATTTGTACAAATTCATATGCATCGCTGTCCACTGGTAATTTGCCCAAAAGACTGGCGGCATTGCCACGTTGTATAGCAATGTTTTATCTCTGTCTAAGGTCAAAGCTAGCACTTGGCTCACGTGAAGTGTTAACTAGGTGTCTGGAAAGACCTTTAAATAATTTCGTACTTGGACCCAGCAATCCGAGAATTTCACCCAAAACGGTTCGAAAATATGACCACTTACGAGGTTATTATATTTCCGCCGCTTGAGGTCCTCTGCAGCTGCAGCGGCAGCGTCAGCACAGCAAGACGAGCTAGAAAGATGGGTTGGTGCAAGAGTATTGACACAAGTAGCATACCACACTAAAGGCCCACCCAGTAATCATGATATTCATTATAGTTTACAAAAGTATTCATTACCATTTCGGGCCATTGTGTGGTCACGTATATCGCAATTTCAATGTCACATTTTAGTTCATAGTGTGCAGACGTTTCGGATATTTCTAATCCATCTGTGACATACACTGACAGCCCTACTATAGATACTGACTGCTGTCTGTGTTTAACGGGGCTCGATAGTAGGGCCCATGTCAGGGTAGCGGGTATGTTCTAATGAGATACCGCGGCCTCGCAAGATTAGGGCAACGGAAGGAACAGTGGATTTGAAGTCAGTAAGAGTCTTCCGACACTCCATTCCGCTCCATCCAGAGCGGGAGAAGTCATTAATTGTTATTTTCCAACCCAAAAAAAGGAATGTTGTGTTTTTATTAGACTCATAATTTCCAATTTCAAAAGCCGAAGCTATGCTTGAAACAGTCTTGGGTATGGAATCTTAAAATAGCGGCACTTCTGGAGGCTGAGTATGAGTTTGCAATAATATTATCGTATTTGAAAACTGTCGCATTGTCTTTTTCACACTCATCTACAATTTTGATGCATCTGAAAGAAACAAAGCGATTGTTTTCCAAAAACGAAAAAAGTATTTCAAAATCTAAGCCCGCTGTAGCTGTACCTACGGGTTAAACACGAACAAATCCGGACCGAAAACATTCTCCATATTCCATGTACAAAAAGCAATGTTGTTCGCTTCAGCGCACATCGCCCGCTCTTTTATAACTGCAAACATTATTCTACGTAGGTTCTAAATGTAGTTTATTTACTTTCGAATTTTTCTTACGTCTTCGCTACAAGTATGTGTGCTATTACTCCTATATGCCACAACGATTCCACACTCGTTTGTTGGAAACTTCTTTTGTTAAAGTTTATTGTTACTTATAAATGTTAGTTTTTCTTGGGACTATAATATAAACAGTACATTTTGGTGTCGATTTATGACTGTATCTACATATATCATATCTAAACTGTGGGTAAATAGTATTTTCAAAATATTTCATGCAATCCATTACAGTTTGGTTAGGTACATTCATCATGGGTATAAGTCTGAAAATAAACAAGTTTACTTTGAGTTGAGCCGCGTCCATCATTTCTGATTACTTGCTTTTGTTATCCATGTTGATGTATTCGTGTAGTTCCAAGATCAGCGAATAACGCGAATAGCGTATAAGAAAATAATACAGAAAGAAAGAAGGAAACGAAGAAAGAAATATTTGGGCTGTCACATGACGCATAAGAAAATGAGAAAAGAAAAGACAAAAATAATTTGAATAATACAGTTTACATACCTACTAAGTCAGTTCCGGTAGTTAGTATTAAATGTCATGAGTACTTGGTACGCTCTTAACAGGGCTATAAAACTTACATTCTCGCTAAACGAGAGTACGTCTACTCGAAGTTTTTACATTGTGCGTACAGCTAAGGAGTCTCTAAGGAAGTCTCTGCCGGCGTCTGTTTCCAAATAGATGTAACCTGGTGGAGAGGTTATTGCTAGGTAAGCGGGTTTCATCCTCGACCACATCATCGCTGACCATCAGGTGAGATGTTGGTCAAACGCGAGCCTATGATCAATAAAAACAATACATCATAGTATATTACTTGCAGTAAAAAATTATTGATACTACTCGTGACACAAGAACTAGCTTTTATTTCGGCCAGAGCCTAAGCATTGCCATACAACATGGCAATGCCGCCAGTCTCTTGGGCACATGGCCGACAGCTATATTTTAGATTTTAGTTTTAATTTTAACTAAATAAAGAAATTCTTTATTGCCAAATAAATTAGGTATACATTTAAAATTGAAATTCCCTGGCTCCTGAACTAGTTGTAAACTGTATGAGAGCAGCCAGAGTACAGTTTGTATTATAGTCATAAATTGACTACTATTACGCTTAAAAATTAACATTGTAAGAAATAAAAGTTAAATAACGAGATTGAAGCGGCAATAGTGTAATGGCTAAGGCGTCGGCCTCGTGATCGAGAAGTCGCAGGTTCGAACCCCACCCATTACATTATTGACGTGAACCCACAACAGACATAAGCACATTTAGCTTAGTTGGAGGGGTTAACAAGATTGTTAGTAATGTGAATTCTACCCACATTGCTGGTTCTCTTTAAAAAAATTGGCCAAGTGCGAGTGAGACTCGCCCATGAAGGGTTCCGCAGTAACTATAATAATATAATATATGTAGGTATATTTATTTGACAAAAAAACCTTACAAAATCACATTTACATTTTTTACAACTACGCTAAATAATTTTGTTTCATAGTGTTTGTATGAATTACAAAGTTATATTTGCGGTTTTAGAAAATACACTCGCGAGCAACTAAATCGACTCAACCCATAAGCACGCATACATATCTTTATTTTTCAGAAAATCATATTTTATTTATAAAAAACATATGTCCATTAAAAGCTTGAGATTTCAGCTTTACATCAACACCACTGTCATAAAAAAATATTCAGTACTTTTTTATTTAAGCAATTTAAACGGGTGTATAGGAAAATTCACTCTCTACGATACACATGACTTATGCTACGATCCACCCCTATAAAAACCCTCGCAACCGATTTAACTCATCAGTCGCTTATCAGAAGTTGACCTGTACACATCTCCGCAAATTGCACTCATTGTTTTGAAGAAACTATGGACACTACGCCTGAAGAAGCGGCTCAAGTTGTTGCTCTGTTGCAACAAGGACTCAGTCAGTGAACCGTCGCTGCCCAGCTTCACTTGAGCCAGTCTGCTGTATCAAGGGTATACAGAAGATTTCAAGAAACTAGTGCCTTTAATCGGAGACTAAGAGCCTGCCGCCACCGGTGCACTTCAGAGTGAGACGACCGTTTCATCGTTACAACAGCGCTGTGGAATCGGCACCTGACGGGTATTGATGTGATGCAGGAATTCGAGGTTCGAGGCTTGAGGAAAGCCAATCTCACTCCATAACGGCCTGCCATGGGCCCAAAATTAACTGCAGGACACCGAGAAGTGCATCTTCAATTTGCTCGAGAGCATCTCAATTGGAGCGCCGAGCAATGGCAGTCGGCCTTGTTCACTGACGAGTGCAGAATGTGTCTGCATGGCAGTGACAGGAGAGGCCGGGTCTACAGGCGTCCGGGCGAGCAATTTGCGCAGTGCTGTTTCGCTGAAACGGTTGCATACGGCGGCGGCTACTGCATGATGTGGGCTGGTATCTCTTTAGACGGAAAAACCGAGTTTGTTTTCGTGCCCGGTGGAGGCCGAGGAGGAGGGCTGACAGCTGATCGGTATATTACCGACAAACTTCAGGACCACGTTGTTCTCTACGCAGGATTTGTCGGTGAGAACTTCGTCTTAATGCATGATAATGCCCGGTGTCACACGTCGCGTATCACTCGGCAGTTCCTGGACGAAGTGAATATACAGACAATGGACTGGCTTGCACTCAGTCCAGATATGAATCCCATCGAGCACTTATGGTACGAGCTCAAAAGAAGGGTCAGGGCCAGAAATCCAGTCCTTTCGACCATAGAGCAACTAAAGGCGGCGTTATTAGAGGAGTGGGATGGAATTCCTCAAGACACCGTCAAAAAATTGATCAGGTCGATGAAAAATCGACTGCAAGCTGTGATTAGAGTTAGGGGGGGCAATACCAAATATTGATATAATAAATTATTTTATGATTTTCAACAGTTTTTGTTTTATTTTTAAAATAACTGACCACCACACATTTTTCTAAATTCCCATTTTACCTCTACTTACACCCAGATACCATTAATTTTAAAAGTCTAGAATAAATGTTACGAAAAGTGGTACCATATTAAAGCTAAGGTCTCAAGCTTTCGAACGCTATAATAATTTTTAAAATAAGTAATGTATTTTTCGAAAATTACATATATTTATGCGCACGTATGGGTTGAGTCGATTTGGTTGCTCGCGAGTGTATATTATATATCTCAAAAACTGCTGACCTGATTGCGCTTAAACCAATTTTGGTTGAAAATTTACATTAAAATCAATAGAAATTTTTTGTTTTTAGTTTTTCACTCCATTATTATAGAAATTAGAGGGGGGGGGGGAGCACATTTTACCACTTTGGAAGCGTATATCTTTTAAACGATTAACTTTATGAAAAAGTGGTTTTACCTCAATATCATTTTTAAAAACCTATATCTAAATAAAATCTATAGATACAACACTCGCATAGGTTTCATGAAAAAAAAAACATGTGTGCAATTCACACGTGGTAGAAGTGAAACCTTCAAAAATTTACTTAATTTCTTTTTACTGTCGCTTTTTCGTTTCATAAAATTTCAAATCACAACGATGCTAAAGAAGTTTTCACTTATTTTCAGTTCTAGCTCCATGTAAGCCCTTTTATTTTAAATATTTTTTTCTTAAAATCGGAAAGCGGTTCACAGAATACATCTGCCTACCAAGTTTCACATGTATAGTCTTAATAGTTTCGGAATAAAATGGCTGTGACATACGGACGGACGGACGGACAGACAGACAGAGAGACAGACGGACAGACATGACGAAACTATAAGGGTTCCGTTTTTTGCCATTGGGCTACGGAACCCTTATAGTTTCGTCATGTCTGTCCGTATATAATTAATAAAATTCCCAGTGCTGGGACATAGACCTCTTTATAAGAGGGAAATGACCCATGATCACGCAAGCCCAGTGCGGTTTCGTGGATGTCGCATATTTTCGTATTTTTTTATATTTTGTCTCCTCACGTTTTGAAAGCAGTGGTGATGATATAAATAACTCAAAAATATAATTGCCATTTAGCAGCAATATCACTACCCGTCCCTTTCGTAGTCAAATCCAGTCATTACAATGGTTGAGAACAAGACATATAAATATGTACAGTGATACATGACGATCCCTCCAACAAGAACTCGGTAATGTGGTAATGTGCTATTATGGGCTTTATGCTGTTATGTCTTTGGCATCTATAGACCGGAATACACCTTAGCAATTTTTTTAGATTTTTCCTAATTATATTTACAAAGATGACATATGATATTTTATGTAGGTATAGAATTTTAGGCATTGTTTTTCTTAAATATCTAAGTTTTGAATAAAAGGAATTTCATATCAATGACACTGAACATTTCGCAAAAAAATTGCTTCCATTTAATACATCAATGACTTCAATAATCCCACTAGTTAAAATAAAAAATTGCTTCCATTTAATACATCAATGACTTCAATAATCCCACTAGTTAAAATAAAAAATTGCTTCCATTTAATACATCAACGACTTCAATAATCCCACTAGTTAAAACATATTTGATAAAATCACTAAATCTTTTCTCCTGTAAAGTTTTGATTTTTCGATTACCAAGTTATTGCTTGGGAGGATCGATGTACATATTCAGTATTTATAGGTGTGATAACGAGTAGATAATGAAAGCAATAAAACCTATATTTGGAATTTCATACCTAAACCATTCTACAGGTAAACAAGCATAAGGTATTGACCCAAACTGCTAACTAATCTAAATGTACGTTGGTAACATTGCCCGATCGATATATCGTTTTTACGTCAAGATAAACAGGAAACCTTTAGATGATAATGCAAAATATATTAACTTCTGATGAATTTTTCATATTGTTTTCGTTTTAATACAAAAGTAAACGAACGATTTGTAATAAAACAAGATTAATGAATGTATTTTGATTTAGAGTGCCAACTTAGGCAAAAGCCTACAAGAATATGTCATAAGTTAGATATGCGTTATACACACTTTTGTAGCCAACTATATCATCACTACAGTTCCCTATCCCTACTTATAAATGCGAAAGTAAGTCTGCCCGTTGGTCACGTCTAAACCACTTCACCGATTTTGCTAAAGTTTGGTACAGATTTTAATTAGACTTTAGGGAAGGACATAGGTTACGTTTTTTTCGTTGAAAATTAACCTTTCCACGCGAGGAAAGCCCCGGGCCAAAGCTAGTCTATACCCACTCATATTATAAAGAGGTAAAATATGTTTGTAAGTTTGTATTAAGGGGGTAATCTCCGGAACGAATGATCCAAGTCTAAAAATTTTTTCATTGGTAGTATGGGGCATTATTGGTAAATGACGTTATAAATTATTTCGATATCCACGAGAACGAAATCGCAAGCGAAGTACCAGTGCCATATAAGTAAAGAAATTATTCACATCAGCAAAGGATTCTATGATAAGTACAGGTACACAGACAGACTGGCAAACATTTCTTCATACTAATCTAATTCCGTCCAAATGGTACCGAACGAGCAAGTACCACGTATCGGAACCAATCGGTGTTTGATGCTCGAAATACTTCCACTTGTTCACCAAAAGCGTCCAGCTATCTACCTTTCTACGTCATCAGTTTCACAATCACTTTAAATAAGATTCACGGAACCCAAATGTGTATTATTACTGTATTCTTATTAAATGTTTGCCACTCTTGTCTCGTCTGGATCTATATTCTTTGTTTGTTTTAGAAGATTCTTTGGAATCTTGTTTTCCTTTTTCCGTAATGAGATTCTTCAGAATTGTTATCGGAACCTCCGATGTAAATGAAAACAGCCAAAGAGCTCTATTTTTGTGGATATAGAAAACGTAGTTGCTAATGATAAGTGCAGCTCGGCAGTAATTTTGTAGCCTCCGATAATATTAAAGCTCTGTCAATAACATTGATGCTATCTAGATTCGATAACACGGCGTGTCCTATCGTTGCAACGTCAGACTCGCTCATCATGGCACTGCATGATCTTTAAAGACGAACAAGGAGAAACAGCATCAAAACAACACATGGAAATGAGAACGAAACACATGTAAATATGTCTCCATTAAGTAAACGACAAGAATAAATTACCCTAACCCAATATACCAAAATGTCTAGACTACACTGACTCACGTAATCGTTTTCTTGTTTTTTTTTTTTTCAAAAATGTCTGTTAGTCCGGCCTACAGGTATGAGTCAGCTTAGCATAAGAGCTCTTTTGAAATGATTCAGTCAGGATGTGAATCAGTCATGTTACATTGTGAAAGCCTCGACTTTTTGAATGCATTTATTGATTGTAATTATTTGTTCTTCTTCAGAATGTATCCTACATTCGGATAGCGGATAATCTTCGGTAGTAAAGATCTAATTCTAAAAAAACAATTCATTGGTGGGTAAGGTGCATTATTTTGGGCTATAAATAATTCCGAAATTAACGCGAATGAAGACGCGGGCAAAGTGCTAGTATTTGGTAATGAAGATGAAATTATATTAACAACACTGTCAATCAATCGCATTTGACATAATAAAACACAAATAGATAAATTAACATTAATTATAGCTTTAACGCCTCATACTGTTCTAAAGCTTCCTTCCACTACTTTGTGATACATTCACAGCTTCATTCGTCTCATGATGATGTTTCTAGCTAAAGTCCTAATCTAGACGAACATCGATCGACACATCGCTTATTCTTACGCCTACTAAATTCACAACATCCGGGAAAAAACTCGAACAATGAATGAAAATATGTGAGTAACTTAATTTTATCGATGAATAATGGCTAAGTATCGAGAAATGTTGTGTTTGTAACAACTTTATAAGTGGAATCATGATAGATAAGATTAATGGTGCTGACTCGCTTTCAAAATATTGTCGTGCTGTTACATTGTGTCGTTGAATTGTGAGGTGTGAGGTTTTCTTGTCTTCCTAAATTAGCGGATCGTCATCATTGCTCCCTGGTTAAGTCAAACCTGCTTTACTTTTACAATGACCAATAAAAATAACATATCGTCGTAGTATCATTGGAAAAAAAATACAATGAGATATTTACCATGTGTATTTATGGTGTGATCATGGCGCTTGCAACAGTGCCGAAATATCAGAATCTCGAAATTATGTAAGTAATACACATTGTACCTACATATCCCGTTTTAAGTTCTTCATTTCAATAAAAAAGAAAGAAATAATTGTTTTTTCGTTTGCTGTCAAATCCATGGAACTTTTTAGGGTTCCGTAGCCGAATGGCAAAAAACGGAACCCTTATAGTTTCGACATGTCTGTCCGTCTGTCTGTCTGTCTGTTTGTCTGTCTGTCTGTCTGTCTGTCCATCCGTCCGTATGTCACAGCCATTTTATTCCGAAACTATTAGGACTATACATGTAAAACTTGGTAGGTAGATGTATTCTATGAACCGCTTTCCGATTTTAAGAGAAAATTTAAAAAATATTTAAAATAAAGGGGGCTCCCCATACATGGAACTGAAACTGAAAATTTTTTTTTTTCATAAAACCTATATGTGTGTGGTATCTATACATAGGTCTTTAAAAATGACATTATGGTTTCTAAAATGATTTTTTCATAAAGTTAATCGTTTAAAAGATATACGCTTCCAAAGTGGTAAAATGTGTGTCACCCCCTCTAACTTCTATAATAATGAAGTGAAAAATCTAAAAAAACAATATGTTGTAGATCTTAATGTAAACTTTCAACCAAAATTGGTTTGAACGAGATCGAGTCAGCAGTTTTTGAGATACAGTATATTTTCAAAAACCGCAAATATAACTTTGTAATTCATACAAATACTATGAAAAACAAAGTTATTTGGCGTAGTTGTAAAAATTGTAAATAAGCTAGTTTTAAGAAATTTGTAAGGTTTTTTTTTTTTTTTTTTAAATAAATATATTAAGTATGTTATATTTATTATAGTTACTACGGAACCCTTCATGGGCGAGTCAGAATTTTAACCCTAAAGAAAGCTTCCCATTGAAATTAAAACAAAAATCTCTTACACTAAACTAGTAAAAAAAGATTAATTGCGACATATTCGAAGTTATAGTTACCTAAGTCTGACAAAACTTCGTATGGATGTGGGTTTCTCCCAAAAATATCCAAGGCTCACTGCCCCATATCTTCATCGAAAATGACAGCCCATCAAACTAGGCACAGCAGAACAAACTATTCGGCAGGCCGGCCGTTTGCTCAGTGCCATAACTTACACTAACCTACAACTTGCACCAAGACTTGACCGAACTTGCGTAATAATTTGTAAGAACTTACTACGGGCATAATTCTGCCGCTGTTTGAACTCCAGTTTCTCCAAGGAAAAGCAACACTTACGGAAGTCGGTCTGTGGCCATCTTCGTCAGATTTCTCCGTGTCTTGGAAAACACGTTACCCTGTTGGTCCCGGGTAGTGTTGCCAGATCAAAAAATCGAAAATCCGGAGTAAATTCCGGACATTTAATGAAAATTCCTGACTTTCCTTAATTTGAAATAAGAACATTATATTTTTTACTCTTTCATTCAATTGTAGAAATTCCGGACGTTTTAGGATTCCCTCCGTATTCCGGACAAAGACCTTTATTACCGGAAATGTCCGGAAAATTCCGGTCTTATGGCGACCCTAGTCCCGGGTGACATTTGTACTTACATCTTTGACAGTCGTTACGGGTAGTCAGAAGCCAGGAAATCTGACATCAATCTTACCAAGATGTATCCTGCTACCCAGTTACTGGGTTTTGGAGGTTATATAGGCAGTCGCTACATGTAAAACACTAGTAGCAGAATACAAAGTATTTTATTGTACTTGGAAAGTACAACTATCTTCGATTAACTCAAGATGGCCTGAAAAGGTGCTTTGGACCATTCTTTTAATTATATTTTTTGGGGTTGAAAATAATCAACTGACTGTATCATTAGAACTTAAAACGGGATATTTACATTACCTACATTTATATTTTCCGTAGAAAGTTCGCGAGTCAACACGGTGAGTTTTGTGTGTCGGGAACAGAATCGAGTGTTTAGTGATACATGTGACAGTGGTAGCGGTGTCGCTAACAGAAAACGAACGAGAAAGAGGGTAGACCGATTTGTCTGCTCATAAACTTCCACCCGCAATTACTTCAGTTCATCAGTGATCATGGCGCTTGCAACAGTGCCGAAATATCGAAAACTCAAAACAATAAATACACATGGTAAATATCGATAAATCTCCCGTTTTAAGTTCTAATGATACTGTTAGTGACCATGTTAGCTTAAAAACTTAAATCAACTGACTCCTCTACCTCTGGGCGGAGTGGAAGGGACGCACAATTCTACTTACTAAAAACCAGCAAATCCAGCAATGATTCTTCTGCTGCCCTTGCGTTCCGGGGCTGCGGTATCCCAATCGTAATCCATGGTGTTTAGGACACTCCCTCCGCTCCACCCACAGTGAGAGAAATCATCGGATGAATTACAAACCCAGAAAAAAAGGACGTTATCCCATTAGGCAGCAAACGCATGCCCGCAATTACGCAGTGGAACCCATTTGCGATAACTTAGTAGATCAACAATCTTAAAATATCGCTGCTATGACGACATAATTTGTGTGGTTTGTCGGGTTTCCTCGTAGACTCAGTAGGTAAATCAGAGGGAACGTCCTTGTCATATTACATAGTCTTTGCGCTTATATTGTGGTCATCATCTGCCTAGCCATGTTAGGGTTGACGTGGAGCAGTCGCCTACATGACCTCCATAACCCAGTAACTGGGTAACACGACACTCCATCGCAAGACTGGTGTTAGGTACATTATTTATCTCCTGAATCCGCTTAACGACTGTCATAGTTATACAAATGATTACTAAGACCACCAGCTTCTCGATATATTAAAGCTAGAAATGAAACGGATATCCGGTAACTATCCGGTCTTGTTTTCACTATCCGGCCGGATATCGTATAGTAACTCAGTATCCGGCCGGATGCCGGATAGTATTATTCAAAAAATTATCATTATTTTACACGAGGAAAATGATACCACACTACGTTATGGACACGGTTTATTTTAATAATCACTCGACAAAAGTGTTTGTTCTATTCATTAGCTTAATTAATACTCAAAATTAACAAGTGGCAAATTATGTTGAATTAATACCAAATTTTCTGCATTTGTTGGTAAGAGGTAATTCCGTTTGGCTCCGTATACCAGACCAGCTTCTGAAAATAGCCTTTCGCTGTAAACGCTACTGCCAGGTGCTGAAAGATAAATTCTAGCAAACCTTGACAACTGTGGAAACTGATTTAAATTAGATGACCACCAAAATGTATGGGTCGTGATTGCGATTGATTCGAGGTGTCTTTAAGAAAAAGCAGTACCTTTGTACTCAAATATTATAATTATGTTGTCCTATTATATTTTACTGTGTGTACATAAATAATAAAATAAATAAATAAAAAGTCAATCTCGTTAGCAATTGGATTTTGTTTTACTTGATCGCGACATTCGCTATTATGGCCGAATATCCGGTTGCCGGATATCCGGCGCTCCGGCCTCATAGCTTGCCGAATATCCTGTATCCAGCCAAACCACTATCCGTTTCATCTCTAATTAAAGCCCATCCGTGGCCTAGCCTCAGCAAGCGTTGCCTTGAAATTGGCCGTGGCTATTATTATTACGCGCTTGCACTATGTTAAAAATGCAGTGACGTGTTTAGAACAGTTTTTAATTTCATAATATCTGGATGGAAGAAAGAAAAATAAAACTCTGTTTTTCTAATTATTCTAATCGGTTCGTTCGTACTTGAGTTATTACGACACGAAATTTTTAGTGAGAGAGTTTAGTAATTTAGTTTCGTTGCGGTCGCTCTTTTAACATCAGCTGGTTCGTTTTAAGATCTATACCTAATACCCAATAGTAGCACTTGTAAACAAACTGATTGGTTTCAGATAGATGTCGGCTATGTATAGGAGCCGGGCATTAGTCGGTTGCCGCGAGGTCGTTGGCACATTTTTGTGGAATTCATAGTTTTCCGTACATCGGTTTGGTAAAGCCCTGTTTCTACTTACTCATTGACTTGACACACGTCAGGTTCATTATCAGGAAAAGGGGAACTCGAATAAAGTACAAAAGTTACGCATACTATTTGGGGAAGAGGACATTTTGTATTGACATCGAATTTAGAATTTCAAACCAGCATCATAGTCTACAGACCTATAAAAAACCAGCGTCATAGACTATAGACCTACACAGATGTATTGTCATCGTGCTTTTGTACACGGGAGGCGGACATTCTCATAAACAATGTCACTCAAGCAAAATAAAAGTTGTCGAAAGTTTTGGAATTGTAAATAGAAAGGGTTATTTATTATTACTAATCAGATTTCATAACACAAACATGCTTTCCTAGCTTCGTGCGATTTCCACAAACAAACATCATATCTGCGAAAATGCGTTAACTAGTAGCCGCCTGTTATGTTATCACGGTAAGCTGAGAAGCGCCACTGTCAGGAAGATTAACTAATTAACTCGTCAAACAATCGACATTTTATCAAATTAGTGACGTCACCGGCGCCATTTTTGGCGCGCAGTTACCGCGGCCAGTGACGCCCCGTATCGATTGGAGCTCTTAGTAAATTAGTGATGTGTGCAAACATCGAGCACTCGATGAAATTAGATTGACATCTGTCATTAACCATGTTATTTTCAGTATTTTTTAATATGATACGGTGTGTGTTATCTTTTTATAAATTAACTTCCTAGTTAGTTATATTTTTTTTTATATTTATAGTGCCTGGCGTTTTATATACTTTACCTACCTATTATTTAAAATACGGTATTATATTCTCTTTTTGTACTCTAACGGACTTGTTAGAAATCGTAACGATTTATGAGGCATTAAATGCTTGATTAGTTCTCAACAACTGATGATTAAATTCAGCTTTAGCGAGAATGAAATTCAAACACAATGATCGTCAATAAACACGATTTACACGAATGAAATCGTATTCCCTCGCCGTATATGTGCAACAAACCCATAAAACTGCTTTACGAGACGAACAACAACAGTAAATAATTATCTAGTATTTAATAATAGCAACAAATGATACAGAAAATTATACTAGACTCGATTTAATTAATGCATCGTTAAAATTTCAAGATGGCGTCATAGAACGTTATGATTTACGCGGCATTGTAGAGATCATACGCGTGTTTTACGTCAATAAACATCAGCTTCTCGGTAAAATTAAGAATTGAAAATGAAAAAGCTTTATTTGTGCGGATTAGACATGAGTTTCCGATTTCAAAATAAGAACTGCCATTGATCTTGTACATAAATGTGTAAACGTGTAGGTTGGTATCAATCAAGTCTGTTGGGCCATTAAATGTCTAAAATGTAGATAAAGAGAATTGCTAAATAGCTAACACTCAATAAATCTTACGCCATTACGCTTCACTTCAACGAGACGGAAATATAGCCGCAGAACTTTAATACCACATTTACGAACCACGGAAGACAATAACTATTTGAAGAGCTATAAAACTTTCAGTCGGCACCCGCACAAAGTGAGACAAATCAAATTATCGTAGATATTATAGCCAGTTTAACTTGGCATTTAGTGGTGGCGCCACTTGTAACGCTAAATCTATCTGATCTCATGCATTAACAGCTAGTTCCTTATTTCCACGTCGACCAAATTATGCTGGGGTGTCCTATATAACCTAGTACCATTACGAAATCCAAATACTTTCCTAGCCGAGTGGTTAGACGGCGCCAGCTTCGCACGTAAATGGTTGCAAACGATATTATGTCTGTATTGTAGACTAAAATAAGAATGTGATCATTACCAGCCGGATCTCTTCCAGGGGCGCTTCGGTTGTCTCTACAGTTAGATACCGACGCTGTTTCATTAAATTATGAATATTTCGCATTTTGAAATCGTAGTAGGTATCACAAAAATGCTGCAAAGCAAAAGAATTTTTCACATAAGGCGATTTAAAATATGTCAGCGCTTGCGCAGCGCAGGTTTTAGGAAAATATTCGGTATGTCTCGAGGTTTAATTCGAAACTGTTTTTGTAATTACGTAACTAAAGGAAATTGTTATTTGGCATTCAATAGATACACAAGTTTTAATTGCCACGCTGCAAATAAAAAAGAATAGGTGTATTTAATTGATCAATAAAATACATGCTATAAAACCTGTGTATCTAAAACTCAAAAAACCTGTAACTAAAAAAAATACAGCGTTTTGTAATAAAATGACAATTGAGTGCCCCCTAAAAAGAATCTCCTGACTTTTTTAACCAAAATCGTTTCTAAATTCCATTCTCACATCACTTCAAACTCCAATCAACAACTTCTGAAGTTAGAGGCTTTCTCTCAACTGTTTTAAATGCCGTGACTCTTAATTTCAATACTCCATTAATGAGTTTAGATTAAAGAAACCCCTATGATCGACTTATTCTCAGAACATTTTCTTAATAAGGATGAGAAGTCATCAGTTAGCGACCCGCCACTTAACAGGGCAGCGGTCATTACTGGCCGTATTAATAGTTGTTTGTATTCACTAGCCATAATGAGGGACGATGGGTTACCATTGCACCGTAATCAAAAGAGTCCTTGGCATTACTGATTCGAAGCGCGAGATGTCAAAGCGTTATTTATGGTATTCAGAAAAAAAAAACTATCTGTCAAAGTCAGGCAAATTTGGCGCCCAAAGTGACATTATTTTTTTTTAGGAACTTAATGAGTTGCATTTAACAAAATCTAAAAAAAAATATAATTAGTAGGTTCCCAGCGCATATTATAAACGAAATTAGACATTCAATGATTATTGTTCTCTTTTTAGTGCAATCGTGTTTTTGCTTGTTTTCAAGTCGGTTCCATTATTAATTGTCAAAAAGTTCAAACAATAACGTTCACATTCGCCATGTTGGTTTTTTTTTTTAACTTATTTTAACGTCATGTATTCTAAGAACACTTGGGTTATCAAGACGTATTTAACGATATCTTAATTATAGGCATCCATTCCCTTCCAAAAAGGTAAAAAGGCACTCGCTTCTTGACAAAAAACAGATTCTTCAACGGTGCACCAGAAAAGAAAATATGTGTCAGTGTAACGGAACTGCATTCAAGTGATAATTATGATTATAATCGTGTCAGTGGACAGGTGTGCGTTTGTGTGACGAGTAATGAGAATTTATACTTTCCACACACCCGCGCCGCACCCGTGCGATATGTATCGCCATGTAAATCCATGCTAATGTCTTCACCCAGCGCGGGCGCCGCGCCGCGTGACTTGCTGCACCTATTTTTTGTAGTTCAGAAAGAAAAATACGTGGAAATGTCGTGATTGTTAAGTACGCCACTGTTTGATCTGATATTACAATGCGTAACGGAAGTATTACATCCGGAACCCACTGGAAATGTTTCTTTTTTAAGAGAACTTTCAATGTGGTTTGAATTCACATTACTAGCAACCTTAACAAGGTTGCCTTTACTCTTCGCAATATTCATAAATTCTATTTCTAAAAAACTTCAGTCCTCCTACCATCTATCTGTATGCTGATGATTTGCAGATTTACAGACATGCTGCCTATACAGCTTTGCATACTGCTATTGATATCATGAACCAGGACTTGGCTTCTGTTTGCGTATAGAGTGAAGCACATGGTTTGCAGGTTAACCCGTCAAAGACCCAGGTCATTGTGGTTGGTAGTTCCAGGTTGGCACCTAAGGTAAACTGGTCTCAGCTTCCTCAGGTTATTTTCAACGGCACAGCTATTCCATTAAGCGAGAAAGTGTTAAGAACCTTGGGGTTTGGGTTGACAAACATCTTTCTTGGGGTCCTCAATTACAAGAAGTCAGTCGCAAATTATTTGCTTCTGCTCATTCCCTAAGACGGTTGCGTATTTTTCTGCCAACTGCTACTAAAATTGCGCTAGCACAGTCTCTTTTACTCCCCATCCTACTGGATCCATGGTAAGCGGTTGTGTGTGGATGTCCCTGCCACCCTGTATAGCTCATACATCAGAATAACACATATGCTACTAATATAATTAAAATTATAAGGATGTATGGATGTTTCTTACTCTACGCAAAAACTACTGAATGGATTTTAACAAGTTTGCTATAATATAGCACATACATCAAAATAACACGTAGCCTACTTTTTCTTCTGGGAAAATGTTGAAAATTTCCAAGTCAATTAAGTCACAGGCAACAGCTGAAAAAATAAATACTTTAATCGCTTCTGATATTTAAAGTAGATAAATATTTATTATTCATTATTACATACATACAACTATCTTTATAGGGATTACCAATGTGATTGTGAGAACATTGTTTTTTAGACTACGACGTACTTTGGACAAATAATTATTTTAGAAGTTACGACGATGATAGACGATGATCAAAGTCGCCCGGGGTTGCGAAAATGTTCTAACGAGATACCGCGGCCCGAACAGGGTGGGTTTTTAGTCAGTAGAAGTCTGACACTCCCTTCCGCTCGCCCCAAAGTAGGAGAAGTCATTCGATGATTTTTCCAACTGGAAAAAAAGGCGTACAAAGTCGCAGTAAAAAGCTAGTAATATTAAATGCAAAAGTTCAAATAGGTATTATATGGATGAATTGATGTTTGTTACTCAACGTCAATAACCTAATGGCTAAGGTCTTAGCCTATGTCCTTGTGATCGAGAGGTCGCAGGTTCGAACCCTACCCATTACACTATAGCCGTGAACCCACTCCAGACACAAGCGTATTTAGCTGAGTTGGAGGGGTTAACAAGATTGCTAGTCATGTGAATTCTACACCATATTATTTATTTATTTATAAACATTAATTACAAATAACGTATAAACTAAGCCCCATAAAACCGTGGTAGTGGTTTGACTGTGGGGTCGATGAGTCTCCATAATGTACTCCACATTTAAAACTTAAAAATTAATAATTATTTATTTATTGGTACTTACTTAAACTTATTTTTAAAACTTTAGCATATGTCTAAGTAATATTATTTAACTTATTTTTAAATTTGTTTTTGTTCTTTTACTCCTTATGTCCGCTGGCAGACTATTTAAAAGATATGGTACTCGTTTTTTTTTTTTAAGTTTAGTTCCCTTTAAAAAAATGTGCGAGTATCGATACCTATTAATACTAGAAGAGTGAGAATTATTGTCAATTTTAAGGGTTACGTAACTTAAAAGGAAAAACGGAAACTATTTTTTTTTTGAGGCACCTAGAACAATGAGTTTAGTAATTATTTTATATGAGTCTCATATGATTTGATCAGAACGGATTGTACGGACTTCAAACGAAAGGACTTCAAAGAAACGTCGAAACAAACTCAGAGGTCAAACGTATCTTACGTTTGACCTCTGAGTTTCTGAAAACACCGACCTCATCTAGTTTAAATACATTTACGAAAAAATTACGTGTAAAAGTGTTATTGAATAAAAAATTACGTATTTACAAAATAAACATCATTATTTCATTATTATGTACCTCTACTATTATTATATTTACATAGATTTAGATTAGCATAATAATCTCTTCCCTGGGGGCACTCAAAGCTAAAACAAAAAATTGTTTACATAACATTGTCTTAAGAACCATAAAAGTTTTGCAAATGATCTAAAACAATGTGGTAGCCTAAATAACGGACCTCCCACAGCGAGTGGTTGGCATAACAATAATTTATTGTATTTATGAACACGTAATGAGGACGAATAAAATCTGGGAGGCATAGCTATGAAATGAGATCAACTTGTTCGGCTGAAAACATACACTTACGTACTACCAGCCTTCCGTTATATTACGTATATCATTAACTAGAACTAGTCTATTTATATTTATACAAACTATACAGAATCGTATACAGTTAAAGTAAGGTTTTCTTTCGTTTTCTAAACTGCTCATGACTGCTCTAGTTTTTGCTATCACTTTTTCTCAGTAAATGATCTTATTTCTTTTGTAAATATCAGCAAAAATATGTAGATTTGTAGAATATGTCAAGTAAATAATGTACTTTATTACTTAGCGCGGTGGTTTTCTTATGAAATTGCCTCGTTATGACGGCAAAAAGTACTAAATCAATTTACATAGTCCAAATGACACTGATCTCCTTGACATTTCCTTAAAAAGCTCTACGTAGGTGCTCATAACGATCGTATAAACCTTAGTATTAGTAATATGACTAACGGCACGTGCTGAGCTCATAAAAAATCTGTGTAATACAATCCGTACAATGATATTATACTATAAAATATCATTGAATCCGTATCTTTTGTTGCAGATCGTCGTATGGTGGTGTCTATCCAGCTGTGTCATGGCCGAAAAGTACATTTGACAACGCCATGTCAAAATTAAGGAGTATAAAATGTCAAAAAAGAATTCTAAATTAAAGTTTTAAATTTTGTGAAGTGATCCAGTGATAGTGAAGTGCTTAACTATGGCCGATATCGATATGACGTTTGATATGTATGAAAACATTACAAATATGGAACAGAACATTACGCATTACCCGGTTGAGGCTACGATACTGGCTGCGGCGTGTGCTTGCATCTTTAGTGTCGTCGGAGTCGTCGGTGAGTTACCTTTGTTTACCAGTAGATATATGTGTTTACGGTATCGATTTTATAGGCCATTCTACTGCATGCCCGATGCCCGATGCAACTATTCGAGGAAAGCGTTGAAACACTGTTTGTTTATAGGGACCCGACGCTGTACAAACAATGTGTCATATCCTAATAAACTACATTTCAAAGTTCTGTATCACTGGTATTTTCATCAACTTGTTTTGAAAACACTCGCTCTGTTAGTGTTAAATGGATTTCCAAAGATACATAAAGAAATATTGTGCGTAGTCTGATGACTTGCTTGAAACAAAGCTTAAACATTTTTTGTATCTTTGTAAAGTTTTGTTTATTATTGCTTGCTCACGGACGGATTATTGCTTGCGCTCAAAGATCTCCCCAGATGCAGATGTTACAAGCAACATATAAAACAAAGCTAAACAGTTTCCGTATTAGAAACTGAACCCTTTTAAGTTCAAACCGTAAATTAGAACATCACAGCTTTTGCAGATTGGAATTTAAGCTTTACGAACGAAGGTTAAAGTTCAAATTGCGACGATGATTTTTTAAGTATGCATTTGTTTGCTGCTCGATGTACTCGCTATCACTAGAAAGCGTTCAATAATCGGTCACTTAACACGAACGCAACATAAAACGCTAAGTGCCGGCCGTAATCGGACATCAAACGGTTTGTTACACGACTCGATACCGGCCCGGGTACGTCGTCGCGCTCTCGGACTCGCAGCTGCGTAAACAAACAAACGCTGCACATCACTAGCCAGTTGCGTTCAATATTTGAATTATTATTTTTTTAAATATAGACGAGAATGTGTTTTTTATAATGTGCAGCATCTGAGTTTAATCTATTAATACTTTTCACCTTCTGAAATTAGCCAGCGCTATGCTGTTAGTAATTTCGTACCAAGGAACTTTCGCAGTGTTCGCTGAAAAGCGTGCAGCTATCAGCCAATGATAGAGCGTGTATTTAAGATTTTATTACAGTGTTATGACTACTTTAAAGAAGTAGCATTAACGTTTAATTTCGTGGCTTAACACACAGCTGGCTTATGTTTTAGCTGTCTGGCAGTTTTGACTGCGTTTTATAAATTATTTTAAACGTAGACCACCTCTTTGGATCATATTTGAATGGACTTTCTCATTCCATGACATGAAATGGTAATAAAACCTGGAACGAGGGCTGCAAGCGAGAGTGAACGAACGAGTGAATGAATGGGTCCATTGACGGGACGTGACTAAGCCCTGAAACGCACCACTGAATGTTTAACAGGAATTAATTAGTTTAATATGTTTTATTATAAGCCACAGTTTGAATGTATCGTTTGTCAAATAAGTCGGATGCATCGGACTGGGGGATGACATGTTTTGAAGCAATTATGAGAATTGAGAGACGTATCTTGAAAAGAAGTTTTTGAAAAGGTTTTTGACCTGAGCACTGGTTAAATAGAATCTAACTGATTCATATCTCACTCTTATAAACTGACTTAAATAAAAAATTGCTGTTATTCGAGTTGAGCAAGAAACTTTAAAAATGTATCTAGTGTTGGGTAAACTTCTTTTATTCCTTTTTTTTATTGCTAATTGGTTATTATTAACACTTTTATACGTAATTTTAAACTAGATGAGGCCGGTGTTTCCTAACTGACTACCCTGAGAAGAAACACCGAAAAAAACTCAGGGGTCTGTCTCTTTTAAAGTCTATACAATCTATATTTGTTAAAATATATGGGAACCTTGAAAGTTACCGCCTGGGGTGATCTTTTGAGGAAAGATGCTCACAGATTTGAGTGGGCCTGTCCATACAGTGCAAGCACGTCAATGGCTGTCCTTTATAACCGACTTCATGTACTCGTGATTTTGACTCGTATTATTCCCATTGCTCTTAAATTAGTGAAGAGAAACATCGAGGGGAAACCAACATGCCCGAGGCCCAGAAATCCGAAAATATGTAACACCCACCAAACCACCCTTGGCACGTGTGGTGGATCACTGCCCGTTCCCTCTCACAGAGAGACCTGTCCCAGTAGTGGAAATGAAACAGGCTGATTTTTAGGGTTCCGTAGTCGAAAGGCAAAAAACGGAACGCTTATAGTTTCGTCATGTCTGTCTGTCTGTCCATCCGTCCGTATGTCACAGCCATTTATTCCGAAACTATAAACTATCGCTTTCCGTTTTTAAGATAAATAAATAAAAAATACATGGAACTGAAACTGAAAATATTTTTTTTCATGAGAGCTATGCGTGTGTGGTATCTGTAGACAGGTCTTTAAAAATGATATAAGGGTTTCTAAAACTACTTTTTCATAAAGTCAATCGTTTAAAAGATATAAGCTTCCAAAGTGGTAAAATGTGTGTCCCCCCCCTCTAACTTCTATAATAATGGAGAAAAAAAAAATATATGCTGTAGATCTTAATGTAAACTTTCAACCAAAATTGATTTGAACGAGATCGGACCAGCAGTTTTTGAGATACAGCATATTTTCTAAAACCGCAAATATAACTTTATAATTCATACAAACACTATGAAAAACAAAGTTATTTGGCGTAGTTTCTACGGATCCCTTCATGGGCGAGTCTGACTCGCACTTGGCCAATTTTTTAGTTTTTGTACGAACTGAACATTTTGGCATATTGAACCGTATGAAGTAAGCCCAACAAAAGGTAACTGTTGTATATTGTTGAGGAATTCCCTCGACTATCTATGGTCTCCATCATCAGACCTGTAATGGCACTTATAACCCATATGGGTGCAAAGTTCTCATCAATATAAATGAATTTAGTCCAAACACAAGGTAGCTACTGTAAACCGTAGAGAAGTATATTATATTTATCATAGTTTCTACGGATCCCTTCATGGGCGAGTCTGACTCGCATTTGGCAAATTTTCATCATTATTGCCACAGGGATTATGAGTTGTGTTTCAGGTCATTAGCTGTCACTTCGTTTTTGAAGCGTCAGTAGCTTAATGGCTAAGGTGTCGGGCTTGTGATCGAGCGGTCGCTGATACGAACCCCACGCATTACAGTATTGCCGTGATGGGTTCACGGCAATACTGTAGACACAAGCTGATTTAGCTCAGTTGGACGGGTTAACAAGATTGCTAGTAATGTGAACTCCACATTGCTAGTTCTCTTTTAAAAAGAAAAAATTGGCCAAGTGCGAGTCAGACTCGATCATGAAGGGTTCCGTAGTAACTATAATAATATAATACAGGTAATATGTATATTTATTTGACAAAAAAAAACAAAACGTTATTTTTTTTTTAAACTAGCTTAGTTCGTTCGAACTTTGATTGAAAGTTTACATTAAGATCTACAGATATATATTTTTTTTAGATTTTTCAGTCCATTATTATAGAAGTCAGAGAAGGCGGGGACACTCTTTTAAAAGATTAATTTTATGAAAAAGAAGATTTAGAAACCCCAATTTCATTTTTAAAGACCTGTCTATAGATACGACACACGCATAGGTTTCATGAAAAAATATATTTTCAGTTTCAGTTCCATGTATGGGATTGGGATGCCCCCCTTTATTTTAAATATTTTGTATTTTTTTCATAATTTCGGAAAGCGGTTCACAGAATACATCTACCTACCAAGTTTCACATGTATAGTCCTAATAGTTTCGGAATAAAATGGCTGTGACATGAGTACCAATAACGTATGAAAAAATATTGACTGTAAAATTCTATCCACATACGAGGAAACAATCAATAATGCCACATCTTTTCCCCCACGTTAACGTATAACTGCTAAGCAAACCTGTTGCAATTCCCTAGCTATGATATCAAAGCAAACATTGACAGAG
Source organism: Tholera decimalis (assembly GCA_943138885.2). Taxonomy (NCBI): domain Eukaryota; kingdom Metazoa; phylum Arthropoda; class Insecta; order Lepidoptera; family Noctuidae; genus Tholera; species Tholera decimalis. The sequence continues at coordinate 39,096,294 of OW964566.2, read as the reverse complement.
CTGCGAGCGCCCTCTAACGATCGCGATGGCCGCCATTTGTCACCGACTTTATTATCGAAACAATTAGCTGCGCCGAGGGACATCCACACAATACCACCCCCTATGTATCACACTATAAATAGATCGCAATAAATAACTAACTGTGTTATTGAGTGTATTAGGAGAGATTAATTTTGTATGTAGGTGAGTATGTCTTTCCGTAACTATTGAACTAGGTGATTTATAAAACCTAGAAAATAGGAAGTAAGAGCACCATTAAAGATTAATCAATTTCAATTTATTGTATAAATACAGGTGTCTATTTCGCATGCGGCTTCACTCGCGTGTAAAGTTTTTGCCTATGTCACTCAGTGATAACCTGATAACGTAGCATTCTAAAGGTGAAATAATTTTTCAAATCGGTCAAGTAGTTTTTGCGCTTATTCGATACAAACATTCAAAAATACAAATCTTTCCTCTTTATAATATTAGATAGTTGGAAAGATAGATAGACAAAACCGTGGATAAAACATTTATTGACGAACATAAAACACAACACACAAAAGCACAGTGACACATAATTTAACAAAAACAGAAAAAACAAAATGAAAAAATCTTATTAATACCTAATAAAAAATACGGTGCGGTGTGTGTTTTCGAGTTGCACCTAGTAGCGACATACGGACGTCCAGCAGGTGCCGAACAATAAAAAAAGAACAAGAAAATAGAGATAGACATGATAGCATTTCGGATACTGAAAAAGCAGATTGGCTGCGAATCCTTTTCACAGGCCTGCAGCAGGTACCTTAACTCCTTCTCATCCGTCGTGCGTTTTTAACAAATGTTGTATGGTTGAAAATGATGTCTTTTCTCTAGATAAACAAGCAACCTTAACTACATAAGTTATAGCAGTCACCGCGCCCTTCTGCGAGTTAATAAGAAACTATCGAAGCTGACTTCTACACAATAGATATGTCATCGTTTCGCCTACCAGCCTAGTAGTTACAACTATCAAGATCAAGGCTAAGACTACAGATTTAATAAAAACGTAACCGCAAAAAACGAGCCGCAAACCGCAACAAAATGAGCACTGCTATTATGTAACTGATTTAATAGGTCACGGTATATTGTAGAGGAGTTCGTGGCTAAATAGTAACAGCAGTACGGTTCGATCTATAAGGGTAAGCAACGTTTACCTAAGTTGGTCCGTGGATTGGTAAGCATCGACTTAACATTGGGTTGCCATCACCAAATTTGCCGGCCCCAGACAAAGACTTATTAAGGGTACTACCCCGCTCAAATCGTAAAAATAGCGTAACTTTAAAGAAGTTTACTGCTGAATCTTCTTATACTTTCACCAAACAAAATATATATATTATAGCTAAGATTATTACGATGCGAATGCATTGTTTACAGTTCTGATAAATATACCCAAATTAAAGTAATAAATCGAAATAAAAAGGCAATTTCAAGCCTAAATTGCAAATTTTACTAATAACCGCTTATTAGATACATATGATTTATAAACCAAAAAAAGGTAACGATGTCCTTAACGGTTTATATTGTTTAATTTATTATTTTGTTTAGTATATTTTTTATAAAAAAATAAAAACCAAAAATACTACGTGTAACCCGCGTGAAACACCCCCGCAACGCCTGTTGCGCATAGCCGGAACGCGTCTCGTTAGTGTCTTGATGACTCTTGTGACGGGAGGACTGTGCGTGCGATATTTTTTCCGCATAAATAACAAAAGTGTAGGATTTTGAATGACTTTTCAATTAAATCATATTGCAAACAGTATAGATATATATAACATGTAAATTAAAATATAAATTAAGTTTGTAAATTAACATAAAAGTGTTTGTAAGTTTGTTTTTCTTTTCAAGTTAGTCAAAGATTAAACCTGATACATTATGCCTATATACAAAAGTTAAAGTAATGTGAAGTGTGGCCGAGCTCTTCAAAATGATTGGTAAGTAATATTACAAAGTGGTAAAGTTCGTTTGTTTGTTTGTATAAACGCGCTAATCTTTAAAAATGCTGGGTAGATTTGGATGAAATTTGTATGGAAGTAGTTTGAAGCTTGAGAAAGGCTACTTTATACCCGACTGCAAAAGAAGTACATCATATTTTTATCGTGATTAAGCGCGAGTGCTAGTTTTATTATTCTTTTTTTTTTTTCTTAAAAAAAAGTTAACTGGAAATGGAGGTAGAATTCACATTCACACTAGCAACCTTGTTAACACCTCCAAATAAGCTGAATATGCTTGTGTGTGGAGTGGGTTCACGGCAATAGTGTAATGGGTGGGGTTCGAACTCATGACCTGTCGATCACAATTCACAAGTTCGACACATTATCTATTAGGCTATTGACGCTTTTGTTTTTATTATGATGACAATATTTATTAAATCCTGTTGGTTTTTATTTTATTAACCGATTTCTGAAAAAGGAGGAGGTTCTCAATTCGGATGTTTGTTTGTTTTTTTTTTTTTTTTTTTATGTTTGTTCGGGCATAGCTCCGTCGCTCGCCAACCGATTTGAAAAATTCTTTTTTTGTTGAAAAGGGTATACTTCCCAAATGGTCCCATGAAAATTTTATCGACATCGAACAAGCCGTTTCTGAAAAATCAACAAAAGTCTAAAAAACAAAATTTACATTGACGACCTTTTCGGTTAGTCTATATTGTGTTTTTTGTTCGCGCGTTTTTAGTTTTTTGTAGTTGACATTTTGGCTTTTATAACTAGATTAATTACAAATTGACCCACTAAAAAGCGCGAAATAAAAACTTTTTTGCAAAAAAAATAAAACCGACTTCCATATCAAAACACTACAAAGCCAAAAATAATTTTAATTTCGGAAGGCGGTGTGAAAAAAAAGAAAATACAAAACCAATAACACCGACTACCGAAATTAAAATTATTTTTGGCTTTGTAGTGTTTTGATATGGAAGTCGGTTTTATTTTTTTTGCAAAAAAGTTTTTATCACTATAACAATTTTATGAATTTTCGTAAAATTAAAATATACTGGTTTTACCATAGGGTTTCACGTTTGAATGATCATCGACTCCAAGATGACTGTGATGATCTGGCCTACCTGATGATGAACTCCGAATATGAGAAAAGTATCTCAGCCCTGGTTCTACGTAGACCTTTCATGTCTGGACTCATTTAACAGGTTTCGACGTGACCAAGATGACTATGATGGTCTCGCCTACCTGATCATGAACTACCACATAATGAATGCAAAATATTTTTTCAGTTCATTCTGTGCTTTATTACTAGACCAGCGTCATTACAAATATATTATGTTTCTAGGCAACACAAAAAACAGCAGAATACTCAAGCATAAAACCAGGATAAGCAAAACCAGGAACACCAGAGTCCTCAGCCCTTTACCAACATTTCAAATGTACTTCTACCACGTATATCAGAACCATTGAAAGTATTGCAAATTGTACCGGTGAGCTTTCTATCTTTTTCTATTTATTTGAATTTATAATTTTTTTAACCGTGTAGGTACGAGTGTAATTTATCTTTAAAAAAATTGGCCAAGTGTGAATCAGACTCGCCCATGAAGGATTTCGTAGTAACTACGCAAGATAACATTGTTTTTCATAGTGTTTATATGAAACACAAAGTTATATTTGCGGTTTTAGAAAATGTACTACTTATATCTCAAAAACTGCCAATTCTAATTCGTTCAAACCAATTTTCATAGAAAGTTTTCATTAAGATCTAGACATAATAGCAAATATTTTGTTAAGATTTTTCACTCTATTATCATAGAATACTAGCTGTGCCCCACGGATTCACCAGCGTATAATCCTACTACTAATAATACAACATGTAACATAATTAACGTACATCCTAGAAGTAGTTTGTTCGGAATCGTTTACTGAAGCTATTACTATCATTTTTAATATAGCTAATTTTTAGAACTTGAAACGGGATATTTACCATGTGTATTTATTGTTTTGAGTTTCTGATATTTTGGCATTGTTGCAAGCGCCATGATCACGGATGAACTGAAGTCCAGTGGTTCAAATATGTACAAACCGAAAAAGTTCCGTAGAAAGTTCGCGAGTTGACACGGTGAGTTTTATGTGTCGGGAACAGAATCGAGTGTTTAGTGATACATGTGACAGTGGTAGCGGTGTCGCTAACAGAAAACGAACGAGAAAGTGGGTAGACCGATTTGTCTGCTCATAAACTTCCACCCGCAATTACTTCAGTTCATCCGTGATCATGGCGAACGGGATATTTACCATGTGTATTTATTATACACATGGTAAATATCCCGTTTTAAGTTCTAATGATAGTGTTAGTGACCATCTTAGCTTAAAAACTTATATAGGTAAATTACCTATCCTTATCCTTATCCCAAAAATAATTAAAACTACGTAAATCACAGTCACACTACGTTTGTACAGTCAAAACAAACTGAAATGAACCGTAACTCAAGGCAATAAGACTTTTAAAAGTGCAGTTTTAATTGTATTAGTACAAATTCCGTATTGTATGATACAAAATAAAGCAAAATGAACCTTATTTCAAGCTCATTAAAGTCTTTACAAATACACTTATACATGTTTAACTAAAAATTCAGTGTATGTATTATGATTTTCTTATCCTTATCCCAAAAATAATTAAAACTACGTAAATCACAGTCACACTACGTTTGTACAGTCAAAACAAACTGAAATGAACCGTAACTCAAGGCAATAAGACTTTGAAAAGTGCAGTTTTATTTGTATTAGTACAAATTCCATATTGTATGATACAAAATAAAGAAAAATGAACCTTATTTCAAGCACATTAAAGTCTTTACAAATACACTTATACATGTTTAACTAAAAATTCAGTGTATGTATTATGATTATAACATCATATACTAATTGGAGTGTTTGAGGGTGTGCTTTAATTATATTACATATTGTATACACGATTTTCATTCTGAGTATAGATGTTAGAGTTATTAAAATTTAGTAACTCCTGTCCCCGGGGGCGCGAGATGTCAACGCAGACTGACGTACTTCTAATAGCTCTGTGTTAATTTTACCGTGATTAAAATCTATACTAATATTATAAAGCGGAAAAGTTTGTTAGTTTGTTTGTTTGTTTGTTTGTTTGCTTGAACGCGCTAATCTTCGAAAGTACTGGGTGGATTTGGATGAAATTTGGTATGGAAGTAGCTTGAAGCTTGAGGAAGGTTATAGGCTACTTTTTACCCGACTGCAAAAAAGGAGAGTTATGTTTTTACCGTGATAGAATCCACGGGAGCGAAGCCCCGCGAGAGTACTAGTGCATAAATATACGTAAAAACTGAGAATCTACATTAGTAAGTTACAAGTAATAATCGTGTGTAAAATTTCCGTGATTCAACATCTACAGCAAAAGTAATTGCTGTTTTAAACAACAACGAACTCAGATTTTTAAAAAGTGTACGCGGTGTGTACTTTGATCTCATTAATAACACAAAGAAGTCATAGAAACCTCACGAGTTACCCATTCTACTGAATCAATACTTCACCAATTTCAAAACTTCGCTCGAGAAGTCTATAGCGCAGTTGCGAAAAGTACGCATAGGCTCTACGAATCTCCGAGTAACCTAAGTTCGAATCTAAACCTGTGACTTGACTTTTTGTGCGTTTGGCTTTTTTCTTTGCATATGTAAAATAAAATTTTTATTACTTTTTTCTATAAATAATATAATATTTAGTCCTGGAAATACTTGTTAGTATTTCCAGGACTAAATATTATATTATATAAAAGAAAATGTGCCGACAAATAGATCACCGTCATTGACGTTCACCCCGTCTACATCGCTTGCAGCACCGTTGCCAATTCCACTTCAGCACTGCTCCTCAGAACCTAACATACTGAATACTGACTCGGTTAGTAAATAATGCGGCTTTTCAAACGCTCCTAGCAAAAAATGTTCCGAGTCAAAGATAAATCAGGATAACGAATTATCTATTTTCATGGCCGGAATTAAAACCATGTTCCTGAAATTTAAGTAGGGACAAGTAAAGAAAATTGGGAAAAAGTGTGAATCAGTGGAAGAGATAAAGATTCAAAACTCACAAATCCAGGCTACAGTTTTTTTTTCTATCACAGGATTATGATGACCTCAAAAATGAATTAATTAAATAAATTTAAAATAAAACCGCAAATATAACTTTGTATTTCATACAAGCTCTATTAAAAAACAAACTTACTTTGCGTTGTTACTACAAAACTTTTCATGGGCGAGTCTGACACACACTTTGCCAATTTTTTAAGGTTATTTACTAAATCGCAAATATGACTGTGTATTTCATATAAACACATCACAAAACCTTATTAACTCAATAATTTACAAGCATCGCCGAATGACACTTGTTAGTATGCGGCAGGTAAGTACATACGCATAGCTATCCATCGCCGTGCGCGCCAAACAGCGCGGCGGCTGTCGATGCGTCCGAGGCACCCTGAGGCGATCTACCTTTCAGTCTTTCCACCGCTGCACCATCGCGCCGCTAAGCCCGCGTTGATTTTGTATGCAATCAAGAACGTTCATTTCTTATAGTGTGTTTACTATTGTTTCATAAATCTGTATCTTCTCTTAAATCTATCTTACTAGACTGTAATTTCTCCTTCCTAGACGAATCTAATAAGCTATACTTGTTAAGTGGGTGTTTATATTTCAAAATCAATAGACATTCTACAAGCTATACAACGTGTTACAATTTTGTTTTCGTATTCTATTTGTAAAATGAAACATAATCATAAATAATCTGAATATGTTTGTTGCAGCTTGATCAGGGTGAAGAAAAAAAGTAACCAGAATATTCTAGCTCACACGCGGACACTATCCAATTAGAAGAATGTTATATTATTGACAACCAACATTCACCGTCAATAACAATCACATTTAATAATCAACCGACTTGTCCTGGATATTTACAAATTGATCAGTTTTAGCCGAGTTTAAGTTAAGATTTTGTTGCTTAAAAAATTTATATACCTACTTACACACTTATTTTTTCTTTTTATTTATACCAGTCCATCATCATTAGATATGCAACTTTACCATTATATTTTATAAATATGTAATGAAACAACTAATTAAAACTAAATACCAAATCCTACTTTTCTTCTTCTTATCGTGTGGGTAAGTAAGGTCTAACGACCCCACATACCCTAGTTTCAGAGTTTCTAGAACGCCTCAAGGGCCTCTGACGTTTGTCTCGATCGCCATTTGGCGACCGGGACTACCAGCTTATACGTACCTTTCAAAGCACGGAACCATCTTTTTATCAGACATTCAGGTGATGCAGGCCTGCAATGTCCTAGCCAAACTGGAAACAACTTTACTAAGAATGCTTTCCACGGGAATCGAACCCATGGCCACCAGGTCACAAGGCAAATGCCACGCGACCACGGAGGCAGTTATTAAGTCTTATTACCTATATCCGGTAATTTATTTCAAAATAAAACGGAATAGTAAAAATGTAGTAAGCCTCTCAGAGAACAGAATTAAATCGGCAAAGACGACAGTGACGCGACGCGTGACGTATCTGTATTCTTAATCTAATACGCTTTTCGTATCTTTCGTTGTAGTATAAATATCAATCGGCAGAGGGCACTAAAATAACAAATGCTAGTACAGTTTCCAAATCCCCAAGGTCGTTGGGCAATGTAATCCCCTTAACCCCGGACATTTGGGTAAAATCACAGTTTTTCCCCGGACACCGCACAAAAATCATTTTTGAACTTGAAACTAAAAACAACGATATTTAATTATGGTTTTTATGTACTGATAAAGTGATAACATTGTAGAGCTTTAGAACTTTTTTGATAACAGTCTCTTCCTTTTCATTTAATCAACGTAACATAAACAATGATAGGCGGAGACCTCTCGCGCCCGGCATTGGTCGAGGCCATGCTGCGGGGCGAGAGGGAGTGGGAAGCGGTCGCCTCCTTCTGCGAAGCAGTCATGCTTCCGAAGGAGGAGGCGGGCCGTGTGAGTGAGAGGATGGCGTCCTCCCTCCAGCCCAGCCGCAGTGGTCCCACGGCGTCGGACGTCGGCCGACGATCTCCGGCCACCGTAGGCGCGGGCATGCGGACAGCGAGTAAAGGGCAACTCGCTGTCCGACCATGGACCATGCCCGGGTCGACGGCGCGTTGTGTTCCACGCGCGCCTCAAAGAGCGTCAGCAATATGACGAGGCCCCCCCTGTAGAGGGCCGAAGCCTGCCGGGGTCGTGGGACTTATCCCATTACCGTGACCCCGGTACGTAAAGGGTTATTGAAGGAACACCGTGGATTTTAGTCAGTAAAAGTCTGACAGTCCCTCCCACCCTGCCCGGGGTGGGAGGACTTATTTGATAATTTTACCAAGTTAAAAAAAAAAAAAAAACATAAACAATGAAATGAAATACCATAGGAAAATAATAATCGTGCTTTTTGGTACCCGTAAGACCTATTTGTGTCCGGGTTTCACCCGGACGCTTATTGGGAAAATCCCCACAGACGCCCCCGGACGCTCTCCAAACTAGTACAAATCCGGGAAAACCCGGACGGATGGCAACCCTAACAACATATCGAGTTTTCTCCGTGTATCGGAAAAGCTCGTTTAGCCATTGATCTCGGCTGGGATTTGGACATCTCTTACACTTCAACAAGTACAGTAGCGAGTTAAGAACTCAGACAGTTAAGTAATAAGTAGTAAGTTGTAAGTAGCGTCCAAACGTAGGTGAGTGAGTAGTCATAAGTTGCCCGAGAAGAAGAAAAGAAAATAACACGTGTACGCGGCCGCAACCTACAAATTTATGGACTGTACTAGGGATGTGAAATAATAATCGATTATGGAAATAATCGATTAAAAATCGATTTTTATCAAAAGAAAAATCGATTAACATAACAAAATCGATTATTTTCTTAAGAAAAATCGATTATATATTAATCGATTTTTCATGCTAAATATATAATCGATTAATTAAAAATCGATTTTTTATGTACAATGCTACATCCCTAGTAGGGATGTGAAATAATAATCGATTATGGAAATAATCGATTAAAAATCGAATTTATCTAAAGAAAAATCGATTAATATAACAAAATCGATTATTTTCTTAAGAAAAATCGATTATTTATTAATCGATTTTTCATGCGAAATATATAATCGATTAATTAAAAATCGATTTTTTATGTACAATATCACATCCCTAGACTACTAAACTCGCCCGTCTACATGCCAGCCAGTTAAGTTGGAGGGGTGCGGAGACGCGAGAGAGGGGGCTACTTCGCACTGGACTCGCCGAAAAATAGGATCGCGATCTATTTAACTCAACTTAATCAAGAACTTACTACTTAACTCGCTTTTGCCGTTCAAACTACAATAACAACTTAACTCGCCGATGACGCAAGTTAACTCGCTACTGTACTTATTGAAGTGTAAATCGGGCTTTACAGTCATCACGGATAGTCAGAAGCCAGAAAAATGACACCAGCGTGCTCCATCTTCGACCACATCATCAGTTACCATCAGGTGAGATGGTGGTCAAACGCAGGGCCGGATTAACCATTAGGCGGAGTAGGCAACTGCCTAGGGGCCTCGCATCAACTAGGGGCCCAGGCCCAGTGCACGCACCAAGAAAACATGTTTCTTCGAACAAGAATTTGATGTGCGTGTGAACTTAGGGACCTCACTGTTATCTAACAAAATACAAATCGTTAGATTTAGTAGTAGAATTAAAACAATTTTAGAACAAATCTGGGAATAAGTAAACAAATATATTAAAAACCACAGCCCTTAATGTGCGTTTCCTCAGTTCACACACGATTTGGTCAGTCAAAGTAAAAAAAGGGGCCCCGAGAATGCCATTGCCTTAGGGCCTCTGACAGGGTTAATCCAGCTCTGGTCAAACGCGAACCTATTTTCAATAAAAAAATCATTCTTGCCCAAGAGTATCGTGTTACCCAGTTACTGGGTTGTGGAGGTCAGATAGGCAGACGCTCCATGTAAAACAATTAGACTCAGCTGCATCTGGTTAGACTGGAAGCTAACCCCGATATAGTTGTGAAAAGGCTAAGCACATGATGGTGATATTGTTAAGATTAATGTAAGGAATGGACGCGAAAAACTTCAATATGAGAGGACCCATCTCCCATCCAACAACCTCAACAACTTTTTCTATCAACCGAAGCGACCTATGCGGTACTAACAGCATAAAGAAGAATACGAGTATAATAATTAGTCCTCGTGACTGATTTCGGTCACAGGCGGCCAATTCCAGCGCAGATTAGCCAGCGGCACTAAAATCATGTCCTTCCACCCGCGTCAAAAAGCTCCCTTAGACATAAAATTCATATATAACGACACAAGAATAGAAACAGTCCAAGAATTCAATCTACTCGGCCTATCGATAGACACAAATATAAACTGGAAATCGCACATTAAAAAAATTCGGTCAAAACTATCAAAATTTGCTTATGCCCTTCGTGAAATTAAAAAAACTACAAATCGCCACACTGCTCTGGTTACATATTACGCCTACGCATACGCATGGTTAAGTTATGGCGTAATACTATGGGGAAACAGTACACATGCACCAACACTTTCCACACTACAAAAACGACTCATCAGAATACTGGTAAACATACTACTTCCAAGAACACAAACTTTTAACCCTTCCCTGTATTTACATCTTGGAAATATGCAAATTCTTTAGACACAACCAACACTTATTTACTACACGAGAACACAAATATAAACTCATTATACACTACGACACAAAAATAGGCTTAACTTACCTGGAGGCTCAAAACTGAAGTTACACTCCACAAGCACCTTAGTAATGTCAGTAAAAATATACAATAAATAGTCAGATATAATTAAAAATGAACAATAATGTAATACATTTATGAATAAATTAAAACAATTTCTCATCTATAAATGTTATTATGATGTAAATGAATATTTCAGTGATAAATAAAATACATGTATAAAAATATAGTATCTTAAAAATGTATAAAACCTATGTAGTAGTAGTTTAAGTTATAAACATAATTATACACATTTTATTTATAATAATAAATTGTAAAGTCCTCTTCCTCTATTATAATTTGCTGTGCCCGACAGGGTCCACAATGATCTGTAAACTATGTATATTTTTGTATGCACCTACCACCTAAGTTCACATTGTGGAACGCAATAAATGATTGAGTATTGAGATATCCTATACTCTCATAGTCAGATGGAACGGCAATCAGACACAACCGGAGAAAGTTCAGGACCGGAGGACAGAAGGTGCAGGACCATCAGATTAATGTGCTTAGTATAAAAAGAAGCAACAAACAGTTTTTAAGCTATTGCATAGCTTTTATCGCGGGCTTTGAGCGCGGTGACCGAATCAAGAAATTTCGTAACGAAAATAAACCTAACACCCCCACTCCGACCGGCACCAGCGGTGTGGCGTTGAAAGCCGTGCATCGTGTAACGTCGTTTCAGTTCGGCAGACTTCGGCACGGTGTTTGTGTGCGTGCGACTAGACGTATGCGTGTAGACTAGAGATGAGATATACTTGCAAATATCAATACCAGGGCTTGCAAGTACGAGTCTGTAAAAATACCAGGGTTGGAAACCAGGTATTAAAATACTAGAAAGTATTTTGAGCCACTTCGGATTTCAGTCTACTAGTCCGGTCGTACCATGCCACAATCTAGTACGGCTTTTGTAGATGAAATCTTTCCTTCCTACTTAATTTACAGAAATTAAAAAAACTTTTTACCAAAAAATTAAACCGACTCCCAAAAAACACTGCAAAGTGAAAAATAACTTTAATTTCGGTAGTCGGTGTCTTTAGTTTTGTTTTTTCGTTTTTGGCACCGACTTCCGAAATTAAAGTTATTTTTCACTTTGCAGTGTTTTTTGGGAGTCGGTTTAATTTTTTGGTAAAAAGTTTTTATTTCACTCTTTTTAGTTGGATGATTTTTAATTTACCTAGTTACAAGAGCCTAAATGTCAACTACTTATAACCTTTTACAAAATATTGCTTTTCCCAATGCTGGGCCGTTAATTGTTGAGGAGTTCTCCTGGTACTTCACCATCAGCTCTACATCACCATATGGATTGTGACGAGCATAAAGTGCTTAACACCCATATTCAAGTAATCGAATCGCAATCCACTCAATACTTATTATTGAGTAGTTTCGGCGGCCATCTGTGGTCTTCATCATCAGTTCCACTTCCCCAAATGGTACTTTTTGAGAGCAACTGCACAAGTTACTATAAGAAATACCCAAAACGCCATAGGTGTGCCTATAATATTTGAAGAGTTCCCTCGATTTCTCCAAGATCCCATCATCAGATCCTGACTTTGGTGTTAATGGTACCAATTTCGAAGTATACCCATTCGAACAAAAAAAGAATTTTCCAAATCGGTTCAGCCGTCTTCGAGTACTCGATGATCATACATAAAAAAAAAAAAAAAAAAATATACGCGTCGAATTGATAACCTCCTCTTTTGGTCGTCGGTTGATAATTCACTCACTTAAAATTCACGGAAATATGTTTTCTTTGCACATGCAAGCATAAGGCATAAGGTTTGACACTCCCGATTTGTATGATATTAATGCTTTGCACATTTTACATTCAGCTTTATTTTAGCCAAACTTTTCTTAGGAGCCATGGTTTGTAACTGTATTTTTATTTACAACTAGTAAGTCTTATCAATTTTAAAAGAAAACACTTAACTACATTCAACTACGTTCAAAAATCGTCTTTTACCTATTTAAATATTTACATTCCTAACTAATAAACAAAGTCACGTACACATAAAAAAGCAGTTTTGTTTATTTACACACTAACTGTTAATAGTTTAAATTCAATAAACTCGCGAAATAAGAAAGTCACGGTCAGTTGGTAAATTGCATAACAAGCTCGCACTCACTTCTCAGTATTTATATGTATCATCTATGCACTCACTCAAACGACAACTGACGAAAGAAAAATAAAAAACGGAAACATAACAAAATATTTTCTAAAATACTTTCGTTCACGCAATAATGTGTCTTTTATTAATAGTCATTAGGGTGAATGGCGCCGCAAACTACTCAAAAGAAAAGAAAAAGTTCCCTGATGCACACACCTACACAGATTTCGGTTTATGTACTCAGACAACTTTGGAATATTTAGAGAAATACTACACAATCGCATTTGCAAATGAAAAATACTTTGAACCTTGCAAGTATTTTTTTTTCTGATACGATTATGCTCCTTTTTGCTGAAGCAAAACGAATCAATTTCCTATGCAAGTATTTTCACATCAATCCAAGCCCTGTTGGAAGAAAAAATACTTGCATAGGAAATTGACCCGTGATTTCTTATAAATAAGAAGCACAATCGCGTTTACATATAAATACTTGCAAAGACAAACCGTATACTAGAATAGACTTGCATACGAAATTGAAAGTATTTTCTATCTGTATAGGAAATTGAACCGTGACTTCCTAAGAATAAGGAGCACAATCGCGTTTACAAATAAATACCTGCATAGAGACGAACGTTTCTACTTTTACTCAATCCAAGCCCTGTTGAATGAAAAAATACTTGCATAGGAAATTGACCCGTGACTTCTTATAAATAAGAAGCACAATCGCGTTTACATATAAATACTTGCAAAGACAAACCGTATACTAGAATAGACTTGCATACGAAATTGAAAGTATTTTCTATCTGTATAGGAAATTGAACCGTGACTTCCTAAGAATAAGGAGCACAATCGCGTTTACAAATAAATACCTGCATAGAGACGAACGTTTCTACTTTTACTCAATCCAAGCCCTGTTGAATGAAAAAATACTTGCATAGGAAATTGACCCGTGAGTACTTATAAATAAGAAGCACAATCGCGTTTACATATAAATACTTGCAAAGACAATCCATATACTAGAATAGACTTGCATACGAAATTGTTACGTAGTCTCTTACAGATAAGGAGCATAATCGCATAGTCGGGCAATCGTCAAGCCCCCACCGGAGCGAGTCCGACTCCGAGTAGCCGTATAAAATACTTTGAAGTCTTGCAAGTATTTCGGATCGGTACCTGGTGTACGTACTTGGAAGTAAATACCTGGTGTAAATACCTGGTCGCGTAAATACGTACTGTAGACTAGCTGTTAACTGCTCATAACTGAGTCTACGAGTGAAATTGTATAAGTTGATAAAAAATGCTATGCAATAGCTTTACCGCGGCAGTCCCCGAGTGCCACACTCATTTTTTTTATTAGGACTAGCAATGTGGGTAGAATTTACATAGCAATCTAGTTAACCCCTCTAACTAAGCTAAATATGCTGTGTCTGGAGTGGGTTCACGGCAATAATGTAATGGGTGGGGTTAGAACCTACGACCACTCGATCACAAGTCCGATTCCTTAGTTAGGCTATTGACGCTTCAAAATATGAAACCGCGCCGTTCCGCTATAACAAACCAATAATCTCGAACCGAGAAATGACCACGGTAGGCCAAGTGCCAATCAGTATTCCATTATCAAGTTCGCCATTATTATTTTTTCTTCCACTCATATCACTAGCGGAAACTGCTATATAAATGAACTGCCACCCGTAAGCTGATTAATTACGAAGATTTACGCCGACAGCGTGCAGAGGGTAGGTAGATCAATCACTTGGTCTATCGCGTGACAGTTGACCGTCGACCCAGGGGACGAACGCAGGAAAGTAAACATGTGTGGCGTGCCTTGTCACTGGGTGTTAAGCTGTGGTGTTTGTTGATATAATGGAATCATGTTTTCAATTAGATGGTATCGTTTAATCCTTATCTAATAACTAGCAGTCGATCGAGGCTTCGCTTCCGTGGACTTTATTACGATTAAAACATAACCTCCTTATTTTACAGTCGGATAAAAAGCCTATAATCTTTCTTAACCTTCAAGCTACTTCCTTGCCAAATTTCATCCAAATCCACCCAGTACTTTCGAAGATTAGCGCGTTCAAACCAACAAACTTTTCCGCTTTATTATATAAGTATAGATAAGCTTTGGTACTGGAACAAGTGTTCGCCACCAATCGGAACAGTACACTTGCTGGATGAGTTATTATGAAGGGAGGATTTTGGCACAGCCTGTAAGGCGTGTTCCGGTGATTCGATGGCGACACACGCCGGCACCGTTACAGACTATTCGAGTGAAATATTGGTTTTAGTTTCATGAATTATGTGTATTTGTACGGTGTGTATAATTATGCCTGAATAAAATGATTTTTTATTATTATATTAAGTTCTTTGGGAGTATACAATCCAGAATTTGAGCCAAGTGTGTAAAGTATTACACGAGACCCGAGATGGCGGCGCGTTTTGTTCCACGCGCATCCTTCTCACAAGTAACAGAACAGGGCTAAATTACTCACTCCCCCCGCTTAAAGAGATGGAACCCCCAGAGGCAGGCTGGTACTAGTCGGGGGCCGCGTTGAAGAGTATTTGACCTTAAATCTCGTTTCCCAATGGGGTGACGACAATCTGGTCAAAATCAACGCTCTGAAAACACAGGCTTGTCTTTTCAGTGCTAAAAGGAGCCCTTTTGAATTGACCCCTACTTTCCGAAGTACATCTGTGCTAGTTACCAAACGCCTGAAGCTTTTGGGCATGGAGTTGACGTCAGACCTCAACTTCAGCTCAACCATCGAGTCCAGAGCTCAGACTTTAGCAAAAAAGCTGGAAATCCTTCATAAGGTGAGGCGGTACTTCACGCCTGGACAGCTTCTAAATCTGTATAAAGCACAGGTCCGTTCCTGCATGGAGTATTGTAGCCACTTGTGGGATGGCTCTGCAAAGTACCAACTTACTGCATTGGGCTCGATCGAGCGCAGAGCTAAAAGGCTTATAGGCGACGAGGTGCTGGTGGACAAGCTTCATAGCCTGGCTCATCGGCGAACCGTTGCTTGCCTGTCGGTTTTCTACAGATTGTACTTCGGGGAGTGTGCGCAGGAGCTCCATGACCTGATTCCTCCATCTCCCTTTCACTACCGGTCTACCAGACGTACGGCTGGGTACCATCCTCACTTGGTTGATATACCGTCTTGTCGTACCAAGCGCTTCTCCTCCACATTTATTGTGCGCACAGCCAAGCTGTGGAATTCTCTGCCGGCTTCTGTGTTTCCTGCCACGAGGTCATACTGTCAGCCTTTAAAGCCTTTATATAGGCATTTTCTGGGCTCGCTCGTCCCATCTTAGACCTCATCTATCGCTTACCATCAGGCGAAATTGAGGTCAAGAGTGAGCTCATCACGAATTAAAAAAAAATAACTTTAACAAATTTCAAAAATCCATCAACACGTATCCATTCCATTTCAGATTCTAACTCTTAGAATTACTATTAACGCCTCGTTAGTACAACAGTAACGAACGGTAACCGCGATGAACGATCCCCCATGATCAATAATAATCTGTCTGTCTGTCAGTCGATCCAAACACGCGATAACTTCATCCTATAGTTAATCAGCTTCGTTCGTTAACGGAGTTATATTGTGATGCACTAGTTCTCTCGTGATGGGTATATGGCGCATACTTCATACTTAGTGGTTTGCGAATGGAAGTTTACGGGATTTTAAATTATGGAGAAAGAATGCAATTAGGTATCTACCTATATTAAAACTCCTGTCTGGCTGTAATTTCAAAATAACTGTGTTTTCTCAAGTGCTTATATTAGTTAAGTTAATAAAATAATGAAGAATTAGTTCTTAAACCACCTGATCGTGAAAATAGCCATTTATCGTCTGTCGGTCTGTTTGTGTGTCTGCCTTTCTATTTACCCGGGATAATATCTAGAACGGGTGAACTGATTGTAATGGGACATTCACTGCAAGATGGAGCAGGTTATAGGGGAATATATGTATACTACCTAATATGACACATGATCGCGAAAATAGCCATCTATACTTAACTCGGATGTTTCTTAGTTTCTGTAGCTTTACGAGCGATCCATTGTTTGTATACTGGTGATAGTGGTCAGTGGGACCGCATGCAGGGAAACATACGTCCGATGAAGTTGTCTATTTCAAATCGTGATCATATAGAAAGTTATCGTAACATTATGTTGTGTATTTGGTCCGCTTTCTGAAAACCCCCTGTCTAGGCCCTGTTTAAATGAACTATAGAATACTAAATAAATACAGAAATAAAAATAAAAAAACTCTACCACCAAACATGGTGTCTTAAAGTATGGTTAAGGCAAAGGAACTTTTACAATATCAATCATAATCATTTACTCTTTGACATTGTAGTATTTTTTAATGTATCGAATATTTAACAACTTAATTCAAATTTTAATAAAATTTAATTGTAATTTTATTATGACTAAAATAATGGTTATAAATAAACTATACACAATTTTTTGCACCATTCGCATGTTACATTATTATGACTCAGTATTATGAATGTGCATCACTATACATTAGTGATGCACATTCATAATAGGTACTAAAATAAAAAAAAAATAAAAAAATAAAATCCGTCCGTAAAATCCGTCAACTTAGATTACTAAAAATATTGCCAATATCTTTTTTCCACATAATAAAAAAATGAAGATGATACATTGAGTTTAAAGTTCACGTGACGTCACGCGGTTTTATACTATTAAGAACTATGTAACGTCAGCAGCCCACACTTCTGAACTTTGAAGCTGAATTTTTGACAAATTCACGTACAATATTTATTGAAAATCTAATTAACAGACCAACAAATAGTAATTAATCATTTAGAAGCACACGACACTACAGTTTTAAAAGTTTTGGGAATACTTTCATTGTGAGCACAGCTAAGGAGTGGAATTCCCTGCCGTAGTCTGTTTCCTGACAGCTATAACCTTGGGGCTTTAAGTCAAGGGTGAATAGGTTACTTCTAGGTAAGCGGGCTTTATCTTCGACCACATCATCGCTTACCATCAGGTGAGACTAGGGTTGCCTTACGACCGGAATTTTCCGGACATATCCGGTAATATAGGTCTTTGTCCGGAATGCGGAGGGAATCCTAATCCGTCCGGAATTTCTACAATAATTGAATGAAAGAGTGAAACATACAAACAAATATAATGTTTTTATTTCAAATTAAAGAAAGTCAGGAATTTTCATCAAATGTCCGGAATTTACTCCTGATTTTCGATTTTTTGATCTGGCAACCCTAGGTGGTGGTTAAACGCGAGTTAACAAAAAAAAAAAGAATTAAATGGGATAAATGACTTTACAAAAGCGTCGTGTGTTTAAATGTTTTGACACAACATCGGCTGGTCGTCAGTCGACGAAGTATCCAATAAGTAAGTGGCCCATTGACCGATTGGTCACATGCGTTTTACGAACGCGGTTATCGACACAAACACATTACGCTTCTACGTCATCGGTAATCCTTTTTTATCGTGGATTTACAATTAACACTTCAAAACGTCATGTTATTGTCTGGTCATTACTATATTTTGTACAAACTAATTGCTTAGATTCAATGTTATCAATACGTATAAAACAGTCAAAAAGCGTGTCTGTACATTGAATATTTTTACTAAAAAATAATAGTAGGTAATGGAGCAAGAATTACAAAAAATCTCTCTGTTTATATGTTTCTACACACCGCACAGCTACATTTTGCCTCCTTGTTCGCCGCTGTAAACGGGCTAAACTACATAATTATATTAGATACTTATACTAATACTAGTGACCCGGTCCGGCTTCGCTCGGGTAATAGAGTTTATATTTGCTTATGTATATTATTTTGCTCAATTAATTTCTCGTCCGATAATTCTTATTTTGCGATAACTCATAAGATATTTATTTTATTGATATAGTGTAAAAAGCAATTTTTATCTACATTTAATGCTCAACGTATCTTTATCTTCTATCTATATCTTCAACGTATATTTATTGCTTAAAATCGCTTCGTAAATAAGATATTATTTCTCGTAAAAAGTAAAGGATAACAAATGGTCATTGTGGGTTATCCCTAAGAGATAGACATATATCATCCAGATCTTTTTGTAGACCTTTTTAAGGTGTACAATACTGTAGTACATTATTTTGATCTATCTCGTAGGGTTCAGCCAGCGTTTGCAATGTAAATGCAAAAAAATGTGTTTATTTACGACATCACATTAGAAACCTCTAAAATTATCAGTGTTTCTCGTTTCTTCTTGAATCATTCTATCTTAAAAAAAAAACCCGCATTAAAATCCGTTTCGAAGTTTCAAAGATCTAAGCAAACATAAGGACAGACAAACAGCGGGAAGCGACTTTATTTTAATCGTCATGTCGCATGAATCATTGTTTATTGAAGCTTATAATGGTTAAACAATAAAATACCTATTTATATTGATAATATTTATTTCAATACTTCGGTATATTTTATGACGTGTCAATAGAGTATTAAACTCTGTAGTTCCATAAATTTTCTTTTCTTAATGTGATTGGTCAAATGTGAAAAGCCGGATAAGCCGGACACCGTTTATTTCGGCCGGACACACATTCAAAAAGCCAAACTTTGTCCGGCTTTATCCGGACGCCTGGCAACGCTACTTGCGACGGCCTTTTCTCTCTCATAAAGTGTAGGCCTCACAGCAGTGAGAACGTAGTTACTGCTACTATTAGCCTGCATCATCCCACTGCTGGGCAAAAGTCTCTCCCCATGGTTTCCAGGTGGTTCTGTCCAGGGCCAAAGTAATCCACTGATCCCTAGTTTGATCCAGCTCTTCCCGCCATCTTCTACGAGGTCTACCGCGACGCCTTCTAGCTGTGTCAGCTCTTTCTGCAAAGCAGTTATGCAAGCGAAAGAGGTGGCGGGACGCGCGAGGGAGAGGCGGGTCTCAAGGACCTCACAGCCCTCGCGCCCCAGCCGCCGCAGGAGACGCTCCGGGCGTCGGGAGTTGCAGGGTGACTCCCAGCCACCGTAGACGCGGGCTGCGAGCAATGGGTAGCTAGTAGGGTAGCGTGTTCCACACGCTCCTTAAAGAGTGTCAGCAAAATTGTCGGAGCCCACAAGAGGGCCGTTGCCTGCCCGGGTTGCGGAACTGTTCGAAAGAGTTACCGCGGCCTCGGAACACGAAGGGCATATGATCAAACACGGATGGGTTTTAGTCAGTAAAAGTCTGACACACCCTCCCGCTTCGCCCAGGTCGGGAGGCAGTCATTGGATGATGTTCCATCCTTAAATAAAGGGCTCTGAACGTAATAGGCTGAATTATTTATTTATTACTAACTTCTGCCCGCGACTTCTTTCACGTGGGAGGTTAACCCTTTTTGTCCCATCTGAATTCTAATCAGAATTCGAAATAAAAATCAAGCAAGTTTTTAGAACGAACTAGGCACATTCAGCTTTTCGATGTAGGTACCACATGCCAGTACAAACTACGCTCAGAATTTAGTTATTAGTAGAATACTAAGAACTTTTAACAAAAACTTCTCCCATCTGGATATATTTAACTCCAAAAAAGGTATGTTTAGGAAGCTGCTTTTATCCTCTGTACATGTCGATTTACCTAATCAGATCCTAACAGAAGTAAAATAATATGAGATTAAGTATGGTACACACACACAAACACATTCATTTAATACTCCCTGTTCGGTCTAAGCAACCGAACACTTGCTAACGCAGCAGTTTCCAACAATTGTATCTAAGTAACAATAAATGTCGTAAACTGCTACGCTTCAGTGCATTACCAGAGACCATACGGACCGGGTGCATACACAACATTAACATATAACATTTTAACGGAACATTTTAACACATCTAACATTTTACTTTAAGACTTTTAACATTAAACTTGTAGAACCTTTAATAAACTCTTTAACATAAAAACCAAACAGTGCCTTAATATTGCCTACGACCTTGCAACCCGCACACACCCCATGCTAATATGTTAATTAAAAAAAAAATATTTCCTACATGTTTGTCACTAGTGAATAAATTGTAAATCCGTAATTGGCTGTAACATTAGATATAAGTAACTATAAAACATTGTTTTAAGAGCTGTGGATTTTGTTATAAATAAATCTATACTAATATTATAAAGAGGTAAAATTTGTAAGTTTGTATGTAGGGGGTAATCTCTGAAACTGCAGAACCGATTTTGAAAATTCTTTCGCTTCCATGTAGCAGCATTATCCCTGAGTGCTATAGGCTATAAATTATCTTTATGTCATGCATATTAGCCGAGCTATTATAATCTTTGTCAAGCAAGTCGGGGACGGGATCCCGTGGAATATTTTCGACTTCTACGCGGACGAAGTCGCGGGCAGAAGCTAGTAAACTTCATAAAACTGTTGATGGCGTTTAGTTTACTAGCTTCTACCCGCGACTTCGTTCGCGTGGGTGTGTTTTCCCGCGTAAAACGTGATTCCGTGGGAATTCCGGAATAAAAAGAAGACTAAGTGTTATTCCAGGATTCCACCTACTTTCTACATACCTATCCAAAAAAGGAAAGTGAAATAATATTATATTGCGACGAAATTATAAACAAATTTAAAAGATTTTTTTCAGCGAAAATGTAACTCTTGTCAGTCAGTGATATCGTAGCATTCTGTTGATCAAAAGAATTGTTAAAATTGGATGAGGAGTTTCGAAGAACACTTCATACGTACAAACTCACCCACAGTCACAAGCATTAGCCCTCTGAAATATAAAAAAATTGGCCAAGTGCGAGTCAGACTCTCCCATGAAGGGTTCCGTAGTAGGTAACTATAATAATATAATATAATATGTATAAATAATTGACAAAAAAAACTTACAAATTTCTTAAAACTAGGTTATTTACATTTTTTACAACTACGCCAAATAACTTTGTTTTTCATAGGTAGTGTTTGTATTTATTACAAAGTTATATTTGCGGTTTTAGAAAATATGCTGTATCTCAAAAACTGCTGACCCGATCTCGTTCAAACTAATTTTGGTTGAAAGTTTACATTACGATCTACAGATATATATTGTTTTAGATTTTTCACTCCATTATCCGACTTATGGCTAATTATTATAATATAATCCACAGCAACAGCAACATTGACATCTTTGCCGACAGTTTTTACCAGTTCCATAAAAAACTTTTAATTCCAATCCACTCATAACATTTTGATCACGTTTATTGCAGTCGTTTTACTTACAATAATAATGGTATTAAAAAACAGAGTATCCATTGTTTATTGAGTAAGTAAATCTCATACATATTTTCGACACCACTTCGGAAGCGTATATCTTTTAAGCGATTAACTTTATGAAAACGTAGTTCTAGAAACCTCAGTGTAAGACCTGTCTATAAATACTACACACGCATAGGATTAATAAAAAAAATATTTTCAGTTAAAGTTCCATTTATTTATTTTTTTCTTAAAACCTACTAAGTTTCACATGTATAGTCCTAATAGTTTCGGAATAAAATTGCTGTGACATATGGACGGAGGGACGGACAGACAGACAGACAGACATGACGAAACTATAAGGGTTCCGTTTTTTGTCATTTGGCTACGGATTCCTAAAAATAATAATAGTATAGCTATAGAGAAAAGGATGAGCTAAAAGAGATGAGCTGAACTGGACTCGGACTGTAAAAGCACATATGAATTTGCTCAAATCTGTGTGTTTCTTTGATTAAAAGAGCACCACAGACATAAAAAGCTTCACGTTCTCATATGATTTGATCACTACGGACGGATTGCATGGACGTCAAAAGAAACGTTGACCCCTTAGTTTGTTTCTGTGTTTCTTCTTAGGGTAGTTAGCTAGGAAACACCTCATCCTCATCTAGTTTAAATTTACGAAAACTGTCTGTTATTCATAACCAATTTGCGAAAGTAAATATCATTTATTTATTTACATATCGGAACTATTTACGGCAAACATGGGCCACGGCTAAAGTCAAAACCTTTTTTAATTTTACGTGACTTTTAAGTATTTTTTATGGCTCAGTAGTATGTGTAATTTACTATATAAATATTTGGTAGCAGTTTTATAAATAGTTGCTCCCACATTAAGAGTTACCTAGGTACTTTTGTAAGTACCTGAATTGGTACATACATATACATACTAAGTTAATAGAGTGGAAACAAAAAATTCAAGAAAAAATATTATGAATATGGAAACTACGATACTTTCTTATTTTAGGGTTATACCGCCCAGATATTTAATGGGCGAAGCACAATTAATAAATAAACATTCATACCCTAAAAAGTCTAACAACCATTTAATTTTTCGAAAGTAACAAATACCGTAGTTATAACGTAATGAAGAAAGAGAAACTTAAAATTAACGACTTGTAAAAATTAACAGCTAAAGAATTTGCATAAAATGATAGGTTCTATGTAATTTTTTATGTAGTTATGTATAAGGGTTATTGAACTTGTATAGTGAACAAAAATCGTGATAAAAATGTTTGTCATCATAATACTTAGAGGCGGGAACCTACCCTAGATAGACAGGGCAAATCAATTTCAAATCAAAGTTTACCATATATCATTTCAGAGAACAGTGGTAACATAGTAGCGACTTACTAATTAATTATATGACGTGGGTTCAAACACAGACAGGCACATTACTTTGTGTAATATTCATCATCACCACTGCTGTCAAACCTAAGGTCTTAAGACCAAATATCCGAAGACTCGCACAGGGATGGATCTGGATTACGGCCTGTTAACTCATAGATAGGAAGCCTTTGCCCCAGAGCCGGATTAACCATTAGGCGTAGTAGGCAACTGCCTAGGGGCCCAGGCCCAGTGCACGCACCAAGAAAACATGTTTCTCCGAACGAGAATTTGACGTGCGTGTGAACTTAGGGACCTCACTGTTATCTCACAAAATACAAATCGTTAGATTTAGTAGTATATTTAAAACAATTTTAGAACAAATCTGAGAATAATTAAACAAATATATTAAAAACCACAGCCCATGTGCGTTTCCTCAGTTCACACACGATTTGGTCAGTCAAAGTATGGGGCCCCGAGAATACCACTGCCTTAGGGCCTCTGACAGGGTTAATCCGGCTGTGCTTTGCTCCAACAAGGAGAGCGTTATAGGCTGGCTATCTTACTTCTTACTAATATTATAAATGCGAAAGTTTTGTGAGGATGGATCTATAGAGGTATGGTATGTTTGTTCCTCTTTCACGCAAAAACTACTGAACGGATCTGAATGACATTTGGTAAGTAGATAGTTGACATCCTGGAATACGGGATTGACATTTACGCGGGAAAACCCACACACGCGAACGAAGTCGCAGGTAGGAGCTAGTGATTTACGTTTTATATATCTGTGTGACACAGTGTGAATTCATGAATGGACTGATACTTACAAACCTACATGAAATTTTTTTGGCACTGCTATGCAAAGGCGTCCCCCAATTTGTATCACGACCTCTTTTCTCGCGGCGCTTCAAACCAGCCTTCGTAGTACACGTCTAGGTCTTCTCACCACCTCTTTCTGGGTCGGCGGCGCCGTCCATTCTCAGGAACACATTGTGTGGTGACTTTCACTTAAAAATCCAAGAATGAGAATAAAAGAACTGCTCTCCTCAGTTTCACCTGGGTGCAATAATGTCTACATCCGTCAACCTTACAACTTACAACCTTGCCGATATCCCTATGATAGCGCGAAAGTATGTATGTATATTCCGTTTTGACATTAAAATGGTTGAACCGATTCGATTTCGACCGACTGAAATTTAACATAGAGATGTATTGGACCATGGAGACAGACATTGGCTACATTTTATCGAGATTTATGCAGGAACGAAGTCGCGGGTAGAAACTAGTTCAAAATATATACAACTGGGTCGTTTGACGCTCTGTCGATTTGTGAAAAACATATCAAAATCCGTTGCGTCGTTTAGAAGTAAGCAGAGAAACAGAAGGAGATAACGACTATGTATTATAATATTTACAGATTGGGTCCAGCCAGGGCATCGAACTTGTAGATAAATCACTTATTGCGTTTAATAAAACCACAACTTACTTGTTTATAATTGGTTGACAATAATAGGCACTTACTTTACATATTACTTACTATATTATTATATGTCCTGATGTGCTCAATATATCAGATGCATTTAAAACTATAAGTAGTGATGAATGAAAATGAAAGTTAGTACTAATTACTTCGTTCTTCGACCATCCGTGAACAAAACAATAGATCATAGTTTAATTAATTGCGATAATTTACATAAATAATTGCTAGACGAGTTCAGTTTCTTCTGGTTCTTCTGCGTTTTTATAACCTAAAAGTAAAAGCAGTCTGGACGCTTTGCACTGGCACACACTAGAATTCTTAGATCATTTATTATATATAGATAGATCGTTTTTTGTTGAAAATAACTGCCTCACAAAACTTTTTGCATAGTAACCTTGACATTGCAATTTATAAAAAGTCATCCGTCGCGTCTGTCTGTGTGTATGATCGGTATAAACTCAAAAACGGCTGAACGAGTCATGCGATGGAGGAATCTTGATAATTATGTAACATAGCCACCCATCAACGGACGACCTCGGCGAGTGTTGCTTAACCTTGTATATCGAAACATGTGGCAGTTATTATTTAGGTGGTGTGATAACCCCCGTGCCTCGGAAAGCACGCCTGGGGCCATACCATGACGTGTTAAAGCAAGAGTCGTTCGAGCGAGAAAGAGGGATGAAGCTATGCACGCTATATAGCTCCATCTCTCTTTCTCGCTCGAACGACTCACGCTTTAACACGTCATGGTATGGCCCCAGATCTCTCTCCGGTCGTGTCGGATTGCCGTCTCATCAGGCGCGGTCGGATAGGGAAGGTCACAGGGTCATGACACCCCAAATAGAAAATCTTCTAAAATTTGCAAAATAAGACGTTCCAAATATTATCACCCGATTTGCCAATAAAAATAGAAGACTTCCATTTGTTTTATATAATGTGTGCAATAAAGAAAACTCATTTACTCGATATATTTACTGTTAGTGACTCCCACAAAATTCCAGGCTGTGACCGTGCCTGCGTTCCATCCGACTATGAGAGTAAAGGAACAGAGAGTGCACCTGTACCACAGTATAAAGATCGTACAGTAGGTTGACGCCTTTGATCTTGTGGAAAATGCCGACAACGTCTAGACAGTCTCGCAGCGGCCAGGGTTGTCACAAATAAACAATATTTATGAAATATTTTTTTTATTGCAGATCGACATCGTTAGCAATATTATTACTTAATATAATAATGAAAACAATTTTAACCTGCTCTTTACTGCACGTATTATTTAGCAGTTGAGGGTGAACATAAAAATGCGGATGAGGCGTATACAAAGAGATTTAAAATTTGAACTGATGCACGTGATAATTAGGTACTGTAACACTTACTGTACTGTAATGTTGCTAAAATGAAGGTTTTTTAAATAAATAAATTATAAAAAAAAGATGTACGCCATTTTGGATTTCAAAAAGGATGGCATTTTCGTAACAAGCACCCCAATCAACCTCAAAATTGACACCCATATCAAATTATTAAAAAGAATGACGTCCGCCATCTTGGATTTCAAAAACGATGGCATTTTCGTAACAAGCACCCCAATTAACCTCAAAATTGACACCCATATCAAATTATTACAAAAAATAACGTCCGCCATCTTGGATTTCAAAAAGGATGGCATTTTCGTAAAAAGCACCCCAATTAACCTCAAAATTGACACCCATATCAAATTATTACAAAAAATGACGTCCGCCATCTTGGATTTCAAAAAGGATGGCATTTTCGTAACAAGCACCCCAATTAACCTCAAAATTGACACCCATATCAAATTATTAAAAAAAATGACGTCCGCCATCTTGGATTTCAAAAAGGATGGCATTTTCGTAACAAGCACCCCAATTAACCTCAAAATTGACACCCATATCAAATTATTAAAAAAAATGACGTCCGCCATCTTGGATTTCAAAAAGGATGGCATTTTCGTAACAAGCATCCCAATTAACCTCAAAATTGACACCCATATCAAATTATTAAAAAAAATGACGTCCGCCATCTTGGATTTCAAAAAGGATGGCATTTTCGTAACAAGCACCCCAATTAACCTCAAAATTGACACCCATATCAAATTATTTAAAAAAATGACGTCCGCCATCTTGGATTTCAAAAAGGATGGCATTTTCGTAACAAGCACCCCAATTAACCTCAAAATTGACACCCATATCAAATTATTTAAAAAAATGACGTCCGCCATCTTGGATTTCAAAAAGGATGGCATTTTCATAACAAACACCCCAATTAAACTCTAAAGTGACACCAATATTTTATTTAAAAAAAATACGTACACCATCTCGAAATTCACCTTTATTAAATAATAAAAAAGTTCACGATCTTCAATTTGAAATTACTATTTTTCGTTATCTGTATTCGAATAAAGCTTCAAAGTATCGTTATCATTTTGAATAAAAATAGAACACCTAATAATATTAAGTAGGTATAAAAATATATAAAATGTCCAAACCCTCACGGCCCTGTGCGATTACCTTACCTTTCTTCTGTGCGTGGAAGCTGATGAAACCGGAGATCTTTATTTAAACAAGATGAAGACTTGCAATCTCTCACAGCACACGTCGTATGTACCACTTTAAATAAATAATTAAAAAACAAACACGTGCTAGCCCCGAATGATGTCTCCCAAGCTGCTAACATAGTTTTGTTCGCAGCTTGGGATCGGCATTCCCGCGTCTCGCCCCTCACACCCCGCACGATTGCCCTGTCTAGACGTCTTCGTCGGACGACTGTATGATCTTTAGACTGTGCCTGTACCTGTAGCCGCCGTGACCGAAATCTATAAAGCCTGCAATACATGTTGGCCGAGCGTTGTCGAGTAAAGGCCAATACCAACATGTAGACGGTATATTTGCCTTGTCTTGCTATCGCTCGGTGTCACTTGCCTAGTTGGCCGAGTGTAGGCCAGCGCCAACGTGTATAGAGCTCATTTGGTGCAACTTGTCTTCGCTCGCCGTTGCTGGTGATCACTCGCCTCACTTCGGATCGGTGTCGGTTTTTGGTCACAAATCAAAAGCGCTTGCCTGCACTCGGCCATCGTGTGGGCAGCTCTACAGACCCTCTTCTACATTGGTCGTCTGCATTGGCGTTCGTCGAACTTGTCGAACGTGTGGACATTATTTCTTGCCTTGTACCTATTTGCCAACACTCGCGTTGGCCTACGCTCGGCCAACTGTATGTATTGCAGACTTTACAATTTAGCAACGAGCTCCTCCCGAATTAACAATACGAAGGTTAAAATGGTTTTTCCATACGGGAATCAACAAAAGCATCTTCCATAAACTTAACACTAAACTAGCCACTGCACCAAGAAAATATTGAAAGTTTACTTGTGTGGAATTTATAAAAACTTTTTACCAAAAAATTAAACCGACTCCCAAAAAACACTGCAAAGTGAAAAATAACTTTAATTTCGGTAGTCGGTGTCTTTAGTTTTGTATTTTCGTTTTTGGCACCGACTTCCGAAATTAAAGTTATTTTTCACTTTGCAGTGTTTTTTGGGAGTCGGTTTAATTTTTTGGTAAAAAGTTTTTATTTCACTATTTTTAGTTGGTTGATTTTTAATTTACCTAGTTACCAGAGCCTAAATGTCAACTACTTATAAAATTTTACAAAGTATTACTTTTCCCAATGCTGGGCCGTTAATTTTTGAGGAGTTCTCCTGGTACTTCACCATCAGCTATACATCACCATATGCATTGTGACGAGCATAAAGTGCTTAATATCCATATTCAAGTAATCGAATCGCAATCGACTCAATACTTATTATTGAGTAGTTTCGGCGGCCATCTGTGGTCATCATCATCAGTTCCACTTCCCGAAATGGTACTTTTTGAGAGCAACTGCACAAGTTACTATAAGAAATACCCAAAACGCCATAGGTATGCCTATAATATTTGAAGAGTTCCCTCGATTTCTCCAGGATCCCATCACCAGATCCTGACTTGGTGACAAATGGTACCAATTTCGAAGTATACCCTATCAAACAAAAAAAGAATTTTCTAAATCGGTGCAGCCGTCTTCGAGTAATCGGTGACCATACATTAAAAAAAAATATATATATATACGCGTCGAATTGATAACCTCCTCTTTTGGTCGTCGGTTGAAAAGTACCTATATTACCAAAAACAACATGACGTGTGAAAGTGTTATTTATAACCAATTTACAAAATATTTCATTTCATTTCATACTCCAGATAAAAACTTTATTTTATACTCTTTATCTGTTTTTTATTGTTGGTTAAGTAACGGTGATTCAATATTGGATTCAATCATATTTATATTGCTAATCAATAATACGTACGTCATATCCGCCAAGTAGGTGCTTACTGCACTGATATCATACGTTTATTTATAAAGCAATATAGATATTGAGAAACGAATTCTTGAGATTACTTTTCAATGTAAAATTACCTATAATAAAATGAATCAAAGTATATCTCACAACAAGACAAAAAAAATTAGCCAAGTGCGAGTCAGACTCGCCCATGAAGGGTTCCGTAGTAACTACGTAAAATAACTTTGTTTTTCATAGTGTTTGTATGAAAAACAAAGTTATATTTGCGGTTTTCGAAAATGTGCTATATCTCAAAAACTTCTGACCAGATCTCGTTCAAACTAATTATCGTTGAAGGTTTTATTAATATCTACAGCTTATATTAGCAGCATTTTTTAGATTTTTACTCCATTATTATAGAAGTTAGAGGGGGGGGGGGCACATTTTACCACTTTGGAAGCATATTTCTTTTAAACAATTGACTTTAAGTAAAAGTGGTTTTAGAAACCTCAATATCATTTTAAAAGTTCTGTGTATACATAGATACCACACACGTATTGGTTTTATGAAAAATAAAATATTTTTAGTTTTAGTTCCATGTATGGGGTGTTGTGTGGTTTGTCTTAAAATCGGAAAGCGGTTCACAGAATACATCTACCTACTAAGTTTCACATGTATAGTGCTAATAGTTTGGGAATAAAATGGCTGTGACATACGGACAGACAGACAGACAGACATGACGAAACTATAAGAGTTCCGTTTTTTGTCATTTGGCTACGGAACCCTAATAAAATGAATCAAAACGTGTTTCAATCATTATCTCCTTAGCCTGTTCCCAACTACATTATGTCGGGGGTCGGGTTCCAGTCTATCCGAATACCTATTAGTGTTTTACATGGAGCGACTGCTTATCTGACCTCAACAACCCAGTAACTGGGTAACACGATACCATTTGGCTAGACCATCCTCAGAATTGCTGGCTTCTGACTAACTGTAAGGACAAAAATACACACAATATTTTACATAAACTAGTACTCACGCGGGGCTTCGCTCCCGTGGATTCTATCACGGTAAAAACATAACTCTCCTTTTTTGCAGTCGGGTAAAAAGTAGCCTATAACCTTCCTCAAGCTTCAAGCTACTTCCATACCAAATTGCATCCAAATCCACCCAGTACTTTCAAAGATTAGCGCGTTCAAGCAAACAAACAAACAAACTTTTCCGCTTTATAATAATAGTATAGATGAGGTATCTAATTGATATTGGATAGTAGATCCCTTACATAACCTAAACCTAAATGAGTAATTTGCTATTATTTTGTTTGAGTCATCAATAATTTAGAAAATATGTTCTAGAGATTCTAAAAATAAACTTAAGTGTGTGTTAGTAGGTTGCGGGAATGTTCTAACAAGATACCACGGCCCCGGAATTTAAGGGCAGCTGAAGGAACAGGGTGGGTTTTTAGTCAGTAGAAGTCTGACACTCCCTTCCGCTCCACCAAGTGCCGTCGCTTTTGGTGGAGCGGTTTTTCATATTAATTAAATTTCATATTAACAAATACGATCAAGGAGCCTTTTTAAGTATTCTAGCAGAACCAACATCTGACACTACGAAGTTTATGGTAGAAAACATGATTTTGCACCAATGACTCTCTCTTTTTAGGAAATAAGTTTTTTAGATATGGAGATTAAGATTAGGGAACGCTGGGGCTTGCATGTCCATGGAGATAAATGCCCCTAAATAAAACAAGAATTAAAAAAAAAACACCTAAGTAAAGGCACCTTCACACTTACACAGGGTCTTTGACAGCTTCAGATATTGTCCACGTCAATTGAAATACTGACACTTCTTACAATACCGTGGCGTTTGTCAAACGTAAATCATACAACGTGGCGTTGATGTGACGTATTGCTTGCGTTCTGATGACCTGTGGATGATTTGGACCACACAAGTGGTGTGAAATAGTGTAGGTAATAGGTAATTTTAGTACTGAATTGGTAACCCTTTCGGTGTAGACATGCTGAGCGAAATTTTTCGGTGTTATTTTTTTATGTTAGTAATATTCTATTGTATGTTGTTGTGTGTGTTTATCTCCGAATAAATGTTTTTCAATTTTAATATATGTATGTATGTATGCTGTCTCGTATATTCTGCCGCAAATTCTCTCTCTTCCCTCTTCCTCTTTGTCACTCTTGCCAGAGTTGTCGTGGTCATAATAGAGCCCAGCGCTAGCGTTGCCCTCGCGATGCGTCGCCATGTAGCTCGATGTTTGGCAAAGCGAGAGCAATCATTTACGGTTGAATAGGTAAGTCTTGATGAGGTCTGCAAATGAAGAGCGTTTAAAACACCTGACGATGTTTCATACAAATTTTCAAGGCTTTATTCTTGGAAATTAAAGAGCTGATTTTAATGACACTTGGTACATATGCACATCATCATCCACAGCCTGACTTGCCCTACTGCTAGGTATAAGACATTTCCTCGCTTGTGCCAAGCTCCACGTTCCTGTGCCCGTCTGATCTAGGGTACACCCGCGATGGCTACAATCAGAGCCGGATTAACCCTGTCAGAGGCCCTAAGACAGTGGTATTCTCGGGGCCCCTTTTCTTACTTTGACTGACCAAATCGTGTGTGAACTGAGGAAACGCACATTAAGGGCTGTGGTTTTTAATATATTTGTTTACTTATTCCCAGATTTGTTCTAAAATTGTTTTAATTCTACTACTAAATCTATCGATTTGCATTTTGTGAGATAACAGTGAGGTCCCTAGTAGTTAGTAGTTCACACGCACATCAAATTCTCGTTCGGAGAAACATGTTTTCTTGGTGCGTGCGCTGGGCCTGGGCCCCTAGTTGATGCGGGGCCCCTAGGCAGTTGCCTACTCCGCCTAATGGTTAATCCGGCCCTGGCTACAATGTCGATTGCTCATCTCCATCCACCGGCCAACGCTCCTCTTTCCAGTCCTTGGATGCCACTAGGTCACAGTTTTGCTCCACCTCTTATCACCGCGCCTTCATAAAACACAATATACTCGTACATCTGACAAAGTGATTTTTTACGTGCTATTGAAAAAAAATCTCTCTTAAAAACAATCTCTCTGTCTCACTCTCAGTTTTCAGCCGGTCTGTGAGTGGTTAATTTTCACGATTATCATCAGCAAATGTTGATTATCCATAGCGTTCCAGACATTTTCTAACGTCCTTAGACCTAGCTTTAATAATAATCTCCAAGGTATTTGCAAATGCCACTTCAAAATACAAAAATGTGGCAAAAAAACTGGACGGAACAACACCGCAAGAATATATTTCATATCGTTTTAAATAGATTCGCTATTTTATTTTAGTGCGCAAAGTAAATATACGAGTGAGAATCACAAATAGAGCGGCGGCGCTAAAAAGGGTTACTAGCATGTTATGTCTCGACCAGCAGCTCGTTAAAGTGTAAACAGTCCTAAACATCGAGTCTAAAATAATTGTGAATCGATTTGATTCGGATAAGTGGCTGGGGCCACGCAATCGTATAGCGTTAAAGAGAAATGCCAATCAATCGAATTGTTTTGTTTATGTTCGGAATCCGGGTACATCTCTAGCTGATTCCCGCTTTACAATTTGTTTTTGTGATTTAAAAATTTTCCAACACTCTGTGGTAACGACTCGCTGTTTCCCAGAAGATCACCAAAGCGTTTAGTAATAATCAGAGGTCGGAATTAGGTAGAGTTATTTATGTACTTACACTGATTTCATACAACGAAAGAATAAAGTGGATATGCCCCAAATCCCGGGATTAATTTTGAAGAGCAGAAAAATCCCGTGATTTATTAAATAAAAAGTTATTTACTTTTACACAATTTAAACCACTGCATGCACGACGTTGCCAAATTTACATAATATTGTTGGTCACACGGGATTGTCTATTAGAAATCCCGGGAAGATCCATATTAATATCAACATTTCGATGCAAGTACAGACGACAGCCCGAAACTGTTCAATTTCCCCAATCAACCTTGAACCTAATTTCCTTAACCATAAAGTTGAAAATCTATTAAAGAAATTTGACAGATTGTTGTAGCTTGATGTGCTGGCGTCTGTACATAAATAACTCTACCTAATTCCGACCTCTGGTAATAATGCTAATATAATAAAAAACTGGTGTCACATTTTCTGGCATCTGACTACCCGTAACAACTGGCAGTCATTGCAGAATTGATAATAAACGACTACGTGCTTTCCGAGACACAAATTTATCTCGACATGTTACGATGTCCCTTTACATTATTGCTGTGAACCCATTCCAGACACAAGCACATTTTTAGCTTAGTTGGAGGGGTTAACCAGCTTGCTAGTAATGTGAATTGTACTCACATTGCTAGTTCTCTTTTAAAAAAAAGAAAAGAGATACTCACCCACCCACGGACTGACCTCGGATGCGTTTCTTAACCTTGAAGATAAACCCATGCAGTTATTATTATTTAGCCACGAGGTCCTCTATGTTCTGTTATAAGAAACTATATCTATATCTATACATATAATAAAACAGTACAAAAGTGTGTCTGTACATTTAAATTTTACCTATACAAAAATAATAATTGAGGTGGGTTAAGAAATAGTAACACGGCAAAAAAAAATAAGAAAGAGTCTGTCTGATTGTCTGTTTGTACACGCTAATCTCCGGACCTACTGTATGGATTTTAATAAAATTTGGTTTTTTGGTATTTGGATTTTTATCCCGGAATTCCCACGGGATCGGGATTTACGCGGGAAATCCTCCCGCGCGAACGAAGTTGCGGACAGCAGCTAGTTGATTAATAAAGCCAGTTGAAGCCACGCTGAAGTAATCAGGTCGCACTGAAAAATTACAATAAAATTGCGTAAAATAAGCCTGTAATCACTATTTCGCTTAACATCGATTAAGACACCTTCCTTTTTCTTTGTCGGAAGCCAACCGAAATCTGTGAAATAACGAAACTAAATTTGCATTTATTTGTTAATTGAATCAGCTGCAATCTGAATGCTGCCTACGTGACTGGGAGAGCCGCTATCCATTACTCTCGCGTATTTTGCTAATCATCCCATCCAATTCGCCTTTGTATTGAACATGCAAATTCTGCATGTTTTTACCGAGCATTTTGTGTTCAATTGATGAGTACAGTGATTGATTACATAAACAACATCGCCGTGTAACCTGTAACGTAGCTTTTACACGCGAGTGCATGAAAAAGTATACAGGTAGAAAATGTTTTCGCTGCTTACAATTTTATTATCTAGTCCCCTGCTATTATTTTACGTTATGACATGATAAATCGTCTCGTTATGGAATGTTGAATGTTTTATTTAAAAGATCACATTCACAGACAAGAGACTGGATAAAATCATATTTTTCTGTTGGTTTGTGACAATTTTCCTCAAGCGTTTCATTTTATTTGGGAACCGTTTCTTGTACTTTTTCACTGAAATAGTTGATTTGTATTATTTCTGGACTGGCATTTTATTTAATACAGTGCGTGAATTTTGAACCTCATCTTCCCGCGTCGTGTACCTCATTACCGAGGGTCTTGATTCCCCCTATTTTTCATTTCGGTGTTAAAATCATAGAAAAATATTTTTTCTTTTACGCTTTGTGGCCATCGATGCCTATTCTTGGCGTCGTGGAGTGCATCATGCAGCTTGGTATTATTAAAAGCTGAGCGGATAAGGTCAGACCTAGGCTTGTGTCTATCAGATCATCTATCATCTGACCGTTCAGCCTTTAAAGCACGTGTAAATAGGCATCTTCTGGGCTCGCTCGTCCCATCTTAGACCTCATCTATCGCTTACGATGGTAAGCGGCGGAAGCGGAAGGTATGGCGAGATCGAGGTGAAAATTGGGCCCATCAGTAATAAAAAAAAGAAAATTTTGCTGCGACGTACCAGTAACCATGAACATGAAGTTGCCTGAATCTCAAACAACCGCATCTAAATACAGTTGTCTCCCAATTTCAGGTAACCTAGTGACCACAGTGGCGCTGCTAATGCATCCCAAGCTGCGCGGCCACGTGACCACGATGTTCGTCCTCTCGCTGTGCGTGTCAGACCTGCTGTTCTGCTCCATCAATCTGCCCCTCACCGCGAACCGCTACATCAAGCAGCACTGGAGCTTAGGCCCCAGTCTCTGCCAAATGTTTGCCTTCGTCTTCTACGGGAATGAAGCCGTCTCCCTGCTCTCCATGGTGGCTATTACTATAAATAGGTGAGTTTTTCTCAACTTGTTTGTTAATTAACATGTTTTTGTTTATAACTCTATGAACTATTTCAAGGACTACTTTCAATGAGTTTCTCCACATTCTTCGGTGTTTGTAACGGACTTCTGCACTTCTTCTTTTGGGGTTATCCCACACGATGTTCTTGAATTAACATTGGGATAAATTTATGTTACGCCAAATGTTGCTAAGATATAGTTTTGTACCTATATTATATACAGATATTGAACGTCTAGGAATGTGTATTATAGCTAGGTAGGTTGACATCAACTTAAACGCAAATTAGACATTTAAAAATATCCGCTTTTAATATGTAAACAGGAACTAAAAGTTATGTATCTCCTACGCATATCATGATGGAAAACATGCGCGGACAAATATATCTTTATTTTTCTCTATTTATAATTGGTCTACCACATCCTACGAATCTATGGTCTCTCAAAGCAATAGGAGTTTTACTACGTGCGAACAAACACTACAGCCAGAGAAAATGCTTCAGTCGACATAACCAACATCAAACTTTTATTGTTTCACTAGAATATGTACTTTGGGAGACGCTACTGATATTTCCCGAATAGATTTTCTACGTGGGCATCGTAAAAAATACATTTAGTGGTGGCGTGAAACAGATTATAAATGTCGACGGGTTATTTATCTCGCCATCCCACCACTCACAGTACAGTTGTAAAACAAACCTCTTTACTGACGCCAGCAAAAAATACTCCTCATTCACGACGCTATTTATAGGAGCCGGCACAAGTGATAGCTCGCTCGATATTGACCTACTGTTCAATTCACGAGAACCAATAAAATTGTTCTCAAATCCCTCTTTTTATTTATTGTTTTAGTATCCTAGGAGATCTATCTATAACGCGAAAGTGTTTTTCAGTATTTTTTTCCGATAATCCATTAAATTCATGTTTTTATATCAGCCTTTGCCAATTTGCAAACTATACTCGCGAATGTTTATAAAAAATGAATGACGTGGGAGCTGCATACAAATAGAAACTTGGTACAGACAATCTGCAGTGAACTCAAAACGTCACTTTCGTTTCGATAAAGTTGTTGTTTATGCAATAAGACAATTTTACACAGTATGGCCACACAATATCCCATTGTAGTTCTCGAAAACGATATATTCGGTTCGTCGACCCGCCCTCAGATTAAACCATTACCATAATACTGGTGCATTAATATTAATGCGTGGTAACCAATTTAAAGTGTCCCCGAGTGTACGTGCGCGATGCATGGCCGATGTTCACCTCCACTGCACCCAACATTCAATTATTTTTATTAGTTTTCTTGTTGTTAAGTAAGAATTGATGAACGACTTACTAACAATAAAAACGTGTTTAAAGTTTAAATTATGCTTTACTTATTTTTCAAGTCATGTATTAAAGTAGGATTAGAGTGGCACAAACGTGTAGCTAGCACCTATAATTTTATATTCTTTATTTTTTCTAGTTGTACTGCACAAAAGTGGCGCATAGATTTTGATTGAAATGCTAGAACTGATATTATAATAAATTCCACTCCCCAAGTACCTAAATACATTTTGGTGTAAAAACAAATTATGGATATAAGTGCCATAGGTACTTATCAAAGATTTAAGTAACGTGCATCTAAGAGACTATCCCCATAGGCTTGCTTGGAGCATAAACGTGCTAAAGAACAACTTTTCATTGTTGCAAAACAATTACTAAATTGGTCTGTTTTGTGCAATGCATATTTAAACATCTATTTCTTGAAACGTAGTTTTTACTAATCCGCTACGAATTTAAAAGCAGAATAGTCTGTCGTCTTTCAAAAGCCCTGTATTTATAAGATAGCAATTAAGC
The DNA here is from genome assembly GCA_943138885.2 of Tholera decimalis. Classification (NCBI taxonomy): domain Eukaryota; kingdom Metazoa; phylum Arthropoda; class Insecta; order Lepidoptera; family Noctuidae; genus Tholera; species Tholera decimalis. Next base: position 39,058,947 of record OW964566.2, on the reverse strand, counting down.
ACTATTTCTAATTAGGTATGTGTATTCGCTTATGTTTTAGTTGCCCATTAATTCTTTGTTTCAGTTTTGTTCATGGCCTCTTTAACTTTATTTTTTATTCCGGATGAGCTCGGCCTTGTCCTCGATCTCGACGGTAAGCGATAGATGAGGTCTACGATGAAACGACAGTGCCCAAAAGATGCACAGAACCCGGCAGATTTCTACACCTTGGTTGTACGCACGATAAACGTGGAGGAGAATTGTTTAGTACTACAATGCGGTTTTATATCTACTAAGTATGGAACTTCAGTGCGTCTGGTAGACCGGGCAGATATTCGATTTTCGATGATTTTTAATCCAAGATCACGTCTAAACGGCTAGTCGGTATGCTTTGAAAAAAAAATAATGATAAACTAGACTATTTCCTTAATAATTTGATATATGAATATTTTAATATTTTTTTGTAAAACATTGTGTAATTTATTTTTAAAAGTACGTCTAACGCGGGCATAAAAGCGAAGATCAGGCAACAACCATTGGGTGTATTTTTATGAAACTTTCACAGTCTAAAAGATAATTTAATTCCCAATCTTTTAGTATACGGCTTTTCTTCATATTGTGTTTGGTAAAGTCATGGTGTATTATTATTCGAATAATCTAGGTGCGCAATGAATCGGGGGCTCTTGCGGGCGACGGGCGGCAGTGCATCGCTGACCACTGTCACGAGTAGACGCTAACGCTCCGCGCAAAAAATACAACATGATTTTATTCGCATAGAAGTTTAACGCCAAAATGGTTGGTAAACCCAAAACACTAAAAAAGAAACGCCTTACAATGTTAAAAATAGAATGAAGTAACGAATTTTAATTATTTATATAATTTACTGCCGCTATGGTCGAGTGGTTTAGGGATTTAACTTGTGTGTGGTCGTGGGTTCGATTCCCGCGGGACGCATACTTTGTAAATTTGTTTCCACTTTGGCTAGGACATTGCAGGCCTGAATCACCTGATTGTCTGATAAAAAGATGGTTCCGTGCTTCGGAAGACACATATAAGCCGGTAGTCCCGGTCGCCAAATGGCGGTCGTCAGAATAGACCACGTCAGAGGCTCTTGAGGCAGTCTAGAAACTCTGACACTAGGGTGTATGGGGTCATTAGACATTACTACCCACACGATAAGAAGAAGATTATTTATATAATCTCTATCAATAGTTTAAATTAGCATATTGGAATAAAATAAATGTGATTTAAATGTAGTAAACAAACTTTTATTTTATTGAAATAATTATGTTATTTCCTTTTAGGAGAACAACAAATAGTAAAGATTCTTGAGTCAAAAATGTAGAGACAGGGTGAATATTGAAATGTAATTTACGAGTAGGTAACCATATTGGAGCGTAGTAAGGACAGTTCGATTAGAGTTTCAAAAAATACTTGAGTGTTGCTGATATTGGAATAGTTGTAGGTATAGCTCTTGATACGTAAGTAGCATGACCTTGAATGCGGAGATCTAATATTTAGTAGGTGCTTACTTAAAATTATTTTTATTTTATTCAAATTATGTTTTTTTTTGGAGTATATCAAATAACTTAGATTCTCGCCGCGAAAATGCAGAGACGAGGTAAATATTGCAATGTAATAGCACCATACTACAGCGTAGGTACTAAGGACAGTCCGGATTAGAGTATCAAAAAATACTTGAGAGCTGATATTGACACGAGTTGTAGGTATAGGTCTAGGGTAGGTACTTATGTAGCATGACCTTGAATGCGGAGATCTAATGTTTAGTAATTTTTTATTTCATTGAAATAATAGTGTTTTTTTGTGGTGAGTACGAGGTGAGTATTAAACTATAATGTAACCATACTACAGCGTAGTAAGGACAGTCCAGATTAGTTTAAAAAATACTTGAGTGCGGTTTTTGACATAGTTGTAGGTACTTATAGCTAGCTATGGTACGAAAGTACCATGACCTTGAATGCGGAGATCTAATGTTTTGTTTACGCACAACTCTCCAATATTCCAACTTTCGCCCATATGGTCAATCCTACTTTCGCGCCCGTGCCTATACTTACCTAAATTTAATTTATATTATATAACTCGCTTTATATTATATAGATCGCATCGAACTTCCTGAGGTTACGTTGACATCCACCCTTAATTTTGGTCCGTTTATCGAGGCTAAGGCTCAATTGGCTGCCAAAAAGTTGGGAATCCTAGTAATTACACCCTAACTATTGATGATAATATAATAACACTAGTACTCTCGCGGGGCTTCGCTCCCGTGGATTCTATCACGGTAAAAACATAACTCTCCTTTTTTGCAGTCGGGTAAAAAGTAGCCTATAACCTTCCTCAAGCTTCAAACTACTTCCATACCAAATTTCATCCAAATCCACCCAGTACTTTCGAAGATTAGCGCGTTCAAGCAAACAAACAAACAAACAAACTAACAAACTTTTCCGCTTTATAATATTAGTATAGATTAGATTCACAAGTCGCCACAGAATTTGAAAATTTTTTCACTGACATACCCGTATCGACAATCAAGTCGCTAAAATCATCTGCCATTGCTGCAGACACATTACTCAAAAAAAGTGTTCCAGTTTGTAGTTCAGAGTTTAAATTCCAATATGTTACTTCTAATGACATCATCAAAACTTTTAATTCTTTGAATGTTAAAAAGGCTGCAGATCTGTGGGGTAATTCTGTTCATGTTACTAAGTCCATTATACACATTATAGCTCCTACATTAGCTGTTATATTTAATAATTGTATTGATTGCGGTGAGATTCCTGATTTAATGAAATATAGTAAAATAATCCCACTATTTAAATCGTTAGTACATCTGACCCTACTAATTATAGACCTATTTCTGTATTGCCCACTTTCAGTAAAATTTTTGAGAAAATTATTTTAATGCAGATGCAAAGATATTTTAATAAACACAAATTGCTACATAATAAACAATTTGGTTTTACAAAGGGACGTTCAACAACCGATGGCCGGTGTTGAACTTTTAGGACACATTTATAATGCATGGGAAGATAAGTGTTGGTAAGTGTTGGGCATTTTTTGCGATTTTTCAAAGGTATTTGACTGTGTTCCCCATGAGACATTAATCAGGAAACTGCACCACTACGGATTCCGGGGCTTCTCTCTGAATCTTCTGACCTCATACTTGAGTGAAAGGATTCAGAGAGTCGACTTGAACGGCAAAAGATCGCCGGGATCTGTGACGTCAAGATGGGGGTCCCCAAGGCTCAATTTTAGGTCCCTTTTTGTTTCTTATTTATATAAATGATTTACCGTACCTGATCAAAAATCATGACATAGTGTTATTCGCTGACGATACTTATCTTTTATTTAAAATCAAAGTTAACAGCAGGTTACTGAAGAAGTAAACAGTGCCCTTGCAACTGTAGTTAGCTGGTTTAATGTTAATAATCTTCTTGTTAATGAGAATAATACCAAATGCCTAAAATTTACGTTACTTCATGTTAGACAAGTGAATACAAGTGTATCAATAATCTTTTATTTAAAATCAAAGTTAACAGCAGATTACTGAAGAAGTAAACAGTGCCCTTGCAACTGTAGTTAGCTGGTTTAATGTTAATAATCTTCTTGTTAATGAGAAAAAAACCAAATGCCTAAAATTTACGTTACCTCATCTTAGACAAGTGAATACAAGTGTATCAATAAAGGGCGAAATATTGAAACTTCAGTGGGGCCCCCATATAAATTGTCAAAATAGCCAAGTTCTGCAGCATATGCCGTTAGAAAAATACGTGGATTAACTGATATCGAAACAGCACGTTTAGTCTACTTTAGTTACTTTCACAGAGTGATCTCATACGGGATTATACTTTGGGGAAACGCCGCCGACATTCATATAATATTTGTATTACAAAAATGGGCCATTCGTGCAATTTATAAATTAAGTCCTAAGCACTCCTTAAGAGACAAATTTAAAGAGATTAATATTATGACTCTGAATGACTCTGACTATGAATATTAATCTCAGTATATTTATGAGAATCTCTTGTACGCACACAAAAATATTAATCTTTTTAAAAAATACAGTGATATTCATAGTGTAAATACAAGGAACAAAGACACATATGTTATTCCTAAAACAAGGAAAAAAGATTGGTGGATCGTTTAGATGCCAATGTATACGTTTTTATAATAAAATTCCTAGCCATATTCAAGAACTAAGTATTAATATATTCAAATTATTTATAAAACGTAAGCTATGTCAGAAAGCTTTTTACACAGTTACAGATTATATTGAGGACAAGAAGGCCTGGGAATGAGATGCTCCAGTGATATACGTGTGCCTTTTCTATTTAGTTTTAAAATTTTGATTGATGATTTATTTTCGATTGATTAGAATATTTGCGTTCTCAAGTATTGTATATCCTTATAATCAATAAAGCGAAAAAAAAAGTATTGTATATACCTATTAATTTTGTTTTTGTTTATTGTTTTTTTTTATATACAACGTGTAACGGAAACCCCATATCTATCCAAAAGGGCTGAAGACAACATCTGGTATGGAGTCTCTATTCAATATTCAATATTCAATATATATTTATTTCAGATTCATCATCATTCAGATTCCATATTTGTTTGTTAGTAACATGTGAGCTTATAACCTAGTGTTAGTATTAGCCTAATAACAACTTATAACTAAATTGAATTATAAATCTAAGCTGTGTGGGACACGCCGACCCTGGGGTATGTTTACTTGACTGCATGCAGTCGTATCCATCGCCCCAAGATCGGAGAGTCCCATCTATCAGCCAGCGTTCTCAGAATGGTGTTGGGGCTGGCGCGTACGCGGCGTTGTAAAGAGGTATATCTCTTGCGCATGATGGCCGCAAAACCGTCCACGTTCGCGTCAGCAAACATGCCGGACGCACTACAAAAGCGCGGCAGCCCCAACATCGCCCGGAACGTGTTGTTATATTGGACGCGCAGGTCACTATATGCCCTCTGCGTGAAGTTAACCCACAGGCTGCACGTGTAAAAGGATTGACAGTACGCTTTGAAAAGCGCCACCTTGACTTGTGCTGTACAACGTGCAAACCTGTGAGCCAACATCCCGCATCGAACAGCCAGCTACCTGCGCTCCCGCTCCACATCAGTGGTATCCTTCATATCGTCTGAGACCCAGTGACCCAAATATTTAAATTTAGCAACTTTTTTTAAAGGTTTGCCGCACAGCATAACTGGCGGCACCCTAGAATACCCTTTACTTCCTGCTTTGAATAACATAAGTTCGCTCTTCGATGTATTATATTTGAGCCCATGGGCCTCAGCGTATGATTCACACACTCTGATCAGTTCTCTTAGTGCTTTAACCGATGGGCTCAGCAGAACCATATCGTCTGCATAACTTATATTATTAATGCAAACTCCCTCAATATGACAGCCGATGCCGGTCCTGCTAAGCTCATCGGTCAGATTTTTCATGTATAGATTAAACAGCGCTGGCGAGGACAGCCCCCCTTGCCTGACCCCACACTCTAGTCCATACTCCTCTGAAAAGGAGTTCGCCCATCTGACACGGTTCCGCTGATTGTCGTACCAGAATTTGAATAGCTCTACGACTTCCCGGGGAACACTCGTCTCACGTTGCAGTTTACCCCATAGCACATTATATGAAACTAGGTCAAAGGCTTTTGACAGATCTAAGTAACAGGCATATACAGGTGTCTTTCTTGCTGTATAATACTGCACAGTCTGCTTCAGGCAAAAGATAGCACTTTCTGTGGATAATCCAGGTCGAAACCCGAATTGTGCATCGTTAATTTTTAGATGTTTCTCAAGCTGGCCTACAAGCAGACTGTCCAGCACCTTTGCAATTATCGTCGCCAACGAAATAGGTCTATAGTTGGATAGGATTGACGAGTCACCTGTTTTATTTTTGATTATAGGCACAACAGTAGTACGCATTAGCCGTTCAGGTAAATGTGAATGGGCAAGACATAAATTCAAAAACATACACAATACTCGTGGCAAGTGGATCCCAGCATGCTGCAGGTGCTCGATGCTGAGGCCGTCGTGTCCGGGCGATTTTCCTCTAACCATACTCTTAATAATAGACGCTATCTGTTTTGTTGTAAACGACACGCTTCGCACAGAACAGGCGACGGTCTCAGAATCGGGCACAGGCATCTGTGGCACAGTTGTGAGGGGTGATTGTACCCTAAAATGCTGTCGAAACAGATCTGCAATACCACTCTGGTCATGCACACCTTCGACGCTCACGGAATCAGCACAGTTTCAGCACAAAATAACTGACTCAAAGAATTGATACCAAATTATTGGTTTCATATATTTCTTGGATACCAATCATAAAAAACGTGTCACAGCACTACGAGGGTCAATAACTTTCCACGTCACTTGCCAATAACACGATAATTCTTTTCGTTCTTCTTAATTTGAAAAATTCGGTCTCTGGTATCAGTGTATTGTAATTTATAATAAGTTCTACACACGTAGACTTAGGATTACTAAACCCTTGCCATATCGTTTGTTATCATCCAAAGAAGCCATGCACTTGGTATGTATATACCCTTTAAATTACACGTTGTATATAAATATAATTATTTCATTATTGTACTTGTGAGGACAATGTAGGTTATTCTATCTTCGTAGTTTTTACTTTCACTATAATTTCTTTAATGATGTCAAGCAGTTTGAGTACTTGTGTGGCCTACCCAAATAGCCTTACTTTGGTATTGTTCGTCAAATTGTTGAGCTCCTTAAATTCTAAGTTGAGCTACACGATAACTGACAAATGCTTGCACTGACTGGACAGGTCCGCTCAAATTTGCTTGGTTATTTCCTCAAAAAAATACCACAGACATGAACTTACATGCTTCTCATATACAAATACAAATTGTCTGGACTTTAAAAGAGACTTTGACCTCTGATTTTGTTTCGGTGTTTCTTCTCAGGGTAGTCAGTTAAGAAATACCGGCCTCATCTACCTAAACTAAACACGCAAAAAAACATGACGTGTAAAAGTGTTATTTATAACCAATTTACAAAATAAATATTTAATTTCATTTCATTTCAAAAGTGAGACGGTACTTCACACCGGAACAGCTGCTCAACCTCTATCGAGCGCAAGTTCGGTCGTGTATGGAGTGCTGCTCTCATCTCTGGGACGGATCTGCCAAATACCAGCTTAATGCACTTGAGTCTATAGAGAAACGGGTCAAAAGGCTCATAGGCAACGAGAAACTGGTCGAGACAAAGGTCCAGAGCCTAGAGCATCGGCGACGTGTTGCAAGCCTATCAGTTTTCTATCGGTTACATTTCGGGGAGTGTGCGATGGAATTGCAGTCTTATTCTACCAAGCCCGTTCCATCATAGGACTATAAGACAAACGGTGATGCGCCATCGTTACATGGTGGACATCCCACCCATACGCATGAAACGTTTTGAGATTACTTTAATTATGGGTACGGCTAAGGAGTAGAATTCCCTGCCGGAGTATGTTTCCTGATAGTTATAACCTGGAAGTCTTTAAGTCAAGAGTGAATAGATTACTTCTAGGCAAGCGTGCTTCATCTTCGACCACATCATCGCTTAACATCAGGTTAGATTATGGTCAAACGCAAGCCTATAAACTATTAAAAAAATATTTCAGCTCTGGCTGTATACAAAAGGGAAAAACTCAACTCAGCATGTCGAAAATGAGGACATGATTGCTGACAAGTAAATTCATACTTATTTCAATATTCCGATTTCAATGTTATTAAAACTTTATTATTTACGAGTATCAAATGAGTCTAAGTAGCGTAGCCACATAGTAATTTTTATATATATAGATAGATAGATTTACTTGTCTAAATACACATAGTAGTTTTCAATGACCAGACAATTAAAGTCCAGAAAAAATTTGGATGGTGATAATAAATCAGGCAGTACAGTCTTTACTATTTGAAACGTATGGTTACCTTACTAAATTTCGAGCTTGCGTTGCGGGGGTGCATTGCGCGGTCGCGGGGAGCGACGCAAGCTTCTCCCCAGTCGCTCAAGGTCGCTGCCATATAATGTCGCCTTAAGGAGAGGGGACCGGTAGGATAGATGGAGGGATCAGCATATATGATTTAATGTGTAATCAAATGTTGGTTACTCTAAATAAATAAAGCCGGTTTGCGGGAGTATTCTAACGAAATACCACAGCCCTGGAACTCAAGGGCAGCTGAAGGAACAAGGTGGGTTTTTAGTCAGTAGAAGGCTGATTCTCCTTTTCACTCCACCCAGAGCGGGAGAAGTCATTCGATGATTTTCGAACCCGGGAAAAAAAAAATTTTACCTCTGCGACCTAGCTCCGGCCACAGAAATCTCGCTCCAGCCTTCAGGTCCCCAGAAATGTAAAGAAACTGCCTAACTTTTTAACACCCATCTTGGAGACTGCTTCAAGTCTGTCTGTGATGATGATTATAAATTACCCACAAATTCCTCTTAAAATATAACGGCATATAAAATAGTACATTTTGATACAAGTGGAGAAAGTTTGTTATTGCAGCCGAGGCGGGGTTACGCCCGAGCTGCAGGGCGAGGGGGTTGTGGAGCCGAGTACTGCAGTAACAAATGTCCACGTGAATCAAACGACGTTTTTCAATACACATTCGAAAAAAAATACTTGCTCCGAAAATGACGATGCATTTTTATTTGTTTTCAAGCATTTTGAGCCTCAATCACAATATCTGGCGGCGTAACATCTAAATTGTTCTCATCAAAACTTAAATTCGACATACTCACGCCAAAAATACAAATTAATAAGATTTAATTTACTTTTCCCCGCGCTTTACCTTCGCGGGTTAAAGGAGAAGCAAAGGTATGAAGCCGCAAAACAGATATTAAAATAAAATGCTTTTTTTTTATTTAGATCACAAATAAATGTTAATTTTTTGATAAAAGCAAAATTATTTTATAAATAATAATAATTATTTCTGATATTCTATTAATAAACACAATTTTAATTTTCATTAAATATTCCTTAAAAACATGCGCCTGTTTGCTGTGAAAAAATAGTAGATTATACAACAAGTGAAAAAAAAGGGAATTTAATTCGAGGTACGAAGTTGGATCCCGAGAGCAGCGAAGGATTCTAGAGTAGAATCCCGAGCGTAGCGAGGGATTCTAGATTAGAATCCTGAGCGGAGCGAGGGATACAAGGACCGAGATAATTTTTTTTTTCACGAGTTGTGTACTCTACTTTTTACCATTGACTGTGAGAAAATAAATAGGAGTCTAATATTTATATTCATAGAATTTTATTATATAATCAGTAATAAAAGAACAAAGGATTACATATAAACATTAAAAATTTATAGTGAAATTAGAACAGTTTTCAAAATTCAGTGTTATATTCTTGTTTGGTTTTGAAACTGTCGTATTAGATAAGACTTGGGTATTTGGCAAAGTCGCCGTATTTTGTGGTTGCTGTTGCTGAGAAAGCTGTAATGTAGTTGTTTTACAAGGTTTTCCTTTCGATGTTGAAGGGCGCGCCGGAGATAGTGGCGCAGAAGGGTCAACAGCAGACGGTTTTAGATTTATACTGTCAATTATTCGGCTGCATCTTTTGGATTTGTTTTCGATCGAATCCTCGATATAGCTTTCTGCTACTGTGCTGGACCTCCACCCTCCGTGGCGTTTCAGTTCTGTAAGATCAGCACCTGAATTTGCTAAAAGGGTGGCAGAGCTTCTACGGAAACAATGTCCTGTGTACTTTTCGGGATTTGGTAGATTTAAGAATGTGGCAATCTCTTTTGGCATCGCACCTATTTTGTTAATTCCAATAGGTTGCCGAGTACATTTTCCGCCATGGTATTGTAAGAAAAACCTATCGGTTTTTGTATTAGTGGGCCTTATAGCTTGATATTTTTCGACGATTTTAACGTATTCCTGCCGTATTACGAACGTTCTATCAATTTTAGTTTTTGTATCAGTTAAAACAACCAGTAATAAATTTTCCGAGTGTTTTTGGATGTCGTTCATAGTTATTTTTAATAATTCGTTACTGCGACAGGCCCCATTCACGCCAAAAATTAGCACAACCTGTGAACAATAATTAAAAAAATATGTATTTACAGGAAAACTTTAAAAGTTCAGTAGGTTTGTAAATAAATATGTTTTAAGTAGGTACTTACTTTTACGGCCAGAAAACTGTGGTCAGGTGCATCATTTAGAAAACGTTCAATGTTTTGGGAGGTTAGCACTCTAGATTTCTTTGGCTTATCACCCTCAGACAGCCGTTTTAAGTATGTCACTAACTTTGAATAGTTTGAAATATCAATGTTGTGTTTTATTCTCACTGTTGATTTTAGCATAGAATATATGCTCCAAAGTGTCGACGCCTTCTTCGTCTTGGTTAATTCGTTGAAATAGTTAAGAAATACGCATTCTGAGAAGGAATTGGCGCCATTCGTGGTTTTCCAGTCGCAGAACAAATTGTATGTTTTCAGATACAAATCCCGAGATTTTGGCGGCAACAAATCATCTACTATAACTGCTGCGTTAGTACGAAATGATTCCGGAGTCAGTGTCTCATTTTCGTCATCGGAAGAACTCATTTTGTTTCAGTTATTATGTTAATAAATTTTCCAATGACACAAAACAACCACGATAACAGAGAGAAAAGAACTTAAAATTGGCGGTTTTTTTTTTAATATAATCGTAGAGCTCTATGGAATAGATCCATTTAGCCAGCCAGTAGGTACTTTCAGCACGTTTCAAATTTTTTTTACATAATTCGTGCTTGTTCCAAATTCAAAAAGTCTTTATTCACTCAGTGAGTAAAAGAGCGTTTTATTCACTGTTATCGATGAATAAAGTGCCCTTTTTCGAGTGGCAATGGTAAAATAGTAGATTATACAACAAGTGAAAAAAAAGGGAATTTAATTCGAGGTACGAAGTTGGATCCCGAGAGCAGCGAAGGATTCTAGAGTAGAATCCCGAGCGTAGCGAGGGATTCTAGATTAGAATCCTGAGCGGAGCGAGGGATACAAGGACCGAGATAAATTTTTTTTTCACGAGTTGTGTACTCTACTTTTTACCATTGACTGTGAGAAAATAAATAGGAGTCTAATATTTATATTCATAGAATTTTATTATATAATCAGTAATAAAAGAACAAAGGATTAAATATAAACATTAAAAATTTATAGTGAAATTAGAACAGTTTTCAAAATTCAGTGTTATATTCTTGTTTGGTTTTGAAACTGTCGTATTAGATAAGACTTGGGTATTTGGCAAAGTCGCCGTATTTTGTGGTTGCTGTTGCTGAGAAAGCTGTAATGTAGTTGTTTTACAAGGTTTTCCTTTCGATGTTGAAGGGCGCGCCGGAGATAGTGGCGCAGAAGGGTCAACAGCAGACGGTTTTAGATTTATACTGTCAATTATTCGGCTGCATCTTTTGGATTTGTTTTCGATCGAATCCTCGATATAGCTTTCTGCTACTGTGCTGGACCTCCACCCTCCGTGGCGTTTCAGTTCTGTAAGATCAGCACCTGAATTTGCTAAAAGGGTGGCAGAGCTTCTACGGAAACAATGTCCTGTGTACTTTTCGGGATTTGGTAGATTTAAGAATGTGGCAATCTCTTTTGGCATCGCACCTATTTTGTTAATTCCAATAGGTTGCCGAGTACATTTTCCGCCATGGTATTGTAAGAAAAACCTATCGGTTTTTGTATTAGTGGGCCTTATAGCTTGATATTTTTCGACGATTTTAACGTATTCCTGCCGTATTACGAACGTTCTATCAATTTTAGTTTTTGTATCAGTTAAAACAACCAGTAATAAATTTTCCGAGTGTTTTTGGATGTCGTTCATAGTTATTTTTAATAATTCGTTACTGCGACAGGCCCCATTCACGCCAAAAATTAGCACAACCTGTGAACAATAATTAAAAAAATATGTATTTACAGGAAAACTTTAAAAGTTCAGTAGGTTTGTAAATAAATATGTTTTAAGTAGGTACTTACTTTTACGGCCAGAAAACTGTGGTCAGGTGCATCATTTAGAAAACGTTCAATGTTTTGGGAGGTTAGCACTCTAGATTTCTTTGGCTTATCACCCTCAGACAGCCGTTTTAAGTATGTCACTAACTTTGAATAGTTTGAAATATCAATGTTGTGTTTTATTCTCACTGTTGATTTTAGCATAGAATATATGCTCCAAAGTGTCGACGCCTTCTTCGTCTTGGTTAATTCGTTGAAATAGTTAAGAAATACGCATTCTGAGAAGGAATTGGCGCCATTCGTGGTTTTCCAGTCGCAGAACAAATTGTATGTTTTCAGATACAAATCCCGAGATTTTGGCGGCAACAAATCATCTACTATAACTGCTGCGTTAGTACGAAATGATTCCGGAGTCAGTGTCTCATTTTCGTCATCGAAGGAACTCATTTTGTTTCAGTTATTATGTTAATAAATTTTCCAATGACACAAAACAACCACGATAACAGAGAGAAAAGAACTTAAAATTGGCGGTTTTTTTTTTAATATAATCGTATAGCTCTATGGAATAGATCCATTTAGCCAGCCAGTAGGTACTTTCAGCACGTTTCAAATTTTTTTTACATAATTCGTGCTTGTTCCAAATTCAAAAAGTCTTTATTCACTCAGTGAGTAAAAGAGCGTTTTATTCACTGTTATCGATGAATAAAGTGCCCTTTTTCGAGTGGCAATGGTAAAAAAAAACTATCACCACCGAATATAGGGAATTGAATAGTTGTTTAATGTTATCTGTGGCAAAATCTGGAATGGTAAACCTTCGTGTGTGAAAAATTAAAAAAAAATCCACGAGTGTGAAATACATTGCATGTTGAACCTAATCGTAGTGCGATAAGAGCCAGTTTTCGAGGAAGTGTATTGAAAAATAATTATACAGCCTATAACGTTCTACTACTGGGACCTATCTACCTATCTCGGGAATGAGCTGTGACCCACGCGGGCGGCAAATCGGTGTTTACCCTCACCGATTTGAAAGCCGTGGTGATGAATTGATGATACTCGTATAAATTACACAAAGTATGAAAAAGTCATATTATAGATATAATAATTTATTTTTTGGAGTAAAACCAACAGAATTATAAACTGTGTAACACGAACCAATCCCTTCAATAGGTGATGCGCCTTAACAATAATAAGGGGACGCAAAATTAGTGGCACGAGGGTGTTTATGTCAACACCAAGAGCAATTACAGAGTTATTTTATAGGGGACTTTATTGTTAACATTATTTATATCTTACCCCCCGTTTCTAGAAATAAATTTATCAACACGTCACATAACTATTTAACGCACGTGATGCGGTTGGCTATTCAAAATTCAGTCATGCATTCCAACCGCAATTATTCTGGAAATTCTAAAACAAAAATTCTCAATAATTACTACGACATTTTGAAAACTTTTTTTTTTTTATTTTTGTTTTATTACTTATTCTTAATATTTCATTTTCTATCGGTACTTGAAGTACCATGAAGATTATAGAGGCCATTCCTAAAAATATGTTTGATGTGCTTTCCTTGTGAATTGTAATAAATAACTTTATGATCTATAAAACTTATACGAGACACTACAAAGATACCGAATGAATCAGCTGTAAGTATAAAAAATAATCCTTGGCAAATAATAGAGTTATCGTTAGTAGACTTGATGTGAAAAACAGAAACTCTGGCGCATGTGTTATAGGCACGACTTTGTTAATCCACATTTAAACAACGCTTGTTTTGGCGATGATATTATATACTATAATTTATTACAAAGCGGAAAAGTTTGTTTGTAAGTCAAAACGTGGAAATCTTCGAAAGTACTGGGTGGATTTGGATAAAATTTGGTATGGAACTAGTTGAAGCTTTACGAAAGTTATAGACTACTCCTTACCCGACTACAAAAGAAGAAGGGTTATGTTTTTATCGTGATAAAGTATACGGGAACGAAGCCCGGCGCGACTGTAGTCAGTTAATGAATTTATTATTAGCTAAAGTCTGTGGCAGTTCATATTAGATACTATTTATAAAGAAGGTACAATATGCATATTACGTAGGGCTGCCATCCGTCAGAGTTTTCCCGGATTTGTCCTAGTTTGGAGAGCGTCCGGGGGCGCCCGGGGGGATTTCCCCAATAAGCGTCCAGGTAAAACCCGGACACACATTGGTCTTACGGGTACCAATAAGCACGATCTCTATTATTATTTTCCTATGGTATTTCATCTCATTGTTTATGTTACGTTGATTAAATAAAAAGAAAGAGACACTTATTAAAAAAGTTCTAAAGCTAAAGCTAAACATCGTTGTTTTTAGTTTCGAGTTCAAGAATGTATTTTTCTACGGTGTCCGGGGAAAAACTGTGATTTTACCCAAATTTCCGGGGTTAATAAGTCTTTGTCTGGGGCCGGCAAATTTGGTGATGGCAGCCCTAATATTACGTAACATAACAAAAAGCCGTGGCAGAAAGCACAGGATATTTGCTGTGTCTCCATGTCGTATCTTTGCACGTGCAAGTCCCCGATACTTCGCACTCTAGCTGCACTAAATGTTCTCTTGGATTCAAATCCAACAGCGATCTGTTCGCGGATGAATGAAAGATTTTACTGGCATACCAGGATTATTGTGAGTTGGATTTATAGAAGTGTTATCAACTTTTTTTTTTGTTTTTCATTATTTGCAACAAAAATTGTTATTTGTTTTGAATGAAATCTTAGTTGTTATTCGTTTTAATTACTAAATATAAGTGATCCAACCGTTGTAATTAAAATAAATAAATACCTAACATCACGCGTTCATGTGTTAGTGGCTTAGGCTATGGTGTCCTATATTGTCCTATATTATCCCTCTGGCGGCCAATGCGAGTCCCTCTTAGATGTCGTGTCGCTTGCAGGCTGGCATCAGCCAGGAGCCGTGAAGAGTATTTAAGCGCTTCCGCAGCTCCCGGAGCAAGAGTTCGTGGGAGCAGGGGAGGTTTTAGTTAGTAAGAGTCTGATAGACCACTTCGCCTACCCCAGGTCGGAGAACATTCATGAGAAATTACTTCCTTCGACCTCGAGAGAAAAACAATAGTGCCACATACAATAATAGTGAACATCCCTAAACCCACCATTATTTTGTTGCCAATTTCTGTCAAGTAGTCTTAACTTCACTGTGAGCGCTACTGAAAAATTCTAAAAGTAATGACCCGGGATTCGAACCGTGAAACCAACGCTCAGCTGTTGCACTTGCGATCACTCTACCAACTCAATGTAATCCATTAAGAATATAGCTTCCACGTTTTTACGACAATTGCCACGCCATAAATGCCTAATCAAATATGTTACTATGTGATTTTTATAGCTTCTACAGAGTGCTTCAGAAATAGTTGGTCATAATTAACAAACTTGATTAATACACAATTATTTTGCCACTACGACTATAATGAACATAATTATAGAGAACATTTGTAACTCAAGATTTCAAGCCATTGATGCGTTGATAAAATAGTTTACAAGGAATGTGATAGAAACGTCTTAGGATAACTTATAATTATGTTAGCTGTGCGTGAATTCACTGGATATTTAGTAAAACTATGTGATTACGTATCTACTTATACATCATTCATTTGTGTGCGCATTTCATATGTGTGCGTTAGATTGGCGGGTACTTACAGGCCAAGCGAACGAGCGAGCGAAATCTGTCGAATCGGCATCGGGGATGAACGCCGCACGTACCTACTCTCCTCTACTGGCAAATACAATCGGACCATATTATTTTAATCGAGGTAAAATGAGCTGTAATTGTACCAGAAGTCTGATGTTCTGTAAAAATGTCACCGTGTAAACGTTGGACAAGACTCAGAGCTCTGTTTCCAGCTATGTTTTTGCGTAGAGATGATCGAGAGATGCTACGAATTGACAGCTCACTTTCCTACAATTTCACGGTAAGATTTTTGCAAAACAGAACCGAAACTTTGCCGGAGGGGATTTTTTTTTTTTTTCAATTTTTGTTAACACAAGGTATATAACTGTAGTACTGAATTTTAAGGGCACTTCAAACTAAAGCCTAGTGACCATTAACAACGTCTGATGTTCATTTGAACGATTTTGGAAACTATATCGATCTTTCCCCATCACCTTTTCGTCTTTCCCCGTGATTCATTTTCGTAATAAAACATTTGTTTTTCGGTGTGGAACAGATTTTACAAGATGTTATCAATAAGATAGAAAAAAAAATATTATTTGTTCATTAGTCATAACAAACAACATAAGCATTAGCTAGTAAGTATTTACTGTACTACACTACTTCAAATACACCACTGCTCATCTCATCAAAAAACCGTTCGATCTTCCCCCACTTTTTTTATTCTTAATTAGCTCACTCTTGACCTCAATCTCGCCTGATGGTAAGCGATAGATGAGGTCTACGATGGGACGAGCGAGCCCAGAAGATGCCCGTTTACTCTTGCTTTAAAGGCTGAAAGGTCATAAGTGGCAGGGAACACAAGCCGGCAGAGAATTCCACAACTTGGCTGTGCGCAGAGCCGGATTAACCCATCAGGGGCCTATAGGCAATGGAATCCTCGGGGCCCTCTTATACCGACTTCAAAAAAGGAAGAGGTTCTCAATTCGGCTGTATTTTTTTATTTGTGTTAACTCATAACGGCTAGACTGATTTGGAAAATTCTTTTTTGTTTGAAAGGGTATATATACTTCAAGGTTGGTCCCATTGCCATCAAGTCAGGATCTAATGATGGAATCCTGGAGAATTCGAGGGAAAACTACAAATATTATAGGCAGAAAAGCACCGGTTGGTGAAGTGGAACTAATGATGAAGACCACAGATAGCTACCGGAACTACTAAGTATTTCATGGGTTGCGATTCGATTACTTGAAAGTAGTTTTTAAACACAAGTATGTCTGTATCTATTTTAGGCATGGATGTTGTCTTAAGTCTGGTCCCCTATGAATAAAGTACGTTAAGTACAAAAAAAAAGTATCGAAGCAGTATATCAGTTATCTAGTAACGTAAGTAGTAACAAAAGCCGCGTATCTGCGTATGTGTATGTCTGTGTGTTTGTCTGCAAAATCGTACCTAAGTTCCAAACATCGCAAACGATTCTAATTCAGTTTTCTTTAACTGGAATGGTCTTAATGAATAAATATCATGGACCAGGAATAAGAAATGAAATGGTACGCGGTTATTTTAAATTTAATATATTCAAATGAAATAAAATATAATAAATATAAGAAAAAACTACTATACTGGAAAAGGTTAGAAAAGTTAATATTTTAACCTTATACTGTAAGTTTAAATATTATTTTTTCTTACTTTTGTAGATACAAAGTCGTTTAAGACATCTTTGAATTTAACCTTTTCCAGTATATCATTTTCAATGGACATATCGTCAGTGAATTTAAACGATTTTGACACATTGTTGATCGAAGACTGCTTTTTATTAAAATTAATAAAAAGCAGTCTTCGATCAACAATGTGTCAAAGTCTTCGATCAAGAAGTGTTTTTATATTTCATTAAATAACTTTTAAACGGTATATCATTTTGTTATTTTTATTGCGAAATTAAAACTAATTCCTAAGAAGTCATGTACAAAAGATGATAAGAATCCGCTTAACCGTTTCAGAGATCCAGCAAAACCACAAACGTTACTCCAGCAAAATCTCGAATAACTTCGCAGCCGAAGAAAGAACAAAAACAAAATAAAGTGTAACATTTACCTCGTCTAGACAACTAAATGTATAGCTAATATTTATTTCAATATTCCCATTATTTAAAAAAAGTTTTGCTGCGGTAACGTTTCAAACGTTACCCCAGCAGAATATGTTTTTGTGTAATAACTAAAAAACTATATGTGTAACAAATTTAAAAATGTGCTTAACAATTACAGAAGCTGGGCAACTAATTATCTAGAAGATTTAAATGACTATTTTCGACATTATTTTGTTGGGGTAACGCACACTATCAAATCATGGCCGAGAGTGCTAAGCCGTTTACGCTATCGAGCTCGTAGAGTACCTATTGTTTACACCTTTCTAATAAAAGCTTAATTTTTCAAAATTAACCTAAAAATCCGATCGTTTCAAGGTAGTGTTTATTCACAGAGCACAACTTTTTTAGTTTTATTTGCGGTCGTAAATTTCACAAATCGCAATCACAGAAACTTTAAATTTCTAAAACTACAAACTGTACTGAACGAATCGGGGATTCCACCTTTCCACCAACGTGCATGAAGTATCCTCCGGCCGCCCTACGGCTGCGTTCCGATTTATTATATTAGTTTTAAAACTCGATACTAAATAGTATGAAGCAATGCGTGCGTCGAAAAAAATTATAATTATTGTTATTGAGAAAGGAAAATTGAGGAGAAAATTGTAAGATTTACTAGCAGACATAAAACAATTGTAGACTACGTACGTATCGTAACTTAAGAGCCTATACCTACTACCTCAAATGGCTTAGCATGATCGTCCGTTATGTCGAAAATACTGCAGCAATAATTTTGAAATAAATATATAGTAAAGTTGAGGATTAATATTAGGCACCATGTTTGACGAAAACACGATTCCATAAAATATTCTTGATAGAATGAAAATCCAAAGTTACCTCCAAACCAAACAATAAACCGCTGGTATTCAAAAATAACTTCAAATTAGATAATGATACTTTGCTTATTAATTGAACTAAGTATAAAGCAGGTCTTATGTTATTTACTTTTTTTAATTACCATTACTTTCACCGTAAAAAGAAATAAACTAAATTATCGGTGTCTTGGAGTGTTTTCCCTGCCACCCTGTCTCGCTTGCTCGCGTGACCGCGGCCAGTAGTGTGCGAGCGAGATAGTGAGAAGCGCCGAGGTAGTATAGGCCCTTAAGTGCGATCCGGTTCGGTACCCCGGTGGGTAAGGAGTAGGACTTAAGAACCTCACATTTAATTCTACTACTAAATTATGTTATTATGGCACTAAGTCCGCCTTTGTACATTTTGTGTTGCATAAAGTTTTAATAAATCAATAAATAAGGATTTGTATTTTGAGTGATAACAGTGTGGTCCCTCAGTTCACACGCTCTTCTAAATTCTCGTTCGATGAGTCATTTTTTTTTTCTTGGTGCGTGCAGTGGGCCCCTTGTGGACGCGGGGCCCCTAGGCAGTTGCCTACTCTGCCTAATGGTTAATCCGGCCCTGGCTGTGCGCACAATAAATGTGGAAGAGAAGCGCTTGGTACGACAAGACGGTATACCAACCAAGTGTGGATGGTAGCCAGCTGTGCGTCTGGTAGACCGGTAGCGAAAGGGAGATGGAGGAATCAGTCAGTCAGTCAGCAGTCGCGCTTGCAACCACTAAAACAACGGTCGATCAATAATTTAAAAACATAACCCATCCTTTGCAGTCGGGTAAAAACATAGTTACTACTGTTTGGTATGGTTTCTACGTTTTATCCCATCACTTTAGTCCTTGGGTGCCTTAGTCAGCCATTCTATAAAACCAAAAAAACCAACCCATTCTTCAAATTGCCTTGTACGCAAATACCGAGAAAACTTACCCTTCAGTTTCAGATATAATTACAGACAACCAGACTTCCAAATATTTAAGGAGCAGCTGCTTGCGTACAAACGTAAATTATTAGTAAATGGGCCATAAACGTGCAAATATTTAATTTGTAACAATAAACAAACTTATTTATTTGTTTAATTAAGCCGAAGATCCTCTGAAATTAACATATTTTTAGCAGAAGTACATTTCATAATTGTGCCCACACAACATAAGCTATAACATCACGCATATATTCCATTATATTCAGATCCGTTCAGTCGTTTTTGCGTGTAAGAGTAACAAACATACATTCAAGCAAACTTTCGCATTTATAACATTAGTAAGATCTCATTTAAACATTTTACCTTTTTAAATCAAAATGGGCTTGTTTTTGTGCGACATACATAAACTACTCAAAACAAAGTAGGGCCCACCACGATTTATTCACAAAAAATGTTTGAATATCACTTTAAACTTATGAGCAAGATGAAGTGTTTTACCATAAAAATGGATATGTTTATGAGTATAGGTATACCTATATGTTTATAAGGTCAAAAATAGGGTTTATTTAATCATCCAACATCCAGTGGGCGAGTGGAAGATCACTCGTGCACTGGATGTTGGATGAATATGTTCACATAATTTCAATCAGATACCCCACGTATCTCACTGAATTGTCCCAAATGACCGACCCTATCTATAAGCATGCCAACCTACTCAAGCAGCAATACCGTCGATACACAAAAAAGAAAAACGGTTTGTGGATCTGGTGATAAAACTCAAATAATCCCTTCGAGGTACAGCGGTTTTGCTATCTATAATTTCATATTTAACAACTTTGTGCCGATCCCACATGAACCCAAATTCATCTGCCAACACTAACGCCCTAACGTGTTGTATTTCAAGCTGTAATGGGTAGTTCTGGCACAAAATTGTGCTTATTCCAGCTTATCTACTGCAATTTCCTGCGCTCATGGAGAGCACAACATCATAACACATCGGCCAGCAATGCTCTTGTGAGCAATAGGTGTTGTAAATCAAATACAATTGCTTTACCTGCACTAACAACGCTACTAAATTTATTAATACATTCTTGGGTATATACTTGAGAGAGTTGGGGGCGTAGTCTTCTATTGATGAATTCAGCAAACTGTTTCGCATCTATGTCTTAATTCTTCTTACTTACTCTTACTAATATTTTAAACGCGAAAGTGTGTTTGTTAATCTTTCACGCAAAAACTACGGAACGGATCTGAATGAATTTGGTTTATAGATAGGAATAACACATATGCCACATTTTATCCCGCAATTCCCAGGGGTTCAGAATTTACGCGGAAAAACCTTTCACGCGGACGAAGTCGCGAGCAGAAGCTACTATGTTCATAAACTGATCATACATCTTTTTGTTACTTTACTAGGAATTAGTCTAGAAAGCTTCACCATGTCATCGAGTATGAAATTGTTTTTTTGTTAACCTTAAGTGCGCACTCCTGGACAAGTATATCATTCAGCTAATTCACACAAAACCTCAATTAATACATTATACATTCAAACATAATTCTGTCTATTAGTGAAAACCACATGAAAATATGTTTTTAGTCTTTGAGTTTATCGCGAACAGTCAGATGCGGTGGCGGGAGACTGTTAAATATTTATTTATTAACCCTTTATGCAACACAAAATGTACAAAGGCTGACTTTAATGCCATAGGCATTCTCTACCAGTCAACCATCGGTGGTGAAGAGATAACATGGCAGGTGCATAAAAAAAGAAAACGAAGCAAGGAAAATAAATAAAAGTAAGGAAATATGTAAGGATTTCACCATTTCAAGTCATTGAGGTAAACTCTATTTTCATGGGTTACATAATATCATACCTATTTATATTATAGTTAAAATAGGTACCTATTTTAATAAAAGATCATTGATAACATTACTTACGGGTACGCAGGTATCACGTACATTCGCACATGAAGGTGAAACCGGCAATTTAATTCATCAAAATTGTTGCAGTCGTTTCTTAAAGTCATATCTGACAAGGGACATTACCAAACCTACATATAATCTGAAAAAGAAGATCTTACATCAGCTTTAGGTACCTAACTCATAATGTACCATAAGTTGGGTCGTCTGCGTGGAAGTGCACACACGCATCTGCTTCTGCTGACCTATATTTTATTCGTAACACTTGCGCACGCAGAATTTAACTTCCATTTAAAATATATGACCACATGCAAGAGTTCAAATAAAATGCCCAAACCTCTGGCCATGGTGCAAATCATAAGCGGTAGCGATTTGTTAAGTTATTGATTTATTTTCCAAAATTTTAGGTCATGCTTTGGTTACCTTCCTATAGCTTTGTAAAGAGAGAACAATACATCATTATTGTTTGATATAAGACAAAAGGTAAAATACGCTTAATTGCAAAATAAATGGAAGCATTGACACTCAAAAGGCCGCATGCATACAATCATTAAATTAACGTTTACGTTTAAATTACGTTTACGTTAAAATTAAAGCTAAAAACCCACATAGCAAAACTATCAAAAGTTGTTGAGTGGACTACCTTTTTGTCAACACTTAAGTAACTACTTCCAAATCAACTCAAAACAGTAATTTAAAAAAACCGACTACAAATATCTGTTAACAAGAAAGAAAAAAATTTTAATCTTCAAAAAAGGGAGGAAACGATAATTAAAAGTGGATGTGTTTACCTAATTCGATAACGCCAACAATTTTTTTTGAGGTTGCCAGGAAGATTCGTGATGAGTTAGGACAAAATTAAATGCACACAAATAGCAGATGTTTATATTTTTTTCAGTTATTATTTTATGATTCACTGTGACCTACACGGATGCAATGTAATAATGTTAGCAGTGTGGAGTGACTAATAAGTAACACAAATCTATGAATTTCTCTACCATAATATGCATGTATTATAAACAAAGAAACCTTTCTCTTGAATCACTATCTATTGCTGGTAACTGCATTCTTTGTGTTACCTGAGATACCTACATATCGTTCTCACTTTTTTTTAAGTCGGTTAAAAAAGAGAGTTTGTTGTACACATCTTTTTACCCCCAAAACCATATTACAGACTAATTTAATGCTATGGAAAGGATTAAACAAAACTCAAGAAGTTCGATGACGTAAACGGCTTAGCGCGTTAGACCACGATTAGATGGGTTTTTCGTCGTTTCGGACCACAAGCGGTTTGTTAATAAGTTAAGCAGTGTTCGCAGAGGCCGATCATCTGATGGGTGATCCAAAACTTGCTATCTCGAGTTTTTCTGCGCTTCTGAAGGCACGTAAGTCTCGGCTGCAGTCACTAGCATCCACTAATCCGCATTGGGCTTGCACAGTCGGTTCTGTCTAGTTGATTCTCGTTAGGTATTATCCGTAGGGAAGGTCCGTGCTTCAGCAGTGGTGATATTCATAGGCAGATTATGCTAAACAGTACAAAGATGTACGATGGCAGCAATCGCGGGAGATTTGCTGCTTACATTTGAAGAGTTCCATCACTTATCTCTTAAGATATTCATCAGAACCTGATGTGTTGTATACTTAAACCTTCATGTAAAATATCCTTTCAAACGACGAAAACGCAATCGAAATCGGATCAGTTGTTTTTGAGAAAATCGCGGATATACAAACATATATATATATTGGTCGACTACAAAACCTCCTTTTTCGGTTAAAAATAAATCGTTATTGTTTTAAGAGCATTACAATACAGGGTTTTATCACTAGCCTCAACACTAGGATGACTGCACCATATTTCTTTTATATACCTATTCAAACTGTTCCAAATCCTATACTTTGTCACCTTTCTTATACCTACGACTCCTATGTATAAGAAAACCATCACACTTTCCTATCTAAACGAAACATCAATATTTGCTGAACCTTACGATTTACGGATCGCATGCATCTGGCATCACAGATTTAATCCGTCGACTATAGGCTTGTATTCCATCTGTGAGTACATCTGTCCCGCCCAGTGGGCAAAGGGCCGATACCGAACCGAAACAAAAATAAACCCATTGACGCTGGGTCAGTAGCCGGCGCACAAAGGGCCCACTGTGCACAATGAGGGCTCATGCCTGTGTCTGTGCTTTTTTGTCTTGTTTGAGCCTTGTAAACAGCCTATTGATGTTTGCACTCTAATTTGTTTAAGTAATTGTTGGGTAAAGTGATCTCTGCGTACCTACCTAATTGCCTATGCGGTAATTTAAAACTGATTTTAAAGGCAAGATATTTATTAATGTTTCTTTTTGTTGGAATGGGGAATAAATGGGTATAATTGCATGTACAATCTGAAGGGTTTGGAATAGTTGATTTTTATTTATTTATTTATTATATACTTTATTGTACACCTTACAATATTTCTATAGATACAAAAAAATTAAACTAGTGTACAATGGGCGGTCTTATCGCACAGGGCGATCTCTTACAGACAACCTTTGGATGGACAAACTTAAAGGAGACAGATTAAGGGCTGTCAGTGTACAAACATATAATTGAACATAATAATATAAAATACATACAATACCAAAATTATATACTAATAAATATTACATGTATAATTGAGAAAGAAGGGGAAAAGTTATAGGGAGAGGTAATGCTCCTTCACCATTCTTTTGAACGCTGGTAGCGTTTGAGCACGCCTCACTTCTATAGGTAATGCATTCCACAAACGAGCTGCTTGTATGGTAAAAGATTTGTCAAAGAAAGAAGTGGAATGCATACGAATACTCAACTCTAGATTTTCCGATGATCTCAAAGATCTAGAATGTGTGTCACAGAGGAACTGAAAACGTTCCTTAAGATAGAAAGGAGTGAAAGGATTAAATAGCACATTATAAAGTAGAGAAAGTAAGTGAAGATTCCGGCGAAACCTAATAGGAAGCCATTTGAGCTGAGCACGGAAATCAGAGACGTGGTCATATTTGCGCAAGCCAAATATAAACCTGATACAGAGATTTTGAAGACGCTCTAGCTTGTCCAATTGGTTTTGGGTCAAGTCGAGATAGCTGGCATCAGCATAGTCCAGAATAAGGAGAAGGAGAGTTTGTGCAATTGCAATTTTAGTGGAGATGGGAAGAAAATTACGAAGGCGTCTCAAGGAGCCTGCAGACGCAAATACTTTACGACTAACTTCCTGTAATTGTTTAGTCCAAGAAAGGGTGTCGTCAATGTGTATTCTCAGGTTCTTCACAGTGTGACTGAAAGATATGACGGTGTTATTGAAAGAAACCTGGGGAAGTGCCGTCCAATCAATCCTGGAGATAGTACGAGAACTACCAACAACAATAACCTGAGTCTTAGCAGGGTTGATTTTCAGCCCAAACTCAGCGCTCCAGTCACCAATTCGAGCAAGGTCCATATTAATAGCTTTAATGGCATCAGCTAACTCTACGAGTGGAGCTTGGGTGTAAATTTGGAGATCATCAGCATACAAGTGGTAGAAAGAAGATAGTCGTTGAGTGATAGCATTTATAAAAAGTACGAAAAGTAAAGGAGATAAAACGCCACCCTGTGGCACACCGGCAGAGGTATCACACCAAGAAGAAAAGGAGTCCTCAATGGAAATACGCTGCCGACGACCAAACAGGTAACTACGAAACCAGTCAATTACCGATGGAGATATGTTAAACGAGCGGAGAATGCCAAGCAAAATGTCGAAGTCAACTGTATTAAACGCATTACTAAAGTCTAGTAGTGCAAGTACAGTTAACTTCCCCATCTCCATGCCAGACCTTATATCGTCCGAAATATGTACGAGTGCAGAAGTAGTGCTGTGACCAGGACGAAAACCAGATTGGAAGGGATTCAGAAGATTGTACTTAGAAAGGAACGAGCTAAGTTGTTGGTGGACAAGCTTTTCAAGGACTTTGGATAGGAGTGGGAGAATAGAAATAGGTCGGTAGTCAGAAAAAGATGCAGGACGAGTTTTTTTGGGTAAAGGGATAATTTGGGCGTCTTTCCAGGCTTGTGGAAAGACACTACTAGAAATTGAGAAATTTAGGATGTATAGAATGAACGGAAGAACGTTATAACAAAACTTTTATGTTTTCCATTAGATTTTCGTGATTCTTTTTGTATTAAGTTCTGTAAATAACTTCGAATTCTGTAGTAGGTTTCGAAACCGAAGAGACAAAACTAAAAACACTATTTGTTCTTAGTTGTGTTTTTATTCAGGCGCAAAATGGTAAGAAAAGCTTATAACCCACTGTTGTCGCGTATTAAACCTTTTAGCAAACGACTATAAATCCATAAAGAAGCGTTATATTGTTGGGAACATAACAAGAGTTTTATTGTGGAACTAATCAAAAATCAAAACTTCAAAAGGAGCACATAAAAGTAAACTCGGCTCAAGGCTATCTCGGGTAGTAAAGGTACCAGTGCCTAATAATGTAAGTACATTACGGGCCGATCACAACGTTTAATTTTCAAACTGCAGTTCAGAAATCAAATAATTTCAATCGATTATCGTATCATATCGATTCGTGAGTGGGGAAAAGTGCTATTAGTTTTTTCAATGACATTTCTCAGTGTTTGGATGTTGATGGTGTGATAACCCACGTTTCTCTAAAAGCACGTGAAGTCGTTGATCCCGGCTGTCTCTGGACATCCCTGATAGTCCTTTCGAATAGTCAAAAGCCAGAGTTGAGCTTACAGACTAACTGACAAAGGCTTGCACTGACAGGACGGGTCTACTCAACCTGTGTGGTTCTTTCTTCAAAAGGCCATTTCAGACCAATCTACAGAACCCTCATAAACTATTGTGAATATGTGAACTATGTAGGTTGTTTTATTCGAGTTAAACATGATTGTCTGGCAGTTTGAGTGCTTTTTGCGGCCTACCCAAACGTCCTTACCTTGGTATCGTTCGTCAAATCGTTGAGCTCCTTGTTTTAAGTTAAGCTATACGTTACCTGACAAATGCTTGCACTGTATGGACAGGCCCACTCAAATCTGAGAGCATCTTTCCTCAAAAGATCGCCTCAGACGGTAACCTACAAGGTTCGCATATATTATAACCAGTATAGATTGTATGGACTTTAAAAGAGGCGGACCCCTGAGTTTGTTTCGGTGTTTCTTCTCAGGGTAGACATAAACACCGGCCTTATCTAGTTTAATACAAAAAAAATAACGTGTAAAAGTGTTATTTAATAACCAATTTGCAAAGAAAAACTAACACTGGTCTGGCCAAGGTGTATCGTGTTACCCTGCCTGTGTTGTGAAGGTCAGGTAGGGAGTCGTTCCACAAGTAAAACACTAATACTCAGGAGACTGGAAACCGACCTACCATAGTTTGACACCATGATTTGTGAGAAAAGGCTAAGCAGTATCATTAAGCCTGCAATACATGTTGGCCGAGTGTAGGCCAACGCGAGCGATAGGTACAAGGCAAGAAATAATGTCCACACGTTCGACAAGTTCGTCGAACGCCAATGCAGACGACCAATGTAGAAGTGGGTCTGTAGAGCTGCCCACACGTTGGCCGACCGTAGGCGAGCGCCTTTGATTTGTGACCAAAACCGACACCGATCCGAAGTGAGGCAAGTGATCACGAGCAACGGCGAGCGAAGACAAGTTACACCAAATGAGCTCTATACACATTGGCGCTGACCTCCACTCGGCCAACTAGGCAAGTGACACCGAGCGATAGCAAGACAAGGCAAATACACCGTCCACATGTTGGCATTGGCCTTCATTCGACAACGCTCGGCCAACATGTATATGGCTTTAGAACTTAAAACGGGATATTTACCATGTGTATTTTTTGTTTCAAGTTTCCGATATGTCGGCACTGTTGCAAGCGCCATGATCACGGATGAACTGAAGTAATTGCGGGTGGACGTTTATGAGCAGAAGAATCGGTCTACCCTCTTTCTCGTTCGTTTTTTTGTCTGAACACTCGATAGTCGATTCTGTTCCGACACACAAAACTCACCGTGTCGAAAACATTCGCGAGTCGACACTGTGAGTTTTACAAAAAATACACATGGTAAAAAATATCCCGTTTTAAGTTCTAATGATACTGTCATTGACCATGTTAGTTTAAAAACTTATAAGCCGATGATGAGTTATCAAATAACTTCAAACGTCCCCCGCCGGCTTCCGGGGTATCCTTAACTACTGTTAGTTCTATCAATGTGTACCATAAACACTATAATAACATGTTAAGCCTCAAATTGTTATCTAATCCGTGGCGTGGAGGCAAACACGCTGCTTTCCCACGCCAGATAACCAGAGTGCCTAGAGTGGTGATTACATTATGAAAGCGAAAAGTTATCAACTTAAGTGGGGACACTTTGTTGTTTCGTCGTCGGTTCTGTTGAGATGAAATAAAACTCTGGAGCTAAAAGCTTGAGAGGAGCAATGTGTTTGGTTTTTAATCAGCTGATTAATCGGCTTAAACGACACTGTTAACAGTCTGGTTATGAATGAGTCGTGTACTGGGAGATCCTGTATCATCACCTCTCAGGATATAAATTAAAAACTAATTCTATTCAATTCAATAATCTTATAAAACAAAGATCACTTCCGCCTAGCATTCGTGATTTAAAAACTATATCTTTATTCAAATGTCGATTAAAAGAGCATTACCTTTCCTCTTAACTGTGTTAACTATTTATGTATATATTTTATATGTTTATATATTCTAACATTATGTATTTATTTAGGTATATGTTATTTTTATTGCGTTATAAGTATGTGTAGGTATATTTAATATTTTAGTTTTAGACTTCACTTAGTAATTTTTATTTCTCTTCTTGTTCTCACACACTATTGTCTACATTTCTTTGTCACTTCTCCTTTCGCAGGTCTGCTGGAAGAAATTTCTTAACAAATAAGCAGTACCTTTGTACTCAAATATTATAAATATGTTGTCCTATTGTATTTTACTGTGTGTACATAAATAATAAAATAAATAAATAAATAAGATCCATCATGACAATAAAATAACATATACCGTACATCACAATAAAATAACATAGTACAAACGATTTATAATTAATAAACAATAGTTAGCAGTGACTTAGTCCTTTGCACCAGTATATAAACTATAGGACAGTCAAGTTAGACTGCTGTACCATTCAGGACTCAGTGCGTACTTCCACGCAACCGACTTAGAAGAGACGCGGTTTTTTGCGCCAGAGAGTTGCAAACCCATCTGTTTGATTAAACCTGACGCACTACTGAAACGTGTAAGCCGCAAAATCGTCCAAATAAAGTTTTTTAAACAACACAAAAACATTAATTGATTACAGAATGCGTAAACAAAAGTTGCATTAGAGGTTTCAACAGTCTAAAGATACAAGCTTTTCCTTATACAATTAGACCTGTTGAAGATTATTATTATACTATATAAAGCTAAATTACCACTCACTGACTCACTGACATAATTGTTCTCCCAGATGGTGGATGGGGAGGTGGGTATATTTTGACAGATTCGTAAACAAGTAACTCTGAAACCTGCGGGAAAAGTGCCAAACCTCCCCTTTTCCCCCCCCTTCTCCCCCCTCCCTATCGTATCTCGGAAACTACGAGACCCGTATTTTTTTTTTTTACGGATTCGTATAGAGGAGGCTCGGTAAAGTAAAAACCATTTTTCAAAGTCCCCCCTCCCCGCCCCCCTTCTCCCCCCCTTTAGGCGGATCTCGGAATCTAAGAGACTTGGAACATTTTTTTTTTCAGATTCATTTAGAGGGGCAATGCTTTAGTCGAAATACTTGTGCAACCCCCCCCCATCACCCCCCCCTCTTTTTTTTTTTTTTTTTCACAAGCACGCGAGGTGCTTGCACCTCGCGCAACACGCAAATACTTGATTTAGAGGGGCAATGCTTTAGTTTTTTTCACAAGCACGCGAGGTGCTTGCACCTCGCGCAACACGCAAATACTACACCCCCCCCCAGCACCCCCCGCCCCTTTTTTTTTTTTTTTTTTTCACAAGCACGCGAGGTGCTTGCACCTCGCGCAACACGCAAATACTAGTTATACTATATAAAGCTAGATTACCACTCACTGACTCACTCATTGACATAATTGTTCTCCCAGATGGTGGATGGGGAGGTGGGTATATTTTGACAGATTCGTAAACAAGTAACTCTCAAACCTACGGGAAAAGTGCCAAACCTCCCCTTTTCCCCCCCCTTCTCCCCCCTCCCTATCGTATCTCGGAAACTACGAGACCCGTATTTTTTTCTTTTTACGGTTTCGTGTAGAGGAGGCTCGTTAAAGTAAAAACCATTTTTCAAAGTCCCCCCCCCCCCGCCCCCCTTCTCCCCCCCTTTAGGCGGATCTCGGAATCTAAGAGACTTGGAACATTTTTTTTTTCAGATTCGTTTAGAGGGGCAATGCTTTAGTCGAAATACTTGTGCAACCCCCCCCCCCCCACCACCCCCCCCTCTTTTTTTTTTTTTTTTTTTTTTTTCACAAGCTCGCGAGGTGCTTGCACCTCGCGCAACACGCAAATACTTGATTTAGAGGGGCAATGCTTTAGTTTTTTTCACAAGCACGCGAGGTGCTTGCACCTCGCGCAACACGCAAATACTAGTTATACTATATAAAGCTAAATTACCACTCACTGACTCACTGACATAATTGTTCTCCCAGATGGTGGATGGGGAGGTGGGTATATTTTGACAGATTCGTAAACAAGTAACTCTCAAACCTACGGGAAAAGTGCCAAAGCCCCCCTTTTCCCCCCCCTTCTCCCCCCCCCCCCTATCGTATCTCGGAAACTACGAGACCCGTATTTTTTTTTTTTACGGATTCGTATAGAGGAGGCTCGGTAAAGTAAAAACCATTTTTCAAAGTCCCCCCCCGCCCCCCTTCTCCCCCCCTTTAGGCGGATCTACGAATCTAAGAGACTTGGAACATTTTTTTTTTCAGATTCATTTAGAGGGGCAATGCTTTAGTCGAAATACTTGTGCAACCCCCCCCCATCACCACCCACCCCTCTTTTTTTTTTTTTTTCTCAAGCACGCGAGGTGCTTGCACCTCGCGCAACACGCAAATACTTGATTTAGAGGGGCAATGCTTTAGTTTTTTTCACAAGCACGCGAGGTGCTTGCACCTCGCGCAACACGCAAATACTAGTTATATTATATAAAGCTAGATTACCACTCACTCACTGACTCACTGACATAATTGTTCTCCCAGATGGTGGATGGGGAGGTGGGTATATTTTGACAGATTCGTAAACAAGTAACTCTCAAACCTACGGGAAAAGTGCCAAACCCCCCCTTTTCCCCCCCCTTCTCCCCCCCCCCTATCGTATCTCGGAAACTACGAGACCCGTATTTTTTTCTTTTTACGGATTCGTATAGAGGAGGCTCGGTAAAGTAAAAACCATTTTTCAAAGTCCCCCCCCCGCCCCCCTTCTCCCCCCCTTTAGGCGGATCTACGAATCTAAGAGACTTGGAACATTTTTTTTTTCAGATTCATTTAGAGGGGCAATGCTTTAGTCGAAATACTTGTGCAACCCCCCCCCCATCACCCCCCCCTCTTTTTTTTTTTTTTTTTTCACAAGCAACACGCAAATACTTGATTTAGAGGGGCAATGCTTTAGTTTTTTTCACAAGCACGCGAGGTGCTTGCACCTCGCGCAACACGCAAATACTAGTTATATTATATAAAGCTAGATTACCACTCACTCACTGACATAATTGTTCTCCCAGATGGTGGATGGGGAGGTGGGTATATTTTGACAGATTCGTAAACAAGTAACTCTCAAACCTACGGGAAAAGTGCCAAACCTCCCCTTTTCCCCCCCCTTCTCCCCCCTCCCTATCGTATCTCGGAAACTACGAGACCCGTATTTTTTTTCTTTTTACGGATTCGTATAGAGGAGGCTCGGTAAAGTAAAAACCATTTTTCAAAGTCCACCCCCGCCCCCCTTCTCCCCCCCCTTTAGGCGGATCTCGGAATCTAAGAGACTTGGAACATTTTTTTTTTCAGATTCATTTAGAGGGGCAATGCTTTAGTCGAAATACTTGTGCAACCCCCCCCCCCCATCCCCCACCCCTCTTTTTTTTTTTTTTTCACAAGCTCGCGAGGTGCTTGCACCTCGCGCAACACGCAAACGCTTTAGTTTTTTTCACAAGCACGCGAGGTGCTTGCACCTCGCGCAACACGCAAATACTAGTTTTAATATAATCTTAAGATACTTACTAATAATAACATACTATTACAATGCGACTTTCTAATACTTAAGTTGAAATAATATGACTCACATTCGTTTTAAACGAAAACTTTACTCATTTGTCCAAAGAGGAACGGGTCAAAGAATGCCATTTAATCTTGCTTTCATTGTCTCTATTTTTACTATAATTCGGCAGCTGACTAAAATTGGAACACTGATATGCTCCAAATATCTTAAAATCCACGTGTGGAGAGGTTCTTAACTTCCTCTTATAAATTGTTTACCTTTTCAGGTCTAAAAATAGTTGAACTGCGCATGTAAATATAACCTAGATCGGTAATGGTATTGCGATGCCTCATAGCCTCGTGGTTAGTCTTACGATGAGAGGTATACAGGGCTTAGTCGCAAAACGACTATTATTTATTATTATAAACTTTATTGTACACCTTACAATATACATATGGATACAAATAATAAAACTAGTGTACAATGGGCGGTCTTATCGCACAAGACATCTCTTACAGACTACCTTTGGATGGACAGAACTTGAAAGGTTGATGATGGCTATGTTATTTACGTGAAATTTAGTGAAAGAGACATTCTACGAAAGTGGCCGCTTTGTCGTACTAAGCACTTCTCCTCAACATTTATAGTGCGCACAGCTGCCAAGGTCTGGAATTCTGCCGGCTTCTGTGTTCCCTGCCACATAATAATATGTGATATGACACGTCAGTCTTTATTTAGGTATATTTATTTAGGATCGTCAACAAAAATTATACACATACAGGTTATATAAATTAAGTATTTTGTAGGTACAGTACACCTAACCCACCCAACGTGATTAGTAGTTGACATTTAGGCTATTGTAATTAGATAAATTACAAACCGATCCACTAAAATGTGTGAAAAAAATAACTTGAATTTCGGAAAAAAAACGAAAATACAAAACCAAAAACACCGACTACCGAAATTAAAGTTATTTTTGGCTTTGCAGTTTTTTGAGACGGAAGTCGGTTTTATTTATAGTTAAAAAGTTTTTTTCTTTAAATATTAATAGGTAGTTCATTTATCTATTGTGCATTGCCGAATACTTACTAATCCTAACTCCTTACTATATTATAAATACAAAAGTAACTCTTCAACAAAAAATATACACATACAGGTTATATAAATTAAGTAAGTATACTCTTTCACTTATAAGTCTTTAAAGAGAACAGAGAAGAGAATAAAAAAGAGTCAACAGACATATTATGGGATCGCTCGTTCCATCGCAGACTTCATCTAACGCTTACCATCAGGCGTTATCGTGGTCACGAGCGAGCTCATCCGTAATAAAAAAAAATTATAATTTAAAAGTGTTCTTTTAAAAACAAGTCATTCTCCGAAAGGCGCATTTTACGGCCAGTAGAAATTTTGCGAAAGAGACGTTTTGCGACTAATCCGCTATCTACGGATTACAGGTGGGCCATTAACTAGATCCTCATCGACTTCATCTCTTTACGTTTTGTTCCAGGTACACTCTGATCGCGTACTACGACATGTACTCGCAGATCTACACCAGTACCAAGATCTGGGTTCAACTGATTCTCATATGGCTGGTGTCATTTGGGCTGATGGTGAGTAAATATAACAGTCTATATATTAATATTATAAAGCGGAAGAGTTTGTCGCGTTAATCTTTGATAGTACTGGTTGGTCTTTCATGCAATTTGGTATGAAAGTAGTTTACCCGACTGCAAAGAAGAAGAGTTATGTTTTTGTCGTGATAAAGTCCATGGGAGCTTAAGACCAGGTACTCTAAAATATTTTTCACGCAAGCTCCGCCCCCATGCACCCCGGTTAGGCCGTTGTATACTAAACGCTAACCCAGCAGTAATAAAGTTGAATATCGCGTGCGCTTTTTTACCATGTTCGGGTTCGAAACTAAATGTCGTAAGTCTCAATTCTTATTTCGTTTATAACTAAAATAATAGTTGATCTAGAGAAAAAATATCCTACATTTGTATAATTAACTATATTTTCTTAATGTCAATACTAATTTTAGACATAAAAGCCGAGTAATCTTGATTAAATTTTGAATAATCTTTAAAAGAGACATGTTTTTTCATTAAAAAATGAATCAAACGAAAATGTTCCAATTGCGTAACTGGTCTAGACATATAAAGATCCAATAAATCATATACTAAAGTTCCATTTTGATTGTATGCGTGATTGTTTCAGAATATTAATGCAAAGTTACATACAATTTAGGGAGTCTCCTCTTAAGTCCCGCGCAATTGCTAGTAATAGTCTCACTTTACGTGTTATATTCGAATTAATTGTTCCAAAACAAAATTCTGACTCATCATTATCTTTTAACCACCGTTTATTTATGGTTTCGGCTTCCATTATAGAAATATTACGTAAAGCTTTCCATTCTCATGCCATCGTTCACTGAACGTAATGAGGCTTTATTCTAAAATTACCAGCAGCTTTTACTCTCATTACGCTCTCAAACGTAAAAATATACAAGAATATTGTAACAAATGGTTCCTATCAATCATTTGCGAGCGTTTAAACAGAATTTCTGGGTATTTTTACAACAAAAACAATTGCATCACATTTAAATCAAAACAGAAATCAGTCTATCAGTCGCTGCGTGCTTTCATCAACTTTCCGCTCGAATTTCGAATTCGTTAAATGTAACTTTATTCTTTAATGTAAAATGTACTTGTCCACCAATACTTAAGTGAAACAGAGAAACGTGATATCTGCTTAGCCTGCTTAGCCTGCTTAGCCTCTCAATATTGTTAGGGTCGGCTCCCAGTCTAACCGGATGCAGCTGAATGTGTGTTTAACATGTAACAACTCAAACTCAAAATGTTTTATTTCACACTAGCTTGTGCCAGCGGCTTCGCCCGCGTGGGAAGTTTTTCCCGTGTAAATCCCGATCCCGTGGGAATTTCGCAAAATCCCTTCTTAGCGGATGCCTACGTCATAACATCTACCTGCATGCCAAATTTCAGCCCGATCCGTCCAGTGGTTTGGGCTGTGCGTTGATAGATCACTATGTCAGTCAGTCACCTTTGAGTTATATATATTTAGATAGGCCTACATGAGCACTGACAAAACGTCAGCAGTTAGTGCACGGTTCGAAATTGGTCGTTTTCTATGGAGAAAAACCGGCAAGAAACTCCACTGATATAAGTTTTTAAGCTAACATGGTAACTTACACAACACAACACACAATCGAGACAGAATCGAGTGTTTCACAAAAAACGAACGAGAAAGAGGGTTGACCGATTCGTCTGCTCATAAACGATTCACTGGTCGAATCAAAGCTCCAGAGCCTTGAACATCGACGACGAGTTGCAAGTGTATCGGTTACATTTCGGGGAGTGTGCGATGGAATTACACAATCTAATTCCGCCTAGCCCGTTCCATCATCGGACTACAAGACAAACGGTGATGCGCCATCGTTACATGGTGGACATCCCACCCATACGCACAAAACGTTTTGGGAATACTTTCATTGTAATTGCATAGGAGTGTAATTTCCTGCCGGAGTCTGTGTTTTCTGATCGCTATAACCTGGGAGTCTTTAAGTCAAGAGTGAATAGGTGCTACTAGGCAAGCGTGCTCCATCTTCGACCACATCATCACTTGCCATCGGATGAGACGGTGGTCAAACGCGAGCCTATTAAATAAAAAGAAACTTCAGTTCATTCGTGATCATAGCGCTTGCAACAGTGCCGAAATATCGTTTTTTTTTTTTTTTTTAGGTAGGGCCACTCGTAGATCAGCTCAGTAAGGCTGTGCGTCTACTTAACCGGTCTGTAACCGAAATATCGGTAACTCGAAACAATAAATACACATGGTAAATATCCCGTTTTAAGTTCTAATGGTAATGTAAAGCCTGCAATACATGTTGGCCGAGCGTAGGCCAACGCGAGCGTTGGCAAATAGGTACAAGGCAAGAAATAATGTCCACACGTTCGACAAGTTCGTCGAACGCCAATGCAGACGACCAATGTAGAAGAGGGTCTGTAGAGCAGGTAGAGCTGCCTACACTTTGGCCGAGCGCAGGCGAGCACCTTTGATTTGTGACCAAAAACCGACACCGATTCGAAATGAGGCAAGTGATCACGAGCAACGGCGAGCGAAGACAAGTTGCACCAAATGAGCTCTGTACACGTTGGCGCTGGCCTCCACTCGGCCAACTAGGCAAGTGACACCGAGCGATAGCAAGACAAGGCAAATATATCGTCTACATGTTGGTATTGGCCTTCACTCTATCTATCTGACTGCCACAATCCAGTATCGGGGTAACACGATACTGCTTGGCCAGACCAGTGTCAGTGTTTCTGGCTTTTGACTACCCGTAACGACTGTCAAAGATGTCCAAATAACAGCCGAGACAAACGGAAGACGTGCCTTCCGAGACACGGGATTATTACACCGCCAACTTCCAAACTTCCACTACTGAGAAATTCCTTACAGAAATCCCAATATTTTCGTCAAATTGTTGAGCTTTTTAAGTTCTAATTTGAGCTACACGATAACTGACAAATGCTTGCACTGTCTGGACAGGTCCGCTCAAATTTGCGTGGTTATTTCCTCAAAAGAATACCACAGACATGAACCTACATGCTTCTCATATACAAATTGTCTGGACTTTAAAAGAGACTTTGACCTCTGAGTTTGTTTCGGTGTTTCTTCTCAGAGTAGTCAGTTAGGAAATACCGGCCTCATCTAGCTAAACTAAACTTAACACGAAAAAAACATGACGTATAAAAGTGTTATTTATAACCAATTTACAAAATAAATATTTCATTTCATTTCATTCCAATAGCACTTTTTGCCTCACCCGGGAAGCTAACTCGAGCCCTCATGTTCATCAGTCGCACTTTTCTAGTTTCCGTAGTTAAACCATTACTTAGTATATTACAAAATGTGTGTAAGTTAAATATGATAATAAACGAGCCATCTGTGAAATGTCAGTTAGAAATAATAAAGGGACCCGGAACGAAACCACACAAAATTTTATTACAGAACTACAATAACAAAATTAAATTATAACTGGAATCAAAAAGATAATAATTTATCCGTTTCATGGAACACACACAACGTAACCATTGAGATTTGTAGCTGTACCACAGTGTTACCAGATAAATAAACTTTTAGTAATGAAGGAAGCTAGAATTAGTTCGTTGCACTTCCACCGTTGATTGTCCTGAATTAGCTAACGTCCTCTTTGGTTGTCGGTATATATGGTGGAAATTAATGACTGTGATGTAACCAAGAGAATGTGGTACAGTCAAATTAAAGAGAATGCGTTACTAATTCGATGTTTTGTTTGGTGGGATTTTACATAAAAAAGTATTTGTTTAAATAATGTGAAAACAATAGGAATTGGAAAACATACAACTTATAATTATCTCCACAATCATTATATTACCTGTCTATTGTATTACATTTTTAGTTTTTTATATAAGTTAATATTTATTGATCGTACCTATATTGAATAATGCAGTTTACTACCAAAGAAATATTTTTTTAGAATTAGATCATTCCCCTTACATACAAACTTTTACCTCCTTACAATATTAGTATCATTAGAAAAACAAAGACAGAGTTTTTTATTTATTAAATATATTTCCGAGTCAATTACTGGTATTTCGCCCGCGCCTTCGTTTGCGTGGATTTCGAAATAAATTCATAATTTATAGCACTCACAAATAATTCACCTTACTACTAATTAATCTAGAATTAAGCTTCTTAATTTTCAAATTTTTGTTCATATTTAAGTTTACTTATCTTTCTTTTGTTTATGTACAATTGTAAGTAGATTGACAGAGTCCATACAAAAAAAATTATTAAAATGACAAATATCTATGGCCGTCCACTGTCTCTTAAAATACAGGTATGTATAGCAGATGTACTATCACGGTCTTTTCCGCCTGACCAGTTAAAAACATTTTCGCCTAAATCATGCGGAGGCGCCGAGCCACGCCCCCTTAAAGTTTGGGCCTATTAGGAAAGCTTCAACATAGTTAGTTGCAATCTGCACTGCGCAGGTTAGTGACGTATCCTGTGTACACCTTTTTGTGAATTTTACGGACGAATTTTGGCGCGCTTACCGGACATTTCGAATATTGACTATTGCTTTGTTTACCTGACTTTTGATTGCATAAACGTTAACCTGTGCGATAATATTGGACTCCTGTGAACCTGTGTTAGAACATTTTGTGCATAATGTCTTCCAGAAATCTCATACGAGAACGAAATTAAATTATCATTTTGCATGGACAAGGATTTAACATCAATCAAAACGCTGAACAGCTGCATATGAGCGTAAGTAATAAATTATTTTAATTATTGTTATGATCAATTTTGTTATTTTCAATTACCTTAATTTACCTATAAATAAAACTTCATGCAAATAATTATCATCTTGTGTAAATAGTTTAGATACTTTTTAGCTTGTTATATACAAGAGTAAAAGGTTTTGATAAATATAATTAAACTAGAAACAAGCAGAAAAAATATTCTGTTATTGGTTTCAAAGTTTCAAATCTTTGCCATTGTGTATCGTATAAAAGTATTTTATTCATTAATATCACAATTTTGTTTAACACTTTTGGTGGCTAGCACGATCTAGCTAAACGTCGTTATACGTAGCTATAGATGATTAATTGTGCTCATGCCCAGGCGCTAAGATGACCGATTTGGCAGAACCATACTATGATATGAATCACGTTAATAAAATTCTCAAAATAGTCATAAACGCAGTTAATATTATGAACTGTCACTTAGTGACCATTTTTCGAATTGTAATGTAATTTATATTATTATCCTATTATGATTCTGCTAAAGCGGCGATTTTAGGCCCCAGGACACGACCGCGGCCCCGGAACTTAAGGGCAGCTTAAGGAACAGGGTGGGTTTTTAGTCAGTAGAAGTCTGACACTCCCTTCCGCTAAACCCAGAGCGGGAGAAGTAATTCGATGATTTTCCCACCCAGAAAAAAAAGGCCACGACTAGCGAGACCAAATAAAAAAAGTAATTATAAGTCTTATTAGGGTTCCGTAGCCGAATGGCAAAAAACGGAACCCTTATAGTTTCGTCATGTCTGTCTGTCTGTCCATCCGTCCGTATGTCACAGCCATTTTATTCCGAAACTATTAGGACTATACATGGGAAACTTGGTAGGTAGATGTCCTCTGTAAACCGCATTCCGATTTTAAGAAAAAAATGAAAAAATATTTAAAATAATGGACCCCATACATGGAGCTGAAACTGATTTTTTTTTCCATGAAACGTATACGTGTGTGGTATCTATAGACTCTTATAGGTCTTTAAAAACGACATTGAGGTTTTTAATACCACGATTTCATAAAGTTAATCGTTTAAAAGATATACGCTTCCAAAGTGGTAAAATGTCTCTTAACTTCTATAATAATGGAAGGAATTTTTTTAAAATATATGAGTTGTAGATCTTAATGTAAACTTTCAACCAAAATTGGATTGAACAAGATCGGGTTAGCAGTTTTTGAGATACAGCATATTTTCTAAAACCGCAAATATAACTTTGTAATTCATACAAACACTATGAAAAACAAAGTTATTTGGCGTAGTTACTACGGAACCCTTCATGGGCGAGTCTGACTCACACTTGGCCAATTTTTATTTTCATTTTTCAATGCCAATAGAAGTCATCTCTCGTTACAAAAAGATCATTCATCGTATCTTGAATTTATTTATTTATTTAAGGACAACCCAGCATTTAAGCATACACCAATAAACAAGTTACAATATTATTACAAACAATGGTGTAGCCTTAATTAAAGGCTGCCACGGCTTGCACAATAAGCGTGAAAGTAGAGATAAAACAAAACAATAAAAATTACTAACATTGCAATTGAATTTCGAGTGAGCTTCAAATTAGTTTGAATGCAAAATGGTATAGTAATAATTTCTTAGACAAACCCGAAATCCTATTTTTAGTTACCTCAGTATAACAAAGCAATTAGAAATAACAGAAACCATACCTTTGCCGACGATGTTAAAAGAGTGACAACAAAGAGCATTATTATGTTTGTAGTTTTAATTCTTTGCCAAAAAATGCAAAGGGTGCCCGCCTTTAACTATCTTCTTTGTTTCAAATTGCACGCCGAAGTAAAAACATGCTTTGTTCTATAATATCTCTAATATGACAAAAAATCGGGCCCAAGCCACAGTTTTAGTATCTAAACATACATTTAATATCTAAACACCATTGAGAATTAAATAGGTGTAAATAAAGGGCAAAATAGATATTTTGTTCTGATTAAAAATAACAGGTTAACATTTTTGTAAATTGGTATCTGTGACTTATGAGGTTGTTTATTGTTTGTAGAGCAACACTGTGCGGCTGTGATCAGACGCAATGAAGAAGAGGGTGTCTTAGGATAGACCGCGGGCACCACGTCCATATCTGATATCAGAAGAAAACGTCCAACGTATGGTGAACAGGTGTTCACCAAGATCAACAAGAGAACGTGTTCACGCCGACGAGAGTGTTCTAGTGACTTTGTTTCTAATTTCCTTGACTTTTTTGCCACCGACTTCCGAAAGAAAAGTTATTTTACATTTTTTGTGTTTGTTTCAGAAGTCAGCTTGATTTTTTTTTGTTAAGTATTGTATTGTAGTATTAAGATTGAGTGGCCATTGAGTGATAATTGTGATAACCTTGTATTTATTAAGGTATAGTAAAAAGTAATTGTTATTTACTGACTGGTTATTTAATTTTAG
This sequence comes from Tholera decimalis, assembly GCA_943138885.2. NCBI lineage: Eukaryota > Metazoa > Arthropoda > Insecta > Lepidoptera > Noctuidae > Tholera > Tholera decimalis. The sequence continues at coordinate 39,018,494 of OW964566.2, read as the reverse complement.
TTTATTGTGTTTTTTTTTATTTATTGAATCATTTTAAATAGAAACTCTAATTTTATTAATAATAGTGAAAATGAAAATGAAATAATTATATATGCACGGATATTATTGTTTTGTTGTTCGAGGCGAACTGGAATACTTTCTCGCTTACTCACGCACTATCTGTTTCATTTTCTTAGGTAGGTTTTAAAGAAACAATGCTTGCCACCTGTATATATACAAGTAATAACTTATAAAATATTTGCAAGTAATTATAGTTTAGGGTTGACGGAAATTCTGTTTTAAATGGAGCTTCTTTTTACGGGAATTACTGATTTACCTACCTTGTTTTTAATATTTAAAAGGCATTAGAAAAAAATATGATTTACGGACTGTTTTAATTCTAGCAAAGTTTTTGTTTATGTTATCTTTTTTATTATATTTTTTAATGCTTACTTACAGATAATTTTGATGTTTTCATATATGCAAAATATTTAAGTATAAGTTCTGCTAGGTATTTGTGTCTGCTTTCATCTGTAGATATTGTTGATTACTAAAAAAAAATACATCTTTTTTTAATAAGAATCAGCAAAAAGCCAATTATTTTGCATAATTGTTTATTATCACAGCTTTTATTTATTTTTCAAATTTTACTGTTTCATATTTGAATCTACCACGAACAGTAGATCGTAATTTTGTAACGAATTACACCAATCGAATAACTTATATTATAAAAAAGTGTTGCTTGTAGTAATAAGGTCACAGGAAGGGAGATTTTGTATTTCTTTAAACGGTAAACTATTTGAAGTTCGTTCTATTACTTGTTGTTTGATTTTTAAAATATTTTATGAATATCTGTTTGTTTTATTTACTTTGGGTAGTAAGATTGATAAACCTTTAAATATTATTACTTTTACGTGTCGTACCAAGCGCTTCTCTTCCACATTTATTGTGCGCACAGCCAAGTTGTGGAATTCTCTGCCGGCTTCTGTGTTCCCTGCCACTTAGTACCTTTCAGCCTTTAAAGCAAGAGTAAACAGGCATCTTCTGGGCTCGCTCGTCACATCATAGACCTCATCTATCGCTTACCACCAGGCGAGATCGAGGTCAAGAGCGGGCTCATTAGTAATAAAAAAAAATGTCTAAACGATAATAGAATTTAACAAATCAAAGTTCTAGTTAGAATAAATATTATAGTTAGAATAGTTTAAGTAAATCTGGGCGACCGAGCTCCGCTTAGAACAAATGTTAACACGCAATGAATTTTTCCACAGACGAGATCTAGCTAGATCAACTTTCCACCTCCTAAAGCCTCATTATATATTTAAAATTTTATCGAAATCGCTAAAGCCGATTTAGAGAACGCGCTTAGAGACTCTCGCTAGCTTACCTATTGCCTGTTAGTGGTATAGGATTTTATAAGATTCCTATAATAAGTTAAAAGTTAATTACAGGAATCCAGGAATCTGTGAATTTACAATTACCGACAAACGTATATCAATAGTAACGTAAGACAATTTCAACAGAAATTTAAATATCACATTTTAGTAACGTATGCCTATTTCAATAGCAGTTTGAAAATAACAATAAGTCGTTTAGCGCGCGTCGCCAGTGCGCTCGGCCGCTCGGTATTGTACTTCATTCATTATTTCTATACAAAGTCAAGGGGGCGGGGCTAGAGAGCGTTTCAATGTTGTAAGTGCAAGCAAAAATGAGCTTAGTGGTGGTCAGGCGGGAGTGTCCACGATAGTACATCACCTTTTACCATAATTATAGTCAAGAAGATTGTATATTTCATCATAGTTCCTAGATTAAGATTTCTACTTTCATCTGTCCTTGGATTCAATAAATTAAATTATTATTAATGAAACTTTTTTTAGAAATGTATCATTCGTTCCGCAGATTGTATTTGCTTGTAAGTTTGTATGTAGGGTTACATACCTGTATATAATATTAGTATTTGATATTTATGTTTGGTAAACCTGTTTTCCTTATACTCGCAATCTTCTATAACATGGATCACACTCAATCCATGAAAACAAACGCAGTTTACTACTCAATATTATCTCTATTTTTTCATTACTATCTATTAAGAAAAGTTATTTCAATTAATACAAAACGACTCGTGAAACAGCAGTTCAGTCCAATTGCGTACAAAGCGTTGATGAGCCCAAATGTGTTGCATTTTAATCCAACTTGACTTAACACCCTTCTGAATTATTCAACATTTTATGAGAACCCGCATTCAATAAAACGTCGCTGTTAATAATTTTGTTGGGGACTTTGGCTCTAATGATAGCGTGAAAGATTTTTTGTTTAGATTATATCGACTTTCATAAACCCTTCACTCAAATTAAGAATCTTTTATTTCTTGTAATAAACCGGAGAACCGTATTATGTATGTTATATCTTTCTATTAACATATAAATAAAATGGAAGTCTGTCTATGATTTCAAAATAACTGTTTTTACTCAACGGCTTAAAGTTATTCACACGATACAAACAAAAACTAGCATTTCCGTCTGTCCGTACTTCTGTTTGTCTGGGCTTATCTTTGGACCAGCTGCGCCGAATTCAATGGGACTTTCATCAAAATATAGAAGAAATTTTAGGGCAACAAATAGGCTACTATTTTTATCCCAGAACTCCCAGGTGATCGAGATTAACGCAGGAAAAGACGCGAACAGAGTCGCGGACACAACAAATTCTTTCCACAATATCATAATCTCTTTTCTCTTTTACAGGTACCACCCCTCCTAGGAGTGTGGGGTCAACTGGGGCTAGACCCCAGCACATTTTCTTGCACCATCCTCCCCAAAGACGGCAAGTCCCCCAAGAAGTACCTTTTCGTGTTCGGCTTCGCCCTGCCGTGTGTCGTCATCATCGTGTCGTACTCCTGCATCTACTGGAGGGTGAGGCAGAGCAAGAGGAAGCTGGAGGGAAGAAGGTGTGTATGTGGGTGAGGATCGTCACGTCACTAGCTGTGACTAACTGGTGGTGGGGTGGTTAGGTTTAAGTGGTGGTAGTATCTGGCTGTTTTGGTTTTGTATATGGAAATTTTTGACAGTTTTAAGTTCTTGGGCATGGCTCCTGTTATGTGGACCAATGATCCGCTACATGGCTACACAGGAAGAGGCAAGGCTATGTCCGATGGAGCCTGTAGCCGACTTTTGACTCGAACTGGAAACATTTTATTTCACATAGGCCTACAGAAGCGTATTACACAGCTCGCAATTGGTTGTTTCCTATGGAGTAGAACCGGAAAGAAACTATGGTTACTCTATTCAAAACATAATTATTTTTCACAATGTTTTCATGATACAGATTTAATAAGTATTAGAGGATAAACCAATTAACATGTACAATTTATTTATTAAAACTTTATGCAACACAAAATGTACAAAGGCTGACTTAATGCCATAGGCATTCTCTACCAGTCAACCATGGGTGGGGAAGAGATAACATGGCAGGTGCATAAAAAATAAACTAAGTAGATAATTTCAAAGTAAAAGTACACAAATAAAAATAGAAAAACGAATCCCATGAAAAACATAAATGTGAAATGAGAGCCAAGTTCAATATTATCATAAATACCTTGGTTGTTGACTTCAACGACAAAAGAAGTGAAATCTAAATGGGTGCCAAGTTCAATGGTCAGTCCTGAAATTTATTTATAACAACATAAAATATCATTTATTCTTATAACATGAGAGCCAGAGTGGCCTAACCGTATTTTTGTTAATACTGATTTTAATTGATAAAACTGCTCTAAACGGTAAAAATCATAGCACCACAGTGGCCTAAAATTTAGTTCAACATTTTGACCTTATTTAGACAGTTGAAATTTTTGAGGCCATGAGAGCCAGAGTGATCTAGCTGTCATTTTTTCAATAAGTCGATTTTACGGTTAGGCCACTCTGGCTCTCATGGCCTCAATTGATGAGTCAAAAAAAAAAAACAGAGAATATTTATTTGTAAGAATATGGTACAATATAGATGTTACAATTATTGGTTCTAACATAATAATTATGGCGATGGATCATGGATCATGAATAATAATGACGATAATGGCAGTCGTTCTCTTTTTCATTTGATGAAAGGTAATTGTTGCATAATAAATCTTAGTATCTCCTTATCCCTTACATATTTAGCTATGAAGATATGTGTTTAAAGGTCCGAAAATAAGAAATATTCCGTTATATAGCCGGTCTATTCGTCCCGAGACCTGGGCTCGATTCCCAGGTCTAGTTTAGTGTTATCGGAAACAGGTTACCCAGAACCTATGCATGAATTTGGGACTGTTATAAAGAAATAGGTGTATATCTTTATCTAACCTCTGCTTATTCTGTTAGCTAGACGTTGTTAGTTTGAGCCTATTAAATAAATAGTCTTCATTGTTTCAATATTACCTATAGCAAGTACATTCACTTTCAACGTACTTACAGTTACATGTATTTTTCTGTACTTTACTGACACTATCAGATAAACTAGGCCTGATAATTTGGCCAATAGTGTTTAGCTGTAATGAGTGATGTCATTTACAATATTATTTTACATTTTTTGTTTTTAATTGCTACCAATGAAAATATTTTTAGAATTTCATCATTCGTTCCGGGGATTACCCTCTATATACAAACTTACACACAATTATTTTTCTCTTCGCCCGCAACTTCATCCACGTGGATTTCAAAATAATTATTTTGATGTAAAAAATTGGATCGTTAGTTCCGGAGTTTACGCCCTACATACAAACTTACTTACCTCTTTATATTAGTAATTAATTTTAGTATATTAGTATAGAATTATTATTAAGTATGGATTATTAATCAAGTACTCAAAACAATTCTCCTTTATCCACAGCAAACTTTCCGGCCAAACAGCAAAAGAGAAAGAAGAAGACTCTCGTCTCACAACACTCATGCTGACCATCTTCCTCTGCTTCCTGGCGTGCTTCCTGCCCCTCATGATCATGAACGTGGCAGACGACGGCATCACATACCCCTGGTTACACATCATCGCCTCCATTTTGGCCTGGGCTTCCAGCGTCATTAACCCTCTCATATACGCAGCAACCAACAGACAGTACCGTGCAGCGTACGCCAATCTTCTCAAATTCTGTAAAAACAGCACTGTAGGGAGAAGAACCACTTGGGGTAGCAGAACTATGGGACATTCCTCGAACTCTCCTCACTATGCTGATAAACGAAATCATAATAAGGATAAGCCCGCCAACTTATGAATTACTAGTGACATCTAGCGGCAGTAGCGGGAATTATGATCGAGTTGTTGAGTTATAAATGTCGTTGTGAATTACAAACGTCCAAAATTCGTTTTATTTGTTTAGCTATGAGAATTGAGATTTAAAGGAAGAATCAAGTAAGGTTATGTAGCCGGGTAAACATTTGGGTTGATTTTTAAGGGTTGGTAAATTTGTTTTTATTTCTGTTCACTGCGAGTTTTCTTTCTCTTTGCGTGCAATATAATGCTTAGGTACTTACCCAATTCTGCATTTACATTTATGAATCTCATTACCAGTGCGCCGTCATAAAAAGTGAGTGCAATTTTTTGCACAGGATTAAAATAAACTGTGTTCTACAACGTGTGTACTCACTGCTAATGGTTATAAATATAAATAGAAATCTGTAACCCTTTTGTGATTATTTGAAGGCAATCAGAGGTATAACGGGTAGGTATTTCATGTCAAATAAAAATTTTACGATTTTTTAAATAGCCAATCAGTGAGTGCATAGAGCTATACCCAAATCTTTCTGTAAATACTAATTATACTATTGTATATAATAAACACCAATGGCAACTACTTTACAATAGCTTGTAGTAACGCTTACCATTCAACTTAACCAAAGTAAAATATTACCTTTATTTTTATATACATACTTAAATAAATCATCTTTAGTACGATAAGAATATAATTATAAATAATATTATTTAAACATAAGAATGCATTCCTTTAGATTTTAATTATATTTAGTTCGTGTACGTTCAGTTCTGTAAGATTGGGTCCAGATACTAAATGTATAATTGATTGTAGTTTGGTTTGTCTGTATCCAGTGTGACCTGACAATTACTTGCTGAGATCAATGTTTAATCTTGAAACAGCCGAGTAGTAGTAGATTTAGTGGTTCTATTTTTACTGAAACTCTTAATAATCTTGATATTAGTAACATCAAGATTCTTCAAAGATCAAATTAGTATGGTATGCTGAATATGATTTTGGTTCAACTTTGATGTGATTCTTAATAACCTATTGGTTTTTTTTTTACTTTTACAATTCGCACCGCGTACATGTAATATGTGGTAAGATTATTTTTTGTTGATTTCACTTAATAGTTGTCACGCTTCTATATTAGCAAAATATTATATTATAATAGTTTTTTGAAGACTGATATGTAAAAGTCAATTAGGATAACTACCCCCTCAATCATAGCTAATGTCGGAATACAATTACGAGTACGTTAACATTGTTATATTTATAAAAATAATTTTGGATTCAAAGAGTATTTATGTAATCAGGATAGAAAATATTTTTATAAAAAAAGTAATAGGAATTTTGCTTAAAATAATTTATTTTATTTTGTAATTAGAATAGTTTTGTTAAATAAATAATAAGTGAACCAAAGGTAAAATAAATGTATTTATATAAAAGTACATGGATTTTTTTTACCCCAAAGGACTTTATACAAAAATAATATTTATATTACAGATGTCTAGCCTGGAACTTCTTCTCTTCCACATGTATGGCCTGTTGCCTTTAAAGCAAGAGTGAACTCGCATCTTCTGGGCTCGCTCGTTCCATCGCAGATCTCATTTATCGCTCTCCATCAGGCGAGATCATGTAAAAATTTAGGACTAGTTAACATTTTTTGGCTAAATCCATCTATTGGCATTTCTAAAATCAATACTTACGTCAATTGAGAAGTTATAGTAGGTAATCTGAAGTCAATCTATAATGGTCAATGCGTTACGGCCACCCTTCCATAAGGGTGTCCGTGTATCCGCTAAGATAGACGCGCCGCTCTGCTTATGAAGTTATTGCAGAAGTTTGGTTTTTATTTGACAGTCTTCATAAAAAGTTTGGCTAAAATAGGATTAAAATGATGAATGGGTGATTGAAAATATGGTACACTCCTGGCAAGTAAAAAATTTAGTTTATTTAAAATTCTGAATACATTAAATAGTAGTATACCTAGACCTAAATAAAACCCTAAACTACATTAATAAAAAAAAATACTAAAATATGGCGTCCAGAAATTCATACGCGTCGCTGTCCACTGGTAACTTAAAAATAAATAAAAAAATAAAATAAAATAAAATGCATTTAATTCAAGTAACTTAACTCATATTATAAGATTAACAACACACACACCAAATATTATTTTCAAAGAATAAATTAAAATTAAAATGACAATTACAAAAAAAAAGAAAAGAACTAAATGAAATAAAAATGTCAATAAAAAACAATAAAATGAATAAAATAAAATGGTCATAATAAATTTTTAAATGCTCTAAGACTGGTAATGTGCACAGAGTTTTAATTTTGGAGTAGGTAGAGAATATTTTGTAGATATTCGATATCAGGCTTATGGGCCTGTAGTTATCTATATTATCTTTGTCTCCTTTTTAATGGAGTAATATTATAGTTGAGTTTGTACACTGTTGAGTTATATATCGCAACGAAAGGGTTATGTTCTAAGTTGAGCTACACGATAATGCTTGCACTGTCTGGAGTTCCACTCAAATCTGTGGGGTTATTTCCTCAAAAAAGCACCACAGACATGAAACCTACATGCTTTTCATATGATTGGACCAATAAAAATTGTAAGCTTTAAAAGAGACATTGACCTCTGAGTCTGTTTCGGTGTTTCTTACCAGAGTAGTCAGTTAGGAAACACCGGTCTCATCTAGCTAAACTAAACATAACGCGCAGAAAAACATGACGTATAAAAGTGTTTTTATAACCAATTTACAAAATAAATATTTCATTTCATTTTATTAAATAGGGTAAATACGCTAAACGTCGGCCACCCCCTGATCTTCGGCCGTCTGTACGTTTTCAGCTTGCGTTCATTCAAAAGGTAATTATGTGACAATTTTGCTACCTGAATTACAACCTTAGTTCATACTCTATATGTACAAACCGTTACTATTCGATTACGTCACTCGCTCTTCGCACACTGAACGTAAGTCGCGACTGCGCCGTTGAAGCGTCAAGTTTGCGTTAAAAGTAGTTTACCTGATGTGAATACCCATACTTCGGGAATTGATATTACTACGGTAAGACATTTCTTTATTTTTGTTTTGAGCTTTATTATCACTAAAACGTTATTTTTACTATATTTTGAGAGAGTTTTTTCAACGTTTTGCGTATTGTTTTAAGGGCAAAATAGGAGGCCGTCCATAGAGCGCCAGTTTTGACTTAAAACCCGATTCTCGGCCGTGGCCGACTTAAAGTAAATGCAGTCTGTTTTATGAATTCCAATTCTACCAATTCCATTGGTTTCACAAGAGAATTTGCAAAGCTTACATGCAAATAAATCTATTTTACGTTTAATTGCCAAATACCGGCCGGGGTGATATTAGTTGAATCTCGAGAAATAAGGTACACGAAATAGGGGCCGACATTAGAAATATTAAAGATCGTAATGTCGACCAGCCTCAAATTCGGACGCCACTATACAGGCTGATTACTTTTGTATTTTTTCATTGATTGGGTGGTAGGTAGTCATTTAAATATGTATTATGACAAGTATATTTTATTAATATTATTAAGAAGTTTAGTTTTAATGTAGGAATTGACAATATTGAAAACATATTTATGGTAGCTAATTATGGTTTGGGAATTTGGGATATAAATATAAATTGCTCTTTGGAACTTGCTATCTATGAAACCCTTGTTTATTAGCTTAAAAAATATCTTTGAAGTTTACTTACTTTCATTGATTCATTAACCTGAACGTGAGAAAAAGCTCGTTCGTTTTCACTTAATGCTTTTAATTTAAGGTACTACAATGACAGAGCAGGTAGATGCAACGCCTTCGCGAAAGCAAAGAAAATTATGCGGTATTACGATCGCAATAAAATAAAAGAAGCTCTTGGGGCAATAGGTAATGGGATGTCCATTCGTGCATTAAACTATTTGGCATCCCACGAACAACGTTACAAGTATTTTATTTTATTGTGATGTTTTACTTTGTTATAATTTTAGTACCTAACATTGTTGAGGGGAAATATATATTTTAGTAATAAACAAATACAATTACAAATGTATACTTAGTGTGATATTAGACTCCTGCTAAAATAAATCATATTAATAATATTTGTCAGTCTTAATTTAAAACACCCTATACCCGGCCGACATTTGGGAAAAACGCGACCGACCATGGGCCGTGAATGGCCGACTTTAGGGTTTTTTCGTTCTCGACTCATCTAAACCTTAAAACTTTTTTCTTTTAATAGAAATGTCAACCTTATGCCTATAAACATGAAATAGACATATGAAACTATCCAAAACCGCATCAGAAGCTATCCTTCGTTGCAAACTGATGGCGCCAGAGCGATCCCCAGTCAGAAAATCCGTTAGGGGGCCGACATTAGGCGTATTTACCCTAGTTCTGTAATAGCGTCTGATAATACATATAAAGGAACAAATATAATAACCATCTTCTCCTGCGGCTTTTCCTTTCTTGTATGAAATTCGTTGGATATACTTACTATCTTTATCTGTTGGTTTTCCTTTCTTTTGGGTCGTGATTGCGTTCTCTAGTTCCTTTTTCAGAATTCTGGGAATTAAGTACTTCATAAGTAAGTATATGTTTTTATTTTTTCTCGAGTGTTTGTATCTGAATGTGAATCATTTGGGATTTCTATACAGGTCACGGTAAAATTCAATGGCTACTCCCAGTATTTTCAGTTTGTCCTTAGTCTTTTGTACCTATTTGTGGTGTTTCATACTGTACCTATATTTAATCGGTACTTTCTCTTAACTCTCTCCACTTTATTGATTCCGCCTAAATTTTCTATATACTGGTTTAATTGGGTATTAAATTGATCCTTCCTTTCTGTCTATGTTGCCTAATTTTTAACCGACTTCTAAAAAAGGAGGAGGTTCTCAATTCAGATGTTTGTATTTTTATTTATGTTTGTCCGCGCATAACTCCGCCGCTTGCCAACCGATTTGAAAAATTCTTATCCTGTTAGAAAGGGTATACTTCCCAAATGGTCCCATGAAAATTTTATCGAAATCGGACAAGCCGTTTCTGAAAAATCAACAAAAGTCTAAAAAAAATATTTACGTTGATGATCTTTTCGTTTACTCTGCATTGCGTTTTTTGTTCACGCATAACTCCGTCATTTACGAACCGATTTGGAAAATTCACTGACCCACTAAAAAGCACGAAAATAAAAACTTTTTTGCAAAAAATAAAACCGACTTCCATATCAAAACACTACAAACCCAAAAATAATTTTAATTTCGGAAGGCAGTGTGAAAAAAAAAGAAAATACAAAACCAATAACACCGACTAACGAAATTAAAATTATTTTTGGCTTTGTAGTGTTTTGATATGGAAGTCGGTTTTATTTATATGCATAAGATTATTTATTATCTGCCCTTTGTTTGAACTAAACAAAATGGATTTAATAGTACCTAAAATTTCTAGTGTTTCTCTCTGAAACAAATAAGTACCTTCCAAAAATATATCAAAAATATTACAAAAATAATATAAACACTACAAAACCAAAAATAACTTTAATTTCGGTAGTCGAGTCGGTGTTATTGTTTTGTATTTTCTTTTTTTTAACACCACCTTCCGAAATTAAAGTTATTTTTGGTTTTGTAGTAGGTATTTTGATATGGAAGTCAGTTTTATTTTTTGCTATAAAGTTTTTTTCACCCTTTTTAGTGGGTGGGTTTGTAATTTATTTAGTTACAAACGCAAACTAGTTACAAAAGCCAAAATTACAAGTACTTATCACCTTTTGGTGATAAGTACTTGTAATTTTGGCTTTTGTAAAATATTGCTTTTCCCGATGTATAGCCGTTAATTTTTGAGGAGTTCTCCAAGTACTTCACCATCAGCTCTACTTCACCATATGCATTGTGACGAGCATAAAGTGCTTAACATTCAAGTAATCGAATCGCAATCCACGAAATACTTATTATTGAGTAGTTTCGGTGGTCATCTGTGGTCTTCATCATCAGTTCCACTTCCCCAAATAATGCTTTTAGAGAGCAACTGCACAAGGTACTATAAGAAATACCCAAAACGCTATAAGTGTGCCTATAATATTTGAAGAGTTCCCTCGATTTCATGATTCCATCATCAGATCCCGACTTGGTGTCTATGGGACCAATAGGGAAGTATACTCGTTCCAACAAAAAAAATATTTTTTAAATCGGTTGGCAAGCGACGGAGTTATGCGCGAACAAACATAAAAAAACACACATCCGAATTGAGACCCTCCTCCTTTTTTAGGAGTCGGTTAAAAAAAGGCAATTTAGCCTCATATTTTAATATTAGCTGAAAATACTATAAGCATTTTTTAGGGTTCCGTAGCCGAATGGCAAAAAACGGAACCCTTATAGTTTCGATATGTCTGTCCGTCTGTCTGTCTGTCCGTCCGTCCGTATGTCACAGCCATTTTATTCCGAAACTAATTAGACTATACATGTGAAAATTAGTAGGTAGATGTATTCTGTGAACCGCTTTCCGATTTTCAAAAAAAATTAAAAACATTTAAAATAAAGGGGGGTCCCCATACATGGAACTAGAACTGAAAATATTTTTTTTTTCATGAAACCTATGCGTGTGTGGTATGTGGTATAGATACCACACAGGTATCTATAGCCAGGTCTTTAAAAATGATATAAGGGTTTCTAAAACCACTTTTTCATAAAGTCAATGGTTTAAAAGATATAAGCTTCCAAAGTGGTAAAATGTGTGTCCCCCCCCTCTAACTTCTATAATAATGGAGTGAAAAATCTAAAAAAAAATATGCCTATAGATCTTAATGTAAACTTTCAACTAAAATTAGTTTGAACGAAATCAAGTCAGCAGTTTTTGAGATACAGCATATTTTCTAAAACCGCAAATATAACTTTGTAATTCATACAAACACTATGAAAAACAAAGTTATTTATCGTAGTTGTGAAAATGTAAATAAGCTGGATTTAAGAAATTTTTAAGGTCTTTTTTTATTCGCAAATAAATATACATATTATATTATTATAGTTACTACGGAACCCTTCATGGGCGAGTCTGACTCGCACTTGGCCAATTTTTTTCTTGTTCCATTCGACAATATAAACATAGTCGCCATGGAATCATCGCACGAAAGTCGCGTAAGCAGCATAGGCTGACTCAAAAAACTTATTTACTTTTGTTTTTAGCTGACTTCAAAAAAAGGAGGAGGTTCTCAGTTCGTCGGAATCTTTTTTTATGTATGATCCCCCAGTTTTGGATATTTCTTATAGTACCTTGAGCAGTTTTGCTGTCGAAAAGCACCATTTTGGGAAGTGGAACTGATGATGAAGACCACAGATGGCCACTGCAACTACTCAATAAAAAGTATTTCGTGGATTGCGATTCGATTACTTAATTGAATATGGATGTTAAGCACTTTATGCTCGTCACAATGCATATAGTGAAGAGAGCTGATGGTGAAATACCAGGAGAGCTCCTCAATAATAAAAGCGATATTTTGTAAAAGGTGATAAGTAGTTGTCTTTTAGGCTTTTGTAACTAGGTAAATTACAAGCCGACCCACTAAAAAGCGAGAAAAATACTTTTTATCAAGAAACAAAACCGACTTCCATAAGAAAACACTGCAAAGTGGAAAATAACTTTTTATTTCGGAAGTCTGGAAACGAAAATACTAAACCAAAGACACCGACTTCCGAAATTAAAGTTATTAAGTACAATGTTTAGAAACATCAGGATAATGCATGCATAGGCAAGTGCGCTGCACTGGTGCTCTTTCATTAAAACACGTATAATGGTAAAAAGAAAATTTAATGGCGCAAAATAATAACTGTTAATTTTTCTTTGCTTAACCGAGTATCACATCAAAAAATATAATATTTATTTATTTAAAGTCATTATTAGTTCTTTTTTAAACATACTTTTCTCTCTTATTTTAATTTTTGGCACCGACCGAAAGTAAAGAGAACGCATGGCGCAAAGGCTCAGAAGTCATGTCAAAATTATTAAAACTTTATTTTACTTTATTTTCAACCGACGACCAAAAGAGGAGGTTATCAATTCGACGCGTATATTTTTTTTTCCTCTTTTTTTTTATGTATGATCATCGATTACTCGAAGACGGCTGAACCGATTTGGAAAATTCTTCTTTTGTTCGAAAGGGTATACTTCGAAATTGGTACCATTTATCACCAAGTCAGGATCTGATGATGGGATCCTGGAGAAATCGAGGGAACTCTTCAAATATTATAGGCACACCTATGGCGTTTTGGGTATTTCTTAAAGTAACTTGTGCAGTTGCTCTCAAAATATACCATTTGGAGAAGTGGAACTGATGATGAAGACCACAGATGGCCGACGAACCTAGTCAATAATAAGTATTTCGTGGATTGCGATTCGAATACTTGAATATGGATGTTAAGCACTTTATGTTCGTCACAATGCATATGGTGATGTAGAGCTGATGGTGAAGTACCAGGAGAACTCCTCAAAAATTAACGGCCCAGCATTGGGAAAAGCATTATTTTGTAAAAGGTTATAAGTAGTTGATATTTAGGCTCTTTTAACTAGGTAAATTAAAAATCGACCAACTAAAAAGAGTGAAATAAAAATTTTTACCAAAAAATTAAACCGACTCCCAAAAACACTACAAAGTGAAAAATAACTTTAATTTCGGAAGTCGGTGCCAAAAACGAAAATACAAAACTAAAGACACCGACTACCGAAATTAAAGTTATTTTTCACTTTGTAGTGTTTTTGGGAGTCGGTTTAATTTTTTGGTAAAATTTTTTTTGATGATAGGCTCGCGTTTGACCACCATAACATAGAAAGGGGACTAGTTTTGTATCGCTCAATATTTTTTAATAAATAATTTAATAAATCCTTGTTTTTTCACTCTACCCAAATGGTTCGATTTGACAGATAAGATGTCACAATCAAGGAACTTGTACCTAAACTGGAATGCGGACGCGAAGCTCAAATCCGTTCCGAAGAGTACCTATACCCTCGAAGGACCTAGCTATCTCTTTCTAGTAGTGTGGATATCAATTCGCGATAAACGTAAGGAGTCCTTACGTATCAAGTAAAATTGTATATATTATTGCATCAAATAAAATTGTCCTTACTAAGGACAATTTTATTTGATGCAATATTTGCGGGTTTTTTAAGACACTTATTATTAACCTTACAAATGATGTATTTCTGTTACCGCTATAACAAAAAATACAAAAAATTAATTTAAATAAATATTTGAGGGAGACTCCCATACAACAGTTGTGATTTTTTTGGCGCTTATTATAGGTAATGGTTCTGTACCACTCATTACCTACCTATAAAAATACCCTTCATGCGCGAGTCCGACTCGTACTTGGCCGGTTTTTTTCTTTACGTATTAAATAGAAAATAAATTCAATTATGAATACAAAGGTCTGTATCGGTCTGTTATGCTTTCGCGGTTAAATCACAGAGCCGCTTTCGAAAAAATTTGGCATGGAGATAGTTTAAAACCCTGGGAACTATATAGGGTTCTTTCTATCACAGATTTTTGAACAGTTGCTCGGTAGCGCGATATAACAGAATTCCACGCGGGCGAAAAGCTAGTTCTCAATATATATCTGAGGAACTTATATTGAGCGCGCTAATTTCTATAATAAACGCTTCGTTATGCAGACTAAATGCAAAATTGGTTTTCTTAAGCAGACTTTATTGCGTTGAATTATAAACTTTTAAAGTGGTTAAGAGTGTTAAGACCCATGATACAAATACAATTATTGCAAATTGAATTAATAACAGAATCACCAGCTGGCAATTCTTCGAAGGCTTGGCCTTGATAGTGGTATAGACGTCCAAACAAACGTGCATTAATTGGTAATCTACGTTTATTCGACACTTGTACGGTCAGAACCAGTAGACTAAAAATAAAATGATGCAGTGTTTATATATAATTAAAACTACTAAAACCCTTCATGAAAAACGATGATTATAAATAGAAAGAATAACAGAAGAGATATAATTTATTTGTGTATATATTTATTTAGGTAAACCTACAATTGTTCACACTATACATTTGTATGAAACAGTCATATTATATTTATAAGTGTAAAAATTAATTACAGGCTAACACCACATGTGCTATTTAAGATTAGAAATCAATATTATTAACATACATAATTCTAAACATAAAGGAGGCAGATCGAATGACAATTATAAGGTTATTATTATTAGGTTGGTTCTATATTTTCTAGTTCCTCATATGTTGCAGCTGCACGTTTGTTACAAGATTGGCTTGACACACAACCCTAGAAAATGTATTACACTATTATTAGTTAAAAGTATGGAAATAATCTTTAAATTATGAATTCTTATTAATATTTGTCGATATTAACTAACTGCAGTGGATAAAAGTTAAGTAATTAAGTTATAAGTAATTATTAATATAATAAACTACACTTGTAAGCAAGTTTGCGTAGCTGAGTTTTTGGCCAAAATGATATAAAATATTTTTGCCATCAATTTGCTAAGCAAAAGTAAATAAATCAACTAAAATGTCGACTTTTATGCTTATTTATTTGACTCCTTTCATAACATTCACTTACCAGATCTTTGAATGTGCCCAGTACAGGTTGTATATTCTTTTCTTTAGTGGGTTTCAATATTATAGTACTTAAAACATTTATTTGTTTCGCTTTAACAGGAATCTAAAATAATAATAGATTGATGAGAACAAAATTTTAGTAGGCATTAATGGTTAAGATAGATTCAAAATGAAAATTCATCTTGTTATGCTCACATTCTATTTCGGAACGGTGATCTTCATGTCATTTATAAAGATTGATAACTTACTTTAGGGAAAATGGATGCAATTGCATCATTTGATCTTGTTTCGAAATGCTATATTTCTTCGGGCTTGAAATGGCGGCTACAAATTTTGGAACCGTTTCTGACCTTTTTCTGTGTAGAACACTGAGCCACCGGTCTCGAAGATCATCAGTTTTAGGAAAGCTTAAAATAACAAAAAATAATGAATAATGAGAAGAAAGAAAAATAATAAATAAGAAGAATAAAAAGAAGAACATCCACTTTTACATTGAAAACATAGTCACCCTAAATGCAATTTGTAAACAAAGTCACAAAACTTACTTAAAAAAGGAAATTCCAGACCCGGGGTACCCTTCACTCTTGCAATTAACCACAAAACACGTTCTTACCATGGTTACAGTATCTTGCACTTTAATATTACGAAAACTTACAAAATTAAATATAATGCAAATTTACAAACATACAGAGGTCAAGTAAACGTCAGACGGCAACGTAGTAATTACCATGTATAGTATATCACTACTAATTGTTACAAATTCCATTTTGTTTTTGTTTTAAACATCTTGTGTTTGCATGGTAAAATAACTATAATTTTCATTAATATGCATACAGTAATAATGGTAATTCATTTTAAAGATAGAATTCCAAAGAAGTTTAAAACTAGGTGTTATTACTACAACAGACAGGTCGAAAAAATTACCATTGAAACAATGATATTTAATATCATTGCATTGAAATAAATATTTTTAATCTGACACACAGAAGAAAGGGACACAGTCCACACACGCACTGTCTCGCTCGGAACGAAAAGTTCCTTCAGGTTTATGCGTGCAAGTTTATACTCTATTGTTTAACAGCTAAGAAAGACTTTCTGTATTCTTTGAATCATTCGTAAGCAATCCAGTTAGTAGGTATAAGCAAAGAGTATGTAATACACTATGGGTATAAGATCCTTGGAGATATTATATAGTTATCTGTATCATCTATGGTTATCTGTGGTAATATTTTTTATTTTCATTTCATTGATTTCAATTGATTTCTGTACAATTTTCCGATTAAAGAACATAATACATGTTCTTTAATCGAAAAATTTACAAACATACAGAGGTCAAGTAAACGTCAGACGGCAACGTAGTAATTACCATGTATAGTATATCACTACTAATTGTTACAAATTCCATTTTGTTTTTGTTTTAAACATCTTGTGTTTGCATGGTAAAATAACTATAATTTTCATTAATATGCATACAGTAATAATGGTAATTCATTTTAAAGATAGAATTCCAAAGAAGTTTAAAACTAGGTGTTATTACTACAACAGACAGGTCGAAAAAATTACCATTGAAATAAATATTTTTAATCTGACACACAGAAGAAAGGGACACAGTCCACCAGGGGGAGGACACTCTCCTACATTAGGTTCAAACCGTTCAATGACAAATGAAACAGCGCCATCTTCATTTCTTAACCGTGAAACCACTGCATAGTTTTGTTTAGGTCGCAATAGATGTCTCTGTAATACCATTTCTAAACATTTTTATTTTTAACATTTTAGATTAATATCAATATAATCAACTTTATATATAACAACGTTGTTATGATTAACACTAAAATCTATTTTATATATAATGGCAATATTATAGCAACACTGCCATCATGTCTATTTGTCTCAACATCTGACAAGTTGACAACACACGTAAACAGGGGGAGGACACTCTCCTACATTAGGTTCAAACCGTTCAATGACAAATGAAACAGCGCCATCTTCATTTCTTAACCGTGAAACCACTGCATAGTTTTGTTTAGGTCGCAATAGATGTCTCTGTAATACCATTTCTAAACATTTTTATTTTTAACATTTTAGATTAATATCAATATAATCAACTTTATATATAACAACGTTGTTATGATTAACACTAAAATCTATTTTATATATAATGGCAATATTATAGCAACACTGCCATCATGTCTATTTGTCTCAACCAGAGATGTGATAAACGACTTAAAACTTTTAACGAACTTATTCGTTTATTTTTTATAAAAAGTCACTTACGTTAAGTGCTTAATTGCTTATCTGCTTATTTACTTGCTTACATTAAAAATAACGAAATTATGTATTTTGCTTTTTTAGTTGGTTACGTTTAAGTTGTACCTATTGGTTTTTAAACGACATCAATGAACTTTCCTTCGTACTTTGCCGATCAGTTTTATTAGCTCACTAATTTGTTTTTATAGAAAAAAAAAAAACTTGTGTGCAATTCACACGTGGTAGAAGTGAAACTTTCATAAAAATCTTCAAATAATTTGTGTCACAAAAAGCAGAATAAGCAGATAACGTTAAATGCTTTTATAAACTAATCTGCTTATTCGCTTATTTTAAATAACATGTTATATTATATGCTTTTCGTTTAAACGCCCATCTTTAGTCTCAACATCTGACAAGTTGACAACACACGTAAATGGCTGCCGTAGCTTGCGCATACGCTTGACTATGTTTTGTGATTATTTTATGTGTATATCCTAGTGTTTGAAATAATTTATTCGTTAAAAACGTTGAGTACTATTACTCCACCGTTTCGTTACGAAGATAATTATCCAGAAACTTGTTTGTTTATATACTACGCGATATAGACGCTATTTTGTGTTGTGCCTGAGTGAATTTCATCATTGCTATAATGCCGTTCCGATGCATATTCGGATGTAAAGGCAAAGGTAAGTATTTTATAAATTATTATACTGTTTTAAATTTACAAGCTATAACAGCACAAACCGGCCGTTTACCTCCTTGCTTCTTTTATATACTTTTATAATTAATTTGACAATAGAACTCAGTGCACAGTCCCCAAAACAAATAAGTTTCATATTACTCGATTATAAGGTCCTATATCTCAAAAAGGAAAAAAAAAATGTACCCATTCAGTTGTGGTCTATTAGTCATCTGTCATAACTATACTTATTGCGATACTTGCAAAGAGTAAAGTAATATACAGGGATACTTGTAATGTACAACAGTTTTAAGGTACTTATTACTCATATATGGAACAGCATGAGCCACGAAAGAAAAATCTCACTTCTCGCTAATGGGTCATTTTCAAAAAAAGTGTACACTATTAGAAAAATGCCAGTTTTTGTTTTTTATTGTAGTTGGTTTTTTTATTATTATTTTTATAAAAACTATTCTTTTCACAATCTGAATATTATAATAAAATCACTTAATCAGGCTTATATCCTCAAATACAACTACTTTTTGCCCCTGGGAAACAAAATTTGTTCCGTTCCGAAACAAATAGTTGTCGGCTATAGAAATTAAATAAAACTCGTTTGGATTTTATCAAATAATATAATTGGTTAACGTTGTTATGTACTTTAATACAAAACAGATGAAACATAAAATCAACAATAGCACATACATATTATCAACATTTTAATTTCCATTCTGTTACTCTTTGGACCAAAATAGTTCAATACTTTTTGGTATCTTTCTCAATTAACATTTATCTAAGGAACTCTTTTTTAATTAGATTAATCAAATGAAAACACTCTCAATTATCAACATCTAATAATAATTAAATAACGTTTCGCTCTAAAAATAACATTTAAAACAAAATAAAAAATAGGACAGTCACGGAATAGATTGTTCCTGTCACGGAATAGAATTCTTAAGACTATTACACATTATCAAGTAAATGAGATCAAAATAATACAAAATAAAATTGAACATTTTACACATTATTCAACATGATATATTCGCACTCCAATTCTAAGAATTGGAAATAATATATTAAGTTAGAACCTTCACGGTAGCCCGCGAAATTCAAATTTTCTTACGTTTTTTTTCCAATTTACAAATCAGTATATTTTGTCAGTTGATTAAAGTATGATTCGTGGGCGTAAGAAGTATGTTTTTTTAGAGTTATAACCATTCAAATAAGTAAAATAACTCCATAAGTCCGGTGACCTGGCCCTATGGGGTTCTATTAGTGACTTAAATGGTTACGAGTAGGTATAATTCTGAAAATACATAATTCTTACGCCAGCGAATCATACTTTAATCAACTTAATAACCTAATTCTGACTTGAAATTGCAAAAAAACTTTGAATTTTGCGGGCTACCGTGGAGGTTCCACCTTAAAGACTAAGACGTAATCCTAAGAGTTTTGCAACGTATGATTTACACCTATTGTTCTTCACTGCAACGGTATTGGCAACACATTTTAATACTCGTTGATCTGCTTGGCTTCTCGATTTATTATAAGACTAGTACTCTCGCGGGGCTTCGCTCCCGTGGATTCTATCACGGTAAAAACATAACTCTCCTTTTTTGCAGTCGGGTAAAAAGTAGCCTATAACCTTCCTCAAGCTTCAAGCTACTTCCATACCAAATTTCATCCAAATCCACCCAGTACTTTCGAAGATTAGCGCGTTCAAGCAAACAAACAAACAAACAAACAAACTAACAAACTTTTCCGCTTTATAATATTAGTATAGATGAGCGTAGAGCACTTTCCATAACTTCTTCTCTTGCTTGCATTTTCAATATTTTATCATTCAAATTGTCTATCTGTTTCCTACTTGCTACCTTCAAGCGATAAATTTTCTTTCTTGCTTTTTGTATTCTATTATTCAACACTTTATTCTTATTGATCGCAGTTTTGTACAGTCGCCGCAATTTTCTAATAGTAATTAAATGGTTTTTATTCATACATTTACTGGAAGGTGCTTCGGAGGATGTAGGTTCTTTATTCTTACTTTTGGTATTTTCAATGTCAGCCTTTCTCGCTTTCCGCTTTTTTTTTCTGTTCTCTCCATTTTTAGGGTTCCGTTGTCAACAAGGAACCCTTATAGTTTCGCCATGTCCGTCTGTCTGTCCGTCTGTCCGCGGTTTAGCTCAAAAACTATTGGTACTAGAAAGTTGTGCTTTGGCATGAGTATACATGTTAATGACGCCAAAAAAGTGGTAAATTAAAATTTTGAAAAAAATAATTATTTAGGGTACCTCCCATACATGTAAAGTGGGATGATAATTTTTTTTTTTCGTTCTTCCCATAGTGTGGGATATCGTTGGATAGGTCTTTAAAAAATATTAGGGGTTTGGTAAAATCGTTTTTTGATTAAGTAAACCGTTCGTGACTTATCAAGCTTTAAAGTACCAATTTTCGTTAGAGTCAAGTGTCCCCCCCCCTCTATCAACTAAACGGTTGTAGTTAGAAATTCAAATGTCACGGCAGTAGTACCTATATATAACAAAATTTAAAGGAAAACTATCACACATAAGTGGGCTTGACAAGTTTACGAGTAATAGTCGACCAATTGTATTTGACTCGAAAATTTCGAACAACTCTATAGAAATGTTGATAGATGGCGCTAAGCGCCAGTTGTATCCTGCTAGTTTCTTGTGACGATTGAGTAGTGTAGCTGTGTGTCCGTATTTAAATTCAAAACACCGGCTATGACAAGTTTTATACAAATCTCTAAAAAAAATTTAAACTTTCCGTGCAAAATTGTCGGATCAGGTGATGTTAGTCATGTTTGGCTTTTAGTTAGAGCATGGTACAAAACGATCAGTCAGCGAATACGACACGCACTTGGCTGTTATAAAAACTACGGAACCCTACACTGCGCGTGGCCCGACACGGACTTGACCGGTTTTTTCCTTTGATCTAACTTTTCTTCTTCTGATAATTCCGTTATTTTCTTATTCCTTAATTTTATTCTATTCAAATCCTTTTTCTTATACTCTTCATACCTTTCAGGGTCTTTCTTTAATTTTTCCCGATATCTTTTCATTCTCTCGGCTGGCGTAAGTGGCATCTTTAAAACAAAAAAAAATATATCATTGAAAATTTAATTGTTCAATATAAAATACGACGTGAACAAAATATCCTGTGTTGAAAAATGAACCTACATCCTACAGCAAAATATCAGGTACATTATAACCGTTGCCGGTATTGAAAAATGCAGTACCCATGTATTAAAAATTAGTTACAATAATCACATTCATCTTCGCAGTAGTGATCATATATGGTGAAATGTACATTGCTGACACCAAAAAAAGTCAACATTTATTAAATTATTCACTTTTGTATTATCAGATACAATAAAGTGGTATGTTTTATGGATTAAACTGGTGGGAAATCCACAGCCGAAACATTTTTCCATAATTCGGAAATGAGTTATTAACCACGGCCATATTGATTCTTGCAATAACATAAAATCATTTTTGTTTAGAAATTTATCAACGTTTGCTAGGACAACCATTTTTACTAGGTAGGTAAAGTACGTGAAAAAAAAAATGCTTATGTTACATACACAATCATCATCATTATTATCTTTTAGGCAAACGACGTTCACAGCTGCACATAGTCAACCAATTCAAATAATATACACACAATACAATAATATACACAAATAATATACATTTGTGTAATTTTGAACACATTCATTTCAACAATATTTAATATTATCAAAATAAACACATATAAATACACTTATTATACACAACTACATACGTATTTAGCAAAAACTCAAAATCTATACTAATATTATAAAGCTGAAGAGTTTGTTTGTTTGTTTGTTTGTTTGCTTGAACGCGCTAATCTCAGGAACTACGGTTCTGATTTGAAAAATTCTTTCAGTGTTAGATAGCCCATTTATCGAGGAAGTCTATAGGCTATATATCATCACACTAAGACAAATAGGAGCGGAGCACTAATGAAGAATGTTTCAAAATCGGGGGATTTTTTTTCCCACGCGGACGAAGTCGCGGGCGGAAGCTAGTATAAATATAATAATATATAATAATAATAATAAGTGGTTGTGTTTTTTTTTTAACTAAGTGACCCATTTAGGACGTCACGGATTATATTTGAAAGTCGTCACTTTGAATTAAAAATAAAAATTAAATTATTATAAATAAATATATTGCCAGTACTACAAACATAATGTATCATCTTCCTAAGAATTTCTTTCCGAAACATTTCAATTCCATTTCTACGTTACCGACGTTTTGATAACGGAATGGAAGTAACGGAACGCTGACTTTAAACACTTTTGTTATAATTAGTTTAAACTAACACATTAGAACAACAAGCCTGGTATCAATTTATGTTCACAGAAAGCTAATAAAGATATCAAAATAATTTGCAAGGATTAAACTTGTAAACTTACGTTGGAATTGGTTTCGGCTCTGGAACATCAAAATTGGACCACTGCTGAGATGTAGTTGTTCGTTTGCCGGCCGCCGTCAAAATGACCGAATTACTTATAGAAACCCGTTGACAACGTAAAAAATATTGCCATTCGATAACAAAAATGTCATATGATAGTTTTGATTGCAGTATCTCACAAAAATGGCGTTTCGGAAGGGACTTTTCCACTTGAACCAGTTTATGTCCTCACAAAGATTAAATTATTTAAATATTTTGTGCCACATTAGACTATTGCTGTAATTTTATAACAAATCGTGCATAACTATACTTTTCAAAATATCAACCACATTATTATATTTAGGTCAGCAACATAAATTAAACTTACGTTGTTTGAATGAAAATGGGAGTGGGACAGCGTCAAAATGGCTACCTTAAACGTGTATTTTTTAAAAATTAAGGTATTATGACTATGTTTTTAAGTAGCAACAATATATAATACTGGTCAAAACTAACCACAGATTCTTATTTTAGTTTTGCTTTTCTCAAACATGGATATTATTCTTAAAAAAAAAATACTAAAGTTGTGGGACATACCCGAAACACAAATGTACACTTTTTGTGAAAATGACCCTAATATCTCATTAACATTATACTTGCGAAAGTTTGGATGTACAGATGTTTGTTACTCAATCATAACAGAACAGAACAGATCTGGGTGAAATTTTGCACAGGAATACTTTATAGTTTAGAATAACTTATAGGCTACTTTTTATCCTGGTACCTATAAAATACTATTTTTTTTAAATTCCATGCTGGTATAGTCTCTGGCAAAAGTTAGTTTTTCAATAAAATAATCATATCATTTTGTTCCTTTCAGATGCGCTGCATGTCTTTCCAAAGCCTGACAAATTTCCTGACCGTTTTAAAACTTGGGTCAGTATTGTTGGTGGAAAGCCTGAGACGCTATCTGACTTGGACTTTTTTATGAAGATGCGGATATGTAATAAGCATTTTACTGACGATCAAAAAAATCGCTGTAATCGCCTAAATGCATTGGCTGTACCATGTCTTCATTTGCCAGGTAAGTTTAACTCTTTCCAACTTCACAGATGTTAATGTAAGGTACATATTAACTGTATTAATTAAATTCTATTCATTTGTATAACGGTGCCTTGTTTATGTTATTTAGTATTAGCTTTTTGCTGCACTGTTTCATCCATATTCCTGTGGAACACTACTGATCCGTCTTTGTGGCTTGTAGTGTGATGTTTTATAGCCTATCTTACTTTCTGATAAAATAGATTTATATTAGTGAAAGATTTATAAAATTGGGTCAGTTATTTTTGAGTTTATACATTACTAAAAAAATATTTCGTCATAATCATTATCAGAGTACATTAATCCACATTTTTATTCCATTATAGGCACATCCAGAATTCAGGAGTCTGTTGGTTCCAGTGATAGTCAACCTGCTGCTTGCCTTACTGTTCCTGTTGGTTTAGGTAAATATAAAATTTTGATATTAAATATCTTTTTTTTTATTGATAATAGGTTTGCGTTTGACCACCATCTCACTTGATGGCAGATACGGTCTCAGCCCGGAAAATGTGGGAGGGGGGGGGGGGGGGCGGAATTTATGGGGGTCATTAACAATAAAATATGTCGAGTAAATGAGTTCTCTTTATTGCACGATACAAATTTTATTGCACACATTATAAAACAAATGGAAGTCTATTTTTATTGGCAAATCGGGGAAAATCTCTTGACTTACTTATCTATGTGACACTGCAGCCCCAGAATGCAAAGGCAAGACTAGGAACGGGATGGTTTTTAGTCAGTAAGAGTCTAGCCAGTACCCTAATAGATTTTATAATATTATATATTATATTTCAGAGGAATCGGGAAGTCTCCTGTTGGAGACTACAGTTGTTGCTCGGCCGACTGCTACTCAACCTTCTACTGACGTATTAGGTATGTAATTTAATTTAATTAGTTGTACATAAACTGCTTGGTATCAAATTAATGAATATATATACCGGACTTTTAATTCGATGCAGTAAGCTGACATAAGCTAATGTCACTTACTGAAATAATGATGCCCTATTTAACCTAATCAATCGATTAATAAATGAGCGATTTTTAACCGTTAAAAATATACATAAATGATAAAATTTATACTATTATCATTAATTTTTAAGATTTAACTAGATTTTATTATAAATAAATCAATTTTTATTTATTCAGACATGATATAACCACCCTTTTGCAAATTGTTTCATGTGATGAAATGAAATGAAATATTTATTTTGTAAATTGGTTATAAATAACACTTTTACACGGCATTTTTTTTTGTGTGTTAAGTTTAGTTTAGCTTGATGAGGCCGGTATTTCCTAACTGACTACTCTGAGAAGAAACACCGAAACAAACTCAGAGGTCAGTCTCTTTTAAAGTCCAGACAATTTGTATTTGTATATGAGAAGCATGTAGGTTCATATCTGTGGTATTCTTTTGAGGAAATAACCACGCAAATTTGAGCAGACCTGTCCAGATAGTGCAAGCGTTTGTCAGTTATCGTGTAGCTCAACTTAGAACTTAAGGAGCTCAACAATTTGACGGACAATACCAAAGAACGGACATTTGGGTAGGCCAGAATGCAAAGGCAAGAGTAGGAACGGGATGGTTTTTAGTCAGTTAAGCTTTGGTTTCCTAGAAAAGCGGTGCCGTCATATGACGTAATAGCGGCCGTAATATTACGGACGCAAAAAAGCGGCCGTCTTTACGGTGACGACATGTGGAAAGTTCCACGGCCGTTTTAACACAGTCTGCTTCATCGCTATCAATGAAACGTTCACGAAACCATCTGTCACCGACAAGACGGCCGTCATGCAAATGGCGGCACCGCTTTTTGACGTTACGGTGTCAGTTACCGCTCTCTAGGAAACCGCGCCAATTTGTTTACATAGATAACGTTCTAGTGACGTCATTCACCGCTGTATTACGGCCGCTATATGACGGCACCGCTATCCTAGGAAAACAAAGCTTAAGAGTCTCTAGCCAGGACCTGAATAGATTTTATAATTTTATTTTATTATATTTCAGAGGAATCGGGAAGTCTCCTGTTGGAGAATACAGTTGTTGCTCGGCCGACTGCTACTCAACCTTCTACTGACGTTTTAGGTATGTAATTTAATTTAATTAGTTGTACATAAACTGCTTGGTATCAAATTAATGAATATATATACCCGGACTTTTAATTTGATGCAGTAAGCTGACATAAGCTAATGTCACGTACTGAAATAATGATACCCTATTTAACCTAATCAATCGATTAATAAATGAGCGATTTTAACCGTTAAAATATACATAAATGATAAAATTTATACTATTATCATTAATTTTTAAGTAGTAACTAGATTTTATTATAAATAAATCAATTTTTATTTAGTCAAACATGATAAAACCAACCTTTTGTAAATTATTTCATGTGATGAATATTTTAACAAATTGCACGAGATTACTATTGAAAAGACTGCCCTCGCACCACTGCAATCTAAACCCCGTTGGAATGGGTACAGGTACAGGGGTCTACTGCAAAAAAAATGTATCATGATCTATTCGTTTTATTTTCACGCCTCTTTATAATCACATTTTACTTTGTTATTTTCACACAATATTATTAAAAGTTGTTTTCATCGTTATTCGATTTTATTCCTGAATCCATTAATTTAGTTATATCACAATTTCGTAGTCGTTATTATCTGACAACTCAGAAACTGTCAGTCTTCTACATCGAATTAAAAGTTCGGGTATAGCTTGATTTTTGGAACATTTGCATTAACTATTATTTATATATTTGTATTATATACTATGTATTTATAAATGTAAAATTTTATATTTTTCAGGAGATGTAAATGTGAAAAACAGTGTTGCTGTACGTCATGTTTTAGCGGAACATAAATACTGTGCAAACCCTAAACACACAAAAAGAGGTTTTAATGGTAAGCTTGCAATTTATAAGTTTATAACACTTAATACTACAAGTTAGTCTGTCCATTGGTTTGGCTATAATAAAATTGCAATTTGTTTTAAAACAAATGTTTTTTTTAAATATAATAATAGAGAGCAGAGATGGCGAAAACAGTGATGGCCCAGTGGTAACAGCCTCGACTTACGAGTTGTATGTTTGGGTTTCGAACCCAGCCAGGCGCATTACTTTGTGTCATTTATTTCATCGCCACAGCTCTCAAAAATGGTGAAGGAAAATTTTCTTTATTCCACAATACAAATTTTATTGCACACATGTCTTCTATTTTCATTGGCAAATCGGGTGATAATATTTGGAACGTCTTATTTTGCAAAATTTTAGAAGATTTTCTATTTGGGGTGTACAATTGGGGGTGGGGGGGTATGTCCCCTGTGACACCCCCTTCGGACCGCACCTGCCTGATGGTGAGTGATGATGTGGTCGAAGATGGAGCACGCTTACCTAAAAGTAACCTGTTCACTCTTGACTTAAAGACTACTCTTACTCTGTTGACTTACTTATCTATGCGACACTGCAGCCCCAGAATGCAAAGGCAAGAGTAGGAACGGGATGGTTTTTAGTCAGTAAGAGTCTCTAGCCAGTACCTAAATAGATTTTATAACATTATTTTATTATATTTCAGAGGAATCGGGAAGTCTCCTGTTGGACACTGCAGTTGTTGCTCGGCCGACTGCTACTCAACCTTCTACTGACGTATTAGGTATGTATTTAATTTAATTAGTTGTACATAAACTGCTTGGTATCAAATTAATGAATATATATACCCGGACTTTTAATTCGATGCAGTAAGCTGACATAAGCTAATGTCACTTACTGAAATAATGATGCCCTATTTAACTTAATCAATCGATTAATAAATGAGCGATTTTTAACCGTTAAAAATATACATAAATAATAAAATTTATACTATTATCATTAATTTTTAAGTAGTAACTAGATTTTATTATAAACTAGCTTCTGCCCGCGACTTCGTACGCGTGGGAAGGTTTTCCCGCGCAAATCCCGATCCCGTGGGAATTTTGGGATAATAAGTAGCCTATGTGTTATTCCAGGCTGCCAGCTATCTACTTACCAAATTTCATTTAGATCCGTTCAGTAGTTTTTGCGTTAAAGAGTAACAAACATCCATCCATCCTCACAAACTTTCGCATTTATAATATTAGTAGGAGTAGGATTAGTAGGAAGTAGGATAAATCAATTTTTATTTATTCAGACATGATAAAACCACTCTTTTGTAAATTGTTTCATGTGATGAATATTTTTATAAATTGCACGAGATTACTATTGAAAAGACTGCCCCCGCACCATTGCAATCTAAACCCCGTTGGAATGGGTACAGGTACAGGGGTCTACTGCAAAAAGAAATGTATCATGATCTATTCGTTTTATTTTCACGCCTCTTTATAATCACATTTTACTTTTTGTTATTTTCACACAATATTATTAAAAGTTGTTTTCATCGCTATTTGATTTTATTCCTGAATCCATTAATTTAGTTACATCACAATTTCGTAGTCATTATTATCTGACAACTCGGAAACTGTCAGTCCACTGCATCAAATTAAAAGTTCGGGTATAGCTTGATTTTTGGAATATTTGTATTAACTATTATGTATTTATAAATATAAAATTTTATATTTTTCAGGAGATGTAGATGTGAAAAACAGTGTTGCTGTACGTCATGTTTTAGCGGAACATAAATACTGTGCAAACCCTAAACACACAAAAAGAGCTTGTAATGGTAAGCTTGCAATTCATAAGTTCATAACACTTAATACTACAAGTTGGTCTGTCCATTGGTTTGGCTATAACAAAATTGCAATTTGTTTTAAAACAAATGTTTTTTTTTAAATATAATAATAGAGAGCAGCGATGGCGAAAACAGTGATGGCCCAGTGGTAACAGCCTCGACTTACGAGTTGTATGTCTGGGTTTCGAACCCAGCCAGGCGCATTACTTTGTGTCATTTATTTCATCGCCAGAGCTCTAAAAAATGGTGAAGGAAAACATCGTGAGGAAACCGGCATGGTCTAGAACTAAAAATTCGAAAACATGTGACATCTCCCAACCCAGTGTGGTGGATTGCAGCCTATTCCCTCTCACAGAGAGGAGGCCCGTATCTCAGCAGTGGGAACATTAAAAGGCTGATTATGATGATGAAATTAATAAAGTATAGCTATTATTTTATTATATGTTCTCCGATAAAAATATTTCATCGAAAAACACATAGTATCAGATCTCTCTTTCCTTTCAGTCAAGTGTCAAAATGTTCTTACCATGGACTTCAGTATCAATATTATCAGTATCAGTATATCAGTATTTTTCCTAGAATGTTACGATTTACTTTGTCTTTAACATAATAAGACTTTCGTGTCTGTATGATATAATAATAACCATATAGGTAATTGTGTTCGTTTCTGTATTTTCAGTTGCTTCTGGAACATCCTTCCGCAGCAGATTGAATGCTGTACGACCATTCCAGAAGAAAGTAAACTATCTGCAAAGGGAGATTGGTTTTTTGCGCAAAAGGGGCCAATTGTACAAGGATCGACTGGCTAATGCAGAGAAACTGTCACAAAATATTGCGTTTAAGCGAGTAGTAGAAAACATGTCTAAACCCGCCAAATTATTCGTGCATATGCAGCAACAAGGCAAAAATAAACCAAAAGGGAGACGGTTTACGTTAGAGGAAAAAATATTAAGTTTGTCTTTGTACAAAAAAAGTCCTAAATGTTACAGGCTACTTCATAAATATTTTTCTCTTCCTTCTAGTAAAGCAATGAAACGATTACTGAGCCAGATAAAATTAGCGCCTGGAATAAATAATGTTATTTTTGAAAAAATAAAAAAGAACATACTCAACAAGACAGCGGTTCCAGATAGATTATGTAGCCTTATTTTTGATGAAATGTCCATCACGCCGCAAATTTTATATTCGGCTCAAAAAGATAAGCTGGAAGGATTTACTACAGATGCAAAAGAAATTTTTGCAGATCATGTTCTCGTTTTCATGGTGAAGGGAGTGAAAAATAATTTCAAACAGCCGATAGCATATTATTTTACGAATAGTCTAACAAAACTGCAATTAAAAAAACATTTAAAATCGGTCGTCGAACATTGTTTCGAGTCTGGTTTAATTATAGTGAACACAGTTTGTGACCAATGTCCTGTAAATGTCAGTGCAATTAATGAATTAGTTCAAGAAAACAAGGCTATTTATTTACGCCAAGGCAAAGAATGGCGTCATGAGGTGATGCGTTTTAAAGGTCACGTCGTAGTCCCACTTTACGACACTCCTCATCTTTTCAAAGGTATAAGAAACAATTTAATAACAAAAGACATAAAATATGTTACAAACAATGAGGAGAAAATCGTTAAGTGGGACTTCTTCAAAATGGTGTATGATGCCGATAAATCATATGGAGAACTGAGATTATTAAATAAATTAAACGAAGAACACATAAATCCAGAAAAAATAAATAAAATGCGGGTCAAGTCGGCAACACAATTGTTCAGTCATAGTGTTGCTGTTGTGACTGAACATTTGACAGCAAGGGGCGATCTGCCAGTAGAATGCCGACAGTTAGTTGACTTGACCCTTTTACTTGATGATTTATTCGATTCGCTAAATGTCAGCAGTTTCTCCATACCCAATGGCAAAATTTTTAAAGGACCTGTGAAACGTAATTCACCTCACCATGAGCTGTGGAAAAAAGCAAAATTAATTTTAAGGACAGTAAAATTTATACAAAAAGTTAATGTTGGGAACAAAGTCCGATTGGTTGAGAAAGTGGTGCCGTCTATTATTAATCTGATTAAAACGATAGAGGGCATGGAATTCCTTTGGCAAGTGTTGTCTCGTAATTATAGACTCGACGTTATGATGACCAGGAACTTTAATCAAGACCCTTTAGAAAATTTCTTTGGAAACATTAGGAGTTATGGAATGAGAAATGTTGCGCCCAATACGGTAGCTTTTGAGGGGGCATTTAAAGCCTTACTGTTAAATAACTTTAGCTCTCTTCATTCGGGGAGAGCTAATTGCGAAGAGGACTTCAATAAATGCCTTCAAAATCTTGATTTTTTTTTAAAAGAAAAAGTTATTACTCCTGATGTTTCCGAAGAAAACCCAAGAATTCATTTCAACAATGAAGTTTGCTTTGATCTGCAACATGAAAATGATGCTGGTCAAAGCAATTATGTTTGTGGTTGGGTATTGACAAAATATTTAAAAAAGGTTGCAAAGGTTGTAAGAGTGCATTATTAGACAACACTAATAATAATAATTCTTTTATTGAAGCCAAGGAATACCAAAAAAAGAAATGGCTGTGCTATCCCAGTAGGGAAACAGAAAAATTCTTCAAAGAATTACAAATCATAGCCATTTCTTTTTTAAAGAAAAATGTGCCCAAAAAATCTTTAAAATCAAACATAATGTCAATAACGGACGTGCTAGTCAATAACCCGTTTTTATGTCCCAATCATAAGGACAAATTATATAAAATGTTTACCGACACCACAGTAAATATAATAATTTACAGTTGGTGTCGGTCAGTCAATCGGATTTTGTCGGGGAAAATTGCGTATGAAGGCAATGATGAAACAAAATTAGCTGCTGTCGATTATTATAAGAAGCATAAAAATTATAAAAATAGAAAATAAAAAATTTAAATTACATACATTTGTTTTAATATAAATCATTTTTTATACCTATTAACCCAGTATTTGTTTACCAGTGCCAAACAATTTTGTTTTAACTATTTTGTGAATATTCAATTGCCAAAATGTTAGTAATTTTTAAAGATTCACAAGAAAGTTAGAACAAAATTGTTGGGTATTGGATAAGGCTCAAATGCAATACTGACTATAGATATATCTATATATGATCTATGTATATGTAGGTATGTAGCTATACGTATTGAACTAATGATCTATATATACGTATAGCTACATACATATATATAGATCATTAGTTCAAGGTTAAGAAATAGAGATGGCGCTTCAAATTTGGACTGACAGATTTCCAGAGAGTGGGCTCTCTATATCCGTAGTATTATAGTACTCTGTGCAGTCCACACACGCACTGTCTCGCTCGGAACGAAAAGTTCCTTCAGTTTTATGCGTGCAAGTTTATACTCTATTGTTTAACAGCTAAGAAAGACTTTCTGTATTCTTTGAATCATTCGTAAGCAATCCAGTTAGTAGGTAGAAGATCCTTGGTCACAGTATGGCGCTAAGTTTTTCCTGATGTTAGTTGAAACGCACTGTAATTAGGATATAATGGAAAAAAGAAAATAGTTATCATAATAACAGATTTTTATATTTCCAAACAGATAAATTGTTAAAATATGCATAGACAATGCGATTCACCTTTACCACGCAAATAACTGTGTATTCCGATCAAGAAATTATTATCTATGTATGAAGTCTTCTTTAAAAGCAAGACTGGTTGTCTATGTTCGTTTGACCACTTCCTTGACAGTCCTGTAATTTTGTAGAAAAGAAATCGCCGAAAAATGGCGAAAAGGATTGCGCAGAGCTCTGTAAACTGGGCCGCTTTGGCCGAAAGGGTCCCGGCCGAGCAGAAGGTAAACCTTGCGGCTTTCAAAATAAAGTCCGACACTTACCTCCGAAGGTTAGTTTTGATCGATGGATTACATAATTTTTGTTGGAACATTTTGGTTATTTAATTTGGTTGTTTTAGAGTTCTGGCTAATCCTCCTGAACCGCCAAAGATCAACTGGTCTGTGTACAAGAATGCCGTGCCTGTACCTGGCATGGTCGACACCTTCCAGAAGCAGTACGAGGCATTGAAGGTGCCCTACCCCGCCGACACACAAACAGCGCAGGTGGAGGCCCAATGGGCTGAGATCAAGAAGGCTATTGACGCGTTCATTCAGGAATCTAATGCTAACATTACTGGGTACGTTCTAACCATGTTCTTATCTGTTTGCTTATACGGTCAATGTTAATGTTAACCAACCCTAAATATTTTACTTTTTTTTTTTGAAGAACCTTTTTATTAGTATGATAGTTACTACATTAGTCTTACTCTCTTGGTTATAATCCTATTAAACAACATTGTCACTTAAATGTGATAAAAATGTTATCACTGTCACGTTTAGCTGTTGGTCCAGACTGCAAAGTCTTAGAGAAGCTGTCATTTGTAGAACTTTGGCAGTTGTTATGGGTAGCAGAAGTCAGAAAATCTGATAATGGTCTTGCCAAGAGGTGCTGTGTAATCCAGCTACTGAGTTGTGGAGATAAGTGTGGTCGCTCTTTGAAAAGGCAAAAATTTATGTAAAGACTAAGCAGTTTAATGATGATGACTGTTGTCCATTATATGCATTGGTCAATAGGCTAAGACAAATAGAACACTTGAAAATTTTTTATTTGCTAAAGCTATATTGTACACTGCATACTTAATAGAATAGAACTAGAAATAGTTTACATACTTAAAAAGATAGAAGTACTTGGAAAGACATGGGTTGTGTTAGGAGCATCCTTTTAGGCAAACAATGCCTGTGTTAGAAGACATACTTGCAAATAAATTACTGACCCTGATTAATATCATTCCAGCTACCAGAAACAGATCAGCGAGATCAAGGCTCTTCTTCCATATGATCAGATGACCATGGAAGACTTCCGTGATGCCTACCCAGAGGAAGCGCTTGACCCCATCAACAAGCCCACCTTCTGGCCCCACACACCTGAGGAGCAGCTCGGCTATGTTGACCCCGATCAGCCCGCACATTCCGGTCACTAAGATTACGAGTCGGCAGCTTTACACAGCTTCAAAAAATCAAGCTGACGTCATGTATCAGTTCCAATTGATAGCTGACAGTTTTGTGAAGTATTGTCAAAGTTTTTTAGGAAGTTGCAAACATCTTGTTCTATTTATGTAGGAATAAATGAAATCATTACCAATAGTTGTTGTTTTCTTTTAATTTCTAGAACTTAAAAAGAACTAACACTAACTGTGACAAGATTAAGTTGGCGATTTTTTGCATGTGTATTGGTACTTTGTACCTTCTTGGAAAAATAAGGTAAACATAAGTGCCCTACATTTAGTCTGCCGTGATTCTTTAAAAGGCAGTCTGCAATTTACCGATTTTGAGTTAAACATTAAGCCACATGCCACATCAGGAAAAAAGGCGCGTCGACCTATCTAAACCATTTTTCTGAAACTTATTTAGCTTTTGAGATACTTTTTTCATAAAAAGCTGTGAAGTGGTTTTGATACCAGTGCCAAATTTATAAAAACTAAAAATCGGTAAATTGCAGACTGCCTTTTAAAAAATCACGTCAGTAGTAGGTATTACACTACAGAATACAGGATTGCTGTGTAGTCTTACAAAATAATAAATTGATTTGGCCTAGTAGGTTGTTTTATTGAAGAAAATCTTAATCTGTACGTCATGGCGTTTCAAAATGTAACTGCCTCATTGGTCCAGTGGTCTCAAGCGCGACTGTTGAGCACAAGGTCTTGCGTTCGATTCCCGGCTTGGGCAAAAAGTGTTATTAGATTTTTCTGTAAGGAGCCCGGTTTTTGGAAGTTGGTGGTGTGATACCCCGTGCCTCGGAAGCCCATTAAGCCGGTGGACCCGGCTGTCATTTGAACTTGGTCAAGTTTAAAGCAGCTAAGACCCAGGCGTGTCTCTTCTCCGCAAAAAAAGAGCCATTTCGAACGGGCTCCTACTTTCCGTGATGTAACCGTGCCGATAACCGATCGTATTGAGCTTCTAGGGGTAATACTAACTTCCACCCTCAATTTTGGTCCGTTTATCGAGGCTAAGGCTCAATTAGCATCAAAAAAGTTCGGAATTTTGGCAAAAGTGATACGCCTTCGACGACCCGAACAGCTGCTCAATCTGTATCAAGCCCAGGTTCTGTCATGTATGGAGTACTGCTCTCATCTTTGAGATGGATCTGCCGAATACCAATTGGACGCGCTTGAGTCTATTGAGAAACGGGCCAAGAGACTCATTGGCAAAGATGCACTGGTCGAGTCAAAGCTCCAGAGCCTTGAACATCGACGACGAGTTGCAAGTCTATCGGTTACATTTCAGGGAGTGTGCGATGGAATTTTACAATCTAATTCCGCCAAACCCGTTCCATCATCGGACTACAAGACAAACGGCGACGCGCCATCGTTACAGGTGGACATCCCACCCATACGTACTAAACGTTTTGGGAATACTTTCATTGTGCGTACGGCTAAGGAGTGGAATTCCCTGCTGGAGTCTGTGTTTCCCGATAGCTATAACCTAGGGGTCTTTAAGTCAAGAGTGAATAGGTTACTTTTAGGTAAGCGTGCTCCATCTTCGACCACATCATCACTTACCATTAGGTGAGATGGTGGTCAAACGCGAGCCTATTATCAATAAAAAAAAAACATCTTTGACAGTCGGAAGCCAGTATCGTCACTGGTCTAGCTAAGGGTATCGTCTTACCCAGTTAGATACTGGTTTGTGGAGTTCAAGTAGGCAGCCGCTCCATGTAAAAAGTAATCATAGCTGCATCCGTTTAGACTATTTGGTAAAAGGCTTAGCTGATGATGATGACATTTCAAAACGTTCCGTATTTTTAAAAAGAATATTAATTTTATGTTGAAAAGCCTATCAAGTCTCAAAAATGGATTTAAATATGGAGCTCTGGAGAAGAAGTGGCATAAGGTCTCTGCTTCGTAAATGAGTTTACGTGACCCATCGTCAATAGATTCGATGTCCGCCACTCCACCGAGCATAGGATGTTGGAAAGTAGTAGATTTTAACGTTCTCCATTGGTGTAAGGTGTCAATCAGCCATCCCACAAATTAGCCCGGACAAACAGACAGACACTTGAGTTTTATTTACATGTATTTGGGTATTGAAGAAGATGCCAACAAATGCTATGCGAAACTACGTACCTACGCCATTATACATACATACTTTGTTTTCTTCTGGTTATAAGCTTGTTGAGTAGCAAGACAGAAAAATATGATATTTTCTCTGCGGGGATTCTGTATTCTGAAAATGAAATCTAAACCCAACTGAAAATTGGATTTAGATTGAAATTATAAATGTGTCATAATGATTTGCTAACCAACGTTTTATATGGGTAGGTCTGGTTAATACTACACCTTGATAGTATCTCGCACTTCTAGCTCTCATGATTCCAGCCCCGCTAAACATTTTCATGATTCTAGTTAAGAATTCGTAACAAGCAAGCTTTCTGACTTTGCCTACTTTTGTACCCCTCTATCTTTTAAACTACGATCTTTCGTGGGGTCCCCAATTACAAGAGGTGAGTCGCAAATTATTTGCTTCTACCAGTTCCCTTAGACGGTTGCGTAACTTTCTGCCAACTGCCACTAAAATTGCGCTAGCACAGTCTCTTTTACATCCCATCCTAGACTACGCTGATGTCAGTTATCTTGATCTCACAGAGGCACAACTTGATAAACTTGAGCGACTTCAAAATTTTTGCATAAGATTTATATTTGGTTTGCGCAATTATGATCACGTACCTATCTGAATTTCGTACGAAACTCAAGTGGCTTCCCATACGTCTTCGCCGGAACTTACACATATTGTCTCTGCTTTACAGCATTCTGTTCAATCCTAAGACCATCTTTTATCTTAAAGAATGTTTTAAGTTCCTCCATGACACACATGCCAAATTTCTGAGGTCATCGGAAAACTTGAGGCTAAAGGTACCGAGTCATTCCACCAATTTCTTTGGTAAGTCGTTCGCAGCTCAAGCAGTACGACTGTGGAATACTCTTCCCGTGTCAGTAAGACAAGCACAAACCCTTCCTTCTTTTAAAAACATGGTAAAAGATCTCTATCTCTTTAATATGTTACTATTTTTTATATATCTCAGCTTTGTTCTTTTTATGTATATATGTGTATTGAGTATGTAGGTTATTACTTATTTATTGTACACTAGCTTTTGCCCGCGACTTCGTCCGCGTGGAATAGTTACTTTGGGCTAACGTTAAATTTAACCCCGATTTTGAAGCATTCTTCATTGGCGCTCCGCTCCTATTGGCCCTAGCGTAATGATATATAGCCTATAGCCTTTCTCTATAAATTGACTATTTAATTAAAAAATAATTTTTCAATTCGAACCAGTAGTTCAAACAAACTCTTCAGCCTTATATTATTTGTATAGATAGCTGTTGCCCGCGACTTCGTCCACGTTACCGTCGTTTTCGTAAAAAAAAAGTAGCCTATGTCCTTCCTCACGGTTCAGTGATTTTGATGTAACAGACAGATTAACCTTCGTAATTTAGTAGGGAAATATAATATGTCAATCTATAATACTGTTGAAAAATATCGCAATACCGAACCCCACAATATTATTGTTAATAGCTGTGCCCGCGACTCCGTCAGCGTGTAACTCCTTGTGTGTTATTAAGTTAATGTATTGGTAATATTGTTTAGATCACGTTCACATGAGGCTTAAGTACCTATAGAACGAAAATACTTCAGCGCATAGCTTCCGGGTAAACTATGTTGAAAGTTGACCCGTCCGGCACGTGAACATAAAGATTTCTAGAACTGCTAACCCGGGAAAGAGCGACGTACAACTGACCATGCGAGAAACAACTGACACCGAGATCTACTCCAGCAACACGAAAAGTCTGCCCTTGAGCCTTATTAATTGTCATTGCATAACACACCGATACTGGGAATTGCGTTCTTTTAAATTGGAATGGAAAATTATTTGGTATTATGGGAATTCTGGGAATAAAGACGGTTTCTCCTGCACCGCAACCTCTTAAAATTTGAGCCTCGATTATATTTTGTTGCAACTGGGTTACTTTTAGCCGAGTTCCATTGCAAAGTTGTGGTGGTTTTATATTTCGGAGCAGAATAATAATCAGAAAGCTTCGAACTGCTAAGCTATCGGGAGTTACACGTGTTATTATGAGTCAATCATAAAAGATAGATATATGTTGTCGTGGGATCTTTTTTATATAATTTTAAGGAGAACATTTCCGTCATAAATGATTTCTGTGTAGCTTTAACCATTAAGGTTGCACTCGCGACGGAAGCTTATAAAATGGAGTAACTTCTCCCGTTTTCCCAATATTTCCCTTCACTGCTCTGCTCCTATTGATTGTAGCGTGATGAAAAGTATACTATAACCAGCACAGGAGTATGAAAAATAATTGTACCAAGTTTCGTTAAAATCCGTCGAGTAGTTTTTGTTTCTATAACGGTTATACAGACAGACAGACAGACAGACAGACAGATAGACAGACAGACAGACAGACAAAAATTTTACTGATTGCATTTTTGGCATCAGTATCTATCCCTAATCATCCCCTGATAGTTATTTTGTAAATATATTTCATGTACAGAATTGACCTCTCTACAGATTTATTATAAGTATAGATATATAAGTGAATAGTACACCATGGACTACCCGCGAATTTATTTTCTCCTGCTGTGTCAAATCCATCTAAGGGTGTTTTTAATATCGTGCGGATTTCATGACGCACGCGGGATTGGCCCGCATGCGGAAAATTTCACGCAGCGTGAGACACGCTAGCCCACGATTTAGTTTTGTGCGGGCTGCCATGCATTGTGGTTGTGTACAATGAACGACAAACTCAGAAAATTATTGATCATATACTTAGACGAGATCACAGTATGGCCTGTTTATTGAAAAACGGATTCTTGCTGGAACGTTTGTCACATACTATGGCAAATTACGAATGAATGAAAGGAAATTTAAGATTTATTTTCGAATGTCCATTCGTACTTTTGATGAATTGTTTGGAAGAATTGAACACAGGCTACAAAAATACAATTCAAGAAATAATATAAAAAATAAAAATACAGTTCCAGGCAGCTTCTCTAGCGTCTCTGTTGTTAGGTATATAATTCATGGGATTTATCCCATAAGCACGGCCGCAGATGCACTTGAATTATAAAACGTTGTGTGTCAATTTTCATTTTAAATGTGACTGTACTACGCGCGCGTGCACCCCGCATGACAGTAAAACGCACACTGATTTTCATAGAAGTGATCACGCGCGCGGAGTCCCCGCACGGGGCTGTTGCCACGGATCACACCCGCGTCCCGCGTGCGTATTCCACGCATTACAATAAATACTTGTATAAAAATGACACTTGCGGGTGTTACGCATGCGGGGCAATCCCGCGTGCGTGATGAAATCCGCACGATATTGAAAACACCCTAAAGGTCGTCTGTAAAAGATCGCTTTTAGCGATAAGACCGCCCATTGTAACACCCTTTGTAGTTTTTAAGTCCTTATTTAATTCTGTTATGGTGTACAATAAAGAGTATATCTACCTATCTATAGATTACTACGAACCACTCACAGATATTTGGCGACTAACGACAAAATCTTGATGAGACAAGCAATGACCATGGCAGGAAGTGCCACACGATTATTTATTTAAAACAGAGAAATAGCAACCCCTACACTCAGAGGTGGGCGTTTAAACGAAAAGCATATAATATAACATATTATTTAAAATAAACGAATAAGCAGACTTGTTTATAAAAGCATTTAAAGTTATCTGTTTATTCCGCTTTTTGTTAAAATTAAAACGCAACCGCGTTTTGATAATTTCTTTTCATAACCACGTAAGTAAGAACGTGCTCAAATGAATTATGTAACAACTGATAGATGGCGCCTGATTCAATTTTAATCGATAGTAAACAATGATTACGCGAAAATCGACCTTAATTCCAATACTTTAAGGTTTAAAATATTTACATCTTTTGTTTATGTGCTGAATCGCGTTGACTTACTCAAAATTGGTAAACCTAGCAAATTAAATATGCTTTCCGTTGTTCACTTTTAAAAGCGCCAATTTAATTTAAACGGGTTGCTTACTTAGAGTATAGAAATAATATAGAGACGCTGTAATTGTCTATATCTTACTTGCTTATACAAATATCTATTGAATCGATACAGGAATATGAAATTACACTTTGTCTCTTTTTAACCAATGAGTAATCTCATTTGAAGAAAGAGACGTCATGCTATTTGTTTATTCTCTGCCTGGCAACATTTTAACATTTCCGTCAAAGTACCTACCTCGCGTGCCATCCGCCATCTTTTGGACGCGTGGTTTTGTGGTACATCAGCTGTCAAATGAACAACAACATTGGATTCGGATTGTGATTTTTAGGAATAAAAACGCTCCTTACTAAATTGTTTTGTGCTGTGAGTGTCTAGTGGTGCAAATTGAATATGCCTACTTGTTCAATAATTCTGTGTGGTGCAAGGAAAAACCACAATCAACCTCATTTGACCATGCACAGGTTAGTAGCCGTATTTTAAGAAAAACTTTATCATGCTGTTATTTTTTTGTATAAGTATCCTTGTTTTATTTATAGAATAAAAGCTCCCAAATGTACATATCAATTATATCTGATATTTAACTCTATTTGCTAAATTTATATCATGTTTTGTTTACAATACAAATGACAATTCAAAATAGTGATGTCTTTTATTTAATAAGCTATCGATAAAAAATAACATCTTTTTTAGTTTGTACATTGTAGAGATCAGTAGAGTAGGGTTTCAAAATGAAGAGCTTGAAGAGATGGTTTTGAAAATAAAACTAACAATAGAAATAAAAATAGCGATAGTACTAAAACACAACAATGTCACTTCGTCATGCAGTAGTTGGTGGTTATTTAGTTCAGTCTCTGATATGTTCCATGAACTGCATCAAACTGAAATCATTTTGTATGTTTTTTATTTGCACAGGTTCCCTAAAAATGAAGTGCTGCGCCAGAAGTGGCTTGAAGTCATTGGGATGGAAAATATCAAACCTGGACTTAAAGTACCACGTGTCTGTTCATTACACTGCAGAATCAATCTTCAATAAAACCCTTGATGTAATAAGGCTGCGTGACAGCGTGATGATGCAGTACCGTCAATCCACCCTGTAGTAAGTTAAAACAAATAATTAACTTCATATTGTTTAAATTTCCCTACGAACCTGTCGGTTCATCCAATACTTTAGTATTAATGTTTCTCAATTTTAATATTATTAAATACCTGTTCATACTGTTATGTTTAGCGCTAGTGATAAAAAAGATGAGATTATTCAAGATATAAAAATACTTTCAGTGTTAAAAAAAAAACACACGGGCTGGTTCTGCGTGAAATCATAAATGTCGAACAGGCGTTCTCCATGATGACTCAACCACCCTTACCAGTGAAACACCTAGATCAGATATATAAAAAGTAATTTTTTTTTTATTTTTTTTTATTTAAAATAGGTTCGCGTTTGACCACCATATAAATAAAATAAACTTTAATTTGTCGTTCGAAAAGTGTTGTTACATACAACTAACATTTGCATATATCTTTAACTTTAACTTCTCTTTTAATTTGCTTTTTCAGATTTAACCCGAATCGTTTACTTCTGAGAATGCGTTACCGAGCACATCTGGGTCATAAATAAATTTCAAGGCCACTTTTAGTTTCTATAAAATTAAGCTCAATTTGAATGGGCAGTTTACAATGATTAGTAACGGTTTTGACTTTCAAGAGTGCCTAATAATTATCTAAATAAAATTGAGCATTTTACTTTGACCTGGTGACTTATTATGGTGAATAAAGGTACATTTTTCAAAATACTTTGTTGTTTTATTTCTTGTAATAACCTCAGATTTAGTATATTTCTACAATATTTATTATTGTTGTAAACAAATATCTCTATGGGCCGAAACTACGTAAAGCGATCGCCCACGCGGTCCCATACAAAAGTGCTCCGTTGCGGGAACCCGCACGTCGCGGCGAATCAGACCCCGCGCCCCCTTTTTGCTACGTAATAAATATTAAGTTTTCGTTCGACTCGACGACATGTAATAAGGTAATAATCCGGTTTCCGAAACACACGACACACGCTCTTTACGCAGTTTCGGCCCTATAATATCATTTTTTGCCTAACCTTTTTCAAACTATATATTAGAGTAAGATTCCAGTCTATCAACTGATGCAGCTGAATACCAATATTTTAAATGCCTGAGACTGCCTATCTGACCTCCATAGTACTGGGTAATACGATACCCTTGGTAAGGCAACCAGTTACCAAGGGTATCGTATTAATCAGAATCGGGCCACTGACTAAAAACGACTGTCAAAGATTTACAAATGACAGTTAGTTCGATACTAAGCCAAAAGCGGGTCAGAGTGATCTTTATGAACAACTTTAAATGTGGAACAAACGCTGAAATCGCAAAAAACCTCAGTAGTCCTCATTGATTTATATAATAGTACGCAGTAATCTATATGTCAATGGTTGTCCTTCAAGAAAGTCACTCACAAGAAAAAAACAAAGTCAGTCAGTCACTCATAAAATGTAGCCCAACCAACAGTGCTTCTAACCCCTTGTATGTTAATATGAATGTAATGCACTATAATTTTAAAAATTCAGGAAAATAACTAAAGGACTTGTTACAGTTATTCCAAAAGTATAATCTAATTATCCAAAGTTTAAAAGTATTGTTACATAAGTAACCAATGAACCCGAAGAAATGTTAGAAACTCTGGTATCGATATCGATACTTTTTGGTTTTGATTACTTATGTGCTTCCCTAGCAATGGCAGCCATCTTTTGGCCGCAGTTGACAGTAGGTATGCACGCGTATTTTGTAGGT
This sequence comes from Tholera decimalis, assembly GCA_943138885.2. Lineage (NCBI taxonomy): Eukaryota > Metazoa > Arthropoda > Insecta > Lepidoptera > Noctuidae > Tholera > Tholera decimalis. Next base: position 38,975,648 of record OW964566.2, on the reverse strand, counting down.
ATTTCTCGTCCATATTATAGAAGGTCATTGGTTGCTTATCACTTATTTTGCTTTTTACGTTTAGTAGCGTTTCCTCCGCCCGGTGAAAAGCGTCATGTTTTGTGAATTTCCGAAACAATTTGATTAAAAGTTGTGACTCGGAATTGTTTACGTAAACATAAATAGTGTAAAACATTATTTCATGTGGTGAATTGTTTCTTACCAAGGAAATAATTCTGTGAGTTTTGGACTTGTATATAATATAGTTTTTAGGTGTAGTTAATTGTGTTTAATAGGTAATTGTGTTAATAATAGTGTAAATAGTTTATAGTGTAAGTAATTGTGTTAATTTTGACTACTTTTTCTACAAAAACAAATTGGTGAGCTAATTAAACTGTAAATTCGAATAACTACTGTATCAAAATGACGAGTAGAAGTTCGAATAACATAATTTGGAACTTTTTTTTGAGAAATCATGCGACTAAAACAGCTGTGTGTAATTTTTGTAATAAAACTTTATCGTATTCCGATTTTAACATAATATCGGAATGGAGGACCCGGTTGTTGACGAGCAAAGTACCTAGAAAAAATTATGTTTCTGAATGTGAATAAATGACTTGATGGTTTGAGGAAATAATGGAAATTTTGTAAATAATTAAAATGTACATATAATAGATCAATGAACTTTTAAGTACGCCTGAATTTAATAAAATGTAGTTTATTATTTGACAAGTTATTAATAAATACAGATCTTAGAATAATACTTACCTACTTAGTAACGTTTCATAATTATATAATATTATTCATTCAGTCAGTCCTAAGCCTGCCAAGTACGAAAGAAAATTCATTGATTTCGTTTAAAAACCAACACTTAAACTTAACCAACTAAAAAGCAAACAACATAATTTCATTATTTTTAATGTAAGAAAGTAAATAAGCGTATTAAGCAGTTTCCGTAAGTGACTTTTGATAAAAAATAAACGAATAAGTTCGTTAAAAGTTTTAAGTCGTTTATCACATCTTTACCTACACTATGCTTGTCTGGGATGGGTTCACGGCAATAGTGTAGTGCCGTTCAAACCCGCGACTCCCTGTCACAAGTCCGCAGCCTTATGAAATGAAATACTTATTTGTAAATTGGTTATAAATAACGCTTTTACACGTCATGTTTTTTTGCGTGTTAAGTTTAGTTTAGCTAGATGAGGCCGGTGTTTCCTAACTGACTACTCTGAGAAAAAACACCGACTCAAACTCAGAGGTCAACGTCTCTTAAAGTCCATACAATTTGTGTTGGTCCAATCATATGATTCATGTCTGGTGCTCTTTGAAGAAATAGCGACAGATTTGAGTGGACCTGTCTAGACAGTGCAAGAATGTCAGTTATCGTGTTTTAGCCTTTAGAATATTGAATCTTATTTTGTCTTACTTCTGAGCGAAGGGTAATGCATTGCATATCTATTTATATTTTTGTTTCACAGTTTTGGGATTAAGTGTATAGTCGTTATTTCACACAAGATCATCAGGCTGGCTTTTTTCTCGGCCAAAGAATTAGAATTGCCTTCCAAAAGATTGTGCGTAAGTAAAATTAAACAAGTTATATTAATTCGATTAACGTTTATTTTCCATGAGTTGTACAATTCATACATCACAAGTAATGCTGTCAGAGTTACACGACATAGGAATGTTACATATTTCGAAACACAAACTATTCAGTGCAATGAGCTATGGTTGAAAGTGCTGTTGAGGAAACAAATAGCCTTACTAATTACTATGCTAATATAAGACACTTTTTGATAAGTGGCACACCAATATTATTCTGCTATACTAATGCAGTTCAAGAGATCCAACTACAAAGTTTAAATTGGATAAACTACTACACTGATTGACCTATGATGTATTAACACATACTAATTGGAAAAACAATAAAAAACAAAAGCAGGAATAATTTGTGAATTGATATCTATTAAATTATACCCTAATTATAATTCTCCATATTATAAAATTAAAACACGTGCAATACCGCTTTTCAAATATACTGATGCATGGTTTCCGAGACTCTAAACGTATACAAATCTGATCTCATATTTCTATAATATAGGATATGATAGAGTCTACCTCATAGGTCTGATTCCAAACCATCACTTTCACAGAAAATTAGAAATAAAAATTAAATCTATTATCATTTACAACTAGACGCGAGTGAAACGAAGTCGTTTCTGTTAAGTTACTCACAGGACCTCTTGGTGTTTCCATTTCAAAATTTCGTTACAAGCTAAGGGCGTTATTAATTTTAGTAATTTCGCAGCGCGATTGAAACTGGGGGTATTTTTAAGTAATCTATTACACTAGTTTACAAATAAATATATTTTATATACCCCGTTCTGCACTTTTTTAAAGGTTTTCGATAACTTAAGTTTAAATCAGGCGTCCAAACTTTTTTATCGCGTCAGGATTTCGTGAAATTTTGGGCCACACGTATCAAAAAGAAGTTTTAGAGATATGATAGCACCATGAATTAATAAACATTGTTTTAAAAATAAAGTACTTCTACCCATTACCAACATTATGTAAAAAACTAAATAAATATTTTTCGTCTAATCAACAACAGGATATTTTTCCGTTGTAAGTTTTTATACAATTTATGAAAATTTTCGAAGAATCGCAGTGGATTATTACGAGCAAAGCTAGTTCTTGACAATGCTATGGGTATACCTCTCGGTATCTGATATCTCAAAACTCGAGATTTTGACCTCTTAGAATTCTCACCTATTGAAAAATATTGACATCTGAATTGGGCTCGTCGAAAACCTTCTGATTCATCCGAATTTTAGGTATAAAAATGCGTAAACTAGTGTTATCGATGACAACCTAACGAAGCGTGCTATCCAAAGACTGGAAGCTAAAGCATACAGTCTACCTCCTTTATAAAGCACTGCGCAAACACTAAAATATGCAACACCCCATACTTAATTCTATGAACATTCATTTCACATCACATCTGGTCGAGCTTAGTCTAAATAAAAACTCTATTTAGCGCCGAATTTGTTGGCGGGAGGGGGCGGGGGTTGCGCGTACATGTTGTAGTAGCTCGTGGGGGGGGGCACGTTGAAGGGCGGAGCGCCCGCGCCGAAGCTGTTGAAGGCCGGCGCCTGCGCACGCGGCGGCGCGCCCGGGGGCGCCGGCGGAGCGGTGAAGCTCGGCGCTTCGCCCCCGCCACGCCCGCGGCCTCTGCCGCGGAACCCGTTGTCAGAACGGAAGTTGTCTCTGCTGTTATCACGATTGTAGCTCGATCTAGTGTTGTAAGGACTCTGGTTGTTGTAACCATTGTTGGAGTCGTCCCATCTGGAACCTAAATGAGGAAAAGTGATCGTTAATTTCGTATTGTTTATCTTCAATGTCGCCAGTGAAGCGTATATTGTTGTATATAAATTATATATTGTATATTAAAAAGGTTTGGCGTGTTCAGTGTGACTGCACTGCAGGCTATAGCCCTTCATGTGACGACAAGCCTAGAGATTGTCAAATAATTGTTCGAACTCCTAAGTTCTAAGTTGAGCTATGCAATAACTGGCAAATAAATGCTGGCACTGTTTGGTCAGGCCAGTCCAAATCTGTGTGCTTCTTCCCTCAAAAGTCCACCACAGGCATAAACCTACATAATTCTCATATGATTTGATTGGTACAAGTTGTGTGGACTTCAAAACAGACATGTACAGTCGGTGTTTCATCTGTTTATATTTAGGAAAAAAATTACGTGTGATTTATAACCAAAATAATATTAAAAAAATTACAATAATATTAAAAAAATTACATTACATCAGTGAATTAAAAGAAAAATTGTATATTGCAAAAAATCCTAGCTTATTTTTGTATTTCAAGTAGGCTCAAATTAATTTTAAAAAAGTCTTGCTATATTTATTGATTAACCACTTGAAAGCAGTCACACATACTACCGTAGGTAGGAGTTATACAACACAATATGAATACTGACTCCTGTCGCCCCCGAAGCGCCCTCGTCCGCCGGAGTCCCGTCCGCCTCGCCCTCGGCCCGAGTCTCGCCCCCCGCGCCCTCGCCCGCCGCGGTCGAACCGACCTCCCGAGCTGTCATCGTTGTCGCGGTAGCGGTTGCGACCTGGAAGTTAACAGAAGAATACTGGTTATAGGTTTAGGTATCATAGGGGCTGTCCATTAATCACGTGAGGCTCGAAAGGGGAGAGGGGGTCCATAAAAAATCACGAAATATCACAAGGGGGGAGGGGGGGTAAGTAATATATCACGTGTATTTATTTTTTCGGCAAGCGCGCGATACTCAACCGAAAAGCGGCGTTACATGTATTTATTTTGTCCTCAAAAACGTACAAAATAGAAAACGACTTGTAGTGTGACCATGATTCGCCGTTGCCAGGCATCGAACGAAGTAAAGTTCCCGCGAGCCGCAACAACCGTCCGCCGGACTCAGCTTGTCAGTATCAGTTATTCTGCTGTTTTAACACTGAATACACATGCGTAAATTGTTTAACCTCGTACGTTTTGAATTAAAACATGTCTAAACTAGGTGTGAAAAGGCTGGCAACCCTGGCAACTATAGTCTCGCTCCTAATATTTAAATTTGAAATAAAGTAATTTTAACAAGTGTATAGTGTAAATATATGTTTTAATACACCACATAAACCGAACAATAGACGGTCGAGTGTTATCACAGTGTTATAATGCAAGAAAAGTGTATAAAACCAAACTGAAAATTGTATGTTGTGTTTGGGTACCTACTTCGAGACAATACGACTGAGTTTAAATAACAACTATCTTTAATTAAAAATACTGGTGAATTACGAAAAGTGGTGAATTTAAAAGACACACAATGTTTTGGTATCAATGTTAACTATTGGGAATAAAATAACCATCAACGGTTTCTTCGATTAAAAGTGTGTCATAGCGCCAAACACAGATAACTTTAAATAGCGCCAAACGACGAGTTCACAGAATAAATACGGTTACGCCAACTACATAACCGTGAAAGCGCCGTGACAGTGCAACTATATTCTACTGATCCTTCCTATAACTTCATGGATTCTTCAGTGCTACCGTACCAACATAAATAAAAATTAAAAACGTAGTTGACAGAAACACGTTCCAGGTACGTCTAAAGTGTGCATAATATATTGTTAGACCGAAGTGCGTTCCAGTTACGACTAATAAGTGCGCAGTATAGACTCAAGCGCATTCCAGGTACGACTACAGTGTGCCCCATATATTGTGTACTGCATAGCAGGTGCTCCTCATAAGTAACTCCACCTGGATTTCAAGTAATATAGTTAATTATGAATATCAAATTATGAATTTTCTTGAGAATATAACTTTCCGCCGATAGTGATGTCATTTCACGAACATTAGAAGGCACCAGTAATAGCCTACCAGAGATTTCAGGTGATGAAGATTGCGATCAAATATGGACACTGAAAGAAGAAATTCAAATTCTCCAATCGCAATTGAGTAGTGCTCATAGAGAGATTGAATTACTTAACCAGGAAAACAGTAAACTAAAACTAGAAAATGAGGATTTAAGTAAGAAAAACCAGTTATATAAAAAAATCACAACAGGTAGCCCTGCAAAAAGTACGAGAAATCAAAGCACACCAAAGAAAAAAAAACCAACTAACACTAAAACAAGTGAAACGCAAACTGATATTTCACATCAGAACATCAGTACTGTAATAGATAGTCAGAGAAACAAGTTGATAAATACAAACACAAAAGTTAGTCATAAAGAACCCCAACAACAACCCAAAAAGAAGAAAATATGTATACTCAGCACAGATACAAACTACCATGTCTTAACTACCGCGCAAAGAGTATTAATAAACGACGAAGATGAATTATGTCATTATCTAACTCCCAAGGTGGGAATAGAACATCTTCTACTAGGAATTGAATCGAAGTTAGCAGATTTTACATTTGAAGACTATTGCATAGTACTTATAGGACAAGAAGACTTTAAAATAACGAAAGATTATCTTAAGATGATCGTCAACATTCGAGATGTCCTAAAAACAATTAAACACACTAATATAATATTGTGCTTCCCTACATACACATTTAGGAGTAATAACAGCCTTTACAACGCAAGGATCGAAACATTTAACAACTTACTCTACTTAGACTTACTGGTCCACAAATACGCTTACCATCTCGACTCCAACAAGAATCTAACGTGCGATTTTAGTATGTTTAACAAAAAGACAGGACTAATAAATGATACTGCATTAAAGAAAGTCTTTGAAGATCTTAAAGTGTTAATTGATGATATAGACTATACAAACGTAAAAGACTTTGATGAACCTAGTGAAAATATAGATATGCAAGCTATGAGAGATGAAAATGAAAATAATTTATGTAATGAAAATATGACAGATTTTTTTCGCAACTAAATATGTACACCTAATGCATCAAAACATTGCGGGATTATTGTCAAAATCTGATGCAATGGTAGTGTGCTTAGAGGAACTGGCAGAAAAAGGAAGCCCTGTGGACATCCTATGCATTACAGAACATTTTATTATGGAGGGTTTTGAAAACTATTTAACCATACCCAACTATCAGCTTGCAGCATGTTACAGCCGTAAAGGAAGCAAAAGAGGCGGAGCGTGCATACTAACAAGAAATGGACACCAATTTAAAGAATTAAAGCAAATTGCTAGCATATCAGAGACCGGTGTTTTTGAGTGCTGCGCCATAGAGTTAACTACCTATAAGATAGCTATTGTTTGTGTTTATAGAGTACCAAAAATGAACAATCTTAATATGTGCATGGACAAATTACATTTAGTTTTACAAGAACTTACTAAAAAGTCATTTAAAAATATTGTCATTGCTGGAGATTTTAACCTAGATGTCCTAAAAAAAATCTTAACAAGCAATAGAGTTTGAATGTTTGCTATTAAATTACAATTTAAAATTATCCGTTCGTGAAGCCACTAGATTAAAAAGTCAAACGTGCATTAACAATATTGCGCATAACTTTAGTAGATCCTGTAAAATAAAAGTATTAGAATTGGCATTGTCAGACCATACAAGCAATAGAGTTTGAATGTTTGCTATTAAATTACAATTTAAAATTATCCGTTCGTGAAGCCACTAGATTAAAAAGTCAAACGTGCATAGACAATATTGCGCATAACTTTAGTAGATCCTGTAAAATACAAGTATTAGAATTGGCATTGTCAGACCATACAGCGCAATTAATAAAATTACCGGTGCAAAAGTGCTTACCTATTAAATATTGGCGTATAAAGAAACGTAATTATGGAAAAGAAAATATTTTAAAATTTAGGGATTGTGTCCGAAATATATCATTTTCTGATATTTACGAAACGAGTGATCCTAACATAGCCTATAACGCTTTTATAGAAATATTCTCTCTATTCTACTACTTATGCTTTCCTGATGAAACTGTAACCATCAACGCAACAAAACAGTCATCGTGGATATCACGTGGGATCAAAACATGCAGTAAAAAGAAACGACAACTTTTGTGGGAATACAGGCGCAACCCTAGCGAAACAAATAAAACAAAATTAACTAAGTATTCGAAACTATTTAAAAAAATTACTAAGCTGACACAATTTGCCCAAAATAGTTATAAAATAAAAACATCAGACAATAAATCTAAGACTAGTTGGAAAATAATTAATGACTCAAAGCAAAACGTCCCTAGAAATCCTATAATAAAAATAAAACAAGACAGTAACATTATAACAAATCCTCAAAAAATTGCAAATGCTTTTAACAGTTATTTCATTGATAAAGTTGTCCCAATACCAGACTCAGGACACAACGTTACCTTGCAAATTCTGAATAGTGAAAAATCGTTTTTCATGCCTCCCTGTCTACCACAGGACGTGTTAAAAATAATTAAATCACTAAAGAATACAAATAGCGATGGTCATGATGGAATATCAACAAAAATCGTTAAATCGGTTTCTGCAGAAATATCTCCGCATCTAAGTTATCTTATTAATTTGACAATAAGCACGGGTATATTTCCTGATGCTTTAAAAAAATCGATTGTCAAACCATTGTTTAAAAAGGGAAATAAAGAAGACATAGATAATTACAGACCAATTTCGATATTGAGTGTTTTTTCCAAAATTTATGAAAAATTTATACATAAACAATTGAGCAAATATTTGGAAAAAAATAATCTGTTGGTTAAAGAGCAAAAGGGATTTAGAGAAAATCAAACCATTAATATGGCATTTTATGATTTTTTGTATAGTTATACTTAATGTTGATAAGACGAACCCTGTTTGCACAGTATTCTGTGACATAACCCAAGCGTTCGATTATGTAAGGCATGATATTCTTTTAAACAAACTGGAGGCATACGGCGTTAGAGGCAACGTTCTTAAATTATTTCAATCATATTTAGAAAACAGGAAGCAAATAACAGAAATCTCTTCAATAAATGCAAAAAATAAACGTGAAGAAATATTTCAATCACGTGAACGAGTAGTTAAATATGGAGTCCCTCAAGGCAGTGTTTTGGGCCCGCCCCTATTCATATTGTATATTAATGACTTACCTAAATCTGTTGACCAACCTGTGACCCTCTTTGCTGACGACAGTACAATAACAATTCAATGTGATACAAAAGACAAATATAATAGTGACATTAATAATTCTCTTATATCATTAATAAAATATTTGGATAATAATAATTTAAAAATAAATCTCAACAAAACTAAAATTATGCATTTCAGTCAGCGCTTACCAACTTTATCTGATCTTAAGGTCCAATATAATGACAAAATAATAGAAGAAGTTAATACTGCTAAATTTCTCGGAGTGACTATAGACAAAAAATTAAACTGGAAAGAACATATTGAAATTCTAAGCAAAAAAATTAGTAACTCTTCTTATGCCCTATACAAATTAGTTCCTGTGCTTAATACTGACGCATTGCTTATGGCTTACCACGGCCTAGTTTCATCACACCTAAGGTATGGAATTATTCTATGGGGTAATTCAACTGACAAGGATATACCTTTCAAAGCCCAAAAACGGTGTATTAGGACGATGTTTAAATTAAAATCGACTGACAGTTGTAAACCATACTTCGTTAATTATAATATACTGACGTTACCGTCTTTATACATATTAGAGGTTGTCATGTTTGTAAAATGTAATCGGCAATTATTTCCACGACTGGCAGACAAAGTCAGTCGCAACAGACGCGATAACACTATGCTTTGTTCACATAGTTCCAAAACAGCATTAATGCGGAAGTGTTTTTTGTATGGCGCCTTTAATATTTAATAAACTTCCAAAGGGGTGGCGGGAACTAAGTGCACACATACTAAAAAAACGGCTTAAATTATATCTAGTTGGGAAAGCATATTATAGTATTTTAGAATTTTTAAACGACAAAGTAGAAATCTAACAAGAGTTTATTGTAAAATGTATAATTTAGATAATTTACAGTGACATTAATTATAATTAGATAATTGTATACATATGTACTTAAATTTTTTGATGTGACAATTTAATAATGTTTGTAGCTTTTTTTTATCTACACTTAACAAATATTTAATTAAGTACATTTTTATAATATTGATAATTTATTTTGACATTGTTTATATTTAGACTGAATTAATTTAAATCGATAATGTATTATTTAAATAATTTGATTCTTATTTTAGTTGACAATTATCATATTCCAATACATCTTCTTAATTACTTTTCTTGTATATTTGTATGCCAAGAAGGCCAAACATGACGGATTTTATTTTCTTATTGTGAACAACCTACATGCCTTGTGTGTATACTCATGTTTCGACAAATAAATGAATCTTGAATCTTGATCTGTATAAAGACCTATTTGCTGAGTATAAGAAAGGAAAAAACCTAGTGTGGCTCAAAAATAATTTAATGAATTGTGGGCTAATGCGAAACAAAAATACACTAAAAAAAACCGACATATTTTGATATGGAGTCGGTGTTATTGGTTTTGTATTTTAATTTTTTTTGACACCGCCTTCCGAAATCAAATGTATCTAGTTACAAAAGCCAAAATGTCAACTACTAATCACCTTTTACAAAATATTGCTTTTCCCGATGCAGAGCCGTTAAATTTTGAGGAGTTCTCCTGGTACTTCACCATCAGCTCTACATCACCATATGCATTGTGACGAGCATAAAGTGCTTAACATGCATATTCAAGTAATCGCGAATCGCAATCCACGAAATACTTATGATTGAGTAGTTTCGGTGGCCATCTGTGGTCTTCATCATCAGTTCCACTGCCCCAAATGGTGCTTTTCGAGAGCAACTACACAAGGTACTATTAGAAATATCCAAAACGCTATAGGTGTGCCTATAATATTTAAAGAGTTCCCTCGATTACTCCATCATATCCTGATTTCATAACAATGGGACCAACTAGAAAGTATACCCTGTCAAACGAAAAACAAAATTTCTAAATCGGTCCAGCCGTCTTCGAGTTATGAGGTAACATACATAAAAAAAGTTCAAGATGAACTGAGAACCTCCTCCTTTTTTAAAGTCGGTTAAAAAGAAGAATTTATGAAGTGGGCGAAATGATGACGCCGAGTGACTTGATGAAACCGATGTTGATCTTCAACAAAGCACTGTGCCAACAACTGATTTGCAAGATGCTTATCCAGTTATTGGTGTTGAAAAAAGTCTTGCTAATCCGTGGTCCGAAAATACTATACATTAAATAAAGTTCATGTATTAGTACAAAAAAGGTTTTCGCATTTCTTTCATTATTTTTATGTCAGTCAAAAACAAACTGTAACCTTTCTGTCTACCTCTGAACGTTATTATAGTATTTATTTATTTGGGAAACAAACAATTATACAGTAAGTATTACAAGTAAAAGTTTCTATAATAAAATCAGATGATATACCAGTATTTTATAAATATTAAAAAAAATATAGATTCTTTGCAAGTACGAAAAATACACGTGATATAGGGGGGGGGAGTCTTAAACCTCACCATGTATCACCAAGGGGGAGGGGAGGGTTAAAAAATGCAAAAAAACATCACGTGATTAATGGACGGCCCCATAGGTGATTTTAGTTGAAAGACATAGGATGATAGACATACGTAGGCAATTCCTAAGCCTCACCATATCTATCAATCCTGTGCATTTAACTTTGAATAATTAAATATAGATTATAATAAAAGAAATGGTCACAATGCTCATTGGCATCAAGGGACTGGTCGAGTCAAAGCTCCAGAGCCTTGAATATTGTTGACGAGTTGCAAACCTATAGGCTTTCTCTCAATTACATTTTGGGGAGTGTTTGATGGAATTGCATAATTTAATGCACCAATCCTGTCACATGATCGGACCACAAGAACGGCGATGCGCCATCTTTACATACCAGACTGGCCCATTAAGCCATGATACTTATGGACAGTATAATAATGCGTTCAGTGTGTGGATGGGATTGCCGCGCTACTGCAGTGCTTCGGGCATGTTTGCCAATGCGGGAATAGACGACTTTTACGCTATCATGCGCAGGGTATGTGTCAGCCCCAACAGCATTCTAAATTCTATACCAAACAGATGGAACAGTCCTTTAATGGAACATTGGGTGCCGCTACATGCCAATATAATGTAGTCATTTTATTGTATGTCCCTGGTAGATGATAGATATATGTAACTCTTTGACATAATTTTTAGTACTGATTGACACAAATATTATCTTCATAGTTGTATTTTGTATTTTTCTTGTATATAACTTATTATTAAATGTATATTCAACACAATGTAAATTGTTAAGGAATAAATAAATGAGATGTAAGTACTAACATTAGCTTCTCTAAGATTTGTTTCTATACTAACCCAAGTAGACCTTAAGTCTGAAATAAAAGATTATTTCATTGTATATAGTTTTGAAGCACTTACCATATTTGCCCTTGAATCCCATACCGCACTGCGCCAACTCTAACAGCTTGGGATTCACTACCTGGTTAGCCTCTTGTAGTACGCACATCAGATCCTTAGCCTGTCACAAAAAACGAGAACTTTTAGACCCTAAGAAATTCTTATGAATATAGTTAATAACTAGCAAAGTGGGTAGAATTCACATTACTACCCTCCAGCTCCGTGAGCTCAAAATTATTATTAATATCAAATATTACACAATTGGTTTTACAGCATAGTTGGTAAAAGGCTATGCAGATGATCAAACGCCAATTTAATTAGATATAATGTATGTTATAGTTTTAATACAGCCCAAATCTTAATAATGTAATTCATAAAATGGCATATCATTTAACAATCAGAAGGAACACCAAATAGGCACATTATTTAATTTTTTTATTCCTCTGATCGTCAAATGAAAGACGTATAATTATTTTTAGTTATTACAATATTAATTCATTTACAAAAGTAATTTGTTCATTCAATTTTGAAATTGTAAAGGAGACTGCTTATTATGAAAATCTATACTTATAAAACGGACAAGTTTGTCTCACCGCGTTAATGTTCGAAAGTATTGGGTGGATTTGAAATTTGGCGCTTGAAGATTGAGGAAAGTTGCGCGACATGCTAGTGATTTGCTAAAACCAAAAGGGGATTACTTGAATTTGCTTACCTTGGCCGAATTATTAGGAGTGAACAGCGTGTATGCAGTTCCGGTGTTGTGCGAGCGTCCCGTGCGTCCGATACGGTGCACATAGTCCTCAGAGTTGTTCGGATAGTCATAGTTTATCACAAACTTCACGTCTTCAACATCTGTGTCCAAGCGGGCATGTTAGCATGGGGGGCGCGGTCAAGCTTACGCAATAATCAATGTATTGGAAAGTGAAGTAACCGAGTTTGAGATGAGGGTTCTTATGCAACGGCCAAATGGAAAAGAGGGAAACCTGTATTTTTTATATTCTCCTAAACAAGTTTCATGTAGTTTGATAGTTTTGCTAATACGACATAATGTAAAGAAACTTCAATGAGTCACTTTATTATTTACAGATATAATTTGTCAAAAGAATGAGAAACACTCCTTAATGCTGTATTAATAAATTTTTTACGTTTATTATTCCCTAATACTCACCTACACGTTGGTAAAAAATAAAAAAATATTATCATGATCTATTCGATTTATTTTTTACGTCCCTTTATAATCACATTTTACTTTTTGTTATTTTCACACAATATTATTTAAAAAAGTTGTAGCCTAGCAATCTTATTAACCCCTCCAACTAAGCTAAATATGCTTGTGTCTGGAGTGGGTTCACACGTCACAAGTCCGACATAGGCTATTGACATTTATATCGTTATTCGATTTTATTCCTGAATCGATTAATTTAGTTCCATCACAATATCGTAGTCGTCATTATGTGACAACTCCGAAGCTTTTTACTGCATCGAATTAAAAGTCCGCGTATAGTCAATAAATTGCAAATCCGTAATTGGCTATAAGATTTAGCTGCTGTAAAAACTTTGTTTAAGAGCTGTGGATTTTATTATAAATAAATAACTGTTTGTCTGTTTTATCGCAAGAGAACGCTCATCTCAAATATTAAAGACACATAATATTTACCTTATCGTGTAACGTCGGCCCGTCAGTGGCGGCTAAACTGGAAATAACTGTATTATGCCCGTCAGTCCGGAGTGTGCAAGCCAAGAGTCGGTGTGCTGACTTACGAAAGCGCCCTTTAACCGCGCGGCTGTCAGTTGCGTAGGGCAGGCCAAAGGGCTCCGAATTAAATCTCTCATGACAAATAACCAAGCATGTATTGCTCTAATATGGTCTTAATTTTAACCTTTAACTTTAAAGCCAATCTTATCTACAGAGCAAATTTTAATACCCCATTTCAGATCCAAAATGAATATAAGACCATGTTTGATTAACGCTTTCCCAAGTAAATATTAGAGGCAGCATGCTCATTTTGAAACAGTGTGCGCTGACAGTGTAGTGTCATTGTAACAAGGTAAGGTAAGGTCAGCAACACACCGATAGTTAGCCGTTAACACTGCACGCATGCGCCTCTGAAATGAAAAATAATCGAGAATAATGCCAAGTCAGTCATGGAAATTTATTTTATTATTATCGGGCTAAGATGTCTTTGTCTGTGGTAGATTTTTATCATCTTACACTATCTCCTTTATAAAGGACCTGAAGAATAAATACACTAAATATGTACGTATAAATATCTACCAGCAGAAAATTATAGTTATCGTGGCCCGAGAATATAGCAGTATCACCGTACCATTGCCGTGTTTACATATATTTGGAGGCCATGTTCCAATATTCACTTTTATATCATTTTAGTGCAAGTAATAGTATAGTAAATCAGATGATATACTCCCTAATTATTTCTACACACAACATAGAGTAAGTAATCTTAGTTTGTAAGGAATCCTATAGTTATCTTTCTCTTCTTTGAACAGGAAATAGTGCAAAAAAACGTGAATACTGGAACCTATTTAGACAGTTGTGTTGCAAACAACTGTTCCTTCTTGGTGATTACTACGCAATGGAATTCATACACCTCCGCTACGCCCCTGACATCTCTTTGACCATTACAACACCCCGGTGTTACAGTGCGAGACACCACCATCTTATTATGCGTTTCAAATGCTAATAGGAACGTCAGTGACCTCTATCTGTCAAATGTCACTCGAAAAGTATGGTTAGCAACGAAATATGAATCGAGTCTTATATCTAATTATAAAACGTTATTAATTAACCAAAATTAGCTAAATATAATATTTGGTAATTTAAAGTCATCATTATTTTTTTAATCTACTTTTTTTCTCTTATTTTCAATTTTGGCAATAGCCATGCCACACGGTGGGCTGAAAAACGGCTTTCATAGACTTAGGCATTTTATTTTGCAAGTGCCAGTTTTTGTGCCGGATATCACTTCTATTTGTTATAACAATATACAAAAATGACACCAGAATTGATTCTGCACAAAAACGAAGGAATTATAATTTTTTTACGAAAATTTTGTATGGAGCTAGTATGAAAAATCGAAATATCTCTGAAACGGCAGCGATAACCGTAATATCCTTATAGGAGGTTTTAGTACTAATTATTTATGATTTTTTGACATACGTTACATAATGGTTGTAGATGCCTTTTTTTTTTTAAATCGTCAAAATATTTTTATTTATTTTTACATATTAAACGTTCCTTTTAGTGTTTAAGTTGAAGAATTCAGAGCTTTAACAACTCTTAACATAAAATAGCATCACCCCTATAGACCTGAAGGACTAGACAGAGGTGTGTAGTATCTTGTTGATCTTGTAAGATTTCCAACAATACCAAATAGTTGAATATCAGTGTCAAAGTGCCCATGCTGTCGCTTCTTTTAGAAAGATAGGGGAATGAAATTGTTAATTGATCATACCCTAAAAGTATGATTACAACATAACCGGACACATAATAATATCGACACAAAAGGAATTTTAAAACCTTGCATACGTTCAAAATACAAAATAACATATTGTGTAGTCATCTAATGAGTCTGATGACAAGTAATTAAGTAATTAGAATGATGGTTGTAGTCTTCTGATTCTAATGAGCCTATTAAGTGATTAAATGATTTGAAATATCTCGCAACAATACCAACTAAGAACTGCATTCACCTTTTTATAATTAGTGAGCTAATGTGATTTGCTAATGTTGATTAGTTCTACTATGAGTTCTACGAAATGTTTTTGACGATTATAAATTTTTATTATCATATCTTTTATAACTTTAATGAGGGTAGTTAACTAATTATTGACTTTATACAATAAAAGGGCTATAATTTTGTTCCATAATTTAGATTGTTCACAACCGTGTAACTGCTAACACTAAAACTATTTGCTTTGCGACTACAAAATCTTAGAATGGAAAGTTTAATCACCAACTTAGATTTGTTTGTTCTTCTAAAAAGTGAGTGTCCTTCATTTAATCATGAAGTATTGTTTAGTGCAATTGTGTCCCGCATAGGCGATTGCCTTTCTGCCGAAGATCAAGTAACTCTCAAAGAATTTTGCCGGAGATTCACGCGAGCTGCTTTAAACAGGTGGCAGAAATCTAAACGATTCTTTGATAAGTTTAGAAATACGTACGGAGAGTGGTTGCAAGCAAATATTGATTGGCCGAGTTGCGTGCAAACTTTAATAAATCAAGAACCAACTGTTGATGAGATACCAAGAGCACGCTCAGTCTCTCCAGAACCTTCGACATCATCGACTGTTGGAACAATGACAAAAAGGTCCCGAAAACCATTCAAAGATCTGGGAAGCAAACAGAAAAAGAGAAGATCTAGTGAGCACATAGGCGAGGATTCCTGTGAATTGGCATATGCAGCTGCAGCACGTTTAAAAGAAGAAGGTTATGAAGATATCGCATCTGTAATCAATTATATGATCAAAAATCCAGAAGCTGCCGTTAAAATCAAGGAAAGCATTAAGAAAACAGTAATATTTACACCAGAGAAAGCACTTGGATTGCTTCTTTCACTTAAGCTTTCAAAGTGGCAATATATTACGTTGCGAGAGACTGCCATTCGGGAAGGTGCTAAGGATATTTACCCATCCTACTATAAACTGCAACAAACTAAGCTTGCATGCTACCCTCCTAATCAATCAGTATCAGTTACAGATTCATCAGCTAGAATTACACTTCAAGCTTTACTTGACATCACGGTGAAGCGGATTCTTCAAAGTCTTTCTGATAATGTGGAAAATAAGCAGTTAAAGCTGATATCGAAGTGGGGATTTGATGGTGCTTCCAATCAAAGCCGATACAAGCAGAAAATGGACGGCGAGCATGATGATTCAAGCATTTTTATGACCTCCTTGGTGCCACTGAAACTGACAGATGGAGATAATACTATATGGACAAACCCGAAACCATGCTCAACTTTTTATTGTCGTCCGGTTCAGTTCACTTTTGTAAAAGAAAGCCATGCAATTGTCATTGATAACAAAAGAAAAATGGATGAGGAAATTGAGGCCCTTAACCCCACAGAGTGCATTAATAGTAACAGGGTGACTCATAAACTAATGATGACAATGATCGACGCAAAAGTCTGCACGTACCTTTCTGAAGCTAGATCAAATGCATCATGCTACCTGTGCTTAGCAAAACCAACAGAAATGAACCACTTAGATGCTGTAACATCAAAAACTGTGTGTTCTGACATATATGAATTTGGCCTATCATCCCTACATGCCCGTATAAATTGCATGGAATGTCTGTTACACATTGCGTACAGACTTGACTTCAAACAGTGGGCAGCAAGAAGTAATGAGCATAAAGATATGTTACAAAACAGAAAAAAAAACATTCAAAATAAATTTAAAGAGGAGCTCAATCTGTTAATTGATATAGTAAAACAAGGCTCGGGAACTACCAATGACGGGAATACCGCAAGGAAGTTTTTCGAGTTTCCCAATAAAACTGCAGCTATTACTGGGTTGGATCAAAACCTGATAAAAAGATTTGCTGTTATTTTGCAAGCAATAACATCTGGTGAGAAGATCGATGTCATCAAATTTAAAGATTTTGCTCGCAAAACAGCAGAAAAGTACGTGGAATTATACGACTGGTACTACATGTCATCAACCGTACATAAACTATTAATACACGGAGCTGACATAATCGAAAAAAATGATATTGTCCCGATTGGGACTCTCTCGGAAGAAGCCTCAGAGTCTCGAAACAAAGATTTTAGGAGGTTCCGGGAACATCATTCGCGGAAAAGAAGCAGGCAAGATTCTAATCAAGATATCCTAAATATGCTTGTTGTTTCTTCGGATCCTTTTCTAAGTGCACAAAGGCCGAAGTTAGATGCCAAAAGGAAGACAACCTTTTTTGCTGAAACTCTCGACCTAATACAGTTTCCGGAAACTGAGTTCGAGTTTGTAGGTATATCCGATCTGGATTCTGACTCGGAATTGGAGTCCGACAACGAAAGTTGTAAAGAAAATTTGTAAAATTTAATTATTTTTCTTTATGTTCTTTTGTTATTTATGTTAGTTTATTGTACCAATATGTTTAGTTAATAATTTCATAAATTATAGTTTCAAATATGTATTTTGTATAATTGAATTTATTAGATATTATTTTTGTTACTTCTGTTTTATTTAAATTACCTATCAATAAAAAGTTTATATACAGTCTTTTTTTTTTCACATATTCTTAATATTTGGGGAAAAAGCATGCTTCCTAACGATGTTCTTAACTTTGACACAGTTCATGGATCGTTTTGAACAGTTTCATATGTTAAAATAAATAATGTTAGTACTATAATCCCCTATAAGGATATTATTATTATTATGTGTCCGGTTATGTTGTAATCATACTTTTAGGGTATGATCAATTAACAATTTCATTCCCCTATCTTTCAAAAAGAAGCGACAGCATGGGCACTTTGACACTGATATTCAACTATTTGGTATTGTTGGAAATCTTACAAGATCAACAAGACACTACACACCTCTGTCTAGTCCTTCAGGTCTATAGGGGTGATGCTATTTTATGATAAGAGTTGTTAAAGCTCTGAATTCTTCAACTTAAACACTAAAAGGAACGTTTAAATATGTAAAAATAAATAAAAATATTTTGACGATTTTTAAAAAAAAAAGGCATCTACAACCATTATGTAACGTATGTCAAAAAAACATAAATAATTAGTACTATAACCCCCTATAAGGATATTACGGTTATCGCTGCCGTTTTAGAGATATTTCGATTTTTCATACTAGCTCCATACAAAATTTTCGTAAAAAAATTATAATTCCTTCGTTTCTGTGCAGAATCAATTCTGGTGTCATTTTTGTATATTGTTATAACTAATAGAAGTGATATCCGGCAAAAAAACTCGCACTTGCAAAATAAAATGCCTAAGTCTATGAAAGCCGATTTTCAGCCCACCGTGTGCCATGCCAAAATTATTTAGAAAAATTAAAGGAAAGAGGACGCTATTCACCATTTTATCGTTAAATATAGGTAACAGAGTCCTATTTTTATTTTAAATAACAGGTGGTGGAATAAATTTAAAAAACCTAGACTAATTTATATTTTATAGGGGAAAGCTGGAGTCTGATTAATTTTTCTTCTTCATAATTAAATGTTTATTTTAATGAATTCTTGTTTTGCTTACCCTACCTAATTTGTTCGATTTGACAGCTATGACGTCACAATATGGCGCTTAGTCATTCCTGTTATTAGTTGAAACGCACTGTACATTCATGAATATAGTCTCTTAGTAACTCGCAACTGTGTCATTTCATCTTTTGTTTGATGCCCTCTCATCAGTCGGCGGGAATAATCACCACCATTGAAATAAAAAAACTTGATTGGTGGCACAAACATAAGATAATTACTTCTGGGCAACTTACAGTGGCTATTTCGTTCTTGTTGTAAAGCGAATAGTGCTCATAATACTGAATTAGATTCTTATGACATTCAGACATATAGACACCCTAAACATTTTGTGGATTGTTACGATAGTATCATTAGAACTTGAAAACGGGATATTTACTATGAGTATTTATTGTTCATGTAAACAAAAGTGTGATGGGTTTGAATATTGATGGTTGGAGAGGCATCTTTCCATCTATTCATCTTTTCTTTGGCCTTCTAGTGGAAGGCCAAAGAAAAGATGTATTGTGTCAGTAATGATATGAAAGAAAAAAGAGTTAATGATGCTGATTGCTGTTACATCTGACAGGGTAGAATGGAAATAGAAAACTGCTGCTCCGACCACAAGTAACTGGGATAAGGGCAGGAAAATAATGATTTATTGTTTCAAGATTCCGATATTTCGGCACTGTTGCAAGCGCTATGATCACGGATGAAATTCCGTTAGCTACAACATATACACATGGTAATTATCCCGTTTTAATACGTCAGTTTTATAACTTATATTGTAATGATAGCCTCTCTCGGCACGCAATGGTTGCGGTAGTACGTACCGAGGCCGCGGGCTGCCACGTCTGTGGCGACGAGTATGCCCCCGGAAGACATACGGAACTGGTTGAGCACGTAGTCCCTATCCTGCTGGTTCTTGTCCCCGTGGATAGAAAGCGCGCGCCATCCCGCGCGGTTAATCGCTTTTGTTATTTCATCGACCTTGATATAACATTATGTGAGACATTAGAATTTACATTACTAGCAATCTTGTTAACCCCTCCAACTAAGCTAAATATGCTTGTGTCTGGAGTGGGTTCACAGCAATAATGTAATGGGTGGGGCTCGAACCCGCGCTCGATCACAAGTCCGCCACTAACCAATAGGCTATTGACGCTTGGAGAACTTTGTCGTCGAAACTCACCCGTCTCTTAGTCTCAGCAAATATGATGGTCTTAGTTTCCTCCTCAGAAGATATCTCAGTGAGCAGCGTCACGAGCTTATCATTCTTTTCCCATTCTTCGCAAACATCCACAATTTGAAGGATGTTGTGGTTCGCAGACAGGCTCAGGGAACCAATGTTGATCTGGATGTAGTCATGCAGGAACTCTTCGGCTAGATTCTTGACTTCTTTGGGCCAGGTAGCTGACCACATGAGGACCTTTAAAATAAATACGAATACTTGATTTTGATTGTGACAAAAGATTGATGAATGTTATGGCAAAATATGTATATTTATTTATTATTTACAAAAAACTAGCTTTTGCTCGCGACTTCTTTCGCGTGGCAAGTTTTTCCGGCGTAATTCCCGATCCCGTGGGAATTCCGGGATAAAAAGTATCAGAGTCCCAGGGTCTTAAACTATTCCCATGCCAAATTTCATCTAAATCGGTTCAGCGGTTTAGGCGTGAAAAGGTAACAGACAGACAGAGTTACTTTTTACCCGACTGCATAGGAAGGGTTATGTTTTTCGCGCGTATCTTGTATATATGTATATATGTTTGTAATATTCTTTATTAGCTCATATCTCCAGAACCGCTGAACGGATTCACATAATTGAGGTATCGTTAGATTCGTCATGACATCAGAAACAAGCACATTTTTTATTTTAAAAAGGGAAAAGCATGCGACCTACTCCTTAAAAAAATATTTAATTGGGTCTCGCATGCTTGTCACTTTTTAAAATATGTAAACATTGCTTGTTTCTTGCATTTCAGTTGAGCAGTGGGGCTTTTTTTTTTTTTAAATAACTTTTTTTTTATCAAACATAATTAGCCTATGTTTCCAATGCTGGGACACAACCCTTCTCTTATGACAGGGAATGAGTCATAAACCACCGCGTCGACTTATAGCATTGAATCTTTGGTCCTTCAATGTTTTGTGAACAGTGGTGATGATGAAAATTACACAAACTAATGTACCTTAGTCACAATTAGTATCAGCTTAAAGGAAGCCTTGTATGACTATGATTACTTTTCAAGGCAACACTAACGCCACCTGGCGGCGAGTAGCAGTACTAAGTATCTCAAGTAGCTTCTGGAATATTCTTGGCAGTATAGGCAGTGAGTCGATTGTACAAGAATGTTATAGAACACAGATCGGGGTATAAATAGATCGCAAAGGAACGCAGACGGCAGTCTTTTTAGAAGATACGAGGCGATCATCGTAACTCTACAAGTGAATTTCAGTGCGATTTAAATGTTAAGTGACAAATATTGTAGTGCAAATAACTGTGTTAATGTTTATTTTATGTTTGTTTAATTAAAGCGTTAATTTTGGTTTAATTGGCTCATAACATTATAAATGAGAAAGTATGTGAGGATGAATGTTTGTTACTCTTTTGAGCAAATACTGAATGAAATTTGTTAGATAGCTGAAATCTTGGAATAACACATAGGTCATTTTTATCGCAGAATCAACGTTGCGGGCAAAAGTTAGTAGCAAGTAGTAGTTACATGGTGGACATACCACACATACGCACATAACGTTTTGGGAATACCTTCATTGTGCGGCTAAGGAGTGAAATTTCCTGCCAGAGTCTGTGTTTCCAGATAGCTATAATCTAGGGGTTTTAATTCAAGAGTGAATAGGTTACTTCTAAGTAAGCATGCTCCATCTTCGACCACATCATCACTTACCATCAGGTGAGATGGTGGTCAAACGCGAGCCTATTATAAATAAAAATATTGTAAAAGTTTGTCAGTTACCTGTCTGTCTGGTCGGATCTGCTCGATAATCTTGCGAATCTGAGGCTCGAAGCCCATGTCCAGCATGCGATCCGCTTCGTCGAGCACCAAGTACGTGCAACGACGAAGGTTGGTTGTATCTGTTGATAAATACAAAAGTTATAAAGCAGCAAAGTTTATTTGTTTGAATGCGCTAATCTCCGAAAATACTGAGTGGACTTGGATGAAATTGGTATGTGGAAGTAAGTAGGTAGCTTCCGCATATGTTCTTTTTAATATTTTGCATTGTTTACTCATAAGTTTATTTTTAACTTTACATACTAACACATATAATAATATCATAACTATGCATTCTTTTAATTTTGTACTTGGCTGATATGACAGTACAAAGTAAATATGACCTAGTTTATGCATTAGACATCATTTTATAATTGTAGTTCATAAGTTATATACTAAGTATTTGTTTAAGAAATTTTAGTTAGTATTTATGTCAGCACTAGAGATGATTTACCTGAGATACAGGTTTATTTTAACCTAGTTCAGATAGAATATATTTATTATATACCTTTATTATACTTTGTACATCAATTATTATATTATATAAAGCTAGATTACCACTCACTGACTCACTCATTGACATAATTGTTCTCCCAGATGGTGGATGGGGAGGTGGGTATATTTTGACAGATTCGTAAACAAGTAACTCTCAAACCTACGGGAAAAGTGCCAAACCTCCCCTTTTCCCCCCTCCCTATCGTATCTCGGAAACTACGAGACCCGTATTTTTTGTTTATTACGGATTCGTATAGAGCAGGCTCGGTAAAGTAAAAACCATTTTTCAAAGTCCCCCCCCCCCCCCGCCCCCCTTCTCCCCCCCTTTAGGCGGATCTCGGAATCTAAGAGACTTGGAACATTTTTTTTTTCAGATTCATTTAGAGGGGCAATGCTTTAGTCGAAATACTTGTGCAACCCCCCCCCCCCCCCATCACCCCCCCCCCTCTTTTTTTTTTTTTTTTTCACAAGCTCGCGAGGTGCTTGCACCTCGCGCAACACGCAAATACATTATATTTTTCACAAGCACGCGAGGTGCTTGCACCTCGCGCAACACGCAAATACTTGATTTAGAGGGGCAATGCTTTAGTTTTTTTCACAAGCACGCGAGGTGCTTGCACCTCGCGCAACACGCAAATACTAGTTATACTATATAAAGCTAAATTACCACTCACTGACTCACTGACATAATTGTTCTCCCAGATGGTGGATGGGGAGGTGGGTATATTTTGACAGATTCGTAAACAAGTAACTCTGAAACCTACGGGAAAAGTGCCAAACCTCCCCTTTCCCCCCCCTTCTCCCCCCTCCCTATCGTATCTCGGAAACTACGAGACCCGTATTTTTTTTTTTTACGGATTCGTATAGAGGAGGCTCGGTAAAGTAAAAACCATTTTTCAAAGTCCCCCCCCCCCCGCCCCCCTTCTCCCCCCCTTTAGGCGGATCTCGGAATCTAAGAGACTTGGAACATTTTTTTTTTCAGATTCATTTAGAGGGGCAATGCTTTAGTCGAAATACTTGTGCAACCCCCCCCCCATCACCCCCCCCCCTTTTTTTTTTTTTTTTTTTCACAAGCTCGCGAGGTGCTTGCACCTCGCGCAACACGCAAATACTTTTTTTTTTCACAAGCACGCGAGGTGCTTGCACCTCGCGCAACACGCAAATACTAAACCCCCCCATCACGCCCCACCCCTTTTTTTTTTCACAAGCACGCGAGGTGCTTGCACCTCGCGCAACACGCAAATACTTGATTTAGAGGGGCAATGCTTTAGTTTTATTCACAAGCACGCGAGGTGCTTGCACCTCGCGCAACACGCAAATACTAGTCATTTTATAATTGTAGTTCATAAGTTATATACTAAGTATTTGTTTAAGAAATTTTAGTTAGTATTTATGTCAGCACTAGAGATGATTTACCTGAGATACAGGTTTATTTTAACCTAGTTCAGATAGAATATATTTATTATATACCTTTATTATACTTTGTACATCAATTATTACCATAAACAATTTCAACTGGCTATTTTTTACTCGACTGCAAAAACGTGATAGCTTGTATTTATAATAGGGTTGCCGACGTATTAATTAGATAATTATTATAAGAGCAAGTATATGAAATTAATAGGTATAAAGTGTTAGTATGATAATTGTAAAATCCCAGAAAATAAAGGCTTATTTTATTTTATTTAATGGATAAGGTAAGGATAATGATTATAAAATAAAATATAATAAGACTAACTATAAAATACAAAATAAAAGTAAGAATTAAATTGTGTTACTCAGCTACTGAGTTAGATAGGGAGGAGGTCGCTCCATATTAAGCTCTCCAATGCATCCAGTTAAGACTGGAAACCATAAAACGGAAACGGAAAAGCATATAAAGATGACCTGTCTAAGAGCAGAAGGCCAGTTCGTAGCGATGACCTCTGCACTGTCTTGTCAAGGCGTATCATCATACTACTCAGTTATAAGATAGGCAGTAGGCGCTCCAATGAAAAGACATTCACGCCAGTCAGGTAAATACTTGTACCCAGCTGCATCCAATTCATTTTAAAGCTGAGTCAATATGGTTGAGGAAAAGCTCTCCAGAAATGGAAAAGCAAGACCAGATTAGGACCAGTTATACAATTATAAATAAAGCAAAAGGACCAGGAGAATAAGGATGGAGAGGAGTAGGATGGGTAATTGAGTATACTTGCAGGGTTTACGTAAGACTGTAAAAATATTACAAAGAAATATGAAAAAGAGTAAACTCAATAACTACTGGAACAGCTTAAAAAATTCTTTCATCATTGGAATTACATTACACATTACACTGGGTCCCCTACATTATCACTGGGTGACTTAAAATATTTTCCTTGAAGCTTCTAGTCTTACCTAAAGCAGTACTAATGTTTCACATGGAGCAAATGCCTATATGATCTCTACAACTCACAGCTGATTTCAAGAAATCATGTAATTACTATTTTAATTGACAGTTATGCAAAACATCACTTAATAATACATGATTGTAGTTTATTTCTTTGAAACTTTCTTTAAGCATCAATAGCCTAATGGATAAGGTGTTGGACTTGTGATGAGAGGTCGCAAGTTCGAACCCTACCCATTACATTATTGCCGTGAACCAACTCCAGACACAAGCATATATTTTCAGCTTAGTTGGGGTTAACAAGATTGCTAGTAATGTGAATTCTACACACATTACTAGAAATTAAAAAAAAAAATCCTTACCTCTCTCCAAGAAATCGATCAGCCTTCCAGGTGTGGCAATGATAATCTCAACTCCTCGCTCAAGACACCTGCCCTGCGGTCCTTTTGGAGCCCCTCCAAATATGCAAGTATTGCGGACCTGCACACTTTGACCAAAATCATTGGCCACCTGCAATCAGGGACAAAAAAATTGTAACTCCTGTATAAATGTCATATTCAGCTGTCAAAATTAAAATGGAACAAAGAAATATAAAATTACAAATAAGTATGTAAGAGCAGATTATTAGATTTTGGTTTTAAATGGAGATGACGGTGATAAATACCTATTCCAGGCGTATTAAAGATAACATAATGCATAAATTGTGAAACCATGTAGATTAGTACTGTGGGTGTCACGAGACATGCCATATTTGCAACTAGAACTAGCATATTGGTATAATGAATTCATAAAAAACATAAAAAGGCAAAGCTATAATACTAAGTAACTGTGCAGAAGTGAATAAACAGATTCTTTAAATCTAACTTTTTTAAAGACCTGAAGGTCAAAACTAACTATTTTAATGTCAGCAACCTTGGTTGAAATATTGTAACTATATAACTTGCCCCACCCTAATCTGCTCTTACACACTTTGTTAACAGTAAATTAAATAATATTAAAAGCATGATAACAGTGTGACAAAAGATAAATTAATATAAAAAAATATAGATATTCTATAAAATAACAAATCAGTATTCTACTGGATGTGTTTAGAGTGTTGTGACTGATTTGAGTTATATTATAAAATGAATATCCCAGAATATTTGAAATTAAAGTTTGACCCAAAGTATGTTTTAGTAATAGTTGACCCACCACATAAGTTTATAAGAAGTGAATGACCCACTAAATCTATTTTAAAACATTCTGTGGCAGGCCTTCCTTGTTTTGACTTTATGATAATTTACATACATTACATATAATAATTATAATTTTGTGGCAAGGTAATGAATGATGTAAACTGCTTTTTTTGAGCTTAACTACACAGTCAAGGAAGCGTTCCACAGATAAGCTGCAAAGTCTAAGAGAATAACAAAACAAAAAATACTTGTGCCCAAAACTAAAACAAAATAAATAAGGTTACGTTCAGAAACCTCACCTAGAAAAAGAGAAAATTTTGAATTTGGGATGAAATCTAAAAAAGGTGCTAAAAATCACATCAAAGTTTCATCAGGTTTTCGAACATAGCCTGCCTGCAATAAGCTAGTTCTACTAATTAAATGTAATTGGATAAATTTACTATTTCCAGTTCACTCGGATTGTCCGTCATCTCCACAGCGACTCCATTCATAGAGATCAACGCCTGGAGTAGCACAATGGAAAACAAATACTCATCTTATATTTTGTTATTAAAAGTATTTATATTAGAGGCAATAATTAATACTAGGGTTCCTTCAAGAGTAAACCTCAGGCAATCTTGTGTCAGTCCAATAGCAGGCCTTTTGTTTCAATCAAATTGAATTAAGAATCAAGATTAGTAATAAAGTAAGAGCATCACTCTTACCTGTTGGATCTGTTGAGCTAGCTCCCTAGTCGGAGCCAAAACCAGAACTATAGGGCCTTCATCTCTCAGGAGTCGAGGCTGATTAATTATGTGTACTATAGCTGGCAATATGTATGCCAGGGTTTTTCCAGAACCTGTTTGAGCTATTCCTACTAAATCTCGTCCAGACAGGGCGATAGGCCAACCTTGAGCTTGAATAGGCGTTGGATGTGGGAATCCTTGTTTCAAAATCTCCTTCATAGCATAGTCTGGGAACCCACCCTCTTCAAAGTACATGCTTGGGGCTGGAACGTCGCGTCCTTTCACAGTGATCTGATTTTGGCTGCGGTACGCTTCAATCTCGGCTTGACTACGCGACTGGACATTTGGGTGCGGTACATAAAAGTTTTTCTGGAACGGTGTGAGAGTGATTGTGTCCCAGCGGATTTTACGGAGGTTGCCGCCCGGTTGGTCATTCTTGTAATTCCCTGCTCGAAAGTCGTCCCGACCGCCGCCACGGCCCCCGAAACCTCGGCCGCCATCACGTCCTCCACGGCCGCCACTGTCCCGGCCTCCCCGGCTGCTACCGAAGCGGCTGCTGCCTCTTTCTTGGGACCGATCACTTGATCGTCCTCCTCGAGGACCACCTCTGCTGCCACCGCGGCTTCCACGGCTACCACCACGACCACCACCACGTCCTCCACGTCTATCGTCGTACCTACAACACAAAACTTCAGTAAATATATCAAGTGAAGCCAAATCAATTATAACAAAACTATGCCAACTTACATCTTTAGTATTGATAACGATGGAAGAAAACAAACGCTACTGAATAACTGAGCTAATCAAGTAAATAGAAAATAAATTAGGCTGTATTATTAGAAATATGCTATTTTAATACAGTATTTCTAACGTAACAAACATTGGGATTGGATTGACTTTTATTGCAGAATGCCATCAGTCGGCCATACTTGAAATAAAATTGGCATTCTATAGTCTATGAGATGCAAACAGGCATTTCCGTTTTCGATTTGCACGTCACTTAGAAACTATTTAGTAATAACAAAATTCTATGAGTTTTTATCTACTAATAGTAATGTGAATTGGGTTACTAATTCCTAAGCAACATAAATCAAAGAAACTGGTGAAATTATTTATATGAACCTGTAATATTTATGAATAGTAATTTCCGCTATCAAGATGGCACGAATTTCAAAATGTTTGGCCTCAAGGCCTAAGACCATTCTATTTTTTTCTTTGACTTATCTTATTTCAGTAAATGTAATTCAGACTCTCTTCTCATTAATAACGATTTCTTAAAATTTTATGGGAGTAAACCTAACCGCGAAATGTGTATATATCAATACTATGTCCTTTATTGATCAAACAATAACATATGTATACGTAACCTGCCCATTTTATGAAGTAGTGTAGCTGTTTTATTTTCTCAAAAATGGATGCTTCTATACCAGTCTTTCAAAAGCCTCATCGACCTATTACAGTGTTAGACTGGACAAGGAATATTCAGAGACTGCAAAACGAGGCTAGGCTCCGTCGCTTCGAGTCTTATGAATTGAGGCAAAGAGCTAATCAGTTGAGGAATGAAACTTCAGTCACTACAAGATGGGATGACTATGTTAACAATGAGTTGTTGAGGGATAGGTAAGTTAGGTCTTATTCTTAGCTGACAGCTAAGCACAGAAAGATTAGGTGCGCTACACCATAGGAGCTGTTAATCTACAGCTGTACTAACGATATGTCCGAAAGGTTCTTTCTGATAGAAATTTATCAATGTATATCTTTCCAGAATATTTGAAGTCCAAGCATGGAGGGAGAAGCAGAGGTTCACGAGAGATTGTGTTAGAGATGAGATCAGGGCTTTAAAAGAAGAGAAACATGCGACCGAGCTGCATTTAGAGTCCCTACAAGTACCACTCATGGTGATATCCCAGTGTTTGTCTAACAGAGACCAGAGGGTGCCTCCGGAGTTGACTAGAGACCAACTTGGTGAAGAATTACATAAGGTAAACCTGATTTCTTGATGAAGCAACTAGAGTGAAGAAGAACGTAAGGATTTGATACTTAGTATACTTAGGAAAAAGTGT
The DNA here is from genome assembly GCA_943138885.2 of Tholera decimalis. Classification (NCBI taxonomy): domain Eukaryota; kingdom Metazoa; phylum Arthropoda; class Insecta; order Lepidoptera; family Noctuidae; genus Tholera; species Tholera decimalis. The sequence continues at coordinate 38,946,717 of OW964566.2, read as the reverse complement.
AGAAGCGGAACCCAAGAAGTTAACTTAGCTTGTTTCAAGATTTTTTTTTGTTTTTGATAAATTAAAGCTGATTTTATGAGTCGACTTCTATGTTTTATCATTATACCACTAAGGTAGTAGGTATTTACTTTCCAAAACTCTATTGAAAGGTGTTGACTCCTTAGAAAAAAGAGTTATTATAACTTAACTTTAACTGATTATTTCAGGAACTTCACATAACAGAAAACAGTAAGCGAGTTCTAATGGATGTCTGTCACATGGGCTGGGAGAAGATAAAAGAACTTACTAATGTGCTCTGTCGCCTGGAGCGTGAGATCAAGAATAAGGACGAGACCATAGACTTAGAGTACCACGTCAAAGACCTGACTAGGGACAGCGCGGATATTTGTTTCAAGCTGGATCCTACTAGGGTTCCAACAGAGTAAGTAACTGATGTTTAGGACTAGGACCATTACAGAGAGTTTGATTCGGAGATGATTGACTACGAGTCGAATAAGTCTTATGCTTTTGTCTAGGGATCCCATGTGATATGTCTATTGATTACTGCTTTGAATAAAAAAATAAGTATTCTTTATTGTCTAAATATTGTTGAATTCTTATTTCAATATCTAGTTAGGACTACTAGGGCGTAAGGAAACCTTGCTTTTAAAGTTTAATTATGACCTGTTACAGTATATCTCATCTTGACGTCCTTTATCATTCTGTCCCTAGATCGATGACTGAAGAGAGTTACGTCCACTGCATAGAGAACACGATAAAGATTGCCGAACAGTTAATGTCCGAGTCAAAGACTCTGCGGGAGACGATGTTCAAGAGTCGCGAGCAAGCCAAGAACCAGATGCATGCGCAGAGCCAGCATGTGGAACTGATCATGAGAAGGAGGGTGTATGATATACAGAGGGCCAGGAATGAGATGGAGTGGCAGAAGTATAAGGTAAGTAGGTACGAACCTACTTAGGTATGAAAGGAAAAGGAGGAACATATGTGTTTACCTTCTCCAATTTCCTCTGAATATCCATAATTATAGCTTACGTGATTACATATGCGCAAAATTCATCGCACGACTTAAAGATTTTCCGTTTCAGCTGGAACAAAATCTACAGAAGGTAGACCGAGAAATTGAGACGCTACGCGCAGCAGTAGCAGACAAAATTAACCCAACCAAGCTTGTAGAGACCAGGTTGGAAACAAGGACCAGAAGGCCAGTCCTTGAAAGGGTTCAGGACAAACCGATGCGAGGTCTGATTGAAGAGTTTGAGAGAGTCCACATGAGTCATAATATGCTAGAGAAGAAGTTAGAAGAAGCTCTGTAAGTATTCCTATCCTAGGTACTGTATTTTGGTGGTTTAGGTATAGTCAAAGGTCCAGACACATTACTCATCTGGATGAGTGTTGTGTGTTAGTAAACAACTGCTCTGTGGTTGTTGATACGGCTCGATGTTCAAATTAAGTGGATAACTAATAAAGTGATGTATTAGGTTTTGTGTTACCACGGACGAACGCTAGGAAGTAAATTTCCGTGGTGGGTTTGTATACAGGGGATCAACTTATTTTTTTTTAAATAATAAACGCATCTCACGGTGTGTAGTACGCTTAAAGGTTTTCCCTTGTTTTCGATGCGTTTGACGTTCATTCGATTAAGGCCATGGTGAAGTTATTCCAGTCTTGATACTTATCAAGACTGGAATAATTCCAGTCTTGATAAGTGATATCGTGTTAACCATCTAATGGGTTGTGGAGGTGAGATAGGCAGTTGCTCCATGTAAAATATTACTCGGCTGCATCCTTTTAGACTGGAAGTGTACCTTAGTCCACAACACAGTTATGAAAATACTACGAAGATGATGATAGTTGTAGAAGATACGAATTAAAGACTCGCTTGAAAATAATATAGGTTTAATACCGATTATGGTTAGAATACAGTATGTTAACTAACAAAGGGCGTTTCTAAAAAAAATATTACCATTCGAAAACAAAATGTTTTTTTTTTTATATTAAAATATTCGCAAAACATGTTAAATTGATACGTAAAAGAAACACTCTGTACACGAATTGCGACGTTGCCGTCCTTCAAGTACGCTACTATTATTTCTTAGACACAAAGCTAAAATGTTTAATGTCCCTAAATCCATCCAGCGGCTGTCTGTAAGAGATCGCTTTTAGCGATAAGACCGCCTATTGTAACACCCTTTGTAGTTTGTTAAGTCCTTTTTAGGGTTCCATAGCCGAAATGCAAAAAACTTATAGTTTCGTCATGTATGTCTGTCCGTCGGTCGGTCCGTATGTCACAGTCATTTTATTCCGAAACTATTAAGACTACACGTGTGAAACTTAGTAAGTAGATACATTCTGTGAAACGCTTTCCGATTTTTAGAAAAAAATAATAATTAAGGGAGCTTCCCATACATGAATATATTTTGTCATGAAACCTGTGCACGTGTGTCGTATCTATAGACAGGTCTTTAAAAATAACATGGAGTTTTCTGAACCTACTTTTTCTTAAAGTCAATCGTTTAAAAGATATACGATTCCAAATTTTGTTAAATTCCGGTTGTATTTCTGTGTGTCCCCCCCTTCTAACTTCTTCTAAAAAAACTAAAAAAATATATGTTGTAGATCTTAATAAAAAATTTCAACGAAAATTGGTTTGAACGAGATCGGGTCAGCAATTTTTGAGATATAGCTTCTAAAACCGTTAATATAACTTTGTATTTCATACAAACACTATGAAAAAGAAAGTTATTTGGCGTGGTTACTACGGAACCCTTCATGGGACTCGCATTGGGCCAATTTTTTTTTTAATTCTGTTGTGGTGTACAATCAAGTATATCAATTAATCTCTCTTGCACCTAAACTAGACTAACCTATACTGGGAATCAACATTGCTGGTTGTCTATGCCATTCCTCAGACAAGTCACTTCCACATACATATACCATTTCACCACATCTTTTCTCAGGACCACATACCACGGCATGTACAACCACCATCAGCGCGTAACAAAGGACCTGCAATACAAGAACCAAGCTTTGGAGACAGATAGAAGGCTGATAGAGATCAGGAAGCCAATCCACGCGCCGGATGAAACTGAGTTCAAGAGGAACGTGGGTTACTGCCACATGAGCGATGAGTTAGTTACTGATTGAGGCAACACTGTGGAATTATTGGGGCTGGCAATACTGATGTTGGTATATTGTAGTGGTTTAATTTTAGAGCGCATTAGAAAAGTTAATTCTAGGAATTCGTATGGCAATTTTAGTAAGGCACATATGTAAGTAGAATGAAGCACTAAATAGTTGTAATTCTATAAACAATGCCTTTTACAATATGTTTGCTTCTATACATGGTATAAAAAGAATTCCAGAAATGCTTCACATATGCGTTAATTGCCTAATGGCTAGGTTGCCTTGTAATTCACGACTTCGAACCTGACCAATTACACTATTGCCGTGAACCCACTCCAGACACAAGCATATTTAGCTTAGTTGGAGGGCTTAGAACAACAACGCATAGAAGGATAGTACGAGTGCAAAAAGTGAGGCAACTAAAACTTAGCCATTTTTGGCTAACTTTGCTCGACGAGCCGTCAGTACTCAAGGTCACATTCTGCCGAACAGAGCTCGCGAGTAAATAATTTAAAACGACCGTTTGTAGCGTAAAGGGATGTCATAGTCCTTCAGGAAAACAAAAAACGTGTAATCAAATTATATTTCACAAGTAAATACTTACATTTTATACATTATATTTAAGTAAATCGACCATCAAACAAAAATTCTAATAACCTAACTTATCACAATTCAATGTTGCTATCCGTGAGGAAAAAAATACCCATATTGATTTCTTTTATGCTTATTTTTGTTTAAAACAAATATAGTTTTGGCGGCAATTATGTATGCGTCAAACTAAACTATATTTATTTACAGCTACTACCTACAGTGTTTTATAACTAAAAGTTACTGTTAGTTCGAAGAGTGGCATCATAAAGATGACAATTTTCAGCGGCGTGCACAGGTTTATGACACTGGGTATGCGGCGGAGTACTCGGTCACAAAAACTTTTTCTTTTATAGATTTTAAGCATAGCCGCAGCCACGCGACGGATCACTAAGTCGGAAACCATGCCAACAGAACAAGTCTTAGATGTACTACTATTCATGTACATCTTCTACGGCAACGCAGACAAAACGGCGATCGATCGTCGCGGCGGAAGAAATTCTAATACGTAAAATAATAAGCTAAGATATTACTACTCACCTAGTCAGCTTCAATTTTCACATATTCAAGGTTCCGGTTACTATATCCCGATGTAAACGCAAGATTTCGGCCACCTCAAATATCTTAACCAAGTGAGTGATAGTTACAGAACACGTCACTTGGAAGATATCCGATGTGGCCTTTAAAAAGGCCGATTTTCATGTGATTCGCAAATATATAAATAAACTTAATAATAAAACAACAGGTTAGTAAAAAAAAACATACTACTCATTCATTTATAAATTAAATCTATGCGCCTATCCTTTTTTAAATATGATTTTAGGATATCGTCATAGAAAGTTGGATTGCGTTTTAATTCTATCATTAATGCCTTTTCTATAGAAATCATGGAAAGCTCTGTGAGTCTCTGTTGATTTTGTGTGTTTCTCAAATATGTGTGGATACGTTTTAAACACGAAAAAGAACGCTCTGCCGATGCGCTGCTTGCTGGGATAGTCACAATGAATTTCGTTAATCGTAACACTGCAGAAAAAACTTAATTTAAATTGTCCTTATACAAATTTTGAATAATACTAAATACACAACTATTTGCAAATTGAGGTGATCTATAAATACAGCGCAATTCATTTTTCAATTTATCGAAATTAAAATTTGCCTGATAATTATTAGTGAACTCTCTGATTTCATTTTCAGGGAAACGTTCACTATATTTTTTAAAATTCTCACAAGAAAGTAGCTCAATAAACTTTAAATCTTTAATGTTTTTATAGCGATTTCTTAATTCACTGACTACATTATCAATTATTTCAACAAAAATTCGCCGATAATGTATTTTTACATCATCGACATTGCGCTTTCTTTTAGGTGGTCCGGTAATGTGAACGGCGGCATCATAAAAGATCTCGAACTTCTCTCTGAAACGTTCTAAAAATGACTCTAACTCTTTTATCTTTCTGGAGGCGACTGCCCTCCAGCGCGTCTATGAATGGCGCGTGGAGGCGCGGCGCCGGGGCGTATCCCCGCTGCCTCGAGAAGTCGAGGCGCGGCGGGAAGAGCTCCGGCGCGATCTCAGGGCAGTATGGAGGGAGCGACTGTCGCAACCGACGGCCGGGCACGCCGCAATTGCGGCGGTAAGACCCCTCTTTGAGGAGTGGCTAGATCGGCGTCACGGCGTCCTGACCTACCGCATGACGCAGGTCCTCACCGGACACGGAAGTTTCGGGAGGTACCTGTGTCTGATGGGTAAGGAAGAGACGCCTGGGTGTCACCACTGCGAGGGTCGCCCTGAGGACACAGTCGAGCACACAGTGCAGGACTGCCCAGCTTGGGCAGAGCACCGACGTGTCCTCACGGCGACAATAGGCGGAGACCTCTCGCGCCCGGCCTTGGTCGAGGCCATGCTGCGGGGCGAGAGGGAGTGGGAAGCGGTCGCCTCCTTCTGCGAAGCAGTCATGCTTTCGAAGGAGGAGGCGGGCCGCGTGAGGGAGAGGATGGCGTCCTCCCTGCAGCCCAGCCGCAGTGGTAGACGCCCACGGCGTCGGACGTCGGCCGACGATCTCCGGCCACCGTAGGCGCGGGCATGCGGACAGCGAGTAAAGGGCAACTCGCTGTCCGACCATGGACCATGCCCGGGTCGACGGCGCGTCGTGTTTCACGCGCGCCTCAAAGAGCGTCAGCAACATGACGAGGCCCCCTCTGCAGAGGGCCGAATCCTGCCGGGGTCGTGGGACTCATCCCGTTACCGTGGCCCCGGTATGTAAAGGATTATTGAAGGAACACCGTGGATTTTAGTCAGTAAAAGTCTGACAGTCCCTCCCACCCTGCCCGGAGTGGGAGGACTTATTTGATAATTTTACCACGTTAAAAAAAAAAAAAAAAACTCTTTTATCTTTGTTACACAATACGCGATGTCACTAGTTTTTTTTTGCAAAATATCATACAGAATATCCGTTTATGCAAAAATATCTGCGAAAGATTTTAAAAGAAAATTAAATTCAAATTCTTTCATAATAAATAAAAATGAACTGACTTGTGTCAGTGTTTCACCATCCCAGTCTTGTGTATTTTCGTTCATATTTTCAAACAATTCTAGGAGGTGGGTGGACTCATTATTAATTACATTAACCGTGCGCGAGTGATATGTCCACCTTGTTTCCGCGACACGAGGCAGCTTTTTCATATCGGCAAAGTTGTTGTAATGGGCCATTCGCTTTGTACTGGTGTGAAAAAAAGCCGCGATTGATTTTATAATACTAAAAAAGCGTTTTGTTTCAGCAACTCGTTCGAACGATTTCGATAAAACTAAATTTAATATATGTGCTGAACACCAAACGTACATAGCTTGTGGACATTTTTGTCTCACCAAAGCCTGCACGCCATTAATTTGTGAGGATAAAACTGCTGCCCCATCGTAAGTTTGTGCAACTAATTTGGATACACAATCGAACTCTTCTAAAATTTCCAAAATTATAGAACTCAAGGTTACAGCGGTCCGATCCGCGCTGACATCAACATATTTGATAAATCGATCTACTACTTCAGAATCACGAAAATATCTCAAAACTAATACTAATTGTTCACGGCCGCTAACATCAGGAGTCTCATCTACCATGACGGCGACGAAATCGGCCTGTTTAATTTCGGCTTTAACGCGATCGATCATCACAGATGCAACGCTCGAGATCAAATCATTCTGCGTACGGTTCGACATGCCCGTGAATGAGGTACTTGCACTCTGTAAATCGGTTTCTAAAACTCCATCATACTTGGCTAATAAATCTACTATTTCTAAATAATTACCCCTATTCAACGACGATCAATAAAATTGTCAATTTTATTGATTAAGATTTTTTTCATTTAAGTAATGTTCTCAATAATATTTTTCTATTTCATAAATACAACACGTACTTTTAATTGATATCAAACGAGATTTTTCAAGCAATTAATACATTTCTATAATATCATTATAACACATTACACATCAAACATTCTAAACGCAATAAACGATATCTCATTTCGTTTACCTTCCGTAAATATATGTCATATAAGTCATATTACATGAAAAAACATCATCTTATTTAGTTTCATAACATAAAATACTTGATTTGATCAAGCAACATAATAGTGCGTTTTCCCATTTTTGTGGTAATGGTATCACTGAAAGCTATATTTGTGTGCGTTTGAAGAACGTAGACACATTCGGCTCACGCACACAAAGAAAATAAAGTGGACACACGAAATCGCTCGTGTTTTGTTCTAGACGCCTCTTCTATGTGTTGTTGTTCTAAGTTGGAGGGGTTAACAAGATTGCTAGTCATGTGAATTATACCCACATCGCTAGTTCTCTTTTAAAAGAAAAAAAAACAATGAGCACATTAGAAAATTTTACTTCAAAGACGTAAGGCACATAAGTACAATGAAGCACAAAATGTTATATACTCTCTGACTAAATGTAATGCCATAAATTTTATCGGAAGTTTAGGCTTATCAAGTTTGTTATTTATTATATTTTTGCTCCTATATACAGGTTATAAAATGTATTCGAGAAATGCTTCACATACTTATAAAAGGCTCAAGTTATTATGTTATATTAATGGTTATATAGTTCATAAGAAAATATACCTTTTGGTAAAAATTGTAAGACTGTTACCATCAGCGGCCGTGTTCAAAGTTATAAATAAAAGATACAATTTAAAAAATACTCAAATTTATTTATGTAATAACATAACAAGCACTGTGCTGAATATAAATGTATATATTAACATGGTCATGAGCTTTGTGACAACACACCTTGGTTATAATAATAGCATTTGATGTAAAAACACACATTTTAAAATAAAATAGACTATATTATTAACTATACTCATAATAATAATAATATAATACTTGATGTTCACTGGAATGTGTACTTAAGTATAATTAAATATTTTTACATCAAACAAGGTTCAAGGCACTATTTAGCTGTGTCCTAGTTCGATATATTTGTCAGGAAACAAATGTATTGCATGAAATTTCTATGAAACCACATAGAACCAACGAATTAGTATAGAACATTATAAACATACCACATTAAAGAAGAAAGTCTTAAGACTAACAATATTTTTATCTGTATGTAAGTAGCAAAAGTAGTTCTACAGGAGAGAAGTCCCGAGCGACTGGCGCCGGACTTCTCTCCTGTGGACATTATCAGGATGAAAACATAACCTCCTTCTTTTACAGTCGGGTAAAAAGTCTATTACCTTCCTCAAACTTCAAGCTACTTTCATACTAAATTCAATCCAATTCCACCCAGTACTTTCGAAGATAGCGCGTTTAAAGAAACGAACAAACCTTTTTGGTTTTGTAATATTAGTATAGATCAACCTCCTGAATTGACCGAGAGAGCATTTGTTTCTGGAGGGAAGTGGCTGTTTGGAATGATGGACGCCATGGCCCTCATATAATGGTCCTGCGCAGGAACTAATTGCGGAAACCAAGACCTCAGATGATATATAAAACATTAATACAAAAGTTTTATGACATTTTATTGTCTATACTGATATTATAAAGGGATAAAATTTGTTTGTAATATCTGGATATTACCCCCTGATGGTGCAATTCTAAAATCTTTTTCACTGGTAGGAAGATGCATTATTGGTGAGTTCTATAAATTATTTCAAAATCCATAAGGACGTAGACGCGGGCGAAATGGTAGCGCTAAAATAAAATTCTACGTGACGGATTGGTAGCACGCTTTTGTCGTAGCTTTTACTGCTATACATATAGCCTTGTAATTACTTTAAATTTATGCAATCATGAATCTTTTTGTCCCCCGAACAATTATCAGATTCGCCAGGTATACGTATAACACAGCAAGTAAGATTAACATCGTTATAATTAATAGCAATATGAAATGATTATAGTATTTAATTTGATTCGTTCATTTGGTTTCTATTATTTTAATCATGATAATTAAACTTGCATATCATACGATTATGAAATGGCGTGTAAGAAGGATTTTATTTTGTTCCTTTTTTTACAAGAAAATAGTTCTTAAATTCTCTATATATTTGAGACTGAGTTACATTAAATGTATTTTTATGAGTCGTTAAACATGTCATTTTGTAAGCCATATCGATTTGTATTCTAGGACATTACAATCTGTATCCAAGAGGTATAATAGTATATGAAGTCCATTTATTTATTTACACTTTATGCACATAGGTACAAAGGCGGACTTAATGCCGTAGGCATTCTGTACCAGTCAACCATGAGTCCATTACAATTATTTATCTTTAAACTTCCATTTTTTTTCATTAGTTGCTGAGAACTACTAAAGGAAATGGAAGTTTATAACAAATTTTGCGAGATTATCTTCTAATATGTAATAATCTCGAGTCCGTTTTTGATATGGAACTCTTCCCAAACTTCCGATTTTTTTTGTATATTTGGTATGTTTGAGGAAGGCCTTAGGCTATTTTTTTCACTAGAAATAATTTAAACATAACGACAAAAATATGTTTTCTGGGTCGGCTAACAGAAATGCTACTTTTAAACCCGGAATTCCCAAGGGATCGGGAATAACGCGAGAAATTTCCCCCACACGAAAGAAGCTGCGGTCTCATTGAAAATACTTATAAAAGTGATCCTAGAGTAGTAGTACCCTACCACGCATAATTCGTCCGAAATATACATTTATTCCCTTCAAATACACGAATTGACAACACATGATATTTTGGTCTTATATTATAGTAATAGTAAATAACATAAATGTAACTTAAGTAGATATTGAAGGAGTGTATCTAACTTAATATACTCATAGCCGCATGGTGTAGCAAAATATATTAAAAAACTATGATGAACTAATGGTTTTATTCCTAATATTTAAGTGATCTGTTTTTAAATGTATACAGGCTGGAAGCATATTGCCATTATTACTGGCAGTGGTCAATTGCGATTTTGCAGTCATAAAATGTTAAGTATTTGCGGAATTTTATTTACGATTTAGTCACTATTGCAAGCATTTTTTTTATTAACAATAGCTATTTAAATTTAGTTCAAAGTGAAATTATTATGTAACATAGAACATACTTTCACTTTGAACTAAATTTATGTTCTATGTTACATAATTCTCGAATTGTATCGCTTCTTATATACAACGTGTAACAGAAACCCCATATCTATCCAAAAGGGCTGAAGACAAAATCTGGTATGGAGTCTCTATGCATAGTTTCAGCTCAAAATATGTGACTCAAAGAATTGATACCAAATTATCGGTTTCATGTTTCTTGAATACCAATCATAGCAAACATGTCACAGCACTACGAGGTCAATAACTTTCCACGTCACTTGCCAATAACACGATAATTTATTCTCTTCATTCTTTGTAATTTGAAAAATTCGGCCTCTGGTATATTGATACCAGGGACCGAATTTTTCAAATTAAAATATTAATATTTTCAATTCAAATACATTGGTACTGCTAATAAGTTCCACACATGTAGACAGGAATACAAAACCCTTGCCATATCGTTTGTTATTCTAAGAAGCCGTGCACTTGGTATGTATACAGTATGTTAACTAACAGAGGGCGTTCCCGTTAACCCGCAACAGTTTAGCATCCATACATGCTAAAAAAATATTACCATTCGAAAACAAAATGTTTTTATTTTTTTTTATATTAAAATTTTCACTAAAACTGTTAAATTGATACGTAAAAGAAACACTCTGTACACGCGTACTTGAAGGACGGCAACGTCGCAATTTATCTATGAATGACGGGCTGCGTGTGCGGCGATCTAATTGATGTGCTTATACTATTGTGGGTTAACGGGAACGCCCTCTGTTAGTTAACATACTGTATACCTTTTAAATTACACGCCTTAAGAAGAGCGAAAAACCCGAATAGCTTATTGGAACCAGTGCTTGACCGCGCTGTGACAAATAGTTGTACATTGACCTCGGTTTGCTTATTCGCTGAAGTGTAATAATGTCAGTTAGATGTACGACAGAAGAGGTCACCAAGTGACCTTGAAGTAAAATCCATCCATTTTCGACTACAATGGTTCTGTTTAATAAAAACTTTTTGCCAAAAAATTAAACCGACTGTAGTCGGTGTCTTTAGTTTTGTATTTTCGTTTTTGGCACCGACTTCCGAAATTAAAGTTATTTTTCACTTTGCAGTGTTTTTGGGAGTCGGTTTAATTTTTTGGTAAAAAGTTTTTATTTCACTATTTTTAGTTGGTCTATTTTTAATTTACCTAGTTACAAGAGCCTAAATGTCAACTACTTATAACCTTTTACAAAATATTGCTTTTCCCAATGCTGGGCCGTTAATTGTTGAGGAGTTCTCCTGGTAATTCACCATCATAGAGCATAAAGTACTTAATATCCATATTCAAGTAATCGAAACGCAATCCACTCAATAGTTACTATTGAGTAGTTTCGGCGGCCATCTGTGGTCTTCATCATCAGTTCCACTTCCTCAAATGGTACTTTTTGAGAGCAATTGCACAAGTTACTATAATAAATACCCAAAACGTTATAGGTCTGCCTATAATATTTGAAGAGTTCCCTCGATTTCTCCAGGATCCCATCATCAGATCCTGACTTTTATGAAAATGGGACCAATTTCGAAGTATACCCTTTCAATCAAAAAAAATAATTTTCCAAATCGGTTCAGCCGTCTTCGAGTAATCGGTGATCATACATAAAAAAAAAAAACAAATATACGCGTCGAATTGATAACCTCCTCTTTTTGTCGTCGGTTGAAAAGTGACGCATTGACTTCGTGCTAATGTCAATTATTTAATGACCATATAATTCACCACCCTGGATAATAAACAGTATCGCACCACACGTTCACATTTATTAATCTAACAACAAGTAATATGTTAAAGAACGTTTCAAGTTCCTCCATGACACACATGCCAAATTTCTGAGGTCATCGGAAAACTTGAGGCTAGAGGTACCGAGTCACTCCACCAATTTCTTTGGTAAGTCGTTCGCAGCTCAAGCAGCACGACTGTGGAATACTCTGCCCGTGTCAATAAGACAAGCACAAACCCTTCCGTCTTTCAACATGGTAAAAAAGATCTCTATCTTTTCTCCTGCTGTGTCAAATCCATCCAAAGGTTGTGTGTAAAAGATCGCTTTTAGCGATAAGACCGCACATTGTAACAACCTTTAGTTTTTAAGGTCTAATTTAATTCTGTTATGGTGTACAATAAAGAGTGGTGTACAATACAATCTATCTATCTATGTAGAATTACGATTAATATACGATTAATATTCGTTTAACAGCATAAGAAGCAAGTGCACTTAATTTTAAACAACGATAACATATTGTATAAACGTAAACTATAGCTAATAAAATACAAACTTTAAATGATGGTCCTTTTCTAACATGCATTGGTTTATGTATATCACCGTACAATTTTAAAAACCTTTTATCATATTATTACGTATCTATAAAAAGTGTAATCTATAAAATTGTAATGCGTACAAATGCGCATTATTTTTCGTTAGATTATAATCTATCGAACTGAAACCGTTTGATTACAATCTATCGCTCGTTAAATTGACAACTATCCAGAGGCTGGCCCTAGTTCGAAGGTTTTGCTGTAAAACGTTATGTCGCCATAGAGTTACGAATCGTAGAACCAATTAGCGCGCGAGATGCGTTTGGTTGTATGCACTTCACTTCACAATTTCATTTCGATAGATTATAATCTATCGAAAAATCAAGCGTTAAATAGCTAACTGTATGGTACCAATCACAAATTATTAATAGATTACAATTCCGCGAGATATAATTTAACAGTATCTGCAATTTTATGGAGACATGTACAAATGTTTAGTATTGCCATTTTAAGGGTAACCGTGAAAATCGTGCCATGATTAAAATAACAAACGGATCTTATAGAGTATATAATATTGTCTATGCGTAGCAAGTAAGTAATAATTTTCTTGTAAGAATGTAAGAGGTAATCTCCGGAAGTTATGATCTAATTCAATTTTTTTTTTACATTGGTAGTAAGGTGCATTTTTATTGATAAAGGCTAAAAATTGTTTCAAAATCCACGCAGACGTAATCGCGGGCGGGAGTCTGTATTTCCTGATAGCTATAACCTAGGGGTCTTAAGTCAAGAGTATTACGAGTCACCTATTCAGGTAGAGGGTGAGAAAACAGTAATCTATACTAATATTATAAAGCGGAAAAGTTTGTTAGTTTGTTTGTTTGTTTGTTTGCTTGAACGCGCAAATCTTCGAAAGTACTGGGTGGATTTGGATGACATTTGGTATGGAAGTAGCTTGAAGCTTGAGGAAGGTTATAGGCTACTTTTTACCCGACTGCAAAAAAGGAGAGTTATGTTTTTACCGTGATAGAATCCACGGGAGCGAAGCCCCGCGAGAGTACTAGTAGATAGATATAGGGACTAGGGAGTAACAACTTTGGGCTGGCTGTGACTCAACGGAAACCAAATTGAGGGTGATAGTTACCCCTGGCAAACTAAAAGCTGCTCATGATTGTATATGGGGTATCGAAAAGGTGGAAACTTTCATTTAACTGGGAGCTCAAATAAGCAATGATAGCACTAGTGTCTCAGAGATATAGGGCCGTATTGCTACGGCCAAAGACGCAATAACACGCTTGAAAGTCATCTGAAAAAGCCTGCCAGGGCTGTGAGAATGTCCCAACGAGATACACAAGAGAGTCTGAGGTTGTAAGCTAACTAGTGAAAGAAGCATCCTCAGATAAAGGAGATGTTTCATTTTTATATGGGGCTCCGGCCATAACATGTACCTTTCAGCGAAGCTGGGAAACTTACCCTTGAATAGAATAAAGTAACATTTTTTTATAATATCAAATGGTTTTTATGTACAAAATAAAAATTTAAAATGTTTGACGTTTGTCCTAAGAGTTATGACAGCCATGACAGGTTATAGAAATGACGTTTACTTAACCTTGTTTTGTTTTTGTTTATCAGAACTAGCCCACTTATTGCCCTAGCGGGGACCTGACTGACTGATAGAGTTTTAACTTTCAAGACAACAAGCGGTTATTTTCAATTCGTTCAGAAACACTTCAAAAATGGAGACTAAAGATTTTTGTAACGTTGAAATCGTCCACTTAATTATGTTTACTCAAAAATATGTACAAGAGAATAATAGTAATTTATTTTGAACACTACAAGAATACACACATTTTTTAATTATTTTCTACGTAACATTGATTTGATGAGACATGATTTCAGAACGAATGAAGTATGCAAGCAAACGAGACGCCATGTTGAATAAAATATAGCAATAATTGAAAATCTATTACTTTTTGTGCACAAACAAACCAGGCTCAAATTCACCAGAGAATATTTTTTCCCAATTTGTAGTTTTTTACCTCTTTTTCGATAAATGTACATCTGATGGCCGAAAATGAAACATCTCCTTTCATGAGGCAGTGAGAGCAACGATAGACAGGGGCCGATGGAGAACAATTAAAACTATAGCAGGAAAAGCTGGTTACCAAGATCTTCAGTAATTTTGTGAACTATTAGAGAGAGATAAGAGCAATAAACGTAACATAAAATCATGCATATAATTATATTCATTTAATTACTCTAATGCAGTGCAATAATATTAGTACCTATATGTATTGCTTGATACAACTTAGAATAGAAAAACATACACAAAACGAAACAATGAAATAATTAAATAATATCTATTAAAAACGTCAGAAATGACAACACAAAAAAAATGGACTTCCCGCGAAAAAAACATAGACAATACTTTGACAGTTGATCTACACAGGTTGTAGTTCAGGTTTCGGACCTACTTTCTCGTAGGCCTCATCTAGTAAGGAGCAAATTAGGCTAATAGTATCGTCTGTTAACTTTCTGCTGCTTGCTAAACGTATGGAAGGTTCTGGACAGTTTACTTCGACATCTCGTAAGTACGCGGCAACTGTCATGGCGACTCCTTTTTCCATACAATAGTTAGTGATGTTACGAAGGTACGAGTGTTTCAGTCTGTCGGTTAAGTCGTCCTTTTTGAGGTAAATGTGCTTGATTGGTGAGATTTCGTCGCCCCGGAACGTGTAGTGCTTTAGACGAGATAGTGCGCTGAAAAAAACATACATGTTAAAGTTTGCCTTGGTAACAAGATTAATAATCTATAGTGTAATGTGATAATTTTATCGGAATATTTTATTTTAAAACTACGAAATTTCGTATCATTAGCCTAATGGCTAGTGTCGGAATTCTGATCGAGAGATCGTGGTTTCGAACCCTACCTATTACACAATTGCCGTGTTCCCACTCCAGACAGACACAAGCATATTTATTTTTAATATTGTTAACTCCTCCAACTAAGCTTAGTTGGAGGGGTTAACAATATTATTAGTAATGTGAATTCTACCCACATTGCTCTTTACCAAAAATAAATTAAAAAATAAATCTATATATTACGGGATTCCGAGAGGAAAACGGCCATTATATTTTATCAATTGAATAAAAAGTGTTTAAAAAGAATGTATAAAACCATAAAATAGTCCTATGACGATGGAGGACTACTGTGGACGCCCTCTGCCCCTTCTATTATGTCAAGTAAGTCAATAGAATATATCAGAAGATCGCTGTGATAACCCCTTTTCATTTCTGAATTATGATTATCGGAGAAAAAAGGGGGTCAAACAGATATAAATAAGCAAGTTTAAATTTCAAGTGCCATAAAGGCATGTCCTCATCATGTTAATTCGTACTACTTATCCTTATCGTCATTTTCCTCTTAACTTATCTGGCATACCTACATTGTTCAGCTAAATAAACTAGCAACATTCTGATGGTTAGCAAAAACAGAAAAGTACAGAAGGTTGACTCCATAATATAACGAGCTTTAATGCATGCGCGCACGCACACTTAAGGTACAGAATCCGTACATTTTACGTGCCTATGCTGTGAAAAATAAAGTTCGAAATGTGCCATCGGCAGTGGCGTAACTATATTGTTTGAGGACCGTGGCTTTGCCAGCAAAAAGCTTTTTTGTTCAGCAAAATTGTTAATGACATCATAAAAGTTCACTTCGGGCCCATAAGTTGCTTTAGCTTTCGTATCTCAAAGAATTTCTGAAATTAGTTTTTATCGATTTCGATTTCCTTTTCGAAGTTGTTCAACTTTTGTACACATTTACGTAGATGCCATCCAAAAGATAAATGTGAAATGAGAGCCAAGTTAATAATGCGTCGTTCTTGACTTCACTGACAAAAGAATCGAGATTATTTTATTGGTACCATATTCTGTGCTCACTTGGGATGTAATTCAACCTCAAGATTTGGATTGCTATTTTTAACATATTGGCTATATTTGCAAGTTAGCACACTTCTTATTTGTACTGGACTTATACTTTTATGGATACGGATAAAACTAATAAAACAATATTTACTCAGTGTTAAAATAATAATTGATATGAAACTCCTCTGCTTACGACACTCTCGGAGTGGGGGCCCTTTCTTCTAGGGGCCCCGTGACATTTTGCCCGTCTCGTATCTATTGTTACGTCACTAAAAATGTCACTTTTGGAACAAACTAGTCATTCTGAATTAAAAATGGAAGAACCTAAAAACTGATTACTGATAAATAGTAGTGTATGTAGGTATTCGCTGTTGTAAAAAATCAACCTTCTATTACATATCTATATATTTTCCGGATGATTCATGTCCTTAGGACTGTTATCGCTAGATATAGTACGCATCGCCTACGGTGCTTATCTTAATAGACGTTTAATTAGTAGTAATGTTATCGGCATGCCAACAAAATTGCAGTTTAAGATTATAGGTAAATCAACATTAGTTGATGAATGGTTCCAATGTTATTGCATAATATTTTAGTATGTTTGTGATTGTTGTACATGTTACATCGAATATTTCTTCTAAAGAATTAACGTTTACTATCTTAAATTAGACAGACATTACTGATTCACTGTGTGAAATTGAGTATTTTATTATATACTTATAGATATAAAACCCTACTAATATTACAAATGTGAAAGTAACTGTTTGTCAGTCTGTTACACTTTCACGCCGAAACCGAGCCATTTTAAGAAATTTTGTATTGAGATAAATTAAAATCTAGCTCATTCATTTCCAGGAATGAGGAGTAGCAGGATTGATTTTTTTTATTGTCAAAGGTATTTATTTACCTGTTAAGTTTCTTAGAGTTTTCGCTGAGCTCTTCAAGGATAATGGGCTTAGATTCAATAATGTCCAGCGCCGAGATGGCTGCTTGTGTCAACATTGGCGGCAAAGATGCGCTGAAGCAATAACCTGTAACAAATCGTAAATTATAATAATAATAATTCAGTCTTTTATTATTATATGACAGGGAATGGACCATAATTCACTACGCGGGCCCAGTGCGGTTTGGTGGATGTCGCATGTCTTCGAACTTAGAATCGTAAATAATCTTACTTGGCGGGGGCACTGCCGTGCCCCCAGATTAAAAATCGTAACCTTTACATTGATGTTAGGGGGAGCTAGAACCCAAGTCGACACCGCGTCTTGTTCCACGCGCACCAATCACGGGGCCCTATAGCACGGCCTATAGGGACAATGTCTGCCAGGATTGCGAGAATGTTCTTACGAGATACCGCGACAAGGAAAGAACAGGGTGGGTTATTAGTTAGTAGGAGTCTAACACTCCCGTCCACTCCACCCAGAGCGTCATACACACCACAACGTGTTTTTTTTTAACCAAAGGTTGGCTGGTAGAGAATGCTTTTGTGCATTAAGTCCGCCCATGTAACACTATTGCGCATAAAGTTTAAATAAATAAAGAGACATGCAATGATTCTCCGCCCGAAGAGAAAAAAATAAAGAAAAAGAGAGATATTAAGCCAACATGGAAATTGTAATTGTAGAAGCGATTTTGAACCAGTAAGATTAAGTCAATATCAATAATATTTAATTATTTAATAAATATATAATAAATAAATCTCAAAATATCTGGATCCTTTAATCTAGCTAACGAGAGCGAGACGATGAATTTAAAACCCACAAGCAACTTTTGCAGGATGATAAAAAACCATCAGAGTTTCAGATAACCTGTGATAATAAAAACTTTTTACCAAAAAATTAAACCGACTCCCAAAAAACACTGCAAAGTGAAAAATAACTTTAATTTCGGTAGGTAGTCGGTGTCGTTAGTTTTGTATTTTCGTTTTTGGCACCGACTTCCGAAATTAAAGTTATTTTTCACTTTGCAGTGTTTTTTGGGAGTCGGTTCAATTTTTTGGTAAAATGTTTTTATTTCTCTCTTTTTAGTTGGTCTATTTTTAATTTACCTAGTTACAAGAGCCTAAATATCAACTACTTATAACCTTTTACAAAATATTGCTTTTCCCAATGCTGGGCCGTTAATTGTTGAGGAGTTCTCCCGGTACTTCACCATCAGCTCTACATCACCATATGCATTGTGATGAGCATAAAGTGCTTAACATCCATATTCAAGTAATCGAATCGCAATCCACTCAATACTTATTATTGAGTAGTTTCGGCGGCCATCTGTGGTCTTCATCATCAGTTCCACTTCCTCAAATGGTACTTTTTGAGAGCAACTGCACAAGTTAGTATAATAAATACCCAAAACGTCATAGGTGTGCCTATAATATTTGAAGAGTTCCCTCGATTTCTCCAAGATCCCATCATCAGATCCTGACTTTTATGAAAATGGGACCAATTTCAAAGTATACCCTTTCAATCAAAAAAAAAAAAATTTTCCAAATCGGTTCAGCCGTCTTCGAGTAATCGGTGATCATACATAAAAAAAAATAAAAAAAAATATACGCGTCGAATTGATAAGCTCCTCTTTTTGTCGTCGGTTGAAAAATTAAGAAGTACACAATTGTATTGAGCACTCAATTGATTAATAATGGCCCTTATATCATTGGTACACTTGAGAGATATGTAAGTAACTCAACGTAGGTTTTGAATCATTATCTTTGGTAACTCTTTTTCCACCTACGTTCTAGTCGGCTAGCTCCTTCATTGTAAAGGCATCTAGATGAGTCAGTCCTATCCTAAAACGATCCATATAGAATACGCTCTTTAAATGCATTCAACGATATTGCATGCAACTGTACTCATATATCGTCGAGCTGCTTAAGTTTGAAGTTGAAATGCTGAAAACTGTGTGCTTCTTTTTTCAAAAAGCGCCATATACATCAGTGGCGTAACTATACAAAAGGGTATTGGGCTCTCCCTACATACAAACGCTATATCGTATGGGATGAAAATTAAAGACTCGAAACTCGTGTAAGTTGTAAATTAAATGAATGAATGAAGCGTCAACAGCCTAATAGCTAAGGTGTCAGGACCACAAGTCGAGAGATTGCAGGTTCGAACCCCACTCCAGACACAAGCATATTTAGCTTAGTTGTAAGGGCTAACAAGATTGCTAATGTTATGAATTCTACCCACATTGCTAGTTCTCATTAAAAAAAAGTAAAAGATAGGAACTACTAATTAATAAATGTTACTAAATGATATTATTACTAAAAAAATCCCCCTATGCTCACGGCCGGCGGCCCCCTCGGACCGGGGTTCCCAACCCGCTGGGGGCCTGGTGGCATTTTGCCCGTTTTGCCAAACTATTGTCACGCCACTGATAAGCATAAACCTATTTTACGAATTGTACCGACTTTAAAAGAGACGTTGACCTCTGAGTTTGCTTAGGTGATTCTTCTCAGGGCAATCTAATGTAAATCTACCCACATTACTAGTTCTCTTTTTTTAATAATAATATTAATATCGGCTAGGAAATGTGGATTTATTTAGTCTAACGACAGAAAATGACGTATAATCGTTTTATTTATAACCAATATGCAACATAAATATAACAAATCATTAATTTAAAACCCAACGTATACAGTTGCTATCCACATAGTTGCAGGTCGATCACCTGTGAATATATAAATGCATTGAATGGGTACTTTGTAATCGTTTGTGTAACTGGTGATGACGAACTTCATGCAAATTATTAATATTTTTTCTTCGTATTGTTACGAGCTGGGGTTCGGGATAGAAATAATTTACGCCAATTAAACCAAAATCAACACTTTAATTAAATAAACACAAAACAAAAATTAACACAGTTATTCACACTACAATACTTGTCACTTAACACTTAAATCGCACTGAAATTCACTTGTAGAGTTACGATGATATCGCCTCGTATCTTCTAATAAGACTACCGTCTTCCTTCCTTTGCGATCTATTTATACCGCGAACATTCTCGTACAAACGACTCACTGCCTATACTGCCAATAATGTTCCAGAAGCTACTCGAGATACTTAGTACTGCTACTCGCCGCCAGGTGGCTTTAGTGTCTCGAACGTTCTAGAAGTCGAAGTTTCTCGACATATTCAGTACTGCTACTCGCCGCCAGGTGGCGTTAGTGTATCGAACATTCTAAATGTTCGGTCGAAGTTTCTCGACGTACTTAGCTAAGCGACTGGCGTAACAGTATTGTGCTGAAGAAGTGACACATTACGTTTTTAAGACATACATACAAACATTGATTTATTTATATAAAGATAGAAGATAAATAAATGAAGTTTCTTTAAACCTATACTGATGTACCATTTTTATTTATTTTTTTCGGGAGGTAAAATCAACAAATGCCTTCTTCTGCCCTGGATGGAGCGGAAAGGAGGGTCAGATTTCTACTGACTAAAAACCCATCCTGTTCCTTCAGCTGCCCTAGCGTTCCTGGGCCGAGTTAGAACATTCCCGCGACCCAGGCAGGCAAAGGCCCTATGGGGTCTCATCACTAGTGCTGGCGACTCTTTGTGGTGCGCGAGCAACACGACGCGCCGTCGTGATGCAAGTACCTACGTTCTAGGAGCAACTGGTGTTCAAAAACGCACTATTGTATGAGCGCGGGCGCATCTAGTTAGTTCCCAAGACCGATTTCAGCCACGTCAGCCAATCTCAGCGGAGACTAGCCAGCTGCGCAGGAGATACTATAATGCACAAGTATGTGCAGGTACAGGTGCTCTGTTCCTTTACACTCATAGCTCGATGAGACGGCAATCCGGCACAACCGGAGAGAGATCAGGCGCAGGACTAGCTAGGGATAACGTGCTTTCCGAGGAACAGGTGGTGTATCATATCACCAACTTCCGAGCTCCGGGCTACGTCTTTTTGACGTGACAACGTCTTATAATTCGATGAAGCTGGCTGCACGCACGAAAATACATGACTCATGCGGCGTTACCTCGCTCCGAGGCATAGATTATACATATATTTGCTCTGAGGCGTTCCATCGCTCTGAGGCGTTCCAAAGCAAATAAAATTGGATCTACAAGTTGACATTTATGTATGAATCAACGAGTCAAGTACTAGGCTATCATAAAACGCTAAGAGATGACGTCACTGTGTAGGGATTCTTCCATTGTCATGAGAAGTGGAGTAATAGTGATGTAAAATTAAAATTTTCTTTTGAAAAATGTAACCTGTCCATCAGTATTTTCTTATGACGTTGTCACGTTCAACTATCATAAAACGGTAAGAGATGACGTCACTGTGTAGAGATTCTTTGACATTTATGTATGACTCAACGAGTCAAGTACTAGGCTATCATAAAACGCTAAGAGATGACGTCACTGTGTAGGGATTCTTCCATTGTCATGAGAAGTGGAGAGTGATGTAAAATTAAAATTTTCTTTTGAAAAATGTAACCTGTCCATCAGTATTTTCTTATGACGTTGTCACGTTCAACTATCATAAAACGGTAAGAGATGACGTCACTGTGTAGAGATTCTTTGACATTTATGTATGACTCAACGAGTCAAGTACTAGGCTATCATAAAACGCTAAGAGATGACGTCACTGTGTAGGGATTCTTCCATTGTCATGAGAAGTGGAGTAATAGTGATGTAAAATTAAAATTTTCTTTTGAAAAAATGTAACCTGTCCATCAGTATTTTCTTATGACGTTGTCACGTTCAACTATCATAAAACGGTAAGAGATGACGTCACTGTGTAGAGATTCTTTGACATTTATGTATGACTCAACGAGTCAAGTACTAGGCTATCATAAAACGCTGAGAGATGACGTCACTGTGTAGGGATTCTTCCATTGTCATGAGAAGTGGAGTAATAGTGATGTAAAATTAAAATTTTCTTTTGAAAAATGCAACCTGTCCATCAGTATTTTCTTATGACGTTGTCACGTTCAACTATCGTCAGTAAACCGACTTTTTATTTTTCTAGGTGGGAAATCATCAGTGGATGGAACGGAAGTGTCAGACTTCTACTGACTAAAAACCCACCCTGCTCCTTCAGTTGCCCTTGCATTCCGCGCCGCGGTATCTAGTTAGAACATTCCCGCAACCCCGTAAGGCTATGCTGATGGCGGCCCGTCAATACTGATGGTTGCTCTTTGAGGCGCGCGCGATACACAACGCGCCGCCGTCCCGGGCCTGGTCCTTACCGGCCGGTGAGTTACCCCTGCTCGCCGTCCACAGACCCGCAAGCTCCGGGCTACTACCACAGATTACTAAATAGTTACTTCGTAACAGATACATCACTCTCATACAAAAGCGAAAATACCTACGCTATAATAGCCTACAAAATCTTAATAATAATATCAGCTGTTTGCAGCGAGTAGAAATGTAGATGTACCATAAGTACGCACATAGAGAATTGAGATTGTTTTGCCCGCCGCGCGACCCACGTCATTGAGTGAATGTCCTAGGGTTGTATATGATGATATTGGTAATAAAACGCATATAGAAAAACAATTATTATTTATTTGTTGATCGAATATGTTTCAGTTTAATAAAATGATAGATGCATTTTTTCCTTCCCTGAATTCCCGATTATGAAATTTTAGTGTTGAAAATATAATCAAAAGGGAAACAGGACCAAAGCGGAGGAAAATCAATTGTTTTTAGGTCGACCCATTATTACGTTGTCAAAATTATTTAAAAAGGCTCAGGCAGGCGTATGGCAGCAAGCTGTCGTTTGTACCGACGGCGATACGCGAAGCGGTAGGCATATAACGCGTGGCCTTGAGCGAGTGACGGACGCCTGCTACTAGCGAGAAATGTTGTATAGAAAACCCGAAATAGCACTTTTTGCCCGACCCAGGAATCGATCCCGAGATCTCTTACTCGATAGTCGCGCTGGCAACCACTAGACCAACGAAGGAGCATTATTGTTAAACTAGCAGTCGCGCGGAGCTTCGCTCCCGTGGACTTTATCACGATAAAAGCATAACCTCCTACTTTTGTAGTCGGGTAAAAAACCATAACCTTCCTCAAGCTTCAAGCTACTTCCATACAAAATTTCATCCAAATTCCCCCAGTACTTTCGAAGATTAGCGCGTTCAAACAAACAAACGTTTCCGCTTTATAATACAGTGGACCCTCGGTAATCCGGCCCCTGTCTAATCCGACGCCCCCGTGTAATCCGACATTTCATTCATAATTTTTTATTATATTATGTATTATAGTGTGTATTATAGTATGTACATTTGTTCATACACAAATATTTCGTAATGTAATTTGGGGATATACGGAACAGGGTGTAAAGTCCCGCATTCCCATTGAAAAGGGAGGATCCTCCGACCAGACAGGTGTTTTTGCCTGGTGGGCAACTGCCCGATGTTTGTGATCGGGTGATTTGTATGTAGGCTAGTTGTGCGGTAAACTCTGCTTGCGCGATACAGGATAGTTTCTATGTTGCGAGATAGAGGTCGCTACAGTAAAGTTTATTATTTTTGTAAGTTCTATAGCATTAATGATGTTAATTTTATAATAAAACGTAAGCTCTTTATTGTGTTGTTTAATTTACTATATTCGACATACCTTCTTAATGAAGTATGACTTTTACTTTTTAGGGTTCCGTAGCCGAATGGCAAAAAACGGAACCCTTATAGTTTCGACATGTCTGTCCGTCTGTCTGTCTGTCCGCCCGTCCGTATGTCACAGCCATTTTATTCTGAAACTATTAGGACTGTACATGTAAAACTTGGTAGGTAGATGTATTCTGTGAACCGCTTTCCGATTTTAAGAGAACATTTAAAAAATATTTAAAATAAAGGGGGCTCCCCATACATGGAACTGAAACTGAAAATATTTTTTTTCATGTAACCTATACGTGTGTGGTATCTATAGACAGGTCCTTAAAAATGACAGTAAGGTTTCTAAAATGACTTTTTCATAAAATTAATCGTTTAAAAGATATACGCTTCCAAAGTGGTAAAATGTGTGTCCTCCCCCTCTAACTTCTATAATAATGAAGTGAAAAATCTAAAAAAAACCATATGTTGTAGATTTAATGTAAACTTTCAACCAAAATTGGTTTTAACGAGATCGAGTTAGCAGTTTTTGAGATACAGTATATTTTGTAAAACCGCAAATATAACTTTGTAATGCATACAAATACTATGAAAAACAAAGTTATTTGGCGTAGTTGTAAAAATTGTAAATAAGCTAGTTTTAAGAAATTTGTAAGGTTTTTCGTATTTATTTTTTTCAAATAAATATATTAAGTACATTATATTATTATAGTTACTACGGAACCCTTCATGGGCGAGTCCGACTCGCACTTGGCCAATTTTTTAAAGTAACTATAACATAGAATATTATCATTGGATCGGTAATTTGTCGGATAACAAGGTATTCTTTTGTAAAAAATTCTAGACTATAGGGGGTCTAAGTCAGTACTTAATAATCCGACAAATTCTATAGTGCCCTGCAAAACTTTTGTCCGATTACCGGAGGTCTACTGTATTAGTATAGATATAAATAAATATAGTTTTAAATTTACCGAGTCCTGAAAGCCTCTGGTGCTCCACAATGAAGTGTGTGCCGGCACAGAAGCCGCCCACGGTCGCAAACGAGTGCTCTAACGAACCCACAATGAGATCGATCTCATCGCGAGGCACGTCCAGTAGTTCTGTCAGACCCCGCCCGTGCTTACCTACTACCTGCGAACAATAATGTAATGGTTATTGAATGAAATAATAGGAACTAATTTAGTTTTGTTCGTTCGTTTGAAAATTACATTGGATCGGAATTTAGTCGCCCATGAAGGGTTCCATAGTAGCTACGCAAAATTCACTCTAAGAAAAAACCCTTTAAGGATCCTTAATGTAATTTATATTTATTTATGTATGATGAATATGATCACCGATTACTCGAAGACGGCTGATCCGATTTGGAAAATTCTTTTTTTTTTTCTTACAGACATTCAAATACAATTAGGTCGACATTCGCGTAAACGTACATTTCCATTGTAACAACCTTATTATCTGCCATTTAATTAATCTGAACCATATTGACATACACGTAACTTGCTTAATATTTAAAACGTCATAAGTGCGGTATACACTGTAAAGGAGGGAAATCTTTGTTATTTTGACGGTTTCAAATGATTTATCGTCAAAGGGGGCCACGATTAAGGCTGCCATCTCAAAATTGCCGGCCTCAGACAAAAACTTCGTAAACCTCGGACATTTGGGTAAAATCGCAATTTTTCCCCGGACACCGTAGAAAAAAAAAATTTGAACTGAATTTGTAGTAAGTAAAAATAACGATGTTTAAATATGGTTTTAGTTACTGATAACATTGTAGAGCTTTAGAAATGTTATAGTCTTTTTTATATTTAATTAACGTAACAAAAACAATGAGATGAAATACCATAGGAAAATAATAAAGATCGTACATTTTGATACCCGTAAGACCAAATATGTGTCCGGGTCTTATTGGAAAAATCCTCCCGGACGCTCTCCAAACTAGGACAAATCCGGACCGGATGGTGGCCCTAGTCACAATTCGAATTTGTCGATTGTACATTCTCGTACGGTTGCACTGTCAAATTATATTAACCCGTTTACAACACGCACTTGGCCGATATTCACGATTTCGTTCTCGTAATAAAAGCTCTCTGGGAGGCGTTAAATAATGATTATTCAATTGTCTTGGGTTCCATTGATGCCCACATTCCTTGTTTGTATTATACTTGACTAGCAGTCGCGCAGGGCTTGGCTCTCGTGGACTTTATAACGATAAAAACATAATCCTCCTTATTTTACAATCGGGTAATAATAACTTCAAGCTACTTCCATACCAAATTACATCGAAATCCACCCAGTACTTTCGAAGATTCGCACGATTCGTTTGTTTCGGTGTTTCTTCTCAGGGTAGTCAGTAAGGAAACACAGGCCTCGTCAAGTTTAATTTACGAAAAAAATGACGTGTAAAAGTGTTATTTAATAACTAATTTGCAAAATAAAGATCATTTACCCATATACAAAATTTTCCGCTTTATAATATTACTTAGTATAGATTGTTTAGGTCATTGGCAGTGACATTATAACGGGTGTCACCATTTCAGCACCGTTCAGTCTTAGTTGACTGTAAATGAAGATGTACGGACAGCTTCCAAAACAGTGGGATGTATAAATACTGCAGGTTACGTTTATTATTACATAGCACGCTTACATTGCGTGCACATTTAAATACAGGGTGTCTCAAAAGAAAGTTTATATATGTTTCGCTTACTGTGCGAACGCAATGATTAGGAGAGTCACAGGAGATATGTCAATCGCTAGCCTTGGGAATTTCCCGTTGATAAAATCGCCCGTTGTGCGTACGCAAAATTTTCAAATTTTTCCAAGTCCCCAATTGAATTTTAAAGGGGTGCAGCTTTAGATCTGTGTACAAAATGAGGTGTAGTGATGATCTATGCACATTAAAAGTACTTGCACGCTTCCGAATGGAGAAGTCGGAATCTTCAGTAATAAAATAATAATAATCAGGAATAGACCGATTAACCCGTTCCACGTTCTTTTACGTTCTAAATAACCTTGGGTACCCAGGTTTTGGTTTAACTAGTGTTAAACCGGTCTCCTCAATTTTTTTTTTACCCATTTCCGTATGAGAGGAATGCTTGGAGCATCATTGAAGGGAAGAGAACCGCGAATATAGTCGCAATTACCATTTTTGTAAAATTCGCGTAATCACAACGCGCAATAGGTTTCTGTAAAACGCTTCATAGTGATTAAATTCCCACGAGCCAGGAGCCAGCCTGCCGATTGACATATCCCCTGCGTCTCTCCTAATCATTGCGTTCGCACAGTACGCTAAACAAATATAAACTTTCTTTTGAGACATCCTGTATATTGATTTCGTCTCAGTAAAGTAACTGCATCAATATGTGAAACAGGAAAAAGAGTTAAATCCAAGAGGATATTTCGTAATCTATACTAATATCATAAAGCGTAAAAGTTTGTTTGTTTAAATGCGCTAATCTTCGATATTTCTGGGTGGTACTGCATGAAAGGCTTGAAGCTTGAGGAAGGTTCAAAAGGAGGATTATGTTTGTATCGTGATAGAAAAGCGCCGCGCGACTGCTAGTAAAAGATAATTTCTTTTGATACCGTATGTGGCTCGCGGCTAAAATAATAAAAGCCATACAGGTCATCTTCAAAGTTAAGCAAGGCATGCCGCGGTCGGTATGTAGATGGGTGTTAATCTTTACATAACGAAATTCCTCTATGCATCGGCCTTCGCGACAGCCGTGGTCGCATGGCACATTTCCCTAAAGATTATAATCGTTTACTATTATTAGAATGTATTGTTTTTAGTGTTGCCCAAACGAGAGTCTCGCAAGAGTCTTGCAATTAGCGATTATCCTATTGCTATTTATTAAACGGTAGTTGAGATCTCAGAACAGAGTCTGTTACATTGTTCTGAGATCTCAACTACCGTTTAATAAATAGCAATAGGATAATCGCTAATTGCAAGACTCTTGCGAGACTCTCGTTTGGGCAACACTAATTGTTTTGTTAGAGTAGGTGGCATGGGTTGTGGGAATTTTCTAACGAGATACCGCGGCCCCGGAACGAAAGGGCAACTGAAGAGCAGGGTGGGTTTTTAGTCAGTAGAAGTCTGACACTCCGCTCCACCCACAGCGGGAGAAGTCATTTGATGATTTTCCCACCCAGAATAAAAGGGAAGGTGGCACACGACCATGGCTATATTCTAAACATCCCTGTGAATATGTATTAAATACATTAAAATATGTTTGTTACGTATAAGTTTTTTATTTAATAGGCGATAAATAAGTTTCTACATAACATCTTCCGATGAGAACATTTTCTTGTTTCACACATTTTAGATCGTGATTTTTCAGTAGTAGGGTTTTAGTTTTTCACACGTAGGTAAGTCATCCTAGTAATGTGCCTGAATGGGCCCATTAACCATTAGCCCATGACCACTGGTGGCCCAGTGGTTATGTGGCCCACTGCTCTTCTATGATTTTTATTAACAACTCAATACATAACGGAATAGACGTTTATTTTGCAATATAATTTACAACATCTCGTTTAAATAACCATACCGTCCGCCAGACTTATGATTTTAAAATTAGGCCTTTTTCTGGGTTGGGAAAATCATCGAATGACTTCTCCCGCTCTGTGTGGAGCGGAAGGGAGTGTCAGGCTTCTACTGACTAAAAACCCACCGTGTTCCTTCAGCTGCCCTTAAGTTCTTTTTCTGTGAATAATAATGAGCTTAATACTTATTACTTCAACTCACCCCAATAGTCAAACTCTCATCCAAAATGATCCTCAACTTATACTTCCTAGCGAGCTGCACAAATCTCTTCAGGGGACACATTTCCCCGGTATTAAAGTAAATAGCTTCTGCAATAAGGAAAGCCCTTCTTCGAGGGTTCAGCTCTTTCTTCTTCTGAGCCTCGGCCAGCATGTCCTCGAGGTGCTCCATGTTATTGTGTTTGAAGTAACGTACAGTGCTGCGGGATGCATCTATGCCCTTTTGGATCGCGAACCAGACGCATTCGTCGCTGAAAAGGTACAAGTTGTTAATGATGGGTTCCTCATCTATTCCTTACCATCAGGTGAGATCGAGGTCAAGAGTGGGCTGATCTATATAATAAAAATGAATCGCTAAATGTGTTGCTAAGCGCAAAACACAAAAACGCCTGGACCGATTTGGCTGATTCGATTTTTGTTGTGTTTGGTTTTGTCAGGAGAAGGTTCTTATGAAAAAAAAAAGTAGGACAGGTCTTAAGGGTAGGGGTAGGGGTAGGGTACGGTACGGTACGGTAGGGTAGGGTAGGGGTAGGGTATTGGTAGGGTAGGGTAGGGGTAGTGTAGGGTTTGGGTAGGGTAGAGGTAGAGTAAGGTGTGGGTAGAGTATTGGTAGGATAGGGGTAGTGGTATCGGTTGGGTAGGGGTAGGATACCACGCGAACGAAGTCGTGGCGGGTCAGCTAGTTTGTAATAAAAAAATCTTGTTAATTCCGTGTCAACTGGTCTTAACATAACCAGCCTATGATTTCCCTCTCAATCCAGGGGCACAGGCTTTCTCTCTGTGAGAGGGAATAGGCTGTAACCGTAGAACATTTCTCACGGTATCGGCTGTTAAAGCTGTACAAATGGTAGCCGAGACCTATAACGTAATGTGGTTTCAGAGGCACGGAGGAGAATTACGATATGTTAAAGCACCCGTCGACGGACCGACCTTGGAAGATGTTGCTTAACTTTGAAAATCTACACGTGCAGCTGTTATTATTAATGCTTACTACGAATACTACAAGTTATTAGTTTCACAACACAAGTTTCGTAATCATAATCTCTGACTTATTTCATCATTGTGTAAATTATTCTTAAATTTTTACCGTCTGCCCATTGCCCATTCATGATCATGACTTTCATGGGTAACAAACTTGTATATTTTTTGTAGACATTTATAATTTCAAATATGTGCTTTGAATATTTTATTATCACTAAATAGTTATAATTTAATAAGTACCAAATATGTTACAAACTTATTTGATAAAAACGATGTTTTAATGGGAGCATTTAACAGTCAAGGAGAGAATGTTTTTATGTCAGAATATAAAAATTATTTGACACTAGCTTCAGCACGTGGCTCTGCTTGTGTCAAGGTTTTTTTAGCACAAAGGTCTAATCTATCTCTGTACCAAAGTTCATAAAATGTATAAGTATAAGTAGCGGCACGTAAGTCTAGCGCTGAACGATACGCGGAGGGAATTGCTGCGCATGGGTACTGTCGCGCACGCAATACAATTATTAGCTAAATAACGTTAATGACATTAATGTAATGTCAAATAGTAGGTCTAGCGCTGAACGAAATGTAGAGGATAGCTGCGCATGAGTACTGTTGCGCATGCAAATAATATTATCTATACTTTAATAAATAGTTTATCTCCAATGCCAATGTCCAAAGATTTATAGTAGGTACCTAAGATATAATTTTTAACAAGTTTTGTGGGGAGTATAATAATAAAAACATTATTTGTTAATTTGAAATTTTTTATTTTAGATTTAAGTCTAATCTGAATCAGAGAATCTACAGTGAATCTGAATCTACAGAGAACCATTCTCAAATTTACAGTGATGCTGTCCGAATGACTGAGTAAAGTATTTGTAGCTTCGTCAATCTCACTTTTAATTTGTTTCAAAGAATCGATTAATTCGTTAGATTCCCTTTTTAAAAAGCAATTCACGTCATAAACCATTTTCCTTGCCTGTCTTTTCAAAACAGTATTTTTTCTAGGTATATTCACTTTAAAGTCACAAACAAACTACAAAACTAAATTTAACAAACAAATTCAAACTTATCAAAA
This sequence comes from Tholera decimalis, assembly GCA_943138885.2. Classification (NCBI taxonomy): domain Eukaryota; kingdom Metazoa; phylum Arthropoda; class Insecta; order Lepidoptera; family Noctuidae; genus Tholera; species Tholera decimalis. The sequence goes on along the minus strand of OW964566.2, from coordinate 38,915,852 downwards.
AAACAACAACAAAAATTAACAGCAATAACAATACAATTAATGACGCGACTGCACACGGGATGTGCGCGGAGCGTCGTATCGGCGCGGGGAACATAATGCGGCTGGAGAGCCAATCGGCGCTACGCACGGCCACCCTTCATCCCGCTAGCCCCCCTCAGGTACCTTAATTTTTACTTCTGCGCAATAACGGTCACCGCTAATGTTTCGTGCCGCTACTTATACCCATTACACTATTGTCGTGAACCCACTCCAGACACAAGCATATTTAGGAGGGGTTGACAAGATTGCTAGTAATGTGAGTTCTACCCACATTATCTTTTGAAGAAAAAAAAATAAATAAAAAAAATGTATTCCTACCGCGAGTATTACGAAATGGTGTGATCTTACATTCACTAAGTAGTGGTGAAAGCTTGAACGGTGCCCAGAGACTGTACAACGCAGAAAGTATTAGTCGCCTTCGCAATCAAGGGATAATAAATCCTTCAGTACCTAATCACCAAACGATTTTGGCCGCAAATCAGAGGCTATTAGACCAGGGCCAATTTATTACTTCTACACACACTTAAGGATGTGGCAGGCCGAGACTCACAGTAGTATCTTACTCCATGTGACTTTTTTTGTTGGGCGAAATAAAACAATGAGTAAGTGGAAGAAGTCCAAAGCCTAGACCAATTAAAAGAGCAAATTGTATGTGCATTCGACCAAGTGAAAAGTGAACCTGTAGTGCTCAACAAAATTAAAAATAATGTGCAAGAACATGCAAGACTCTGTTTAGAGAGAAACAGTATGCATTTTGAACATTTATTAAAGTACCTACTGTTAATGTGATTGTTCTAAGATAATTTTGATTAGATTTTTAATTATTTGTACATAAGTTGATTCAAATTTTTTAAATATGCCTAATAGCAAAAAGTTTTGGCACAGTTATAAGGTCTAAAGTTCCAATTTATTTTTACTTTATTTGTAATTGATTAATTAAAGATTACATTCTAATCATATTACATTCACACATAGTGAACATAGCATAAACCTTTTGCTATTTGACGGCCCTAAGCCTGTGAAAGTATGAAGGGAAAATTTGCAACTTGGTTTATAATTGTGTTATCAATGAATTGTGCAGAAAAATATGTTAATCATAGTTACACATAACAATACAAACAATATTGCTGATAAATATGAGTCCAACATTAAAATATTTGAGTCATGTTTTGCTTGCCTGCATTCAACATTGATACTTTATTACTTCAACAGAATTTGGTATCAATTCATCGTAACAATCTTACTAGGAAAAAACCAGTGAAGTAGTCAATGTATCATTCCCATATGAATTCCTTACATATAGTTGATCAAGTTGAGGTAAACAAATACTTTTAATACTCACACAAAAATAATGTCCTTTTTCTTAGCATAGGATGGTATAGCACTGGCAATTGTTGAGAAGCCATAAGAATACACACAAGTCTCTTCAACCTCCAGGAACTTAGCCAGACGTTCCTCCAATTCCAAATGCACATCTATGGTACCATAGAACCCTCGAGGGCCACAGGATCCCACGCCATACTTGTCAAGAGCTTTCAAGGCACCATCCATGATATACTCCTCTTTGTCAAGGCAGAGGAAACTCGACGCGCCTACGTTTAACACGTTATCATCAATTTTACCCATCATAGGTGGTTCTTCTACCGTGACATCATGCTCCACTATAGGTATTGGGTTCCACTCAATTGCCTTCCCATTACAGATGGGATTGTATTGTTTAGTCTTCTTCTTGGACCAGAAAAAGTAAGCAGTAATGACTACCACTTGCAAAGCGATAACCAGAGTCCACCAGCTTGCCTGAAAGTTTAGAATTAGTTAACAAAGTAATTTTATCGAAATGCAGAAAATTAGAAAAGGATTTATTAGAAGTAAAATTACCATATCGTAAATGTCAACTAATATCATTCCGTAAGGTTCAATACACTTATTAATCAACTGTTATGATACAGTTATTATGTACTGATTATAATACTCTACAAAACATAAAAAAATAAATTAATTCTACAAGTACAACTCGTGTTCCGAGCCGGTCACAGACTGTCACATAGAGTACTATAATACTACGGATAGTCATTAGGGATGCAACGATACGAGTAAATAAAGTAACTACTCGATACTTTTATTTCGATACCAAGTACTTTTGTACTCGATACTTTAGAACTGAGTAACAAGTAGTATCGGGAAGTAAGTACTTGTATCGATAGGTACCCGGTCGGTCGGTCGGTCGCATATTTTCTACTTCTCAGTTGGCAGCCTTACTTATAGTATAATCTGTTTTACGTAATTTATTGATTCAGACGGTCGGTCTGATGGTCTGTCATTACGTTGAATGCAATGACAGACCGACCTATCCGTAGTATTATAGTACTCTATGGACCGACCTAATACATTCTTTCATTGCGTGGTGGTTGTTATATGATTTTATGAAATTAAAACTGAATTATACTGAACTGAACTAAATTATAGGTTGTTTTACTCTGATACAGTGACAGTTACTAGGGGTGTACAACTTCTATGCGCATTTAGTTGATTTTCAGGAGTTCATATAATTATTGTTGGTACTATCCGAACGAGTTATTTCCACAAAACAAAAACACTAATGTCAAAATTGCCATATGATTGATTGCGAGTTGTCATTCAGTGATTGTCAACTTGTCGTGTTTTGAAAAGAGTTCACACCTGATCTCACAACAAAATCAAATCAAATCAGCAAACAATTATAAAAGAATATCACTATGAATTTTGGTGGAACCTTAAGATTGAATAAATTCGCATGCTTCACTTTAGTTTTTCTATTATTTTTAATTATTTATTGGAGAACTGGGACCACTAGTTTTCCCTTGGAGAAAAGTGATCTTATTAACTTGAAGAGTTTGTTAAAAGCGTCAATTCAGGTCGCTGAGCGGGGTGGGAAGAAAGTAATGGAAGGAAAAAGTCAGGATTTAAACATAAAAAGTAAAGGTAAAACATTGGAAGGGGTAAACGACCCGGTAACAGATGCAGATTATGCTTCGCATTGCGCAATGTACTATGGTTTGAAAAATACATTTCCGAAGTTGACTGTGATCTCTGAAGAACATTCGAAAAGTGATCCAAGTTGTGCTAACCAGCCGGTCATAGATGTAGAGAACATTCTTCCTGGGAACAACATTGTGGACTACATGAATGACGAACTGGTGTACGTGAAGGACGTGACTGTTTGGATTGATCCCCTCGACGCAACCAAAGAGTACACAGGTAAAGTTAATTCTTCACATGCTAGCAAGTTAGTTAAATTTCTATATAGAGTAGTAAATTCTAGCAATTCACCAGTGTCTGTTTGGATTTTGATGTAATTTATAGCTTATAATACTCAGAAATAATGCACCAAAAAGATACAAAGGAGATTGACAGTCTTTGTATGGGAATTGGACCAAGTGTTGCCCAGAATGAAAGTATAGTGCATAATGTTCCTTAAATTTACCTTAGTCAGTAAAACAAAGCCCATCAAAATCTATCCCAGGAGTCATGAGAAAAAAGGTTTCTTTTTGGGAACTATTAATTGGTGAGAAATAAATTTATTAATTAACGACAGAACTAATTAAACTTAGTAATTAACTACTAATTAATTAAATTAAAGAATCAAAGGGCTAAAGTGTCGGACTTGTGATCGAGAGGTGGCAGGTTTGAACCTCATCCATTACACTATTCGCCGTGAACTCACTCCATACAAGCATATTTATGTAGCTTAGTTGAAGGGGTTAACATTGCTAGTAAATTATAATCACATTGCCAGTACTCTTAAAAAAAAAAACCAGTAATTATTTCAATAATTAATGACATTATTTTTTATCATCACAATCATTAATGTATTTTTTTTATCATCATTATCTATAATAATAGTATTCAGGAACAGAGCAGGACGCCTGACAACATCTTGCCTAGCCCACTCTAAATACCAAACTAGGCACATGATGTGCATACATCATTCTATCATTCTCCGACTCGTGAAACATGAGCAAAAATAGTTTTAATGCACTCTAGTCCTCGGTCACGATTGTCCTCATTAATTAATATATAGCAATGGTAGATTCTTGATGATGAGTGTCTACTCTTTACGTGCATTCTTAAGAATTGCATGTTACTAGATGGTATATTGAATGACGACATATCATTAAAGTGCCTGTTATATTGTTAGAAGGTAAAATGACCCACTGCCGCAATGAGAAAGGCGGTGGGTGGGCTTAGATGGATGCAGTATAGTTCCTTCTTATAATAAATTAGGGTACCGCCACCATCCATCAGTGCTGGCAGATGTTTAGTAGAGGCCATGTTAGAGAAGGCTTTTTCGTAGTTAAACCTGCTCCACGGGGACACTCTGAGGAACGAGACGTTGGGGCCTTTCATAGGAAGGGGCCACTCTTTGTTGGCGAGCGTTAGCGCGCTTTGCCAGTTTAGGGGCGATTTTTGGGGCTTTGGGGACAGCCGCGGTAGTTAGCCTGGTATCTGTTATGGCTGCAGAGAATGCAACTGACAGTATCCGAGCATAGGGCTCGATCTTAAGGATGTTGACAGTCAGACGTGCTGTGCTCGCCCTAACATTTGAGGCATCTGGGGGTCGCAAAGCAATAGCTGTTTCTGGGTATCGAATGGACAGAGTGCAATTATCGGCAAGAACAGGTGATAAAGGGTTATCAACCTGGAATATACTCATTGCTCGAGTAAAAATGGGATTGGGAGCGAGTCGGAAACAATAAGCAATATTTTACTGCGTAGCACATTGATATACTAAAAACCCAAGATGCACACTCAACGTCTCAAAACCGTCCGCATAAAATGAGTGCTTAATTCTAAATTATGCGCTCATTTCAAATAGTAACAGCAAATTTCAATGGCCGCGTTTTCAGTGTCAAAACAACGTATTATGGCATCTTTTTTATTTTAGTCGCATAATAAAAATTACTCTGTTGAAAAAATAATGGAGTCGATTTTTTTTTCTTGTATTTATTTATTTTTTATTAATAAGTTTATGCTTTATTTTCCATATTGTCCATACTAATATTATAAATGCGAAAGTAACTCTGTCTGTCTGTGTGTTATCTTTTCATGCCTAAGCCGCTGAACCAATTTAGATAAAATTTGGTATGGGAATAGTTTAGGACCGTGGGAAGGACATGGGATAGTTTTTATCCCGAAATTCCCACGAAATCAAGATTTACGCGGGAAAAACCTCTACGCGAACGAAGACGCGGGAAAAAGCTAGTATTTAGAATATATTAAATAAATTTTATTGTACACCAAAAGTTAAACACATCTATTTTACAATAATTAATACTAATTTAGTTTTTGGCAAATATGTATACGTTATATAATATACTGAGGGAGAAGAGGTCGTCAATTTTACGGTTTTTTTAATGTTCATAAACAAAATAAATAGAATAAATAATTTATTGAACATAAAAATATTACATCTTTCAAGTGAAGCCCCTGACTCCAATGCTAAGCGAGCCTGTGTTACAGGAATCAGTATCCTACGCTATACATTAAAACACAGTCATTTCAATTTTTATGTAATAAATTACAAACAAAAAGTAAAGTCCAATTCAATAACGCGTTTAGGATGTTGTTGGGGCTCCCACGCTTTTGCAGTGCATCGGCGATGTTCGCGGAGGCGCGCGTAGATTGCTTCTACACTATAATGCGCAAGAGAGGCACTTCGCTTGTGCGGCGAGTGCGAGGGAACGCCAACAGCATGCTGGCCGCGCTCGCGGGTAGGCTGGATTGTGCGTACATCACTCACTGTTGTAGGTTGCACATTACACGCAGGGATGGAACATATTTATAGAGTATTTTTAGTAATGTTAAAAATTGTAATATTTTAATTTGAATTTTAATAATAATTGTTTAATTTAATTTAATTGTATTTTAATTGTGACTGACATGTATTTGATCATTTGTATGAGTCTTATGTTACTTGAGAATAAATGATATTGATTGATTGATTGATTAGAAGGTATTGAGAACAAAAGAAATAGAAGCGAAACGTGTATGTGTGTATAAGTTTGAGTGCATGTGCGTAATTGCGTGTGTGCGTGGGTGTGTGTGTGTGTCTGGAACTCTGAACGCGTGTGCGTTAACATGAGTGTGTGTTTTGAATAGCTTGGCTGTACTGACGAAATGATTTTTTTAATATCGTTATAGCTCAAAGACTGAAGCCATGGTTTTAAAATTTGTTTGACCTTATGTCACATAAGCTTCTAAATTGGGATAGTTTTATTTGCTCTATTGTAGATCCTAGAACTTAATGCCTAAAAGTATCTAGACGTAAGTTTAGTGTGACATTTGGGAACTTTACAAACGGGAAACCCAGTGCGTTTGCTTATTAAATCTGGGCTTACTGGTAACAATCTGTGTCTACGTAGTATGGTACGTATATTGGGAACTGTAAGTACTTGAGCTTCCGAGTGGGATAAATTCGTTTTTTGAACGACATCACTTTAAGTATTGCCCACTGTGCGCATTCCGCTCTTAGTATTACAATTTTAAACGTTCCTCCCCATACTAGAATAATTTAAATGATTTAATAATAGAATAAAAATATATTTTAAGTATATCGATTCATTATGGGATAACTTATGGGTTCACGACATGCGGTATGCTAATGATAAAAGTGTGTGTGAGTGTTGCTTTGGCGCAACACCAATCTCATTAAAAACTTTTTATTTTTATTTTTTATGGCGAATTTTTTTGACGAAGATATTATGTATATCACGGCTTTATTGAATTAAAAAGAAAAAATAAACGATTTTAACAGTTAATATTTGTTTCATTGATATACACATGTTCTACCCAAAAACATTTACGCTATAATTACGTCTTTAGAACAAAATTTAATAAACTTATAATACTAACAAAAGTGTCTTATAAAAAAATTTAGTATACGGTGTAAGTCTCCACTCAAGGCCTTGTCCTATCGAGCAACGTCAGTCGTAAAATTTGATTGTCTTTCGCACACTGCTTTGTAAAAAGAACTTTAAACAATTCTCATAAGATGGAATTTGCAAAAACATATTTTATACTTATAGCATTACTATTACTACGTAGGTAGGTGGTGAGTGTTTGGCGACAGTTTCGAGCGTCACTTTTCTTCGAGACTGTGCATCTTGGGTTTTTAGTATATCAATGGCGTAGCAGCAATATTGTCGCCATTTTAAGCGAGAATGACAGGGTGTGAGGATCTCCATCAATATCTCTAATATTTTAGAGTCCGCCATGATTAGCGAATGGATGCGAACTTATTCAGGAATTTTGGAGATTTTTCTCGCGAGGGAGAGAAATCTCCTAGCCTAGCCTATCAATAGCCTAAATTCAATGGATGGGTCCAGGGATGTGTAACTCTCCCAGTCGGCTGAAGACTGGGAAATGAGTACTTAATAAAGTCTTATTGTGCGAACCAGGCCCTATTGGGTCTAGAGCAAAGGGGTAGACACACCCAACCTACACTATGTATGTTGCTGTGGAGAAAACTCAGTAACTAAGTTTGACTAGGAGATCCCCAAGGCCAAAACCTAGAACTCGATGCCTATGGACTGCATCAGCCAGAAGGGGATCAGCGGGTGGGCAAACATCGCTTTGGTTTGGTTGACATCGTGAGGTTTCCCAAATAGGACCACAAAACTGGTTTTTCCCTGAATAGGAAAAACGCTTAAAACCTTAAAAATAGCAGTTCTGGATCAGGTGATGTAGTCAGCGACTACGAATGACGTCACAGCGAGCGGGATGGAGCGATGACACAGGCACGGACCCATCGTGGAGTGCAGAGCGGCACAATAGTCACGAGCGGGTGGAGATTGATGAAAACCAGCGGCTTTTTTGTGTGGCATCTCGCAGGTCAACCTCTGAGGTTTTTGGCTGCTTAACCGCACATGCCTGTGATTGCCTTTATTAATAAATTAATTAAAGCCTCCAGCTAGTGCTTATTATATTAAATTATTAAAACTTACAAACTAGGCGACTACAGGCTAAGGGCATCCCGTGTGGGGTACAGACCTCGGCTTAGGGCGTTGCAGGGGGGGCGGCTACTAGGGACAGGCTGGATCAGATCATTGTTATTATTATTAGGGTAATTTAGGCTACTGGCTCAGCGTCGCCGGCTGGCTCCGGCAAGGGTGCGAAAGGCGAGGTGGGAAAACCAGCGGCGCGTGCGCATTTTTTTTTTTTATATAGCTATATTGCCAGTGTCTAGCTGTGCGAGAGAGATTATTGCGAACAAACGAGACAGTGAAGCGAGAGTTTTGTACGCCTGGCAAGACAAAGTAAGACAAAGCAAAGTATAAGAAATGGTTTTAGAGCTTGGTGCCCATGAACGGTTTAAGTGATAAGGCATCTATTAGAAGTGAAACATAATATCTTTTGGAGTGTAAACATCTAAAGAATGTAATATAATAAAATATAATTAGTACACATTCTCAGTACAATAAAGAATATTCACTGCTCAGGGGTAAGCAGTGAATATTCTTTATTGTTACAGGTCCGATTTTTTTAATTTTTTTTTCAATACTAATTGATTCCAGGAACACAATTGGGGTACCTACTTTCATTTCTGGGCAGTATTTGCTCCAAACCCTGTCAATGTCCTTTTACCTCTTTACAATATTAGCCACTATTAATGCTCTCTTGGACTCAAACACTGATTTAGATATGTTTGCGGGATAGAAGATAATACTGTCAGAATGTTTGATATTTTGTGAAAAGAATGCATGAATGTGTTAAATAAATTATATTAAATAGTGTACCTAATTGGTTTGGGCCATCCTATTTAAGTTAATTAATTTAAAAAAAAAGTATAGATAAGTAAAACCATTGGAAGGATTGGTGGTAGGGCTTATTTTAGATATTGCTACCGTTTGTTTTAGTTAAATATCATTAGCCCTCTACAGGGCAAGACCTCTTTCTCTCTATCTATTAAATGAACTAATATGGATTCTTATGGACATGCCTCCTGCTCCATAGTATTTACAAACCATTTTCCATATTCCTTGGCTCTATCGGGAAACTACAACAATGGTAGTTTTAAATATATTAGTATCTAATTATAATTCATTGATTTATGCCTGTTAATTACTTAGATTAGATTTGCTTAAAAAGTTTGATAAGATTTAACTCAAAATATTTAAATCCATGCATTTTCCTCTCATAGGACATATGGATTGTATGTAATTATTGTGAAATAAAGGACTTTGTATAAACCTGATAAAAACAATTTTGCCTCCATTTCACTTAGATGACTATAAAAAAAAATCAACATCAAAACATACCTTCTATCATTCAGTTAGGTCTGACAATTATTTTTTATTCATAGGCTTGACTGTAATCTCACTTTATGAATATTCAAATGTTCCCTTTCCTTGGCCCCTTAATCACATCCTTATGTGGGAGCTAGAAAGTACACGAAAAATTACTTAATTGAGAATGATCAATCGCAAGTTTTCGAAGTTCCATACATCGCGATGATGAACATTCTCAATTAAGTAATAGCAAGCTTTCTAAGGTTCAAACATCGAGATGATGAACATTCTCAATTAAGTAATTTGTCATAAGTAGCATAGTTAGTAGTTTGTGTTTCTAACTCATGAAATTCGTACTTCAAATCTTTATAATATGTACATCAATATTTTAAACTTCTTAGTTCAGTAATACAGTCAAGATCAAAATCCAAACAGTCCATCAGAAGTGTCAGATTCAAGCTAATAACTGGTTTTGTTACAATTTCAGAGGGTCTTTACCAGTATGTGACCACCATGGTGTGTGTAGCCATTAAAGGAGTACCTGTCATAGGGGTTATTCACTATCCCTTCCCACAAAGGACCTACTGGGGATGGTTCACCAAGAGGCCCTCGAGCAACATGCCTATTGTAGGCCATGTAAGTTAAAATGCTGTATATTGCTCAAAATAATATCACATTTTGCAGATATCAATTCTTTTTATTAAATGATCTTTTTTAGCGATAAGACCAGCTATTATAACACCGTTTGTAGTTGCTAAGTCTTTACTTATTTCTGTTATGGCATACAATAAATAGTATATCTATCTAACTAATGTTACAAATGATTATATTATTACATTGATAATTTTAATGATTCCACTACAGTAATCTGTGTTTAAATATAGATTCTAAAATATCCTATAGTACCTATAATACTTACGCTCAAATAAATGAACAGAATGTAGTTGCTAACCTATCATGCAATTGTGAATCTCTTCATAATACACCATAACTTAAAAATCTCCCGATTGTACCTTCTAGAAAGAGGAGAACAAGGAGCACCCTAAAGTGGTTGTCTCCCGGTCTCATCCTGGCAAGGTGACAGAAATTGCAACCTCAGCATTTGGGCCCAAAACCACAGTGTCTTCAGCCGCAGGAGCTGGCTATAAGGTGATGGAAGTCGTTAATGGCACTTACGATGTCTACCTTCACGCTACCACCATCAAGAAATGGGACTTGTGTGCAGGAAACGCGATCATTAAAACAGTTCAAGGTAAAATGACCACAATCAAAGGTGAAACCATTGACTATTCAGCAGATAGCGATGTAAAGGTCACTGGAGGTATCCTGGTCACCAGATTCGACCATGAATACTACCTCGATAAGTTGCCTGTATTGCTAGATGGGATACATTAGTGGAGAGAAATGTTTTGACTGAATAATAATGTTGTTTAGTATACTAAGTCAGTGGCTGCACTGCCCGTCAATAATTATATCGAGTTTTAGAAGTAGCTTGGCTGAAAGTCTGTAAAACTCGATTGGTACTCAGTAGTGTCCACATAGAGTTTATTGACATGGACAATATGAGTTTGTACAGTTGGTAATAGAAAAAAAAAATACTTATTTTGAATTATGTATTATTATATTTTTAATTGTGTCTAGTCTTATATGGCAAACCGCTTTCAGAATTATTTTCCTCATAACATGTTTCTATAGTGATATAAAATGGAGTGTAACGAAATTTCAACATCACTGTCGATGGGAAAGTGCCCATTAATGTTCTCTAGTGATAAACCTAATCAATTTCTGGTTTATCGTACATTAATTATAATGCCTGGTATTGTATTGATTAATAGGGTATTTGCCTATTTTTCAAAGATAGTTTAGATTTAATTATTGATCAATTTTAAGCTACAAAAAAAATTGGCCAAGTGCGAATCAGACTCGCCCATGAAGGGTTCCGCAGTAACTATAATAATATAATATGTATATATATACGCCAAATAACTTTGTTTTTCACAGTGTTTGTATGAATTACAAAGTTATATATAGGTATATATATAGAAAATATACTGTATCTCAAAAACTGCTGATCCGATCTCGTTCAAACCAATTTTGGTTGAAAGTTTACATTAAGATCTGCAGACATATATTTTGTTTGGATTTTTCACTCCATTATTATAGAAGTTAGAGGGGGGGGGACACATTTTACCATTTTGGAAGCGTATATCTTTTAAACGATTAACATTGTGAAAAAGTGGTTTTAGGAACTTCAATGTCATTTTTAAAGACCTGTCTATAGATACTACATACGCTTAGGTTTCATGAAAAAAATATTTTCAGTTTTAGTTCTATGTATGGGGATTCCCTTTATTTTATTTTTCTTTTGCTTTAAATCGAAAAGCGGTTCCCAGAATACATCTATCTACCAAGTTTCACATGTATAGTCCTAATAGTTTCGGAATAAAATGGCTGTGACATACGGACGGACGGACAGACAGACAGACGGACAGACATGATGAAACTATAAGGGTTCCGTTTTTTGCCATTCGGCTACGGAACCCTAAAAATGTTTTTCGAAAAAAATAACTGGGTAACATTGGTAAAAATTTAAAATAAAATTCAAATTAAATATTTTCCCGCCTAAAAACCCATCGCTGTCACGAACGAAGTCGCATTACGTCATATTTCTCAAAAAACAAAGTGTTTTTGAGGTTAGGATTTCTGTTGTCTTACGTTGTTTGACAAGTCGACACGTTTGACAGCTTTGAGAAAAATGAAGTCACACTACTCACACTTCTTGATTAGCGTTTGCGGTCACTTGACACACAGATTAAAAATATAACTTTTATTTTATGAAAATATAAAAATGTGGAATTATTTTTAGAAATAAAAACGTTTAAATTTCCTGGCATCTAAACTAACTATATGCAAAACATCGTTTTTTTTTACTTTTTACTACTACAGGCAAATACTCTATTTATAAATGAATGTGGGCTTGGTCTGTGAAGTTAAATGATGATGTAATAAAATGTTTAAAGGTTGTTACATCTCTTCCTATTGCCACAAAACTGGCTTTTTAGGGAATTGTGACGATATATTTTTTTTCTCTTTTGGCAACTGAGTCGGTGTCGACTATTTTGCCATTGTCATGTTATGACGGCAGCGAAAGAAGGTCGTCGAACTTTGTACTTTGTGGCAGCTGGTTACACCCTTACTAATTATGTCAACTGATAAGTTCGGTTACACATACTTACAAAATGTAAAATAATCAATGCACATACTAAAATTAGTACCACTGAATCATTTACTGTTGTAATTTCTATCCCATGAAAAACATAAATGTGAAATGAGAGCCAAGTTCAATATTATCATAAATGCCTTGGTTGTTGACTTCAACGACAAAAGAAGTGAAATCTAAATGGGTGCCAAGTTCAATGGTCAGTCCTGAAATTTATTTATAACAACATAAAATATCATTTATTCTTATAACTTACGAGAATATATCGTAGCCTAAGGTTTGACCTGGCTAGTTATTATATACGAATTATTATGTTCGATGGTTAGTTTCTACCAACAAGCTAGATTTTCGGAATAATAAAATAAGAACCGACAAGTAACAGGTTTAGAGCTTGCAAAGGCTATAATATAATTCGTATATGAAAACTAGCCAAGTCAGACCTTAGGCTACAATATATTCTCCTAAGTTATAAGAATAAATGATATTTTATGTTGTTATAAATAAATTTCAGGACTGACCATTGAACTTGGCACCCATTTAGATTTCACTTCTTTTGTCGTTGAAGTCAACAACCAAGGCATTTATGATAATATTGAACTTGGCTCTCATTTCACATTTATGTTTTTCATGGGATATCATTGCTTTTTGTACATAAATTAGTAGTAGGTACTTACTTATAACAAAATTAATACTAAATGGTTTTTTGTTAAACTAGTGTATTTTCCTACGTTTACGGGGTATAATTGTCCTTTTTGTGTTATTTTCTATATTTTCTTGTACCTTTGAAATGTTCGAATGAATTACCCATACAGTATCCGGAATTATTTTTACGCGTTTTGCCTCCATGGTGTAGTGACCCTCTAAGATAATAGGTGACGCTAGTGGTTGTAGAATACGGTTAGTTACGCGTAATAAATACGAAAATTTACTATATTCTTATTTATAAGTACAAAAACGGAAATATTTGGATTAAAAAAAATTAAGGGTGGTATATAACTCGTTATATATTCACGTAAAGATCTTAAAATCCACATATAGAGATTTACAGGCACTAATTATAAGTTAAGTGAAAATTATAATAAAATGATAAAAAATTACCAGTTTCTGATTTTTTCCTTTGTATTCACCTAATTACCTATCTTCATGCCAAATTTGAACTTTCTAGGTCATCTGGAACTGAGTTATAGTTTTGATCTACAGGTCAGTCATAAAAATGACGATTTTTGGACGTTAATATCTAAATAACCGTTTGAGATATGTTTATAAAATTTAAAACATATATATCTCGCCAGTCTCAATATATGAGCCAAATTTGACAAGTTTAGGTGAAATAGTTTTTGAGTTATGAGGGGCTCAAAAGTGGCTCCAAATGGTTCGTGTAATATTACACACGGTGAGCTGCGCGCCAGTTCCTGGCTTGACACGCTCCCGCGTGTCTAGATAATTTTTAATATTGGTATTTTTTATCCTTATAATCTACGTAAATTACAATAATAACTACACTTTCGCTGTACAGTCAAAACAAACAAAATGGACCGTATATCAAAGAATCTTTAAATAAAAATTAAACTTATTTGAAGGGATTTTTTGTATAAAACTAAAAATTCGGTGTATGTATTAACATTATAATATAATTTTATAATTGGTATTTAGGGGTGTGCGTTAATTACGATACATTTTGTATATTGAGTATGAATTCAAAATAAAATGTTAACAAGTATGTAGTTGGGATGAGAATATAAGTTAAAATCAAGTACCCATAAAACAATTCATTTAATTAATAACGAATCTTAAAGAATCTGATTACATTTATATTTTTACGCAAAATTCGATTTGTACAAAATATTGTTGTTAAGTAATGAAGTATTGTACTAATTTTAGCGAAACTATAAATTATTTCTGTACATAAGTATGTAGGTAGTTAATATTATATGAGTATGTAACTTACGTATGTCGAATTACTTATGTGAAATTAATTTCATAAACAACATTGTGCTATAGTGTATAATATAATATACTTTATATATAAACATAATAATAAAAAGTTTATTAATTTTTATAATTATTTTTGTGTGTATTAAAAAGGTGCATAATAGTCCTACATGCTACGGTGTATATTTATTTTTTTACCGACTGACAGTGCCCGCAGCTAAGTATAATATTTTGCATATCGACTAAGTTTACGAATGAATCTCTGACAACAGTTAAAAAATTAAAAATTTTAAGTCACCTTAGATAACCTTGATACACCTGAACAGATCTTAATAAATTGTAGTTAAGAACCGTCTCGATCACGTCAGATTTCTGACAAAAAAAATGCATTATAAACTGTCCATTCCTTTAGGAGCAACAATGCCACAGACAGACACACAGACACGTCAAACCCCTATTTTTGCGTCGGGGGTTAAAAATAACACGATGCAGTAACGTCACGCCGTTGTTATACTTTTTAAAGTTATCTGACGTCAACTTTTGAAGCAAATTTGAAGCTTTTTTTGTAATTTTTTATTGATTGGAAAACACAAAAATACACAACACCACGATATTATACTACAACGATGAGGCCTTGAGTTTCCAATTGCAGCTAATATTTAACTTATTATTTTCTTTAAGAATATTTTAAGTATGGCAATATTTGAGAGCATTTCTGTGTTTTCGCAGGAATGTTCATTCTAGTTTATTATGTCTGCACTGATCATTAGTTCATGCAGTCCCTTTCTCAAGCTGTTCAAAAATTTAACTAAATTATTAATATGAATATTATTTTGTATAGTTACTCGAATTTTGTTGTTATAATGGTGTATTGTGTTGTCATAAAAATGTTGACTGTATACCAAGACTTTTAATTCGATGCAGTAAGCTGACACAAGCTAATGTCACTTTTTAAAATAATGATACCATACTTAACCTAATAGTAATGGATTCAATCAATTGAATAATAAATAAGCTATTATTAATCATGAGAAATATAAATAAATTATATCATATTATTTAAAAAAAATATCTTTATTCTATGTTATTCCCGAATCGATTAATTTAGTTACATAACAATTTCGTAGTCGTCATTATCTTACAACACTGAAACTGTCAGTCTACTGCATCGAATTAAAGTCCTGGCATAGTTGGAGGGGTTAACAAGATTGCTATTAATGCTAACACGTAGTTTATTTTTTAATTAGGGAAAAATTGACATGTCCATAGTTTCAGTTATCTGACAATTTTTTTTGAGAATTTCTGTACAATAAGTACCTTTAGTAAACTTGAATTTAATCATTTCAGATATTAGGTATGTTAAATCCATCACCATCAACGAAGTATCGACTCATTTTGTATTAGGTTGATTTTGATTGATCATTTGTATTGTATGTAGGTTGCAATGGAATATTGAGCTTTACCATGTACAACATAAGAGTTGGTTGTACCATATTTAAGCAAAAGATATCCAAACCCACATTCTCGACAATTTCGAGATTTTGTGACCTATGTACTCCAAATAAGGTTTTTATTATATTTTAAAATTTCAAAGACTCACAACGCTATGTTAATAATTGACGAAAATCCGTATGGTCTATCTAACGCACAACTTTCTGGAAGTAACTTTAAAACCAATTATCTCGAAATGAGTCTTTTGTGGTTTGGAACTTTTTGCTTAAATCGGTCAAATTCAACATGTATTGAATACTTCAAATTATATAAGGTAAGTGGAATAAAATTACTGAAACATGTTTAACTATATTTTTATTTCAATAAATTAAGCAGGTTGTTTCAATAATACACAATTATAATGCATTTCCGTAAATCATAAATGTCATCACCCAACAATTTTTCATCTAATAATACAGGAATGTGTTGCTAGCCTAATGGGAAAGGTTCATATTTTCATTCACAAAAATGAAAATATCATAGAAATGTGAATTTATGAAGATCTCAACATAGCACCGGCAAAATATTGCAAAACAAATGGGAATTATAATAATTTTCTATCAGTGACCATTTGTTTAGGTAATTTTTTGTTGTTAATCGTTAAAAATACTTTGAAGTAGACTAGTAGTATAAATTGCAAGTAGGTCGGGAATACGTTAGCAGTGATCGTTAAGCAAACAACAGTGGTATGAAGAGAGTATAGCTTGCATATACATGTAATAAAATCTCATTTAGTCTATGATCCAACGAATCCCTTAATGACGTAAGTAAATAAAGTTTCATACAAAATTACATTCATCACCACATAGAATATTTATCTACAAATATAAAAACAGAAATTATTTAAGGTTATTGCATTCCATTATGCTCACAAAATATATACTATGAAAATAATTTAACTGGCTGAACAGTGAACTAATATGAACATACGTTAACAGACTTATTCATAAAATATTTAAGCGTATTATTACTTTAAATACTGACTAGCGAATTCTTAAATTAAATTTAGATTTTTAAGAATATAATTAAATAAAGAATTAGCTACTAGGTATTTATTTGGTAAAGTTTTTTTTATGAATAAGCCTGTTTGTGTTTTAGACAAAAATTCCCAAAGCCTTATTGCAGAATCTAATTTTACAAGGTGCCTGTTAAATTAAATTGTTTTAATAATTATGTCGATTTTTGTTTTAAATCAAATAAAATGCATTTCAAGCCTCAAATATAACTTGTTTTTTTTTTGTATATATTTGGAACAATTGAAGCCGAATAAATTGGTACATACAAAGTATAGTTATAATAATCCAGTACCACATTGACATAGCGTGAATAACCTGCAAGCAGCTTGGTAAAAATCACAATAATAGTAAAAATTAAAAATTATATACAACTAAACAAAGGATGGCAGATGCGTGAACAAAGACTCCAATATGCGGTACATTATTTTCATACCCTATTACTCTACTTACAGTATATCTTTAATTTAGCACTGACAAACCCTATCTGTTGGTATGAATATATCTGTAGCTGCGCTCCAAATGCCAATTTACCCTACAATTCAATATTGAGTTTCAATTTGGACATGGTTAAAGTTTCATAAGATTGGATTCGATCATGTAAATCTACTACAGAATTCTCTCAATAAGCGCAGTTTCGAAATGTAGGGTAGTTGACGATTATATGCACACTACAAACTAGATCACAGCTGCATTATTGAACAATCTGGGCAAAATATATTATGTGGTGGCCAAATATTTGACACAAAATACAGGTTGTTTTATTCCGATGGATCGAATGAACTCTGTGTGCAGTACCGTGTAGACCAGGGGGGTGAAACTCCCGAAGAAACTTCAGACACAAAATTTGCCAAAAAAACTAGTGACATCTTATGTCTGGGGTCAACTTAGTTTTGTACGTAATGCGTTTGTTTTGCTAATAGATGGCAGCAGCTACGATATATTTATACATATATGATAATCAAAATTAATAAAAAAATATAATTTGTATCGAAAAATTCATAAAGCATTATTTAATGTATTTAGGCACCTAATTCACTAAATCACTAAATTAAATGGCATTATAATTTTACTGCATCATAGACTCTATACACCTCGCTTGTTTATGAAAAACAAAGAAAAAAGAAAATTATAAAACTGTCAAAAACAGTTTGACAAATTTCGATTAATTAATAAATTAACAGAAAAACATGTGATGAGTAATAAAATACGTAAAATGAAGGAAAATATGCAGCACAAGTGTTCAGCCAGAGGGTGTCTAGCGCTTTACGTTTTTTATCAAGTTAGTATGTTTATAATTTCACATATTTGCATCATTATTGTTACCTAGCAAATTTTGCAAAATGTTAACCAACATTAATATTTTGTTTCAGAACACAACATTCCGCCCGAAGAGCGCAGAGATTTATTATTTGATAAGCTCTTCGAATCATTTAATGGTCATTCTTACAAGGGGTCATCAAAAATATATAAGCAGTGCTTAAAAATAACTCGCTCCATTTCCAATTGTGGTATGATTTGTTGCCTATTTTAGACTCAATTAAATTTGAATCAGTAGTTCGTTCGTTCGTTATGTTTCGTTGATTTATAATGAATCCAAAAAATCACAAATATAAAAAATAATTAAATCCATCTTCACCGTGTTTTAATTTTTGCCAGCCTCTAAAATCTAATCTTTAGATTTTAGAAGTACTAGATTGATTGAAATAAATATTCTAAAATCAAAGATTTAATCTTTTGTCGATTAGAATATTTATTTTAATCAATCTAGTACTTCTAAAATCTTTAAAATAAGAAAATATTATTAACATGTCAGGTAGACGCCACCTATCGGATTTTTTCGGTATTAAACTACCGTTACGCTACCTGGCGATCAGGGTCAAAACCTCAATTTTCGAATCATAGAGTGGCGCATCTATCTCAGTATTTATATGTATCATCTATGGTGTAGACTGTTGAGGTAGACGTCACACGTGATAACAGTTTTTATAAATCGTTGTGACATAAACGTCATTATGCTGTATTTCGGACAATATTGTAAAATACGAATTGCTAGCTATTTCTACAGTTGAACAAATTATATACAGTACTATTTACCCAAATTTTCAATACGTCCCAGCTTCCTCCACTCGTTAATTTATGTTCGCCAAGTCCCATAGTACGATGTCTGTGCTCAGTGTTGCAAGTGTCGCACAGTGGCGCATCTTGTCGCACATTGGCGCATCTTGTCGCACATTCGAGCATCTTGTCGCACATTGGCGCATCTTGTCGCACATTCGAGCATCTTGTCGCACATTGGCGCATCTTGTCGCACATTGGTGCATCTTGTCGCACATTGGCGCATCTTGTCGCACATTGGCACGTCGTGTCGCACGTTGTCGCACATTGTCGCATCATGTCGCACAGTGGCGCGCCGCATCCCTCGCTCGCCGCGCGTCGCCTCGCGCATTCGCCTCGTATGTACATAACATTTTACAATAACATACCGTTTAGTTATAACACTTAACACATACTGAGATTTATCGTCCATGCTCGATACAGCGACGCGGTGTTTTGTTAAACGGAGTCATCTGAAATGTTACAATTATATTAGAGGTCACAATTTGTAAATTCTTCCCAAAACTTAATTTTCAACTTTATGAAAAACACGCAAATTTACTGGCCACAATTTTAGCTGCAGGAAAAGAATAATTATTTCTGTTCATCTCTAGATATTCAGTAATCTGTTGACGTAGCCTTAGAATTTCATAGTTTTTACATGTTTCATGACTGCACAAGTAATATTTTGCTCGCATATGTTTAGTTTTCCTATAATTAAATCAGACATGGTTTGGGAATGGGAATGCGGAACAAGGTGTAAAGTCCTGCAATCCCATTGAAAAGGGAGGATCCTCCGATCAGGCAGGTGTTTTGTCTGGTGGGCAACTACCCAATTTTTCTTATCGGGTAATTAGTATGCAGGCTAGTTTTGCGGTAAACTGCTTGTGCGATACATGACTACTATCTAGGGCTTTCATCCCGGGAATCTCGGTCTCGAAAATTTCGAGACTCGACGATTTTTTGGTAATTTCGAGACTCGAGACTAACATCTTCGGTCACGGGAATAACGAGACTTTTGAGACTTTAGTAACATAAAAACTGTATTAAATAATTTATTAAACCAACAGTCAATTTTTATTGTTGTTATTATGGATATGGCAATGGCAGCACGGTCGAGCATAGAGTAAAGTATCATCTGTGGAGGCTGAATAAATAACCTTATTGACAAATAACACAGATTTTGTCTACATACTATAAATTTAAATTACTACTTATATTAAGATCTTGTTAATACATAATTATGATTACAATAAAGATTGAATTATGGAACTATTCTGATTAAATTAAAAGGGGTTCGTACTTTTTTGTATGAAGACTGGCATGTCGACCCACCGCCATTTTGTTTTTCTTTTTTAGAAATCGTGGCGCATAAAATATCAGTAGCATGTTACCTCAAAATGTCACATTACCGAAATATTTGAAGGTAAACATCGACATATGACTACAACGACACTCATTAAAAGTAGACTTATTACGTATCTATAAGCATCAGATTGTATCTAAATAATCGTTCTCAGGTTGATTATGATTACTAATGTTTATTGAAAGAGAGTAGGTACATTACACGCTACTAGGAGCACGAGAATACTACTACAAATAATTATTTATCTACTAAATCACATCGCAATGAAACGCAGTCGACACACTATCGCGTGGCGGATCATGTGACATGTTACTCAGCTTGAAAACGTTTTTAAGCAGTAGTTAAACAAAAGGCAAAAGGTATGTCATTTACGTTAACATTTATTTATAACTGTAAGTTTGATATCAAACATAAGTGAATATTAATACTAAGATGTGACATTTTAAAACATTTATAATATATCTAACACGTATTATAAATACTACTAAACTACATAATCCATAAATTCAGCAGGAGGTTGGATAGGGGTTCTTGATGCCGAGCCTAATCCATGCACTAAAGAAAGACATGTACCAAAACACTTGTTTTTCATTTTATAATACGGTGGGATGAAAGACAGCCAACACGCACATGTGGAATTCTTTGACATGTGTTTTATTGCGATGCGATGCGATTTAGTAGGCAAATAATTAATTATTTTTAAGTCCTTATTTAATTCTGTTATGCGTGTACAATAAAGAGTATATCTATCTATCTATCTATAGTAGCGGTTTTGTCGTACTGCTAGACTAATAAGCTAAATACTAATAAGCGTATGGACGCGTAATGAGTATTTTTAATGATTTTCGTTGAAGTTATATGTCGATGCTTACCTTCAAACGTTTACGTGACACTTTGGGGTACCGTGTTACTGGACATTTTTTGTTCCTCTAGCCATGCATACCACACTTTCATCATGCACCGCGATTAAAAAAAAACAAAATGGTGACGTCGATACGCCAGAAAGGTTCTATCCCCTTTCATTGTGAAAGCGCAAAGTGGACTAAATAGTATCCCTCTAGCATACAAGCAGAAAGAACTTTTACTAATGCGGGTTCCTTTTGTAATAAAATTAGGGTTAAATGCCCTTTGTTTTTTACGTGCCCACTACAAAAATGAAAAAAAAAACTGTACCAAATGGTTTTGTTTTTGAAAGTAACTACTTGATTAAAATATCTTGATTTGACTCTCTAATTGCATAGATTATTAATAAGAAACCTAGTTTTGAAATAGTCTCGAAAGTCTCGTTTTTTCCGGGAATTTTGAGACCACACCTAGTCTCGTTTTATTTTCCCGGGACTCAGAAATGTATCGAGACTGAAAGCCCTACTACTATCATTAGTTTGTATGTTGCGAGATTCATAGATGTCGCTACAATGGTTTTTAAAATAAATAGTAACAGGAGTTATAGACCGTCACAGGGTTCTCACAGTGACGGTCTGTTAACTCTGTTAAAAAAAATGTTAGGAAATCTACAGATTTTCTAAAATTTTTATAAATGATTGTAATTTTTCAAATACATAGCAACGCTGTTTTATATTTGTCTGTTAATTATTATGACTTGATCTATAACCCGATTCCGGCTTGACATCAACTTCTGGGACACCCTGTATATCCCTGTTTCCTCGCCCATTTATCAAGCACCTAACAATACATCCGTTTCGTGTACAAACCAAATGCACGCAAATATTGATTTCCTTATCTAATCGTTGTCACTGTAATGTGTATTGAATATTAAGATTTGCCTAACCCTGATACGCTATCAGGTTAGATAAGATGCAACAATGGGGGAATGTCACGTCTAGATTGCCTTGTAAAGCCGGGTCCGCTGCGACGTGTTTTCGTGTTTGCAAACAGTATAACATTGTTTGCTAACAGAATATAGGCGTGGCCTAACAGTTTTGTTAGCAAAAACACAATAACATGTTTGCCGAGACGAATGGATAACATCCCCCGCGTTCGCCTGCGGGGAGGGGGAAAGTGACGCATTTTGTGTTCGCGCTCACTATCCCTATTTTTTAATCTCAGAGACAGAATTGCCACATTCAAATTTCAACTAAATCTACTATTGCTATAACAGCTTCCACGTTTTCTTCGTCGGAACTCATTTTTGAAATTAAACAAAAACATTACTACAATAGGCGCAGCGGACGGGCGGTTTTACTAACATGTTTGGCTAACATGTCTTGATAACATGTTTTGTTAGAAAATTGGCGCAGCGGACCCGGCTTAATAAGCACTAATTTCATTCATATAACCAACATCTGCTCGTGGCTAAATAAAGCCACACGACTCGGTCTTGTAAGGTTAAGCAACAGTTGCCGAAGAAAAAAAGTTGTGGAATATTATATTATATCTTCGACAGTCATTACGGGTAGCCAGAAGCCATAAAATCTAACACCCAGTCTTTTCAAAGTACCTCTCGGCAAGACCGGTGTTACGATTTTCTGGGTGGTTTATTGGCTAGGTAACGGTAACACGAAACCTCGTGTTCGTGTGGGAGGAGGCTAAGCTCCTGATGATGATAACCAACATGATTGCAAATGCTTACATTCTTAAATTTTACATTCCAGAGCTGATGAGTAACCAGTATATAGAAGCATCTAGCAGCCTAGTTTCCGATCGTATTTCGCTAATAAGCTAATAAGTATTTCGTTCAACTTTGGACAGTACTGTACTCACCGTGATACCACCATTTCGTTTTCTTAGGATTTTTGTTGCAGGTCTTAACGTAAAATGAGTTATCTGGTGGCCGTTTCTGAAACACAATAATACAGCAAAACTGAGAACCAATTGAATGAAAAACAATAAATTCGGGTCAAGTATAGAATTTAATGAGCCTGTTATTACATTCCCATTGCTAAGACACAAGTTTCCTCTATGACTACTAGAAGACTACTGCTCCAAGTAGACACCTTATTTTATTTTGCTGACATAATATGGATCTCTGAATGAACCAAATTGTAAATATTGGCTCTAGTATCTAGTACCATTCTCAGTTCTATACGCATACGTACGTAGTAACATTTTCAATAAGAGCTAATTTTTACTTATTAATATTTATTACAAAACAGGCCTTATTGAAAATGTCAGTTACGCGGTTTTGCACTATCCCCGACGATATACGCACCGTGGAGCGATGGTGCAGCGAGTATAATTTGTCGGTAAACCCCACTAAAATCTAATTAACCATGTTCCAAGCTAAACTGGAGTTATCGTCTAGACTACAAATTAAACAGGGCTTGGATCACTTTCCGGCAATGCAAGAATAGTATAGGTAAGAAGTGGTTTTTATCCCCAAAAAATATACTATGGTTGTACAATGCTGTATGTAATTCGGCCCATGATCACCTACGAGGCCGTGGTGGTTACCGAAGTACTTGGTCCTGTAAGCCACCACGGCTTACAGGACCAAGTACTTCGGTAACCTAGGTACTCTTCGCGAAATGGTAAGCAGAACTAGGATGTTGCTCGCATTCCTGTAGGAGGTGGGATGGATCGAATGCCCAATTTATCCTACCCGTATGCAAAATACGCGCTTGGTCGTGAAGTTGCGGATTTTTATTACACCTTATTTTTCCATTGCATTGTGTATCGTGCAATATCTTTTAGTATTTTTCGTCTTGACAAGTTGAACACACGCGCGGAAACATTGCGTAATACGCTTATTGTGTATTATAATTATTTATCGTTTGGATTCTAATCGCTTTTCAATAGCACTTTGCCCACAAAATTGTCGGGGCCCACTAGGGGGCCGTTGCCTGCCAGGGTTGCGGAATTGTTCGAAAGAGTTACCGCGGCCTCGGAACACGAAGGGCATAATAATATGACGGAACACGGATGGGTTTTTGATTTTCCTTCCTTAAACATGACAAATAAATTTTACCTCTACAATATTAGTATAAATAAAATACATTGTACAATGTTATTTTAGGTACTAGCGGCCATCTTTCAGTATACACAAAACGTACCTTCTCCTTACAGCTACTGAGCATAGACACGATTGACAGACAGACGGACTGCACGGACAGCGCCGGCGACCAGTCATCTGTTAGTATGGACAGGCAGATGTGGCCGTTGGAGTACACGTGCGGATGTATCGGTATATTGTTGCCTATGAACGTTACCTGAAAATATAGAAAAATAAGCTTATTAGTGACTCGCTACTTCGAACCGTCAGGGCAGACCCTGTAACGATACCTTCTACTTCTCCAATAAAAGAGGGTAAAATAGATGTACCATTAAATTTAATATATTAATAATATACAGTATTTTATAAAAAACCTGCCTATCTACCTAGCTATCCTAAAAAAACGGCCTACCTACCTAACTGACACACTCAGGAGAGAAGAGGAGGAGGTTTAGAGTATATTACTTGCGGGACGGCTTGGCAGACCACTCCAGGATCGCCTTCTACTCCACGATGTCTTCGTCGTACAGCAGCTTGAGCAAGGCGGTCTGGCAGTAGGCTCCCAACAAGGCGTCTGGGCAGCAGGCTCTCAGCAAGGTGTCAGGGCAGCAGGCTCCCAGCAAGGCGTCAGGGCAGCAGGCTCTCAGCAAGGCGTCAGGGCAGCAGGCTCCCAGCAAGGCGTCAGGGCAGCAGGCTCTCAGCAAGGCGTCAGGGCAGCAGGCTCCCAGCAAGGCGTCAGGGCAGCAGGCTCTCAGCAAGGCGTCAGGGCAGTAGGCTCTCAGCAAGGCGTCAGGGCAGCAGGCTCCCAGCAAGGCGTCAAGGCAGCAGGCTCCCAACAAGGAGTCAGGGCAGCAGGCTCCCAACAAGGCGTCAAGGCAGCAGGCTCCCAACAAGGAGTCAGGGCAGCGGGTACTGCACTTCCTCTTCCATCACTCTTCGTCAAAACTCGTCGAGAACTAAACTCTTCAAAAACTGGTCAAAGACTGAACTGCCGGGGATGGCCCCCAGCGCCTTTTATACCCAGCTCAGCGTTCAAAATCCATTCCATTCTCATTCTGTACCAGAATTCAAATTGTAGAGTCCAAAATAGTCCATCTTGCCAGTTATTTGATCAGCCAGTTATATTCGAGCATAATTTATTAAACCTCTTCGATAAAATCTGAGAGTGTGTTTTAGAAATTTATAATTATAATTTAAAATGCCGTTAATCAGTAGACAACCACAATATAATATACAATATTAAGCTAGTCCTATCGATAAAAGTTAATAACAATTATATAATAAACTAGCTTTTGCCCGCGACTTCGTCCGCGTGGAATAGTTACTTTGGGCTAACGTTAAATTTAACCCCGATTTTGAAGCATTCGTCATTGGCACTCCGCTCCTATTGGCATTAGCGTAATGATATATAGCCTATAGCCTTTATCTATATATTGACTATTTAATTAGAAAATATTTTTTCTATTCGAACCAGTAGTTCCTGAGATTATCGCGTTCAACCAAACAAACAAACTGTTCAGCCTTATATTATTAGTACCTATAGATAGCTGTTGCCCGCGACTTCGTCCGCGTTTTCATCGTTTTTCGTAAAAAAAGTAGCCTATGTCTTTCCTCACGGTTCAGTGATTTTGATGTAACAGACAGATTAACTTTCGTAATTTAGTAGGGAAATATAATATGTCAATCTATAATACTGTTAAAAATATCGCAATGCGGAACCGCACAATATTATTGTTAATAGCTGTGCCCGCGACTCCGTCAGCGTGTAACTCCTTGTGTGTTATTAAGTTAATGTATTGGTAATATTGTTTAGATCACGTTCACATGAGGCTTAAGTACCTATAGAACGAAAATACTTCAGCGCAAAGCTTCCGAGTAAACTATGTTGAAAGTTGACCCGTCCGGCACGTGAACATAAAGATTTCTAGAACTGCTAACCCGGGAAAGAGCGACGTACAACTACCCATGCGAGAAACAACTGACACCGAGATCTACTCCAGCAACACGAAAAGTCTGCCCTTGAACCTTATTAATTATCATTGCATAACACACCGATACTGGGAATTGCGTTCTTTTAAATTGGAATGGAAAATTATTTGGTATTATGGGAATTCTGGGAATAAAGACGGTTTCTCCTGCACCGCAACCTGTTAAAATTTGAGCCTCGATTATATTTTGTTGCAACTGGGTGAAAATAAAACTAATATAAAAAAGTGAACGTAAATTAGCCAAAACTTAACTATCGGTATACCAAAATAACTAATACCTATTTTATAAAATAACAACAAAAGGAATTTAAAATAAAATTATCAACGACTAAAAGTCGCGCTGATAAGCACGGTTTGTTAATATCAATTAAGTATTGTCTGTCAATAAGGTCGAATGCTCTGAACGTCTATTCGGATCAACAGGCAAAAATTGTATGAAGCTCGCACTTTTTAGGGTTCCGTTGCCGAATGGCAAAAAACGGAACCCTTATAGTTTCGACATGTCTGTCCGTCTGTCTGTCTGTCCGTCCGTATGTCACAGCCATTTTTTTTTTAGGTAGGGCTCGCGCTCGGACGCCCCGCCTTTTTAGGGTTCCGTAGCCGAATGGCAAAACACGGAACCCTTATAGTTTCGATATGTCTGTCCGTCCGTCCGTATGTCACAGTCATTTTATTCCGAAACTACTAAGACTATACATGTGAAACTTAGTAGGTAGATCTATTCTATGAACCGGTATTTATAGACAGGTCTTTAAAAATGATATAAGGGTTTCTAAAACCACTTTTTCATAAAGTCAATCGTTTAAAAGATATAAGCTTCCAAAGTGGTAAAATGTCCCTCTAACTTCCATAATAATGGAGTAAAAAATCTAAAAAAAAATATATGTCTGTAGATCTTAATGTAAACTTTCAACCAAAATTGGTTTGAACGAAATCGGGTAAGCAGTTTTGGGATACAGCATATTTTATAAAACCGCAAATATAACTTTGTAATTCATACAAACACTATGAAAAACAAAGTTATCTAGCGTAGTTATAAAAATGTAAATAAGCTGGTTTCTAAAATTTTTAAGGTTTTTAGGAACCCTTCATGGGCGAGTCTGGCTCGCACTTGGCCAATCGAGACGCGTCGAGCGCGGTGACCGATTCTTAAAAATAATCCTTATAGCATGATTCAGTAGGTATTTACGCGCGATGGCTTATTATTAGCGTATTTCATGTATAACTTTGGTGTTTCTATACCGATTTATATGATTCTTTTTTGTGGAATAGTTAATAATGTTAACTTTTTCAATTAGGGGTGACTGACAGTGTTATAAAGGTAAGAGTAGACAAATATTATAATCAGAAAGCTTCGAACTGCTAAGCTATCGGGAGTTACACGTGTTATTGTGAGTCAACTATAAAAGATAGACATATGCTGTCGTGGGATATTTTTTATATAACTTTAAGGAGAACATTTCCGTCATGAAATGATTTCTGTGTAGCTTTAACCATAAAGGTTGCACACGCGACGGAAGCTTAAAAAATGGAGTACCTAACTTCTCCCGTTTTCCCAACATTTCCCTTCACTGCTCTGCTCCTATTGATTGTAGCGTGATGAAAAGTATACTATAGCTCAGGAGTATGAATATTAATTGTAATATTTATTGAATTTATTGAGAAATAATTGTACCAAGTTTCGTTAAAATCCGTCGAGTAGTTTTTGTTTCTATAACGGTTATACAGACAGACAGACAGACAGACTGACAAAAATTTTACTGATTGCATTTTTGGCATCAGTATCGATCCCTAATCACCCCCTGATAGTTATTTTGGACATATATTTCATGTACAGAATTGACCTGTCTACAGATTTATTATAAGTATAGATTATGGGAATTCTGGGAATAAAGACGGTTTCTCCTGCACCGCAACCTGTTAAAATTTGAGCCTCGATTATATTTTGTTGCAACTGGGTTACTTTTAGCCGAGTTCCATTGCAAAGTTGTGGTGGTTTTAAATTTCGGAGCAGAATAATAATCACAAAGATTCGAACTGCTAAGCTATCGGGAGTTACACGTGTTATTGTGAGTCAACCATAAAAGATAGATATATGCTGTCGTGGGATATTTTTTATATAATTTTAAGGAGAACATTTCCGTCATAAATGATTTCTGTGTAGCTTTAACCATTAAGGTTGCACACGCGACGGAAGCTTAAAAAATGGAGTAACTTCTCCCGTTTTCCCAACATTTCCCTTCACTGCTCTGCTCCTATTGATTGTAGCGTGATGAAAAGTATACTATAACCTGCTCAGGAGTATGAATATTTATTGTACCAAGTTTCGTTAAAATCCGTCGAGTAGTTTTTGTTTCTATAACGGTTATACAGACAGACAGACAGACAGACAGACAAAAATTTTACTGATTGCATTTTTGGTATCAGTATCGATCCCTAATCACCCCCTGATAGTTATTTTGTAAATATATTTCATGTACAGAATTGACCTCTCTACAGATTTATTATAAGTATAGAAGTATGAACAACCTTTTTAGTCTATTAGCCATTCAGTGACTACAAAGAAGAAGAAATTACAGTTTGTCAGCCTTGACGTAAAAAATGTCATGACAAGAAAATATTTGTTTTGATGGATGAATTATGGATTATGATTACAAAGAAAACGTAAGTTATTTGGTATTTGTAATAACAAATACTATAACCCTCTTTGGAAGAAAATTCCTCTCATATCAATTTTGTTCCACATATATAATATGATAAAACAGCTTTAGAACCTAAAATCTTCTAGATTGACAGATTCAAATATTACTGGCCATCACAAATTTTGCGCCAGCTAAAGCAATGTTAATTTCATAAATAAAATGCATAGCGTGTATAGTTCTCAGACACTATTCGGTACATTTTAAGTATTATGTTGTCAAGTCTCAAAATTTCATCGTTTTTTCATATATCATTACTTTAATTTTGTTTTTACTGAGAACTAGCAATATGGGTAGAGCTCACATTACTAACACTCCTGTTAACTCCTCCAACTAAAGGTTTGTCTTTGGAGTGGATTCACGTCATTGTTAAAACGGGTGGGTTGAACCCGATGCGACTTTTCGATCACAAGTCCAACACCTTAGCCATTAGACCATTGACGCCTTTACTTTACGAATAGTAAAGAATGTTAATTCACAATCTAAATATATATAACTCAAAGGTGACTGACTGACATAGTGATCTATCAACGCACAGCCCAAACCACTGGACGGATCGGGCTGAAATTTGGCATGCAGGTAGATGTTATGACGTAGGCATCCGCGCTAAGAAAGGATTTTGCGAAATTCCCACGGGATCGGGATTTACACGGGAAAAACTTCCCACGCGAACGAAGTCGCGAGCAACTGCTAGTTTTCAATAAATATGTTGTAAAGTACAAGGCTAGTTCTCGTTTTCTGTAATTGAAATAAAGAAAAGAAATTTTTACAACGGTTTCTATAGAAATTCCTGAAGTTCTATTGAAGGGAAATTCTATTAATAACATAAATAACTTAATTAAAAATACACCTCATCCAAAACTAAGAACATTAGCAAACAAGAACACCTTTAGCTTGCCTAGATTCAACAATACATATGGTATGAGAACATAGACCTACATACTACCAAAAATAATTAATGAACTTCCTGTGGACATACAAAATGAATACCTCTGCAACCCTAAAAAATCAAAATGTAAATTAAAAAAGCATTTTATGCAACAGAATGTACTAGTTTAGTTAAGCTTATTTACTAACATCTTTAAATGTAAAACTTACAAATTCACTTATTATCTAAAATACTTATAACCTAATTTATCCGAACTCACTAGCCATATATAAGCCAGTAAGGGCTTTTATGGTTTTTTGTATAAGAACGATTTATGTATGTATACTGAGATTTTGATCATAATTAAAAAAAAAAAAATTAATCCATATTTCGGTGATGGGATATCGTAGAGAGTAAATAAATAATGAAATAGTTCACTTAGTATCGACAAATTGTTTAAGCTGCCGTAAAATTAAAGTTATATTTCGTTGCCATTTGTTATCTGAGCGATAACCATCTTATCACTAGGAATTAATATCTTAAAATTTTCCTAAACCCGCTTCAAAGGCCAAGGGTTCAACAAAGCCATTATCTAACGCATAATACCTCTTTACTACCGGCTCGAGATTCTCGAGCACATTAATAAGCGATTTAAAGCCACTTAGCGCTAAGGTTTAGCCTCCCACGCTCTAAAGATTTTCCTACACCCAGTTCAGTTTCTCTGAGCCGGTAAAGTATAGCTCAATGACCCATTTGAAGCGGTAACCACGACAGTTTTAGCTAGATATGGGATTAGAACGTATAATTAACTCAGTATGAATTAATCGCATGTTAGCTTTTTTGAATGGTTGTCTTACACGAATATTACATATTTTTTATACTAGACTATAATACTACTAAATTTATAGGGATTGAAAGAATGTTCTAGACATATATTCCGGGAACGCAACGACAACTGAACAGATGAAAGAGAGGTTTGAATTTTATTAGTAAAAGTACAACACTCCTTTCCTCTCCACCCAAAGCAGATGGAGAAATTCGATGATTGTCCGTCGAATAGGCTCTACGCTTCAGTTAGTTCGGCTATTGTATGAACACTTTTCCAAACATTAGTATGTTTGTTTCATAAAACAGCCAGCAAAGGTAGTGGAAACCAGTCGCGCGGTGGTTCGCTCCCGTGGACTTATCACGATAAGAACATAACTTCCTTTTGCAAGTTCCTAAAGCTTCCAGCTCCTTCCGTACCAAATTTCATTCAAATCCACCCAGTACTTTCGAAGATTAGCGCGATTGAACAAACAAACTTCCGCTTTATAATATTAGTATAGATGGAGCAGGTCTTAGCGAATAAAACAATGGACACTACGTTCCCTTTTTATTCTTTTTCAGCGGATAAATAAACGTATGACGACATCGTGTCCTATTATAGATAACAATCAAATACCATGCTAAGTTGACTCTGCTGCTGTCGTGATGATAAGAGCAGATAAAAGCTATGGATACTGCCTGGCGATCTAAAAAACTTACAGCTGACCAAGTTTATATAAAATAAATCGATGACAGACAATACAAGACATCTTTGCACAATACAGGTAGGTTCAATCCAATCAATTTTAGCTCAACCGAAGTAGCAAAAAGATTTAGCGAGTTGGGGTACTATATTGATTAGGAATATTAGGATTCTCCTTCAAATTTTAACTAAGAAAACATTGTATTGTAGAATCATGTGTATGGCATGATGGCGTTGGCTGATAAAAACCCCAAATTAATTTAAGAGATTTTAAAAAAATCTTCGAACAAACAATCAAACATTTACTTTTCTGATTCTTTCATTTATATTCCAATGATTTATTCGCTTTTGGCGTAAGAAGTGCGATTAACATAATAAACCTTATGAATAACGTTAGCTAGTTTTTATGTTCACTAAAATATGTATGTACTGGCTTGACCAGTTGATATGTTAATTAGTACAAAAATAACTTTTTAGCATAAAATAAAACCGACTTCCATATCAAAACACTAAAAAGCCAAAAATAACTTTAATTTCGGTAGTCTGTGTTATTGGGTTTGTATTTTCTTCACACCGCCTTCCGAAATTAAAGTTACTTTTGGCTTTGTAGTGTTTTGATATGGAAGTCGGTTTTAATTGTTGTTAAAAAGTTTTTTTTCACGCTTTTTAGTGGGTCGGTTTGTAATTCATCTAGTTGCAAAAGCTAAAATGTCAACTACTTATCACCTATTACAAAATATTGCATTTCCCGATGCAAAGCCGTTAATATTTGAGGAGTTCTCCTGGTACTTCACCGTCAGCTTTACTTCACCATATGCATTGTGACGAGCATAAAGTGCTTAACATATTCAAGTAATCGAATTGCAATCCACGAAATACTTATTATTGAGTAGTTTCGGTTGCCATCTGTGATCTTTAGCATCAGTTCCTCTTCCAAAATGGTGCGTTTCGAGAGCAATTGCATAAGGTACTATAAAAATACCGAAAACGCTATAGGTGTGCCTATAATATTTGAAGAGTTCCCTCGATTTCTCCATGACTCCATCATCAGATCCTAACATGATGGCAATGGGACCAACTAGAAAGTATACCCTTTCGAACAAAAAAAGAATTTTCCAAATCGGTCCAGCCGTCTTCGAGTTATGAAGTAACATACAAAGTTCAAGACGAACTGAGAACCTCCTCCTTTTTTTGAAGTCGGTAATTCCTACTTAGACATCATCTGGTTAGCCTTTTCCCAACCATGTTGTTGTCGGCTTCCAGTCTAACCTGACTCCGCAACCCAGTAACTGGGTAGGTAACAAGATCTCCGCAACCCAGTAACTGGGTAGGTAACAAGATACCCATTGGCAATACTGGTGACAGATTTTCCGGCTTTTGACTACCTGTAACTACAGCAGTGGCGAAGGCTCCATACAACTCGATTCCTACCGGCTTCCCTTTTGAAATATGGCAAATATTAGTCTATTATTTGATATATGAATATATAAATAGTAATCTATTATTTTCAATTAAACAAATAATTATTTACGAAGTTACAAGATTTCGAAGTCAGCCACAGGGCCACAGTTACTGGAATTCACGCATCACACTTGAGCAAGGTAAGCATTTTTTGGTCCGGCTTCCCTTTTATGAAAATTCACCCTTCGCCACTGAACTACAGTATGTATAAATAACAGCCGAGACCAATAGTGTCATGTACTTCCTGAGCCGCGGAGGACTCTTGATGAGTTACTTCTAGGTAAGCGTGCTCCATCTTCAACCACTTCATCGCTTACCATCTGGTGAGATGGCGGTCAAAAGCGAACCTGTTGAAGAGATGTTAATTTTAACAGCAAACAACGGCAGGTTCGTAAGTGAGAAAGTTTGACTAAATGTATGTGTCATATCTATTTGTTGCTATAGGTATATGTTTTATATACTAATGATATAACCAGTTCCAGCTTTGTTTCGCTGCATTGAACCCACAATTGAGCCGCAGGAGTGCACGAGGACCAGAAAAACTGGGTAGTGAGGTAACTTAGGACCTAACAACTATAGACAAATGTTTGAAGATTTTATAAACGATAATTTTTAATTGTAATTTTTCAAGTAGATTGTTCCTTTTTTATCTATTGCTGAGTTTTGTTTATTTATTTTATTTTATTTAAAATAGTATGTTGTTATATTTTGTAAGTATAAATTTTTTCTATTGTAATTTTTTTTTTAATTTCTATACTGTATTTGTACGCCTTCACGGCAACACCTAGTGCTCAAATATTTATGTACGCCCAAGACCTTTATGTTACCTATGTTTCACAAATAAATATTCTGAATCTGATTCTGAACAGTGAATGACTTTCTAGTGAAAAGTTGTTAAAGAAGGGGCTTTTAAAAACAAATACGCAAAATATGCAAGAAAGCACATTCCAAGTGAAAATGTTTCATATCGCAATAATATTGTAAACAATTCCTGTAACAAAAATTGTCGACACTGCAAAAAGGTATACCTATTACCTACGCATTGCTAAGTGAATGGTCGAGGAATTTATTGCTTCCACGTTCGAGAATAGCGCCGCGTCAAGTTAAATTATTCATAATTAAATTGATTGAAGTGGTGACGACATTGTCGGATCATAAAACAATGAAGCGAATCTATGAATCGGAACAGTAATATAATAATACACAATTCCAAACGAATCGACTCGATGAATATGCGTTTCTGCTAAATGTAAGTTATCCTATTAAGAAATAAATTTCGGGTTAGCCAATCAAAATAAGTAAACAGCTGTCAAATCGTAATATTAATTACTGAAGTCATTATTGCATGACACATCATCGTTTTAGCGTTTCCTATGTTGGAATCAGCTTCTAGTCTACCCGGATGCAGCCAGATTACTAGTGCTTTTACCCGACTGCGGCGAAGCAAGGAGGAGGGTTATGTTTTTAGCGCGTATGTATGTATGTCTGTTCATTTGATTTCTCATAACTATTAAACCAGATAACGGATTTTGATAAATGATACGTCGTTGGATTTGTCTTGATGGTGCAAGTGTCACTGGATAAGTTAAAATAAAAACAAATCACCACGACGACAACCAGACGCCATACATATAGTAAAAAAATCTAACATCAACAAACTATGTCAAATGGGGTATCATTAAATAGAACTTTAAAAATATTTTAAGGTCTCTTTCACCATTTTTATTTTAAGCAACAGTTTATGAAATATAACGTTTTAAAACGGAATTAAATACTAAAAAGCTGAAAATAAAAAAACTTATTTAAAAAATCTAAAAAACACGATTTTAAAACACGAAATTAAAATTATATAATTTTTATTTTCAATAGGGTGTTTGGAAATAAAAATAATATAATTTTAATTTAAAAAATGGAATGGGTCCCATGTCCCATCTGCATGTCACTTTTTAAAATAAAATTGTACTTTTTTCTTGCATTTCAGTTGAGCAGTCGGGTTTTTTAGATTTTTAAATAAGTTTATTTATATGATGCCTATCTGACCTCCACAACCCAGAAACTAGGTAACACCTGGTGTTAGATTTTCTGGCTTCTGGCTACGCATAACAACTGTGAAAGATGTACAAATGACGTCTAGGTATTACGGATTAACAGTTCCCGAGGCACGGAAGAACCTTGATCTGTTATGATGGTCAGCCATCCACGGGTCGACCGCGGCAAACGTTGCTCAACCTTGAAGATGGATCTGCCTGGCAATTATGTACCAAAGAGCCTTTCCTATTATTGTGTTACACGTCATTATCAATTATTTTAACGCTATTAATTATATTATTAACTAGGTGACCCAGCGAACTTCGCACCGCTATATTTTTTTATTTTCGACTTTTATCACCTTTTAAACCTTCCCTGTATGAGAGGGAACACGATACAAAAGGAATTAATGAAATCGGTCCACCCGTTCTCTAGTTTTAGCGAGACTAACGAACAACAATTAATTTTTATATATAAGACTAGCCCTACCCTACCCTACCAATACCCTACCCTACACCAACCATACCCCTGCCCTACCCCTACCCTACTCTCCATTTTATTTAGAAAACGTTTGTATAGGAAATAGAAAAGGGCTGTTTTGGGGGTTTTGCCGGTTTTTTTTTAAATTTTTCTCAATTTTTATACCTTCCCTAGACCTCCACGAACATTTCAAAACCAAGATAAGATAAATCCGTTCAGCCGTTCTCCGTTCGAGTTTTAGCGAGACTAACAAACAGCAATTAATTTTTATATATATAGATTACGCGATTAATTATATTATTTAAGCGTTAATAGCCTAATGGATAAGGTGTCGGACTTGTGATCGAGAGGTCGCAAGTTCGAATCCCACCCATTACATTATTGCCGTGAGCCCACTCCAGACACAAGCATATTTAGCTTTGTTGGAGGGAAAAAAATATATTAACCAGATTAGTTGGCTCGATGCATCACTGTCTACCTTCGTAAGTAACACTATGTATGTATGTCACATAATATGGCTTCGAAATATCGATTCATATGTAACCGATTGTACTAGATTTATAAATAAATAAAAATAGTGGAAAATCACTCAGTTTGTAGCATTTTAGATAATGAAATAATGATGTTTATTTTTCAAATAGGTCATAAATAATACTTACACACGTAATTTTTTTTTTTTCGTTAATGTAAACTTGATGTAGATGCTTGTAAGTAAAGGTTGGTAAGGGATAATACACAGTAACTGGGTCGTGTAGATTTGATCTGCAGAAGCGCACTAGTAGATAATTATATTTAGAGAAACCTTATGCGAAAAGTAGTATTATTTTGAATGAGATATCGCAGCAGTACGAAAATAGAAAATATTGTCTGAAAAACTGTCATGATATCTAAGAAATAAATAAGTTGTCAACAATTAATTAATTCCTTGTACATGTTATTATTATTAATACCATATTTTTTATTCCATACTATATTTTTCATAGAATTTGTAAGATAATCCATACTATAATATTATAAATGCGAAAGTAACTCTGTCTGTCTGTATGTTACCTTTTCACGCCTAAACCGCTAAATCGAATTAGATGAAATTTGGCATGGGAATAGTTTAGGACTCTAAGAAGAACATAGGATAGTTTTTACTCCGGAATTCCCACGGGATCGGGAATTACGCGGGAAAAACCTCCCACGCGAACGAAGTCACGGGCAAAAGCTAGTATTAAATCATTTGAAAAAAAAAATAGAACTGATTTATTTTATAGTAAGTGTTACCGCCGACACTATCTATCGGCCTGAAGAATACTTGAAGTTGCCGCTGACGGTGTGTTTGCGAGGTGACATCGTCCAATTAACGTCAAGCATGTTGGCCAATCATCGCAGAGCGTCTCCCACCTACTTCAGATTGTTAATTTTTCTTAAAAGGTCGTGTACCTCACGCGCCAATTATTATTTATAAAAACGACTTGCTC
Organism: Tholera decimalis; assembly: GCA_943138885.2. Taxonomy (NCBI): domain Eukaryota; kingdom Metazoa; phylum Arthropoda; class Insecta; order Lepidoptera; family Noctuidae; genus Tholera; species Tholera decimalis. Next base: position 38,878,979 of record OW964566.2, on the reverse strand, counting down.
ATACAATTATTGTAATCTTAATGTGTAACAATAAATCCCTTTTCTACAAGATAATAAAATAAATCATTGAAGTACCCAAAACCAAATCCAAAGACGAACGGGAAGACGAGGCAGCCACCTTCATCCTGAGTCGAGTATCGAAGTTGTAACCTATAAAGAAGCCTTAAATTCGAGACCTCGAGAAAATTTGACATGTAGTGTATAAAATCCTTTCTAGAAATATGTAATCATAAAAATTCTGCTACAAAAACAGTTTAAATTAGTGTCATTACACCAAAGGACTACTAACGATCAGCGTTGTTCTCTCCTAGGAGCATAAATAATTATCTACAGACGGCAGCACATCAAGCTACCCGAAACTGTCAAATTTTCCCAATCAACCTTGAACCTAATTTCTTTAATGTTAAAGTTGAAAATCTATTAAAGAAATTTGACAGATTGTTGTAGGTTGATGTGCTGGCATCTGTACAAAGCTTGGCCTTTTCTAACTATGTTAGGGTCCACAACACAGTAACTGGGTACACGATACCCCTATTTGCCCGATTGCCTAGACCAGTGTCAGATTTACTGGCTTCTGACTACGTAACGACTGTCAAAGATGTCCAAATGACACCCGGGACAGTGCTTTCCAAGGCACGGGGTATCACACTGCCAACTACCAAACTCCGGGCTACTACTGAGAAATTCCTTACAGAAAAACCTAATAGCACTTTTTGATCGACCCGGAATCGAACCCTAGACCTCGTGCTCCGTAGTCGCGCTTGCAACTACTCGAGGCAGTAGTACAGACGCCAGCACATCAAGCTACAACAATCTAACAAATTCCTTTAATAGATTTTCAATTTTATTGTTAAAGAAATTAGGTTCAAGGTTGATTGGGAAAATTTGACAGTTTCGGGTAGCTTCATGTGCTGGCGTCTGTACATATAGACCAAAATATCAAACCGCGACATTAACCTAATTATAGTTTGTCTAGTTCGTAAATTTTGGTAATGTGTGGTTTGATGACACGTTTTAATTTATTACAATTACTTGATGACAACTTTATTGACTACGTTTTACGACCACAAACAGGTTACCCTATGCAGAGCAGTGATGGCAACCAGTTTTGATAATAATAAGAGCTTCTACGACGACTTTTATTCAATAGAGTTAGGTTTTGACACTACACATAAAGTGGTGAGAAAAAATCGAGCGGGAAAGAGCCTGCTAATTTTTTTAATCAAGGTGAAACTATCTAACTACCGAAACCGAAACGAGATCGGGCGATAAAACCTTTACAAAGGATCCATATCAAAAGACCATTCAAAAGTTGGTTCTATCTTAAGTTCTGTTTAGCAAACTGGTTAAAAATATCACTCTAAGGGGCTTAGCACACCACGTTTTTTAAACGCGCCGTCGACACGCATTTTAGAAACGCTCGTCGACGGCGTGCTTTTATCCTACAGAGCAGAGCAGCTTGCGTGCGTATCGCGTCTGTAACGCTACAAACGCGCGTCAACGGCGCGTTTAAAAAGCGTGGTGTGCATAGGCCCTTAGAGATTATATTTTTCGTAAATACTAGTCTATTTGATGACGCCAAGAAGGATGAGATAGACGTTCCGTGTAAAACACTACCTAATACTCAGCTGCATCCCGACATAGGCCCGAAAAAAAACTTTTTACCAAAAAATTAAACCGACTCCCAAAAAACACTGCAAAGTGAAAAATAACTTTAATTTCGGTAGTCGGTGTCTTTAGTTTTGTATTTTCGTTTTTGGCACCGACTTCCGAAATTAAAGTTATTTTTCACTTTGCAGTGTTTTTTGGGAGTCGGTTTAATTTTTTGGTAAAAAGTTTTTATTTCACTCTTTTTAGTTGGTCTATTTTTAATTTACCTAGTTACAAGAGCCTAATTATCAACTACTTATAACCTTTTACAAAATATTGCTTTTCCCAATGCTGGGCCGTTAATTGTTGAGGAGTTCTCCTGGTACTTCACCATCAGCTCTTCATCACCATATGCATTGTGACGAGCATAAAGTGCGTAACATCCATATTCAAGTAATCGAATCGCAATCCACTCAATACTTATTATTGAGTAGTTTCGGCGGCCATCTGTGGTCTTCATCATCAGTTCCACTTCCTCAAATGGTACTTTTTGAGAGCAACTGCACAAGTTACTATAATAAATACCCAGAACGACATAGGTGTGCCTATAATATTTGAAGAGTTCCCTCGATTTCTCCAGGATCCCATCATCAGATCCTGACGTTTATGAAAATGGGGCCAATATCAAAGTATACTCTTTCAATCAAAAAAAGAATTTTCCAAATCGGTTCAGCCGTCTTCGAGTAATCGATGATCATACATTAAAAAAAAAAAAAAAAAAAAATATACGCGTCGAATTGATAACCTCCTCTTTTGGTCGTCGGTTGAAAAGAGATGAAGTGGCAAAGGGAACGGGAGACCTTTGCGCAATAGTGGGACGAAAATAGGCAAGACTAATAAAAAATACAGTAAGCATAATTTAATTTTACAACGTGAGTCATTCGTACACTAGTTAAAGCATTTGTACATTTAATGTAGATATGTGTGTCATGGCGCCCTTGACAAGTATTGCTACTTTAGACCAATGAATTAACAACTTAACGAATATCGAATGATGTAACTTACTTAAGCACATCTGAATAATTATTCGCCAAAAGTGTACATCTACACCAATAATTGGTAATACTTTCATTGTGAGTTCAGCTGTGTTTCCTGATAGCTATAATCTGGGGGTCTAAGTCAATAGTGAATAGGTTACTTCTATGTAAGCATGCACTTCTTCGTGCAGATGGTGGTCACTGGTCATACGCTGGCAAACCTATCAACAATATTTTTAAACCGATGCAATTACTTCAGTTCATCCATGTTCATGGCGCTAGCAACAGTACCGCAATATCCAAAACTCGAAACAATAAACACACATTGTAAATATACCGTTTTAAGTTCTAATGATATTTTTTTTTAATCCACTAATAGTTGCTTTGTAGTTTTTAAGTCCTTATTTAATTATGTTATGGTTTACAATAAAGAGTATATCTATATACCTATCTTTCTATTTATGTTGGTGTGTAATGGAAAATCTCGAAAACTACTGGACCGATTTTAAAAATTCTTTCACCAATATAAAGCGTGATTATCAGCAAGTAACATAGACTACTTTAATTTCTTTGAAAATAACCTATTCACGCGAGGGAAGCCGCGGGCAGAAGCTAGCAATTAATAAACAGTGAAGGCTTTAATGGCTTCTAAAGCGTATTGTCACAAAATTAAGAGTAATTAGTTATAATATTGCACAGATAGTTCAATTGTTGTACCAAGGCTTTGATCGACATGAAATGCAGCAATTGTTATAATAGCTACATTTTTTCATTACAATTTTAGTTAATTAAAACTCGGAAACATAATTAGCTATGCTGACATTGAGATAGAGATAAAGACGTTAGTGTAGTGTAGCGGCTTCATTTTGTAGCAGATTAGAATTTTAAATCTTAGCTCACTTTGCCTTTTTGAAAGAGATAAATTTGATTGTTTGGAGGTAATATTTTTAAAATCTCTTGGGGATGAGGTCTCTAAGTTTTTCTCAGGGTAGTTAGGAAACACCAACTTCATCTAGTTTAACTTAAAACGTGCAAAAAATACTTGTAAAAGTGTTATTTATAACCAAATTAGCAAAATAAAATATTATTTCATTTCAATTCTCACAAAATAATGAATTCGACTTCCAAAAAGAAACAATTCTTGGAGAATACTGGTGTGTTATCGAAACTACGATCCATATCCGTATCTAATTGAAACAGGACCACCTCTAATAAAACATTTTGTAAAGCCGTTCACAACAGATGGAGAAATCAGTTACAGAGAAACAAACACAGAACCTCCTCTTTTTTTTAAGTCTGTAAATGAGGAGCGGTTCTCCCCTTTATTTATTTGTTGAGCTCATAGCCAATGTGTGGAACTCTCTGTCGGCATCTGTGTTCCTGTGTGAATGGTTATAGTTCGATAGTTAGTTAAAGATTAATGGTTATAGTTCGATAGTTAGTTAAAGATTTTTTTGAGCTTTAATGATACGAATTAATATGGTTTAAAAGTTATATTGTAAACTACAATTTACATAAAACTATGGTGTATATGGTATGGTGGAGCTTGGCACAAGCGAAGAGAGGCCTATATGATGCACAGGCGTGCGCTCCTTGAAGGCATAAATGCAGTGCTTTACTTGCCATTCACAGATATTTTAATAAAAGGTTCGTACGTTTTAGATGACTTTAATTAATAGTAAATAAATGAATAAACAAAATATAATAACTTAAAAACGCCTAATATTTTATAAATAGCACCCACACAAACATTATGTTTGCCAGGCGCTGCGAATTAATGTACCTAATTCCCAAGTAATGCCGCGGATTCACGCAGGAGATTTGTTTACATGTGTGACGTAATTTTAGTGTCCGTACAAGTTCGCAAACGCACACACCCATGACTTTCTAAAGCCGGCGGTCATGCGGCAGGATACCACAGACTACATAGAGATACTGCGTTCCGAGTAAAAATAATAGACAGAATAGGCTATTTGACTGGTTTCTAAAAACCATCTCATATTATTTATTGGTGTATAAGTACCCTACAAATAATATTTATTTTCATGTTTTATAAATATTTCGTTTAAAAAAAAAAGCATTACAAAATATAGTGATTAAGATTATATAAGCTGTCAAAACGAGCACGCTCCGCTAGGAGTATCTGTGTTCTGTGGTCACACGTTTGTATATCAACATTGGAGAAGTCAAATCGAGAGTTTTGTTTAATAGAGTTTCTGGCTGTAATTTACTGGAAAAAATGAGTTATAAATGGTGTACCAGGTGCACAAATACACCGATAACGTAATAATAAAGAAAGAGAAGCTATTTATAACCGTTCCAAAAAATGTTAAAGTTCGTAATAGTACAACTTGCACGCAGAAATACTAAAGAAATAAAGGATAGTTCGGTAATTTTCTTCTGTCAGGATCATTTTGATGTAAATGTTATTATTACTAACTTAAAACATTTTTACAATATAGTTATTCTACTGTTTTAAGGTTAGATAACTGAGATGTTTTTTGTATTATACCTGAATAGCCACAAATATTTCAATATTCAATTATATTTATTACCACTAAATACATCAACATTTATGGCTTTAAAACAACATTTAAAAATATTTCAGATTGAGAAAGATATGGCTATCAATATAATATGGGATTAAGCAAGAGTATAATCATGGTAGATGGAGTTGTGCTTACAAAATTTTATTGCCAGGAAGACCCCAGAAAAAGGATGAGTGATGCTAGTACTTCTAGACATGTATTTGTTAAAAAACAAAGAACCCAACTCATTCAAGAGTGCCAAGACACACTGATGCAGGAAGTGTTAAGTGAACCCGGCCCATCTAGCACCCAACCGACTACAACAGCTGTGCAAGAAGTAGTTTTAATGACAACAGGTATGTAGACGTACATCATTTTCATCAAAAAAAGTTGGCAACGCTAGCCGCATTACTAGTCTCATAATCCTGTGCTCGCCCCTGATATGATGATGGTGTTATGCTAAGTTACTAAAAATATGGTTTGGTTTAATGGTTAAATGGTTGTCGGACTCGTACTAAACTCTTAATTATGACTGATATATTTATGAAGCATAAGCACTGAGGTTCTTCAGTTACAAGTAGGTATTGCACCATACATGAGCACACATGACCCGTCCAGCCTTTATATCAAGAGATCAGGTTTGAATGAGGTCAAGAACAGGCATACCCGTAATAAAAAAGAACAAGATTATATACCATGAGTTGGTAATGGAAGGTATGAAAGTTCAAGGCGCGGGTCTAGCCCAGCCCTAACATAATAATTCTACGTCGTGTGGTTAGCAGGCTCGACTGTGTGTTTGTAAATCGCTGCTGCAAGCTTTTAACGTCTATTCACGAACCAACCTTGTAATTTAGGTTAATTACTAACATAGGAATAAGGAATTTTGTTACTAACCAATTGAGTCTTGTTACTTGAGATAAATTAATTGAATTAAAACTACTGTTTGCTACTTGCTGCTTTTAAAAGCTCTGTTGTCAATCATTTTTATACACTCCTATGATTTTACCTTGTATTTCTTTCCTTATGACATATTTATATATATGAAACACATATATTTGTTTATACTTATTTATGTATTGTATTGTATTATATATACCTATATATATAGTTATATTAACTAATTTAGTTACTTTTTGTGTATGTTATATATTTGAAGTACACTGACTTTCTCCTCCCCTCTTTGTTTTATGTTCTTAAAGTCCATCCAAAGGTTGTCTGGAAGGTATCGCTATCAGCGATAAGACCGCCATTGTAACCATTTTTTGCATTATTGTAAATCAAGTGCTTGTTTAAATTATTGGTGTACAATAAAGAGTAATCTATCTATCTATCTACTGCGAGGCCCAGCGCACCCGCTGGGCAATCGACTTCCCCACTGTGGCGAAATGAAGACAATTTCTTAGGCCCACATACAAAACAATTTTTACCTTTGATTTCCTAATAGCAACGGACCAAAACCACTTCAATCTTGAAACAGTTTACAGATATCTGTAAACGTTTGTTAATGCTGTATCTATTAATATAGGTACTAGGTCACCTGCGTTAATTTGAGAAAAAACCTACACAAACATATGTTCTCTTACTCTAAGATGACTACTTAGTACATACATTACTTTAAGAAACTGTGTCAACCTTAAAATATAGATATATGCTGTCGCGGACCTTTTCAGAACTATTTAAGACAAACAATCCCACCGTACATCACTTTCGTGTTACTCTAACGGTTCAGGCAGCCTACGCTAAGATAGCTCTCAGAGGGCACGAATTATTCCCAGTAACTTGATTCTTATCGTAATATTATGGCCCAATCACAAAAAATCTTTATAAATTGTATCCTATGTGTTATTTCGATGTATAAGCTAAGTAGATTACTGTAAAGTTTTATCTAAATCAAACATACATACATCCATTCTCACAACTTTCTCATGTATATTAATAAGATAAAAAGATTGTTTGTTATGCACGTAGGTATGTATGCAAATCTTCTGGTATATTTGCTTATCACTAAATTACATAAGACCTAAGCAGAGGCAGCGAGTTAAGGAAAACTTTATAGTAATACTAACTTGTTATACTAGATATCTGTGTGAGATGATGTGTGTGTGTTATCACTCGCTGCTTTTAAAAGCTCGGTTGCCAATCATTTTCTTTCAAATTTATGATTATTTCTATGTTTTTCTCCACACGACTTTAAAGAACACATATTTATATATTTTATGTAATTATGTATTATATTTATACATATATACACATATATTATATTTATACATAAATATTTTAGTTCGTTTTTTCCGTTATGAGTATTTGTAATACACTAATTTAGCCCTCCCCATTTCAATTAAAGCTTTTGATGTCCTTCCAAAGGTTGTCTGGAAGATACCGCTCTCAGCGATAAAGACCGCCATTCTGTCGTCAATAGCATAGTTGCAGTAAGTAAGCTCTATTCGGTTTCGAGAAAAATGCTGTACAAGTTTTGGTGACGTACGTCACGTACAGTTGGTGAGATACGTGCTGAGGTCCTCTTTCATTTAAGGTATCAACCATCATGATCTGATTAAAAACGTATTTATCGAAGAATTTCTCGAAACCGTCTAGAGCGTACTTACTGCAACTATGCTATTGACGGCAGCATTGTAACCAAAGTTATAGCAATAAGGTTGTGTGTGTTTCAATTTTTGGTGTACAATAAAGTATATTCTCTCTATCTAAATCATTTTTACTGCTAGACATCTCCGCATCGAATCGAAAAATTCCATTAATCTAATTTCCAAAGTTAGCGTTAAACTTATGTAGTACAGATGAGTACAAAACCCAGTTTTCGATATATTTTATTTTCCTTATGTCCCAAAGATTTGGAAACTAGGAATTTATTACGTATCGTGGGTGCATTTTTACATAAACCCAGACTAATTAACAATTATTTTTAGGCCATGCTAACGTTTGTCCCGGTGCAGGAATCGAACACGCGACACGCAGCAGCAGTAAATCGCTCATGAACTGCGCCAACCGTGTGGACAAGAGCGTCGTGAGCGGCAGAAGTATAATTGGATAAATGAATGAAATAATATATAACCATTTACTTCAACAAACAATTACAGAGATTTTTACACTATTACAATTTTGTATACTAATATTATAAGGCGGGAAATCTTGTTTAACAGCATTAATCTTCGAAAGTACTGGATGGATTTGGATGCAATTTTATATGAAGTAGCTTGAAGTAGTTCATAGAATACTTTTTACCCAACTGCATAAGAGGCAGTTATGTTTTTCGTGATAAACACTAAGGGCGTGAAGCTATATCTATACTAATATGATAAAGCGGAAGTTTGTTTGTTTGCTTGAACGCGCTAATCTTCGAACGTACTGGGTGGATCTGGATGCAATTTGGTATGGAAGTAGCTTGAAGCTTGAGGAAGGTTATAGGCTACTTTTTACGCGACTGCAAAAAAGGAGAGTTATGTTTTTACCGTGATAGAATCTACGGGAGCGAAGCCCCGCGTGAGTACTAGTGTATAATAAAACAGTAAAAAAGTGTCTGTACATCATAAAAAAATAATTATTGAGGTGGTGAGTTAGGAAACGGTAACAAGGCAAAAAAAAAATTCGTCTGTTTGTACACGCTAATCTCCGGAACTACTGGATGGATTTTACTTTTTATCCCGGAATTCCCACGGGATCGGGATTTACGGGGGAAATCCTCCCATCGCGAACTAAATTGCGGGCAGCAGCTAGTTCTAAATAAAGTGTGTATCTATTTGCAATTATCTACGCAATATTTATTTAGGTATTAAGACTTACAAACCATAAAACTAGCCACAGTAGTGACTTAAAAATGCTATACGGATCAAAAGAGTAAAATAATTAATGGGATTGCTGTAAGTCCCACATTGCGTGACCATTAACTTCGCGCGTTGGCCTTTTCCGTTATGGTCATACCGTGCTGTTTGGGTGATGAAAGAACTACTTAGATCAATAAACCTTTTAGCACATATTCACATAAAACCAGAATAGCCCATTCTGAGGTACATTCATAGACTATTTAGCCTCTAAAAGAACTGACACTGACACACACCGATACACATCAGATTAGATAACTGATTTTATTTTGTTTTTAGACAAAGTTCTATTTATAAGTGAATAGGATTTTTTTCTGAGACAAATCCACCAAGCGGCTTAATTTCCAATGGGTGAAATAGTAGTGAGCTAGCAAAGCAGCCTGGAATCTCTGGTATTCGAACATACTTATATAATAATAATTCAGCATATAATGTTTCCACTGCTGAGACACATACCTCCCCTCTGAGAGGAAATCTATATATATAAAAGCGAAATACCACTTACTGATTAATCACGAAATCTCAGAAACTACAAGTGGTAGGGCTCTCAAATTTTACATGGGGGTTCCTTTTAGTATGTAGATGCTGGCTAAGACGGGATTTTGCGAAATTCCCACGGGATCGGGATTTACACGGGAAAAACTTCCCACGCGAACGAAGTCGCGAGCAACTACTAGTTAGCCATAATCCACAACACAGGCCCAGTATGGGTTGGTGGATGTCTTCTGATGTTTGGTTCTAGGACATGCAGGTTTCTTCACGATGTTTTCCTTATCATTTTAAAATAAGTGGTGATAATATAAATTACCCAACATAATCTGCCTGACTGGGTTTGAACTAACAACCAACATGTCGGTAAATCAGGCCCATAACCACTGAACCACTTTTATGTGCACTAATTTGCTAAGAATATTCATACAATAAATAAATGCACTTACTTCGGGAGAATCAAATGGGTACTTGTTTGTGAATTTAAACTGCAATACAAATTTTTCGCCTTCATATAGTGTGCCGGGAACACCTTCCATGTGTACTGTCCACCTGATAAAGAGTAACAAATGTTTTAAAAGAGTAACAATTAATAAGATCACTACAACAAGAGTAATAATGAAGAGGTAAGGAGGTATCTTTGTGCCTTGGAAAGCAAGCAGATGGTCCCCGCTGTCATTTGTACGTATTCAACAGTTGTTATGGGTAAACAGAAGCCAGAAAGTCTGACACTTGTCTTGCCAAGGGGTATTGTGTTACCCAGTTACTGGGTTGTGGAGGGCAAATAGGCAGTCGGTCCATGTTGAACACTAATACTCAGCTGCTTCCTCAGGACACTGATTCCTGTAACACAGGTTCGCCTAGCACAGGAGTCAGGGGCTTCACTTGAAAGATGTAATATTTTTATGTTCAATAAATTGTTATTTATTTATTTATTATTTATTTAATTTCGGTTAGACTGGAAGCTAACGGAAAAGACATGCAGATGATATATGAATATGTATTGAAAAGTGAATAAACAAGATAATAAGATACCATATAGCCACATATTTAATAGTACACTTAACACATTCGCTGACAGTATGTCGTTAGGCGGGAAATTAAAATAGTGTGTTTTGACAGTATGTCGAGGGACGGGCCACTTATTTTAAGAGTATGTCGACTCACGATAATTTTTCATATAAGTATTATGAAGAGCAGTATCCACTGTCATATTATGAGCAATTTCATATTTCTTACTGCCGTAATACGAGTATTTTGCAGGTAGTTTCATATTGCTTGCTTGTCAACAAGTACTATGTTGATTTGTCATTTAGTATGGAAAATTCTACAGTCGTAATGTGGTGTCAGGGTAAGTGCTCACTGTCAGCGAACGTGTTAAGTCATTGCTAAAGAAAACTAAAGCTATTACAATTTTATGACAATTCTTAATAAATAACACAAATGTTTATTTTGATATTTCCCTGCATGTTTCAGGACCGATATGACAAAAGCAATCAATTAGAAGCTTGTATGTGTGTATGTTGGACAGGTATCCGCAACTCCACGACAAAGTGCGTATTTTGTATCAGGTATTTAGAAGCATTTAGAGAAGAAGTAATTAGAAGCTTAAAACAAGTATTGGTTAAATAAAAATTGTTTCGACAGACTTAGTTGTAAGATTGAATAATTCACACTGAAATGAACTGAATAACATTGATAAGGATTTAATTTACTTATCATTGTTTACAACCCAGTATCTATAATCTGCTCCAAATGAGAAGTTTATTTAAAAACTGCTTTGTTATGATGATAAATTGTACATCCTAACAATAAATATTGGAACAGAAGAATTATAGATGAGAGAACAATGATTCTTCTAAACTTTCATAGAATAATAGCTATGTCACTTGTATCTGCTCAGAAATTGATTTTGTATAAAAATAAATTTGACCATATTCCCTGAAAAATTGCAAAAAACACACTTGCAGTGCAGTGGCACCAGCAGCGTCATCAATGACTTAATACCCATTTATAATACTGACCTAAGTATCAAAATAAATTGTTTGTTTGTTGTAAACATGAGTAATACCAGCTACTAGGGAGTATATATTATTTTTATACAAGGACTCTGCGTTCAAGACCTGACTAGTGATGACAAGTTAATTTAAAATTGTATGCAACACATGGCCTATGATGACACACAATTGAGTGATGAATAAATAAATAATACCACATGACAAACATTGCTAGATCACACAAGTGAAGAACTAAGTATTTTATGTGTTTAGTTGTGTCATTAAAATCAAGTTTTAATTCCAAGGCTGGATTATTTAGTTCGGGTTGCAGGAGTTTTCTAATGAGATACTGTTGTTCCAGAACACAAGGTCAATTCAATGAATAATATGATATTTTTGTCAGTACAAGTCTGACTTTTCATTCCTCTCCAACCAGAGCTGAAGGAGTCATTTTCCACCCAAAAAAGTGTGGAAGAGGTAGTATGATTTTATACAAATAATTTTCTTCTGTTATTAAAAAGACTAGAAATAACCACTATCTTCATAATCTTACAAAATAATTGTTTACTGTGTGACCACAAGTACGTAATATTGTCATAAAATACTGGATTGATATAGCTTGACTAAATAATAGGTAATTATTACTATTTATATCAATGTTTACATCACTGCATACTGTTGTTTTGGCATCACATTATAACATACACAAGAAAGACAAAGGCAACTTGAAAATAGGTAAATTTACCACGCTATTATTACGAAAACGTTATTTATAATGTTGCAAATAAATCGATCACTGTTTACGAGCCTACATAGATAAAATATTTTATAAAAAATGTTTTAAATGGAAATTTCAATAGTTTACTCACAGTGTTAGATTTTGGCTGGCCTGATCTCCGTCTACGGTGACTCCTGGTGGCGGTTCCTTCATCAGAGACATGAGTTCTTTCTGTAATCTCCGCTAAAACAGGCATAGTAAACGCAACATATTTTACCCCACAAATTGATATTTTATTTGTTTTTGGACACAACGCCAGCTATAGAACGCATAATGAACTTATATTTCTTCGTCTAAAACACCATTTTCTTGAATATAATAAAATTCGGACAAAATCTAATACCAAAACTGTCATAATACAGACCCCATTCGATTTTTGATTTTACAGTAAATACGGTAAGTGATTCGATATTGCTATAGAAAGGACTTTGTGTACGTAAAAGATAAATGATTAAAACGTTTTGTAAAGCGTAATATTTTAATTATTTTCACTTACCTCAGACGGGGACATAGCCGCCATTGTAATCCAATTAGACGTTTGATGTTACTAGTTTAAAAATATAGTTTTTGTAGGAAAAATAATGAACCTATTATTTTTTTTCCTACAATACACTGAATCCGCTATTTTCGGTTTTTAATAAACTTCAAATATTCAAATCTTATTAAATTCATAACGACTATTTATCTTGGGATTGAAAACGAGGGGGATTAAAAAATGTTGATTATGCTGTCACCAGGAAAGCCAGAAAATAATATTTGTTTGTATATTAAATTTGTCTATATTGCAACACAACAGCAAAAACGTCATAATCCTTGTTCGGATACATACATATCACTAAAAAATCGACTAATCTCTAATCTGTACTAAATTGAAGACTAAAATGTAATCTTTCTGGTTCGGCCATGGTACAATACGGCCGACGTAACTTGGCGAGTCCGAACTTCGCGCAGAAGGTTGCGCAATAACAATAACTCTTTTTAGGAACCAAATGGCGACGTGCGAGGGGCGGTGATCTAGTCTAGAGATTGACCTTATGTAAATACAATCGACCCTTTAAGCGATCAAATATCGCAATCGATAGCTGTTGTAGTTAGAATTTATTTTTATTCTATTTATTATATACATTATTTTTAGTTTTTTCTCAAAAAATACAACAGACATGAACCTACATGCTTCTCATATACAAATACAAATTGTCTGGACTTTAAAAGAGACTATGACCTCTGAGTTTGTTTCGGTGTTTCTTCTCAGAGTAGTAGTTAGAAAATACCGGCCTCATCTAGATAAACTTAACACACAAAAAAACATGACGTGTAAAAGTGTTATTTATAACCAATTTACAAAATAAATATTTCATTTCATTAATTTTTGTTTATATAATATATTAAAAAATAAGATTTACATATATAGTGAATTTTGTCGTTAATAAACGAGATTTCGACATTAATAAAAAAAACTAAAAGAAAGTATTTTCTCAATTGAAAGTCATGATTTACTTGAATATTAATTATCTATTAACGACTACTTGAGTAACGACTGTTTGAGAAAATTTAAATATAATTTCAATATAAAACCTCAATATAACATTGAAAATAAATATATTTTTTGTGATTTGATTTCAATCGATTTGAAGAAAATCGATTAAACACACTCAGGCACGCCAATTGGACATCCCTTTTTGGTTACTTCGTAAAGCTTCTTGCTTAAGGTGAACGCAGACCTAGCCGCACCGCACGCGCCGCAGTCTTTGCATTTGAATTCTTTATATGAAGTTCTATGCAACCTCGCACACCTACCCGCGCCGCAGTCGCCGCAGTCCCTGAAACGACCGAACTCCCCAAGCCGCAGCAGATGACGTCACCCGCACGCAGCGGACGCTGCGGCTAGCGCAGCGCGGATGACGTCATTCGCATCCACGGCGCGCAGTGTTGCCAGAGTTATAATGTAGACAGAGAATCTCTGTCAACAGTTTATAATATAATTACTTGTTCTTGTATAAATAATTACTTACTTATTCCCTATTATAGCACCTACAGGTAAAATTACACAAAAGAGCAAAATACCAATACCAAATACAGATTTTTTAAATCTTCGGTACAGATAATGCTTTCAAAAATCTGGCAACACTGCAAGTGCGAAGTGTGTGGCGACGGGAACGACTGTAGAGACTGCGGTGCGGATAGATGTGCGAGGCCATTAACATAAAGCGATGACTGCGGGGACTGTAGAGACTGCGGTGCGGCTAGGTCTGCGTTCACCATTATTCGGCAATACTCGGAACACGACTACACGCCTACACTACACGGTAATATAATATGTATCAGTCACAAGTTTTTTTTTTTTTTGGTAGGGCCACTCGTAGATCAGCTCAGTAAGGCTGTGCGTCTACTTAACCGGTCTGTAAAGTCACACGTTAGTAGCTTGCTACTAATTTAGGTACAAGTTCCTTGCTACTAATATAGTAATCTGTGCACGTTAGCATCGGTGTGACCACAGTATAATGATCTTTAGACTGTGGTGTGACGGTGTCGTGTTCGTGTCTCTACCTCTGTCTTGAGTGCAGTCGGTTACAAAACTTTCCGTTGTTACTGTTGTTAATTTTTATTATTGTTGTTAAGTTATTGTGTTATTTTGTGCAAGTATCAGTTGGCACTTATATTATTAGTTAAATATGCCACCAAAGCACAATAGTGTTTTAAATCGCCAACAAATCTATACTTATATACTTATAATATATACTTATAATATATAATATAATATATTATTAATATTATAAAGCTGAAGAGTTTGTTTGTTTGTTTGTTTGTTTGCTTGAACGCGCTAATCTCAGGAACTACGGTTCTGATTTGAAAAATTCTTTCAGTGTTAGATAGCCCATTTATCGAGGAAGGTTATAGGCTATATATCATCACGCTAACACCAATAGGAGCGGAGCACTAATGAAGAATGTTGCAAAATCGGGGGAATTTTTTTCCACGCGGACGAAGTCGCGGGCGGAAGCTAGTAAAATATATTTATGATTTAATGCAGTATATGAAAAAAGAAAAAGAAGAGGGTGTATTCTATTCTATTTTTTGTTAATGGCAAGTGGAGCCGATGTCGACTATTTTGCCAATGTCTAAAGTAAATTGGAAAAGCAAGTGTGTATGATTACTATGATTAGAGACAAAATGGAATTAGGAAAGAAAAAAAAGAAACCAAAAGGTAAACTCAGAACAGGACCGGTAGTCACTGTTTCTTCAATTGGTACGGTTGAACTTGTTGGGTTAGTACAGGACTGAAACAAACAATGAATAAAATACATAAATATTATAGTTGTTAAACGATTACATAATATTATTCCTCAACCATACAGACAATGTTTGGTACTCCGGCTCACAGTTTTATATTGTTGTGACGGATGAAACTCATCAGCGCCACAAGCAGTTCTGGTGAAGAGAATGTTAGAAGGGAAGAGAAGTTAATGGGAAGAGGGATCTTGAATTTCGGGAGACGGTTATACAAATCTGAAGATGGAACTATATTTGGGCCATTAAAAAATATGTGATCCAGTGTGCCTTCTTCCAGGCCGTATTCGCATAGAGATGAGTCCCGAACACGGATTTTTTCCAGGAACACAGGAATGCAACAAAAACCCAAGCGGATTCTACAAAGGACGGAGATAATTGATTTCGACACCTTTTTGTATGTGTAGAACCAAGGTTTCGGCTTGATATATGGTTGCACAGCATAAAAGAATTTGTCTTTTTCTTCCCAGTCGTGCTCCACTGCTGTTGCCAGGAACTATAAAGGTTCTCTTTTGGGAGGTTCAGTAAATCATAGCCCTGATAGGCATTGTGACCGAGATCGGCTGTAGGAGACGAACATGCATTTTTAGCCAAGGCATCGACGCACTCGTTGCCTCTGATGCCACAATGGCTGGGTATCCAAACCAACTGAACATCCTTTTGGCTATTACTGCACGAGAGAAGGGATTTTTTAATTTTTAAAATAAGCGAACGGTGTAATTTACTTTTGAAAGGGTTTTGAGCTAGGGTTTGGAGACAACTTAAGGAGTCTGTAAAAATAACGGCTTTATCAATGCGGTGGGACTCGATAAAAAGACATGCTTCCAATAAAGCCACACACTCGCCTGTGAACACAGAAGCTTCCTTGGGGCATTTATACTGCAAAATGATCCTGGAGTCTTCGAAGAACACTGCAGCTCCTGTATGACTAGAGTCGGTAGATTTCGAAGCGTCTGTGAAAAATCTCTGGAAGCCGTTCCATCGCTCTCCCACAGACGCGTTGAACATCGAAATCGCTGCGGCGGAATTTTTGGGTATACCAATGTAAAAGTGGATTTTTGGGATGAAACACAAGACTTTGTAATCGAAATGAAAGAGGGGTAATTTGAGATACTGTACGATTGGGTATTCTAAATATTGAGTTAGACGAAAGTGTTTAAGGATTAAAGGGGTTTCCTTATTTTTCCAATAATTTGAGGTTCTGCTTATGGAATTTAGTTAATTTAATTTGGTGATAAGGGGATGGGAAGATCTACAAATTACCCTAGACAAGAAACGGGAGGCTAGGTACTGTCGCCTTAGAGCTAGGGGAGGTTCAGCGCATTTGACCTGCAACGCTCCGATGGGCGAGGACTTCATACATGCAGAGATGATCCGGAGACACTTAGACTGAACCCTGTCAAGTCCAGCCAAAGCACCTTTGTTGCATGGTCTTAAGTGGAACGTGCCATAGTCCAAAATACTGCGAACTAGGGCATTGTAAACTAGTTTCATGGTGTACGGGTGAGCACCCCACCAGACGCCCGCAAGTACTTTTAAAATTGAAATGACACGTTCACATTTGCTGATTAGGTGACTCATGTGGTGCTTGTCAGTTAATTTTGAGTCAAGGAAAACGCCCAGAAATTTGACCTTATTTACCAGCGGGATGTTTTTCCCCGAGATGGCTATCGAGATTTGTGGGATTGTTCTCTTGCGGGAAAAGACTACTGCCGAGCTTTTGGGTGCAGATAATGTAAGACCGCGATTTGAAAGCCAATCATTAAGAGAATCCAGTGAGAGGCACAGAGATGACGCGGCGTCCATGATGGAGGAGCGTGACACATACAGGACTAAGTCGTCAGCGTACTGTAAAATACAACAGCTGATATTGGCTCCGGCCTAAATACTGACTGTATTTAGGCCGGAGCCAATATCAGCTGTGTAAAGATTATAAAGAAGAGGGCTGAGGACGAAGCACTGCGGGAGTCCTCTCCAAGTCACCCTTTTATCAAAGTCCTCTCCCTGGACCCTCAAAACTAAAGAGCGAGACCAAAGTAGTCCACATATGCATTCGATCATCTTAAACGGAATACTCAGCTGATGCAGTTTCTGCCTGAAAACGGGAAGAAGAACGTTATCGTATGCGGAGGACATGTCTAGGAAAGTAGCAACAACTGACTCGTTTTTGGAGAACGCCAAACGGATATCCGTGACTAGAACTGCCACACTGTCCATTGTACTGAACCCCTTCCTGAAACCAAACTGGTATTTCGCCAGTAAGTCTCTAGATTCTACTATCCATTCTAATCGGTTTTTAATAAGGTGCTCGAGTAATTTTGCTAAGACTGAAGACAGGGCGATAGGTCTAAGGCCATTAGGGTCGTCCACGTGCTTGCCAGGTTTAAGCAGAGGGATAATAATTTGTAGTTTCCATTGGTCTGGAACCCAACCTTGATTATAACAGAAATTTATTAAATCTAGGTAATATATTTTTGCTTTTTTGCCTGCATGAGTTATAAAAGAATATGGTATCCCATCAATACCAGGTGCTGAGTCTTGGACATGTTTTGAGCACAACATCTAGTTCTTCCAATGTAAATGGCGCGTCGAAAGGGTCATCAGATTCTGTAAGGCATGGCAAGCTATGGCACTCAGACAGGAGCGGAACGTAAGGTGGAACAATTTTGTCAAAAAATGTTTAGCTGTTTCCCTAGCGATGGGTAGAGATACTGAAAGAGTACACCCACGTCTAAATCTATTGATGATCTTCCACATGAGTGAAATTGGAGTGGAGGGTGATAAGGACGAACAGAATTTGACCCAACCCGCACGTTTCTTTCTACGGCGAAGGCGTTTGGATCTCGCATAAACCTGTAAATAAGCCATCAGATTTTGGGTGTTCATCTCCCCATTGTAATGTTTTTCGGCCTCATTCCTCGACCTAACAACTGAGGTGCATTCTTGGTCCCACCATGGAGGTGATGAGTTTTTGTTACGGGCACTGTTTTTCAGTGGAAAACAAGAGTCTGCACTAAAAGTTACAGCCTCAATAAAGCCTTTATAACAACTCTTGACATGGCGGTGATCAGAGGGATGAATGATGAATTTGGAAGTGTATCTATTTTCTGTTCCAGTAATGATGCAAACTTGGACCAATCTGGATTGGACAAATTGTACTTCAAAAGTGGAGGAGATGTTTTTTCTAAATAAGTTTTGTCTAACAAAGATATAACAATAGGGTAATGATCACTGCCATACGATAAGGTTGTACATTCCCAATGGGTCGAAGCAGCCAATTCAACCGAGCAAAACGTTAGGTCAACACAACTCTTCTGCTGTCCAGGAGAAGATCTGCGAGTTGGGCAACCATTATTTAAAATGCAAAGGTCCATATCATCAAGGACCTCAACTAGAGCTATACCAGTGGTGTCGCAATGTTCAGACCCCCACCGGAAATGATGACAGTTAAAGTCACCCATGGGCCATGACCAGCACTGGGCCCTGGACGTTGGAGATAATGTTTCTTAAAATACCCAATAAGTTCAGGTTGGGATGAGCAATGTAAATTGAAAAGACTGAAATGCCTTCCACTCGACCAGCCACTATACTAATATCACCTGTAGGTGAAGGAAGAGATAAGGGTGACAGTGGAACACGACTGTTAACAAAGAGAGCTGATCCTCCATATCCGTCAGGTCTATCACATTGAAGTATGTTGTAGTGTGCCATACGAAAGCTCAGACTTGGGGTTAGCCAGGTCTCAGCTAATTAACAAGCTAAAGGTAGGAAAATGAGGTCGTGCTTTTTATGTCACACGCTCCTCACATTCCATTGAAGGAATACTTGGTTTAACGCCATTTTTGATTTCTAAAAGTATTGAAATAAGTTGATCGGCAACGTTGGATGGTGATTGGGGATTAGAAGAAAAAATAATCGTTGGTAGAAGTTTTAGGAGAAGTTCAATAACAGAAGTTGTATTACTAGAAGAGGTATTATAATTAAGAGCACAGCCATTGGGCTGAGAAGGTTGGGGGGAATTAATTATTTGATTATGAGCTGATTTGTCATATGATGGGGAAAGTGGGGTATGTGTCTTGGGTTTTAGTGTCACAGTTTTGTTATATGATTGTGATTTAGTAGCATTGGCATAGTTGCGTGAGGCTACCGGGATAATTTTACTTGCCTCAGTGTAGGGAATTGACTTTTCAGCCATCATAGCCTTGATAGCCTTCTGTCTACCATGCTCAGGGCATGACTTGCTATCAGCAAAATGGCTCCCCGAGCAGAGCACACAGAAAGCATCTTTCTCAGGGATGTAACAACTATATCACCAGGGTGGTCGTGACCACATTTGTTACAACGCGGTTTGGATCTGCAGAGATTGGCCACATGACCAAATCTGCAACACTTGCGACACTGGATTGTGGGGTAATTGTATTGTTCAACAGGGAGGGATGTGTAACAGCAGTAAATCCGTTTTGGGAGAACTTGGCCATATAAAGTAATGACACAAGTTTTTGTGGGTTTCCACTCATTAATACCGACTTTCTGTATTTTCCTATTAATGCGGCGAATTTTCAAGATTTGCCCACATCCTGAGGGCACAGACAAGAGAGTTATAGCTTCATCTTCTGTGATATTTATAGGTACACCGGTTACGACACCCATCCTAGTTATATTGAATGTGGGAATAACAGCAAAATAACTAAATTTTGGCAATATATTATTTGCCAGGAAAGAATTCGTATCTTGAGGGGAGATAAACTCCACAGAAACTCGGTTACGGCCAACTCTTTTAACGCCATCGCGTATTATATTCCTAACATTATTTTGGATTAAGAATTTTCCAAAGTTCACAGGATGTAATGTTGTTCCAGCATTTGGTTGGGTTTCAATTCGAGATACATGAACTATATATGGACCCTTATCTGTTACGGAGTATCTAACCCGACCAATTTGGCTTTTGGGTTGTTTGCTTGGTGGTGTGGGTATAGGAGCTTCATCGTTAACAGGACGTTTTCGTGAAGATTGTATAGTTGGAGTCGAGTCCATGCCTGCGATGTTACAGACTACATCTGCGAATAGTGATAGTGGGTCACTGGGACAAGAGTTTGGGGAAACTGAGATGTCAGGAGGACCAGGATCAGGAGGTATATTTAAGTCCATCTTAAAACTAATACTGGGACAAGAACAATACAAACCTGTTTACGAACACAAGGACAACACAATTCTATAAAAACAAGTCACAAAAGTAACAACAATCACTCAAAAACAATAAAATTTCACTAGACACACGTGCTATCCAAGACACCCATAGCGAGAATCTCGAAGAGGGTGTAAAATATGTAAACAACGTTTATTTAAGAGTTGCTAACGCAACTGGAGTGTCCCAACGCACAATACAGCGGATCGCAACTGAAGGTAATGTTTCGGGCTTACTTTCGGTATTTCGAAACCTATAACCTAATAACCTATTACTGATACAGATAATTTTGACCAAGGTGTAATAAAAAGATGCATACACAACTTCTACAAAACCGAAAAAGAAATGCCGACTATAAACAAATTACTAGCCGAACTCAAATGGGATATACATTTTCAAGGTGGTAAAACGAGCTTAAAGACAATAGTCAAAAACTTGGGTTTCAAGTGGCGAAAGACCGAAACTAATAGAATGCTTCTTATAGAGAAGACCGACATTCGCTTGAAAAGGATTTTGTACTTGAAAGCAATAAAAAAATACAGGGATGAAGGGCGACCAGTTGTATTCACTGATGAGTCATATGCTCACTCATCACATACAAAAGGTAAAGCGTGGTCAGATGGTTCCGCTCAAGGACTAAAGCACCCGATATCAAAAGGTCAGCGGATAGTTATGGTACACGCTGAGTCAGAAGCAGGGTTTGTTCCGAACGCCCTACTAATGTTTAAATCTGGAAGCAAAACTGGAGACTATCATGATGATATGAATTTCACAAATTACGAGAAATGGTTACGGACCCAACTGATTCCAAATTTGATCCCTAACTCGGTGGTGGTTATCGACAATGCTCCGTACCACAACAAACTCATGGATCCTGCCCCTACATCTAATGACAAGAGGGCAAAAATGCAATCGTGGTTAGTAAAAAGGGGTATACCCTATGAAAAGGAAATATGTAAACTGAGGATTTTTTGAGTTTACGATCTAATAAAAAAAAAAAACAAAGACGTGCATAAAAATACGTAATAGATGAAATGTTAAAGAAAAACAACCTTGATATCCTTCGTTTACTCCCATATCATCCTGATTTAAACCCCATCGAGATGGCGTGGGTTGCCATTAAAGGGCACGTAGCCGCTAAAAACGTCGACTGGAATGTAACCCGGACAATGGAGCTCATACAGGAAAAAGTAAATTTAATGGGTCCGGAAGAATGGAAAGTTTTATGCAGAAAAGTGCAAGAGGTCGAAGATGAATATAGAAAGAGCGACCACATTATTGACGAAATGACGGAACAACAAATCATCATTAATACAGCTTCAGATTCGGAAAGTGAGTCTGAAAGTGAGAGCGCCGATTACGATGATGAACCTATGGAAAGTACCTCACATGGTACGCAAGGGATCGACGATTTTATGTTAGGGATCTACCCCCTCAGCGACAGTGATTAAGTATTATTAAGTGTAAATATATAAAAAGTATTAAGTGTAAATAATATTGTGTTTGTTCGTGATAAAAATTTGCCATTATCGAAAGGTGAGGTTTAGAAATTTAATTTTTAATTGATATAATATTTGTGGAGTCTTCTTTCTCGATGTTTTTTTTATATTTATTTTATTTGTACTTCGTCACTGTATTAGGGAATTTTTATTAGTACATAGGTTTATAAAAATGGCAGTAACAGTTTTCTTCATGAGTGTACATGCGCTAAAGTTCGCAGAGCCTATGTCACGGTAATATTTTTTTTTATGGCAATCTGCCGAAAACTTCGGCAATTTCTGCCAGTGTCGCGTAGTGACTATACATGGGTATTTTAATAAATAAACATTTACAGGGAGAATATTATGAACTTTTTGTGGCAATCCTTTTAGCCCTGAAACAAACACATAACATAGAGGTTAGTAATAGTTAGTTACATAGATATGTTTTGTAGTATATACATTTTTTTTAATGGCTGATTATTAGAGTTTAATATTGTTATTGAAAATAAATTTAATAAAAGCACGAATAATTTGGGGATAAGGGAAAAATGAGAGGAGATGACGAACATTAATGGGTTTTTGGATTTTCAATTTTGCAGTAACTTTTTCAAAAGAGGAAACATTATTCAAAGGGTAGTTTAAAAATATGTGATCCAGTGTACCATCATCCAGTCCACACTCACACAAAGAACTGTCCCGGACCCTAATTTTATGGAGAAAAACTGGGGTACAGCAGCCAGCAGGCCAATACGGATTCTGCATATAACAGTAAACAGATGTGACGGTTTTGGATGCTTCTTTGTATTTATAGAACCAAGGCTTGGGAGGGATGGTTGGTTGAATAGATGCAAACAAGGTAGCCTTATACTTGCTAGATTGGGACCAGAGGTCTTGCCAGGATTTAAAAAGGTCTACTTTGGCCTTATGAATCAGGTCATAGACCTGAACAGCATAATGTTTTTTATCTGCGAGATTGCTGCTGACCGCATTCTTAGCTGCTACATCTACAAGCTCGTTGCCCTTAATATTCATATAACTAGGAATCCATACTAATATTATCTCAATGTTTTTTTTAAACAAGAATGTAGGACAGTTTTGATTTCAACAATGATTGGGCTACGTAGGTTATCTTTAAATGAATTTTTAACTATTGCCTCCAGAGCACTCATGGAATCAGAAAAGATGACTGCTTTTGTAATAGTTGAATGAGAGGTAATAAATAGACACGCCTCCAGAATTCCAATGCATTCCCCAGTAAAAACCGAAGACTCGGGAGGGCACTGGAACTGAAGAAATATTTGGGAGTTGGAAATATAACAGCAATGCCTGTTTTACCGTCCGTGGTTAATTTAGAAGCGTCTGTATAAAATTTGTAGTGATCAGGCCAGTGGTTATTAACAGTCGAAAGAAAATGGTCATTAGCATTGGTGGTGTCCTTACTTATTCCAATAAAAGAGATCTTTGGGACATAATTTAGAGTTTCACACGGACATGTGTAAAGTGGTAGTTTATTACATTGAGGGATGGGTGAATTTTCTTCTACATTTCGAATATTCCTAAATGAATTAAGGATCAAGGGGGGGTCGTTATGTTTCCAATAATCGCTTTGTCTACATAAGTTATCTAGTATGGAAAGCTTAGAAAGAACAATGTGATCACTAAGAAGATATGCCTTGTAGATATATTTATCGGCCAGGTATTGTCTACGGAGAAGAACGGGAGGGTCAACACTCTCAACTTGCAGTGCGTTGGTAGGAGTGGATCTCATACAACCTAGTACAATGCGGAGGGATTTCGCCTGAATGGTTTCAAGCTTGGCCAATGCAACCTTCCCACAGGGTTCCAGGAGGAAAGACCCATAGTCCAATAAATTTCTTATTGTAGCATTGTATATGAGTTTAAGAGTAAAAGGATGAGCACCCCACCAAACACCCGCTAGAGCTCGTAGCATGTTAAGGCTTTTCTCGCATTTACTGGTTATATATTTGAGATGAAGGACACCAGATAATTTACGGTCCAAAATGACCCCAAGGAATATCACGTTATCCTCGACCTTGATTGGGGATCCTTCAATTTCACGGTGAACATATGGACTTAAACGTTTACATGAGAAAACTACAACGGAGCTTTTGGGAGCTGACAAGCTAAGATCATGTGAGATTAACCACTGGTTTAGGGAGTTAAGGGATATTTGCATGGATACCGTAGCAAGATCTACGGACGAGGAGGGAATATATAAGCATAGGTCATCTGCGTATTGTAAAATCTGGCAGTCACTGTTAAGGGACTTGTGAAGATCAGAGGTGTAAATACTGTATAAAAGAGGACTTAGTACTGAACCTTGGGGTAACCCACGCCAAACAGTTCTGGGGTCATATGATTCTCCTGGAACATGGAGCTTAATAGTACGTCCAGCCAACAAGTTACAGATACAGTTAAGTATCTTTACCGGGATACTCAGCTGGTGTAATTTACTTCTGAGTACGGAAAAAAGGACACTGTCGTAAGCTGCTGAAATGTCGAGAAAGACCGCTAGAACAAACTCATTTTTGCTGAAGGCAATCCGGACATCGGTCATAAATATGCCAATACTATCCATTGTGCTAGCTCCCCTTCGGAAATCAAATTGAGATTTAGCTAGAAGACCTCGACTCTCAACCAACCACTCCAACCTGTTCTTTATAAGATGTTCCAATATTTTACCTATAACAGGAGACAGAGCAATGGGTCGAAAGTTATCTGGACAATCAGGAGATTTCCCTGGTTTTAGAATAGGAATTATCAGCTGCGTTTTCCAAGTATCAGGGATATGAGACAGAATAAAACATGCATTGATTAATGTCAAAGGTATTGACGACTGCGGGACCCCAATTTAAAAAAAAACGAATATCGATGGCCATCTATGCCCGGGGCGGAGTCATGTACGTGTTTGAGCACTGCACCCAGTTTGCTTACCAAGAAGGGGGCATCTAAGGGGTCATTGGAAATTTCAGGGTCAGACGGTGAGGGGCATTCTCCCAAAAGAGGAGCGGAGGGGGGAGCCAGTTTATTCATGAATGGTTCTGCAATGTCACTAGGCATAGATGAGGAGTTTCGGATGGAGCAGCCACGTTTATATCGTTTGAACTTTTGCCAAACAAGAGAGGAAGGGGTTGAAGGGGAAAGTGAAGAGCAGAATTTCTTCCACACTTCATATTTTTTTTTTAAGTAGACGCCTGAATCTCGCACTAACACATCCGGTTAAACTCGATCAGGTTTTCAGTGGACATATTTTGAGCATAATTAAGTTCCGCTTCATTTCGAGATTTAACCATGTTGAAACATTCCCGATCCCACCAGGGGGGAGATGATAGTTTTCCAGAGGCTGAATTTTTAAGAGGTATGCTGTTATCCGCGGCTGAATGAATTGCACTGGAAAATTTCAATATACAGTCATCTATGTTGGCTGGGGAAACTTGGGGCAATGAGGGAATTATATCCTCAAGAGTTTGAGAGTACAAGTCCCAGTCCGCGCCTGTAAGCCTATATTTTAAAAGAGGAGGGTTATCCCTATGAGGTAATGACCTATTGATCAGTGTAGTGCATATTGGGTAGTGGTCGCTACCATACGTGAGGTTTAGTCGTTTCCACTCCAACTGGGCGGTCAGACTAGCTGAACACAGAGTAAGATCTACACAACTTCTACTCTGGCCAGGTCTAGGTAGGCGAGTGGCGGAACCATCGTTGACAACACATAAACCTAAGTCATCCAACAGATCAACCAACTCCAAACCAGGGGTATCAGAATGGTCAAGACCCACAGGGAATGGTGGCAATTAAAATCTCCCAAAATGATAACCGGATTTAATGATGAACATATATTACGAATGTATTGAAAGGAGGAGGGGTTGGGGGAGGGAATATAGACAGATATAAAATCAATGCCAAGGATATTAACACCTACAGCATTAATCTCATCTCCGTGGGGAGGAAGGGATAGAGGGGAGGAAGACAGAAGATTGTTCACTAGCACAGCAGCCCCGCCATAACCGTCAGAGCGGTCATCCCGGAGAGTGCCATAGCCAGGAAAATTAAAATGGAGTCGTGGAGTTTGCCACGACTCTGAGATTGCAAAAATTGCAGGTTTATGCAAGTTAATAATGTGACAGATTTCATGTTTTTGGGGAGTGCGCTTCTGGTGTTCCACTGCATGAGATAGAATGTTGCGGTTTTTAATTTTATTGACTATGTTGTCGGCATCGGAAAGTAAGGTGGAAAGTAAGGTAATAATAGTGTTAATAGTCTCTTCATTCTCATTATGAGTAGGAGTGTGGTCGAGCAGATTCAGAGCACAACCGTTAGGAGAGGGTGGAAAGAGTAACTGTTAATAATATCCTGGTGGGCCCTACGGTCATAACCAGGATGGTGGGGTGTATGGGGCTTTGGACGGGTAGTTAAAAATTTTTTGCTGGAGGAAGAAGTAGGGGGTTGAGAATGGGAGGTATAATTAGGAATAGGGAGACGGGGAGGACGGGATCATGATTAGAACTCTGGTGAATAGTCTGTGTAGGAGGAGCTGACGATGTAACGTCTGCAAAAGATCGGTAGGAGGGGGCATGACGTTTGGGTGCATCAGAATAAGACATATTTTCCTTAGCCATGGTGGACTTGATGTTCCGCTGACGCAGGAATTCCGGGCATTGACGACTGTTCGCAGGGTGGGCACCCGTACAATAAAAGCACTTAGGCTGTTCAATAGTACACCCGTCCCCAAAGTGGTCCCCACCACAGCGGTAGCACCGTGGCTTTGACCGACACTGAGTTTTGGTGTGTCCGTACTTGCAGCACCTGAAACACTGGACAGTGGGAAAATTAAATTATAGATTTCTACTGGAATGGAATTGAAGCAGCAGAAAACTCGATCCGGGAGGCTCTGACCATCAAATGTGATTACTACGCTTGATGTAGGTATCCATTCCGATTTCCCATCATTGGAAACTCTGCGGTTCAACCTCCTCACCTTCAACACCTTACCAAGTAGGGACTTCAGGGCATCCAAGACTTCAATGTCAGTCCAATCAGAGGGGACGCCCCTCACAACACCCATCCTGGTGATGTTGAAAGTGGGAATCATCATTGTGAAACCTTTTTGTTTAATTGCATCATTGTCGATAAATACATTGGCATCTTCCGGGCCCTTGAACTCTACTGATACCCTGTTTCTTCCTATTCTCTTTATTCCCCCATCTACAATATTCATGATATTCATTTTCTGTACTAATTTACCGAATTTTGTAGGTTGGAGGGTAGTGCCAGAGGCTGGATCGGATTCGAGAAGTGATGCGTAAACTAAACATGGTTGTCTGTCTAAATGCGAGTACTTAGTGCGTGAGATCAACGATGGAGCCGTGACCCGGTCGCGTTTAGACGCTCAAGGATTTTCGTCAATGGCATTCGCAGAGTCGTTGTGAAGATGATTTTCAATACGTTTCCTCTTTTGTGAAGCCACTTCAAATTCCATTGTCTCAAATTGAGACAGTGGAGCCGTCAGAATAGAAACATGCGGCAAAAGATCTTGCGAATGTAGCTGAGCGGGATGAGGGGGGTCTGTCGGGCGGCCCGGGGGGCCGTTCGTCATCCGCCATTGTCACTCAGCATAGGCCAGTAGAGAAAACCTTAATTATAGGTAGATTAAAAACTTACCAAAAGTAAGATCACATACACAAACAAAGATAAACACAGGTGAGCACAAACACGTAAAGTACACCCAAAAATCACCGAAAAAAAAGTAGAGAAATAGCCAAAAATCGGTGCGAGAGACAAAACCACATGTACTCGCCACAAACGCTCGTGACACACTCCCACGATAATAATATTACCGTGCCTATGTTCAGACCAGTGTTGCCAATTTAGCAACTTTTGTTTGATTTGACGACAAAAATGATCTAGCGACATAGCTGACGACTTTTCAAACTACAAGAAAACAAAACATACACACATCAAAAGTGTCTAGGATCTAGGATCAACATATATTTTTGCAATAACTTTTCTCCTAATTGATATTAATTAAAATTTTCTTTAAGGATTCATCAAATAAAGTGTTTTCGTTTGTCACAGTAACGATAAACCAAGTCACCTTTGCATTAATAAAGAAATTTGCCATTTTCCTAATAAAGGGATTTTTGACATTTGAACCACTAACATTAAAGTTCGAAAAAAAGACTGAAATAACAGTTTTCTTTAAAATTTTATTGGGTAACTTAAACAATTAATAATCCGTGTTTCTACCGCGAACACTAACAACACAAGAACATCGGTTTGGCATACTCAAAATGAGTTCATCCAAATCACGCTGTGGAATGGCCGCCCATGTTCGTTGCAACAACAAAAAAAGGTCTTCTTGCGACTGGATACCCTCCATATTCGGCAGACCTCTTCTCTGTAGCATATCCCATGCATGCTCAATCGGGTTCAAGTCTGGCGACTGAGCAGGCCAGAGCAGGACATTGATGTTAGCTGCGGCGAGAGTCTGTCTTACAACTCTTGCGGTGTGCGGTCGTGCATTATCATGCATTAACTGAAATAAGGGACCGATTTGCACTTGTAGAGGAACGATGACGTCAGATACAATCGTCTCAGCATAAATTTGAGCGTTGAGGTTGCCTCTGATCCAAATCAACTCAGTTCTTCCGCCGATCCAAATACCCGCCCATACCATGATGGTTCCACCACTATAAGGATGGACTTCCTGGCAGGATTTTAATCGCTGTTGGCGTCCAGGGGTTCTCCAGTGTCGTATACGTCTTGTATCCGGTCTCATACCAAAACGAGACTCATCAGAAAAGCACACGAAACGCCATTGTTCTTCTGCCCAATTTCTGTGTTCAAGAGCCCATTGATAGAGTCTGGCAAACGAAAGTAGACACTCGAATTATTTGCAAACTTTTTATATGGCAATGCTATACTAATGTCAAACTCAATTTTCCAAAACAAGATGGTGTGTTGTTGGTGATTTGTTGTGATCTTGTTAATAGCGTTTATTCAGCGAAAAATAAACAAAACTATTAAAAGTGGAGTACGGAAGATGTTGTTTCGCATGATGTCTAAATATCAAGAAAAACAACAGGAGAAAGACGCCGAATTCAAACAAAAACAAGGTTGTTTACGTGTTCTTTTCGATTTCATAAGTTAGTATGACGCTACTGGGTGGATTCACGCATGTTGAGCAAAACTCCGTTCAGCCTTATAAAAAATGTTAGACTAAATATTTTGATATTTTTTTCTATTCTAGCAGCTACTTGTAAACTGTTTTATGGAGTGCTCAATAAAGAATCATAGTAAATTTATTATATGGATAAAAAATAAACAATAATCGCACCAATAGTCATTACCCGATAATGACCAAATAGGACATTTTCAATGCAATGTTATGTCATGATGGTAGCTTTATTAATAACCCGTTTTTAAGAACACCTCATTAAAATTAAATTAAAGACAACTCATTAGACAAGTTTTCGAATATATAGAACGCATCCGTAAATACTATATTTAAGTTTCAAAATTTGTCACGCAAATGGCATCATTTCCCGATATTCGCGTCAAATGACCAATTTATTTTGCCGGGATACCATTACAATCACGCCACCACAACACCCGCGCCCCTCAGTTTGCCGAGTATCACGCACCGAAACGCATGTTCGGCTAGCTTACGCGTTTTTCGACAAATATTATAAATTTGTGTTTAAAGTTGTGTTTGTCACGTTTATTGGTCATTCCTCTCTGTTGAATATTATCAGGTAAGCGGATCAATAATTGTTATTTGTCTTAATGCATGTTTTCGTCATATGTACAGCTTTCGGTGAAAAAATGACCTTTAAGTAAGAGACCCCTTTTCTAGAATTTTTTACCATAAATATTTAGTTTCGTCATTCCCCGTATCGTCATTTCCCGGTTTTTCGGTGAGAAGGGAATGACGTCAAGTGAAGGGTAATGACGAAAACTAAATGTTTATTGTAATTCTATGTACCTATATTGCAGATTTCGTATAGTAAAAGTAGAAGTAAAATTATCACAGAAGAAAATTATTTTAGCATATTTGTTTCAGTTACTTATAATGAATAAACGAAAAATTGACCCTCGAGCTTCGAAGGAAGCACAAAGATTGTATAAACGACGAAAGTATGCTGAAATTAAAGCTGATCCTGAACTATATGAAAGACAAAGAGAGAAAGAAAGAGCAAAATATATAAGAAAAAAAGAGAAAAAACAAGTGGTTGAAATTAATGAAAAATCTCCACGTGACATTAGAAGTCAGAGAAAAAAATGGAGACAGGCTTCAAAAAAATATCGTATGAAAAAAAAAGAAGAGGCTAAAGCTAAATCTTCTTTACCACAACCCGTTTTCATAGAAGCTAGAGATGATGTTAATAGTGCAGGCAATAAAGATCGAAATCAGATATCAGATCCACTGCAGAGACCGGAGACAAGAACTATCATAATAAGAAAAATTTGTTACATAGAGCAGAAGAAACGCAAGATACTTCAAAATGTCATAATTCAACTGCGAAAGAAAAATGCTGCCCTAGTAAAGAAAATAAAATTACTAATGAGAGAGAAGAAGACAGAACGTAACATAACTAGAAAAACCACGGACAAACCAAGAATAGAACCACTAGTACAGAAATATAAAGAAGATAGAAGAACTAATACGGCTTTGGTAAGATTAGTCAGAATTTTTTATACTGATGACATTAACAGCACTCTTGGTGCAGGAAAAAAGGAATATATAACCAGACAAAAAATTCAAAAGCAAAAACGTTATTTAAACTCCCCGTTAAAAATTTTGTACCTTAAGTTTCTAGCTACACATACAGTAAAGTTCAGCTATGGGTTTTTTTGCAAGCACTGACCATTCTGGGTGCTTCTACCGAAACAAAAGGCTAGAGATACCTGTATGTGTATAATACATTGCAATATTGATTTACTTGTCGATGCCCTTAACAAGGCTTGTATTATTTAGCCGAAAAACTCCCAGGAACTACTCTCAAAAGTATGTTGCTCCGAACGAAATGACGAATGTCTGACGCGAAAATGTCAGTCATGCAAAGATAAAGTAGTTATACCATGTAACGAATTCTCAAACGACCGAATATTGATCTACCATCAATGGGTTCGCTGCAGAGAAACTGTACACTCAAAAAAGGGTTCAAAAGTGCGCACAACAACCGCAAAGAAAGAATTTCTTGGGTCTCCACTAGAAGTGCTTGAGAACCTCAATGAGCAGCTGCCGAATTTACACATTTGACTTCCATCAAAGTGCAGTGGGAAAAACCTGCGTATGTACCGTCAGTCCATGTGTAAGGCATAATGCCTCTGCAGTCTGGACTCATTTGATTCCTCTAATAGATGTGGCTGTGAAAGACAACCCTTTTATAGAAACCATCCATTTTCAATCGGATTCGCCCACCTCACAATACCGGAATAAATATATATTTTATATGATAACTCAATTGTGGAAAGATTTCCCCAATATAAAAAAAATTACATGGAATTATACTGAGTCAGGGCACGGAAAGGGTGCCCCTGATGGCGTAGGTGCGGTAATAAAGCGCACCGCTGATTCTCTTGTTAAGTGCGGACACGACGTCGGGACATTTGAGCAATTTTTGACATGTATTCAAGAACACGTCGAAAATATTAAAATTTTACAGGTAACTGAAGAAAATATCAAAGATAGAGAAAGACAGTTAAAGAGTAATTTGAAACCTTTTAGTGGCACCCTTTCTGTGCATCAAGTGATGTGGGAGAGATATTCAAACCATTTAACTTTTAGGAAGACAAGTTGTTTTAAATGTGATGTAGGAAATATGTGTGTACATGGAAAACACTTAGGCTTCCAAAAAATCCCCATGTCTGATGATTTAAGAGAATCTCAACATCAACTAGACGATGGGGCTGGTGTTGTTACTCTTGTCTCAATAAGACCTCAACAAGTTCTCTATAATATCACTAACACTCCAATACCCTCAACCTCACGAATTATTACGTTTAAAGGGAAGCAAGCAGCAAACATAATTTTAAAGAAAAACTAATCAAGAAGGCCAAAGGATTATTAGGATTACATCATTATTTTTAAATGTTAAGTTTATAGAAAGAATGGATAAAAACTATGGAAAACTATACATATAATATATTTATAAATATAAATAATATAATTTAAATCTATACTTATAATAAATCTGTAGAGAGGTCAATTCTGTACATGAAATATATTTCCAAAATAACTATCAGGGGGTGATTAAGGATCGATACTGATGCCAAAAATGCAATCAGTAAAATTTTTGTCTGTCTGTCTGTATAACCGTTATAGAAACAAAAACTACTCGACGGATTTTAACGAAACTTGGTACAATTATTTTTCATACTCCTGAGCTGGTTATAGTATACTTTTCATCACGCTACAATCAATAGGAGCAGAGCAGTGAAGAAAAATGTTGGGAAAACGGGAGAAGTTACTCCATTTTTTAAGCTTTCGTCGCGAGTAACCTTAATGGTTAAAGCTACACAGAAATCATTTCATGTCGGAAATGTTCTCCTTAAAATTATATAAAAAATATCCCACGACAGCATATGTCTATCTTTTATGATTGACTCACGATAATACGTGTAACTCCCGATAGCTTAGCAGTTTGAAGCTTTCTGATTATAATATTTGTTTACTCTTACGTTTATCACCCCTAATTGAAAAAGTTAACATTATTAACTATTCCATAAAAAAGAATCACATAAATCGGTATAAAAACACCAAAGTTATACATGAAATACGCTAATAATAAGCCATCGCGCGTGAATACTGAATCATGCTATAAGGATTACTTTTGAGAATCGGTCGCCGCGCTCGACGCGTTTATTTTCAGACCAAAGTCCATATAGTCCATATATTTACACATAAACAAAAAATAAACACACAAATCTATATATATATATAAGGAAGTCGTGTTAGTTACACTATTTATAACTCAAGAACGGCTGAACTGATTTAGCTGAAAATTGGTAGGGAGGTAGCTTAGAACCAGGAGACGGACATAGGATATTTTTATCCCGGAATTCCCATGATATCGGGATTTACGTGGGAAAAACCTCCCACGCGAACGAAGTTGCGGGCAAAAGCTAGTATATACTAAAGCTGTGATTAAAATCAAAGAACAATCAACAAATAAAGACTAAGAATTGTGATACTGATTATCAGGACTACCTTATTATGTTTTAAAATATTAGGATTATTAAAATAATGGATAAAAACTATACATATAATATATTATATATACATATATAAAATATATAAATAATATTGTCTATATATTTATATAAACAATATTATTTAAATATATACGAATACTGTGCTTAGAATTAAAGAACAATCAACAAATAAAGACTCAAAATTGTGATTTTTAGTATTTTTGCTGATTTTGTCGACTGAATAAGTTTTGTTAGTGTCATAAAATTAAGAAACAAATGAGCGATTATTGTGGGTATAAAGAATAACCTATTCAACTTTTAATAATAAAGATTGTGAGGCTGAATATTTGTGGTTTTATTATAAGAAAAATCATTCCCTGCTACTGTTGTCATTCCCTTCACTCCTATTGTCATTACCTGTATACATTAGTCATCCCCTTCTGTGTCGTTTAACTTTAACTACAATTAAAACCTAAAATAATCAAAATAAATCCATGCCCATAATTGAATATAGTATATTTAGTGTGGTTTGATCAAATACCCTGCATATATTTGATCTTTAAAGTATTTAAAAAAAAAAGTATAAATAAAACTAGGAAAAATTAAAGTGCGTGGATTCACCCTACTAAGTTGATACTTTGTCGTAATTCATAATGTATATTTATCTTTTAGCGAGGAGAAAAATTTATCTATTTTGATTCACATTCATTTTATAGTATGTTAAACACCTTCATAATAATGCATTATGATAATTTAACGTACTATTAAATGTTGCATGGTTTTAAACAATTTTTTTTTCTTTTATAGAAAATCTGGTGGATGTAGCAGGGGTTGATGAGATAGTGAAAAACTTACGGATTTAGAGCAGAAAGATAGGATAAGATCCAGAAGCAGTACTTGGATGAAGTAGCTTCAATCACTGGTAAGTTTTTACTAGGAGTACATAACTTTTTATAAGACGTAATTGAATTCATGATTTGCAGAACCTTATCATTCTGTTTTACCATTCTTTACAGAAGTGAGCGTTACTACATTAAAAGAATTAAAAAGGAAGGTGCGCGTAAAGGCCATATAAATCCACAGTGTCCGAGACCGACTTAGATAGTTTCGACATAGATGCTATTCGTAACAAAATTAACGAATTTTATATCGTTAGAAAAGAAATTTAAAAATGACCACACCAGAACCAGTATATGAAGCTGATGAAATTCTAAAGCAGAATGGGCACGAGGTATTGCGACTACCATTGCGATCTAAATGACATTGAGTTAGTATGTAGTTTGGCTAAACGTAAAGTGGCAAGTAAAAATATTGCTCTGCCTGCAGTGGAGTTAGAGAAAGTTATAAAAGAGTCGTTTGAAAATATAACTCCCGAGGAGTGAAAGAAAATGACTGATCATGTCATCCATGTTGAAAATAAATATAAAGAAAGGGGCAGGATTACAGAAAACAATTTAGAATGTTTTATAATTAACGTAGGAGAGCAATTTCAAAATAAAGTGTACCCTGCTCTAAAATTCGATTATATTTTTAATATATTTTTTTTCTTTTTTATTTGACCAAAATGTAATAGGTAATATAGTTTAATATGCAGGAAAACAAAAAGGAACGCTGAATTCGAGGCATTTATCCTGTAATATCGAAACAAAACTGACTTGGTGGCGGAACTGGTTCCATTGTGTGACTAGATTTAAAAGCAAATTTTACGGAAAGTATGAAATAAATAAGCCATTTTCATATTTATTTAAACAATTAATACATGCACTTAATTGGTAAATCAAATAAAATAGCCACAGCTTTATGGATTAACACACAAATATTGTTTTTTATTCTGTTTTGTGACTATGTCGCTTTTTACTTGGCATTTTTTTAATTTTACTCCAAATACATAATATTTTACTCAATATGCGTACATTTTCTAAAAGCAATAGATAATGACGCTATACATATTTGTGATTGCATGGAAATAAAAGGTGAAAATTTATCAAATTTCATAGATTTAACTCCAAAAATTTTAAGGGACAGTGACAAAACGGAAGTCTTAAAATCATAAGGCTGCGCTCACATGATTTATTAATTGCCAAAATAATACGGACCTACATAGTTAGTAGAATATTAAACAAATTAACAAAGTTTGATATCAAATGATGATTTAAACATTATCAGCTCTACTTTTCAATAATAAATACACACAATAAAAATTCAATAATAACTGAAAATTTTGAAGAATCGAGTAGGTAAGAAATAAAACAATAATTTTAAGTATTCTTATATTTTTACCTTACTATAATGAGTGAAATCAAAAAAGAAACCTCAAACCCAATTATTATAATGTAGGTACTGGTGTACTTTACATACAATAAAATAATTGTGTTTGAGGTTATACACGGTTGGGTTAGGTTTGTTATAAATTGTATAGACGCCAGCAGATCGAGCTATCTCAAACTATCAAATTTTCCTAATTGAACATTTTGATTTCAGTCGATCTAAATTTCTTTTTGCATTGGGCAGCATCCGGGTATTAATTTTTTAATCATTGCATTGCAATATCCACCAAAGTTAATAAAAGCTTACCTAACATTTAAATGTCGTCAGCAAACTTCAATGATCTATGAAATATAAATTTAAAAAAGAACTTATTTAATTTAAAACTTTAAAATCACATTAATTCGGTCAGCAAGGATAGCAATGTAAACTAAGTTTTATGCATTCCGCCCTGTTGTGACTTGCCGTTCCGTTAAATGTGACCGTAGAATAAGTCACAAAACGGAGGTCACATAATACAACCTTCTGGTAGTTTTAAATTGTTTAAAAATTACTCATCGTATTTAGCAGTATTAACTTTTCGGGATCAAATACTATACAACTTTTGCAATGTGTCAATAATAACAATGTTTATAGAAAAGTGATTTATAATAGTAAAACTTGGTCACATACCCGAGTCAAGAAATTGAAACACGGAACACTTCAACAATAAGTCCGCACTGCTAGCTAATTCTTTTTATAATGAAAGCAAAATAGCGTCTCTCGATGAAGTACAATATGTTGTGCTGCTATTGTGCTAAATACTTTCCACGATTAGGAAGAATTTTTTTGAAAACGAGCGGTCACAAAACTGAATGTTCCGGTTGGCCAAAATTTACGATTTTAATTTAAACTTATTTTTTATAGAAAATATGTAAGAAAATATATTATTTATACTTTTAACTGATAAATTCAACTTCTGAGAATTCAAATATATTTATAAACCGCTCTCAATACACGGATTTTTTTTTAAATTAAAGGTTGTCTGACGCTAGTTGGGAAGGGGACAGGTAATTTCGATGTTCTTCAGTATTTTAAAATCTTCGTAAGTTTTATATTTATTAAAGTAACGTCAAAACTACGTTTATTTGTATATTTTAACATATGTTTATTTCACTTATATCAATATAATCTCCTAGAAGTCATTCATCTCAACAAAATAAATTATTAAAGTCGAGGGACAAGGCAAAATCCGGGGGTACAAATTTTTTTGAAATTGCT
This sequence comes from Tholera decimalis, assembly GCA_943138885.2. Taxonomy (NCBI): domain Eukaryota; kingdom Metazoa; phylum Arthropoda; class Insecta; order Lepidoptera; family Noctuidae; genus Tholera; species Tholera decimalis. Next base: position 38,842,025 of record OW964566.2, on the reverse strand, counting down.
CAGGAAACAATGATTCCAGTGACTCTAATGAAACTTTACACATGGAAGTTTTACATTCAGATTTTGATTATAGTGAATAAATCAAATCTTTTTGAGAATACTGTTGTTTTTTTTTTTAATTTGAATTAAGACATAATATCAAAACTGTTACCTACCTAAAATACCTGTTGTATTTTTATTCCGATGAAATAAAATAAATAATTCTAAAGTATCAAATATGGTTATTCCATGTATGTCATAGTAATTTTGGGGTTGCTATGCTGATATTTTTTAAATTTGCCGCGCTTTTTCAGTCTACTTTCGTTTGCCAGACTATATCGAATCCTACGATTGTGCATTGCTATAGGTGGTACCCGTAGCGGTCTTCGGGAATGAAGGTTCACTTCATGCAAGCGGTTTCTGACTGTTTGGTCGCTAATTAAGTTCCCTGAAGAGTGATGAAGCCTCACGGCTAACATCATGGCGGTTATTGTTGGAGCTCTTCGAGTTAAGATTTGAATGTATCGGTCTTGTCTCCGTGTGGTGCAGCGATACCGTTCTCCATGGCGCTCAGCCACGGTACCAGTGCTTCGGTAACGTGTCCAAAGTCGACTGATAACACTCTGACTTGTATTCAGAGCTAAAGCCACAGTACGTTGCCGGGAACCAGCTTCTATCATTCCCACGGCTCTGAGCATTTCTTCTCTGCTTAAATGACGTCGCCGCTCCATAATAACGTTGGTTTTAATCAGTAGTAGGGAAACAGTAGCACTAATAATGTCTTCAATGCGTTGTATGTTTTTATAGGGAAAATATTGACAGCTGATTTTCATCTTTTACTCGAATTTGATTAACAGTTCCTGTTTCAAATTATGAAATGCACCAAAAAGGATCCATATAAATTTATAAAATCATAAATTTATTACAAAGCCACATCTCAATCTCAAGATATCCGCATAAAAACGCTTGATCCCTAGACACTTTTGATGTGTGTATATACACCCAACACCTTTTTAAAAAATGCTCACTCGCAATTAAATTATCTTTACCAGTGGTCACATTAGAGCAATGTGTTCGGGGAATCCCCGTATTTTATTATGTTCCGTAGTTTTCGTACTTTTCCTACCTACGTACTTACGCAAGTCACTACTAGTTTGAGTGAAGTTCTATTCGGATTCTAAATGCTTTATACGCTGTACCTAGCCTGATTTTTAATTCGTTACCCATCATAGTGTGACTGTACGTAAAATACCCTAGGCCGATAAAAATTTTATTTTTACTAAAATAGGTATACTGAATCTAGTTTTGAGGTCGGTTTCCCCCGAAGGGGAAAGGGCCGCGCTCCGCCATCCGCACGGCCCCGTAGAGTTCGTCACCATACTGGTCACTCACCCGCCGGCTATGGAGTGAATTCCAAAAGTATGAAGAAGTAATTATTATAATACTAATTCCTTATGACCATGTTACGGCAAGGAAGAGATTGAAATGGTAAATATACTTAGGAATTCATGGTTATGAAATATTGAGATTGGGTTTAGAAAGATAAAATATAATTAAGGGACGCTGAATAAATTACTATAATTAATAAAAGATCTTGTGAGAAACCCTCGCGCTAGCGCAATGGGTACCTGGTCAATAGTTACTCACAACTGCACTCAGAGAAACAAGTACTTCTGCAAGACACAGTGATCGTACAGACTTTAGTGGTCGCAGATGAAGAATATAACAATGTCAAGAAGTTATTAGAGTTAAGGATTCCAACTCTCTTGAAAGCCTATGGACAGCCCAAAACGCCCACCCGTCACCACTTCCTAGTGTTTTAGCTGAGGAGAAGAAGTGGAGAAACAAACTCCTCAGCAATACGTATCTGTCCATTTAGTTAGAAGAACTCTACACAACTAGCTTTGTGTATTAAATAAAGTAAGGGTTGTGTCAGGAGTGATACGCTTGCTCTTAATAATTAATTATTTAAATCTACGTTATGTTATAGATCTCTAAGTTCTACAGCCCATTGAGTGACATGGAACAAATGCCTCGTCATACGTGTGACGTTAGACCTACTATTGGGGCTCTAGGGCCATTCTAACAGCACACGTTCCCTAAACTCTCAATAAATGTCTTCCAGAATACTAAGACAGAGTACTACGAAGTCCACTGCCATCTAGGAAGACAAGTATAATGTTATGTAGCTTATACGCGTGCAAAAGTAGGTTATAGCTTTACGGTGGTCTACCCCAATTTATATGTATGTATAAAACAAAGCTAGCGCAAGCGCACCGTAGACTCAGTCTGTAGCAGAATAGGGTAGTTTCCTGTATTACAAAATAATTATTTTATTTAGTCCATTAGGTAGTTTTTCAAAAAATATTTGTAACGTATTTTTTGCTTTTTCAAGCTAAGAAAAATTCACAAAGAGGGAGAGCTTCAAAGTACAGGAGTGGGGGCTGCTGACGTCACACCTTGGTAAGAATTATACCGAGGCGTGACGTCACGTGAAATTTCAACTCGCTATATCGTCTTAATTTTTCAATTACGTGAAAAAATAAAAAATACGTGTCCAATCTTTTTTGTTAAACTACGTGACGGACTAAATAAAATATTTTAGGAAACTACCCTTTGTACGCCGAAGTGGTTCTTATCGTCACTTCACATTTCTTTAATCTACCCATTTCGTGGATAAACGGAGCGGCTCCGAGTCGTACTCCATCCAGTTCTCTCGTGTCTCGCTAAGAATGGCAATAAAAAAAATGGCATACCATAGCCGGGTGTATTTTTTTTGGGTTAAACGAGACACAGAAAGTATCTAGCGTCCATGGGACGATCAATTTGGGTGCTGTGTGAAGCCTACCGGCTGATTCCTACTATAGTTGCAAAACTTCTGAATAATTCCGGAATACTTCGGGGAAAGTTTCTTTAAATGGGAATTATTCAACATCATAAATTCATTTTGAATCATTCTAATTTAAAGAAACTTTTAATTATTTATTAAGATTTCAACTTTTTTTGCTGAAAAATCGTATTTTGCATCGATCGTCGATCTCTGTGCGCCGGCCGCTGCCGCCGCACTGGCACCACGACGCGCGCACCCGACTGCCACCGGCCACGAGTCGTGCGTGCAGGCGATGGCGGTGCGGGGTGCAGTAAGAGGGAGGGGATGCTGCTCCCCGGAGAAGTTTTCACCCGCGCGAGAAAGATTCGCACCCCGCAATCGAATGTTTCCGAATATTTTGCCCGAATAATTCAATGGGAATAAATGTGTTTACTTGTTGTGTGGTGGGTGAGTTCATTATTGTTCACAGCGAAAGTACGTATGTACGCTACGAGAGTAAAATATAAATGTTTATTTTATTATAAATGGGATTGATTAAGTATATGTTGATATTTTTATAGGTAGATTTATTAGCCTGCGATTAACAGGATTTTTATTTTTTTGTATTTAGGTAGGTACCTTAGAATAACAACGCATAGAAAAGGCGTCTAGAACAAAACACGAGCGACTTCGTGTGTCCACTTTATGTTCTTTGTGTGCGTGAGCCGAATGTGTCTACGTTCTTCAAACGCACACAAATATAGCTTTCAGTGATACCATTACCAGTACCATTACCACAAAAATGGGAAAACGCACTATTATGTTGCTGGATCAAATCAAGTATTTTATGTTATGAAACTAAATAAGATGATGTTTTTTCATGTAATATGACTTATATGACATATATTTACGGAAGGTAAACGAAATGAGATATCGTTTATTGCGTTTAGAATGTTTGATGTGTAATGTGTTATAATGATATTATAGAAATGTATTAATTGCTTGAAAAATCTCGTTTGATATCAATTAAAAGTATGTGTTGTATTTATGAAATAGAAAAATATTACCTATTGAGAACATTACTTAAATGAAAAAAATCTTAATCAATAAAATTGTCATCTTTATGATGCCACTCTTCGAACTAACAGTAACTTTTAGTTATAAAACACTGTAGGTAGTAGCTGTAAATAAATATAGTTTAGTTTGACGCATACATAATTGCCGCCAAAACTATATTTTTTTAAACAAAAATAAGCACAAAAGAAATCAATATGGGTATTTTTTTCCTCACGGATAGCAACATTGAATTGTGATAAGTTAGGTTATTAGAATTTTTGTTTGATGGTCGATTTACTTAAATATAATGTATTCAATGTAAGTATTTACTTGTGAAATGTAATTTGATTACACGTTTTTTGTTTTCCTGTAGGACTATGACATCCCTTTACGCTACAAACGGTCGTTTTAAATTATTTACTCGCGAGCTCTGTTCGGCAGAATGTGACCTTGAATACTGACGGCTCGTCGAGCAAAGTTAGCCAAAAATGGCTAAGTTTTAGTTGCCTCACTTTTTGCACTCGTACTATCCTTCTATGCGTTGTTATTCTAAGGCTAGCACTAACTACATAATTTATGCAATAAAACAGCTGTGGTTTGATCTTTGTGTTGGTGACAATATTGCTGTAAGCTTTATATGGGTCCCATCCCATATAGGGGTTACAGGAAATGAGAAGGCAGATTATTTAGCTAAAATTATCAATAATACAGATACTCAAAATATGACTTTTGGCACTCTGTTGCCCTATTCTGACCTAATTCAAATCTTAAAGCAAAGGATGCGTCAAAAATGGATTATACATTGGAATCATGTAGTACATGTAGAAAACAAGGGTTTATGCTTAGAATAACAACGCATAGAAGAGGCGTCTAGAACAAAACACGAGCGATTTCGTGTGTCCACTTTATTTTCTTTGTTTGCGTGAGCCGAATGTGTCTACGTTCTTCAAACGCACACAAATATAGCTTTCAGTGATACCATTACCAGTACCATTACCACAAAAATGGGAAAACGCACTATTATGTTGCTGGTTCAAATCAAGTATTTTATGTTATGAAACTAAATAAGATGATGTTTTTTCATGTAATATGACTTATATGACATATATTTACAGAAGGTAAACGAAATGAGATATCGTTTATTGCGTTTAGAATGTTTGATGTGTAATGTGTTTTAATGATATTATAGAAATGTATTAATTGCTTGAAAAATCTCGTTTGATATCAATTAAAAGTATGTGTTGTATTTATGAAATAGAAAAATATTATTGAGAACATTACTTAAATGAAAAAAATCTTAATCAATAAAATTGTCGTCTTTATGATGCCACTCTTCGAACTAACAGTAACTTTTAGTTATAAAACACTGTAGGTAGTAGCTGTAAATAATTATAGTTTAGTTTGACACATACATAATTGCCGCCAAAACTATATTTGGCTAAACTTTCCTTTATGGCCCGTTGAGTTGGAAGTTCATAGTTTTACTGTAAATAGTACTCATAAATAGAAAGCTTTTTACGAATTGTTAAGTTGCGCAAATTCACTGTTTACGAGATATAAGTTTTTAAAGTTTCGTTTAATACTGAAAAATAGCACGCCATTTGCAAATATTTAGGTTGTTTATTGTCATGGTAGACGTCAAAGTTGACATTTCACGTTCCATTGACTGAAGAAGTGTATTTTGTTCAATTTTATGTCATATTTTTACGTAAAAATAATTTTATTTTCACATATTCACGTATTAAATTTGGTGTGTTATTAGTGGGCATTATAGCTGTGCTGTATTATGTAATTGCGTTGACGTTTTTACACAAAAATATTACGAATTTTTGTTTACACTGTGGAATGGAAAGTGAAGTGTGATAATAATGTGAAAGTGAGATATAATATTTAAAGTTTCCATACAAATTTAAATATATATATGATAAATAATATTTATGGTAGTTCCAACCGTTACTAGGAGAAGTTAGGATGCAATAGCGAGCAAAGCGAGCTCGGGACTTGGGGCAACCCGACTCGGACAGATTAGGTTAGAAGGGGATGGCCGGGTCTAGTGAGCGAGCGCAGCGAGCGAACAGACCCGGCCATCACCTTCGTGGTTATTTTTTTTTAAACCATTGAGCCCCGCGAAGCGGGGCTCCGACTACACCTTTTAGCCAACTTTTGAGTTTTTTGAAAACTTTTTGTTGGAGTAATGCCGGGGAGGAGAGGAGCACCCCCTGCCCCGTTACTCCACTCCCGCTGCCTTCCTCCTGCCAAACAATACTAAATTTTTTCGAAATTTTTATTCTAACCTAAGAACTTTAACCATGGATATCACTATAACCATGGGTTTGCGCGGGGGGGGATGGTACAGGGGAGTAGCACTACTCCCCCCCACCCCTCCCCTCCCACCCCGACCCAAAAATCGACGGGCCATAAAGGAAAGTTTTACCCTATATTTTTTTAAACAAAAATAAGCACAAAAGAAATCAATATGGGTATTTTTTTCCTCACGGATAGCAACATTGAATTGTGATAATTTAGGTTATTAGAATTTTTGTTTGATGGTCGATTTACTTAAATATAATGTATAAAATGTAAGTATTCACTTGTGAAATGTAATTTAATTACACGTTTTTTGTTTTCCTGAAGGACTATGACATCCCTTTACGCTACAAACGGTCGTTTTAAATTATTTACTCGCGAGCTCTGTTCGGCAGAATGTGACCTTGAATACTGACGGCTCGTCGAGCAAAGTTAGCCAAAAATGGCTAAGTTTTAGTTGCCTCACTTTTTGCACTCGTACTATCCTTCTATGCGTTGTTATTCTAAGGTAGGTACTATCGGCCAAAGATACGCATACTCACTTAAGAAAATATTTCTGCGGAAGCGCAGCTAGTGACAAACCACATCCCTTCCTGTTTTCGCCCAATTAGAAATAATATGCATTTTGTGAGTACAGGGCGTGTAACATTATATTAATACTTACTATTACAAACACTACTAAAATACGCTTCGTGCATCCTATTGGTCAAAATACATGCATTAAGCGATCGAGTTGTAAGTCGTGCTATGCGATTATAGCCTTAAATGTCAGTTGTGAAATAAAAAAACCAGGACAAGCATTTTTGATTTGCTGGTATTAATCATTACCTACCTACTTAACGCGTATAATAGCCCAGTCAATAAAAGCAAATAAAGGCAAACCTTGCAAGCAAACACGTTTTGATGCGGTTTTCAGAAAAGTATTTGTTCTTACCTACTTAGGAGCAGGTTTTGGTATATTAACAGACTTCAAAGGTCGATTTTCCTGTTTTTTTTGACAGTTGAAATATTCCCAAAGTTTCGGAATATTTCAGAATACTTCCGAAGTATTCGACGGGAATTATTCGGAATGTTTCCCGCCAGCATCTATAATTCCTACCCCTCTCCCACAAATGTGCGTCCAACAAGCCCTACTAGACATGTGTCGTTATGAGTTCTTCTAATAACGTAACGAAGCCGTTGATCGTTGTCAAATAACGTTGTGAAAACTATCTATTTTGACAACTATCTATTTCGACAACGTCTCGTGTAGAAGGCGCCTTATAACGTGATATCTGTTGCAGTTACAACTTACAATTGATACTAAACATACAGTCAACTTTCTTTCGTACTTATCCAGGCTTAGGCTTAGGTTTTTTGCAATAAGAAAGTAAGTACTTGATATTGTCAAAAAAGTTAGATTTATTTACAATTATTAAAACTATAGATGAAAATTACTTATTGTTCAATTCAACACACATACAAAATTTAACGACTTTAGAAAAAAAAATTGGCCAAGTGTGAGTCAGACTCGCCCATGAAGGGTTCCGTAGTAACTATAATAATATAATATAATATGTCTATTTATTTGACGAATAAAAAAAAATCTTAGACTTCTTAAAACTAGCTTATTTACATTTTTACAACTACGTTAAATAACTTTGTTTTTCATAGTGTTTGTATGAATTACAAAGTTATATTTGCGGTTTTAGAAAATATGCTGTATCTCAAAAACTGCTGACCCGATTTCGTTCAAACTAATTTTGGTTGAAAGTTTACATTAAGATCTACAAACGTACATTTTTTTTTAGATTTTTCACTCCATTATTATAGAAGTTAGAGGGGAGACAAACACATTTTACTACTTTGGAAGCTTATAAATCTTTTAAACGATTGACTTTATGAAAAAGTGGTTTTAGAAACCCTTATATCATTTTTAAAGACCTGTCTATAGATACCACACACGCATAGGTTTCATGAAAAAAAAAATTTCAGTTCTAGTTCCATGTATGGGGACTCCCCTTTATTTTATTTTTTTTTTCTTAAAATCGGGAAGCTTTTCACAGAATACATCTACCTACTAAGTTTCACATGTATAGTTTTAATAGTTTCGGAATATAATGGCTGTGACATACGGACGGACGGACAGACAGACGGACAGACATATCTAAACTATAAGGGTTCCTTTTTTTGCCATTCGGCTACGGAACCCTAAAAACAATCGTGGAGAAATGGGAAATGGAACACTTGCGGGTATCAAGGTCAACACCAAACTAAATTTTCAAATAATATTTTTTACGTGGCGAAAGTTAGTCATTCAATTATCGACGTTCGTGTTTATAAGATTCGTCACATTATGCAATAAATCATAACCATCCATCTTTGCTTTTGTGCGAACGAGACGCGCTACCTATCCTATATTTTTCTCGCTCTAACCGTTGCGATACCGCTACGTAGCCAACTTCAACTACGATATCTATTGCGTGATTTCTAGAGCGTTGTGAGATAGCTACGGTTATTATGCGCTACAAAACAACCGATGGTTGTTACAGCTGCAGTTATTGTCATAACGTACGTTGTGAAAATAGATAGTTATGCTTGGTTAGAAAACGAGTGATGGTTGTAAACTCAAATAGATAGTTGTACAACTATTGATGTTACAAAACGGCCATCGCTAAGCCCTACACAAGGTACTCTGAGCTAGACCATATAGGAAGCAGTAATCATCAGCAGCGATTGGTTGTCCTACAATCCCATAATAATGGGTCGGCCATGGAGCCTCGTATAAATGAACTGTAAATAACGGTTCTGCCTCCTGCGAATGTGTTGCGTCAATTAAGAGTAAACAATAGTCAGTAGAGGAGTGAGTTGCTGTATTTATAGTGTACGAGTGTGAATGAGGGCATGCTATGTGTATGGGAGGCCTTCACCGTTTCCCTAAAACCAAACGCTAAATGACAATTATCCGCAAGGTAAGGATTAAGGGATAGGTACAAGGTTTCGCCAAGCTGGAATAAATGGTTATTAAAAGGGTTATCTACGATACACCAACCTATGGAATAATTATAATTAAAGACTCACCCAGTCACACCAACACACACACACACACTGTTAATACTAGCTTAGTCTAAATTATATCTAATTTAGTAAGTAATACTTTCTCTCCTACGAGTTACAACGGGACATTAACATTAACACTTCGGCATTATGCCTACTGAATGGTCGATGCCAACCAGGCCCTAACGTGATTCTAAGTCGACCTGTCTCTACTGTGGTTCCAAGCTAAGTCCCCACACTAACTGTCCTCGTCATGAGGCCGAGCCCGCCTCCCTCCAGAAATCCCTAAAAAATACCATGATGGCTGTGTTCTCACACTTTCCCAGCTTTTGTATTGTTTTTGTACAATTTCTTAATTGTTTTAAGGGCCCGTTTGGGTTTTGTCCGAACGTCAGTAATCGTTACCAGATGTGGCACTGGTATTGTCAGTTGCTATTGGAAATCGGATATTTTACTGTTTCTTAGGAATTTAGTGCAATATACTTAAAATTGACGGCCGACCCTTGGTTCTTGATCCTTTCAGCATTTAAAATTAAATATAATATTTTGATATTGAATAGGCGTAAGTGACAGACAGTCACAATAGTAATTACAAAGTGTATGAACTGTTTTGTTGACTTGTACTTGTTGCAAAAATAATCGAGAAACATGAGAGACTGAACCCGAATTCAAGGGATGGCTGAAACCAGTCTTTGGAGATTCGTTTAAGGCAATAATTTTGATGCTGACTGTACATAAGGCGTGTGTGTTGATTTATTTTTTAACTATAAAGATTGTATTGCTTATGTAATACATTCTTCTTCACTTGCCTCCCCCCATCCCCTTTCCAGGCTGCTAAAGGCCTCCAGTAACCGGAAAGTAAGTAAATTCGGGATCTGTCTCTAGTCGAATCAGTTTTAGCGACTTCTAGCGACTTTAGATGATAAATCTAGTGAGAAGATTTTGCTGGAGTTAGTAACACTGGTTCAGACTCGCCAACGCCAAGTTACGTCGGCCGTATTGTACCAAGTATTGTACGGCTGACGGCTGTTGACACAGACTACATAGATCAGACGACCCACTCCCATAGAAAGAAAATGGTCGTTATAGATTAAGCGTGTGTAACTCTTTACGGAACCGACTCACTGATTCGAATCATTGAAATGATTCAAAAGATTGGCTCAGTAACAATGTTTCAAACGTGTCATTTGGATCTGAAAAAATACTTGGCTCTAGCTCATTCCACGCGACGCGTCGCTCGCGAGGCGACTGAGTATTGAGCGAGCGAGAGAGGAAGTCTGATAATGATACACTGAGTCACTTTGGAGCAAAAGTTCCTTGCTACGGAGTCGCAACTTCGCGAGTGAGCGCGCTACATCATTACAATCTGTACAAGTTAGAAAGAGATACAAAATGATATGTATCACTCATACTCTCACAAATTTTCGTTGTCGTTAAAGATGCACGTAAAAATGACCATTAAGGAACTTACGTAGCAAATACTATACGGTCGATTTTTGCAAGTTAGAAAGAGATACAAATAAAATGATATGTATCACTCATACTCTCACAGATTGTCGTTGTCGTTAAAGATGCACGTAAAAATGACCATTATGGAACTTACGTAGCAAATACTATACGGTCGATTTTTGCATATAATGTTTACACTAACAAATTTTGTTTATGTTCGCTCGCGCCAATTTAGAAAAACATTTTAGTTCTCTCTGTATAGTATATACGATTTGTTTGCATACTGTAGTGATTATTGTGACTTACTTTCTTCCTAATTTAGAATTAAGACTTTACGTGAAAATTTTGTATAAATATAGGTATCTACATTGAATTACGTCAATTATAGGTTTAGTTTACTAGATAAGTGACTTTTGCCTAATAAAGTATGAAGGAAGAACGATTTTATTTATAATCCAACTTATTACAATAAAAAAATTACACATTAAACATTCAGTATTGTTGCTACATAACATTTCTCTGACTCATTAGTAAACGACCGCGCCGTAATGCGTAATGTAACATTCTGTAGGTATCTTATATCCTTTGAGCCGATGATCCAAATGGTGTGCGTTACCCCAGCAAAATAATGTCGAAAATAGTCATTTAAATCTTATAGATAATTAGTTGTCCAGATTCTGTAATTGTTAAGCACATTTTTAAATTTGTTACACATATAGTTTTTTAGTTATTACACAAAAACATATTCTGCTGGGGTAACGTTTGAAACGTTACCGCAGCAAAACTTTTTTTTAAATAATGGGAATATTGAAATAAATATTAGCTATACATTTAGTTGTCTAGACGAGGTAAATGTTACACGTTATTTTGTTTTTGTTCTTTCTTCGGCTGCGAAGTTATTCGAGATTTTGCTGGAGTAACGTTTGTGGTTTTGCTGGATCTCTGAAACGGTTAAGCGGATTCTTATCATCTTTTGTACATGACTTCTTAGCAATTAGTTTTAATTTGTTTCGCAATAAAAATAACAAAATGATATACCGTTTAAAAGTTATTTAATAAAATATAAAAACACTTCTTTAGGTCCTAACACTCTGAATATGAGCTCTAAAGCCTTACTTTAAACGTTATTTTGTAGCTTTTAACTACCTTCAAATGTATATGAAGTTTCATTAGTATCCTGTAGGTAATTAACAAATTATGATGATATTCATTTCTCCACGTTCACGGTCACAATGCGCGCGGAGTTATTTGGCCACCGATAAACCTGTATACGGTTATATAAACTGAATGTTATATCAATATTTAGTTGTTTAATTCAGTTATATACTTGTAAAATTTCAGAGTAGTACATACAATAATTAACGAGATAATTAAATAAAAGTCATTAGGAACTTCAAGACCGTGGTAATCCGACCAAGTTTAGGTGGTTACAAAAAAGCGACGGCGTAGAACATTATGCTATCTTCTAAAATATGTAGGATAGTCTTACAAGTTTAGTAGAGATGTGTACACAAGTGTTAAAAAAAAACTACATATTTCTTAAAGAATTTTTATTTACAGGTAAAATAATAATTTTTATACTTAAAAGCAGTAATTCCTACCATTTTGTAGACAAATTTCAAATATCACAATATTTTTTCCTAGATATATATTACAGATAGTTGTATTCTAAGATTAACTTAAATTATGTAAAAATCACAGATCAAAAATAAAATATTAAACTGCAGTCAAATAATCATGTATAATCACGTAAGTCAGAATCATCTTTAGGCATAAATTTCATATCCATAATAATTAAAACGTAGAACCATCATTCTTTCAGAAAGTTTACAGTTAGAACCATCTTTTGGCATACATTGAACAAAACATTTGATTATGAACATACGTGGTTTTTATTTCCCTGTAAGAAACATGTAAACTTGCAAGCAAGCATGCAGCATGCAGTTATGCTAAACGAAATTATGCAGAATTTTAACTCTGCCAAAAGTAATTTATGCCATTGTGAATTCGAATGTATAAACATTCGGCTAAATAATAATTATACATACTAAATAATTTTTATGCCTTAAAAATATTCGTTTAAGGAAGATTATACCAAGTGTGTTATGCCAAATTAATTTCGGAGTATCAAGATTCTGCCAAATAGAAGAAACACGTGCCATTGAACTGGTGCACATAATACAATATATACCTATCTAATAAGTAGCTGAAAGGTAATAATAATAATGTTTATAGTACAGATATTATAATATTGTTATGTATTTAACAGTGTACGCGTCTGTACCGAAATTTTAAGGTGTATTATCCTACATATTTTAGAAGATAGCATAATGTTCTACGCGGTCGCTTTTTTGTAACCACCTAAACTTGGTCGGATTACCACGGTCTTGAAGTTCCTAATGACTTTTATTTAATTATCTCGTTAATTGTTGTATGTACTACTCTGAAACTTTACAGGTATATAACTGAATTAAGCAACTAAATATTGATATAACATTCAGTTTATATAACCGTATACAGGTTTATCGGTGGCCAAATAACTCCGCGCGCATTGTGACCGTGAACGTGGAGAAATGAATATCATCATAATTTGTTAATTACCTACAGGATACTAATGAAACTTCATATACATTTGAAGGTAGTTAAAAGCTACAAAATAACGTTTAAAGTAAGTCTTTAGAGCTCATATTCAGAGTGTTAGGACCTAAAGAAGTGTTTTTATATTTTATTAAATAACTTTTAAACGGTATATCATTTTGTTATTTTTATTGCGAAACAAATTAAAACTAATTGCTAAGAAGTCATGTACAAAAGATGATAAGAATCCGCTTAACCGTTTCAGAGATCCAGCAAAACCACAAACGTTACTCCAGCAAAATCTCGAATAACTTCGCAGCCGAAGAAAGAACAAAAACAAAATAACGTGTAACATTTACCTCGTCTAGACAACTAAATGTATAGCTAATATTTATTTCAATATTCCCATTATTTAAAAAAAAGTTTTGCTGCGGTAACGTTTCAAACGTTACCCCAGCAGAATATGTTTTTGTGTAATAACTAAAAAACTATATGTGTAACAAATTTAAAAATGTGCTTAACAATTACAGAAGCTGGGCAACTAGTTATCTATAAGATTTAAATGACTATTTTCGACATTATTTTGCTGGGGTAACGCACACATCCAAATGAGCCATATCAGTGTTTCGGATCATTTCAGTGATCGAGATGCAAATGTTCCAATCCCAAAAATGATACACTCTGCCCACCTCTATTATAGATTGTCAAAAGTTGGAAGAATCGAACATGACAGTTCTTTTTTTTTTAAATTTAGGTGTTGAGTTTTGGGCAAAGGCAGACACATAAAGCCTCAATTACCCATTTGCACTGTATTCAGACCTCAATATTCTTTTTGCTGTTTGCAGCAAAATTCCAATGAGCTCCTATGAAAGAACTCGGCGGTAAAAATAATTACAGGGAACTACTGAGAAATATGTAAATGAAACACAACAAATACTTATTCAAGTTTTTATTTCGTAATTTCATTTTATATTTATATTTATTATATATAAATTTATAAGCCTTATGTTGCGTTCTGGGAAGAGATTTTTCAATTAATCGGGATAGGTACATATTATGTGCCTTTCATTATTTTATTTATTAAACAACACCAATTAAAAATTACTAACTTTAACCCATGGTCAAGGAAGGCCTTTTCAATATCTTTTTTGTGTATCACAAGACATGAAGTCAAATAAGTACTTAGACACATAATTTGGCTTTTTATTATTTTCGAAATGTTGTTTTCTGCTGGAGAATGTTCTAAGTACTCATTTGCTTCCTCTGTGACTACTCCGAACACTCTCACTGCATTTTCAGAAGGGTAGGTAAATTTCATTTTCTTCATAGTTTCATATTATTATTTTTTTTTGCACCTAATTGTGTATAGCACTAACTTTGCCCATTGTCAAATCGGCAACGCAATCAACACATATTATTTTTGAAAAAAAAAAATCTTGTGACCCACCCTGCTGTATACACTCTTGCATGTACATTGAGGCATTCCTAAGCAGCAGATCGTGGCACCGCTCCTGACATATGGGGTCCCCCATTAATTTCACCTGGATACTGAACATCACATTTTCGGAAGATATAAATAGCTGTTTCAGTTTAACGAGCTGGTCTGCTGAATCATTTTCACAATAAAAGTATCCAAGTGAAATTTTATAAATCTGGTTATTAGTAAGAATCAATTCAGGTTATTATTTCTAAAATTATATGCCCGCTCTAGTCCAAAAAATAGGGCGGGCGCATTATTTTCACATTTTTCTTTTGGAAGAATAGCCACAGCTTTAAATAATTTTGAGGACTTACAAACCAATTTTTTTTTAATGAAGGCACAGTTGTCTCCCTGCCTTTAACATCCACAAAACATTAATTCTTTTAATTTTTGTATGGCTTCATGCCAAAATCGTTGGTGTGGTGACCCTGATGTACAGGCTACGCGTAAAGGTTTCCCTCTTGTTGTTTTACTGTTTAAGCTTGCAGCATTGACTGAGTTGAACAGATCGTTAAAAAATTAAACTGTTTCAGCAGTATTTTCAAGGGTGGAGCTAACACTTCTTCCTCAGCATATTTAGCTGAAACAAATTACACTTTTATTAAACTTGGTATAATATGGTAAGTAAATTGAAATAAGTTAAAGTTCGAGTTATAGAAAAA
Organism: Tholera decimalis; assembly: GCA_943138885.2. Lineage (NCBI taxonomy): Eukaryota > Metazoa > Arthropoda > Insecta > Lepidoptera > Noctuidae > Tholera > Tholera decimalis. The sequence goes on along the minus strand of OW964566.2, from coordinate 38,826,670 downwards.
TATAATTATCAGAAATATTAAAATTCAAGATGATGAGATTAATGACTGGTATATATCAAAACAAAAATTGCTTGATTTTATTATATTAAACTGGCGCAAATATGACCAAATTATTGAGGTCGCTAGCTTTCCACATATTGCAATACAACTCATTAAAAGAACATAGTAATGAGTAGATTAAGTCAAATTAAATAAATTTACATATATAGTCAAATAAAATAAACAATTATTTGACCTCATATAACCTGTCAGTAGGTAAGGTAATTCTGGAGAAAGAACATAAACATTGTCTTGAGTTACAGCGACCAACTATTCTTATTGTTTAAGTAATTGTTTGTAGAATAGTATGCCTTTGAACAAAGATAGGATTTTACTTTAGCTTTAAACGCATTAGTTTTGCAGGTTGCAGTCAGCCTAATTAAATTTGCAAATAGTACCTCATACTTAATAAAGTTGGCCAGCCTGTTTGAAGGCAATATAAAAAGCAAGCTGGTTACGAAAACTTTTGGTTTTACAAGATTAGCAGATATTTACGTAGGTTACGTACGAACCTTCGTGAACTTTTTTGGTTATTCCAGAAGTAATTTCATAGGCCGAAAACAATGATGGATAACCAAAGATATATAATAAACTATAGATACGTTGTCCGCGCTCTAAAATGGCAAGTTGAAATTAAGGTAAGTGCCTCGTGTCTGTTTAGTTACCACAGAGTACATTCATATATATAGTAATTAGTTACGCACGAACCTGTGTTGCGATCGCTACACTACACATCTTAAGAAAAATGTGTTTTAATAGAAAATTAGGAAACAAGCATGCCTTTGTGTATTTTCAGACGTTGCACTAATTATACTGCTTCCGTGAGAGGTCAAAATGTGTCATTTCATAGGTAAATATCAACAGAAATACAATTTTTTATTTTTATTTTTCTACACGGCTAATGGCGGCTAGCGTATGAATGAAGTCAGTCACATGACGTTAGGGGAGGTTGTTAACTAAAGATGTATATTCATCTCTCTCTAACATCAGGTGTACCTAAAGATGGCATTTATTTTCTGTCCCTTTCTTTACACGTATTAGATAGTAATTATCTATGTGTGTGTTTCGTGCCATTTTTGAGAGGTGTTTTGTGGGAATATGACGCGTCTATTATAATACGTCATTGTGGATAACCACCAAGTTTGAGCCGATACTTCTCACTGATGAACCTTTTTTCAGTGTTTATGGCACACACATAGTTTTCGAAGTTCTTGCGGGCTTAAGCTACGCAAATAGTCACTATTATGGCACAGAAGCCACTTTTTGAGTCTTAACTCACAAACTGGACATGAATGCACTAAAACGTCCTTTCGTTTCGTACCACAATGTTCGATACAACACTTGTTGTACATCTTGCAGTATCAATGCAAAATATTACAGCTTAATCACTGAGACTGAGAGGATAAGACAGTACGGAAATTAATCAACGCAGACAGACTTCCAAAATCCAAAAATCCATGTCCAAAAAGTCAAAAACTGTAATGGCGGCCGGCATAGAGAATAGAGTACTATAACACTACGGATAGCGGCCGGCGTAAAAATTAAAGTCAAATGTCAATTAAATAAAACATTTGTAAATTATCTATGGTTTTGGCACCTGGCGTAAGAAGGGTGAAGAAAGACAGAAGGGGGCGTGGAAACCTGTCACGTTCGATTCTTCCAACCATAGAGTATACGGTTGAAATTTTTTGTTCTAAAGCCCGATTTACACTTCAACAAATACAGTAGCGAGTTAACTTGCGTCATCGGCGAGTTAAGTTGTTATTGTAGTTTGAACGGCAAAAGCGAGTTAAGTAGTAGTACATTAACAACTTAACCGCCAATGACGCAAGTTAACTCGCTACTGTACTTGTTGAAGTGTAAATCGGGCTTAAGTTTACGTGCCGTGGCTGTTGGTTGATTAACGTCAAATAATTATTCTTGTCTGTGAAATAGTTTGTTGGTTGTTTGCAAATTAATTGCACTTGTGAGATGGGAAACAAATTAGAATTTTATTTTATTCTACTAAAAATAAGCAATAACTGTTTCTGTTTTCTTCGTTGATAGAATTGGTATATTGTTACTTATTGTTATAAACTCGATATTGTAGTATATCGTATTTTCTTTAGTATTGTCTTCAATTATTAGAGAAATATTTAGGTTGAATTTAAGCGGCCGCTATGGTTTTTCACGGTAAAAAATCTACAGCAGAGTGGATTATAGATCAGCTCAATGTGGAGAATGCAAAATTAGTGGCATTTGTGTTGGTTATTGGATTTATTGGCTACCATGGAGTGTTACATCTCAGATATGGTGAGAACCTTATAAATTATGGTAATATACTGTTAATTCATGTAAAACCTATGGCTTCGCCGCTTCACAGTGCGTATACTTAAAATTAAGAATATACTGAGTTTTCCCAGTTTAATGGTATACTTGATTTTTTTCATTAATTTTTCTCTCTCCCAGGGAGTTAAAATAGTTCTTAGCAGTGTGCATATAATATATGCAGTATGTATGTATGTGCAGTGTGTATATATACAGGTTTTCTCTCTTGTTCTATCCAGGATCTGACTCGTGCACTTGGCTTCTCACATCGGGACGCTATAAAGGAGACCATGAGTGGCAACCATATGGATGTATGTTACACAGATACTCAAAAACGTGAGTACCTATATTCTTTGATGTATGAAACACCACATGTACTTCTGGTAAGATAGTTTAATATAAATAGTATTCTATTGTAATGAAATATTATTGATAATATCTTAAATTAAACCTTAGTGAAAGGCTGTGAATTAAATTCTTCAACCAGTCAATATACTTTAATATAATAGAGTACACTTTAGTTATTTTGTGCACTATAAAAGTTACAAAATATTGGTTAAAAACATTACAGTGGGTAAAGAAAGAAATTCCATACATTTAACAATTCATCATTATCTAATATAATATAAAATTCTCGTGTCACCATGTTAGTTACCTTACTCCTCCGAAACGGCTTTACTGATTTTTACCAAATTTTATATGCATATTCAGTAGGTTTGAGAATCGGCTACTATCTACTTTTTATCCCGGAATTCCCACGGGATCGGGATTTACGCGGGAAATGCTCCAACGCGAACGAAGTTGCGGGCAGCAGCTAGTCTATGTATACAGGGTTAATTATAAAACACCGAAAACCTCTCAGGACTATGTTACTAACATCATAATCAACAACTTTTGTTCTATGACTTTTAAAAATTCGTCATATTTTAGTTCACCAGATTTTCATACAAAAATAAAAATATTTAAATTGAACGCCCTAAATGTTACAAAGTCTATGTGAAGCAAAAGAAAACGATTTCTATCACTTTCTTTTGTTTTGCATAGACTCCGTAACATTTAGGGCATTCAATTTAAATATTTTTATTTTTGTATGAAAATCTGGTGAACTAAAATATGACAAATTTTTAAAAGTCATAGAACAAAAGTTGTTGATTATGATGTTAGTAACATAGTCCTGAGAGGTTTTCGGTGTTTTACAATTAACCCTGTATAAAAGAAAGTCATGTTAGTTACACTATTTATAACTCAAGAACGACTGAACCGATTTGGCTGAAAATTGGTAGGGAGGTAGCTTATAACCAGGAGACGGACATAGAATATTTTATCCGGAAACTCCCACGGGATCGAGATTCCCGCAGGAAAAACGTGAACAAAGTTGCGGGCAAAAGCTAGTTATTAATATTTGCAATGGTGAACATGCTGGAAACAGTGATTTATTGTTACAAGTACTTGTAATACCGTAAGTCCTTGTAAATAATATTTTTGCAGCCTTTTCAACTGCAAGAAAGTTGTCAATTAACCATAACATTTTTATGGGATTGTACTGATGAGATTCAAATGTTTCAAGAGCATTAACATTTTATTTATTATTATAGATAGGCTTGTGTTTGACCACCATCACACTGGATTTTAAGTGATGATGTGGTTGAAAGTGAAGCATGCTTGCCTAGAAGTAACCTATTCACGCTTTACTTAAGGAATCCCAGGTTACAGCTATCAGGAAACACAGACTCTGGCAGAGAACTCCACTCCTTAGCTGTATGCACAATGAACCTATTCCCAAATCGTTTTATTTCTTTCCATCAATGTATTTATTACTATATTTTTTTCTCTATTTACTTTCCATTAAGTTGCACTTGCCATATTCAATCTGCACCACTCAAAGGCTCTTTTTTCTCCTTTGGCAACTGAGCCGGTGTTGACTATTCTGCCAGTCTCATGTTATGACGGCAGCAAGGGTAGGCCGTCAAACTTTGTACTTTGTGGTAGCTGAGTGGCCTGGGCCCTATTTAATAAAGCTGAGAATTTGACATATATGTCGAAAAGTGACAAAATTGTAGAATTGTCGCTCTTGGCTGTTTTGAAACTGACAAATATGTCAAAAATTGTCAGGCAAAATCGTGACATATTTATCAAGTAAAGACGCGTTTAATAAACTCGACATTGTCATAAAACCACATCAAAATATTTCTGAAAATTGTTGGAGACAATTGGCGATGATGATGTCGACTTTTGTCATATTTGTAAATAATTTTGTTTTATGAAGGTAAATAAAGATAAAATAGAAAAACAAATAGTAACAGAATGAATCAATCACCAGTGCAACTATTATACGATTGTTTGTTTTGAGATTTTTAAACTATGTCGTCCGACGAGCCCTTGTTATCGTCGGCGTTCCAACCATATTCCCAATGGCTTGGTGCATGACGATGGCAAATAATCGGATGGCATGGCATTGTTTCCTTGGAAGATGGTCAGGCCTTTAGGGTCGATGCAACTTGTGTCGATACACTCGCGCCATCCCATCTTCCCAGTTTATCATGTTGTGCTGGCGCTCCTGCTGTGGGTGGCTGCGGAATACCTCAAACGACGTAAATACAGTAATCTCAGTGATAACTATATTTTCGAGACGTTTGGGGTCGAAACTCTTGGACCGTAGAGCCCGTGTGCTCACAGCCTTTAAAAAAATAGCCGGCTCTTGGGTCAAGGGAAGCGTCCACGAGCCTTTACGATATTTCTATAAAAAGGCTGCGAGCACACGGGCCCTATGGTCCAAGAGTTTCGACCCCAAACGGATCGAAAATATAGTTATCAACGAGATTACTGTACTTACGGCGCTTGAGGTATTCCGCAGCCGCAGCTAGGGATGTCAGGCTCTTCCAATCTAATAGCCGGACAGACCCTAGTTTGGCTGAAAATTTGTGTTAAAATTTTTTTTTGAAAAATGTAGTACAGTCGGCCAAGAAAGTGGTGTACCACCCTAAGGTTGAATATCGCTTGCAGATTCATAGGTGATAAAGATTAGTTTCGCTTGCAGATCGATCTGACAACTTCTATTGCTGTCTTTATCTGATTATTGATAACGACTATTACTGTTTGTAGCGTGACAGCTGTTCTTAGTTTGAACTTGATGGAACCAATGACGTCGTAAAATCAACGGCGGGGGGCTGTAGATTTTGATGACAAAATTGTATCTACAAATTCAGAATTGTAATCAACAAGTTACATAAAATTGTAAAGGCACAAGGCGAGTCCACAAACCTACAATTTCTGTAAACTTGTAATTACAATATCAATAAAAAACAAGCTAAAAATAGATTTATCCTTTTATTAAATTTCTACAATCAATTTTAAAATACTTATAACAAACAAAAACATAGCATATATAGTAATATTTAGAAGACATTGAAAATTTTAAAAAATTAGAAACGGGTGTAACCGCCGTTGGCCTCTATAACCTCTAAAAGACGAGACCTCATTGAACCAACAAGCCGTGAGCAAATATCGGTTCCCCGCATTTCCTCCCAGATATAATTACAGTGACTAATAAGAGCTTGTTTGGTTCTTTCATTTTGATGCGACCATCGTTGGACCATAAGGCCCCAAAGATTTTCTATCGGGTTGAGGTCCGGCGATCTTGAGGGCCACTGAATTACCCTTACGTCAGTGTGTGAACGAAACCAGGCTCTTACGATTCTCGCATTATGAATTGAACAATTATCTTGAACAAAATCAAATTGTGGCACTTCGTTCTCCGGGTAAACATTACGGACTGTCGGTAGCATTGCATTCTGAAGCACGTCGATATAATTTACAGCCGTCGCTCGAGGAGGTAGAGAACACAATTCTCCTACACCATCCGTACTCATCCAGCCCCAAATATTTACGGAAATTCGACCTGATTCTCTATTTGGGATTACATGATCATCTTTATACCGTGTTGAATTATATCGCCAAAGGTGAAGACGTCCATGCTGACTGGATTTAAACGTTTTTTCATCACAAAACACTGTATTAGACCAATCAAACTCTAAGTGCTCTCTGGCGAAGTCCAGACGAGCAAGTCTGTGAGCATCCGTCAAATATATTTTCTTGGCGTAATGCCTGTGGTGCAACCCCATGTAATGTAGATGATTCCTTATTGTTTGGGCACTCACATCGAACATCTCCGCAAAATGTTTTGTGGGCTTAAAACCATTGATTTCATATTCCCGTCTCATGAATTCTCTATCGTTATTGGAGAGTGCAGGCCGGCGACCACTTCTTCTGTGATCCAACAAACTTCCCTCCTCTCCTTCACGACGAATCCAAAAGCGGACAGAACGCCTCGATATATTCAAATTCCGGGATATCGCACTGATACTGCTTCCCTCATTAAATTGGGCAATTATTTGTGCTCTTTCGGCAATGGTCAAGTTGGCAGGCATTGAGATGATTTTATATGCAGTTGATTGAAAAATAACACGGAAAATATATCGATTTTTTGCATATATTTGACAAAATGTCAATTGTCAGTTTTCTTTTTCAAATGGAATTCGGTTGTCTAAATAGTTTTTATTACTTTTGTTTGGAAACATTTCAATTGCTTTGTAGAAACTAATGTCCTTTTCATTTATACTAAAGGTTAAAATGTCATGTACTTATATGTGACATATGACGTATGAATACTAAATACATAGGTTTACGTCATGATAATGTTGTCTCTTTCAGTAATATCTTTTTATAACGAACCTTGTTGTAATTTTCGATGACCGGGAAACTAAATCAAAACTGGTACACCACTTTCTTGGCCGACCGTACCTACCGACTTCCATATAAAAACACTACAAAAGCAAAAATAACTTTAATTTCGGTAGTCGGTGTCATTTGTTTTGTATTTTATTTTTTTGACACCACCTTCCGAAATTAAAGTTATTTTGGCCTTTGTAGTGTTTTTATATGGAAATCGGTACTATTTTCTTCAAAAAAAAATTTTTCGAATTAGAATTCCGAAGAGACACAAACAGGTAGAAATCTGAAGGTGTAAAGTCAGGACTATACGGCGGATGCATTGACACCTCCCAGCCAAATTCTTAATTTTTGCTGAGTGGCTAAAGATGTGTGAGGTCTAGCGTTATCATGATGAAAAACCAAACCCCTACTGTTGATTAATTCCGGCCGCTTTCTGTCAACTTCTTGCTTTAATCTCATCAGTTGTTCGCAGTAGAGTTCAGAAACGATGGTCCTGCCTGGTGGTAACAGCTCATAATGAATAATGCCCTTCCAATCCCACCACACACACAGCATCACCTTGTTGCGAGTTAACCCGGGTTTCGCCACAGTCTCTGAAGCCTGACCGGCCTTTGACCACGACCTTTTTCGCATGTTCTTGTCGTACATGATCCACTTTTCATCACCAGTTATTTCTTCAAAAATGATTCGGTTTCATTACGTCATAATAAAGAATCACAAATGAGTACACGGTTCATTAGGTTTCTTTCAGTGAGCTCGTGAGGTACCCAAATATCGAGCTTTTTTGTGTATCCAGTTTTTTTCAAATGCGCCAAAACTGTTTTGTGGTCAATTCCCAGTTCTTCAGCTACATCGTAACTACTGATATGCCGATCTTGCTCCACTTTTTAAAAAATGGCATCCATTTTATCCGTAATAGGGCGACCAGAGCGACGTGCATCTTTGACATCAAAATTTACGGATTGAAAAGGCTTAAACCAAATTTGTGCTACTCTCACAAACACTGCACTAGGTCCATAAACATCGCAATTTTTTGTCGCGGCTTGCGTTGCATTTTTACCTTTTTTGTAGTAAAATTTTAAAATGTATCGAATTTCTTCATTAGATTCACTCATCTTGACAGTACGAAAAACAAATGAAAATCACACATTTTTCTAATTTGAATTTGGAATTATGTTCTTTAAAATTTAAACTTTCAATGATACCAAAACCAGCCAGATACAAATAGTATAGCCAAAGAGGTTTTATTACAAGTTCATACATACTATAATGCGAAAAGACTTTTTCCCCAACCTTATATTTTTATCAATTTAATTGACTTTTAATAAATAATAATAAAAAATAATAAATAAATCTTTGAATCTTTTTGTAATTTTTTCATTTGTATTTTAAATTAGGAAGCCGAGCATTTGTTTGAATTTGTGTATTGAGTGTCAGAATTCTACTGACTAAAAACCCACCCTGTTCCCTCAGCTTCCCTTAAGTTCTGGGGCCGCGGCATCTCGTTAGAACATTCCCGCGACCCCGGCAGGCAATGGTCTTATGGGGTCCCGTCACTAGTGCAGACAGCTCTTTGAGCCACGCGCCACCGACCCGGGCTTGGTCCTTACCGGACGGTGAGCTACCACTGCTCGCCGTCCGCAAGCCTGCGCCTACGGTGGTCGGACTCGGCTCGCGATCCCCGACGTCCGGGGCGTCTCCCGCGGCGGCTGGGGAGTGAGGAAGAGAGTTGTCTCTCCCTCACGAGTTCGGCCTCCTCCTTCGCTAGAATGACTGCTTCGTAGAAGGAGGCGACTACATCCCATTCCCTCTCGCTCCGCACCATGGTCTGAACCAGGGCCGGGCGCGAGAGCGATGAATGTCGAGGAGGCAAATTGAGATTTTTTTTACGCTTCGCATACTTTTCTTAATCCACAGCAATATTTATTTATTACTAGAGTCAGTCGCTCCCGTGAACTTTATCACGATAAGAACATAACCCTCTTTTTAGCAGTCGGGTAAAAAGTTCCTCAAGGTTCAAGCTACTTCCTTACCAAATCATATCCAAATCCACCCATTTCTTTCGAAGATTAGCGCGTTCAAACTAACGAACTTTTCCGCTTTGTAATATTAGTATGTATATTTGCTCGACTGCAATCCCGTAAGAATTCTGATAGAATATTCTTTATTGTACACCAATATTTAAACTATCTATTTAACAATATTCTTTAATCTATGGTTCCAATGGAAGAAAGAAAATCCAATATGTTAAAATCATTATCATTAAAATCGGTTGAGCACTTGAGAAAACACGGATATTGTGATATCAAAGACCGGCACTTCAATTTAATTGATATGTATAGATTTAAGATAAGACTTATCAATCATAGATAAGGAATTCACATTTTGGTCACTATTGACATATATTTAATCCTGAATGTGATATTTGGCTACCATGTCTGTAAACCAAAATTGGCTGGTAATAGTCAATGATAAAGATATTTTAAAGTATTGATTAACAATATGCATTGAAACTAGGCAAGCGTGCTTCATATTTATTATTTGTGTCCATAATAATATTAAATAAATAAATAATTGACTGTTAGAATTAAGGTCACAATTGCTTAACCAGAAAAGAGATGGCTCAATGTATAGGTACACCTTACCTGGTCACTTCTGCAGTGGTCTTTATGCATTTAATTAATGAAGCTGGTCTCATTTAATTAACACTGTTAGGAAGGATTGGAACAAATTAACTTATCATTTCGTTGTCAGCTCGTGGTTCATGTGAGATCCATTTCGACCGGGGTTACGGGAATATTCCCACGAGATACTGTGGCCACGGAACGCAAGGGCATCTGAAGAAACAGGGTGGGTTTTAGTCAGTAGAAGTCTGACACTCCCTTCCGCTCCACCCCGAGGCATTTAATGTTTTCCCGAAAAAAAGATAATTGAAAAGAAAATGAGGCTTTGCAGTGGGATTCTAGGTGCAACGTGCTCCATCTCTGACCACATCATCACTTACCTAGGTACCATTTGATGAGATGGTGGTCAAACGCGAGCCTATTATCAATACAAAAAAGATTCGATTATTCGACGTAATATAATTATATAACATAATCGGCTTCAATGAAAGGGAATGGGCCGTGTCCGGTTTGGATTATGAACGTCATATATCTTTGGAATTTTTAGTCCTAGGACTATAGTCAATATATCGTTCACAGTCTTAAGGATGGTATAAATTACTGAAAGTAATGTGTCTGACTGGTTTCGAACTCACGTTCTACAACTCTGAAGACGACACTTCAGTCTTATAAATAAATTGTTAATTACATTTTTTTTTATTACGGTTGAGATCACACTTGATGATAAGCGTTAGATGGGGTCTACGATAGAACGAGCGAGCCCAGAAGATGCCTGTTCTCTCTTGCTTTAAAAGCTGACGGGTAATGTGTGGTAGGAAATACAGAAGCCGGCACAGAGATCCACACCTTGGCTGTGCTATGTAGAGGATAAGCGTTTAGTTCGACATGACGGTATATTGACCAAGTGTGGATGGTAACCTTCAGTACGTCTGGTAGATCCGTAGTAAAAGGGAGATGGAGGGATTAGTTCGTGCAGCTCCCCGCACACTTCCCGAAGTACAATCTGTAGAAGAGCAACAGACTAGCAACGTTACGCCGATGAGCCGGGCTGTGAAGTTTGCCTGCCAGAACCTCGTCGCCTTTGGGGCTTTTAGCTCTGCGTTCAATTGAGTCAAGTGCAGCTAGTTGGTATTTTGCTGAGCCATCCCACAAGTCTCTGCAATACTACATACAGGAACGGACCTATGCTTTATGCATGTGTATTTATTTAGCAGTAGAAATCTTAGCATCAATTTATAGGTTTTTTTTTTAACTACTTTGTTTTTTGCAGAGACGCTCGACGATGTCTCCGGTACCTCGCTTTTTGGGGCAAATACAACAGCTTCGCCTTTATAGGAGACTCCAGGCTTGAACAGTTATATGAATACTTTATAGGTGAGTTTTAGGACGCATTTATATATCCTAAAACTAGAAGACACGCGTGACTTCGCTCCCGTGGACTTTAAAACGATAAAAACATAACCTCCTTTTGCAGTTGGGTAAAATATTTTTCACCGAATTCATATTAATTCATATTTTTCGTTCAATTCAATTTTTTTTTATCCAAATGCCACCCAGTACTTACAAAGATTAGCGCGTTTGAACAAACCAACTTTCTACTCTTTAACATTAGTATAGATGGCAATATGCTGTAATTTAATGAATATTAGGTCCCAAAGATTTATGAAACACTTGCATTTCGCCCGCGACTTCATCAGTTCTTCAACCTTACTACCAATGAAAACATATCTATACTTATAATAAATCTGTAGAAAGGTCAATTCTGTACATGAAATATATTTACAAAATAACTATCAGGGGGTGATTAGGGATCGATACTGATGCCAAAAATGCAATCAGTAAAATTATTGTCTGTCTGTCTGTCTGTCTGTCTGTCTGTCTGTATAACAGTTATAGAAACAAAAACTACTCGACGGATTTTAACGAAACTTGGTACAATTATTATTCATACTCCTGAGCAGGTTATTGTATACTTTTCATCACGCTACAATCAATAGAAGCAGAGCAGTGAAGGGAAATGTTGGGAAAACGGGAGAAGTTACTCCATTTTTTAAGCTTCCGTCGCGGGTGCAACCTTAATGGTTAAAGCTACACAGAAATCATTTATGACGGAAATGTTCTCCTTAAAATTATATAAAAAATATCCCACGACAGCATATATCTATCTTTTATGGTTGACTCACAATAACACGTGTAACTCCCGATAGCTTAGCAGTTCGAAGCTTCTGTACATGAAATATATTTACAAAATAACTATCAGGGGGTGATTAGGGATCGATACTGATGCCAAAAATGCAATCAGTAAAATTATTGTCTGTCTGTCTGTCTGTCTGTCTGTCTGTCTGTCTGTCTGTATAACCGTTATAGAAACAAAAACTACTCGACGGATTTTAACGAAACTTGGTACAATTATTATTCATACTCCTGAGCAGGTTATAGTATACTTTTCATCACGCTACAATCAATAGGAGCAGAGCAGTGAAGGTAAATGTTGGGAAAACGGGAGAAGTTACTCCATTTTTTAAGCTTCCGTCGCGTGTGCAACCTTAATTGTTAAAGCTACACAGAAATCATTTATGACGAAAATGTTCTCCTTAAAATTATATAAAAAATATCCCACGACAGCATATATCTATCTTTTATGGTTGACTCACAATAACACGTGTAACTACCGATAGCTTAGCAGTTCGAAGCTTTCTGATTATTATTCTGCTCCGAAATTTAAAACCACCACAACTTTGCAATGGAACTCGGCTAAAAGTAACCCAGTTGCAACAAAATATAATCGAGGCTCAAATTTTAACAGGTTGCGTTGCAGGAGAAACCTTCTTTATTCCCAGAATTCCCATGATACCAAATAATTTTCCATTCCAATTTAAAAGAACGCGATTCCCAGTATCGGTGTGTTATGCAATGACAATTAATAAGGCTCAAGGGCAGACTTTTCGTGTTGCTGGAGTAGATCTCGGTGTCAGTTGTTTCTCGCATGGTCAGTTGTACGTCGCTCTTTCCCGGGTTAGCAGTTCTAGAAATCTTTATGTTCACGTGCCGGACGGGTCAACTTTCAACATAGTTTACCGGGAAGCTTTGCGCTGAAGTATTTTCGTTCTATAGGTACTTAAGCCTCATGTGAACGTGATCTAAACAATATTACCGATACATTAACTTAATAACACACAAGGAGTTACACGCTGACGGAGTCGCGGGCACAGCTATTAACAATAATATTGTGCGGTTCGGTATTGCGATATTTTTCAACAGTATTATAGATTGACATATTATATTTCCCTACTAAATTACGAAAGTTAACCTGTCTGTTACATCAAAATCACTGAACCGTGAGAAAGGACATAGGCTACTTTTTTTACGAAAAACGACGGAAACGCGGACGAAGTCACGGGCAACAGCTATCTATGCTAATAATATAATGCTGAAGAGTTTGTTTGTTTGTTTGAACGTGATAATCTCAGGAACTACTGGTTCAAATTGAAAAAATATTTTTAATTAAATAGTCAATTTATAGAGAAAGGCTATAGGCTATATATCATTACGCTAAGGCCAATAGGAGCGGAGCACCAGTGAAGAATGCTTCAAAATCGGGGTTAAATTTAACGTTAGCCCAAAGTAACTATTCCACGCGGACGAGGTCGCGGGCAAAAGCTAGTTTTGAATAAGATCATTAGTTCCGGAGATTACCCGCGTACCTACATACAAACTTACAAACGATACGGTCGCAGCCTGGAATTTGGGGGGTCAGTAACAATAAAATATGTCGACTAAAAGAGTTTTCTTTATTGCACAATACAAATTGATTGCACACATTATAAATTGGGGGGGGGGGGGGGTGTCATATCCCTGTGACCCTCCCTTTAGACCGCGCCTGGCAACAATACTTACAACTGTATCATACTCTTTATCGATCGAAGGGCGGATCCAGGGGGGCGGTCATGGGGTCATGACCCCCCTGGTACCAAAGCTGGATCCGCCCTTTCTCTATATATACATAGTTTTAGCTGTATGTGCCATATACCAATGGTATTCCCACCCAGGGGTTTCCCACCCCTGCTGAAATGAGACTACTGACTAAAAATGCACTCTTGCCCTCGTTGCGGGGCCGCAGTATCACATTAGAACATTCCCGCAACCCACTGTTCAAAAAAAAGCTCACGCCACACCTTGAATTTTGTCGTTGAGAATGCAGCAGTGATTTGACTCGTATTTAGATTGGGTACATTGGTTAATCGCAATTGCGATAACTATAGTCTGTTTTTTTTTAACAAGCGAGTACTGAAATGTTGACTGCGTTTCTATTGGTCCACATAATCAACGTAAAGTCCGTTCCACACAAACGAACAAAAAGGTACGAAAAAATGCACGGAGTCGAAAATCATGTAGAAAATATATTAGACCAGTTTATTATTGACGTATCTGCAGGAAGTTCATTAGAAGGAAATGATGACGCTAGTTTAGCAAGAATTGTATAAAAATTATTTGATTTATATGTTATAAGTACATAATATTGTATACAACGTATAACGGAAAGGGTATTTACGAAACCGAAAGTTTGGTATCAATTTTTAGAGTATTTTGTTTTGAGTTGAAACCCTTCCAATATCGTATGATATCATCCAAAGAAGCCGTGCCCTTGGTATGTATATACTCTTTCCGTTACACGTTGTATATACTATTACAATATTGTTTTATTGTTATTTATTTATGACAATACCATATAACGCGAACAGAAAATTTTGTTACGAATATACTAAGTATGCTAATTTAAATCATAAAATAATTATTTAATTTTCTCTACAGTATACTTTAGAAGTACTCAATATGAGCGGGCCTCATCGAGCATATAATCGGTTATATGCTCGATGGCGGGCCTTAACAACTTCAAAAAAAGAACAAAGGTGTAGCTCCACTCCTACCAATGACCCACACTCTGTCAATATCGGAAATATGTGACAGACATACTCAGTACTCGTTTGTTAAAGAAAACCAGACTATAAATATGAAATGATTGTGACTCATCAAGTCATCACTTTACAAAATTGTTTCCGTGTTGTTTATCATTATGCAAGTACAAGTCCATTGCCTTTTTCAATACTTACCTATTGTTTGATAAAATTTTCGGAATTCGGCATTGAGCCTAGCGTTGAAAAAACTACGTTGCGATTTCATTTAGTTTATATGTGGTTGAAATTAATGAATCTGTCATGGCATGGTGTTATTTTGGACACATGATTTGTCTTTGTCCAAAATAACACCTCGCATTCATTTATAAATATGCGACAATGAGTGTTACAAACAAAGAAATGTTGAACGTTACTTTTTCTATATTTACAAACTTTTGAATAGACTACTCACCTGCTTAGCCTTTTACGTTACATGTTGTGGGCCGGCTTCCAGTCTTATCAGATGCTGCTGAGTACCATTGTCTTAAGGTGTGTCCAAACATTGAGCAGCAAGAGCGCGGCAGCAACACGCGGCATTTCTAGGACACATTTCTGCCGCGCTCTAGTTAGGACAAAGCCGACTAATGTTTGCGCGGCAGTCGTCTAAACACAGGGCGGCGGGCCGCGACGGCAGCCGCGCTCGATTGCCGCTCGATGTTTGGACACACCTTAACATGAAGCGATTGCCGAGTTATAGACAAAGCCAAACCAATTTTTATTGTACGAAATGATTAGTGGCGCAAGGAAAAACTGTTTGCAAAAGATAACAGGAACGTTCTCCTACACGATGGACATAACTCATAAAATCTATGACGCACTCCAACTTTAACGAATGCTCTCCGTTTAACATAGAGTTAGGCGACGTATCACAAGAGCGGCATTGTGGCCCAAGAGTCTACCGACATGACCAATACCACTCTGACTAGAGTTCCACATCAGCCTATAATGTTCTCACTGCTGAGACACAGGTTACCTTAACGCACTTGACCGGTTTTTTTAAGTTTTACTAGCCCCCTTCCCGACTTCTGACCCCCATACTCTACTGTAGGTTTATACCACAAAGTCAACACCTCTACAAAAAGCCGCCATGTTTTTTTCAGGTGTAGTCCGAACGCGCTTCGACATGGACACATCATACTCCACAGTGGACCACCGCATGCCCAACTATACATACGTGGACAACAAGCTGCGTCTGTCCGTCACGTTTATATATAGTGACGATGTGTCTAAGACTATGGTAGACCAGTTCAGAACGTGGTGAGTAGGAAATGAAGAAGCTATTTCTTTTAGAAGTAATCAGGGCATGTTAACTTGTGTAATTAATTACCATAATACATAATCAATGGCTGCTGATAGATGAAAGATTTACTACTTAGCTTATATATGTACACAAGAGTGGAAGGCATCTTCTGGGCTCGCTTGTTCCATCGTAGATCTTGCCTATCGCTTATCATCAGGCGTAATCGAGGTCAAGGGCAAGCTCATCCAGAATAAAAAAACGAAACAGTGTACCAGCCATACTTGGTTTAATTTCAAATGGCCTGTTTAAAAATAATTTAAGAATTTTGTACCTAAATACTTGTTTAACTAGTTTCAACCTTAAGTCCACGTTATAAAAGTCAGATTATTCAATGTAACCCTCATTGCCTTTCACAGCCACCTGTCTGTGACTAGTCAACCTGAACAATAAGCGCACTTAATTAAAACACATTTTTATTATTATATGCTTGGTGTGCCTACATTTAAAGTTAAATTTCCAACAGGCAGCGATCAGACCAGCCTCCCTCGGTAATCGTAGCGTCCACCGGTCTACAGCTACTGAAGACTCGGAACACAACTGACTTGGTGCTCGAAGAATACAAAAGGAACCTTACGCACTTGGTACAAGCCATAGATTCGCTTGCAGCGAGGAACACGCGAGTGCTTTGGAAACTAATAGAATCAGTGGATGCTAGTAAATTGAAGAATGAAAATAAAAGGATCACTAACAGTGATATAGATTCTTATAATAAAGCTGCTATCGAGGTGAGGATTTTAATGTTACGGATTGTAGACATAATTTAATTTCAATTTTCAGATGGATATTAATAAATAAATGCAGTAACCTTGAGTTACATCAACACAAATACATTATTAAGCACTTACACATACTTTACAATATGGTTTAAATGTGGTTATATGAAATATGTTTATATTATATATACTAGCTTTTGCCCGCGACTTCGTCCGCGTGGAATAGTTACTTTGGGCTAACGTTAAATTTAACCCCGATTTTGAAGCATTCTTCATTGGCGCTCCGCTCCTATTGGTCTTAGCGTAATGATATATAGCCTATAGCCTTTCTCTATAAATTGACTATTTAATTAAAAAATAATTTATCAATTCGAACCAGTAGTTCCTGAGATTATCGCGTTCAAACAAACAAACTCTTTAGCCTTATATTATTAGTATAGATAGCTGTTGCCCGCAACTTCATCCACGTTTCCGTCGTTTTTCGTAAAAAAGTAGCCTATGTCCTTCCTCACGGTTCAGTGATTTTGATGTAACAGACAGATTAACTTTCGTAATTTAGTAGGGAAATATAATATGTCAATCTATAATACTGTTGAAAAATATAGCAATACCGAACCGCACAATATTATTGTTAATAGCTGTGCCCGCGACTCCCGTCAGCGTGTAACTCCTTGTGTATTATTAAGTTAATGTATTGGTAATATTGTTTAGATCAAGTTCACATGACGCTTAAGTACCTATAGAACGAAAATACTTCAGCGCAAAGCTTCCGGATAAATTATGTTGAAAGTTGACCCGTCCGGCACGTGAACATAAAGATTTCTAGAACTTCTAACCCGGGAAAGAGCGACGTACAACTGCGAACCATGCGAGAAACAACTGACACCGAGATCTACTCCAGCAACACGAAAAGTCTGCCCTTGAGCCTTATTAATTGTCATTGCATAACACACCGATACTGGGAATTGCGTTCTTTTAAATTGGAATGGAAAATTATTTGGTATTATGGGAATTCTGGGAATAAAGACGGTTTCTCCTGCACCGCAACCTATTAAAATTTGAGCCCCGATTATATTTTGTTGCAACTGGGTTACTTTTAACCGAGTTCCATTGCAAAGTTGTGGTGGTTTTAAATTTCGGAGCAGAATAATAATCAGAAAGCTTCGAACTGCTAAGCTATCGGGAGTTACACGTGTTATTGTGAGTCAACCATAAAAGATAGATATATGCTGTCGTGGGATATTTTTCATATAATTTTAAGGAGAACATTTCCGTCATAAATGATTTCTGTGTAGCTTTAACCATTAAGGTTGCACACGCGACGGAAGCTTAAAAAACCGGTCAAGTGCGTGTCGGGCCACGCGCAGTGTAGGGTTCCGTAGTTTTTATGACAGCCAAGTGCGTGTCGTATTCGCTGACTGATCGTTTTGTACCATGCTCTAACTAAAAGCCAAACATGACTACCTAACTAATTTGACTTCCTATACAAATCCTCACCTGATCCGACAATTTTGCACGGATAGTTTTAATTTTTTTAGAGATTTGTATAAAACTTGTCATAGCCGGTGTTTTGAATTTGAATACGGACACAGAGCTACACTACTCAATCGTCACAAGAAACTAGCACGATACAACCGGCGCTTAGCGCCATCTGTCGACATTTCTATGGAGTTGTTCGAAATTTTCGAGTCAAATACAATTGGTCGACTATCACTCGTAAACTTGTAAAGCCCACTTATGTGTGATAGTTTTCCTTTAAATTTCGTTATATATAGGTACTACTGCCGTGACATTTGAATTTCTAACTACAACCGTTTAGTTGATAGAGGGGGAGGACACTTGACTCTAACGAAAATTGGTACTTTAAAGCTTGATAAGTCACGAACGGTTTACTTAATCAAAAAACGGTCTTACCAAACCCCTAATATTTTTGAAAGACCTATCCAACGACATCCCACAATATGGGAAGAACGAAAAAAAAAATATTCATCCCACTTTACATGTACGGGAGGTACCCTAAATAATTGTTTTTTTCAAAATTTTATTTTACCACTTTTTTGGCGTCATTAACGTGTATACTCATGCCAAAGTACAACTTTCTAGTACCAATAGTTTTTGAGCTAAACCGCGGACAGACGGACAGACAGACGGACATGGCGAAACTATAAGGGTTCCTTGTTGACTACGGAACCCTAAAAATGGAGTAACTTCTCCCGTTTTCCCAACATTTCCCTTCACTGCTCTGCTCCTATTGATTGTAGCGTGATGAAAAGTATACTATAACCAGCTCAGGAGTATGAAAAATAATTGTACCAAGTTTCGTTAAAATCCGTCGAGTAGTTTTTGTTTCTATAACGGTTATACAGACAGACAGACAGACAGACAGACAAAAATGTTACTGATTGCATTTTTGGCATCAGTATCGATCCCTAATCACCCCCTGATAGTTATTTTGTAAATATATTTCATGTACAGAATTGACCTCTCTACAGATTTATTATAAGTATAGATTTCGACATATTTAAATACATTATCACAAATAAAAACTTTTTAACAAAAAGTGGAACCGACTTCAAAACAAACAAAAACACTACTGCAGTAAAGAGCGACTTGGATCACTCCTGATACGCTTACCGCGTTATTATGTGGTCTACGTTGGAACGAGCGAGCCCAGAAGATGCTTGTTCACTCTTAATTTAAAGGCTGACGAGTGACGGGTCATATGTGTGGCAGAGATTTCCACAACTGGGCTGTGCGCACAATAAATGTAGAGGAGAAGCGCTTAGTACAGTTCAATATGTGTTATAATTTGTAAGTCACACTGGATCCGGCACTATGATACCCTGTGTCGCAGGATCCAATCTCTCTCTTGAGATATATGGTACAAATGGAACGGTTATAGATATTCAATAATTAAACTGTGATAATTGCATATGAGGTGAGCATGATGTGAGTACCACAAGACTGTACACACATATACCGTATATAGGCCAAGTGTGGATGTTACCATTATGTGTAGTGTGCATCACCTAAGAATAGGATCGACTTAGCGCCAGGTTGTGACGTCATAACTGTCAAATTGAACCAGTTGGGTAAATTGAGAAAAACAAGAATTTATTTATTTATTCAAATATTTATAATTATTTAGCTAAAAAATATTGTCCCTTTTCCCTATTTTGGCGGTCAAACGCGAGCCTATTAGAAAAAAAAAAAAACAAATCTTTATTAATTTTGACATGGCTTCTGGTCTTTTGCGACATGCGTTCTGTTTACTTCCTGGTGAATTGCGCCAACAATGAAAATAAGAGACAAAAGTATGGTTAAAAAGATCTTTAAATAATCAAATATTAATGATTTACGCCAATAAGTTTTCTTTGCAAACAGTACTTTTCAAGAACCATTTGACAGATAGAGATCATTGACGTTCCTATTCTGATTTGAAACACAAAGTAAGTCTGAACTGATTGACTGTTTTTAAAGTATGCTACAGTTGCAGTATGCCCGTTGGTATAGTGGTCAGTGGCCCTGACTGCTGTGCGCAAGGTCGTGGGTTTGATTCCCACCTAGGACAAATGTTTGTGTGATGAGCACGGTCATTTGTTCTTTGTCTGGGTGTAATTTGTCTATAATATGTATGTATTTAGAAATATATATGTATGTTTATCAGTTGTCTAGTACTCATACCACAAGCTCTGCTTAGTTTGGGACTAGATGGCGTTGTGTGAAAAGTTGTGGAATATTATTATTATAGTTATAGGTTACTTCTAGGTGTGCTTCATCTTCGACCACATCATCGCTTACTATCAGGTGAGATGATGGTAAAACGCGGGACTTTTCTGGGTGGGAAAATCATCAAATTACTCCTCCCGCAGCGGAAGGGATAGACTGACTAAAAACCCACCCTGCTTCTTCAGTTGTCCGGAACGCAATCCGGGGCCCCGGTATCTCGTTAGAACCATTTAAAAGAAGTTTCTCCGCCTACCATTTCCAGATTCTAACTCACAGTGCAGCTAAAATTTGGAACTCGGCGCGTCTCGTAGCTGAGGACGGCGGCGACGTGTCCCTCAGTGGCCCCGCGTTGCGCCACGCTGCGCAACTGTTGCTCAACATGTTCTGCAACGACCACATGAACTTCAACGACGGCTCGTGTTGTGCCCAGCCCGAACCTTATACACAGCTGCAGATTCTCACTTTTGCACTGTTCTTATTGTGGTGAGTATTTTTCTATTTATCAACCGACGACAAAAAGAGGAGGTTATCAATTCGACGCGTATATATATATATTTTTGTATATATAAAAATAAAATATATATATATTTTTTTAAATGTATGATCATCGATTACTCGAAGACGGCTGAACCGATTTGGAAAATTCTTTTTTTGATTGAAAGGGTATACTTCGATATTGGTCCCATTTTCATAAAGGTCAGGATCTGATGATGGGATCATGGAGAAATCGAGGGAACTCTGCAAATATTATAGGCACACCTATAGCGTTTTGGGTATTTCTTATAGTACCTTGTGCAGTTGCTCTCGATAAGCACCATTTGAGGAAGTGGAACTGATGATGAAGACCCCAGATGGCCATCGAAACTACTCAATAATAAGTATTTCCTGGATTGCGATTCGATTACTTGAATATGGATGTTAAGCACTTTATGCTCGTCACAATGCATATGGTGATGTAGAGCTGATGGTGAAGTACCAGGAGAACTCCTCAACAATTAACGGCCCAGCATTGGGAAAAACAATATTTTGTAAAAGGTTATAAGTAGTTGACATTTAGGCTCTTGTAACTAGGTAAATTAAAAATAGGCCAACTAAAAAGAGTGAAATAAAAACTTTTTACCAAAAAATTAAACCGACTCCCAAAAAACACTGCAAAGTGAAAAATAACTTTAATTTCGGAAGTCTGTGCCAAAAACGAAAATACAAAACTAAAGACACCGACTACCGAAATTAAAGTTATTTTTCACTTTGCAGTGTTTTTTGGGAGTCGGTTTAATTTTTTGGTAAAAAGTTTTTATGCTTAATAGCTTTTGCACGCGACTTCGTTCGCGTGGGAGTTTTTTCCGGCGTAAATCCCGATCTTATAGGAATTCCGGGATAAAAAGTATTATTAATATGTATTCTTCCGGGATGTCAACTATCTACTTACCAAATTTAATTAAAATCCATCCAGTACATCCTGAGATTAGCGTGTACAGACAGACTTTGATATTATAAAGCGGAAAAGTTTTATTTTTTTATTGTTGATAGGCTTGCGTTTGACCACCATCTCACCTGATGTTAAGCGATGATGTGGTCGAAGATGAAGCACGCTTGCCTAGAAGTAACCTATTCACTCTTGACTTAAAGACTCCCAGGTTGTAGCTATCTGAAAACACAGACTCCGGCAGGGAATTTATTCCCCAGCCGTACGCACAATGAAAGTATTCCCAAAACGTTTCGTGCGCATAGGTAGGATGTCCACCATGTAACGATGGCGCATCGCCGTTTGTTTTGTAGTCCGATGATGAAACGGGCTTGGTGGAATTAGATTGTGCAATTCCATCGCTCACTCCCCGAAATGTAACCGATAGAAACCGATAGACTTGCAATTCGTCGATGTTTAAGGCTTTGGAGCTTTTTGACTCGACCAGTTTCTTGTTGCCTCTCTGTTTCTCGATAGACTCAAGTTCGTCCAGTTGGTATTTGGCGATTAGTTTTTATCGACCATGGTACATACCTAATTAGCTGCCGTCAAACTGTATTACAGTTTAGCAAAATTAAAGATGTTACTGTTATAATTAATATATGTTATGTTTAATTTTTATGTCATGTTATGTATAATATAAGCTAAATAAATATAACAAATGACACATGAGACATGTTGTTGTGTGTAGCGCAGTGTTGTGGGCGGGGCATGGATTGTGGGCGTGGTACAATGCTGCGCGTACGCAGCTTCGCGGGTACTCGGCCGTCGGGCGGCGCTCGCCCCCTCCCCCCGCGCCCGCGTCCCCCCTCGCCGCGCTCGCCAGGCTGGGCCTCATCATGGCCTACTTCTACCTGTGCGATAGAACCAACTTCTTTATGAAGGAGAACAAGTACTACTCGGAGTGGAGCTTCTGGCTGCCCGTCGGA
Source organism: Tholera decimalis (assembly GCA_943138885.2). NCBI lineage: Eukaryota > Metazoa > Arthropoda > Insecta > Lepidoptera > Noctuidae > Tholera > Tholera decimalis. The sequence goes on along the minus strand of OW964566.2, from coordinate 38,803,878 downwards.
TACGTGTTCGCGCTCGGATTGTTCTTTACGGACGAGTCGAGGTCTAATACGTAAGTATCTTTGTTTATTTTATTATTTTATCCAATATGTTGTGTTTTAAGAAAGAGAAATGAATCTTTTCCCAATTATGTTGGAGTCGTACTGGGTATTAATGTTTTAAATGGAGCCTATCTTTCTTGTAACATCTCTACCTACCACATTTTATGCAAATAAATGATTTATGATTATGACTCTCACAATCAAAACAAAACAAAAAAAAAAACTTATTTAAAAAATCTAAAAAACCCGACTGCTCTACTGAAATGGAACAAACAAGGAAAATTTTATTTTAAACAGTGACAAGCAGGCGGGACCCTATTGATCATGATTGAATTTTAATTTAAAAAACTTGACGGGTCCCGCTTGCTTGTCACTTTTTAAAATAAAAATGTGCTTGTTTCTTCCATTTCAGTAGAGCAGTCGGGATTTTTAAATTTTTTAAAAAAGTTTTTTATTTTCAGATTTATAGTATTTAATTCCGTTTTAAAACGTAAAATTTCCTAAACGGTTGCTCAAAATGAAAAATGGTAAAAGAAACCTCAATATCATTTTTAAAGATCTGTTTAAGAGCCCACAAGCTAGAGACGCGAACTCGTTGGTGCCGTAGCTAATTCGCATGCTATTTCACCTAACATCGTGCGAGAAAGAGATAGACTCAGTGATGAGCGGGACGAAACTGTTGCACGCACACAAACACTCCCGTGTAGTACACATCACACGGCACCATGCCGCCGCGCCGCACACGCGCGCAAGGTCATTGATATATGCGGGTGATCGCGAGTTACTCATATTTTTTTTTATACGGTAACTACGCTCGAATTTGTATTTATTTCATAATAGAGAAATGTACCTACATCCTTACGGAGACTTCTTGCTGCCGAGATATACACTTATGTTCATACTGTGGCCTGTGGCTTTGCCGACACGAGTATGATATTATGGACTTTATTACTTACTACTTCATAAAATAAAAAACGTGTTATTAAAGTATAGTAAATATTTTTACTGATAAACATTTCTTCAAAAAAAAGTAATGTACGTAAGTACCACAGATTGGTTTTACACTAACATTACCTACCAATAAAGTTTTAATAATTAGAATGTGAATTGATTTTCTAAAAAAAGCACTGAACGGATTTTTATACGGTTTTTACTAAAAGGTAGTGCAATTCTTGAGGAGGTTACAAACACACAATTTACATAACGGCTTTATGTAAATTGGATGAAATATAAAGATTACTGTTGAAGAGGTTGCGCGGTAGTCGCTTCCTGGGAGATTTACTCGCATGCACCGCGTAACTGGATTACGCTAAATTCATGTACGAAAGAATAGTAGATCAACAAAAATACTACAGAAAAGTCCTCAATAGCATGTCTCTATCTCTTAAGCCCGATTTACACTTCAACAAGTACAGTAGCGAGTTAACTTGCGTCATTGGCGGTTAAGTTGTTAATGTACTACTACTTAACTCGCTTTTGCCGTTCAAACTACAATAACAACTTAACTCGCCGATGACGCAAGTTAACTCGCTACTGTACTTGTTGAAGTGTAAATCGGGCTTTATGGTCAACTCGCAATAACTACATTTATGTTCAAAATTTAAATTAAAAATATTACGTCATTTTCGAGACTGGTTTTTGCTGTTCAGTATTAATCGTTATCTAAATAAATGCGTTTGTTAGCTTTGCCATGTAATATAGATCAAAATTGCCCTTTGCACTATATAAATCAAATAAGTATTTTAGAAGATATTATAGATTTACTCGCAGGTCTCGCAACGTCGCAATTCACACCGCAGCGCAGCGCCGCCCGGGCCCGGGCGCCGCCGGCGGCGGCCCGAGACCGCCCGATCCGATTATCCGAAGCTCGCGTTCGTTCAAGAAATGATTTAAAAGCATGATGATGATTGATGGTTTTGTCGTTGTCATTTCATGATTTTAAAATACTGATGATTTTTACCTGTGACATGATATCGGACTCCTACTTTGAAGCGGAACGTCTAAAAAATTACGAGTAGGCATTTAGGAAATATATAAATAACTCATAACCTGAAAATAGGACACTGAACTCATCATTCTGAACCAAGACCAAACCTGAAATCGCGAAAAAAATCGACTATTTCACAATGACGTATAATAATATGTTTGCTGTTCGCATATAGTTGTCGCCAAATAACTTGGCAAGAGTCGTTCAATGCGCAGAAGTCGAATTTTAGGTGTCAGCGGTTGTCAGCGGGACGCGGGGTATGACGTAGCGCTGCTCCGAGTGCGCGATTGGTGCGTCAGTAGTTCTCGTTCAATTTGCTCCCGAATACACTTGCGCACACGAAAGTTGTACCCTTTGTTTATGTTAAGTCTGCTATACATGTTGGCCGAGCGTTGTCGAGTGAAGACCAATACCAACATGTAAACAGTATATTTGCCTTGTCTTGCTATCACTCGGTGTCACTTGCCTAGTTGGCCGAGTGAAGGCCAGCGCTAGCGTGTATAGAGCTCATTTGGTGCAACTTGTCTTCGCTCGCCGTTGCTCGTGATCACTTGCCTCACTTCGGATCGGTGTCGGTTTTTGGTCACAAATCAAAGGCGCTCGCCTGCGCTCGGCCAACGTGTGGGCAGCTCTACAGACCCTCTTCTACATTGGTCGTCTGCATTGGCGTTCGACGAACTTGTCGAACGTGTGGACATTATTTCTTGCCTTGTACCTATTTGCCAACGCTCGCATTGGCCTACGCTTGGCCAACATGTATTGCAGGCTTTACGAGTTGTTGTTTTAAATTTAGTTTTTGTTACGTTGATTACAATGCCAGGACCAAATACCGTTTTACGCAGACTATTAAAACGTCAGAAAGAACAGTTAGACACTATAGTAAAGGGAGGTTGAAATTTCGAATTCGTCACTGTCTTTAGGACACCGGGAAAAGAAAAGAATAAAGGAGGTAGCAGTTTTATTAACTAATTGTGACGTCGAGAACATCTTATTTTTAATGTTTTTTTTTAATATCTTTTTTTTATAATGCCGAATTAACGAATGAATTCCTCTTCTTTCTTTAAAATTCTTGTTAAAATGATTAAAAATAAATGATGGCAATAACCATAGAATAATGGCAAGCAGTAAAAGAGACCACTTTTTTCTTCCACTAAGTGCACGATGCGCGAACTTACTCCCTCTACGCCAAAACCTTGCCAACTTAGGTGACGAGGACTATACCTACATACTTACGATTCTGATATTATTTATACCAATATTAAAAAGCGGAAAGTTTGTTTGTTCGAACGCGCTAATCTTCGAAAGAACTGGAAGGATTTCAAAAAATATTTCTGATTATAATGGGCAGTTTCATGGGGAAGGCTAGATTGGATATCAAGAATCACGCTAATGCTCTCGGTTTTCCTAAAATAAGGGCATTAGTGAAGTAGGTACCTAAGTCGGAGAAGTAAATTACTATAATCGCGTGCGCTGGCGAAATGCTGAGATCAGCTGATGAGATAGGTATACCAAAAGTTCATGCACTACAAAAATGTAGGGATTTTGCAGATCTAAAAAAGTCCGCGGTACTACCTACATATCTAACCTTTGTAAATAAAAAACAATAAGGCAAATATTATGTTATGTGTATGATACTTACGTTCGAAAGTAGTTTTATCAAGACATTTTTATGAAGATAAGCTTGGTTCTTTTACAGTACATAATTTGGACGCACAGTTTAGGAGAAATGTAAAATTAAAAGTACCTATATAGGTATTCAACAACTTTATTTGCTGATGCAGCGCTCGGCGCGCGGACGTACTTACCTATACTCCCCGATACATACCGCACTGATAGTATAGGTACCTAACCTTGGTTTCATTTCAATTTCTTTGCTAAAGCCCGATTTACACTTCAACAAGTACAGTAGCGAGTTAACTTGCGTCATTGGCGGTTAAGTTGTTAATGTACTACTACTTAACTCGCTTTTGCCGTTCAAACTACAATAACAACTTAACTCGCCGATGACGCAAGTTAACTCGCTACTGTACTTGTTGAAGTGTAAATCGGGCTTAAGAGACTTCCTATCATGTAGGTATGTAAAATCGTTTCACCTTTTTTTACTTCAGGTGTGTGATTTTTATACCTATACTTAACTAGACGTATTTTTCGTCTATATTTTTACGATTCTTAAGTTTATCTAGGTAGGTACCTATAATAGGAAATCAATTCATATTTAGTACAGGAATATATAGTATCTAAGTCGTTACTTTTATTAAAATATCTTCGAAGCAATGTCATAATTATGTGCTATAGTTTTGATTTGACGGAACCAGCGCGAGCGACTAGACAAACAGCACTTATAGGTACCTCGAATCCACACAGTACCTACAGATTTACCTTTTAGTTAGAAAAGGAGACAAATTCCTGTAGCTAAAGGTATTTTTTGCAGTTACAATAAATAAAGCGTCGGGTAGCGGGCCTAGCGGGAATGTTCTAAAGAGATACCGAGGCCCGGGAACGCAAGGGCAGCTGAAGGAACAGGCAGGTGGATTTTTAGTCAGTAGAAGTCTGACACTCTTTTCCGATCCACCCAGAGCGGGACCCGATAAAAACATTTCACATCAGACATTTTAATGTCCCCTCTAACTTTTAAACAATCTTACTTCTTATTACCAAAATACTCTAAATCTATACTCACTTAGCAATATGATAAACAACTATCTTTACTTCGCAATTCTCTAACTAGTGCGAATGAGATAGGTACCTACTTAAATTTTTACTGTCGCTTTTTCGACTCCCCACGAGACCCCCCTTCCCCTCCCCGCACCCCTGTCAGGGCTACCTCACCCCCCCGCGACCTAACTTCGTTCCCGTGGTCGCAAGATAGCCGAGTTTGGGCTCATTTTAAAGGACATCAAAAGCTCTACCACTTGGCCCCAACAGAATTCCAAAATTCGGCAATACATGTGTCTGTCTCTTTTTACTGTCGCTTTTTCGTTTCATAGGTAAACTTTCAAATCACAACGACGCTAAAGAAGTTTTCACTTCAAAAATATGTCATTTATAGTACCTACCTAAATATTTTGTTGATAAATATTTGTTCAAAATAAAGTTATGTAATAATAACGGATGGAACAGTCAGTAAGAGTTTGCCACGCCCTTCCGCTCTACCCCGATCCGGGGCTGCGGTATCTCGTTAGAACATTCTAGAAACCCAAAACCCGCAGGATGTTAAATATACCTACTATTACATATCATATTCGACATACAAATTTTCATTGACAACACATAGCCATTAAAAAATATAGTAATGGGTGGGAAAATCATCGAATAACATCTCCCGCTCTGGGTTAAGCGGAAGGGAGTGTCAGACTTCTACTGACTAAAAACCCACCCTGTCCCTTCAGCTGCCCTTAAGTTCCGGGGCCACGGTATCTTGTTAGTACATTTCCGCAACCCCGGCGGGCTAGTTTTTTTTACGAAGAATATACAAAGCGAAGTTCCTTATCTATTTCTTATTTATAGACATCAGAATGAGATAGAAAAGTATACTACCTATCTTACTTAGTAGGTACATAATATTTCAAATGCAAATATCAAGAATATACCTACCCACCTAACGTACGTAATAACTATCGTTATTTTGCAGTTATTAGTTTACAATGTTAATAATATTAATTATTAGCCAAGGTATGGAACTCTCTGCCGACTTCTGTGTTCCCTGCCACATACCTATGATCCGTCAGTCTTAGCAAGAGTGAATAGGCATTTTCTGGGCTCGCTTGTCCGATCGTAGACCTCATTTTACACTTATGTGTATGATCAAGGTCAAGGGCACATTCGTATTAAAAAAAAATATAACAAGCAAGACTATGGGTAGGTATAGGTACTTAGGAATTTATATCCAAAAAATAAAATACAACTTATCCATTATTAATTTGTAGTGCTGAAGTCAATAAACTATATTATATAATCAATGTATAATAATAAACTCACGAAATATTGAATTTACCTCAAGTTCAACTGCAAGTCAAAAACTAAATCATTCAAAGTAATCGCGAAGTCAAATAATCAATTAAGTATCAAAATCCAAAGCTCAATGTCAGGGGTTAAACTAAAGTGATAACGATACTAAGGTGCAAATGATAATAACACAGTCATCCCTAGTATACATACATTCACAACACGCACGACCTAAAATTACGTAATTGTAGCAGATAAGCAGACTGACCGGTGAAATTGCGCGAAATGCACACAGGCACTGGTTCCCGGCTTGTGTAACTGTGTGCGTGCACCCGCCCCGCCCGCGCGCCCGGGGGGTAAACATTCAAGTGAAATGCAGAATGATTCTTGTAAGAAACGGGCGCCTCAAAATTGACGAGTAGCCTTTTAGGAGAAATGGTTTTACCAAAAAGCAACTAGATGTTTTAATTCTAAATAAAGTTATTTAAACTCTTCAATAACTAAACTATGTCAGTAAAAATTTTGTTTCAGAGATTTTATATTTTACTTTTATACTTTTAAGGCCCCAAGTTGCATTAAAATTCGTGTTAAAATACGGAACTTTGGAGGCTCAGAACTTTCAAATTCCTTATTCTTTTACTATTTTTGTTCATCACGGGCATAGATAATGACAAGACAAATCGATATTATACTCAACTTTGAAAGTACGATATCAAATAATGGAGTAATCCTACAAGTATATTTGTATGGAGAAAATGTCAAAAAGCGTGGCCTTAATGATACCATTTGATATAGTTTGTCGATTTTTGTTTTTTTATTTTAGACAATATGGCGCCTGATTTTCGTTGTGGTGATTTGGTTTTATTTTAATACATGCTATGACACTCGCGCCATCAAGACGAATCTAACCACGTATCATTTATCCAAATCCGTTCACTGGTTTAATAGTTACGAGGGAACAAAGGAACGTACATACATATATGTATATTTATAACGTTTGAAGTGGTTCGAGTATTGAGACGGTTTTAATATTTTATAAAAAATACATCGCTATGCTAGGCGTGTCAATTATCGGATGTAGACATAGATCGTCAACTATGGGCATGTGGGTAGGTAGGCTAATTTTGGATTGCGTGAACCGATTTTAATAATGTTTTTTTTTTGTTTGAAAGAAGATACGTTTTGGATAATAAAAAATGTAAACTAAGTTAAAAA